>JAACJL010000015.1:0-2400000 GCA_013053245.1 Agrocybe pediades | reverse complement strand
TCTATGTTCTTCCCATGCATTGCACAGGCTTTTATGCCAAGATTGCGTTGGAAAAGGCGTTCGGAGATGGTTGTGTGCCAGCCGGTGTTGGACTCAAAGTTGAGGTTGTAGGTAACAAGGAGCTCGAGAAAAGGCTGTTTGTAGCATCCTATTGATCTATCGGTGTCTTCCTACTAAACGACCAAATGATTGCCACGCAAGACTCACAACTCCCGAGGTGAGTCTCTTTTCATTGGCATTTTGGATTGGAATGTTAACTCATCGAGCAGGTCTAATTCTCGAAAACCAGCTTCCTTCTTTAACAGCTGCTCCGAAAAAGTAACGCTGTGCCCAAGCAGCCACCGAACCTGAACGTATACTTTTAGTTCTGCAGTGGACTGTCCTACTAACGTTGCTGAGGACTGACCTTTGGCTGGACCCAATGGCCCGAATCCCAAAAGGCGCAAGGGAACACGGAGCAAGAGCCATTCAGGGATAATAAGGACGGAAGCAGTGAATAGAATGGCATCGACAAGAAGTGGATGTTTTTCTGCCAGATCCCCTAAAAAGACAGCACGCTGAGACCTCAGCGTTGAGAGTCTGCGCTTGCAAGACTTACCGACAGCAAGGACCGCACTCCTTATGTGTCCCTTGACTTTCCCAAATTTCTCTCGACCTTCGCCTTCTGGCACGTTCCACACTGCGTACGTCTTGACAAATGCGTCCTCGACCTTGTCTAATGCTTTATCGACAGTGTCTGCACGGCGTTGCTGTCTCTCTTCTTGACTCTCGTCAGTATCAGGGACTTCAAAAGTCTCCATAAGCCAGTCCCCGATCTTCTCAATCTCGACAGATAGCTTGTCAACGAACTCTTTAACTGACGCAAAATCAGCAAGAGTAGCGATGTCAGATTTCATCACAGAGTCGATGGAAAGTGCTTCGGCGCTAGCGATCAGCTCGTTCATCAAGGCTTTGAAATCGTCGATTGAATCCAACGTCGCCCCGTTACTGGCATATCCAAATGCTTCGCACTCCTCTTTCAGAGCTCGGTCTGCATAAATCGTGAGGTTGGTGACGCCAATTTTCTCTGCTTCCTTCCAGAAATCAAAATTCGGTGGGTCGGGCTTGAGGGTCTCGGTCGGCATTGTGTACTCTAAAGGCGGTCAGAATGAAAGTTCTCGCCGAGAAGCACATAATACTTGCCTAGGATTTGTTGCTGGCCTTGGGCCTCATGCACTGCAGGTAGAAGTTGCTGAGGAGTTGAGCACAAGCTGAGAGGGAGCAGCGTAGACGCAATGGAGAGTATTGGGATCATCGATGCCCTCATTTCGACTGGAATCGATCTTCACACAGGAAAGAATAACGAACCTTCAGGGCAGAAGACCGGCTTATTTAACGTATCTGCCCATGCGGCTGCTTGCCTGCACTTCAGATAAGCTCAGCCTCGAGGTGGTGTAATCTCCGGCGTATCCGGTGTAGAGGTCTAGTTCACTGGCACAGGCGCCCACAGGGCATGTCTTTTGCGTCCGCAGAAACGCCCAAAGAATGGTTCTCGAAGACAAGGATCCACCTCATTACGTCTAAAGGATGCATCCTCTCCCAGATTAGACGGGCAGATATACATAGGACAACTTGGCCCCCGCTGTATCCTTGTCTTTGCAGTGGTTCAACGTGGATGCACATGTCGGAAGTTCAAGTAGAACCATGTAGCTCAATGGGCGAAAATAGTACGACAATGAATATGAATATGCATATGGAAAAGTGAAATTCTAAGATTCAAAAGTTTGAAAGCAGGCCACACAAAGGCAATGAAGACGAAATACATTGGAGACAGCAAGGATAAAGTAAGGGATAATTTAGAAAATCTTTGCACCACCAACAATTCCAGCGATGGCCAACTTCAAAGCGTTTGCAATGCCTATCGCAACACCTGTCGGCTTCATACTGACACTCTGAAGAAGAGAGAACCAACCACCCGGAATGATCATCCCACCGAAGAAAAATCTTTGCATGGAGGCAGCCAAGGAGCCTACGGAAAACGTCGCGACAGGAATCAGTCACGACATCAATACAAAATAACAAGCACCCTGCAATTCTCTACCTTTTATGGGTCCTGCGGGGCCGAATCCCAAGACCGTTAGAAGGGGCCGAAGGACAATCAGTTTTCCGATGCTGGGAACTGTCCCCATCACTGCGGCGACCACGATGGCATTGGCAACAGCGGGGTGCTCATCTGCCAGCTTTCCTAAATAACAAGGCAAATAAGTAAATGCACTGGAAAAGTCGGGATGAGAAAGACGATTCTACCAATGACTAGGATAACGTCCCGTATATGCGTCTTCACAGGCCTAAATCGCATCCTAGCCTCGGCCTCTGAAACGTCCCAGAGTGCATAGACCCGAACAATTGCATTTTCGACTTTGTCAAGGATCAAGGTGATGGTCGCGTTTCGCTGCTTGAATGCATCCGTCTGATTCTCTGGAGAGGGAAGCGCCAACTCTTTCTCCAAATCTACTATGATTGACTCGACGTGCCCTGCCAGCTTCTGCACGAACACATTGAAGCTGAAACTGTCTTTCCCCACCGGAACCTGGTCTGCGTCGAGGCGCAGCTCTTCAGCACTGTTGATCAGGTCTTCTATGAGACGCTTCAACGCGTCAACACGATGAGTAGCATCCTCGAATCGAGTGACCGCCTCTTTGGAAACGGCGTCAAGGACTTTCGAGACATCCAAGCCATCCATTGCTTCGCCGAATTGATGGGCTACATCGTTCAATGCTATGTTGGCCCCCTCGACTGCTTTTTCAAGCAACCCATGATGTGCCTCTTTGGAAAGGTCGAATCCAACCGATGTTGCTCGTAATTGACCGAGCCTAACTGCAATATATCAAGAAGGTGAGCTCGACTTCAACATCTTACGCGGCCGATAAAAAAAATCAAACTTACCAGCGTGAGTTTGTACCAGGAGCCCGAAGACAAGGAAAACCTGATAAAAACTGATTTTCATGATAGAACGAGTAACCAGCGAAGGTGTGTGGAGTAAAGGCAAGGAAGAAACGAGTGAAGATCAGCTAGAGGGTATTTGTATGCGGGTTGCAAAGTGCCCAATTAGCCTTCCTCAGCTTCTTTTAGAAGTGGACAACCAGACAGGCCGAGTTGTTTCCCACGTCACAAGTGCTTCATTTAAAGCAAGACAAGAAGCGTCATTTCAGGCGCAACATCGAGCAACAGAGAGAGAGAGAAAACAGGTGAAAACCAGCACGGATTCCACACATAAATAAAGTATAGCATATATCTTGAAAAATTTTATACCCGTAAAGATGCACCTGCTGATTCAATCAGTCGGAAAGCACGGAAATGCGGAGGGGAATAGACACTCACATTTAACACGGGAGCATGGTGGTATACTTCGTTGGCCACATATCTCCAATCCGTGGGGTATAAAAAAGTTAGTATTTATTAGTAAAGCACTAAGTAAAACATAACAGCCTGTCCGAATAAAAATACAATCCCAGAGCGACCTGCATCCGACACGATATCATCCCAAATAATGCCATATCAGGTAGAAACAGAAGAAGGTGAAGATTGCACCACCGATGAAGATATAAGTATCTTGAGTACTGGTCAGATATCATGAGTACTAACGTCCGGAAATCGACACAGAAAACGAAAGATTACATACCTTCGCTTCTCAATCCAACCTATCACATTCCTGCTTAAGCCTAACGTGTTCGCTACATCAAGCAGCCTTCGTTGCGTCCCTTTCAAGATGTTTCTTTGGTCACGAAGGTTGTCTAGAACTTCTCGTCCTTGTGCTAGGAACTCGTCCAACTTCGTGTCTGTATTCTGAATGAAGCTGTGTTCGTCAAGGGCCCTGAACTCTCTTCCTCCCATCCCGGGTTGTGGTGTTGAGCCGCGAAATGGGGATTCAGAAATAGTTTCTGTCTGAGGGCGCAGGCCTGGGTGAAGTGTAGAATGGGCCGGTGTGTTTTGGAATCGGCGACGAGTGTCTGAGGGGACATGGGGGCGGTGGAGGACGATGATATCAGCTCAGCGCGGTTCGCTTCTTGTTGCTATGAATTAAGGCACAATTCAGAAGACACACGAGCTGTAAAACGTTCAAGCTTACTGCTGCTACTGCTTCGCCTCGTAGTCGGTCAAACTGACTCCGAAGTTCCGCATAGTCTGCTCTGAATTTTTGAACACGCCTGAAAACATATGTTCAGCGTTATTCCGCAGTCTCCACTCAACAACGCAGACATACTTACATCTGAGCTTTCTCTTGTTTTGCTTTAATGATTTCACGTTTTGTCATGGAGTCGTAATCATCGATAGTTCTTTGCATAGCAGATAAAGACGCGGAAATTTGGCCTAACAGGTGTAAGCGGCGTATCGAATCTATATGCATTGGCATTCACCTAGCAAAGCAGGCGAATGGTCGCCATTCCGTAACCTCTCGATGTCTGCCTGTAGGGAGTTCGTTTGTCTGACGCCTGAAGTATACAGGGAGTTCATGGCGGCAGTAGCAGAGAAATGTGCCTACTACAAGGAGGCGGTAAGGGGTCAATGTATGTCGCCGCTCGCGGCTGGCTGATGCCTGCCTCGACACGTTCGGTAGCAATGACGGTCACGTGTAACAAACATATGGAAGAACATGGCAGGCCTCGTTACCCCTCGTAACTTGTTTCTGTAACCTGTTATGCATGTTATGTCAAGTCCGTTGCAGGTGAAAGCGCGGACATTCAGCGTCTTCAAGCTGCATGCTAAAGTTTGAGACACATGTCCATATGCATTCGATTACTGCATAACCTTCCGAACCTCAATCTTTCGCTCATACTCTCTGGGTTATGAACTCTTTCATTGAAGAGTCGTGTACGACAACATTTCCTGGTGCTTATGACTTTTCCAAATTCAAGCCCTTAGGTGGTTTCCATACCCAAAAACCCATCCAGTCACTTCGGACGCTTCGGCACAAAGGTCGGACCCGTTTGTCGTTTTCCGGCTCCTTCCAAAGTCTATCAGCCTGAAACTCCAATCCTTTCCTAAACCCCCTCGCTCTCTTGCATTGCAATGGCGCTCGAGGGGCCAGGCACTCAGCGGTCCAGGTTGCTTCACGATATTACGCTGCGCGACTGAGCCATGCCACCAGCCTTCTTCATGGAAACGATAGACGAGTGAAGCACATTCATTCCTATCCGGAAGGTAAGTAAAACATCATCCAAACAGTGCACAAGATAATGACTGTACCTATCGTCAGCCGAAAGCTTGGAAATCTCGATAGACTTTCCGCAGTCTTCAATGAGAAGTATTGGGCTCAAATAATCGCTGACTGAGGCTTGATTGCCGTCTGTGCTGCATGCAGACGATCTACGGCCAGATGAATCTCCATCCACGTCACTCTGTGCGTCTTGTTTCTGTGCATCGTTCATCCCGTTATCTTCTTCATTGAGCTCCTCTTCTGCTTGTCTTCCTCGGAGCTTTTTCTCCTCTTCCTGGTCGACAGCGTAGTATCCATAAAATTGTGGCACGACTGGGCCCACAGGAACGGGCGTGTGCAACGGTCGGACGATGTTGTAACCGCTCCAGTGTTGAAAGAAGTGTCTGGGGAAAGCGTGATAATTTCTTGCTTCGCTTTCGAGATGCCTATCGTTCTGCATTGACAACTTCGCTGCAACATGCACTTTACTTGTGAGCGGATGTATGCTGTGGGGACTGCTTCTGAGATGAACGCAATATGCCGCTTTTGACAAGTCCTGATATTGGACTCGACTCTCGATAGCCCGGATAGGACCTTCGTATTGAAGTTTCTCTTTGAACTCTGCTTTGGCGATTTGATATCGTGTGACCTTCCCGGTGACAGGGTCCACCATCGACGTCTCTTCAGCAGTTCTCTTCTTGGTGACATGCCACTCGTATCGCCCGCTCAATTCGTCCCATTTAGGATCACGTTTCTCGCCGTCTTTGCCATCCTCCTCTACCAGCCTTTTCTCTAGGTCCTCGAAGACGCATTGGTCGCATATTTCCTCTGAGACTAGTTGGTTGCGAGGGATCTCCAGCTCGGCCCGATAAACATACGAATGATTTCCTTCCCCTATTTTGCCTGCAGGCGAGATATAAAGATGTGCCTCTGGGGCTCGTTCACGGTTCGGTGGCAGAGGAAGGACAATATAGATAGGTGGCTTCGTTGGTCCCTCCTTAACATGCTCTGTATGCACAAAGTACCCGCTTGGAAAATTATCTCTGTGTTTAGTGTGCGGATCTCTGAGGAAGTTCGCGTGATCTAGGGACCGTTTTGCGAGTCCATTGTCCAAGTCAGTTCGATCTGCCGCACCGCGCTCGTCCTTTTGCGGGGCCTGTAGGCTATATATGTGTATGATATCTTCCTTGGTGTCCCAGTCGTAATCTGTGTCTTCATATGTGTCGTTTTTCCGTCCAGTGTCGAGTAGCATCCATGGGTCATGGACCACTAGCTTGGCTGGAAGAAAAAACTGTGGAATATATTGCTGCAGCGTTGGAATGCGCCTTGGAAAGTTTCCTGAAAAAGGCTTTATTGGCCATGGGGATGGGTACGCTATCGGATCGAATGGAGACGTTGGCGGCCACTGGATATGCATGGTCAGCGATAGTCGTGTCTGAAGTGCCTTTTCTCACATGTTCAGGAAGGTCCGTATCATCTCTCTGCACTTCTTTTCCTTTACCGTCTGGGTTCGCTTTTGACCAGGTTTTCTTCTCGAAGGGAATTCTTTCGCTGTCCTTAATGAGCCTGCCTATGTCACACGGGAGAATGAGTTCCGGCTCGGCCTCTTGCTCTGCCATAGCCAGGTGGTCTGCAGCATACGTTTCTCCGTGGGCTTTCATCCAAGCTGCAAGCTTACTGCCAGTCGAGTGGGTATGCAAGTTATCCAGCCCATGAACTCGGCTCACTATATAAAAGTCATTCAAAGTGGCACCCCACAGTTGCAAACCGTTGGGTGCCATTTTACCCAACAGGCTGTTTTCGGGCTTGATGATATTTTTGCTTTCTGGATCTCGCGGCCATCGCTGGAAGACCAAGCGGCGACGAGTGTCGCGGTGATTGAGTACCCTTTGGCGATATGCTTCGATTTCTTCGGGAGTTGAGGAAGCGTTGGGTTTGCCAATCGATGTAATTTCGGTGTCTGCGTGTGTGATAGCAAGATCCTCTAAGAATCTTTGGTAACCCATTGCTGCATCGGATTCTTTGACCTCCGAAGGTGATTTATCTGCAGCGGTTGGGGCATTTGTAGATGATTCTTTTTTCTTGCCCTGAGAGCTCTTCGATGAAATGCATTCCAGCACTAGAGAGACGTTACTGTGCGTGGAATCTATCGAAGAACGCTCAGGAGAGAATACGTCTGGAAATCGATCAGATTTGTTCTGCTGCTGTGCATGGTAGTAATGGCTGACTTACAGTCGGGGACAGTCTGGTGATCAGAAGACATCGTTACCCAAGCGCCCTTTAATTACGAATTGCAGGATAGTAGAATCTGAGTACGGTTGTAGCAGGACAGCTGGGCGAGTAGAAAATGATATTGAGGATAAGCTGTGAGAAGAAGAGGAACGTCGGATGAGTAGCGTTTAAATATTGACAGTGCTAGTGGCTGACTAGGGGGTGGCTGCCCACAATGCACATGTCCTTTGTCCGAACGCGCTCACGTGGCTAATTAATGGTATTGAATCACGCGTCGGTCGCGCTCGTCACAAGAACGTGACGTTACATATTCATTGCGGCTCGTTGCCGCGCGGGAGGTGATGTCTTCTCTTCCACGGCCGGTGTCCAAGCTTCAAGGGCTTCAGTAAAGTGCGACATGCCCTGGGCGTTGCCGCGAATTCGGATGTGCAGGGGAGTTGCAGTGGAATAAGTCGACGAATCACTGCGGCCTATGCATTCCTGGACGACTTCTTCGCCGGCCTGCAATCGACGAAGTTCTTCGGCTGAAACGACCATGACCAAGCTTGGGGTTACTGGACTCGGGTCCTACTAATTTTGCGTCTTTCAGCTCTATAGTGGTTTTTGTAAATGGTCTGGCGCAGATATAAAAACTTGGATGAATGCTCAACTTATGGTCAACTCTCAAGCCCCCATTGCTGAACATCTCTCTACCTCGAGCTTACTTTCACTATTATGTCGACGTTGCCTTCAGCTTTGACTTTTCCCGCTCCGCCGAAAACTGAGCTCGGTCGCTATCGGGTTCTATCTGCCACTGCTGGTGTCCATGTTTCCCCTATGCAGTTAGGGGCGATGAACATTGGTGATAAATGGGAGAAATTCGGCATGGGCGCGATGGACAAAGAAACCAGTTTTAAATTGCTCGATGCATATTTTGACAACGGCGGAAACTTCATCGATACCGCAAATGGATAGTAGGTCATAGTCACCATGGTTTTTTTTTCTACTCTAATCTCTTCCTTGCTCTAGCCAAGACGAAACTTCTGAAATGTTTATCGGCGAATGGGCCGAGAAACGAGGCATTAGGGATCAGCTTTTCATTGCGACCAAGGTAAGCTAGGCAATCTGGTTCTATCGCAATACGCCACTTACATGTGAACCAGTATACAACCTGCTACAAAACTCGCGATGAATCTATTCAGCAGAAGGTCATGTATGCCGGCAACAACTCCAAGTCGATGCACATTTCGGTCGAGCAATCTCTCAGGAAATTGCGTACCACTTACATTGACCTCTTTTACGTTCATTGGTGGGACTGGGATACCAGTATCGAGGAGGTCATGCGTTCTCTTCATGCCCTAGTCCTTGCCCGAAAGGTTATTTACCTTGTAAGTATTGACCACCTAGACTTATATCCTCCTTCATTCACCGACGTACTTTATAGGGTATCTCCGACGCACCTGCATGGGTCGTAGCTAGAGCCAACCAGTATGCAAGGGACCACGCGTTGACTCCTTTTGTCATCTATCAAGGTTCCTGGAACGTATTGGATCGCTCTTTCGAGCGAGAAATCATTCCAATGGCGAGAGCGGAAGGTAAGCCACAACGTCCCAATAATGCTCAAACCAACTTACACGACCTTATTTGAGGTATCGCTCTTGCTCCTTACAATGTACTGGCCGGTGGTAAATTCCGAACAGATGCTGAGGAAGAGGCCCGACGTCAGACAGGTGAGAAAGGGCGCACCATGTACAACCCGCGCTGGGAACGGAACGAAAAAGAGAAAATAGTCTGCAAGGCCTTAGAAAAGGTAGCTGAAGAAATCGGTGCAAAGCACATAACATCTGGTACGACGCTTGCTTCATCGAATCACCGATGTTTTTGAAATTTACCTTTTACTTTCAGTTGCTATTGCCTACCTTATGCATAAAACCATATATGTATTTCCGATTGTTGGTGGTCGCAAGGTTGAACACCTTCTCGCCAATATGGAAGCTCTAAGCCTCTCCTTGACTGAGGAGCACATCAAATACTTGGAGGGTGTCGTGGAATTCGACCCAGGTTTCCCTAATGCAGTATTCGTGAGTGGAGAGTTCAATGTGTCGCTGTCGCACCTTCTCAAGACATCTAATAGGGCGATGGCTCCGAGGTCCCCTTCCCGCTCCGATTGGCGGACAACATCGCGATGCGGCCTCATGCACGACCTGTTCCCCATATTGTGAAGTGATTCAATGTTTCTAAAATAATCAACGCGGAAAGAGAGGAACGATGGATTATACATGGATTGGTCGTGGAAGCAGATTCAATATATAACCTTGTCCGAGACGCAAAGGATCTCTCCATCATGAATTGACTGATCCGCAACTTCAGTCCTCAATACAGTTCATGTGCTTTTCATCGCCGAGGACGGATGTTTCTGAATGGTTTTTCTGATCTTCCACAATTATGTTATCTTTAAAGTCATTCAGAATCCCAAAAGCAGTAAGCAGCTGACTAGTCAGCTCTAGTCAGCTGCTTTATGCCGTCAACATTCGCGGAGAACTCGTATATCCCTTTTAGGTGATGTGTTAGCCTTTAACAGCCTTGAACATCCGGGCCTTGGACGTTCTCCGTCGATTTACATGGCCTAGTACAGGCGCCCAATTCCTCTTCCTCTGATCATGTATCATAATGGATTGTATATTCTGACGGATTCCCACTGAATGCGTGCGGTAAGCAGTAATATTACATACCTACCTATCCCTTAGACCGTAAGGTGTATGGTTAGCCAAAGGTTTATGTACAGGACGGTTCTAACGTGTCATGTATGTGGGCCACGCTGATAACCAGACTCGTTGAATGAGACCAACGCCCATCTTAACAGCTAAAAGCACTGGACCTCGATTTAACCGTTTGGCGGTAATATCTCCATCTGCGCAAGACGCTCAGGCTACGCAGTCGTATATTCTCAAGAGTCAATACTGTTGTTCGCTCGCCGAGCGTCTTTGGGGTACGAAGTCTCTTAGACATGACCTGTCGTACTGTCGAAACTCTTCGCTCAGCGGCAGGCCGATGACAGTCTCTGGCATCTGCCATCCGCGAGCCTTGCTCATCGCAAAGTAGCAGCAATCATTAAATAGTCATCTCCGAACTATCGACTTTCTCGAAAAGCCAAATAGTAAATTCCATCATCGTTGATACATCTGAGCAAGTGCACGCTGACACCTGAGTATTTTTTGTATTGGCCACTGCACCCATTTCGTTATCGTGAGATATGGTCGGAGACCATCCCTTCCGAGCGAGGTGCACAAGGACTTAAAGTGGGACTGGCGTGGCACGCCTGCTTCCCATGCAGGTATCTGCGGTGAAGTATTCACCTTAGCTGAGCGGAGAGGCGGATGAGGTCGGATTCGTCCAGAGAGGCAGCGAATTCGCCCGGCCGAGCACAACGGACATGCTACAAGGATAAGTATCGCTGTCCCATTAACGTCTCGACGCTGGAGTGTACCGACCGGGGGTTACAGTATTCGTATTCTTGTTGTCAAGGCCATATCTCGCTTGCAGGATCAGTGGTGAAGTAAGTTAAGATGAATAATCCGTCCAACTGAGAGGAAAGTCGATGTAGAATTATAGGTCAGATGAATATAGTGTCCATCGGAGGCGGTGGAGAGTGGTGGTCACTGTACCTCAGTGCCTTTCAGGTGGTTCTCTTCCTCCTGAGCCTGGAGCGTGAGCTCCTGTCAGCCTCCGTCAACCCACGCTGCATTCCCAAGGATATTACTGATATCGCCCTAGCTTGGCTTCTGTTGGGTCCTGAACATTTGATTGTTATCCCAGAGTTATCCCCCCGGTGTTCTCTTTCCCTCGTTTTCGCGGATAGCTGAACGAAATGTTCAAGCCCGTGTGGTCATGCGCAATGTGAATGCTTGGGCAATGGGGTTGGACTAATGGACTTCGGAGTTAGCTGGTCAATCCAACAACAAAGTGATGAACCAGCGTCCAAGTTCGGTGGGTACTACGAGTACGTAGCACCTGCCCATTGAGTTGGAGAGGGTAAATGGATCATGGTACGTCACTGAAGTGGCTGGGAAAAGTTGTAGGTCCATATCGTTGCATGACAAGAGCGTAAGTATCGCGGCAGATGGGTGAGAAGCGTTAGCATGAGTAGCACGTCTATAAGCGTGATGATGTCGGGTAAATTGGACTCGGTGCCGCCTTCACGAGTGAGAATTCCAAGAAGAGACGGCCGCCTGCTCGCTCGTTACTCGCTGCGCGCTTTCCCGCTTTCTCATGGCTTTCTCCGTAGAAGCTGGCAACTTGCTGGAGAGTTGGTGACAATTCAACCAGGATAACAGGTCGAACGCCGATAGCGTATACTCGTAATTTGCATTGTGGACCCCTATACGTCTACCAGTATAAACATTGCTCACATTCTGTTGGGTGTACATACGCGGCACACGGTACCATATTCCCCCATGGTTTATCGCACTTGGGCACGTAGCACCGTATGGTCTGATGAAAAGCCGGTTGAACATGTAGCGAATGGGTCATGACCTTTAGTCGAGTTCAGTTTACGCCACCATATGCATATAAATCGTTATGTAATTGCGAATTGTATGTGCAATTTCGATGCGGCGTCGGGGAGGGCTTGCCTTACGGGAGCAAGTCGGGTGAGGCATACTCTCATCTCCTTGGGGGACTTGTGCAATGTGTACAAGCGCAGCAGATCGTGTCGAGAAAACGTTCTTCGCCGATGGTAAGTAGGCTTGATTGAGATTACATTTTGGAGTATAGAGGCCTAATGCTCGAATCTGGCATGCATGGGGCCATGAACCGAGAAAAGAAGCGGCTGGTAGAAATGTCAATATTCGTATTGACCAACTAGACAGCGTGGATCACAACCTAATCTTAACTTCACAATGCTCACGATCTCTAAAAGACCTGAGTGCCCATCTCAGTCACACCAAAGGAAATGGGGAAAGGATATCGAAACTAATTTGGCAAAGATATCCTCTCGCCCGTGCAAAGTTCCGGTAAGGTCAGAAATAGATACATATCTGTAGTGGGAACTCCCGAACGATTTCGAAACCCGCCGACTGACACATAGACGTCCTATATGCACCAAGCAATAACATTTTTGCCTATTCTCCAATCCGACATCGACCCTCGAGATTGGCTCGTATAAGGAGGCAAGGTGTCTGCAAACAAAGGTCACCCATTCATGGAAGAGATTGGCAGCATTTCTCCAAACCGTGTCCGCCTTGGGGCTCTTATATGCAGCCATGTCGCTGGCATACTGAAACCGGAGAAAGTCCTATCTGTTTTACTACCACAAAAGTAGCAGTCACCGTTTAGACCCATGCTTTCTCTTTCCTCCGGTAGTTTTCGATTTCCTTGACGCCTTGCCCCCTGCCAACTCTGCCTTTTCTGTCCGCCTGGCGTGTTGTTTTGTGCGCTCCCGTCGACGGGCATCTTTTGTTTCATAACGAATCTTCTTTTCTTTCGTCCGATGTTTTTTCAAGACTGCCTTTTTCGTGATAGTTGTGGTAGCTTTTGATTGAGAGATAGATGAAGATGATGGAGCGCTGTCTTTTGGCTGTTCTGGTTTAGCTGGCCCATGAATGATGGTGTCGGGATCAAAATCCTCAACGACCGTCACGGTCGCCAGAACTTCTTCGTCCTCGTACTCGTCGTCACGTTCAACTGCAGACTGATTCGAAGTGCCAATACCGTTCCAGTCGTCGTCTTCATCCTGATCATCTAATAGAATTATCACAGTGTCAAACATGGAAACCAATATATTGCAAAACCCCTTACCTACTACAGCCCCATAGGCAGCTTCTACTTGAGCGGCGTTTTCAAGAGCCTGCTCGCGAAGCATGCGCCTTTGCTGGAACAGAAATAAAAATCTGACAATGACCATAGAGGCGAGGAACATACTTCGCGACGAGCCTCGAGCCTCTCCTGCTTCTCCCTCTCTTTTGCTTTGCTACGAGCAGCCTCTGCCTTTGCCACCTTGCGCTTGTGGAAGCCAGTCAAAAAGTCACTGGAATACGGTAAACGCAGAGAATAGTAAGAAAAAAGAAAAGAAATACCGTCTTGCATTGTCGTCGAAAAGGACTTCCTTGACCTGGTCTCTGCGTAATTTTTTCTTTGCGGCGATGGCGTTGTGGGCGCGAGTGAGAAAGGCGATATTGTTGCTGGTGGACATGAGATGAGATGGAAATGATTATGTGAGCAGGTCCCCGGATAAGGTCTCTTGGACAGAGGCCCGATTTGGAATTGAGGATCGGGGTGGATGGATCTTGGTATAAAGTGAGATAACCTGCAGAAAATGGCTCAGCGACCATGCCAGACTCGTTCACCTATCTGCCCTCCCAGCTTCACCTCTTCCCGCCAAATCCATATCCCTCCCATACTCCAATTGCTCACAAAGTATGGATTCTCGACTGCAAGAACTGCGACTCCTTCCTCACAAACCGTGCCATGAAGGTATCCTCCTTTCTATCTACCCCGCATGCAAACGCTAAGCTCGCGCGTCTCCCCAGGCTGTTCTTCTTCTTAGGCCAAATGTCTCCCTCTATTCCTCCGACGCCCTCCCAGTAAACTGTTCAGCGTACAGTTCCAGTCCAGAGGCGCTTAAGCCTCCCTCTTCACACAAACCCTCCTCCACTTCACGAACATGTGAATGTCTGACGCAGTCTCTTTGTTGTCATACCTGTGGCAATACCATAGGATATATGATTGTTGTCCCCGTGAGCTTCTCTTTCGCTCCCATCCAAATACGCGTTCCTCTTACCATATTTGTCCAGTGTGCCAGGTGCACTTCTTCAATAAGCGCGACAAATCGCGCGACGAACGGCCATCGTTTCGTATTTCACTCGTCGGAAGTGATTGGTACAGAGCGACACTATATACAGGGGGAACCCGGCGTCATACCCTTCGACCCGCCTGCGTCCCTCTCCCCTCCTCCACTTATGCCAAATCCCCAGAATATGGCATACCCATCACCGCCGTATAGTCCGACGCACTATTACTCCATGCCATTCTCTCAACCACGTCCAGGATCCCCGCCAATCGATCGTTCCGACTATCTCCCAACTCCGCCTTTGGAATATGCCAACCCCGTATATCCCTCGCATAGACACTCGGATTCCAGTTCAGACGCGTCTTCGGTAGGCATTTCTTATCCGCTCTAGTCTTGCGCTAACTGATGTGTGCTTGTCTCTCTTAACAAGCCTGTTCGCGTACGGTATTCCCCTCGCTCCCGTTCCCCACCCCCTGTCATGCATGTACATGCTTCTCACTATCCATTATCCCCACATTCTCCCTCGCAGGGATATTTTCCTCCAGATGGGCCCCCTCCGCTCACTCGCGCTACTTTCCATCCCGCGGATCAGAAAGAGCCTCTTTTGCCAGCAGCGACTCTCAAGCCAGGTAACGTCATCTTCTGGCATCACCTTGCAAGGAACGGCGAAATACCTGGGGTTGCAGACGATAAGCGTGCCAGGGATCCTGCCGCCGCCAGAGCTTCAACACAGATCTTCTACGACCGGTGATCCTACTGCCATCAAAAAGAATCATGCTTTCACTTCTTGTCGATCCAAAATCATTACTTTCACGATCATCCACGACCAACTTTCTTTACCGGGATTTCTGTCTGTCCATATTTTTGCATTTGTAGTTGTTCTGCGCATTACTGTCTTCCGCCTCACAGTCTGATTCCAACATCGATCTGCAGCCAGTTTGAACCTTTCTTGTACAACCATCGCATGACCAAGGCTCGTCATACCCCTGCCTTGGACGAATACCTCTTTCGTTTCTTTTATCTTTATGTACATTCGACTTTCACCGACTTTCTTTTACATTTTTGTTCCTCTTATCCACGGATTCTCTTCGTTCACGCCCCACTTGTACTTCTGTTCTCACATTTGTCTCACGACTAGAGAGGGGCAAGAAATTTACGTTTTTATGAACCTTGCATCCTCCAGGGATTATCTTGGTCACCCTGCAAGGGGATATAAATTTAGGGGTGAGCTTTGGGAAGACGTACCGTCAAGGCCCGGGGGGTTGACCGGACGTGGTAAAGCTGAGCATGGTCCATGTAAGAGTGAGTCACAATTTTGTCAGTGGCGCAGAGAGAGGTTCCCGCGTGCATATGTAGTCTGGGTTCTAAAGGCCATTTCTCTTACCCCACACTTTCCCTGCTGACTTCTGCTTCTCGTTCCCTTTTTAAGGTCGATGAGAAATGTCTGTCGTCCATTCGTTCATCTCATTCTGGGATGTGCGGAATGCGGACAGTTATTGCTCCGCTGGTATTAGGCCTCGGCAAACGGGCCTTCATTAAATTCAATATATATGCGCAGAGTCTCCGCCTCGTTAGGGCAGTCATTGGCCTTGGGGGTAGGGTCAGTTTAGCGTTTAATAAGTACGTTGTTCTGACATGGTCCTGAAGAACATGTGATAGCTTCTGAGAAGCTATTTCTTGAGTATGCGCTGTGTCTAGACTTTGGGGAGGAGGTTCGGGGAAGTCGTCTTGCCCCTCTTAATTTGCGGACTTTCGTTAATGCTAGGCACGGGGCCAACTGACATTTGTATTATGTATTAGTGAGAACCGCTAAATTGCTACAATTGAGTTTCCTTGCAGAAATGGTAATGAAGGTGCTCAAATGATTCTTGCAAGCTCAAGTTGTAAAGTATATTAGACTGGGGTTCCGTCTACTACTACTTAGACTGGGCAAAAGTTCGCGGTTCTTTCCGCTCCAGGCGGTTAGATAAGGATGGCATTTTGGATGCTTAACCTCTGGATAATATAAAGACCACTCTCCTCGACTCCTAGCCGTACGGGATTCAACTTGAAGGCGATTTCTATGCTTCTTCTTACTTCAAAATTCAATACTGATGTTCCTTCCTTCGGGGCAAGCCTGTGCATGAGAAATTGGGGCCCTTTGTTCAGTTTAAAGATCGTTCGTGAGCTGGTAAAGCCGATTGCAAGGCTACACGGACGGTGATGTCGATATTCATCGAGCGCCGTTGGAGTGCCATCATGGTATGTACCATGCATGTCGCGCGTAGCGCGCCTAGGACGCGGACGGGCGTGCCGCAGAGCGCGTTTGATTTGTATCAAACGGCCGACGATACCCAAACAAATTGATTCCATATTGGGCCTTGGCGTCCAGCATCAGATGTTCTTTCTTTTACCTCGTCTTGACTCTTTACCATCTATTTCAATGGCAACGGGGAGCAGAGCGTTCAAAGATCTTTATTACTTTCAAAAAGACCTTGCTCAGACACCTTTCTACCTGGGGCTCTATGAGAACTGACTAGAATCCATGGCATGGACTTGCCATTCTCTCCGTCACTCGATAGCTATGCAGGAACGCCGGCGGTGCCGCGAGCTAGAATCTGCCACCGACGTAGTGCACGAAACATTAGAGAGACGTCATATTTGCGCTAAGGACTCACACTGGCGAGTCAGCATAACATCCACAACCTTAAGAGTCGTCCTTGCCCAGCAAAAACAGTTCTTGCCGCCCTGTGAATCGTGATGCGTAGGAAAGAAAGGTGAGTGTCTCTTATCATAGTTCTATCATACAATCCTTCTGATGTCTCCAAGTTTACTTCCTAGAAAGGTCTTTTTCCGGCGTAATTAATCATTGACATACACGGTACAAGACGTCCATGAGCGCCAACATCACGGTTGCAGAATAGATTGACAGCAGGGAACCGTGGCCGAAGATACAACTCTCTATGTATGTGGAGGAGTATCAGGGAATCATTTGAAGTGCGACGGACAATCTTTTACAAGACCGTTTAATTTTCTCCGAGAGAACGTACTGTAGTCGCTGGGAAAAAGATTTGACGCGTCAGTCTCCCAGCACGAAACTAGTTTCTCATTCTATTCAAAGTCGGCAGCGACAATTATTCGCACCTACCCACGAGCCACAGTGACAGGGTCATATGGAAGATGACTGAACAGATACTCCAGAACTACACCATGGCATGTCGGGCATGTTATCTTGACATGGTTTGTATAAATGGTATCAAGGTTTTGGCTGCCTAGAATGCACTGCTTGAAGGTCTATGTCAGTACAACGACGTGCACTCGGCACAATCCAGTGTGTCCATTTTCGCATCCCCTCCCGGAGGGCATCGCATTGTAGCAGCAGCAAAATCAAAACGTCGCAAGTTGGTGTTCAGGTCGCGCAAGTCGAGCAGGAGAGCTCCTAATCTCTCTCTCACCTATGTCCAGACTCCACATGTCCAGTGGATTTTGAGCTTCCGGCTCACGCGACATTCCTCACGGACCAACCACGCCTTCTAGAGAATGTGATTGTCAAGGTGCAGCGATATGCCATTCATGTACATGTCCTACCCCATTCTGACTTCTCAAGAGGATTTGGAGCCTTTATGGGGATCAGGCGCACGGTTTTTGTCTAGTTGGTCCTTCGGGGATGCAGTCATCGGGTACAAACGTAGACTTTCGCTATGGAACGTGTATATCAGAAGCATGCATATGTTCACCTACATACTTATTGCCACTTACTCAGACGGATTGTCCGGATGAGTCTTCACCTCGGCATGACTGATGTGCTACTAGTTGGATGTAAAATGGGCCATCTGCCAGGATATCACCGTGCTCCGATACCGTGGTACGGTGGGTTACGGAGGATTGAGCGCTTGCGGAACAGGTGAGAATTGCTTCTTACAGATAGCAGGTATTCTGGTAGAGAGTATGTACTGCGCGGAGGTGACTAGATGGTAATAGAATGGGTGGGATTAGTAGATAATTTTAACGACGGGTCTGGTGAGAACGGAACGAGCTATACTTAGTCTCTGCATACAAACTGTATGTATGGAACATAACTTCGATACGTATCGTACTCTGCTTCTGACATACGAAGTTAATATGCCAATGGAGTAATACTGCGAGCCTGGTGTAACGACGACGGGACATGTTTTACGACGGCCATGGCCCATGCAAAACCTTGCCGCAAGACATGAAGGTCTCCGGTTAGTTATGGGAAAGTAGGGGGGATAGGAGTCGCTATCTCGGAAAAGATACCACTTTGGACTGCCCAACCTTGTGCAGTGATGTAAGTAGGGATGTGCGTCGTAACTCCCATGAAATTTTGTTTTGATGATTCGTCGCATAATCTGTCTATCAGTTGAGGTATCGGTAGTGTATGACATAGCGTCCCAAGTGAAAGTGCTCAGCCCACAGGAATTGAGATGCGATCCAATTGAGCATCAGCGAATGATGCTCGATGCTTTCTTGTATCCTGTACGGAGAACACGATGCTCGTGGATGAAGAAGCAATAATGGTATAAAATTAGCGCCGTAGTGCTCACGAGGCCCTACAGTTGTAAGATACACCTATTGAATCGTCTCTGTGCTGTGGCCTAGAAGTCGCATAATTGACGGAAATGAGCCCACCAAGAGGTTCTTGCTTATCTGCTCGACATAGCATGGCAGAAAGTCCGATATTACCTGACTCTGCCTCGATCCAGCCTAAACTAGGGCCTGAACCCAGATAAAGCTGAACCAGTCCCAGCATCTCAAATCCAGCCTCAGTCAAGGCAGGTTGCGGACCATGTATAATGGCTTAGAGCATAGTAGGCGCACTCCAAGGACAAGAAAACATACGTAGCAGGCTGGAGCCTACACCGGTAGTAGTTTGAATCAACTTTGACGTGGTCGAGTCTGGAAACGGTCAGAGGGAGTCATTTGTCAGCGCTTCCGCCTTTGGAGTATTCTTACATAAGCTCCCCCTTAAAGGAGGGCTGGGTCAACAATTGACCTGCACTGCTCTCTCTCTTTCACCACCACCACCACCTCTACCAAGCGTCTACAACACCAAAGCCCATCGTGCGTTCGTCGAGTCTTTTCTCTTGATTGATTGTAGTACTGAAACAACTCGCCCTATCCTATAGTCAAGTACGTTCGCTTAGTTACCCCGCATTGTTTCGTCTAATACTTACATACCCCGCCATTTCAGTACCATGCAGATTTTCGTGAAGACCCTCACTGGAAAGACGATCACCCTCGAGGTTGAGTCCTCCGATACCATTGATAATGTCAAGGCCAAGATCCAAGACAAGGAAGGGTGAGAACGCCTTTGTTGCCCTCTGTTATGTATTGATAAGCTTATCATGCCTTCGTCAGCATTCCTCCTGACCAGCAGCGTCTGATCTTCGCTGGCAAGCAGCTCGAGGATGGCCGTACCCTCTCTGACTACAACATTCAGAAGGAGTCCACCCTCCACTTGGTCCTTCGTCTTCGCGGTGGTATGCAGATTTTCGTCAAGACCTTGACGGGTAAGACAATTACCCTCGAGGTCGAATCTTCCGATACCATCGACAATGTCAAGGCCAAGATCCAGGACAAGGAAGGTATCCCACCCGACCAGCAACGTTTGATCTTTGCCGGAAAGCAACTCGAGGACGGACGCACTTTGTCCGACTACAACATCCAGAAGGAATCTACTTTGCATCTCGTCCTTCGCCTTCGTGGAGGTATGCAGATCTTCGTCAAGACCCTCACTGGCAAGACTATCACCCTCGAAGTCGAGTCTTCCGACACTATCGACAATGTCAAGGCCAAGATCCAAGATAAGGAGGGCATCCCTCCTGATCAACAACGCTTGATCTTTGCCGGCAAGCAGCTCGAGGACGGACGCACCCTTTCTGATTACAATATCCAGAAGGAGTCAACTCTTCACCTTGTTCTTCGTTTGCGTGGTGGTATGCAAATCTTCGTCAAGACCCTCACGGGTAAGACCATCACCCTGGAGGTCGAGTCCTCCGACACTATCGACAACGTGAAGGCGAAGATCCAGGACAAGGAAGGCATTCCTCCTGACCAGCAACGTCTCATTTTCGCTGGCAAGCAACTTGAGGACGGGCGCACTTTGTCCGACTACAACATCCAGAAGGAATCCACCCTTCATCTCGTCCTTCGTCTCCGTGGTGGTATGCAGATCTTCGTGAAGACGTTGACCGGCAAGACTATCACTCTTGAAGTCGAATCGTCGGACACGATCGACAACGTCAAGGCCAAGATTCAGGACAAGGAAGGTATCCCGCCCGACCAGCAGCGTCTCATTTTTGCTGGAAAGCAACTCGAGGATGGGCGCACTCTCTCTGACTACAATATCCAGAAGGAGTCGACCTTGCACCTTGTCCTTCGTCTCCGTGGTGGTATGCAGATCTTCGTCAAGACCCTCACGGGCAAGACGATCACGCTTGAGGTCGAGTCGTCCGACACGATTGACAACGTGAAGGCGAAGATTCAGGACAAGGAGGGCATCCCTCCCGACCAGCAACGCTTGATCTTTGCCGGCAAGCAGCTCGAAGACGGTCGTACGCTTTCGGACTACAATATCCAGAAGGAGTCTACCCTTCACCTTGGTGAGCAGCGATTGTTTTGTGGAGGGTCATTGCAGAAACTGACAAAAGGATGATTTTAGTTCTTCGTCTGCGTGGTGGGCTCTAGAGTTGTGATGGATGGTATTGTTCGTGGCTGTCGGGTAGTGATAGATCGTGCACGTATTATGTAGTTTAAATGGATTGATTGCTAGTTCACTGCATTGTGACGCAAATGATGAATGAGTGGGAATAGAAAAGAGAGCGGTGTTCCTGCTTACCTAAGTCCGACAAGCCTTTTTCCCGACAAGATAGGTGTCAGGTCCACCGCGAAAGCGACCGCCACACCTCTTCTCTCCCTTCAACCACCTCCTCCCACTCGGATGCCTTCCGCCTCCGCCTCCTCCCGCCTCTCCTCCTCATCCTCCTCACAGACAATAACATGGCGTCCTACAAAGATGATGAACATGCGCGACCTCTCCAAGGACGACGACTTCCTCAGCCATCTCCTCGTAGAGAAGCTGGGCTCAAGTCCAGAGGGCTCGTGTCCTCTCTTGGTTCATAAGATGGACCAGAGCAGAAGGTTTCCGAGGATAGAGAAACACGTTATTGACGACATTGTAAAACGCGTGAGTCACTCCGTTGTGGCTTTTAACCACCTCTTTGTCCTTTACTGACGCGACTGTATGCTCTTTTTCCTGGGTCATGTAGCTTGTAGTGAGCAAGGGCACTTTACAGCAGGTCGTTAAGCAAGCTGTGGACGACCTTCTGACGTACGTCGCCCACATCGTTGCCGCGCAATTACACATGCACGTTTACTGACCAACGCATCACAGCCTGCATCCTATACGTCGTTACCTCAGTCAATATGACCAAAAGCAAATCAACGCCTTCGCCACGTGAGTTCGCTCATGCTCACTATGACACGAGCAGTGACGCTCATTTACTCTCTTTCCCCTAGCCACGCCTCTCGTTACTTTGAGCTCTATCATCCATCTGGCTGCATTGAAATCGCACACACATCCAGATATTCCCACCATACTGGAAAATCGGAATTGTGCATCCTCGCAACGCGTAACCTAGCCCCGGGCACCGTCATCGCCGAGCTGAAGGGTTCCATGGCAAACCTCACCGACGAGGAGGACAGGGAGCTCAAACGGACAGATCTCAGAAACCGTGACATCCGTCGCGATTTCAGCGTAATACACTCTAAATCCATGAAGAAAAACCACCTGTTCTTAGGGCCGGCCCGATTCGTCAATGTGAGTCTTTTGGAAACTTCTAATGACGTTCTAGTTTCTGAATTAGTACGTCTAGCATGACTGTAATAACAACTGCGAGTTGTTCCGTGAGGGAAGATATATCACATTTAGGGTGCTCAGGCCTATTGCCATTGGTGAAGAAATCACAGCTCATTACGGTGACGGGTACTGTGAGTTCTGCTCTATTTTGACCTCGTGCCCGATAAGATTCAATTGGGCTGACTTCATTCACCCTCTCCAGTCGGCAAGAAAAATAGGCATTGCCTATGCGAAACTTGTGAGAAAAATGGCAAAGGAGGCTACTCGCCTGACCATCAAGAAGACGAAGTCGAATCGAGCTCTGATTCTAGTTCTGGGTCTGATTCCGATTCGGATTCCGACACCTCTTCCAGCGATACGGAGAGTGACGCACCCAAACCAGTCCTCAATGTTAATGAACGACGCACAAGGCGCGGCGTCTATGCCATCACCAAGAACGACAGCAGCGATAGTGATAATGAAGACGACGAAGAAGATGAGAAAGCAACGTCTTCTAATGCGCTAGATGACCATGCAACAGGCGAAATTGAATTAGTAGCCGAATTGGACACAGGCTCAGACTTGACGTCGTTGGCACCTTCCCTCCCACCTTCTGATGCGGCGAGCCCTGGCAAACTACCGACACCTGACTTGATGACGCCTTCTCGCTTATCTCCCTCCTCATCGACCCTCACAGAATTAACGTCCTCCACGGCGCGCTCTACGCCCAAGAGCGCGACATCCACGCCGGTTCGTTCCATTATTTCCACCCGTGGCCAGAAAGCAAGAGAGCTGCTGGCCAAGAAAGCCGCGCGCAGCCAGAGCGTAGAGTCGTCGTCGAAGAGAGTCACACGCTCCGTATCTTCTTTGATGTTGTCTGAGAAAAACAGAAAGGGCAAAGGCAAGGCGACACCCACACCCATTTCAACGCCGAAATCCGGCGGGACGTCCAGGGGGTCTGCGACGGATTTAATGAAGGGCAAAAAGGAAGAGAAAGATGCACGCTCCCTACGCGCCAGACCATCGGCTGCTGCGCCAGAGATGGTTAAGGAACCTCCGCCAAAACCAAAGGTGCCACGAGGACCTGACGGAAAGCCGTTACCAACATGCTCCACGTGCTCGAATATTTTGCCTGTCATTGCAGTGGATTCGCAAGTTGTCTGGGGCTTGGAGAAGAAGGATGAGAAACAGGATTGTCCAAGGTTTGTGTACTTCTCGCTTTTACATCTTCACCCGTTTGCTTACTTGCATGGCAGATGTATACGCCATTTCGCAATATACTCGCAACCATGGCCGTCACGCGTTCCACGTCGCGGCGGCACTACCACAGTAGTTGAGCGCGAAGAATCGGTTCCCGTAGAGATATTGACCAAGAAGGTTACGCCCAAGGGTCTTAAGGTCCTCGACCGGAAGCTCGCTGCTGCGGCCAATCTGAAGGGCAAAAAGCGCAGTCGGGCAGAAGAAGAGGAAGAGGAGAAAGAGAGACAGCGATTAGCCAAAAGGCGCAAGTCGATGCCGGAGTCTGTTGTCCACAAGGCGAAAGTGGTCAAGACATATTCTTCCAATGCGAAAAAGGCGAAACGTGCTCCTTCACCCTCACCGTCTCCGGAGCCTATCGAGGATGAAACAAGTAAGCGTAGACGGGGAAGACCTCGCCTTTCTTTGCCAGAGAAACTTGACAAGCAATTGTCTGTTAAATTGGAGGAGGACGCGACTGAAATGTCCAATGCCGTTTTGTCGCAGCCCAGGTCAACCAATGGACGATTTGGGAAGAAGGACAAGGCCTTGAAGAAATTGCACTCCGGAGCCAAGTCTTCTCAGAGCAACAGTGCAAGTGGAAGCACTGAACGGCAGTACGACAGCGATAGGCAAGCCGGAGCAAGGCGTTCTGAACGTGTTCAGGACACTGTAGATGTAGGCGCGGACGTTGACTCTATGGACGTCGACGAAAGGGTTGCATCACCCCTGGTTCAGAAACGGGTTTTGCCTCGTCCAGTTTCAGGTTTCCGCGGCGGCAGACTTTTCTCTAATCCCAACCCCCTCCAGTATGCGCTGCATGCTTGGAAAGGGCCTGTGGTACTCGATGACTCTTCTTCGGACGATGAGAAGCATCCTGAAACGCCAGAAGACCATGATTCTATCGCAGTTGGTATTATCACTGACGGAGAACCGGTAATTCTGACCAAGGCGGTCCCTTCCATGATGCCTAGGGCCCCTCTCACCTTCAAGCCCTCGCCCCATGCACTGGCCAAGAGGAACTGGAACAGTGCCGCTACTATTATCGCTCAGCACGTTGGTGCTGAAATGTTGAACATCCCTGAAACTCATTCTTCCGACGAAGACGAAGAGGTGCGTTAGATTGCCCCCCACCCTCTGCCTTGCTCAAATTCTTACGATTCTCTATTATCCTCACCAGGTACCCTACCGGGCATCTATTCACAAGGTGCCGAGATATAGCCCGGTCTCAGAGTCTTCTGACGACCTTGTGCCTCCCCCTAGGCTGCAAAACATTTATCCTGTCATCCCTCCCTCCACCGCAGTCAACGGGTACATCCCCAAGAGCTCCCACTTTCCCTCCCACCACTCAGAGACGAAGCCCACCTTTATTAACGCCGGTTGGGATAGTTCCTCTGACATCTCCGAAACATAATAATTTTGGGAGGACGTTCTCCCAACCGGTTGGACTGTCTGTCCAGCGATCTTTTTCTCTTTGATTTATTGATCATTCCACTTTGTGTTTGTTATCTGGTTCATTCGCCTTTGCTCTGTAGTACATTATTCACGCACTTTCCTAAATTATCATTTGAATGGCACTTTCCACTGCATTCTTATCATAATGTTAATTGCCACATAGTTCGATACCTGTTATTCATTAATGTAGATGTATGTTCTCGCTTCTTTCTCACAAGTTCAACACTTCCTTCCATTCGTGCTTTCAATATCCCTAGTCGCCAAGAATTTAGCAATCCTCAAAAACAGCAATATGTATGTACAATTATGTCTTCATCCAGGACCCTTATTTATGATGATGCCCAAATGATATCCGCAACTTAGATGAATGAAAGGGAATTAAACGGTGATCTTTTAGGTGCATGTACTATCTATCTAACAATTTCTACTGCGGGCCATCAGCTTTCAGAGAACTGCGGCCGGCTCGTAGGATTTCATCAGTGGAAAGAAGGTTGATGGCAATGACAGAACTGTAAAAGTCATTAGCACGGTAAATTAGATTGGTAGACTGTTCAAAAACTTACCAAGAGTGTAGCATCTGTCTTTTCACCCTGTAGTTGTCCCAGATACCCTCGACTGTGGGATCAAACGGTTCGCCAGATTGGAGGTCGAGGCCGACGATGTTGCCTTCAGCTTGTTCCTCCTACACGATCATCATCAGGAGGCCATCAAAGAGGGATGTTAGTAGCGACCAAGCACGCACCTGTAAAGAAACGACAACATCTTGGACATCGAAACCACCGTTTTGTGCGAGAGTCTTTGGGATGATCAAGAGCGCATCGGCGAATGCTTGTACACCCATCTTGACTCGTCCTTTCGCGTTCTTCTTGACGGCCCCGCTCAAGTGTGCCGAGCATGCTACCTCGAATGCACCGGCACCTGGGATTAAGCATTCATCTTCAAGTGCGTTTTTCACCGCGCGGAGACCATCACGGAGAGCATCTTGGATTTGTTGGGTAGTGTAAGGGTTGGGACCTTTGATAAGGATGGTGACTGATTTGGGATCTTTGACTTCCTCGACAAAGGTGAATTTCTCTTCACCCAAAGTGTGCTCATACACAAGCCCAGCCCAACCGAGCACTGACGGGTTAAGATCATCTACAGAGTTCTGAGCGACACCTCCGCATATCAGTTGAAGTCTGTTATATTGTGTCAGACTTGAAATGCCATGTTTATCACTTGTGATTTACCTTTCCATGTTGCGTCTCTTCGCTCGTCGGAGAGCCAGGATACCGTTCTTTGCAAGGACGTCCAAGCTCATGGGATCAATACCCTTCTGGTTGATGATGACAAAGTTCTTGGGCTTCTCTTTCGAGTCAACTGCTTGATCGCACACTTGGTTCTTCAAAGCGACGATCTTTTGAAGTTTAGCATCGAGGAATCTGCGCTCTGACTCGACGAGCTTTTCGCGTTGCTCTGCTGAAGAGTAAAAGAAGCCGGAGTTGACCTCGCTTTACGTTCCTTATGAGTCACTAAATGTGAAAGAAATATGATGTAAAAATGAACATACGTCTTTTCATATTCGAGACTGACGTTCAAGGTCAAAACATAGGCGTTTTCCACGCGTTTTGGCATGTCAGGGTGGCGAGCACCATGATCCAGGACAAGACCACGAACAAGCTGCGTCTCGGATGCTACGCGATGCTGCATTTTCATGATTTCAATCATGTGTAGATCTATGGGCTGCTTCCATGGTTCCTTGGCGTCTGTCTTGGGATTAGTATATATACCGGTTCTTGCGATATAATACTCACCTTTTGTCTCTCTAGGCCGAATAGCAAGGACAGCATCCACAACATCTGCTGCAAGTTGCTTAGCAAGAGCAGCATTCAGTTTTGTCGCCAACGAAGTATGAGCAATGTTGATGAGCGTCGCGCGATCGAGCTTAACAGAGACTTTGAAGGTATCAAGGAACTTTGAGGCATCAGGTTACACAGGTCGGTTACTTCTAAAAACATAAAACTCACAGCAAGCGCCTCCTTTTTGGCAAGATCAAAACCCTCTCCAATCACAGTTGGGTGAACTCCTTCAGAAATATAACGATCCGCCTGCTTCAGCAGCTCTCCGACAAGAAGCACGACCGATGTCGTTCCATCTCCAACTTGATCGTCCTGTGCGACTGCTGTCCGCGCAATCATGGCTGCGGTAGGATTTTGTATTTGCATCTCTGACAAGAGGACTTTTCCATCCTTGGTCATTTTGATTTGGCCAGCGCCGTCCACGAGCATTTTGAGGGTTCCTCTGGGACCTGGTGTATATTTGAGATTACGGTGACCAGAGATAACACGAATATTTCGCCTGCACTAACCCAAGTTGCCTTTAACGACACCTGCGAGTCCCATCGCCCCATTGGTATTCACCTGGCTCATGTTAACGAAATGCCAACCTAGTTGAGAAATAACAGATCATACCTGTAGAGCGGCAGCCCTCCTCACGCTCTCAGCTTTTGGATTGATAAGTTCAAGGCTGGACATTATAAGAAATGAGTGAGCTCTGAAGTACGCGTTCAAAGACCTGTCTTGATTTCCACCGCGTCTGCCAAATTAAGGCTCCGCTTCAAGCCAGTCACGCGTTATCTTATCAACTTGTTCCAATCCATAACTCACCCAGTCTTTGAGCTGCTTTAAAACTTGTGGGTATATTCGAATCGCATAGATCGTATTACAAAGACTTTAATAGTAATAGTACCAGTGGTGGAGAAAATCAAAAAAAGAAACACAAAATAAGAACAACATCAATAGTGTCATCCCTACCGCCTTGGTTATTGAACGAACATCCCCTTGGTCTGCCTTGTAGCAGATTGTTCACCTTCATCGACCGACATGGAGTCACTTTTTGAAGTTGATGACTGCGCAGCAGGAGGAGCGAGAGGAGGAGCGGGATTATAGAAACTCTTCTCCTTGCGACTACCATTCTCCCATGCGTCGTCGAGGTCTCTTAACAACTTCAGCAATTCTTTGGCAGGTTGGTATGTCGGCGGCCTTGGGTTCGTATCTTCCAGCAACTCGGAAACACGGGGGTCCAGGTAACGAAGGACTTGCCGGGGGTCTTCAGCATAGTACAACGGCATAAGTCTCATCGTCTCCTTGTACTCATCCAAAAAGGTCGGCCCGTCTTCCACTTTCAATGTCTGCAGCAAATGTAGCTGTAATAAATAATATTTAGATGTAGAGCTGGTACACAGGCGAGAGAATAGAAAATCACCTCGCTGATAGGCAGTTCAAATCTGTCTATCCGCCTGCCCACGAAAGTTGCCACGAGTTTCTTGAAGTAGCGATATTGAGACCAAATATCGCAGACACGATTGCCACCTTTGGCTCGGAAAAAATCCTGGAAGCCTTTCTTATCCTCTTTGTTAACAAGTTCTTCAAGGGCAATCATGAAGTCAGCATGGTTCAAATCGCCGGTGTGGATCTTGTTCCCCCTAACATCAGGCCGAGGAGACGTGACCGAGTGGCGAGCTGCCGAGTCTGAGGAAGCAGAAAGAGACCCAAGTCCTGCAGGCGACTTCCGCCCAGACGAACGGGAGGATTGCTGGTATGCCATGGCTTCTCGTGCCTGGGCCTTGCGTACTCTTGGAGGTCCTACTTCTTGGAGTGGATAGGTTGGAGAAGGCGAGCGACGATGGCGAGGGCTCTGATGAGGAGAGTTCTCATAGTCATAATCCCGTCGAGCTAGTTTAGCAGCTACGGGGTGTGATGGACCAGCTGTAGAATCCTGTCCATCATAATCATCGAAAGACGGAGAATTCATTCGCTTGCGCATCTCTCTCCTGTCGGCATATTCTCTTCGTTCGCGGGAACTCTTTCTTTCATATGGGTCCCTTCTGTCTGGAGATCTCCTGCCATGCGAATTAACAGCCCACGGATCCTGCCTTTCATACAAATCATGTGTTTCTCGTAAGCTTCTTTCTCTAGATCGTCTCTCGCGAAGAGGGGGGTAATCTCTGTATTCTTGTCTTTCATGGAAGCTTTCGCGTTCACGAGATCTTCTTTCGCGATATGAACTTTGTCTTTGGAGAGGCTCTGTCCTTTCTCTGGATCTCCTGTCTCGCGCGTGAGGTACCTCTCTGAAATCCTCCCGCCCTCGCCTGTCTCTGTAGTCGCTTTCGTATTCCCAGGGGTCTCGCATTTCACGAGCAGACTCTTTTGGATGTTTCCGTAGATGGGATGGATTCATTGGATGCTCATGGATATCATTGTCTTCATAATCCGATGGTATGACTGGGGGTGGGGGTGGACGACCAGGAGGTTGGAGCTAAAAGCAATATCAATTAGAGATCGGGTGACAGGTAAAAAGGGCGACCGTCCATACCAGCTCCACAGTCATATCCAACGTTCTTTCCGGATTAATATACACATTGCCTCCATGCGTCTCGTCTTGGTTGTTGGCTGAAACACGCAGGATAAATTGTCTGTACTTTCCGCGCATAGTGAACGCTCGAGCAGGACCTAGCAAAACAAGAATAGTATGTCAATTCGGAGAAGACTTGCTTCTGAGGACTGGCTGACCATCTATTCTGGAAGGTCCCTGCTGTAGTTGTTCTCCCTGTCATATATAGGTCAGGCATCGCGATATTAGTTTTTCCCAAAAAATCTCACAATTTCTTTCGCATCTGCCCAGAAGCCTACAGCAGGCGGCTGGTTCGGACGCAGACCAACTTTCACTTCGACAAGTTGTCGGTCTGTCGTCCCGCTGCGGACATCGCGGATGAGGAGGGTAACCATCCGCACAGGATACTTAGCCTTTCTTTCTGTATTGAATGGTTACTAAATTTGAAAACACCCTGAATCCGACGTTTCGTCTCACCTTCCTCAGCTGAATCTGGTCTCTTCTTGTGCTGTTGTTGTGGTTGCAGCCGACCGTCTTTCCGAGGCGGTGACCCCATTGGGTCTGGAATCCATAGTTTTCGGTCGTAGTCACGGCGGTAGTAACTTCCGACTTCTTGAGAAGCCGACCTTGCTGGAGGTGGAGGCGGATACGGGGCCTGTGGTGTATACTGATTTGAGTTGTAAACAGGTTGGCCTTGTTGGGCAGGTGCTTGGCCAACAGGAGGTCCTGGAGGTACAGCAAGGGATTGTCGATGATGGAGCTGTGGTTGTGATATTGGTGGTGGCGGACCCGAGGGGGAGGGTGCAAAATAATGATTGGGAGGCGCGACAGGTTGAGGAACAGAAGTAGCTGCAATGGATGATGCTGTTACGCTGCCAGGATGACCATTTGAAGTAGAAGCGACAGGGGCATTCGAGGGAGGCTGTTGGCGATTGCGAACTTGAGGACCAAGCACACCTCTGTACATTGAGGAATATGGTCCCGAACCTTGATTTATTGGTGGCTCAGTGCTTGGTGTAGGATCGTACGTTGTTATTCGAAATCGACTTGTTTGACCCGGGTACGCGTCTGCCTTGCGAGGGCGTTTGCTAGGTTGCTTCCTGGACTTCTTAGGCTCCGGTTCGGGAACCGGGGCAGGAGGAGCAGGTACTGGAACTTGTTGGCCGGGCAGGAACGCTTTGGGAGCTGGGGGAGGCTGGGCTTCATAAGTCGCGACATTCTCAGGAGTTTTCGTCCTGAAAGCCACCGCCTGTCTAATCAACGGCTGTGACCCTCCCGATTCGTCCGCGGGAGATGAGCTCGAGTGCTCAGATTGGGCAGGAACATATTCGTCATCTGAACCAGCAGGAGTGAACGACCGCTTAGAGGTCTTGAGAGGGTAATACAATATAAGTTAGAGGGGATATGCACGTAGTTATGGCGTTGTACACGTACGGTACGCTCTTGAGAGGACTCTCGGCTACTCCTAAGAAACAGGATCCGTGAACGGTAACGCTTGGAGACACAGGGAAACCTACGAGGAATCACTGCTTGTCTGTCTACCACGACCGATCTCTCCATCGAAACTCTTCATTGCAACTCAGTGCGCGAGATGTGACAATTCAAGGCAAATTCTCAGAGACGTAGCAACTCTAGCGTGTTGTAATTTTGTCCCGCAGCCAGGACGAAATGACCGTCTGACGTGGGACAGTCAAGGATGATAGCGCTGAGTGAGTGGCAGCGAGTTAGTAAGAGACAGCGAGGGTGTGGTGGATGGTCATGATGAAAGGGAGAAGAGGAGGAACATGTTGTGGTCGAAGGAGAGCCTTATGTACACAAGGGGAAATCATGTTTTCTGGCTTGCCACGGGATTTAAAAAAATTGCCATAAAAGGTAAATTTGGGCGGGATCTCATTATGCCACAGCCACCGATAATGTGCCAAAACAGCCAAATTTGTAAGTTGGCATCGATAAGAATAAACTGCACCGAACACGAACACTACACCGGATGGATCCATTGTAAAATGTATACATACTTATTACAGACCTTACTTAGTTTTTAACCAATCTACGGCGGAAAAGTTATGTTAATGTGTTTATTTCCTATGACTTCCCCGTCGTCTTTCCGTAGACCCTAGCGGCATTGCCGGCAAAGACTCCATCAATGACATCTTGCTCGAGTCCAAGTTCAGCAAGAGATTCCCTCGCAATCTCGTACCAGTCAGCAACGTTAGACGGGGTCCTTGAGGACGATGAGGGAGATGACCCAAAGATTATACGTTCGGAGCCGAAGGCTTCGAAAACAGGGGCGACTTTGGACGACAATCAAAATCGCATATCCGACGATAAGAGAGCACGATTACTCACGATACATCTTGATACGGCGTTTCCATTCCTTGAGTTGTTGGGTATCCGCGGCTTCAATGGGACTACCGGGGAAGGGGGTTTGAGGAGTTGGTGCATCCCAGGCAGGAGGGAGGAACTTGACGTGAACTTGTGGAATCAAGGACAACGCGCCAACTTGTGCTTGGAAGGCGAGGTACGTTGGGTGGTTCATCAATCTAACAATGGGAAGTTCCAGGTCATGAGGAGGAGGGAGGATATTAGCTAGATAGGAATTGCAACTATACTCAGAGGTGTTATTGGCAAACAAGTCGGGCGCAAAGACTCACAAACGACAATGGGAGGGACATGCTCGAGGCCATCAGACGCCTTTGCGGTGAGATCTTCGAATGACTCCAAGAGAGAGTCCGAGAGTGTCGCTTGAATGTCGATGTCAACCGGAACACCGCGCTGTAAAGCCCAACGCAGACCGTCAACGGCTGCAGAGGTAGCCTCCCTGGTGAAGACGGTGGATAGAGCTACAGGAGCGTTTGCGGACGCGATCAAGGCCTCGATGGAGGGGTCAGCCTTCTCCAGGTCAAATGGAACGATGTAAGAAAGGATTTGTGGATTCTTCTCAGCGGCATTCAAGCTGTGATGCGAGTGTCAACACACAACGCCTAGCTAATGTTCAAATGCCTACTCACGCGTTGGGGATTTCTGAGCTGGGAAGTGCAAGAACGACACCCTTGATCTTCTCAGCGAGGGCAGGTCCGGCTTCCTTCTTCCATTGGCTGTAGGTGGTATCCTTGGAGACGACATTGGCATCGATGACTGCAGCTGGATGGAGGGAATTGGGACTAGGGGGGATAGGGAAAGAATCTGCAGCACTGGAACTGGGAGGTGTGAAGACTGAAAGCGGAAGCTTTGGGAGATCTTTGGGAAGTTTGCGAGGCGGCATGGTGGTATAATCCAAGAAGAGGGTATGTACAGACGTTATAAGCAGGCTCAGAGTATGTACCTAATCTCTTCATCAATCACTCGCCTGATCGGGTTATTGATCAACACTGCCATCCACTCCGTCATCATAGAAACTGATACCTTTATCCTCCTACATATCCTTGTAACTATTAAATATATCCTCTCTATCATCAACCAGAACTCTTTTTGTTTTCTTTTTACGAGCTCTTCTCCCCTCTTCATATCCGGCATCGTATCCTTCATCATAGCCGTCTTCTCTACCATCATTATAACATTGATCCAATGCTCGTTGCATGTCGGCCAGTCTATCTCTTGCCTGTTCCTCAAGATTTCGTACAGCAGCTTTGTACTGCTGTAATTGTTCTTGAGCTTTTCTTTCAGAGTGTTGGGTCGCTTCAAGCTCCATGCGTGCCTCCTCTACGTCTTCCTGTAGCCTTCTCATCTCTCTTTGTGAAGCCTCCAACGACATTTGCGCTTCTCTCGTGTCTCTTTCTAGACGCAATACCTCCTCTCGTAACTCCAGGTTTAGCTTCTCTACTGCCTTTACTCTGGACAGTACCTCTTGCTCCCGGAGCTCCAGGAACTGGGCTTTCAAGTTCGCATCATCTGCTCTTCGCATCTCTTGCTCCAGCCGATCTGCGGACACCCGCAGGAGATACTTGAGGTGTTGAGCCTGCCTTTCTTCTTCCATGATAGCTATCGCAGCAACATACGGCGATCGCGGTTTGTGATCGCGTCGCCCTGGAGATCGAGATGGGCGCTTAGTGGCCCCTTGATGAGTTGTGTTATCGCTCGGTTCTTTGCTTCTCGATGCGCGCATTGACTTGGTTGGCATCAAGGTTGGATCTTGTAGGATTTTGATCAGGGGAGAAGGTGAATATGTTGCTTCTCGTACTTGTGCGATGAGGTGAAGGCTAACCATATTGCGCGTCAGTGGTTGCAGAAGAAATGGGCGTTCATATACTTACTCGGGCGTAGGGGGTGGCAGGAGTTCATGGTCATGGATCGGAGGGAGAGGCTTGTTTGATACAGGCATGATGATGATGGTGATAGTTGGATTATGGGAAGCGTTGTTGGGATAGTGTAAAGTGAAGTCAAGGAACACGCCTCTTTTATGCTCGGATTGATGATGTTCTTGGTGTATCAGATAGACATAAGCAAGCTGCGAGGCCAAGGCAGTGTGCTCCTGTGCAGACTTCATTTACATTCTAATCTTATCGAGACTCAAGGTCAATGGCGACATAACGTCGTTCCGCAGCCGCTGCTATGCACATCTATCATATGTAATGTATTGCCTTCAACCTCCAACCCTGCCTGTCGTATTGCGCGTGTCCTCGAGGCAATTAGGCTCCCAGATGATCGTTTGGTACTCTAAAGCGAATAAGGCACAAGAACCCTACTTTTTGACTATGACATCAATTCCCACCTTGGCCTTTGGCCACCCAATTCCGCACGCATTTGCCTCATGTCCACTCGTGGTCAGGCTTTTGCGCCGTGCAATTGAGCAGCCAATACGGACAGCAGGACAGCAAATTGAAACTTGCTTGGCCCGATGCATGGAACCTATCCAGGAAAGCTTGTTTGGAGTAGCCCTCTCTGTCTAGCTCGCGTGAAATGCGCTGCATTTAATCATTGAACCCGAAAGATCCTGAGAGCTCGATACAAATAGCTGTAGTACTAGTAGCCAGCTCGTAAGGTGTTGATTTACCACCTTACCCCTTCAAGATGTTTGTAGAAATTGTCACTACTTGAATCCAGACTCGTTAGCTCGGGCTTGACTTGGACTTGCGCTGGTCCCTAGTGAGAGATCCGGGTCTCTTACTTGTACATGCAATTTTGTTACACATTTCTGATCCCTAGCCTGCATCAGAAGCATGCATAACTGGTTGTTGCAAGGAGATCTTTGTTTATGGAATGTTCATCGGTTGGCTTGCTCCACTCGCTTGTGATTACTCTGGTTTGTTCGGGATGTGAACTGGCTACAAAATGTTCCGCCTTAGACCAGTTAGTTATTTTTGGCATGAGAATCCGCACACCTATTTATAGACTCTTTCGGAAACCCCGCATTCCACAGTTTGCCGTACATTTACCCCGCAATTCGGATACTTGGCTTGAAAGGAAGTAAAAGTGCCTTATAAGCACAGTAAACCCACCTGGTCACACTCAGAGAAAGACTGGAGGAAGGACCATCGCGCTCTTTAGCTTTTAGCTGTAAGGTGGCTACTACAATCATTCTCAGTGACTCTAACTACCATGCGACTGATGCCGTCCCGTGGCAAATAACTTCGCATCTACCATGTGGCCTCAGTTTAGATGTTGCTTCGGGCGGATTCAGGAAAGCTCAGAACTCGGTACAGCTAGTTCAAATGTGTATTCAGGAGCGCGCGGTAGAGGTGACCGATGGACAAGTGACCAAGGATCCTGCATCTTTTGGCATGGTGATTCTGTCAGTTCCCTCGCTAGACAAGCGCACTGGTATATTGCAGGAAACGAAAAGATGTCGCATGATTGCTGCTTTACGTATAAATACGAGAAAGAGGGAATGGGTGCAAGTAGTCCTCTCTCGTCCTCGAGGTAAAGACGCGTGGCAGTGCTTCAACTTCGAATCGCGTAGTACACAATGCACTTTGTCTCTACCTCTGTTGCTCTGGTTGGGTTCGTTGCAGTACAGGCTTATGCTGCTCCGACAAACTTGCAGGAACGCAGCGTAACGACACTGTCTGCATCGGATTTGTCCAGTCTGGCCCCGTTCACACAATTTGCACGGGCAGCATATTGTGACACCGGGGAACTGGCTACCTGGTCCTGCGGCGGTAAGTGGTCGATGATCGATGATATGTGATGTGACGGAACAAGCCCTCTAAATTCACGATAGATGCGTGTCGCGCCAATCCTGATTTCCAACCGACGCTTGTAGGAGGAGACGACAACGCCGTTCAAGACTGTCCGTTCCCAAAATTCCTTCAACCCATGTATCGGTGTCACTTATTCTTCTTCTCACAGTTTTCGTCGGATTCTCTCCTTCACAAAATAGCATTATCGTGGCACATGAAGGGACAGACCCAACACAACTGTAAGTTCTCGGAATGTCGCGTACTATTAGAGCATCTTCTAACATATATTCTTCTTTGGGTTTTTAGTTTGTCGGATTTGACTGATATCAACATCCTGATGGACCCTCTCGATTCTGGTCTTTTCCCTGGTGTCTCTTCTTCCGTATTGGTGCACTCTGGGTTCGCGAACGAGCATGCCATCACTGCTCCAGTAATCCTGAAGGAAGTGAAAAGATTGATGTCTGTCAAGAACACCAATAAAGTCGTCGTGGTAAGTTTACAGTTGCGATCATGATTTGCAATGAACGCCCAGCTGTGTGCTGACGCCTCGTTGATAGATTGGTCACTCGTTGGGGGGTGCTCTGGCTGAGCTCGACGCTCTTTTCTTCACTCTAAATCTCCCATCCAGCACTTCAATCAGTGCCGTGACATATGGTACTCCGCGAGTCGGAAATCCTGCCTTTGCGTCATTATTCGACGCAAAGGTTCCAAACTTCAAGAGGATCAACAATGAGCAAGGTTGGTGACTTTCATGGCATGATGGTCAGGTATATTGACCTAGGGTTTCAGACCTCATTCCCATAGTTCCTGGTCGTTTCCTCGGTTTCTCTCACCCTCACGGAGAAATCCATATACTTTCTCCTGGCAATGCAGTGGCTTGCTCTGGTTGGTCACACTATCGCGCGTTATAAACTAAAGACGCTCACGCATTGCTGTTAACAGGGGATGACGACGCCACCGATTCGCAATGCACGATTTCTTCAGTTCCGAACGTCTTTTCGGGAAATATTTTGAATCATGTAAGAGGTCGTTGGCCAAAGCTGCTCATTCAAGATTGCTGACATTATGGGTAGTTGGGTCCATACCAGGGAATCAATATCGGCACGATCTTCTGCACATGATTCGATTCGAGGAACAAAAAAAGGAAAAAAATGTCGTGATCGAAGTGTGTAGGTCCATGTTTGTATTTGTGTCGGGTACGGTAGATATGTAGTCACCCATAAAATGTAAATCTGTTCTTTTTTTCCATCAGTACTTGATTTCTTTTCCTTCAATTGTTCCCTTGTCATCTCTGCCCAAGAAAGCAAAGAAGAAATGAGTCCAGAGGATGTCCTGTACGGCGAAGGGGAGTTGCTTCCTGTGGACATATCGCAGGTTGAGGCAAGCGATAGCGTGCAGAGCCACCTATCCACCACCACCTCGTCTAAGCGATTGAGAGGTGCATCCACCAGTCACGTCGAATTGACCAAAGATGCCGTGGATTCGGATTTCGAGGAGGACCGTGCATCGCCGGTGCAAAGAATCGCGACGTATATGCGAAAGTTTCTAGGTTTGGATACAGGACTGCTTCCAGCCAGTGGAACAACTCGGATAGCCCGCGTAGAGCGTTCCTGGATCAGAGAGACTCTGAAATACGTATTGATTCTGTACTCCTGTACAAGCTGTATCTTCGCCGGTTTTCAACTACATGGCACATTATCTGAGCCTGTTCAAGTCAGAACTCGCGTCGTGGATTCTCGTGAGTAGCGTCGAGTTTTTGCTGAGTCGTTCAAGGCTAAACCTGTTCCAGATAACACCCAGGAAAACGTCAAAAGCGTTGCGCAATATTTGTTGAGATCAACGTCGACATCCTCCGCCATGCTGGAACCGTATGTCCGTATGAGTTCACATGCGAATGGAACGTTCAACGTGACTATATGCGGGTGGTTGCCAGACTCAAAGATTCATTTGGTTCGGGAGTGGTCCCTTCGATGGAAAGGTGATGGAGTCAAACTGCGATTCTTTCAATAATTCATTGAACGATAACAGGTCCCATATCTCTCTTGGTCACAACGTCGGCCCATATCTCTTCCTCATCACATAGGAAGCTTTTGCAAGCCCTCAAGCAGTCGGCACCTCAACAAGCATCCATTCACATCCTGCATCTAAGAGAGAAGGAGCTGGGTCCACCCAACTCCTATCTCAATCTCGCGCGATTGTTTGCGTTAACAGATTGGACCTTGATCATGCCTTCAGAATTGTTCGAACCAATCCCTACAGATATTCAAAGGCTTCTATCTTCCACTACATCTGGAAGCTCACTCGGTACATATTTGTTGGCCTCGGGAGGAAAGGAGTACCCGTTCCTAGAATCGTCGGCTTTGTTGCTTCGGAAAGACCGTGGAATGTGGTGCACAGAAAGACTCTTCGTGGGGATGTCGCGCAGCTCCGATTGGAACGAATGCGTATGGCAGCTGCAGCTGGAGACCAGAGGTATAATAAACTCTATAAATATGCTTGGCAAAAATGTCACAATGTCGTTGACGAGAGAAGACAAAGCAACTATCGCGGAGGTTCGTATCCTAGAATTAGGAGGTAGTATGGGCACTGACGCCATTTACCAGGGGGTAATACGTCAGCGGTTAATCGCCAGATTGCGAGCCGAAATGTGCGATATCACAATGAAGCAAATTTCCCTGGTTCAACCGCGCGGAAGGCGTAGAGATGTCGAGCTTGAGTGGGTGAGGACGTTCTGTAACAGGGTATGTGGTCCTCCGCACACTGGCAAGTTTTTCTCTGAAAAAGATAGAAGACTGTTGACCGCAAATTGAGCGGATGAACTCTTGGAGACATTTTCAACGCTTCAAGGTCCACCACCCAAAAGCCTCGCCTCCATTTCATCTTCTTCCATCGCGCTATCTTCATCGCTCTCTTGCTGAAAAGCTGCCCAGACGCTATCTCCTTCGGGGCCATCGAAAACAACTTCTAAAATGCCGCGAGCAACATCTTCAACGCAGTTAGACGCAGTCCATGGCTAGTTTGTATGAATACACACCACATATATATTGAAGCTCTTGACGACATGTTTCATCCATCCAACTAGGTGGGTCGATGTATGCCAGCCTTCCCAGAGTCACAACAAATACATGGTCTAAACCATTAAACAATCGAGAGGGAGTGCTCTGCAATTTCTGGTGCAAATTGAGGCATGGGTTCCTTCCAAAAACAAAATAGTGGAGTAATACAATAGATTGTGCGATCGCCTGCAAAAGCCTAGAATATGGGCGACATTAGTCCATGCTAGCGGATTTATAATGAATTGCATACTTGGCTGATGCTTCAGTGGACGATACGATGGCTGGATCATCTTCCCAAAGCGGCGTGCTCAGAAGGGAGATGTACGAGACCAAAGCAGGAATCAACATAGGAGAAGCCACGAGCGTCGTAAATGCATCCGGGTGCGCTACAGATAGCTGGGCAAAGAAAGCAAGTATGTTTAACTTGAACTCCTGCAAAGATAAGGGTACATTAAGACGAAAATATGTAATGCATGGGCCAATCGAATCACCTCATCGGCAGGTTTACTAGTATCAAGAAGGTGCGAACATAGCTTCTCAGTGAATTTGTCCTTCACCGGACGTCCTGTCGATCCGGCAGCTGTCTCCGGAATACCCAGCAAGGTCTTGCACAGGCTGTGGTCTGAGCGATGACATATCAGTCCACGAGAACTCAAAAAAAAAAAAAAAAAAAAAGAGAGAGAGAGAAAACATCAACGGACGTGTAGAAAGGAATACCAGGATCCTAGATGTGCGTTCCAAGAACCATACAGGTTGTTTGGCGTGGAGGAGTCGTAATAAGACATCGCGGTTCCGCAGCAGAACTTCGAATCTGGACGAAAATTGAAGTTGTCAGAAAGGAAGTAGGCGAAATGGCAAAGAAAACATACTTCTCTGCTAGCTCGCGAGATAAACGGAAGCAAAGAATTTCCAACAGAGAGGCCAACTCTTTAGCAACATCGGCTTGTTCATCATGAGGCTTTCTGGGATCCAAATGCTTGAGAACAACACTGGAGAGCAAATCAACTATGCTCGCACTTCCTCCATCGCTTTTTGTGCAACTTGACGATAGGAGAGTGGCATGGAAAGAAGGCAGGGACAATATGAGCCTTCTCAGCAAGTCCATAAAAATCACTAGAGAGGTTAGCTTCGTTTATATCGTCAGCGAAGGGTCTTCTGAGGCAGATTAGAACGGCGAACAAAACCCACTTGGTCTGAATCCAGTAAAATGATAAAAAGATTGAGGAAACATTCGCATATAATTCGAAGACAATCTTCATACGTGTCATTGTTGGTAGAGTGCGCTATAACTTCCATTATACGTGAACAGTATCTTGAATAGTTATTTGAGGTATCCACAAATTGGGAAGAGCTTAGGAGTTGTTGGAACGATGTGTGATTGTAGGAGTTGTAGGAATGGGTCAATAGGACACGGCAAAGCTAATTATCAAAGGGTATTAGAGATAGAGGTGATCGTCTATTATGAAGTACGTACCTCTGCTTTCCAGTTGATGGGATCGAAGACTTCGATTTCTTCTATCACGACGTCTTCGTCTTTATCGTGGGCTAAGGTCGGGGGTGGGTCTTCAGTTGGCTGAGGTTGCACATCGATAACACCCGTCGCTTGCGACTGGTCTACTACCATATCAAGCACCTGATGCTCTTCATGAGTTGATCTCTGTCGGTGGAGTGTTGAAGGGCCGGGGAGCCCTCTTGAATGGCGATTGAAGAGTGGTGACATAGAATTATCGGTCTCGAAAAAGGTGTTATCTGATTCAAAGCGTGCATGTGCTTTCATCTTCCCTTTGTCACGTTTGGAGGGCGACCGCGTTGGAGTCGAGGTAAACGCGCTTTCGAAGCCGGGCATAGTGAGTTTCTTTTTCGGTACCAAAGGAGAAGACTTCGGAGCTGGGGAATCTTCTGCAAACTGATTTGGACGATTTGGACGCGATTTTCTGACCGGTGAGCCTGCATTGGGGGTTCCCATCTGAGATAAACGATCTTTGTTCCACCCAGCCATTTCCGGTGGTAAAGTCATAGGCGTCGAAGGATAGTCTTTTTGAGTTTTCTTCGGACGTACCGAGACAGGGACCTTTCGCGTGGCGGCTTCAATCTCTTGTTGCTTCATAAACATAACTAAGCCAGGAAAAGCAACGAGACGGGCAAAATGCATACCTTAAACATGTTCTGGGTCCTCAAGCGCTCAAGCTCTGCTTTCATGTCCTTCTGAATTTGCACCTGCTTTTTCTCTGCCAGTTCCTTGTCCGACTTTAATTGCTGCAATTGCAACGCATGGGTTTGAGCTGTCTGTAGACTACTTTCAGTGAAAAAGAAAATTTTGAACAGATGAATGCCCACCCTCTCTATAGTTTTCCTGAGGATGCTCACTTCCCCTTCTTTCGCGAGCTTTGCACTTGTAGCCTCTTTAAGCGCGGCTTGCATTCTCGCATTTTCTTCCCGTAACTTGGAGGAAGTTTAAAAATCTGTCCCACAATGCAAGTCCTGCACTAACCTCTTCCATTTTCTTCTGCAGTTCTGACATCTGAGCATGGAGTTCAAAAGTAGCCCCCCCGTTGTTGTTTGCAATCTGAGACTGATGTCCATTAGGGAGCAGCTGCCTTTGTAGCACCAAGCCGTTAGTCGATGTCTGGCGATGATTAGGAGGTCGAGACCCTGATGCGTGAGCGTTGCTGCGTTGTTGTTGGTATACAGGTCTGTGGTTCACAACGTTCGGTGGACGGTTAGACGCGACATTTGAGGAAATCACAGGTTTGCGAGGTGGAAATCCTGGTATAAAGACTTCGTTTGAGACAGCAGTTGACTTCGGGCCAATTCCATATGACCCATCTCTTTGCAAGGAGATTTCTGGCAGATCATCGTCGAGAGTGGGGTTTACGCTGGCTCCTGGCTTCCAACCGTTGTTTGTCTTCTGACGCTTAATTGCAGGCAGGGCTGCGAATTGAGATTGAGACAAAGAACTTTGATATTTCTGTTCAGCTTGGTCGAGCGCAGCCAAGGTTTGATCATCGAGAACTATATCATCTATTATATAGTCATCAGAGCCATCCATGACCTGTTAAGAAGTATGAGAGGGTGAAAGGGTGTAGCGCGTAACATGGACAAGTTTAGACGCGGAGAACACAAAGGGATGGTACGCTTACATAAACACTTTCTCGGTACTTGTTGACTCGAGAGTCTGAGCGATCACTCTACAGTTCTGGCAGCGTTAACGTTGTTACTGCAGTCATCACGTCCAACGCCTATGTCTTTCAAGCAACCTTGAAAGCCTCTTCCTCGTTTATATCCGTGATAGACATATACCTGCTCCCAACACATGGAGTCCACCACTTCTAGCGCTCAGGGCGCATTCAAGTTAGATGATGAGAAGGCTCGGCATGGAAAGCGCGTCAAGCTTAAGGAACTGAACAGCAGTCCTATAGAACAAGGTATCTTCAGTTCATTGTTCGAGGACCAATAGGGTAAATTTAAAGTCTCTGTAGAAACCGCGCGGCTCGACTCGTCCTTGAAGAGGCATACAGCACTAATCAAACGTATCCGCCAGTCTATGGCTGCGGATAATAAGGATCAGATCATGAAGGACATCGAATCGCTTACACTCGAGAAATATGTTGATGAGTTGGCTGGAGCAGTCATCGAGGGCCTGGGACGGTGCAAGACGGAAAAGGATGTGTGGGGCGCAGTCGAGGTTCGTAAGGTCTTGAAGGTCTTGTAATTTTCTGACAAGAATCCAGATTATTTCAGCTTTACACCGACGATTCTCGAAGACATTTACACCTGCATTGGTTTCTCATCTTGCTACCTCTATCAGCGCTCCCCCACGTGCCCCATTAGCTGCTATGGCTCCAGAACAACGCGAGAAGGAAGATTCTGCCCGCGTCACGCGGCAGCGACCTATACTTCGAGTATGCGCTGAATTAGCGCTAGTAGGCATTATAAAGGATAGCCCTGAAAGGAGCGGCGCCGAATGGATAATGAAAGCTTTGAAAGAACTTGTGCGTCATTTCCATCCATTCGTTTGACGATGATTTATTGCTTGAATTAGTTATCCAACGACCCTAGCTTGTCGTCTTTGCCACTGCTTACAACGTTTCTCAAATCGTATTCCCGACCATTTTTAGGTATTACTCCCTCAGCACCCGCGAAACAGATTTCCTCAGAGGCCGAACCCGGAACCTTGTCGAATCAGGTTCAGGAAGAGACCGAAGAACATCACTATCCTGCCATCCTAAAGGAAGAAGATGAATTGGTAGAGCAAGATATCCGAGACCGGTTTAAGCGTATGTGTGAAGGGTATTTTGATAATGTCTGCAAGAAGCTGGTCATCGAGCATAAAGTATGAATGATATTAATCAACATCGCGATGCGCTAACATATAGAACTCAGCGACTTCAAGAACAAGACAAGAGAAATCACGAAGCCTACATTCGCTCTGGAGAGATTTTTGAGGATCGTCAACAAGCCTACGAGAAGATGACCAAAGGTTACGAGAAGTTGTTGGCTAGTTGTCAATCGTGAGTATATTCCGTTTGAAAAGCGCCGATATTTATATGTTATTTTCGTTTCCAACCAGATTGTCTGAACTTCTCTATCTACCTCTCCCTACTTTACCGACCGCTTCCCACAAATCCGACTCGATCCTCATTGGATCTAATACCAGCCAAACCAATGGGGATGTCGAAGACATCATTACAGGAGGAAAATGGGAGGACGAAGAGGAACGCAGATTCTATGAAGACATCCAGGATTTGAAAGACTTTGTGCCGAGCAGTGTGCTGGGAGTTGAAGGAGAGACTGACGAAGATGAAACCCGAGAATCAGAAGAAGAGAGAATAGAGAAAGAGAAAGATGAAGTCAGGAAGCTTGAAGAAGAATTAGAGAAACTAAATGAGGGCGGGAGCCAAGCTGGAAAGGAGGAAACCCCTGCAGAAGAGCAACTCGAAGAAGAGTAAGTTGTAATCTACGATTTATTGCTATACCCTGCTGACATATCTTGATTAGCGTACCGACGCCAACGCCAGGAACACCGAAGGCGCATACCCCGCCCTTATCGCCTCAATTGGCGCCTCAGGGTCCTTCCCAATTGCTTACAGCTTTACTTGTCAGATTACCCGATGCGACGAATCGCGTCTTGATCGACCAGGCCGCGATCGACTTTGCTTTCCTCAATTCCAAAGCTGCACGCAAGAGGCTTATTCGGGTTAGTATTCATCTATTTGTCTTACTTCTCAAGGTTATTAACCAAGAAACTAGTTTATGACCCAAGTTCCGAAGAGCCGAACGGACCTCCTTCCCCACTATTCAAGGCTGATTGCCACTTTGCATAAATACATGCCCGACATTGGCAACGAGGTTGTTCAGTTCGTGAGCTATATCCAAAGTTTTTAGCCTATTCCTCGCTCTGACCCCATGAACCGCCCACTAAAGCTCGACGAAGAATTTCGGTATCTTCAGCGGAAGAAAAACGTTGTAAAAGAGCTCGCTGAAGTGCGATTAAAGGCGCGCTTTCTTTTCTAATTCAGTGCTTACCCATCGGCTGATCTTCGTTGTAGAATATCATCTTCCTCTCCAACTTGACCAAATTTCGAGTAGTTCCACCTCATGTTATCTTGCACACGTTCAAAGTCTGCTTGGATGACTTTTCTGGAACAAATGTCGAAAACATTGCCTTGTTGCTGGAAGGGTGTGGACGTTTCTTACTAAGAAGCGAAGATACAGCAGAAAGATTCAGTACGATGGTATGATAATTACTTAATTTTGTTTGTGGGAGGCTCTAACTTGTCCCTAGCTCGAACTGATGCGTCGCAAACAAAGTATGCAACATTTCGATCAGCGTCAACTTTTACTCTTAGAAAACGCCTATTATCAGGTAATGCAAATCATTTTTTGCATTAGAATCTCGCCATTGACCTGTAATCCAGTGTAACCCTCCTGAGAGAGCACCCAGACAGGAGAAGATCCGTACTCCAATGGAGCTGTTCATTCGCCATCTGATTTACGATGTTTTGGCGAAGAAGACCATTGACAAAGTGCTGAAGCTTCTGCGGAAGCTCGACTGGGAGGATGAGGATGTCAAACGGTATTTGCACAAGGTCTTCACCAAGCCGTGGAAAATCAAGTACGGCAACATCGGGCTTCTTGCAATGTTGACATACGATTTGCAAAGATATCGACCTGCATTTGCGATTGCTGTTGTTGACCAGGTTCTTGAAGATGTACGAAGAGGTCTAGAACAGAATGTCTATAGCACAAACCAAAGGAGACTGGCTACAATCAAGTATTTGGGAGAGCTGTATATCTACCGCTTAATCAGCTCCGGTATCATATTTGATACTCTATGGTCTCTGGTCACTTTCGGACACCGTGGGTCATCTTCTTATGTTCATGAATGTGCTATCTTGTGCTCATTTCCTTTTACCAAAGCCGATGGCAGGCCCCTTCCTCATCAATTAATACCATTGGATATGCCCGATGACTTTTTCCGGATACGACTCGTCTGCGTATTATTGGATACCTGTGGAATGTGTTTCGACCGTGGGGCACAGAAGAAAAAGCTTGACAATTTCTTGACATTCTTCCAGGTGATTCACTTGGTCCTGTTCTTCATGGTGCAAGAAAGCATTGCCTAACAAATTATTGCAGTATTATATCCTATGCAAGGAGCCACTTCCCATGGATGTGGATTTCATGCTGTCTGATTCCTTAGAGGTATTATCCTTTGTTTTCATCGGGACATGCATTAATTGGTATCTTTAGGCTGTGCGACCCAAACTCGAGATTGCTAAGACGCTTGAGCAAGCTGCCCTTGCTGTGGACGAAATGTTCAACTCTGCATTCCAAACATCCGGTAAGTACAACACATTTCATAGACCGACGATGATGAATGAAACGACGATGATCGTAGACGATGATGGGGAGGACAGCGATGAAGAAGAAGGTGAAAGAAGAGAAGATGACCTTGAAGAGGAAGAGGGTGAGGATACAGTTGAGCTAGACTCACCGGTGAGCTCGAGCATTTCTACTTCAAGGGAAGCATTGCTAAGTGCTCCACAGATCGACGAACGAGCTCCTTCGCCCGAGCAGCAGGTTGTCCTTTCTGCTAGCAACAGCCTTCAAGAGCATCTGGGTCCTTCGGAAGAAGCAGAGGCAGAGTTTGCGAAGGAGTTGGCCAAGATGGTTACTGATACTTCCACCGAGTCCCGCAAAGTCGACAAGAAGACTGCGCTTGCTCTGTGGGAATCTGCCGTGATCCCTCCGAATATCAGGAAGAAGCGCGCTGACGACAGGGAGGAAGAAGATGAAGAGAAGGAAGTGAACAGTTCTGGTACAATGGCGTTCACTTTGATATCCAAGAAAGGCAATAAGCAGCAGGTTTGTTTGCGATGGCTCTCGACCTTGAAGATCTCGAAACTGATGGATTGCATTCTAGGCTCGGCAAATTGCCGTCCCTGCGGAATCTGCGTTAGCTGTTCACACACGGTCTGCTCAGTTGCAAGATAAAGTTGAACAACAACAATTGAAACGTTTGGTGCTCAAATACGAGCAAAGAGAGGAGGAGGAGGAACTCAAAGGTCTGCTCATTTTGCTCAGATATCGTATGTATAATGGAGCTGGAGCTGACCGTCATTTCCAGCATTGGAAGCTCGAAACCGCGCTGGCGCGATCAAGATACGATATGGATAACATTCCTTTGGCGCGAGTTCCGTTGGAACATTTTCTCTGAACGTCTGCTGCTCGGCACCATTAGGAGACGGACCTGAAACATCCGTCTCCAGGCTTACGCTACATACTGGCAAGCAAACAAAGCACCCAACGTCGGCACCCACTGGAAGGTCTCGTTCGGCGTTAGTCGATGTTTTGTTGTGCACCAGCAAGGATTTGCCAATCGATCGCTATACGATGTACTGGATTCCTCGGCGATTGAATCCGGTCCCCTTTTCTTTTGTATTAGTTTATGACAAATGACAATTGCCCTGCCATGCCTTTGGGAATTCACTCTCCCCAAGCGTTCGAGTCGAACAAGAGGAAAGCAAACTGCGAAATAGAGGTGAGCCGCTTGTAGTAATACAATGGTCTCTCGCTATCGACACGGAACAGAGTTACCTTCTATCTTTTACCCTTTCCAGGCCTTTTTGTTGTATGTTATAAACACTAGTACATGTTTAACTCCATGTTCTTCAAATGTTTCTCCGCTCATTGTTATCTGTTATGTAGTGTTTTGTTACAAAGATGGGGTTATTACTAATGACGTACTTTTGAGTGAAGTTGATTCGGACGAACGGAGATATTTAGGCCGCCACGGTACAATAAAAGGCAATCAATCTATACTTTGGAACATAATCTGCAGTCAAGATGTTCGATACACGCCCCTGAACTTATAGCTCTCCTCCATCTCCCCTCTCTCGGTATCCTACTCATCATCTTGCCATGCAGGCCTCTTCTAGCCGGGCTTATGATCCAGACGAGACGCTTCCGCCCTTCGACCCACCAGAGCCAGTTAGAAGGACGGCAACGTTAACAACCAGAGGCCCGGAGAGACTGAATCAGTACATACGAAGGGACCAGATTGGTAACGGAAAGAATGGCGAGGTGTTTCTGTGCGAAGATGAAAGTGCGGATGGATACCAACTGGTATGTCTTTCCTCCAAGTGCCTCTCAGCTTCACCCGCACCCATCATGCATAACAGGTTGTCAAAATAATGAAGAGAGTCACCCAGCGTGATAAGATCAAGCTTCTCAGAAGGAATTACCAACGGGAAGCGGAAGATGGCCGGGCACCCCTCAACAGTACTATGAGCAACATTAGGAAAGAGATTGCGACCATGGCCAGATGCCGCCATCCGAATATAGCGCGTTTGGTTGAAGTTATCGACGACCCTCGACAAGACAAGGTTTATTTGTGTACGTCCGAGCACTTAGGGCAGTCATCTTTTGTGCTTATCGTTCTCATATGCCATGTAGTCATGGAGTATCTACCAGGTGGCCCTGTCTTCTGGAATAATGAAGACAATAAACCTATCTTATTATTGCGACAGACACGAAGAATAATCAGGGATACTGTCCTCGGACTGGAATACCGTACGTCTGATATAGCATGCCCATCATCCATCCTGCATTGACTTTGAGATGTTCAGTCCATCACGAAGGTATTATCCATCGCGACATAAAACCTGCGAACCTTTGCTACACACGGGATCGTGAACATGTGAAGATCATTGACTTTGGAGTTGCACATTACGACCCACTTCTGGCTGCACCATCGAAGGCGAAGAATATAGGGAAGTCTAAAGAAGAAACCAATCCCGACGAGATTAATCCCTCTTTCTTTCCGAAGTCTGATCTGAGGAAAGTAGCTGGAACTCCTGCCTTCATACCTCCAGAGGTCGTTTGGCACGAGGAACAGAACTTGGCCCTCCAGATATCAGTCTCGTACGACGGCGTTCCGAATAGCGTGGATGTAACGACTCGAGGGCCAGTGACTACGCCAATTGCCAGAGAAAAACCTCCGATTACCACAGCTGTCGACGTCTGGTCATTAGGAGTGACTCTGTATTGTCTGCTTTTTGGACATACTCCTTTCAATCCTGATACGTTCTCCGAATACACTCTATTCAATATTATTTGCTCTCAGGACTGGGAGCCGGATGAATTCATGGCAGCGGATGAACTTCAGACAGGCGGACGTTTTCCTGCACCATCCGACTCTGAGAGCTACATTGTTATGCGACTTCTGGATCGTATGCTCCAGAAACATCCATCCCAACGAATATCTTTAGCGGATATCAAGGTACTATATTGCATATGTGTGGTCGAGATTTGGCACTGATTCCGTCCACATTACCTAGGGAAATCATTGGATTATGCGTGACATCGAGAATCCAAGAGAGTGGACACGCATGACGGCTCCCGGGGAGCCTTATAAAACGAATTGGGTTAAATCTGCGGGCATGAAGATCATGAAACTTATCCCGAAGAAAGGCTGACGCAAAGCAAAATTATCCTTTCCTTTCCCCCAAAGGATCTCTGGCGAGATCTAAACCTGCTTCATAAAACGATTCGTTCCAAGGGCTCATGCTTTCTCCCAGAAAGGTCTGCTCCACCTGACGACAACCTAGCAGAAGTGCAGCTTGGGCAGCGTATAGTTCTAAAATCCCATCCAGCGACAGTTATCCGGACCAATAACGCGCACTGAGCAGGCTTCCCATATATGCGCTTGGACTTGGCATTATCTTTTACAATGTACCCATTCCTATATACGTAGATAGGTAGACTTAGACAAGCTGATGTTCGAGAAATTGGGCAAATTAAGCATGTAAGAGACTTTGTATCTCTAGCATCTCATACTATCACACAATAGGCGCCGGGAAGGCGTCATCGAAGTCTTAGCCAAGGCCCGCAACGCGCGTCTCCCAAGGCGTGTTAGGAAGATCATGTGACATATTTTTGAAGCCTCGTGACATGATTTTTGGGAACGAGGATCATCGAAACGTAGCCGACTCCTATAAACTTGCCTGCTGGCATTTCTTAGCTCCTTTCTTACTCTTTCTATTATCTCAAAAGCCTTCAGAATCTATATACAGCTTCAACATGTCAATGAAAGCTGTACGTCCCATATTTCTATTTCTCTGCCATATTTTCCCGCTAACCAATCAAATGTTGCTATTAGATTGTAAAATGTATTTATTTCGACCCTACTCCATCCCATTAATACGATGACCGACATTATTATCAAGCTGTTATCTCCGGTGACTCGTTAATCCTGCGAGGACGTCCGGGTCCTCAAGGTCAGCCACCCAAAGAACGGTGAGTGCAGATTTCTGATACGAATTTGAATACGGAGATGCGATCCGCGTATTCCTTATTAGTGTGTTACATCTCGCAGACTTGTCGGCACCACGCCTTGGAATATCGACCAGGGAGGATGAGGTGAGTACCACGAAATGGTTGCTCAAACTTTCATGATTAACCTGGCCCCTGATCGTGTGACCAGCCTTGGGCTTTCGAATCTCGGGAATTCCTTCGACAACTTGCAGTAGGCAAGGAGGTAACATTCACTTCCATTCACTCCTTGCCCACCAACGACGATGTTCCTCGCGATCTCGGTAACGCGGAAATTGGCGGGGTGGATTTGACATCCGAGGTCTTGCGTAACGGATGGGCAAAGCTCAAGGAATTAAAGCGAGAGCCCACCGAGGAGGACAACAAGAAGAAGGAACTAGAGGCTGAGGCAAAGGCAGCAGGAAAGGGAATTTGGAACCCTCATGGTCAAAAGGTATAGTAGTAGTTCTCTACTCTTCTTCGGATTTCTATCCCTGACAAATGACGTACAAGGCACGCGCTGTGCATCACTCTATGCCGACAGATTCGCAAGCGTTTGTATCGGAGTGGAAAGGAAAATCTTTAGATGGTATGTTGCGAGCGCTGTTTTGTTGGTAGCTCCGTTCATTTTTCTGCAGCCATTGTCGAACAAGTCAGGGATGGCACAACTTTGCGTGTGCGGTTGATCATGCCCGATGGTGACCACCAAATGGTTAACATCGCTCTTGCCGGCGTTAAAAGCGCCCGTGCTTCGTCAAAGCAAGGAGAACCATCAGAACCCTGGGGAGAAGAAGTAATTTGTCTCTTTTCATCATTAAGCAACGACGCAATATTAACTAGCATTTGATGTAGGCCAAATTCTTCACAGAATCACGTCTTCTGCAGCGTCCTGTAAAGGTACAGATCCTCTCACTACCTACCGCAACAGCAACGCCTTTCCAAACTTCAGCAAATGCATCGGCGCCTCCCCCTGCCAGCATTTACATTGGCTCAGGTGCGTATAACTACACCAGTGCGGAGTATTATGGGTGGTAGCTCAATTCACTTCTCTAATTGTAGTCATCCACCCCGCGGGAAACGTGGCCGAGCACCTTGTCGCGGCTGGCTTGGCTCGCGTCGTTGACTGGCATGCAGGCATGTTAGCTGCAGGAGGTGCGATGGAGCGCCTCCGTGCTGCAGAAAAATCAGCCAAGGAGAGACGGTTATGCCTGTACGCTAACGCGGGTACCCCAGCTAATGCTCCCAAAGCAAGCGCAGAGGGTACATCTAATGACCTTCCACGAAACTTTGACGCGACCGTGGTTCGCATTTGGAGTGGCGACCAGGTCTCTGTCCTCGTCAAGGATTCAAATGTCGAGCGCAGATTACAATTGAGCTCTACGCGAGGCCCAAAGTGCGTATTTTCTTTTGCGCCTGGGACAGACCTTTTTAATGAGATGTTGGGCAGGTTATCTGATCCTCGACAGGCCTTCTATGCTCAAGAAGCAAGGGAGTTCCTGAGGAAGAAGCTCATCGGCAAACACGTCAAAGTACAAATCGACTTCATTCGCCCCCGTGAGGGCGATTTCGAGGAGCGAGAGTGTGCTACTATCCGCTACGGAAACCAATCAGTGTAGGCACTCACTTGCTGCCTTCTGCGCGGTCCAAAACTCAAAAAATACTTGCTAGTAATGTGGCGGAGCAATTGGTGGAAAAGGGCCTTGCTAGTGTCGTGCGTCATAGACGTGACGACGAAGACAGGTCTCCTGATTATGACAAACTCATGGCCGCAGAGCAAGTGTAAGTCTACAGTTTTTTTAATCCTTTCCCGGAAACCTCAGTTGATACTCCGAACCCAGCGCTGCCGCTGATCAACGTGGTATCCATTCAGGCAAGGAGGTTCCTCCTCCCAAACAACCTTTGAACATCTCGGAGGTATTTGTTTGTTCCTTTTCTCCTGTAATCTTTTGTACTCAAAAATTATTAGACAAACAGCCGTGCTACTCAGTTTTTGAACGGCTTCAAGCGTCTGGGCAGGATACCAGCTGTGGTTGATTATGTTGCAGCTGGCTCAAGATTCAAGTTTGTTCTATATTATGTAAAGGTGTCTTGATCAGGCACTCAACATCGTTCTGCAGAATCTTCTTGCCAAAGGACAACCAGACCTTGACATTGGTGCTAGCGGGTCTGTCCCTATCCGTTGGTGGATGCATTTGTCGCAATTGACGATTGTCCCCTAGGTATCAAAGCACCCCGTACTGCACGAAACGCCTCAGAAAAAAGCGAGCAATTTGGCACCGAAGCCTACGACTTCGCGTCGCGCAGATACATGCAGAGAGACGTCGAATTCGAAGTTGACAGCATCGACAAATCCGGTGGCTTCATTGGATCACTCTACGTGAACAAAACAGAAAACGTGGCGCTCACTCTCGTCAAAGAAGGTTTAGCCACGATACATGCATTCTCAGCAGAGGGCTTGTCATGGGCTCGACAATTATATGACGCCGAGGTAATTTCTAAAACTTTCTGCCTGTGATAATGTGTTGAACCTTTCACAGGAAGAAGCAAAGAGGGCAAAGCGCAATGTATGTGTTGTACTGCTCAGTGTAAAGCTGCCACTTAGGATGTTGCTAGATTTGGAGCACGTACGATGAGGAAGCTGCAAAAGCTGCTGAAGCAACCGTCGAACAGGATAATGAGAACGGCCCCTTGAAGCCTGAATACTTAGATGTTATCGTTAGTGACGTCCGGACCAAGAACGGCTTCAATTTCTCTGTTCAGATTCTAAATACTGAAGGTGAGTTGCATTTCCTGATCTCCGGCATTTTCTGAATATGCACCCTTTCAAAGGCATCGCCGCCCTTGAAAAGCTCATGAGAGAATTCTCGATACACCATCGCGGAGCTGTGTCCTCACCTCCTGGCTTTGTGCCCAAGGGAGGCGACCTTGTTTCCGCCAAGTTCTCTGACGGCGCCTGGTACCGTGCCAAAGTCAGGCGTTCGTCCCCAATTAAAAGAGAAGCCGAAGTTACTTTCATCGATTATGGCAATCAAGATACTGTCTCCTTTGCTAATATCCGCCCACTTGACGCCCAATTCCGGTCGTTGCCAGGCCAAGCTCACGACGCTCGTCTGAGGTTTGTCCTCCTGATGTGGCTGCAGAATGTTGTTGGCTGACGGTTCCACAGCTTTGTCAAGCTCGTCGGGCCTGAGAGTGATTATCACACCGAGGCCATCGAACGTTTCCGGTCGCTTTGCGAGGGCCGTAAACTCATTGCGAATATCGATCATAAGGAGGGCGGCTTACTGCATCTCCGATTAATCGACCCCGCAAACCCAGCATCTGCTGAAGATCCCCTTGCATGCGTCAATGCTGACCTCGTAGCAGAGGGCCTGGCATCTATCGATCGCAAGGGCTGCAAATACCTCTCGTCATACCCGCAGGTCGTGAAGAAATTGCAAAGTGCCGTGGCCGAAGCCAAGCGCGACCGCGCCGGCATGTTTGAATTTGGCGATGTGGAGGAAGACGATTGATTGAGAGCACTAGCTCTGTATCGCTAAATCTGTTGTACGAATCATCTAAACGTGCGAAGTAAACACAACTACACACTACACACGCCTATTGCTCAGTAATCTATTTGTACTTGGAAAAGTTTCTGTTTCCTAAATTCCTTGCTTGCTATGCTTTCCCAAATTGCAACAGGATTGTTTACCCTGGTAGAAGTAGTCAGTCTATGTCCCCTCCGTGATTCAGGAGCTTACGTTTCCAAGGTCAGTGGTATGTTAATATCCGCAGGATGAGGCTGCCACTCTACAACGAAATCCATGCATGAATATGGCGATGTCAAATTCAAGCAACTGCTAGACAAACCTTCGGGCTGTTCTGGATCGTCGATACCATAACCCAGCCTCCAGGTAATACCCTGAACACTATTGCTCAAGCTGTGGAATAGCGGAAATCAGTTTGGGGCGTCGCCGAGAAGCACCCATGCGACATACAAGTCCGGTGGCGCAAGGGTATGGTTCTTGAGTTTCGTGGACTACATATTCGTGGAAAACAAAGGGAAGTCAGTAAATCGGAGCATATTGAGGAAAATATTACGTGACTAGAAGCAACCTACCTTGACTTCGGTGTCTACCATTGAGAAATCGGTTGATTGACCTCCTACTGTACCGCAGTATTCTTGCGGTACGCCGTGTTTGCCTCCTAGGACGGCTGTTCGCACACCTTCGGACTTCGACATGGTGATCTGCGGGTATTTATGAGTATTATCATACTCCCTCTTTACCCTCGCCGCTCACGCTGAATAGCGAACACGAGCTCGCACATCTAGTTGACATCAGTTCAAACTGTGAAAGCGCAACCACATAAATACTAATCACCTGCCATTCGAGATAATCAATACATCCTCAGGTTCAAACAATGCATAATCCGGAGCTTCCCAGCTGAAAGGTTGGCATTCTTGACCCAGCCTGCGGAGAGCAAAATATTGCGTGACGATGAGACTTGTACCATGGAACAGAGCTAGGAGAAGCCCATACCTCTGACTGAAAGAATCGTGTTTGCCATTGATAACCGTGTCTATTGTTGGCTTCATCCAGTTCGTGAGGGAGGGGAAGGCGTGATGCGAGGCGTTAGTCCATTGTACGGGGTTGTATGAAAGGAGTTCGTCTGGATCACCGCCAGAGGCGATCTTCTGAACGATTAATTGTGCCAAGGGTCCTGCCCGAGTAGAAGAATCTAGACCGGCTTGAGGCTCGGTCGATTCTTTGGGCCCGATAATCTTCCAGGTATTAGCTGCGCGAAGAGAAGTGGACGACCTTGTCTTACTATACGATGAAGCCACTAGATATTCTGGAAGTTAGTCCTCATACTCGTTTATTTCTGGCACAAACGTACGTGTGCAATGCAAATATACCCTGTAAACGGATTTCGTGAGTTCTTTCAAAGGGGGGCTAAGTAACACGTTTTTACCTCCTCCGTTGTTAGTCTGCGAAACCATTCTGCGAGTCAGCCCAAATTCAGATCTAAAATTGAGAAGAAAAAGCCATACCACGTCAACGATCAAGTTCTTCGCGCCAGCAGCTTTGAGGCCGAGCAAACCACTCAACAAGCTCTCGCCGAAAAGCGTGAAGTTTCCTGCGGAAAAGCTTCCAAGAGCCAATACGCCGGTTGAGTTGTCCTTTAGCATGTAGAACTGGGCGACACTGTAACTCTGATTTAAAGCATGCATGGAGGGTTGTAGATGTTCGGGAAGATCGATGTCTGTGAGTGGCAGGCCGTCAAGAAGGACGTTCATGGGCTGCTTCCTATACTCTACAGGATTGACCGGTGGTTGTTGCTGGAAATATGCAATAGCTGGAGGGGTCTCTTCATATGCCTGGACGGAGGCGGAGGGATGGTAGAGATCAACGCCATTCGTAGCGTTCGTCGCTACACAATTGTTGGCCCTAAATGAAGCAAGGTCAGTAAAGTTCTTTGAATTTGATCCAAAGCGAGAGAGATAGGGTATCTATGGTGTGGCACGCGAAAAATAAGTGTCGGTTCGTCATCAAACTGAAATGCAACGCACAGTGAAAGAATCGTTGACCGAGCTGTTCACACGCTGCACAGTAAGCTTGACAGAATCGACAAGGGGGTGAGCCTTCGTCGCGAAGTTGCCCATGTTGTATTCCCAGCCTGCGGCGCCCCGATGGTAGCTTGAGAAGAAGCTAGCATAATGTAGAATAGTGTTACAATCGATTGCTGAAGGTTAAGCAAAGCACGCACGAATTCTGCCGGGTTGCGAAGGACTGATAACTGCCGGCCGTCTCCGTACTTTCGTTCACAGCAACAAATGGCTCTTTATCATTAATAAGGAAAACCTTAGCTCCTGAAAGCTGTTATAAAGTTGAGAAAACCTCTCTGACTCTTCAACAACGAGAAGTCATAACGCACCGAAGCTAGCTTTCCCTTCAAATGGCCTGGGAGGGCATTTTGCCAGAACTCGATCTCATCTTCGAACTCCTTGGAGGTCACACTGAATGCTTCAGGAGCTATATGAACACTTTGAGACCCGTCATCAGCTGTCAGGAGGACTAAAGGTAGCGGCAAGTAGGTGACGTATAGTGCTAATAGGCAAAAGTCAATGAAATTCGCGCTAGTAGCTTGAGTAACCGCTCACAGTCGTAGCAATAGTTATAGACGCCGCAGTGGCCATCATTGACGTTCTTGAAGGAGTAGTAAATGTCGAGGTGGAAGTCAAACTCGGAGTCGTATTTCTGCTTGCTTATCCTCTCCAGGTCTGCCACAAGGTCCTCTTTGACATCCTTATCGAAAGGGATGGGCGCATGGATCTGGTAATTAGTAGAAGTGTGGAAGGCGAGGGTCTTATTGACGACTTCAATAATCTGAAGGTAAGCTCAGCCTGTCAATAAAGGTCCACTGAAGAAATGAAACTACTTACATTGGCCTTAACGAGTGGGTCCAGAGGGGCAGCGCCTAAGCATGCTCGAGCTTCGCTTGGTTGGACCCATCTTCTCCCAGATATGCTTGCACAGGGGTCCGGTTGTGGGACTGGCTTTGTTGCCTGGGCAGCTCGAATTGCGAAGAATATCGCAAGTCGCGCTACAAAACGCGCGTTCATGAGGAGCATATTTGCTCGGATGATGGTTGTTGGTCAACCGTGCACTCTCGCTTCGCGCCTCGAGCTATTTTTATAACGCCTGTTGTCCTAAACCTGCATCAATGAATCGCATACGCCTCGTAACTTTTGACGCGCTGCATACAACAATCACACCGAGGCGACCTATTCACGTACAATATTCTGAAGTATTTGAGCCATATGTTGGTATTCTTCCTCCAGAACGCATCAAGCAGTCCTTCAAGTCTGGTAAGACTTGTTTCTGAAACTCTTCTGGTCATAAACCAATGTCTTCCTATTAGCACTGAAAGCAGTTCAGAATGAAGACCAGACCTATGAGCAGGGAGCGGAGAATTGGTGGCGAGACGTCATCCGTCGAACAGCCATCGAGGCAGGGGCCAATCCCTCAGGTCTGTAGGTGTTTATTTCTATCGACCATAGCTCATTGGCGATCAAATAGTGCTCGACAAAAACCTATCTACTATTGTGAAGATTCTCATGAGACGTTTCAGCTCTAGTGAGGGCTATGGTGCATTCGAGGATGCTATACCAACAAGTTCGCCGCTCCTTATATTGTCACGGTTTTAAACTTAACTGTCTTGCGCCTCAGTTCAACGACTTGATCACCTAGGTGTAAAGACAGCAGTTATCAGCAATGGTGATAGTCGTATACGTCAGTCTGTTCCTCTAATACCACCCTCACAGCTATAATTTATGCTCCAAAATTCAGGCGCGGTCTTGAAAGATCTGAGTTTTCCAGAATACATGTCGCCTATCATCCTGAGCGAAGAAGAAGGTGTATCGAAGCCATCGCCAGAAATCTTCATGAAGACCTTGAAGTTTCTGAACCGCGGCGTAGATCAAGACGATATTGTTCTCCCAACCGAATGCCTACATGTTGGAGATGAATTGGTTTGGTAATTCTTGTTGAACCTTGAAGTTAAATGTCACGCTGACAAGTTTATTTAGTGATTACCATGGTGCAATGGGCGCAAGAATGAACGCGCTTTTATTGCGTAGGCTGGGTATAGCGGGTGAACACGAGAACAAAGAACATGATGAGGACCTCCGGGAAGTCCAAATCATAAACAGCCTCGATGAGGTGCAGAAATGGGTAGAGCAGAGGAATACATTAGTGTCGAACCAAAAATAGTATATTTGGGTGATCTAAAAGAGAACCTCCCACAGATAGTCCCCGCATCGAGCCCATGTTTTCTTTGTGCAGGGTCGCAGTACAGAGTTAAGCACGCGTCAGGCCGACAAGCATATTTTGTGGTGTGGGAGGGAGGTATAGCCAGGAGACAGAGAATTTGTCACGGTCTCTTCAATCAATGAGGTTGTCCACGCCAACTTTTTGGGTCGAGACAACACTCTCGCCCTTCTTCGAAAGGTCCTCCACTCTGTCTGCGACCTTCAAGACTGTCCACCGCAGCACACGAGGATCCCGACGCAAAATGCCGTTCAAAGAACGTAAAGTCCGAGGGCTTGTGTCGAAATGCATTGTCCAATAACTATCCATGCGAGTATGTTTAATCGAATGCGGTCAGAGTTTTGAGTTTGAACACTCACTCTCCAACGGTCTGGTAAGGCCCATGTCGCTTCATTTTCTGTGGCAACGTTTTTGTTCCCCATGAATTGATATTGCGAACAACGCCTCCGTTGTTGAGGACGTGCAGCGCCGATTGGCGGACTAGTTCACGAATGTGGTTCTGTGGAATGGATGGTCAACGGGAAAGAGCTGGAGTAGCCTTGCATCCCTTACATATGTGGAGACGTGTGTTGTGATACATAGCATCTCATAGAGCGGCATGTTGACTAGGGATAGAAGACAGAGACAAAGCAAGTATCACCGGCACTGGGCAGGCACCTGGCGCCTTGAACCGTCACTGCCAAAATATTAAAGTCACGTGCGAGATGCCCATTTGCGCCGCGCGACGCGTCTCCGATCTCGACACATGTTGTCCTTGTCCTTGACCTTGAACGACAATGTTCTCAACCGAAAATTCATTGCATGCCGTCTACCCTTCAGAGGTGGCTTGCATATGTGGTCTGCATACTCTGTTCCTCCAGGAAAGCCAGCGGGAATTTCCGATGTATCTTCTTCAACAAAGGAACAAAAATCCGCTTGTTTCCGCCAGGCTGAGTGCTTGATTGGTTCTTCTTCGGCGCGGTCCCGTTATCCTTCGATTCCTGGCTGATCATCGACCACCTCGTATGTAATATTCTCGTAACATACCGTTTGTTTCGAGGTCTCCGTCGGATCTCCTTCTCAATCTGGCTTACAGAAGGTACCCGCTCTCGAAGGCTACCTAGTCCCTGGTATCTCATGACTGCAGAAAAGGAATTATAGACTACCTTTCACGGACATCATATGACGTGTAAGCGGCTTCTTTTGCTGTCAATTTCTTTGTCCGGTCGTTAACCTGCAGGTTTTTTTAGTCCTCTCATTCTCTAAGGACAAACGCAGCATCCATACCTGCTCTTTCTCATGAGCTCCTATGCACTGTTTGTCATGTCGTGGAGAAAAGGGAAGACCGAAAAGTGAAGATCGACAAAAAAAAACGTCTTTCGGTTGAATCAAGATAGGTGCAACAAATTTGCTTGCTGTCTATCTTACTTTCTATCTACCTAACGACAAGGCAGCCATCAGAAGGCTGCTCTTCCAGATCCGCAAATCTGAGGGTCTGAGGGAGAGGTCTATCAGCTTCTCTCGACCGGTGTTCTCTCCAGTTCAATCAAGCTATCCCCGGTGGTGTTTGACGTCAATTAAACACCTTAATCAGTCAAAGACCTGTTCTATCCACATTTCTTCACTGTCTTTTGCTCCCTGTCTCGTCCTTCCTCATTCCTTCTCTCATTTGACATGTCTATCCCTCCTTCCCAATCACGTTCCGACTCTTCTGCCGCTGGCACTCAGGACGTTACCACTCGACCTTCACCCACTGCAAGCAAAAAAAGTCAGCGTCCTACTCGACTTCAGCATTCGCCCTCTCTTCCGAACCTTTGGTATTTTCTTTTCTTTATCTCCAAAAATTGTAGAGCTAAGTCAAGAAATCACCAGGTTTCCTGCTCACTCTAGACCACCGGTGCCAACGGAAATCAATACTATGCAGCCCACCCTCAGGCCATCAGCGCCAGCGTCTCCAGAACCCATTCGGGCAGCCACTAATATCCTCAGTGCAGAACCTCGACCCCGTCACGTCAAATACGCGTCCGTTGGCCAGCGGGGCAAGGGAACGAAAACCCATGCGAGGCGCCGCACCGAACGCGATCAACCACATTCCTTGCTTTTGACTCCTCCCCTCACACCATCATCGAGCATCAGAACTACAGCTAGCCTGAACTCGTCTGCAGCAGAAAATCAACCATCGCCCACGGTCGCTGATACCGAAGACGGAGAAGAAATTGAGGATATTGATCCAGATTGTAAGCGAATTGTAGTGGTGTGTGCATTTTCCAGATACTCAAAAGGGAGACGTTATTAACCGATTCCTTTTGCAGCTTGAAAATCTCAATCGCCAAGCCTCAAGCGAGAAGATTAAGGCTGCTATAATTGATATCCTTCGGGCAGAGGACTCTGCCAACGCTCAAATCAAGGACGTCGCAAGTTTGTTCAAGCTCCCTTCCCACAATAACGACATTGTTAAGGGCTTGAGTGAACGATACTTGAGCACCCAGGGATTACTGTATCTCATCTTTTGGGATATTCATGTTGCGAAAAGGGTTCAGGCTCTCTTTCTGAGTAAGGAAATCGTTAACGGTTTGCAACCTTATCTGGGTGGAGAGGTTGACGAACATGGAGCTCGCCTTGGATTTTCTGCTCGATTCTTGACCATTAAAGCCTTGCCTCCCGTACGTTATGTCTAATTCTTCTATGGCTTACCTACTCACGAAGGTTTCGACACGTCATGCAGGATATTGCACATTCTTCTTTGCTGGACGGAGTCGAGGATACCTATATACTCCAGGTTGGATGCGCTCCAGCTCATGGAACAGCAGATGAAGATGCCCCGCCGACCCAGGAAGACATAGCTCAATGTCGCTTGGATATGAACTGCATACGAAAATTTCTCGAGTCTGCCGGACGCCTCCGCTTCTTTAAGCGGGGCAATGGCCAGAACGAAGATCAAAATGAGGTTCGTCCTTTGGCTATTAGCTCGGACTATTCCCCTCAGTCGTGTTGCAGGATGCTTCCATCTATCACTTCGAATTCTGCAATATGAGAGATAGCCAGAATGCCATCACTGAACTCAATGGCAAAAGTGTCTTAGGACGTAAAATTGCAATCTGTACGAAGAAAATGGCTGCTGGGCAACAAAGAGACCTAAACACCAGCATCGTTGCGGATGTCTTCGGCGGTTTGATTGGTGCCCCCGGCGTAAAGTCGCAGATGAGAACTCGTTTTAACAATATCCAAACCAGTGCACCATCGCCTACTTTTTTCTACACTTCCCCCCCAGTCGACACCAATAACCAGTACCCACACCCGCATCCACATTCAGCACCGCTGCGGACTCCCAATGGAACAGTCGACATATTTCGGCTAGATGGTCCTAACATGCCTCACTCCTACGCACCAGGTTGCGAAGGGCACTGTTTCTATTGTCCTTCAAAGCAGCAGCCAAACATGAGTTCCAATAATTACGCTATGCATTACCCTATTCCCCCTCCTCCTCCCCCGCAAGGACCTATGTTCTTCGCACCAGCAGTCGGTCCCAACCACGGGATTCTTCATCCGTACTCCGACTATTACGCGCTAGATCCGCAACTGATTCAGTCCCCTCCTTTGCCCTCTCCCATAGTTGGTGCTGTCGGTCCTTGGGCAGTGAACCTCGACCCGGCCGTGGCAGCCGTGGGTACTAGTGGCCCAGGTTATTTTGTTCGAGAAGGAATGATGTCTCCCAGCCCGCAATATTCCTATGCACCTCCCTTCATACGTCCACCCGACCAACACTTCTTCCAAGCGCAACAACAGCCTGCGCAAGCAATCGCACCACTGGTCGGGGAGTCCCCAATATTTGCGCATATCTCTCCGTCTTTAGACTCGTCACCCAGCTTGAATGACGCGACATCCATCGTCAAGTACAAACAGAAATCTGCTCATCCTGGTGTCGCTGATGTTAACGCATCTCTGAGCACTTCTGGTCAAAACGACAGGAACCAGCTGAACCTGTCCAGAATAGAGAATGGCGCGGACACCCGCACCACTGTCATGATAAAAAATATCCCCAACAAAATGACCAATTTGGACCTCCAGAACTATATAAATGAGGTCATTCCACGGAGGATTGATTTTATGTATCTGAGAATTGATTTCAGAAATGGTAAGCATGAAATATCGTAGTCGCTGGTGATGCTAATAGCCTCTTCAGGATGCAATGTTGGCTATGCTTTTGTTAATTTTATCAGCGTGCAGGACTTACTGTATTTCGCCAAGCAAAGGCTCGGAAAGAAATGGTATGTCCTTCCCGTACTAGCTATGCTAACATCCTTCACATTCGATGCACAGGGATATGTTCGCAAGTCAGAAGGTCTTACAAATGAGCTACGCTAATTATCAGTGAGTATTATTTTAGATATATGAGACGAGCACTTGTTGACGCGATATTGTCAGGGGCAAGGAGGCCTTGATCGAGAAATTCAAAAACTCAAATATCATGGATGAGCGCGAAAGCTGGAGACCCTGCATATTCTACTCCGAGGACGGACCCAATCAAGGGCTGCCAGAACCGTTCCCTGCTCCCACCCATGTTGGTAGAAAGGAACGCAACTCCCATAACCGCGGGACGCTCTTCCCTCCTGGGTCTGGCAATCATTCGTCCTCGTATGGCCCAGCCTTGCCCAGCAATGCTCCGCCTCGAAGATTCGCTGAAGATCATAGGCAGCGTCGGATCAAAGGTAGCAGCAGGTCGACTACCGGCCACGGCGGCTTCGAGATTGGCTCTGGTTTCTACAGGAATACGACAGCGTATCGCAGCAAGTAGGGTGAAGATCACTTTTTCAACGTACTAAATTTTCAACATTGCGTTTTTCTCTTACTTTCTTTATGTATTTGATTTCTTCCTGCGGATGGGTCCTGCCAAAATGATGCTCCTTGTCTACAACCTTTTGCTGGTCTCTCATTGATTGTTTTTGTGCCTTATAGTTCTCTCCTTCATCCATTTGCTATATATATGTGTAATCCGAAATTTGCGCCAATCACAGTCAACCCATGTTTAATACCCACCAGCAGTCGCAGTCTCTGAAAACACAGTAATGAATCTCACCATCAATACGCCTTACATCTCAGGGATCATCAATGTGGATCATCGAACGTATGCGCGCACAGTCACCCCCCGACGCCCGTATTGCGGTGGCTGGACCTCAGTATAAATGAAGACACATGGATCTCCTAATCATTGACGTAAATAGACACAGAAAAGAAGTGGCGGAAACTGGCAGAAAAATGAAACAATTAGCATGACAGTATCTGTAGACTGTTGACATTTGCCATTAGCGAGTACTGGTAAATCTACCAACGCCTTCTGTTAGATAAATGCCCAAGCATTTTTTTGTACTTTAGTAAGCAGCTTGTCTTGACTCGGCTGTCGTACAGGAAGATATAAGCAAAAGGACCAATAAGTAATGGCAGCCAACTTGTTGCATATGCTGTATCGAACAGTCGGGAGGGAACGGCAGGGAGCAAATTGCGCTGTAAGTACGAGCGCTGATTGAAGAAGGCTTTACGGTGGCAGATAAGTAGCGTCTCAAAAACAACTTTGAGATTCTCATGCTCCCGAGGTTTGAAATATCCTTTGATTCTGTTCGGCGCCCAAGATTGTATCAAAAGAATGAGCTACAATGATATGTGTCTTGCGGTCTATCGGAGTCGGAAGGGAGCGTCGCAGAGGTTTCACAAAAATGGGTGAATCGAAGGCTCAAGCGCTATTGAAGCCGGACTACTTACTACCCCGCACTCATAATCATCAATGTGGACTTCCTCATTAAGCAAACACTACTAGTTCCAAAAATAGATCACCACTATCAATAAATAGTTACCGGCACCCGCGTTTCACAGACCTGAGGCGACATCACTACAGTCGCTTATGTCTGCAGTTTACTGCGGCTGACCATGTATCGTCTTAATTTTTAGCTGCTTTCTGCTGGGGATTGCATCAGTGGGCACACAAGAGCTTTACTAAATGGGTATAAAAATAGCCTGACAACCTCCACGTTCTGAGATAAATTTGGATACACGACGCGAGGCATGAGCGAAGACTTCCCCGTTTATCACGCCGATAGATGGTTTTCTCTTTTGCCGGAATCCTCCTCCATGAATCCCCAGTCCTTGGGAAGTTTCAACTCATGACCCGAGTTCTAAATGCATGGGCTTATCTTCTCACTCACTGATATGCATATACTTTAAATACCAGGCGTTCGGCTACAAAGCTTGCTTCCCGCTCCTTGCCTCCGTACCTCCAGCATCAGCTTACTTTGCAGTCGAGAGCTCGAGCATGGCATACACACCTAGCACCCTGAAGCCTGAAGAGGTTGCGTCTCTGATGGTGCAATACGGCGTGAAGAAGCATAGGGATCGTTATGAGTCTATCTTCATCAAGGCTGTACGTATTCCTTGGAAGTTGGCGACTCATTCCAGCATGAGGCTGACTTTTGCTTTCCTTGTCCTTTCTAGTTCATGGCAGGCGCTATGCTATCGTTCGGTGGCTTGTTATCAGAAGTCTTGCAAGGCGGTGCGGGAGGGCTGAATGGCTCAAACCCGGGTATCGTGAAGGTTCTGGGTGGCTTTGTGTTCCCTGTAGGATTGGTAATGTTAGTGAGCAGCAGTTCTTCAGGTGGGCCAGCGTTAACGGGTCATCTGTGGATTCTTTAGGATTGTCCTTCAAGGGCAAGAGCTCCTGACCAGCAACATGATGGTGAGAATCGCTCTTTGGTATTCGTGGACATTCGATCGCGCCTGACAGACTGCTCTGCAGATATTTCCCATGGCAGTGGCTAAGCGTGCCATCCCGTGGTGGAGCTTGCCGGTCAACTGGATTATAGGTCAGTCTATGTTATTGTAGATAAGACGACGGATTGTTTTACGCAGGTTTGCAGTCTTTTTTGGAAACTTGGCCGGCAGTCTCTTCTTCGCCGCTATTCTCGTCCACTGTAAGTTTCTTCTAGCGCAGATTCCTCCCGTTCCGCTCCATGACCAGGCTAATAATGAACTGTAGACAGCGGCATCGTATCAGCAGAACCTTACGCCAGCTTTATCAAGACCTTTGCCATGTGAGCGCCCATTACTGTTCCTGACTTCACCGTGCATTTATTTACTACTGGCGGTGCACATAGCCATAAAGCCCATGACCCTCAGTGGCATCAGATTTTCTTGCGTGGTATCGGTTGTAACTGGCTGGTATCCGTTGCGGTTTGGGTACGTCTTATCACGCCACGAAGGTTGTTCCTATGTTCCTAGTTCCCACTGACTGACTGCTTTCGTCATTGCCCTCATTAATAGCAAGCCGCTGCTGCAAGGGATACAATTTCTAAAGTAAGCCCCTATCCAAATCTGTAGTAGTTAAGGTGCCACTTGACTGACAGATGCCTTCCAACAGATTTTCGCTATCTGGATTCCTATCTGGGTGCGCCTGCTTCCACGAATATGTTAATTCACCACATTCTGATATGCCAATAGATTTTTGTGGCCTGTGGATTTGACCACGGTAAGCAAGCACAGTGAATAGAGCGTGTACCAGACGATTGAACTTGAAACTTCACACAAATATAGTCGTTGCCAACATGTTCTCCGTGCCGTTAGGAATCATGTTCGGCGCTCCAGTACGTTTTCTTTGTTTCCGTAGGAGTAATCCTTCCTGAGATCGTGTCACCGATTTTTGTACCCTCCTTTTAGATGACAGTGAATCAGTACATCGGCAAGTAAGTAATCTTTGTAGTGCGCGGCGTTGGCCTATGACTTATTTTCTCTTCATTTTGCACCCGTAGATCTGTCATTGCGGCCTTCTTGGGAAACGCCATCGGGGCGTTGTTTGTAGCCCTACCCGCGGTTTACTTCTACCTTTCGGACAACCACGGTTCCCGACTGCGTGATGCAGAAACAGGTGAAGTGTTGAACGAAGGTTCGCTTTCGAGCAATGGAGGGGAGAAGGAAAGGTCTACCACGCACATCGAATAGATGCAAGCAACGTGTATGATGTATTCTTTGACCGGTTTCGCTATACTTGTAACGATCTTCATGCTTCTATGATTGTTCTATTGAGGTACCCGAAGAGCTCATCGACAAGGTACAATTGCCGGGTACCCATTGACCCCATTCAGAAAATAAAATTGCGATGCAACCCATACATCCAACAACACGGAACGCAAGAAAGCCGGCTTGTAAGTTCAATATTGCGGCGGCGGCAACATGGTTGGCTGGGATATATTTAAAAATTGAAAATAATAGAGAGAAATCAAGTAGATGTACGAGAATAAACATACAATCCGGGCCATGAGCAGGGAAGATGCCGGTAGCCTTAAGCAGCGAGCCATCTATTGATTGCCTTGTAGGTGTCTGTTCTTTCCGGCTCATGCCAGGTGAAGACGAGATAGTCATGAACTCCGTCTGGTGCCACGAAGAAGCGGACTTTGCCATCGCCTGGCTTGACGCCATCACCTTCACCCAGGTCCTTTACCATCCGGTCCTTGAGGATGACAACAGAGTCGTAGATAACCTCAGCGCCTCCAACTACAATAAATGTCCTTGGGAATTTCTTGAAGTCCACTGAAAGGCTCGGGTGAAGAGAGGCTGGAGAGATATATGGATTTGTGTCTCCGAACCCGAGACCGTGAGGACCGAGGAACGCCGTTTTGGCATATCCTGCACCGCTCTCCTGACCAATATAATCAGAACGAAGGTTGGTCTTGACTGAACCATTTGGAATGCATTCGGTGGTGGTGCCTAAATCCACCCAAGGAGAAAGCAGGACGAGGGCACCAGGAGGGGCGGGAAGCTTGACTTCGGCTGAGTCTTGATAGTCAGTAAGGTACCTGACAAGGGCGTGCGCGAGGTTGCCGCCTGCCGAATCGCCTGAGACGATGATGTCTTCCGGTGCAATGCCGACAACGTTCACGAGGTAATTGTAACCGGCCAAAGCATCAAGTAGCTGAGCAGGGAATGGGAAGGCTACTTGGAATGGTTTGTAGGATGCGAGACGATACTCGACAGAGAAGACGCGGTTGACAGAGTCGATATTCTTCACATAGCCCTTGGCAATCTGTGCAGTGGGATCGTTGGGATGTGCCGATAGGCGGACGTAGGCACCACCGTGGAGTTGGTACACGACCTTTTCTCCTGGTTGTGGAGGGGCGCCTACTTTGATGGATACACCTTTACGATGGATCCAGTATCCTGGCAAGCGAATCGAAGACACATCGGCGATCTGGGCCCAGGTCTTGAGTTTTCCTGTTACAAGGTCGTTGGCTGCTGGAATCCAAACGCCGTTGACATTAACACCAGTGGCAAGAGCCAAATGGTTTGGTATTTTGAGGAAAGGCCCTGTTCTTTACCAGGAATTAATGAAAGATGACGAGCTTGTTCGGATAACCACTCTTACTTCGATCCTAGTGAGAAGAAATGGCGTACAACGTTGACCATCACAGCTTTTGTCAAAGACCATGACTTTCTTGGACGCCATGAACTAGAAAGGGGGATCAATAGGTAAAGATGCGGAAAGCGATTTGTGGTAGTCGCCTACGGAAGAAGATTGAGGAGAACCCAGAGGGGAAAGCGGAGAAAGACGCTGGTTATGAGTTGGTAGGTAAGGTACAAGCCTTTGAGAGGCTGGTGGCGAAAAGCAAAGGAGGACATTTGGTGAAGAGAGAAAGAGATGGGGACTCGGGATACATGATATAGGACGCCAGTGTCATATGAAATTGCAGCGATGCGGGGTCGTGGAATTCAATTTTGAATGTTGCGCTGATCGTTCGGATGCAGTTGGCTTGCGACTGACTGCTCCCATCACGAGTCCTTGCTTTCACATCCAATGTCCAAACTTGACTTTGCCACCGCCCTGGCCCAAGAAGAGGCTCGTCTCCGCAAACTCCACCCTACACCAGCAGACATTCCAGGATGCGTCAGTGTCTTTGACGACTACATTGGCTGCAGCGGTACGTCGTCCAAGTCATCCTCATCATGCAGCGAATCCAAGAGTGACCGTCCCCCGTTTAGCCATGCGCAACCAGATTAAATCCATCTACAGGTTCGGCGAGAGGACGAACTGCGACCGCAAATTCCAAGAGTTCAAGTTCTGCCTGTCGCTCAAGGTGATGCATCCCGAGGAACAACGCGAAGTCTGGATCCGTCGTCGGGCAGAGTGGTGGGCAAACAAGCGGTTGAGCAAAAGCAGTGAAGACGTATGGGATATCCGGGAGTACGTGTTGGTCTTCTTGGTCTGTTATGCATCCTCAACCTGGTCCATTGACAGAGAGCCTTTGCCAAATTATCCAAAACGCATCACTGACGAGGTAATGCGAGAATCCAGGGCGCAGGCGTAGATTCCCTCCGGTCAAAAAGTACATACACCCACCCCTCACTTCTACCTACATCGTCTATATTATTGTACACTATTTCCCTGTAATCAGATAGAATAATATAATCGTCAAAGGCTCCTAGGCCTACCCAAGCGTCCCCAATTAATGAGGCAAAAACAATAATTCGGATTCAATCTCCGACGGAACGCGCTTTGAAACCCAGCTAGAGAAAATTGAACGCGACGCGTCTTGTCATTAAACTCCCTCCTAAGATCACACAGAATGGTAAGAACTGATTTGCCTACCACGTTCAACGCGTTTAACACATCATAAAAGGCTTCTCGCGGTAACAAAAGACAACGCGACTCTTCCCCTGCCACCCCTTCCTCTCCGGCAGAGCGTACACCGACGCGTCGCCAATCATCACTCCCCCCTTCTTCCCCGCCTGCACCTTTCTCCGATACAGACGACAGCTTGGACGACAGGGATGCCATACATGACATAGACGAGGAAGCTGATGATGACGGCGAAGACTTGTTTGGAGAAACTCTCGAACAGTATGTTGATCACACTGTCTTCACGACGTATCATTCATACTTGCCACCGTCAGGGATTATGCCCCGAACGAAGTCCTAGATAACTACTCAGAGGCAGGAATTGATGATGACGAGAACGTAGAAGAACTATCGGCTGCAGCGCGTAGGGCAGCCGAAGCCAAGATGGCGCGTCGAGACAGGGCAGAACGTGGCGGAAGGCGCGGTCAGCGTGCCGCGCGTCGCAGCCATGCACCCGCGTTTCTTGGAAGTGACGATGACATGGATAATGAGGATGTGGATGAGCTAGGACTAGCAAGCATGAAAATGCGCACGCGAAAGCAATATGACGAACGACGTGATCACGACGATCTTGATGGAGCAGAAGACGTGAGTACCAAACGAACAGAAAAGTATACGTGGCATCTAAAGCCTTGTGTAGGAAATTCCTTTGGAACAACTCAGTGATATCAAGGCGAAATCTATAGCTGAATGGATCACCAACGACCGTGTCCGTCGCTCGATCGTGCGACATTTCCGCCACTTCTTAATGACCCATGTCGACGAGCACGGCGCGTCGGTGTATGGCCAAAGAATCAAGAACTTGGGAGAAAGTGAGTCAAATTACTGAAGCAGGATTGTGAAATCCACTAACGACCAACCCTCAGCCAATTCTGAATCTCTTGAAATCTCTTACCTTCATCTTGCCAGCTCAAAGCCGATTCTTGCTTATTTCTTGACCAACTCACCGACCGCAATGTTGGAAATATTTGACGAGATCGCTATGGATGCTATCCTTGTCTACTTCCCTTCTTACAAGCGCATTCATTCCGAGGTCCATGTACGCATTGCTGACCTTCCACTGGTGTCAACGCTTCGCGACCTCCGCAGATCCGATCTTAACAATCTTGTCCGTGTTTCTGGTGTCGTGACGAGGCGAACCGGCGTCTTCCCTCAACTGAAGTATGTCAAATTTGACTGTCGCAAATGCGGGGCTGTTTTGGGCCCTTTCTACCAAGATGCATCTCGAGAAGTTAGGATCAGCTACTGTGCGCACTGCGAGAGTAAAGGGCCCTTTACCGTCAATTCCGAACAAGTAAGTTTGCTGCGTTGTTTGGGGTTAGCTAATGCTGACCATTTACTTCCCTAGACAATTTACAGGAATTACCAAAAATTGACTCTTCAAGAATCCCCTGGTTCCGTACCTGCTGGTCGTCTCCCTCGGCATCGTGAGGTTATCCTATTATGGGATCTCATTGATAGCGCAAAGCCCGGAGAAGAAGTCGTGAGTGTTAATATTTTCACCTTGCTCGAACATGTATCTCACAACACTCTAGGAAATAACTGGTGTCTATCGCAACAATTTCGACGCATCACTCAATTCAAAGAATGGTTTCCCTGTGTTTTCAACTATTATCGAAGCCAATCATGTCAGCAAGAAAGAGGACCTCTTCGCTGCGTTCCGTCTCACCGAGGAAGACGAACGGGAGATTCGCAACCTCTCTAAGGACGAACGTATTCGGAAGAGGATTATCAAGTCTATCGCACCGTCCATTTACGGCCACGAGGATATCAAAACTGCTATTGCTCTCTCTCTGTTTGGAGGTGTACCTAAAGACATCAACCATAAGCATCGTATTCGAGGCGACATCAACGTCCTTCTACTCGGAGATCCCGGAACAGCGAAGTCGCAATTCCTGAAATATGTTGAAAAGACAGCCCATAGATCAGTCTTCGCCACTGGTCAAGGTGCTTCCGCTGTCGGTTTGACTGCGAGCGTGCGGAAAGACCCTATAACTCAGGAATGGACATTGGAAGGAGGTGCCTTGGTACTTGCGGATAAAGGGACATGCTTAATCGATGAGTTCGACAAGATGAACGACGCGGACAGAACTTCCATCCACGAAGCTATGGAACAGCAGTCTATCTCTATCTCCAAAGCCGGAATTGTGACGAGTCTGCAGGCTCGTTGTGCTATCATTGCTGCAGCCAATCCTATTCGTGGTCGATACAACCCTACCATCCCCTTCCAGCAGAACGTCGAGTTGACAGAGCCTATTTTGTCGCGTTTCGACGTGCTGTGTGTTGTGAAAGACACTGTCGATCCCGTCATGGACGAACTCTTGGCCCGATTCGTAGTGGGCAGTCATCTTCGCAGTCACCCTAAATTCGACAAGGAGATAGAAGAGATTGAAGTTGGTACCTCTCTTGATGCAGACGTAAGTTGCTTCTCGTTTGGATATTTTTCTAGTCAGCCTTGCTCACTAGATTTCTTGCGGCCATTAGATTATACCCCAAGACGTCCTGCGAAAATACATCATGTATGCTAAGGAGAAGATCAAGCCCAAACTGTTCGACCTAGATCAAGAGAAGCTTTCGCGGTTGTTCGCAGATTTGCGACGAGAGTCGATGGCTACGGGCTCGTACCCCATCACTGTCCGTCATCTTGAGAGTATGATTCGTATGGCCGAAGCTAGCGCCAAGATGGCTCTTCGGGAATATGTTAGAGCAGACGACATTGATCTCGCTATCGAAGTAGCTGTTGGCAGCTTCGTCAGTGCACAGAAATTGAGTATTAAGAAGACACTCCAGAGGGTTCGTCTATTTCCTGCCACAAGGTTCCATTCAGAAACTGACATACTTCGTAATATTGTAGGGCTTCAGGAAGTATCTTACGCAATCAAAAGATCACGAAGAACTCCTTGCTTTCCTTCTTGGAGGACTCGTCAAAGACAAAGCTCGTTTCCATCAGCTACAGCGCCATGAGCAACCTGAAAACGTTGTCGTTAAGCTTTCTGAACTTGAAGAGAAGGTCAGTCGAATATTTTGATGAAGGGAAAGTGTCCGTCCTGACTAGACAATTTTAGGCGAAAGAGCATGACATTTTCGACATCTCGTCGTTCTTGCGGTCCAAGTTATTCAAGACAAATGGATATGTGCTGAAAGATAAAGCAATCGAAAAACACTTTAGGATGGATTGATACGTTTTGGGGATTTCTTGTTATTCGAATTTTAATGTTGTGTTGCTATGCTTGTATACCAATGTAAATGTAGTATATATAATCGTGATATTCAGTCTCCGGGATTTGCAGGTTGCAAGATATAAAGTTTATTATAGCGGGGGTGGATAGCAAATAGATTAGCTGAAGCGATATGCAATATGTCTACAAGAATACGACGGTTTTGAGTGGGGGTAACATGCACTCTAGCAGGGCATTAGTCCTACAAGGAGGAATCACTAGAGATAGAAGCGCCGTCTATTTGTGGCTTCTGTGTCTGAGTAGCATCGGAACCTACAGATGCTTCTCCGTCGAGTTTATCCGCGGACTGTGTTGAAGGTGGTACATCTGAAGCACCCTCAGAGGCCTCATCGTCATCGTCATCCATAATTTCTAATGACATGAGGTAAGTAAAAGTTACTGCAAGCAAGGACATAACCGAAGACATACCGTCTGCATACACTTCAGGGTGCGCTCTGAAGCAATTTTGCATATTTTGGAATTTCTCAACACAGTTGATGCCCTTGGGCTCTTCCTCAGAGTAGATGAAGCATGAGAAAGCTTCTCTGAACTCAGGCCCACAGGGACCATGAGCCATTCCACCAAGGCAAGGACAATCCCAGTTGATTTCGCCAGTCTCTGGGTTGTACGCGCCACCGGAACTGGCTTTGCCCTCTCCCGACGCTGCGCTATCGCTTGAGGAATCCTCATTTTCTTTCTCGGGAGAAGAGATGGCTGTTTCTTCTGGTGCGTCTGGGACAAACTGGTCGCCGACAGTGCCAGGGACTGGAGTTGGGACGATATCATGCACTGTCAGAGGTTCGTTTGAACGCGTCTCTTTTGCAAGTGGTGTTGAGGAAGCTGGTGTAAGATTGGATTCGCCGCGTCAAAAATAGATATTAGCAGGATTCACAATATAAGGCTCACGTTTTGAGGACACAGGAGCATCCAGTGCAATTCTGTTGCGTTCATTTGTTAAGTGCCAAGTCATGTAAGCGGTCATGACCGCAGAAGCGCCTAGCACCGTTCCAGCGCGTCTTGAGAAAAAGGTGGAGGAGTTAGATGCAGAGGGACCGGTGTGGATGCATCTGCGTAGAGGAAGACGGGAGAAACGGGAGAACATGAGATCGTAGTAGGTGAGCGACGAGCAAAGTTGTAATATGTGGAGGGTAGAGTGAGCACTCGAAATATTTGTTCGCGTCCTGAGTAATCCTCCGGCCTCGGCAGGAGGTAAACTCCCGAAGTAAATAGATATAAATAAGATGCTGATTGGGTTACTTTACAAGGCCTTTCTTTTCTCTTTCTCCATCAGCTCGTTCAGGCATCTTGCAACAATTCCTACTCCTTCTTCAACAGCCTCCCGGTCCTTCAGCGGGACCCGCCCAATGAGTCTTCGAAATCTATCAGGGTGCCAGCGGAGTAGTGCACTCCGTATCCTGTCCTTGCGTGATTGATCTTGCGAATGTAGAGGAGAAAATATCAGCGCAACCAGCGCGTCTCGTGTGATATCGTTGGTGTTCCGAGGGGGGATGATCAATGGCCAGGGGATTTTCTTGAATTCAAGGGGCTCAGTGGATGAAACGAGCGACTTCCATCTACTCTCGTAGTTCGTCCACGCGTTAATGATCAATTTCTCCAACTTGGCGCGATCTCTCCTTTCCTTCTCTTGCTGCTCAGCATGCGCCCTGCGCCTTCCAGCATCTCGTTCTCTCTTCTCACACTCGCGTTTATGCCGCAACTGTGCATCTATCCTGCGAACCTCGTCTTGTATCCTCGCGCGAGCCTTCTCTCTTTCCTCCGTTAAGCGACGTGCCTGCTCTTCTTGCCTCATCCAGAGGTCTGCTTCCATGCCATAGATGTTACGAATATCGTCCCATTCTTCTGTGCGATACGGAGTAGAGCGCGGAGGTGGAGATGTCGCACGGAATGTTTCTTGGGAAGTGTATATGTGTTGCTGTTCTCTGACCCACTCCTCTGTCTTCAGGGGACGTCTGTTTCCCTTCATGAATTGTTCCTCTGCGGCCCATGTAAACGCATAAGCGACTTGTTTCCAGGGTACTTCGATCGTCTCGTAAGCTGAACTAGACTGCGAGCGTTTATGCGATCGACTGTATGGTCGCTCAGGATATGCGGACGAATGTGATTGTTGCATATGCATCATTGTAATGAAGGCGAAGAGGAAGGGAAAAAGTAGCAATTAAGTAGGTACACTCGCCAGGAGTCTTGTTTGTAGATCAATGAGAACAACAGTCCCCATGTTTTATATACGCCAGGATGATGCGCCGCGTTGTATGGGCGTGATCTGCATGCTTTGCGTTAATATACCCAAATTCCCATTCAGCCCGTTCCGGGCTAGTCATGAGTGCGCGATTGCCGTGCGGAAAACGCGTTTTCTGTTGAGAAGAAAACGAAGATCAGGACTGCAGTGAGGTGATAACCACGTTTTGCGGCTGTTCAAACGCCTTTTGAAATCAACATATGAAACAACGTGTAGAGTACAGATATACAGTCGAATCATGAAGCGAGTACGATAACAGACTCGGTCAGCTGGCATTGTAAAGAATCTGGTGACGTACCTTTGCCTGCACTTCCACTTCTCATCGGCGCACAGTGGCGTTCTAGACAAGGAAAACCCAGATTTGTATAAGGAATGGATATGTGATTGTACCACTATAACTTATGTCGAGATAAACAGTCAAATGAGGGGAGCTACATACTACTAATCAAGAAAAGAAGACCAGGAAGATGAAAGATAGGAGATATGAAATGTAGACGACGACTAAGTGGTACCGCTGATTCATGTTAGGAAAAGACTGATAACGTGACAACGAGAAATACATGGATTATTAGAAAGCATAAGCGAGCGACAATATGAGCAGAGGAGGGTAGATGTACAGGGGAATAAACTGAAAATAAAGCAAAGATTTAGTATATCACCAGAAAACGCAGAGATCGCGATTGAAGACGTACAAGATGTGCCGATCAGAAAGACTGAGTATTGATAGAGGTTTCTGGCGCTCGAACTTGAAGGAACGATAGCACAAGTGAGATCGTGCTGTTTTGCTGGCAGTGGATTTCGAGGTCTCGCATTGTCCACTGGATGCCGTCAGGACGTTGTTCTGGCGAGTTGGCCTGGTCGCTTGACTCTGGACTGTATTCGTTGCTGTCAAAAGAGGTATGGGGCGATGGCTGCGTAATGTCCAGTTCATTTCTGCCAGCACCATGCCGGTGATAGACCCTACTTCTTGACTTCGATCGATTGTGCAAAGGACTAGTAGTAAAAGGCACAGAAGACCCCGTAAGATGGGAGCCAATACCACTGTTTTGAGTTGACAGCGACGCAGTCAAACTGTGCGTATTTATAGCGCCGACGCCTCCCATTAACGTTTCTTGTAGGACCTTGAAGGCGACATCATCAGCAGCTTTGTGGAGTTTCCCAACCTGGGAAGACATAGAACCCGCAGCAGTCGCCGAATCGATCTGTCTCTTGAGAGAAGTAGCCCACTCGTTCCTTATGATAGGATCATCAACGCTGAACATGTATCTTCGTTTTGCACCTGCTTGTAAGAACGCCAGTTGGAAAGTGTTCCGCATGAAAGCCCTTTCGACCACAATTGTATGGCTGACAGGGAGTCCCGTATACTTGATGGCATTTGGACCCGATCGGCACATGGTGATAGTCTTCGAACCCAACGACTTGCCCATAACACGGAAAGAAGCTTCGGAGGACCTGGAGAAGTGAAGTACTGGTGGGTCGAACTCCATATCTTGGCCAAAAAGTTCAATCGTGAACGAAGGATCAGCTTGAGGCAATCGGAAGACGATAGGCTCGGATTGCGTCTTATAGGTCAATCGCGTCGGCAATGGCCTCTTGATGGTGATAGGTGTATCTTGAGAGGAACCGTAATCGTTGGATAGCGCCTGGCATAATCGCTCATGATATATAGACCTGTACAGTTCTTGCAAGAGGTCATCAGACACGAGATACCGCGCGTCATATCTACGGAACGCGTCGAGGAATTCCTTGCTTGTAACCGTACGCCTGATGTGATCGGTAGGGCCAGGTTCATCTGCTATACCTCCATGCAAACGTTCGTTCAATTGAGCGATTGCCCACACAAGGCGGACGGCCAAATCTTTGTCATAAGCAACGAACTTCGCGTTGGCTTCGTACCACCGACTGCCGAAGGAATCCAGGAGATGTTCAAGAGCGGCGTACGGATTCGAATGCTGGGACACATTGATGGATTGCAAAAAGACACGTAATGCAACGTCAACCCTCAGCCCGGCAAATCCAAAACTATCGAGATACGCTTTCAGAACAGTTTTCGATGTCTTCCTTGATAGGTATTCGCCGAGCCGGCTTTTATCCAGCTCCAAAGTCCTGGCCAGAAGTTGCCCAAGGAGGGTGGCATTCTCTTGAAGGTTGGATTTAGAGAATAGAGTGGTGATAGCGTGGTCCGCGTCTCTTGAGAATTGGAAAATAAACGTCCGAATCAAAGGATTCCGTTGACTGAGAGGAACTACTTTGGCTTGGGTGTCTATCCGATCCGGACAAAATCGCAGATTTCGCAATTGTACGACACTTTTTATAGTATACTTTCTGTCCGGTGCGCTTACTTTGAAGTTATCCATAAGGTTATCTTGATCGTAAGTGACAGGTTTCGCGATTACAAGGATGTCATTGAAGAGGAATAGGAACCGATCCTTGACAGTACTGGGATTGACAACCTGCAGAACCGGAGAAGAAAGCAACAATTTGCGAGGTGGGTCTTCCAGCGCCGAGGAGTATATTGGGCTCCTTGATCCCCGAGCAAGGTTCTCTTCCAGGCGCTCCAGGATGTGTGCTCCTTGTTGGACCCTTAGAGAATACTGCGAAGACGAGGTCGAAGATGATTCTGATGCCGTTGGTGCTGGATAGTCGCTGACACTGGAAGGATCAGGTGTGGCCAACCTAGCCGAAGAAGCGAGTTCGTGAGGGAATTTGTAAGGTGATACTCGTCCAGCAGCCAGATCAAGAGGTACGAGATTGTGACTTTTCGAGGGTGGACTTGGACCATTCCCATTTGGCTCGAGAGAACCACCATCACGATTGGCAACAGAAGGCATCACAGTAGTCCGCTGTACTCCGGAATCGGCATTCGACTGCAATCCGCTGATGTCCTCCCAGTCCGAAAGGTCATTCGCTTTCTTCCCTCCAAATATGTCCGACAGAGAGGGCTTCTTGTTAGTGATCAGAGGAGCCGGCGGGTCGACTGGTTGAAGCGGTGAGAAAGATACTGTCCCTGGTGAAGGGCTGGCAGGAGAAGCAACTTTTCTTTTCGAATTATAGCTCAACCACTGCTTCACCTGGGGAATTGTCGTCGGTAACTTCAATCCATAACTGGAACCATTTTGGATCGAGGAAGATGCCTCAGCACTATCTGACGAGTGGTATGCCGAGTTGTTCCCAAGATTCGACTCAGTTGCAAACTTCGTGTAAAGGCGCGTATCTGAGTTCTGGTGAGACAATTGCCGTTCTCTTGCTGCATCCTGGAATTGTGTAGGTGCATTCGGATATGCATATGGCGAGGATCGTCCTTGTGATTCGTCCTGCTGCACAGAAACATCGGGTGTAGATGCAGTGGCAGACGGCAAGCCTTTCAAGCGACGCTCCTCTTCCAATCTCAACATACCAGGGAACGGGAAAAGTTTGGCATTCTGGTACTTGGCCATGTCCGCGGAAGGAGGGGGGAGAGGGGAAGCACCACTCCTCGGTGGCGCAAGGGGAGATAATGACAAGATAGACGCCGAAGCAGAAGGTGTTTGCATAAGTGGAGGGGCCTGTGGCTGACTAGTGGGAGCCTGGGCAGATTCGCCTTTATCCGTCTTGGAGCTCATCAAGCTCGCCCCGCTTTCACGGCTGATGCTAGAATCCGTGTTATCCCTACGTTCTCGATTCACGATACTGTTCGTTCGTGACCTCCTTCCAGTGCTCGAACCTGCTCTTGAAAAAGTGCCCTTGATTTTGTCCCATGTAGTAGTGGAGGAAGGTTCAGGACGCTTAGGCGAGTCAGTGGAAAGATAGCGGTCATCCCAGTCGGACAAATCCTGATTTAAGGGTGACCGGTCGCCAATGCTTTGTATCTTAGAGGCAACGGACAACCGAGTCGGATAGAATTGCGGAGATCCCGGTTCATTTATCGAAGCAGGTTGGGAGACCACAGGGGCTGCTTGAGAAGGAGATGTTGGTCGGTAAGCTGTATCTGGTAGATTTTCAGATTCCACAAGAATACTTTTCGAACTAGAAGACGCTCGAGGAGATGTGTCGTCATAAGCTTCAGGCGAAAATCCATGAGATGAAGGGGTCTCTGCTTCTTCCCGATCAACCTGCACCTCGATTTCTTGCTCAACGTCCTCCATTTCTTCCTCTTCCTCTTCTTCTTCGTCATCAACAGGCATCCGTATTTCAGGCACTTTGCATGAAGCTGTTAGTCATGTAAAGGAATTGCCGTCGCTAGAAGCTTACCTGGTGAAGCAACCCAGCTGATCTCCCGTTCGTATGTATCCAAAGTGTTTGCATAAGGCGTGCGTGGTCTAGCAGTCGTAGCTGGATATATGACTTGTTCCTCGTCTTCATCACTAAGAGGCTTCTCCTTAAGTGGCGTCGAGAACGGACTGGTAGGGAACATCTGGTTCCGCGATGAAGCGCGCTCGCTGAGATAAAGCGGAACGCCTATGGCAGAAGGAGTAGAAGCTAAAGACGATCCATTCGATGGCATTTCAGACTGTAACAGACGGGACTCGTCAATAGCCTGGAAAACGCGTCGCGGAGTACCGGGTTGGATAACTGGTTTCTGTTCAGGCAAATCACGGTCTTCTTCGTCAGGGTCTTCTACCAAGACACTCCTCCTGCGAGTGTGTTCAGGTCGCTCGTGATCTTCTCCAGCACCTTGTGTTTGGGTCGGAAGCGGAGGAGTCGCATTTTCGCTGCTTTGAGTACGAGAACTTGACAGTTGGTTGGGAGTAGTTGACTGGGCACGGATTTCGGCGAAATGGTTGAGAAGGGCAGGAAGAGGAGTGGATGGAAGAGCGGGGGTATTCGTGTTTGTAGAGGTGAAGTCCGAGTCTGATACAGGAGGGTTTATATTAGAGGCACTGACTGAACCAGATGCACGTCTTGATCTCCTTCTGCGCTTCTTAGGCGTAGGTGAAGGAGCACCTCTATCTTCAGCCCCGCTTGCAGTTTCCGCGTCTGCTTCCTTGGTGATGCGAGTCCCAAGTCTGTTTAATAAATTCATCCTTGCGGCAGAGCGTTCGCCTCCAGACACAGTATTATTTCGACTCAGTTTAGACAGGAATGGCGGAGGAGTTGGGGAAGGGGAGGCGTCGTAGGTTTCGGTACCACCCGTCAATTTGTGCATTGCCATCCTTCTTCCTACAGCTGCTGCACTTCCGGCGCTATTTGAGCGCATGAGGCCTCGCTGGAGGTCTTCCAGAGTAGGTAAAGGTGTCGGTGGTGATGTGCCCGGATAGAATGGAGACATTTCTGGGGATGCTGTCGCAGGGGACCTTAGGAAGGGAGACTGTTGTAGGAAAGGGAAATGTGGTATGGGCGATACGAGTGGAGGATTCATGGGTAATAGTGTGGAAGGAGGAGTGAATGGCGCATTTTCGTCTGGTGATGAGTCGCCTGCTATCTGCGGGAGTGGCGACTGTGGTGGATGGAACTTGGCTTTGAAGTCCTTTGAGCCTCTCGACCTCGATCTTGATCGTGACCGCCGTTTCTTGAAGGCAGCAGTTGGCGATAACGGCCTTCCCTCTAACTCTGTATCCGCCTCTAGCTCGCCGTCAGCTGCTTTATCAACGCGTTGCGGAGCATGATCACTGTCGGGTTCCGGAGATTTTTCCTTCTCTTCAAGTTGCTCTTGTGCTTGAACTGTCTCTTTAGGGGCGCTGTTCGTATTCGATTCGGCAGTAGGACCAGCTGCCTCCCCAGACTGCGCCTTCTCCCCTTCGCTAACAGCTTCGACGTGCATTGGCGGCCTACGGCCATCTTTCATTCTAGGCAACGAGGCGGCGCGCTTTAGTTTGGCTACAGCGAGCATGCGCTGCTCTGCCCGCGATGTGTGCGTGTCTTGGTCCGCCATAGGAGTCTGTTCAAGGAATAAGCGACAGAAGACAAGTGTTGATTTTGCAAATGCTAACCGTTGCGACGAACACCTAATGACGAGACGGCTAGTTTGTAGCAGGAGTAGTGTTGAGACTGGATATTGAGGTGGTTATAGTTGATGCTGGGAGAGACGAAGGTGATACGTACCGAGGAAAGGTTTAAAGGAGAGTGTGTGTGCTAGTGTGCTTAAGCTTCGACTTGAGGGGTAAAGAAAGATTCAAACACGTGGTCCATGATTTGCTTCCGCCGACACCCAAATCCGTACACTCCTTTCACTATCCTCTTCCATAAATCCTGTACCGCTCGCCCAATATCTCCCACACTACACGCACCCACTGGAATACAATTAGCACTCTCAAAACGGTTTAACTCTGATTTTGTTTCCTTCCGAATTGTTCTTTCACAAAGATGTAGTATCGATTGTACTCTCTATTCATGCAACATAATGTACGTGAATTGTGATAGAAACCCCAACGGCATGGTGGAAAAAGTCGTCGAGAGCTAGTTCTGCCGACTGTTCTCCACATCACATTAGATGATGAATCTCAGCTCTCCATTTCTGAACCACAAGCGCAGTCACTCGGAATGCCTTCTATCATATTATCTGCTGCTAAGTATGCTTCAAGTGATAAAATAAAGATCATGAGTAGATCGGAAGATCAGAGGCGTCCGTTCCGAGGAAGCTGGGGGTATTGGTCCCGGATCGCCTTCCAGGACATCCGTGGCAAATCAAACCCTTCGAGGACCCTAGCATAGGTCACTCCTCCAAGACGAGCAATCGCCCGTAGTTTAGCAGGATCCACAGTCATACCATCTTCGTCAAGCACAGATTCACTGACATGGACATGCTTGATTAGCCCAAGGACTACTGTCGTGGTTGGTTCCTCTGAACCACGAGTGCATATGTCCTGAAAGCTATACAGCTACTAAAAGGTTAAGGCACGTCGACATTTTGTAAAATATATTGTAGGGTACGCACCTCACACTCCATTCCAACAGCACTCTCTTGCACGAAGGGTGGCCTCACGGAAGTCTGTATAGCACTATGGTATATGTACTTGAGAAGATTGCGCAGAAAAAAGCACGCACACTTTTCTCCTTCGTAAGGCCACTGATAATCCACTCGTCCGTGTCCGCAGGAGACTCTACTGAAGTAGAATTCGCAGCCTCAGCAAACGCTTCGCTGATGATGCTTACTGTAAACTCCTTTGTCGCTAAAATATTGTTCCGCGTATCTTTCGGTCTACGTGTTGACAGGCTGAAAGATAAGCTGACCATTGGTGGATTGTGAGACACCTTGGGAAGGATTGATATCAAATCATGTAAGACGAGAGTATAAGCCTACCATGGAGAAATAACTATCGATGCCGAGGTTACTTCATGGCTTTTAAGTATGGTTGGAACACGGACCTGAAAGGCGCAAGGTTCGGCTGACCATCCTGTGATATTGTAGATACCAGGGCAATAGGACGTGGCACGATAGCAGATGTGAGCAGCCGGTACGAGTCCCTGGACACGAAGCATGGGTACTCGAGTTCTGACTGGAAACAGATAAATTACGCTCACCTCATGTTTTCTGGCTTAATGAGATCCCATGACTTTCTCTGCGAACTCACGACGTTTTCTTTCCATTCTGTGCGTTCTTTTGGAAGGCCATCCCCAATATTCCAGCTCGTTGCAGGTGGATTTACAAGTCTGAACGCGGACTGAAAGTCAAATGAAGGGCGAGAGGATAAATTCAAGCGGTGAAATAAGCTCGTGACCGCGATTGACCGCGGGTACTGTTTACGCATGGACCACCAACGCGTTGATCTCGAATGCGACATTCCCTGCAGGCTTCCAAGCTCTGGCCACGCGATGATTGCTCGATAGAGCATGAAGATGTTGCTTTAGTGTACTGTGGGAACGTGTAAAGCGCAGAGAAGGTTGTGCGAATATTCGGAAAACATGATGTAAGAGGTGTGCTAAACCCGTCATTGGGCTCAAATGTCTTTTTAGGACGAACATACCCATGGGCACGATCACTAAGCACCCTTAGCAGTGGGAGCTTCCACATAAATCACGCACCTCCCTTCAGGTATTACTCATACACCCCTGAGCATCTCCAGAGTTCACAATCTAAGATGTCCAGCCTCGATGCAACTATCACGTCTGATTCGTCTTCCATCAGTGGCTTCTACAGCTGGACAGACACCTTGAAAGGGGTTTATTATGGTCCGGGATCGGTGAAGACAGCTCTACCCAAATTATTGAGCGTATTAGGCGTGAAGAAGGCTTTGGTAGTGACCGGAAAGAGCCTATACAGCAAGGTGTGATCATTGCTTGGTTCTGCCACTCGCTCTCTGATCTGGATATTACAGACAGACGTAGTCAGGAAAGTGGAAGCTACTTTGAAGGAACACGATGCATGGGGTGGCACATTTTTCGAGATTGGCGAACATAGCCCCATTGCCGGAATCCGCAATGGAATCCAGCAGTACGATAAGACAGGCTGCGACTGCATCGTTGCAGTCGGCGGTGGTTCGCCCGTCGATGCTTCAAAAGCAATGTTGTACAACATTCAGAAAGAGAAAGGTGGAAAGACGCCTCCTCAAATTGCGATCCCCACGACCTTGAGTGCTGCGGAATATAGCGTACGACTTTCACATCTTATTTGGCGTATTTCATCTGAGTTACTTTTTAGATCGGCGCAGGATATACCAACGATGAAGGTCAAAAGGTCGCGGTGTCGTCCCAGGAATTAGCACCCGCCGGTATTATCCTCGATGCTGAGCTAACGCTATCCACGCCCGAGAGACTCTGGTGAGCAAGTCAGTGGACACTCTAGCCCTGCAGCAAAGCTCAAAACAGGGGCAGGCTCTCGACAGGTATCAGAGCCCTGGACCACACTGTGGGTGAGTACTGCCTTGTTCATTGCTTGGAATGGTCGAAGAACTCATGCACGGCCAGAGCAACTATACAGACCATTGGTTTCTCATCCCGTCAAAGTTCTCTGTTATGCGGCCATGGCCGATCTATTCAAGTACCTTCCAGAATCTAAAGCAGACCCAGCTAACATAGAGGCACGTCAAAGGCTGCAGATTGCATCTTGGATGAGTTTATGGCCCATGAAGCTCGAGAAGTATAGGTGCGTACCGTCGTATGTTATTTATTGTCTTCATCTGAGTTTCATATTCTTGGATAGTGCTTTGGGTTTGTCTCATGCGTTGGGTCATAAACTCGGGGCACGCTATAGCATTCCTCATGGGATCACTTCCGTTAGTTCGACTTCTCCACTGACTGCGGCTTGATGCTCACACGCAGCATAATATAGTGTCTTACTCTCTCGCCTACTGTCTTCTTCAAGTCGGAAACTGCTTCGGAGGAAGACAAGAAGGCGTTGGCGGCGACGCTTTTCTATTTGCGTGAATCTTCTACGGGCTCATTGGAAGGAGATGTGCGTCGATTGGCGACATTAATTAACGAGTGAGTCTTGTGAAGGTCTTGCGTAAAGCACTACTCATTGTATATACACCAGCCTTGTGGTTAATCTTGGGCTCAAGTCGACTCTCACGGAATACAAAGTACCGAAAGAAGACCTGGTATCAATTGCGAGTCAAGCTTTGGGCACTGAAAACAGTGACCCTCAAGTGCCGCGAGTCGTGAAGCTTCTTGAATCGCTGTACTAAGAAATTGTAGAATAATTGAGGAATGAATTTGATTATAAGTTGTTTCTGGGAGAGAGCGGTATTTCGTCATAAGTCGAGAACCGGTGGCCAGACGGCTCCCAGTTCCACGCAGCGCTTTTCCCGGGACAGTGACAACCCCAACGGCTTGATGCAAATTCTCATCGTATAGATTGTCCAGTCTTGTTGTATGTTCTAAGAGGACGCCAGTACGCACCTTGACCGTCCAATCAGTCACCCGAGGCAGCTGGGATGTACGTAGGCTCCGCTTGGCAAGTCACACCGATTAGTCGGAAATCATCTTGCTACTTGCTTTCTAGCAGGCTCAACACCTCTTCTTTCTCTATACCTCTTCGACCAAAGACACGTATACACCTTCTTTCGAAACTGCCGTCGTGGCAACCCCGCCACTCTATATCGTCCCTGAGAAGTAGCGTGTCCCCAATTGGATACGCTCCCTATCCACTCTTTCCGACTCAACCATACCCCGCATTGTCCGGCATGGCTCAAAGACGGTCCCATTCGACCAAGGACACTCCCAAGGAACCACAATCACATACCGAGGACCACAAGCACGCAAACGGACGTGTAGAACACGATAATCACGACCATGACGAACATTCGCATTCACATTCGCACTCGATATTCGGCCATTCGCATTCGCATGGAGAAGAGCACACTCACGACGCTGAACAGATCATAGCAGCTTTGCAAGGATCCGGTATGTGATTGACTTGGGTTTTCAACGCTCAACTTGCTGATTCGAACCAGGCGATCGTGGCAGTTACATCACACTCGTAGGCCTATTCTCCAACATAGGCTTGACCGCGGTCAAAGGCTTGGCTGGATGGTATATGCATTCAGCGTCTCTCCTGGCTGATGCCGGTCACTCTATGAGCGGTTCGTCGCGTGGTACCTCTACTTGCTATGCCCACTTAAATAACCTTCAATGATGTGATCCAGACCTCCTCGGTGACTTCGTCACCTTGTTCTGCTGGCGCCTGTCGCGTAAACCTCCTTCAGAACGCTATCCCTACGGCTTCGCGAAATTCGAAACTCTAGGGACTACTACCATCTCATTGTTGCTCATTGGCGGCGCTTTGGGCATCGGCTTCCATTCGTACCACCTTCTGATAACGACCCTTGCTGAGACAGCTGTAACATTACCTCCCGGTCCTTTGCAAGATATCCTGACCAATATAACGTCTACCGCACCACTGCCGACAATTGGACACGGCCATGGTCATGGGCACGTACACTCCGTGGACCCCAACGCAGCCTGGTTTGCAGCGATCAGTGTGCTCATAAAGGAATGGCTGTACCGCGTTACGAAGACAGTCGCTGATGAAGAAAAGAGTCCAGTACTGTTGGCAAACGCCATCCACCATCGGAGCGACGCCTACTCCAGTTTGGTAGCCTTCTTTGCCATCCTCGGGACCTGGTTCTTCCCCGCCTTCCCGCTTGATCCCATTGGCGGTAAGATGCCAATTTCTCTTTCCGTTGCTCCTTTAGCTCATTTCGTATGCGGATAGGTCTCCTCGTATCTTTTGTGATCCTAAGACAAGGATTCGGTCTGCTTGCAGGAGCTTGGGGGGACCTCACAGACGCCAGTGTAAACCCTCGGACCCGGAGGAGTCTCCAGAAGGCCCTACAGCCTCTGGTTGAAACTTCGTCTGCTACACAAGTCGCAGACGCCACGTCTTTCTCGCCATCTTTGTTGGCAATCCGCAACTTGAGGGCGCGTCACGCGGGGTCCATGATTTTTGTGGACTTGACTGCAGAGGTCGACGGTGCCCTAACAGTCGTCCAGGCCTCTTCCCTGGAACGTAAAATTGAACAAACGCTCAGAAAGGCCCGAAAGGAAATCGCAGAAGTTCGGGTCTCCTTCCGCGCAGCTGAAAAGGTCCAATGATTGTTCGCATAACGCATAAGCTTATGCTCTATTCGCATATTTATGCTGTACCTATTCTAAGTTATATTCGTTCAGTTTGTATTCCAAATCGTCGTCTTCCTCGCGTTGCCATTCATCGTTCAAGCAACGTATTTTGTAGCTTTAGTGTCGTTTCAGTAATTCTTCCTTCCTTATCCTAAGACGAGCTCTTCCTTCTTCTTGGAAAGGTCTATGGGTATTACATTCTATTGATTTTGTAACATATACATCGTACGATTTAATCAAGGTTTACAGTATGTTATGGAGCCAGGAGGAACCGATCAAGCAAACATCGAAATGATCACGGCTCGAGTTTTACCATCGCGGATAGCCTAGAAGGAAGATGTAAGTAGTCTGTAGATGGAATGCAAATGGGAGAAACGTACCTCATATATCTTGGAGATGTTCTGGCCAATAGAAACCTCGTCCGAACCAATGCCGTTGGCAAACTTTGAATGGTTCTCGGCGCCGTGCATCTTGATTCCGAGGTCTTTTCGAATGTAGTTGTACATGGCTTTGGTCTTTCCGAGGAGAGCACTCGCTGGAGCTGGACCGCGCGCGCCGGTAAGGTACTCGTCTCGAAGTTTGGCATGCAAAGCCGTCAACTTGGTGACGATTCCGTTCCGGAATCGGGTGAAGGTGCCCACGGTGGGACTGTCCGCTTCCTCGCTGGCGGCAAAGTGGTCGAGGAGGATTGGGGCGGTGGACGCCGCAACAGCGCTCATTTGGTCTGCGCTGTCCATGATCGTTGTCTTGTCGAAGGCATGTTCCATCACTGCGAACAGGTTTTCGAGAAGGTCGGCTTCTTTTGATTTAGGAATAAAGCTGGCGAAAGAGGACCCAAGCTCTTCCTCTAAGATTGTGCGCAAGCCCTGGAAGAATTCGGTGCGAAGGGCACGCAAGTCCAATGCTTTATAACGAATGAGTACACTGACCACCGAGTCATTAAAAACGACCACCATACCTTGGCACAGGAAGTATAGGTAAGTAGCAGACAACATAGACAGGACGTCTAGAGAATTAACAGTAGCGCGAGCAGAAATGAGAGCCAGAGAACTGTATTTCCATCAACAACATGGAAAAATGTTCATAGAAAATGATGAACTTACTTGACTGCCTGATTGTGCATCTCGGCGGACTGGATGTGCGTAGACACAGGGGAGGCTAGGTATCCCAGTTCTGCAACATAGGCCGCGGTCGCGATATCGGCACCTTTACCGTGATAATTGAGAGATGGATCAGTGGCAGCGAGAGAAGGTGGCAACCCGTTGTTCATGGCAGGGTTGCAAAGTTCAGTGCTCTGAGCGAACAGAATCTTTCCGATGTGGTGCAATGCGAGACGCGTTTTCTCCATGGCGTTTGTTACGGCCATGGCTTGGAAATTGCCACCATGGTGGATGATCCCAGTTTCGGTTTCGATCAAGGGGTTGTCGGTTGCTGTTGGCAATGTAAGTCGAGGTCTACCTCAAAAGAGATAATCAGGTCACTTACTCGAGTTGCACTCTTGCGTGATAGCGTTCAAGGCAGACAAAATGTCCTCAATCTGAGGGCCAATAAACTGAGGAGAGGTTCGCAGGGGATATCGGTCCTGTCTCAATGAATAACGATCCTGGTTGAGGCCAACCTCCGCATCATGGAGCTGGGCGAGTTTGCTTCCTTCCAAAAGGTCGTAGATGTTCTGCGCACACTCTACCTGACCGGGATGTGGACGAGCAACAGCATGAATGAAAGGTGCGTATGAACCACGCGTGCCATTTAAAGCTTCTGTGCCCATGGCAGTGCAGACTTGGGATAGGAGAGCAAGATGCATGGCGTCGTCGATCGCTAAAGCAGCAACGGCGGCAGATACAGCAGTTCCATTGACTAGACCCAGATGCTCCTTGGAAGCTAAAGCTATAGGTTCGATCGAGTGCTGCCGCAAAGCATCGCAAGAGGGAGCCTTCTGCCGAGGACCGAAGGTTTTGGGGCCATGGTAAACCTGAATCGATTCATTTCCCACTACATTCCGTTGCATGAGTTGCAGAGTCGTCGGTGATTTGCATGATAAATTACTCACCGAGAGTGCCTGCGATATAGGATAGCGGTGAAAGGTCTATAAAACGTTTAGAGTCGTCAGTTAAGGTGACTCCACCATAGCAAAGCTAACTAACCTCCAGATGCGGAAATACTACCTCTAAGAGGGATGACGGGCGTAATGTTGGCAGTCAGTAGCTCATTCATCTTTTCGATGAGTTGCCACCTTTGAATACCATCAGGATAGGAAGAAAGGGGCCAATCGTGACAAGGATTACTGACCTAACGCCGGAATGGCCTCGAATAAGAGAGTTCATACGAATCAAGATAGCAGCCCTACATAGCAGCAGAATAACATCATCAGCTCAAGTACTCCTTTTGATATACTAAAGGTGACAACATACCTGACCCAAGACTCGGGCATAGTCGTAGAGGCTGAAGGATCGTGCAGGGGCAAGACCTCGCTGGCTTCCTCAGAGGTAGGTAACACGCCGATATGCTGGTGTTGAAGCAACGCGTGGCCAAGCATAAGTGGTTTGTCGGTACGAGTGTCAGCTAAGTGAACGAAAAGGTTGGTCAGAGGTCCATTTGTCCGAGAGTTCTACAACGACGTACCGCTACCACCAAAACCGGTTGACAAGCCATAGATGCTAGCGCCTGTCGCCACTTTGTCAACAACTACCTTGCGACTTTTGTCGACGCGCTCTTTGATGTTCTCCGAGTCGTCCAGTCGGACGGATGCGGCATGGCGTGCGGCAGCAACCACGGCGGCGGTCGACAATGTTTGACCATCAACCTTGACAGCTTCCGTCCTGCCATGGATTCAACAGTGAGGGAGGTGAGGTAATGTGAAAGAGAGTAGGGCATACTTGAACTTCTGGAGGTCTTGTTGGGCCTCAATGAACTTGGACAGCAACGTAACGCTGGAGGGAGCAGATGGTGTCGAAATATTGTTCACGACCGACTTCATCATGGACGGAGAAGTCACGCCCAAGTCGTTCATGTAAGTGAAGTTGGAGTGAACAGCGTCGTTGAGAACCATGGCAAAGTGATAGGTGTCTCATATTACGTCCAAAGCTTGAAGCACTTTATACTGATATGCCGTGGTAGAAACGGATGAGATCCGCGCCCAAGAACCAGATCAGGAATTATCTGGAATAAGCGAAACGAGAAAGTAGATAGATAAATAGAGATGGAGTGGGTGACATGATACATACAAGATGTGCATATTCCAACCTCTTTCAAGATTAGATCTGTGGGTGCCTAGACGCTCCATCATCGCAACTAATTTTGTCGATCAACGTAGTAGTCGCAGAAATGTGCATCTTGTTAGCAGTATTAGGAGCGAGCTCTTGCAAGCTCGAAAGTTATGGCCTATATTCATGGTTGAGTAAGAAGTTCAAACACTGGTCTAGACTTTAGGAGAAAGAGCGGGCATTCTTACGAGACAAGACGTACATTGATTGGCTTTCAGCTTGCTCGTTGCGTATGGGTTGTTGAACAAATTTCTTATCGCCCACTGTACTCCGGTAAATCTGTATTCGAGACTGCATCCTTAGCTCATGAGATAAGATACACAACAGCGTCGCACCTGAGTAAAATCAAATTTTTTCGATGCGTCTTCGCGTGTAAGTAACCTTGTGCACTCGTTGCGCCTTCTCTAACCTAACTCCACTGGAATTGACTGTTACTCGTCATAAGAAATCATGCACTCCCGGATGTCTCACTATTGGCCGATGATCCACCCGACAGATATGCCGCTCTCCAAAGCATTGGCGGCCGGTGTCCTACAACTGGGACCATCATTTTTCGGTATGTATACACTACTTCAGCTTAAGCATTATCTTATCTGTGACCGACCTCCCCGCCTGCGCCCGGCGGGTCGACCCTGCGTGCACGAAAGACGAATGTAAGGGCATCGTAGTTGAAGAAAGTAGGCCTGACCATAAAGATGTACCAGAATGACTACGAAGCACCACCTTCACATCCTGGGTTCCCTTGTCCGCCGTCTTATTAATGTTTTCCTAGTCCGTAAAGCAGATCGACTCTGTAGCAAGCCACAATCAGGCCATCCGACGCCGGGAGACCCCTCCCACCGGATCTTAAGAGACAGAACCAAAAGTGGGAGACCATGATCCAGTCCTTGAGAACCTGATGACGACGATAGCAAGATCCGACCATGTATAATAAAAATTGAGGGTGCAAAATTTGTGGGTTCATATCTGATTACTGTACGTCGTCACTGCCACAACTTTTTGAGCGCGGACAAGCGTGGACAGTACCTTTCGAAGGCTTGTGCATATGCATAGGCATCAGTCCATGCGGCCCTCATCGACGTCATCCTTGACTTCAAGCCCGGTTGCAGATAACCTGAGCGTGTTGATTTATGCGTTGTTGGGCGTCCTGTGCATCTTTTGGGCTTTCGTATCGCAAGGATTTTCCGTTGCGGGAGGAAATGCCAGAAGGTTGTGTAAGAAGGCGTCGAGGATAAGGTGCATGGCATCAATACGGATAAGCAGCACGCATGAGGTGCCACACTAGAGTTGCGGGCTTCACTGGCAACAAGCTCTCGAAACCTGTAGCTAACCTGCGTTTGATTCTTGAATGCTCTGAATTTCTCGAGTTCGATCGCCGAGCCATTGCCAAAGATTACAAGCTACTAAAAGTCAAAAAGGACCTTGTGGCTGAAGAACTAAAGTCAAAACTACAGCAACATGTAATTGTGAGTTACGAAAAGGACTAACCCAAAGTGGTCACCGTCGACCGAACCCACGTTATGAAGGACGCCATGTGCTCCCTGGTTTGTACGTAGATGAGCAAGACGGAATGGACTGGAAGACCTGGAATAAATCAGCCAGCCATCCAATGGCATCCAAGGTAGTAAGCACCGGCAATTCCCTCAAATAAGCTTTTCCAACACGATCGAGGCAGCCCAAAATCAAGGGAGCGTGTTGAATTGTGCAGGTGCCTCTACTAGCTTATATTTGCCGCCAACTCGCCCGTTCTTACTTGAAAAAGTACTCTACATGTCCCTTAATAGATTTAGTGCATAAGTTATCACCCAAGCTACTCCCTGTTCACACCAAGTCTCCCCATATCCCCTCAACCCAACCTATACATTCCACCAACTTCTGCAAAACTTCTGAGATGGAGTGTTGGAGAATGTCATCCTCAAATCCTGGAATGGTGCCATCGAATTTGACGGTGTTGTCACTACCGGGTTGCAAGCTTCCATTGTCTGCACCATTGGGAAGGATTGAATCCGCAAACATGAGTTTCATTCTTTTCCCCTCACGTCCCTCGTTGAGGTCCTTTCCCGTCTGCATCTTTTGGGGTACCTTTGCACCCTCACCCTTTGAGCTGATGAGAGGCGATAACGCCTGGGAAGTCGTATGTAGAATGACCTGCTTTTCGAGTGCCCCGACTAGCCGCTTCTTTAATAATATGAAGACCGGGTCCGTGGATCGTAATGTGCGTTCGACAGCTGCTCGTAAATTCTTCTCTTCGTCAGGATTTATAGGCGAATCAACAGATATGGATTTCTGCCTTGCTCGAACGACTTCGTCTGCGAGATTGATTAATTTCGTTTGCACAGCTTCCGATGTATCGCCGCGCAATGCATCCTCGATTTCAGTACTGAGAAGAGCCCATATCCTCGTCACGAATTCAGACCTTACGTCCTCGGACGCGCTTGCGGATGTTGAGGCCCGTGGTAGACGTGTCAAAGAGCGCAGTGCAGCTGTTATCACGATGGCCTGAAGGTAATTCTGGATATATATTAGCGTAGGTGTCGAGAATAGTAGTTGGGGAGGCAATGCATTTGCAGGGGGCGTTTCTTCAATTGCGGCATCTGGCTGCACTTGCTTGGGTGGATACGCACAGTACACGGGTTGGTCTGACTCGAGGGCGCGGAATAGGGCGCTAATCCAATTTCTGTCTTCTGACGCAGGTCCCTCAGTCGAAGGAACTCTTGCTACCCACGAACGCCATCGAGCTCTTACTACTTCAGCTCCACCCCAGACAGCCAACACAAGCTTGCGCTCGCGGACTTTGACATCGTTTTGCAGTACACCTCGTAGCTGGGATTCTGACATAGACCCAAGGACAAAATTATTCAAGTCGACCTTCATCTCTTCCGACAACTCGATGACTGCCTTGATTTTGTCCACCACAAATTGGGCTAGTGGTGTGATTCCAAGCGGGGCATCCACTTCGGGGTGTTGATCAGGTTTTGAGCTGAGGGAGGGGATGTCTGATAATGACATGTGCAATGCATCAATGAATTCGTCTCTCACAGGAGCACATCGTTCGCGCAAGGCCATAGTTATTTCCTTGAGCAGATGTATAGTGGAATGAAGAGGCGAAGATGTCGGTGGCAAAGGAGAGGTCAGAGATATTATTACTGGATGATTCTTGGGGAAAAGAGGTTTCAAGGCTTCGTAAAGGTCATTATAAAGTAATTTCAACCGCGGCAGTTGTTCTGATGGTAGAGGCGACGAGAGCGTTTCCGCAGCCTGTGCAGGACAGTCGTTTAGTGAGACGAACATGCATGCTGAAAAGAGTGAAACGCACATCTTTCCAAAAAGCTCTATGAGCAACTTCTTTTACGCGATTCATGATCTTTGTTTGCGTCTCATTCTGATGCTTTTCATCCGCCAATTTAAATTTGGCGTGGGTCAACATAGATAGCAGGGATTTGCCAGGCGGTATGACTTTCTTTGGATCGGTGACAAGAAGATGGAGGAAGTAAGTTTGATTGAGAGCATCGACGAGCTCAACAGGAAGGCTGTTAACTGCCGCATTGCTGACGAGGGTATGGTGAGCGACTGACATAGAGGAGAAGAACACTGGACTCAAAGCTGACGTCAGTCGCATACTTGGTTAGTAATATCTAATTTCGGCAATAATATCCCAAAGCGGAAGAAACATTATCTCATCTTATAAGTATCTAAATTATAATTCAGTAGATCTAGAGCTGTGACTACGTATACGATTCAACTTGTGGCCCAGGTTCTCCTTGCTGCTCAACTTTTTCTGTGAGCCAGTGGTCGTCATCAGGATGACAGCATGCTAGTACGGGTGCTGACGTAATCGCATGTTTCATTGACTTGGTCGCCGAGCCCATTTTGGTAGTTAGCAACTTGTCTTCATGTCCTCTACTTCACTAATCCCGCCATTACCTTCAAATTCCTCTCTACCAACGCCCTCTCCTCGTCATGGAAATCCTGTCATTGCCTTTATTATCGGTCTTGCCATTATTCTACTAGCTTCTATTCTCAATGCTGCAGGCCTCAATCTCACAAAATTAGACCATGTGCGTTTGTCTACTCTTCCCGTAATATGCCAGGTATTCACGGTATTACAGGTTAGGACAAGTTCAATACCAAAAGCTTCTCGGCGGAGGGACTGGATGCGACCTCTATGGCTCCTTGGAATGCTCCTTTATATGTTCGTCTGACATCATTTATATATCTCTCGGCGAGCTCGTCCTTATGCGAACCGCAGTCTATCCCAGCTAATAGGAAGTACACTAGCTCTCGAGTACATGCGCGCAGGTTTGAGATATACACTTTTCTCATTGCCCAAGATCTGCTCTTCTGACTTGGATCCATGTCAACAGAATACGTCGCTCCGCTGGGATCAACGTCTCTGGTCTTCAACTTCCTCTTCGCAAGATTTCTTGTGGGCACTCCTGTGACGAGCACAGACATATACGTACGACTAACATCCTTTCTGCACGACACTTTGCTCATGACTATTGCAGGGGACCATCGTTGTTGTACTCGGGGTCGTTGGCATCGTAGCCTTCGGTTCCATCAATAGCGGACTCACGAGCGCGACTGACGTCGCACACATTACATATTTATGGCGTCGAGGAGGGTGGCTTGGCTACTTTTTTGCCATGTCCGCGGCTCTATTTTTCCTCCTCCTGTTCACCTCGCGGTTGGACTTTGTCCTTGCTTCAAGAGCAGACTTTGCCGCAATACCGTTCTCTGGTGTCCGTCCGACGCAAGGTCCCACACTGCCTACTTCCAATATTTCTTTAGCAGTAGGAAAACGCAGGCGGTCATGGTTAGGAGCAGTCTTTGGTATATTCTATGCGCTGAAGGCTGGGTGGGATGTTATGATCACTTGGATCACCGATCGTTTGGAAGCGTGGGCTGCGCCCAAAGATGACACGCAGGTAGCTTGGACTTTGGGCATTGGCTGGGCATGCTGTGGAGGTGGCCTCGCTGGTGGATGTCTGGTATTTGCCAAAGCAACGTAAGCTTTTCCATTCTATATCTCTTCAATCCTTACAATAGCTTTCGAACGTAGTGTCAAACTTCTCTCTGGCTCCCTTTCTCATGAAAATCCAGGAAACCAATTTGGACACGCTGCACCCATCTTTACCATCATTCTGCTTGTCATAACGGCCGTCTTGCAAATCGTTTGTCTCAATCGCGGACTGAAAATATACGACTCCACCCTCGTCGTACCTGTGTTCTACGGTGTATATACCGCTACTGGGTATGTCAAAGTTCAAGAAGTCCGGCTTTTTACTAATATAATTTATCTCTAGGTGGCTTGATTCCCTGATTTTCAACGATGAAGTTGCGGCTTATCAGTCGTGGACACTCTTTTTGATCTTCGTCTCCATTCTCGTCTTGATTGCGGGCGTCGTTCTGTTAACGCACAAAAAGCCAGAACCTGTTACGGGCAAAATCAAGTCGACAGTGGCCCCAAGGAGGAGAAGGAAGGCGAAGGCGGGCAAGGATTCCAAGAACCCAAATGGTGCAGAGAATGGAGGCGTTCAAGGAGAAGGGAGTGTAGGACCCGAAGATCAAGAAGGTGCCGATGGGGAGCGGGATGTGTTATGGACGGTTGGGGATGTCAGTGACGACGATGACGACGCTCTCGAAGATGACGACGATGACGACGTGGATCATCACCAGCACCCTCTTCACCAAACTCTACCAACCGGACGTGTGGCTGGGTTGAGTGGCAGTAATGACTTGCCTCTACAAAGTGCCAGAGGCAGAGTGGGGGAACACACACGTCTAGTTGGTGACGATGACGATGAGCTCGAACTCGGTGCGCTCAGCTCGAGACAGGCCAGAGATTCTCGACGGTCGATGGATCCGTTTAGAGATGATGAGCAGGAGTCATTCAATGATTTTGTTAGCGTGCCCAGCAAGCGATAACAATAGCGACAGTTTTGTTCTCTCATCTTTCCGACGACATGCATGCCGATACGACTCATGAATATTAGACTACACGAATCATAATACAATTTCCTATATTTATGTAAAGTACCTTTACTCATTCTTACCTACTCCCATGTTACACCTATAATATATCAGTCTTATCATGAGCATATGCTGATATGTTGTATAATAGATAAATTAATAAAGCTTCTTTAGCAGAAGCACTCTACAGTACTCTGTTGGTGTTACTTTCCGCAACCGGGGCAGCAGTGAACGACGTCATGAACAAAGATGTCACATTCAGAACAGAAATCGTTGTGGCAATTGGGGCATCGATAGCGGCCTACGGGGCTCATACCTTCCTTGGCAGCAGTAGCTTTAGCAGGGAAAGGTCTTGCACAAGCATGGCACGCTTTTAAACCAGGCGTTATATCTGCCTCGTTTTGTCTTAGCAGCAGCGAAGGGGACATGTCAGATAAATGTCGTTCTGGGATTAAATAAGGACTTACACAGCGTCGTAAGGGCTCACCGGAAACAAATGGTGATAGCTACGAGCAAGGTGCGGGGAGCTGACGATCATCAGCCCACAGATGTCACAATCTGTCGGAACGTCGCAGACTTTTGACTTGCACCGAGGGCATAGGAATCCTTGGCTTTTCATCTCGGAATGACAGACACACAGGCTGAGTGGTGACGAGTCCGGGAGGCGCGTTGGGAAACCCATCATCATCAAGTCGGCGGCAGGGTTCGTGCCTCCTGCTCCTCCACCGACGGAACGTGTCATAGCTCGTTGAGCAGGCGGAGGGACGAGTTCAAATAACAAGTCCTTGAAATGGCCTTCATTCATTGCCACACCGAATTGACCTGCCTTGGGAAATCATGACCGTAAGAAGACTTCAAAATGGCATACAAGGAGCAACCGAGCTAAAAGCAAATACGCACCGCCTGTTTGCTCACATAGTTCACGACATATTTTCATTTCTGCAGCAATTGCCACCAAGGAAATGCGAATTTTGTCTTTCACACATGCGTTCAGTGTGTCATGAATATTGCCTGGGTCGCAGGTCGTGAGTGAGCCGAAGATGAGCAGTATTTCTCGGGAGGAATGTGTCGGTAAATGGCTTAAACACATATCTTTAACAAGATGGTACAGAGGCGAGAATCGAGAAACCAACCTACCTCATGCTACCGCGCGCCATTTCAATGGCATTTTGAAGACTCGGTTCTCCAGTAGGCTCTAGCTTATGCCGGTCTGCTATTGATTTGAGTACTTCTTGGGGGTTTCCTATGATCAAAAGGCGAAATGTTGAGAGCGATGCCATAGTGCCACACAAGGCTTTACCCACCAGACATTTCGCCGATGCGTTCCCCAAGGCCTGCCCGCATACCAACCACACCAATTTGTCCTAGTGGATTTTGATCAAACCACTCAGCAATAAATTCGCGTGCGTATTGAAGCATGAGGTCGAAACGTGTTGGACGCATATCCCTGTCCATCATGGCTGAAGAAAGATCGAGGATGAGAACTAGATGTCGGATTATGGTACGTCGTATGGCAGAAGCGGGTGCTAAAAGTCTAGCGACGATGATAGGAATGTCTTCAGCACTCGGTGATATTCCACCCCGCATAGAATGGCGCACCTTCGTCTTCGGCCCCTAGCCATTAGATCTTCTACGGAGGTTTGCAAGCTGCCCGCCTCATCTTCCTGAACGGTGTCCCAAGAGCGTGTAAAGGAGGCCTCCCAGGTGTATGCTTGCTGCGAAGCTCTGTGAATAAATCATGCAAATTACTAGACATAGAACGAACCTCTTTTGCCTTGGATTTCCCTTTATCTGCCTTTTTCTTGTCATTAGCTTTTCCCTTGCCCTTTCCTCTGGGTCTGCTTGTTTGTTCAAGGTCGATGGAAATATCGGAATCAGAATCATTGGCACCAATAACAATCCCTTGAGACGGCATAACGGGTGCGTTCTATGAGAGGTGAATAACAGCGAATAACAGCAGGGGTTACTGCAGTGTCGTAGTTGCAATTTATGTGAAGGGTGTAAATGAACTTGGAAGCGCCCGAGCCCTGCTTTAATTGGCGCGTCCGAAGGAGCTTTGCTGAGTCATCATGTACGGCGCGATCGACGCGTTTTATGACTCTTTGACTTACTACTAGCTACTTACTTGATAAATTCGCTGATGATTAAAGCCTGGCCTGGGTCGACAATGCTTACAATCAAGCATTCGAAATAACACTAAATTCTTATGGGTCCTGGCGTCGACGCCCAACTTGAAGCTACAGCGTGTCTTTCATTTGTCCTCATGCTTCAAGCTTCAGCCTTCAACGCGCAGACCTCGAAGGAACCGCGTTGTTGCCTTGTGCTAACGAGAAAAAGCTAGGCTTCAAATAGTTCACTTCCTACAAGCTGCGCCATTCTTCCTTGGGCTCGTCATGACTTACAATCGGCCGCTCTTTTTCGCCAGCGTTTTCGTCTTCTTTATACTTGCACAATATGAGACCGCAATCAATTTCATGGTCCACAAAGCAGAACCCTCACCTCTTATTGCAGAAGCTATCGCAAAATGCGCTCTACTCGCCTTTCAAGCTGGGCCTCCTCCCGATTTTCATTCTCGAGAGCGGTCTGACCGGTTCGAGGAAGGAACAAAAGCGGTCTTGATACAGAATGCAAAACTCTGGACGGGTTCAAAAAATGGTACCGAAGTCATACGTGGGGATATTCTCTTGGACAAAGGACTCATCAAGAGAGTTGGGAACCTTCAGGATATCAATGCGCTGAAAACCGTTAACAAAGACCTCCAGGTTATCGACGCGAAAGGGGCATGGGTAACGCCGGGGATTATCGACATACACTCTCATCTCGGAGGAGCCTCATCTCCTACTTTGGAAGGAGCCGTCGATGATAACTCTCTCAAAGGAACCGCTCAGCCTTACTTGCGGATACTGGATGGATTGAATACCCATGACGATTCGTATCTCACTTCAATCGGTGGAGGCGTAACAACTTCCTTGATTTTACCGGGCTCAAAGAATGTCATAGGTGACACGCATTGCGACATGGAAGAGATACAAACTTGGCTAATATAGTACTTATCTTCTAGGAGGACAGGCATATGTGATCAAACTGCGCGAAACAACTGAGAAATCCCCGTCCTCGATGCTCCTTGAACCTCCATATCACATCAATGTCTCATTTCCAAATCCCAATTTGCCACGGCGCTGGCGGCATATAGAGTAAGTTCCTTCGAGATCTTCAAAATAATATCTCGAATTGTCCTAATTATCTCAGACTTGCATGTGGTCAGTTGGTCACCTTTGCTCTCCCAGAAATCGCTGCTGACAATAGAACTGACCAGGCGAAAATCCACGTGAGTCCCGTATTTCAGACTGCCCTCCTCATCTCACATTACCTTCAGGCGACACATACGATGATAGTCGAATGGACACTGTCTGGGCGCTTCGTAAGGCGTGAGTGGCATTGCGTAACTAAGCGTACATCTCATAAGGATGTCGAACTTGTACCAGCTATAGCACTGCGAGACAGATCAAAGAACGCCAGGATGAATACTGTGACAAAGTGGCTTCAAAGGACTTCAGTAATCTCGGGGAGCTTCCTGAGGTTCTTGAATGGGAGGCCTTGGTCGATGTTCTTCGCGGGAGGGTAAAGGTAATGAGATTACGAGGAAGTCCTCTTAAGAATAGACTGAGCATGTCTGCAGGTCAATGTGCACTGTTATGAGGCTGTGGACCTTGATTCGCTGGTCAGAGTACGTATCTGTGTTCTCTCGAATATTCACAGGTTCTGGGCTGTTTCTGACGAGTTTTACATTTTGAAGTTATCGAACGAATTTGAGTTTCCCATCGCAGTTATTCATCATGCCAGTGACGCATACCTCGTACCCGACCTGCTTCAGCGTGCATACGGTTAGTTAACTAATGGCAGATGATATTTGTTTCGAAGTAAATTTAACCGCAGAACATAGGGAAACCCCCAGCAGTGGCTTTGTTTGCCACGATGGCAAGGTATGCATGGTTCCCGCGTATGGTGCCGGAGTGGGTCAAAAACATCATTCACTTTTCTAGGTATAAACGAGAAGCGTACAGATCGTCGGAATTCGCACCCCGTATACTGGCTGAAAATGGCGTGACTGTTCTTATGAAGGTACGGAAATATGACCATTTTCTGCCACTGGAAACTGTCTTTCTTTTAATCGCGTTTCACATCCTTTAGAGCGACCATCCGGAGATGAACTCGCGCTACCTTCTCTTCGAAGCTCAACAAGCTTACTTCTATGGCTTACCCGAAAATCTGGCCATCGCCTCGGTCACTTCGAATGCGGCGGAATCCATGGGTATGGGCCATAGAATTGGTTTTCTCAAACCCGGTTGGTCCAAATTTACTGAATTTTATTAAATTCTGACGTCTGATTTGCACTTCTAGGTTACGATGCTGGTATGTTCTTCTGTTTTGCTGATTCTTATGACGACTGATTTTGGAGCGCAGACGTGGTCATTTGGGATAGTCATCCCCTCGCATTAGGAGCAACACCATCTCAAGTCTTCATAGATGGTATCCCTCAACTACGATCTCCTTATGTGGTACAAAAGCCCACTGCATATCAAAAGACTCCCAAAGTACCTTCGTTCAATGAAGAGGCCAAGCAAGCCGTTGAGTATGAAGGCTTACCACCGCTGACTCCAAAGTTATCTATGGTTGATGATACCGTCGTTTTCTTGAACGTGAAGTCGGTCCATCGCGTAAAGAAAGGATCGATAGTGGCGGCCTTCAGCGATGAAGACAGTAAAGCTGGTGTTGTCGTTGCCCGAGGTGGATCACTAGTTTGTCATGGAACCGAAGCCCTTTGCATGGACGCGGGAGTACTCGGCAGTAACAACATTACCTTTGTCGACTTGGAAGGTGGATCCATATCTCCTGGCCTTGTTTCTTATGGGTCTCCTTTGGGGTTAGAGAACATATATCAAGAACCATCAACAAACGATGGGAATATTTTCGACCCCTTCCTTCAAATTGTGCCCAATGTACTAGGCGGAGACTCATTTATGGCGCACACCACAGACGGCATAATGTATGACACACGAGATGCTCTGTGAGTTTTCGTCGTTATCGTTTTGTGTGACCTCAAGCAGAATCTTACTTTGGATTCGTAGTTTGGCTTATCGCTTCGGGGTATGTCGATATTCTCGTACTTCGCTGAGCGTCAAAAATAACTATCTTTACACAGGTGACCATAGGAGTAACCGCTCCAACTAATAAACAGTTTCTCGGGGGCCTGGGGGCGGCATTCTCTCTTGGTGCTACTGAACGAACCGATAAAGATGCCGTGATACAGGACGTTACAGGTGTACACGTCTCAGTGCGTCATTCCTTGAAACCGAGTGTTAGCACACAAATTGCGGCTCTACGACGATTATTGCTCGAAACATCCGATGGCGAGTTAGGAGAAATGTTCAAGAAAGTTCGGGAAGTATGTAAAATATCCCATCTCAAGGGTGTTCCTGGACTGATCAGCCATGGAAATAGGGCAAAATTCCCCTTGTGGTCGAAGCTCACAGCGCAAATATTATTGCTACGTTGTTGATGTTGAAAAAGGAAGCGGAGCTAAGAAACAAGCATCAGATACGATTAACGATTACAGGGGCTACTGAGGCTCATATTCTTGCTAAAGAACTGGGTGAAGCCCAGGTTGGAGTTATTCTGAACCCTCCTCGATCTTTTCCTTTAGTGTGGGAACGAAGACGAATGTAAGAGTCCTATATTACCCGTCGTCTTCTTTCATTGTTAATGGTACTCCTTAGCCTTCCGGGTCCCCCATTTACAAAGAATAGTTCCGTTGTAGAGCTCCTTTCCAATGGAGTGATAGTTGGAGTTGGTTGCGAAACGATATCCGCGGCCCGAAATCTTCCTTTCGATATAGCATGGGTGCGCGTTGAACACAGCCTGTTTCTCTTCGACCCCTTTCTGACTTTGATCCATAGACTGCGATTGAAAGTGGTGGCAGATTCTCGAGGGAGCAAGCCATGGCTATTGGTTCCACGAATCTACTCAAACTTCTCGGTGTCGAAGTCGATGAAAGCAAACTGGAACTCGTAGCATCCAAAGGCGGTGAATTGCTGAGTATGCAATCCAAGGTAGCAGCGATACTATCTCCCGCAAAAGGCGCGGTACATATACTTAGTTAGATTGAACCATGATTGTATCATTGTAAGCCCCTATTCGCGTCAATGCGTAGAACACGTGACCGTGATTGTAACTCCGAGGACCGATATGGACATTTGACGCGTCTCTTTGCAAGTTTGGATCTGGCCTTCATTGTCAGTGAACAATGGCCAAAAACACTAAGAAGCCAACTCCTAATCATGGAACCCCCATAACCGCCTATTTTACTCGAGTGCCCAAGACACCAACGTCGTCTCAAGATTGCTCACCCCAAGCTTCCTCTCAGTCTCGAATGCCTACAAAACCGCCCTCGAAAGCAACTCCTTCCCAAGACGTAAAGGCGGAGAGCTCAAAATCTAGCGTAACGGTGAAGAGTTCTGCATTTAAAACTAAACCGTTGCCGTCCACAAACGGCACAGGAGTCTTAGAAGGTCCTAGCGCATCATCTGGCGCAGCTTCGTCTCGTAAAAGGTCTCGCTCACCTGAACCGGGAAGCTCCTCGAAGAACGACGAAGGTCTTGGAAAGTCCATGGCAGAGAGTAACGCCGGTGTCGACGTTGAGATGAGGGATGTATCTGGACATATTGACAACATGGTACGTTTCCGGCTGTACATGAACGCGAGAGGCCACTGAAACTCGACTCATAGACCCAACCACAATTGGGCAAAAAGCGTCGCACGTCCTCTCCGCTAAAACAGAAACAGAACTTTAATACTGAAGTCATACCCAGTAGCCAGTCTGACGAAGAGCTTCCTTTGTGGACAGCTGCTGCTACTGTACCCGATAGCGCGACTCCTGCTGTTGAACCCTCGTCTTGCCCAACAACACCTGATCGTATAAATCAACATGACAATGCCACATCGCAAGCCGTGTCTCCATCACTTGATAGACCACGTACTCCTTCGTTTGGCGACCTTCCATCCGTTCCAGCGACTCCTGTTGCACTTGATGTAGCATCCAAAACTGCTAAAATCATCGCGGATATTAAGGCACGCGCTTATGCAAGAGAATTATCTAGCCCGGAACCAACATTGGAGTTCAATGACGCGCCCGAGATTAGCAGCGACGAGGAGGAGGACATATTACCGATAACAAGAATACCAATAAAAACCAAGAAGTCTCCGAGGTAAATTATACAAGCAGTCCTTGCGGTGTTCACTAATATCCCTCTTTAGTCCGAAGATTCCTTCTCCAGAGCCGGCAAAGCGTTCTACCCGATATGGTCTTCGAAATCGCTCTCCCCCAAAAACCTCGGCAAACGAAGCCTCGACCAGCAAACTCGCGCTTGGTGACGGAAAGAAATCCCCTCAGACTACCAGAGTCAAGAAGTCAGTGCAAAGTGCACCTTTCGAATCATTGCTAAGGGAGAAGAGGTCTGCTACCAAACGCGGAGATGCTTTTGATCGAGCTGAAGCAGTGGTCAACAAAGTAGACACTGATGGCTGCTTCATGGGTGAAGATTTTGACTTCGAAGGCGCAGATGAGACCCTTACTTGGGAAGATGTTAACCTTGCTGCGCGTGATAGTCGCTGGGTATCGAATTCGACGACGACTCCCAATAAAAGTCGAGCTATAAAAGATATCAAATTGGGCACGGAGGATCAGAAACGCCTATTTGGAGAAGAAAGAATGAAAGAGATTGCAGGCATGCTCCAACATGATAGATTGGATGAGCTGAATGCAGCCGCCTCTATAAAGGTTCCGGGTATAAAGCTCTGGACGGACTCTTCTACCAGCTCTATGCACGCTGAAAGAGACAAAGCCGAAGCTCACATACCACGGATCCCTGGAACCAGTGCACCCATTCAACTGCTCAACGCAGCTCTTTGTCGCAAAGGTAGGGGGACTCGAGCTCTTCAGTACTTCTTAGCTCATGTTTATATGATAGATTTTTCACGAGCAGTCATTCTTTTGAGTGGGAACATCCTCTCTACCATCTGCCCTTCTGATCAAGCTGCATTCGAATCATCCCTCTGCGAATTAGGTATGGTCATTTTGACTACGTTCTCTTAGTAATGCTAACACAGCGCTCAGCCTTGTCTTCAATCCCCCATGGACTCGCCGAAGCCGCATTTGGTTGCCTGGAATGCTTCTGGAACTCACGCGATCAGCCACTGACTAGCGGCATTTCATTCGGCCGAGTTTTATCTGTGTTACATCGATTCAAAGCGGACGATGATATTCTCACTGCGCAGAAGTGGCAAGCTAACAACTCGCAGGCAGATGAAGAGGTCCATCTAGGATGCCGTGGAACAGTGTTAAATCATCTCGTCCTCCTGATTGCTGCTTGCGCTAGGTGCATATAGTCTTCTCAAATCGATACCCTTCAATCAGCTGATTTGGCCATTAGGTCCAACCGATTGAGTAAACAAGAGATTCCTGACATTGTACTGGTCCTTCTGTTACTAGCAGCAGATGTTACGGCGTCTGCCGAGTTTCTACAAGATATTACCCAGGCTATTAGCCTCGTATGCGCCTGTATCTCTGTTACAGACTTACAGATTGTACGTATGTTTTGAACCATCGCCTGTTCTTGACTGCTTACTTTATGCAGGCTTTGAATACCTGTTCAAAAATTCTCGCCGGCATTTCATCCTACTCCCCCATCATCAAACATCGCATTGTTTCGTTGCTCGCAGACGGATCTGCTACGGCTCGACGCATAGCAAGCACGGTTGCATATTGTATCATCACTGATACAATTGAAGTTGATGCTGTAAGTGCATATACATTGCCCATTCTGTTACATGGTCACTGATAAAGGTTTCAGAGCATGTTTAACCATTTGCCTCCGTTAGCAGACATCCTTGATCAACTGCCTCCGTACTCAAAATCTAAGGGCCCTTCCGCTAAATTCTCCATTCACGAGGAGACCGATTACGTGGATCTTGGATTGAACATATGTATCTTGGCTGTTGCAGTCGCTGATGTCAAGGGTTATGTGTTCCAGGAGGCAGAGACTCTGCAAAAGCAACCCACTTACGCCATAGCTAGTCCAGCCAAGAATTCTAAAGATATCCTCACTGAAGTGCAATATCTACATACAGCATTGGAGAATCTTCATTCTAGCATAAGTAGGTCCCCTTCGTCTCTTGCTTTGGTTCACCTGACTGATTCATGATATAGTTGATTTGCGAGCAGCTCATTTGGAGCGCTCTAGGACTAAGGCCATCATCAAAGGACTATCGATGAACCTCTATTATCAACACAAGCTATGGTCCGAGCGAGCCCGTAGCAGGCCGCAAGTGACCATCGCTACATGGCTGCATAAGCCACAGGACAGAATTTGAATCCCGCTTGTCTTCCGTTGTCGATTTATCTGCATTTCTTGTCGTGTTGCTATATATCTCGTCGTTGTACTTTCAATTACCCCAAACTACTATATGTGTGTTCTAGTATAATCACTGTCATAATTGTACATGCATTTCTTGATTAACAACTTTGCTATCCAAGCGAAAAAAAATACAGTGTCCAACTGGACCTAAAGATCGAGTTCAATATCAAATGGCTCAATGCCCCTTTCCCCTGACGCCTGTCTGTCTGTCGGTGATTCAATGTCCCATGCTGGGCTCTCTTCCCTGGTATTCGTACGCGTAGTCTGAGGAACGGCTGGCGGGGCATTAGAAGAGGGTGCAACGACTTGTGGTTGTGGTTGCTTGGACAGAGACGGCAAATGTGCCAATGAGCTAGTGGCCTGGTTTCGGAAAGGCTTGTCAAATGTATTATGTATATTCTTGACTTTTACTTGACCAAACCCTGGAAGATTCTGGAGTTGGTCGGTTGTGGCTTTAGATATGTTGGCAAAGCTCTGTGATAGTTGCCATCGGGCAAGAATGTGAGTAATTTCGTCGTGGTTCACGAAGAACGACGTGTGGACACGTACACCAAACGCGGTTCGCAAAGTTTGCACGTCGGTCTTATTGACCTTGCTGATGGCTGTCAGTGTGGCGCGCAGTATGGAACTATAATCCTTCTCAGAGCGTTCTTTAATGAGGTCTGGAGACTTGAACTCGAATTGCTTGGATGTGGTCAGATAATGACCTGCTTCTTCGAGCCTGGACTACACATAAGATCTGGCCTCAATTTGAAGGGCTTGCACGCACGAGAATGCCACCATTACGGTGATGTTGTTTATTAAACATGCCTGTTCAACTCGAGAGTCAGCGATATCTGAAAAAAAATATGGACTTTTCTCTTACTTTCGTAAGTTCACGTATGGGTTCTCTGTGTTCAGACTACAACCTTCCCATGAGGTAACATGGCGGCTCTAAAGACAACGATACGCACGACATCGCAAAGTATGAGCAGGATCCGCAGATTATATGATATACCGAGCTTCTCGATACGTTTGAAGATGTATTCGGGATGGAGGCGGTGATACTTCAGACTGAACGGCGTTTTAAGCTTGTCTTAATCTATTAAGTATCTTTCTGAAGGAGGCCCACCTCAGATATAGAACGCCTGTGGTCCTACCGACTTGATAGTCGGCCACTATGTCACCGAATTCTTTCCCAACATTCCTGATGTATTCCAAGACAGGATTCCCACGCTGTTTGGTTACATGTGAGCAGAGAAGACGAGTGGCGAGATATCGTGGAAGAATATACCTGTAAAGGGCTGATGATTATATTATTGGTGGAAGCAGGGATAACGACTAGAGGAGCATTGGTGTTGGTGGTCGAAGTCATAAAGAGAAGGCCTTTCTATAAATAAGCTGCCGCTCTTAGCGCGATAAGCCGTAATGATGGCACGACATTGCAGTTCTCAGACCAATGTGCTCCTTCAAACTCGCGCTCCTCCTGTCAACCCCTCTTCCTTCCTACCACCATGGACAAATATCCACCTCATAGGCATGGAGCAGCGCGTCCACAACTTTTCAAATACCTTGCAGCTGTAGTTCTTGTCGCTGTAATCACTGCTACTTCGTCTGGCGTCACGCTCGGATGGCATAGGCAATCCTCTGTCCATGTACCTATCAATGCAGCCGAGATAGTTGACAAATGTCGTGCTCTCAACGTTCTCCCGGGCCCTCCCACTAACTTCCACGAAAGGACCCAGTCAGACCGCTACGAAGCCGGCACTCCACCCACCCACATTAAGAACGCAACCATCTGGACAGGACATGCAGACGGGCATGAGGTTATCGTGGGGGATATTCTGCTGGACAAAGGTATCATCCAGGAAGTTGGGCGCATTAAGCAGAGCGTCTTGGATGGCTACAAGGACCTGGTCACTGTCGATGCTCAAGGGGCTTGGGTAACTCCGGGGTACTTTCCTGTCTGCTTTGCAATATGTCCCTTCTGCTAACCCTCCTCCAAGGATTGTTGACATGCACTCCCATTTGGGCGTAGACAGCGCTCCTGCACTTCGCGGCTCCGATGACACGAACTCCTTGAAAGGACTTGTACTTCCCTGGCTTAGAAGCCTCGACGGTCTTAATACCCACGACGATGCCTATCGTTTGTCAATTTCTGGTGGAGTGACAACAGCGAATGTTCTTCCTGGGTCCGCAGACGCCATTGGTATGAGCTTTGATAATGATTGTTTATAGACTTTGACTTAGGGATGAACTATAGGCGGACAAGCATTCTCGATTAAACTGCGGTCCACCTCTGAAAGATCGTCTTCGTCCATGGTGATCGAACCGCCACATTCCTTGAACGGTAGCCATGTTGATAGCACGGCTACTCCTCGTTGGAGACAAATGAAGTAAGGATTTTGCTGAATCTGACGCGGCGAAGGACTCATATCTCTTTAGGCATGCTTGCGGTGAAAATCCTAGTAAGTAGGAGGATATTTGCAGCCAGCTTCCAATCCTTATAATTACCCACAGCTAGAGTTTACTCTGGAACGCGTATGGACACTATTTGGGCATTTAGACAAGGGTTTGTAACTTATCTTCATCTCACATCGCGAGGTCTCAAACTGACGTCCCTCCTTAGCTATGAGACTGCCCGCAAGATCAAAGTAAAGCAGGACGAGTATTGCGCTAAAGCCTTAGACGGACAGTGGCAAAATCTGGGAGATTTCCCGGAAGATCTCCAGTGGGAGGCGCTGGTTGACGTCCTTCGCGGCCGAGTCAAGGTGAGAAAATACGACGTCTTCCTCAAGACGATAAATTCAGATGCGTATCTTTAGGTGCACAATCACTGCTATGAAGCTGTTGACTTGGACGGAATTGTTCGAGTAAGTGCTCATGATCATCCCTCTGTGACTTCGAATACATCCACTCATCCAAAATCTAGCTTACGAACGAGTTTAAATTCTCCATCGCCGCATTTCATCATGCCCATGAGACGTACCTAGTACCTGACCTACTGAAGAAAGCATATGGTCTGTGCCAACGTTCTCCCTCTGGCTCTCACTCTGAAAATACCCCACAGGATCAACGCCGGCCATTGCTCTGTTCGCAACCAATGGACGCTATAAACGGGAGGCATATAGAGGGTCTGAATTTGCTCCTCGTATTCTAGCGGAGAATGGTTTACGGGTTGTTATGAAGGTATTCCTTGGTTGGCGTGCTTGGTGTTCGTCTGATACTCATTGGCGTAGAGTGACCATCCAGTCCTCAATTCACGCCATCTCCTGAATGAAGCACAACAAGCACACTACTATGGTTTACCTCATAATCTCGCCCTTGCATCCGTAACGTCAACACCAGCTAAAGTACTCGGTTACGACCATAGGATCGGTTTTATCAAGCCAGGTACGTGCTTCTTTAACACTCCTCGATGAAAACATATTTATGCTCCGTTCCAAGGCCATGATGCAGGTAATTATCTGACGCGCGTGCAAGGTGGACCCCGGACTTATGACTTCGTTACCAGATGTTGTCGTCTGGGACAGCCACCCGTTAGCTCTCGGGGCTGCACCCCAGCAAGTCTTCATCGATGGTATTGCTCAGCTCGAGAAGCCATTCGTTAGCAAAAAACCTTCGTCTCACCAGCGAGTCCCTAAGACACCTGACTTCGATAAAGAAGCGCGCGATGCCGTGAAATACGAAGGTCTCCCTCCTCTGGAACTGAACTCTTCTACCTCGGACATCACTATATTTTCTAACGTTAGCAGTGTATTCCTCAGAGAAGGTTTGTCAGTCAAAGAGGTTATTTTAGCTCAGGGAGGAAAGGAAAACGCAGCTACTGTTGTGGTCGAGAATGGTCACGTTACCTGCTTTGGTTCTGACTCGCAGTGTCAGGTTGCTCAGTACGACCTGAAGGTACAAAGAGTTAACCTAGAAGGGGGCTCAATTTCGTGAGTTTTTCTGTCCATATGAACGTGCATAATAACTCTCGATTAATCCATTTTCGAACTCTCAAGGCCCGCCTTAATTAGCTTTGGGAGTCCACTTGGCCTCAACCACATCGATCAGGAACCCTCGACTAATGATGGTTCGGTGCCCAATCCTCTGAAAGGAAACTTGCCTTCTCTTCTCGAGGATACCGTCATCCGAGCCGTAGATGGACTTCAGTTTTCTACTCGCGATGCATTGTATGTCCTAATCGTGCAATCATTGGCATAGCGAAACTCATAGCTTTTTCACCTTCAGGCTGGCATATCGAGCTGGAGTTACCGTTGGGGTGACTGCGCCAACCAGCAATCATTTCTTAAGTGGCCTAGGCGTCGCTTTCAGTACCGGCCTTCCTCATCGTCTGGCCCACGGAGCAGTGTTACAAGATATCACTGCTTTACATATCTCGATCCTTTCTTCCTCTCCCAGTATTAGCACCCAGATTGGCACTCTTCGTAATCTCCTCAATGGCCATGGAGAAGGTGAAATTGGCAAACTGTTTAAAAAGGTTACCAAGGTTGGCAACTTTACTTTTTCAAGTGAAACAATCTTAATCTCAACCATTTTATGACACTTTAGGGTGAAATACGCCTTGTCATTCAAGTGCAAAGCGCGGATATCATGGCCGCACTAATCAATCTCAAGAAAGACATCGAGAAAGCACATGGGAAAGGTATTCAGATAACCTTTGCAGGTGCTAACGAAGCGCACCTTCTGGCCAAAGAAATAGGGGACGCGAACATTGGCGTAGTCCTCAGGCCTTCGCGCCCCTTCCCTGGCACATGGCGATCAAAGCGAATGTATGCTTTCAATTTTTGTCTTCGGTACGATATCATTCACACGTTTCATAGTTTGCCTGGCCCTCCTTTGTCTGAGGAGACTTCTTTCACCATCCTCAAAGAACATAATGTCACCGTCGGTCTCGGCGTAGAAGAGCAGTGGAGTTCAAGGAATGTGCGGTTTGATGCCGCCTGGGTATGTTCTTTCTTCCTAGGTTCGAGACTGGCTCTGATAGCGATTTCTAGGCTGCACTTGAAGCGAACGGCAAGATATCGCGCTCTGAAGCAATTGCACTCGCTTCAACGAATCTTGAACATCTTTTGGGCGTCAAGAACCCTAACCTGGACTTGGTCGCTGTCAAGAGGGGCACCCTCCTAGATTTTGAAGGCCAGGTGACTGGGATAATATCGCCTCAGCGCGGAACAGTTGAATTATTGGGATAGGGTATGAAGAAGTACATATTACAAATAAGACAGAGATATGACAGCTGTTGCGGCAGCAGTATCCTCTCACAAGAGTTTTTACACCATATTCGTGCGATTGGCAAGTGGTTCTCCGGCGAGCATTTCTTTCACAAATTCTTTGATTGCGGGCATTGCCTGCATGATAAGTTTCAACTGACGTTTTTCGTCTAAAAAGATATCAGTTTTTCATTATTACACTTGCAACGATGACACATACGAATTGGAATGATGGTGCCATGGCGGCGAATGTCCTTGGGTTTCATTGCGGGACTCATTATAGGGTGTGTGGAGGGCACAATGACCAGTGAACACTGAAGAACGATATTAAAAATCTTGTCTAAACATCAGAATGAATGTTTGCTTGCCTTTTGGTACCAAGGACGGGCATCATCGACGTCAGATGGGACGGATGGCAATTTCTGTAGACCCAAAACTTGAATGACAGCCTTCACTGTTCTGACTACAGAAGAAGCTGGTTAAATGATAAAAAGCTAAGCATTTTATAAGTGAATGCATTGGATGTTCCCACCTCTGCGACTGGCCAGGTCAATCAGAGGTTTGCACCCAGGACCATGGCCTATGAAGATTATATGTTCTGCATTAGATAACCTAATAGACGGTGAGCTTGCGTTGCAACACGACCGCAATTTAGCCTCACTGAATATAGTTATCCCATATATAAGTCATCAAATCCTTCCCAACGTCCTCTACATGTTTATTTCGCTGAAACAAATTTGTTTGAATATCCAAACGAGCAGTTAGAGCAGTTATTCAGACGTACAGTGGGAAGAGGGGTGATGTTTGTGGGCTTGGGGAAAAGGTTTGCATCTAACAGGGCATAGCCTTCACTTTTCACCCATCCGACGAGTTGCTTCGAAACGTCTAACTGAAAGATGGTCAGATAAACATCCATGAAAAATGAGGCATTTTACCATGTAAGATCGTTCCAGATGAGCATCGCAGGTCAAAGATGATTCTAGTTCTAGTCGTAAATTCCCGCTAAAATGACGATCAGAAAGGTGTGCAACAGCAGAGGATAGCTTCCTCACAATTCATGAACAAACACGACAAGCGTTTTATTCTCGAATATGTCAGACCTGACCTTGGGCGTTAGCCTTCAGCCCAAATGGCATGCTCGAACACCTACGTGCACATAACTTGGGCTGAGAAACGAGCATCCTGTTCAGGAGTCATCATAGGGACTTGCATCATGTTGTGAGTCGTGTACATGTAGTGTTGTCGATGAGCTTTGAGAATTTCTTTTACACAAGCACGTCAACTACGGTCCACCAAGCCTCGAAGAAGATATCGTACCTGGGATAGAAAACGCTATTGGATCCACTTCTGTGAAACAGTCAGTTTGGAGATGTCGCGGTAGAGAAAAGTAAACGATAGCAAACCTTCCCGTGGCTCACATGCCCTAGGGTCCACACTTTTCCAGTATTTACTCTGTTCTCGTGCCACTAGCCAAACCGTTTCCGTCGCTGCTTCATTGGCTTGCATGGGAGGTAATTGCTCTGGCGCCTGTCCCAGCAATACTCTTGTGACAGCCAATGCAGACTTGGATATAGAATCGAGGTTGTAACCGCCCTAGTCGAGAAAATTAGACAAAATATACGATGAGCTTTCTGAATTGCTGAACCTCTAGCGCAACAACCATGCGTCCATTAGCAAGCCCGGCCAACATATGTGTCATATGGGCATATCCTGCCGGTGAAACGAGGCACTCCCCAAGATCGTCTCCCGCAGCCGCGTCAAAACCAGCAGAAACTGGGAGTTACGTTGAATAAAGCACATGATCAATGAAGAAAAAATCAGAACATACTGATAACAAGATCAGGAGCAAATTCCATAGCAATTGGCATGATAACTTTCTGAAAAGCGTAGATGTACTCCGCATCGCCCATCCCATGTTGAGGCCATGGTACGTTGACAGAGCTTAAGACAAATTAGCTGAAAGGTAACCTGAGCAGACGAATCTGTCTCACAATCCGAGGCCCGGGCCTTCTCCACACGAAATCATCGAACCGAATGGTCCACACGGGTAAAAGGTCCCTTGTTCGTACCGATGCAAGGATATGTAGAGGACGCTAGGGTCGTCGTTGAATGCACGTTGAGTACCATTTCCTTGGGATTCCGAGTTGAACTGAGCTGCCTGAATAAAGATCTATAGAACTTACCATGGTGAACATCCCTATTAAGATGTCAAAAAGGAAAAGAAGAAACGATGATTTTATGGGTACTTGACTCACCAGTCCAGAATCAGGATCTTCTTCAGCTTCGTACGTTGCTGCACTACTCTTGCTGCTACAGCCACATTGTTGAAGAAGCAGAATCCCATGTGTTCATCAGGTTCAGCGTGGTGTCCTGGAGGACGTACAATAGCAAAGGATTTCTTTAGTTCACCACGCGCGACGGCCAAAGACGCCTCAACGACACCACCGCAGCTCAGCATAGCTGATCTTGTTGTCCCAGTCATTACATACAGCGACATTTGTTCATAATATTCCTCCGAGTCTGCCCTTTCTTGTTCTTTCATGTCTGAAGACAGCAGATTTATCGTTCCGTTCAGTTGTCAAGCTCTATCGAATAAAGCAGGCCGTGCCACTCGAGCACACTCACATTGAATAGCGACGACCTTATTCCAATGGTCTTCGCTATGGACAAGCAAGGCTTCCTCTTTACGAACCTCACGGATGGGGATCCACTTCATTTGTTCTGTGAGTTTATCCCGAGCAAGAGTGAGCCAGATTTCTTGAATTCGCGCAGGTTGCTCAGGGTGACCGTGAGGAGAAAAATGCGACATCATTTCTGAGGAGTATACATATCCGACGGCGTAGTTGTCAGGATTGAGTGGTATCGATTGCGCGCGCGGGCGACGCGACAAGGGACGATCTGCGGCGATTTGAGCAACTTTTTGGGGCTTTGTGGGCAGAGGCCTGCCTCCGTCGACGTCCATAGCGAGGCTTATCAGCGCAGAAGGCTCCAGCTCTAGGCAGATATGTACGTCTATACAAGGGTACCGTCCAAGCAAATTCAAGTCAAGGACGCGAAGTTGTTCAAGTCATTCACCTTCATTGAACTCACAACAACCTCCGTTCATAGCATGCGCAAACATTTTCAATTAACAATAATTAAATAATAATTACAGTACATAAGATTTATTTTGCATTTACTACTGATCTGTCAATGCCTGCTAGCAGCTGCTGGCTATAAAGTTTCAGCAATACCTCCAGAATCTCCTCCAAAGGCACAATAGCATATTCGTTCACATATTGCGGCAATGAATCCTCCAGATTAAAGCCCGCTTTTTTCATGAAGAAAGGATGCATTACGTCCGGAGTAGCCTCCCCCAACTGGCGCATCGTGAGGCGTTCTATATGGCGATTGCGAGGTTGGTACACTACCTCTGCTCGTTTTGGGATTTTTTGGGATGTGAGAACGTCTTCGGACACTTCGCTCGCAGAAGCCGAGGGGAATGGTAAAGCTGGGGAAGGTGCTAGCGATGAAGGCGGTCGACTGGGTTCGCGAGCTGAATCAGGGGAGAGCAGCTGATCCATTCTTCCATGGCGGGCAGATGCCGGTGCATAGGGGGACAAAGTTGAACTTCCAGCGGATGGAAGGGTAGAGGATCTCGTATTGTCCTTTAGAGAGAGCGGATCCGGGACCTTTTTCTTCTTTCTGGGTCCTCCGGTAGCAAGAGCTGATGAAACAGAGCTGATTGAGGTCCGCCAGTCTTCTGTCGCCCTCACTTGTTCCATCTCGCGCGTGAGATTTTTCCGGAGGACAGTAAGCCAGGCGTAAAGGGACACGTTTAGCGTTATGTAGATATCCTCGAATGCCTTCATTCCATCTTGGCGAACAAATTCACTGAAGAAGTCGTACGTCAGGTTGGTGGTGTTATTTATCACTGATTCCTCGCTGATCATGTGCATTTTCATCGAGGGCAACCCAACTATAATGGCCTCTGTCGCGTCCTTGAGCAAAGCATTAAACCATCCGGACGGGTCTCGCTCCTCCGTGGTTATATTGAATGATTCGATTGGCGGATGTGTAACTTGCGTATAACGAGAAATAGTCATCGAAGCGAAAGATAGGCGAAGATCCCTTTTCGGAGGGCCCATGTCAGACCCTAATATTCCATTTAGATGAGCTTGAACATCGCGTCCAATGAATTGTGCAATTTCCACATCCCTCATCGTCCGAGGGAACACAATCAGACGCAGCAGGCGAAGGCGCAAGCTCATGTGCTGCTGGATAACATACGATAATCCAGAGTCAGCCTCCCTGAACCGACTCCTCGCTGACTGGATCATAGCCTCCGCAACTGCTGATAGTGGGTTGTCCGGTTTAGGTGCTCGGGTGGCACGGAAAGTCTGGGACTCTCTGTAAGCGCCTTGACGTTGCGCGTCGAGATTGGCCTTGAACTTGTTCATGTAAGATTGCAATTTCGGCAGCGTGCTAACTGTTACCGCGGCAACGATTTCAGTGCAAGTCACCGTGAACGATAGCTGCAAAGGTCTTGATTCATGGATGTATGACCAATCGTCAAAGATTTCCACTTGAAGAGGTTCCGCTCTAAATGAGATTTGTGAGTTTCGTATATTGTGTACAGTTCAGGAAGCATTTACCTATAGTGAAGCAGCTGCTGGTAGTCAGATACAAGGTTTACGACAAGAGCGCCACTTGTTAGCCTGAGTTCCAACATTTTCCCTCTGCCATTATCATTCCATAGAGAACCTTCTGACCTCCTTATCGTCTGGAAGACGCAGGCAGGAACATGTGCCTGACCCGAAAGGTTACCTTGTGCCTGTACATGTACATCCCCGACATACACAAAGACTTCTTTGAGATCGTCGGTCAAGTTTGTTCTGAAGATGGAATCGTGTAGCTCTAGATTGATTTTTGAGATTGACTGACCAAGATCAACTTCGACATTGATCTCTCTTATTCTAAGGAGTATCATCGTCGTCAGGCCCCTCTTTTCAGATGCTACCGAAGAAACCCCCGAGAGTCCAGGACTAGCTACCAAATCGGTGGATGATCGGCTGTTGAAAAGGGGTATATGATCCAGCCACACGGCCTTGAAGCATAGCACGTCTTGCAGGCGTGAAAGGTGTACCTCTCCAAAGAATTCCGTGTCCATAACCAACGAGATAGAGTTTATTGCGTGGTCGGGACCAGTACCCATCTTGCTAAATGAAAGAGAAAAGGTAAGGTTTCTTGCGTCCAATTTGACGCAATCCTCGCTGAGGAACCCGTGTTTAAGACCAAGTGTAAGGCCACTGACAGTGCCGAAGAAAGAGACCTTGCGAGCTCCTGGATGTATATCAACGACAAAACCACCACTTTCCCAGTGAAGACCAGCCATAACGTTGACATCTGGTTGGCAAGTAAGGTCCAGCTTTGACTGGTCAATTCGCAAGCTGAAGCATATTTGTAGGCCAGACTGGACATCTTCTGTTTCGTACGCATCGGTTTTGACGGAAGAGGTACTTGCACTGTGCGGAAGGGGAAATGGGGGTTTAGGTATGCGCGTACTGACTTTGCGCATGCGAGCCTCGACATGATTAACGAGCTCTGTCAAAAAGGGAAGTATTGTTGGTCGCAAGAGGTTGAGATTCTCATGTACCGTACTGTTGAACATGAGCATACGGGACTCCGTATTCATGCTTTCGGAAGAGGTCTGCAAGTCAGACATGACTCGGTATTCCACCAAGACAGAGACGGAAGGAAGGGAAAAAATCTCGGCGCCCAAACTTAACGCGTAATGGTTGGGTAGTTGGGTAATGTTATCAGAGGGTAATATTTTCGTCCTCGCCAAATCACTGGCAAACTCGTTCCAGAAGCGGACCTTTCCGCTAGAAAACATCATGTCGCCTATGATGGGTCCAGTGGGTGCGTTCGCTTTCTTCTTTTCTGCGGTGGTCTCGACAGGCGTCACCGGTGGCAGGGAAGAGAGAGGAGTTTTCGGAACAGCAGTAGATAAACGTTCGACTCGGTCTTTGCCCTCCCGATAAACATCAATCAGGGAAAAGATGTATTTAGGGATTGTGGAGTCTATGTCGAGTTCAAATCCACTAACATCGGCTGTGATGCGCTTTGTCTTGACCTCGCGCCAGGTCTCAGTGGAAAGCTCGGCAGTCATGCGGGAATAGTAGAGGCAGTTTCTGGTCTGATGTTTCTCTGCAGAGAAATCTTCCGAAGATGACTGTCTAAACCTAATACGAGGAGTAAGTGAGATGCTATGTGTACGTATTCTTGGCGCTTACTTTGATACGAATTGAAATGAAAGATGTTCCATGGTAGCTTTGCCACTCTCTCCCCGATCGGTGTCGAAAACGATGGATTTGATTGAAAATAAGAAAGCCCTGACTGGTGAAGACTCTTTGCCTTTGCGATCCGGGAGCACTAGCTCCTCGTCATGCGTTAAAGGAAATGCGACTCCAACGTTCTCTATACCAATGGCCACAACTAAGTTACTAATCCAAGATTTGCTCTCCAACTGCACGTCCGTATTCACATCGAATGTGTTTAGGATGTTCTTTGCCTTCTCTTTGAACGCAGCGAGCTGTAATGCGCGTTGCTCCTTCCTTTCGAGCATTTCGACCTAAGTGGTGAACATGAATAGATTAGCAAGGGAGAAGACTTAACCAGCAAAAGGGACTTACTTGTAGATTATCAATGAAGTCACCTAGCTCGCCGATGGAGCTAGGCTGCATGACCGCATGAACTTTATCAACGGCCAACACGAAGTGTTGCTTGTTGCTTTTCCCTGGGCTCGACCCTTTCACTTTGAAGTCGATCGTCACAAAAGCAGAGCGATGGCTTCGATGAGAGGTAGCACTTCGAGGTCCACTGACCCGTGCTGCAAGCGACAAAGCTAGATCTGACAACCCTATATCCCAAGACCATCCTCCTACATTGGTGACTCCGCCGTTTATGTCCTGACATTCCAAAAGGACAACGGAAGACAGGCCTTCCAAACCAATACGGAAGCCTCGCATTTTCATATGCGCCTTGAAATGACGGACTTTATCTTTGTTTGTTGATGCAATTTCGGGGGGACGAGATGCGTTCTGTCTGGTCCTCTTCATCAATGCGAGGAGGTCATTAAAATCTTGACCGAACTTCTGCTGTACCGATAGTAGAGTATCCCAGTGCGATGGCTTTATCTTTAATTCAATAAATTCCATCAGTATCAGTGAGTCAACCAGCTGCCCATTCAAATGGCCCGCCAGTGAGAGAGATGGAAGCGAGAGTTTTATGCGTGAATTAGGGGCGGCATCTCTTGCATTTGGTTTGGACGCGACATGGACGAGCATAGACGTTATTTGAAGTCCGAAAGCATATGTTCCTCTAACCGCTTGCCCACTTGACGAATCAAAGTACGCAACTGTTTGATTGACCTCCCAAGAAAGCCAAGTACCGTGCATAACTTGCAGAGAAACCTCGAATCGCACCAGTTGTCCGTGTATTTGAAGACTAGGATCGCGCCTGGCTGTTGAAGATAGTACAGGTGACGGGGTCTTTCTTGGGACTTCTTTAAGTTCCGAAACCAGATCTTTCATCATCGCCTCCATACCTGGAAGGTAATCCGCCCTCCATTCTCCAATGAATTGATACAACCGCAATGCGCTACGAGGAACGAGAATTTGTACACCTCCCAGGGTAAAAGCGAGTTTTAGGTCGTCCCTTGAAACCATTCCCGATCGCGAAATTGCGCTTACACGGCCTTCTGTGAACGCCAGGGAAGCTAAAATATCTTGGTCACTTTCTTTGACGGGGTCTGCAGGTGAGCGCGCCTGGAAGCACACCACACCGAAGATAACACCGTGATTCATGGTTTGGATAGAGTTCCCGGAAGCATTTAACAACATGCTTGATGATGTCTGCAGGTCGGTCAAGGAAAGAACGAGAACCAAATTTTCTGCCGCTGCTTGTACGCGGATATTATGAATGACTCCAATGACCTCAATTAAGCGTCTCCGGGAGGAATGATTAGAAGCCCGATCTGTTACTGATTCTCTCCTATTGTGCGACAAAGCTCCAGTACTGGAGCTCATTTTAGGTCCATATTTCGTTTTCACTCGGAGGATCTGCTGAGCGAACTGCATTAAATGTGGGGTGACAATAAGACTGGAGTTTCCTAGAGTGAGCACCACGACAGTTTTCAGTACCGGTTTAGGTGTTTTAGAGCGCAAAGAGGTCTGTGAGGCTCCAGACACTTGAGTAAAGTTGAACTGGATGAGGTCAAATTGCCTTGAGTAGATCTCTAGGCAGAGATCACTCAGATTGAGCCTATTGACGCCTTGTCCACTTGGAGCAATTACTTCAACATTCACCGAGCTGAAGTTCAGCCGGATAGTCGTTAAAAGTGGCTGACTATGAATGGACTTCGACGGGATGTCAGCGCCTTCCAGTGGTTGGAATAAAAGGGGGTCCATCATCGTCAAATGAGAGACTTCGTCGTAATCTTGGTCAAGCATAGCTAATCTGGATTCCACGTTCTTCAAAAAGTCGGTCAAGTCTACTTGCGACTGCGACAATAAAAGAGCTGTGTAATCCGGCTTTGACATTGTCCATAAACTGTTGCGGAGATGATATAAGAACCTGAACGTGATGTCAGTCCTTAGGAGGTGGGGGACGCCAGTTTGCACAAGATAGGAGGGTTGTATTGTGGATAAAGGATCTATGGCAGACTCTGTTGCCAATTTGTCCAAAATGTTTGCCAGCTTATCGCGAATGTGGCTGATTCGGCGAGTCTTGAAGGCGTGTATTTCCCTGGACAAATCCTTTCCTGCCGAGGCAAGGGCAAATGAAATGGCAGTGATCAACTCTGGCCCACGACTTCCTACTTTGAAAGAAATATCCCCAAAATTCGTCTGCAAACTTTTGCGATGATGTTCGAAGTCGAGAGAAGTTAACTTCAGCTCAACGGCGATGGGGTCTGATGGGTCTGAAACGAAAGATTTCTTGTCCGTTGACATGTTAATCGACGATGTGGCTTCTTCCAGTCCAACTTTGAAGAAAGGAGTGGTCCCCCCAATGATACCCGATACGAAAAGTCCTCGGACATTAACACTAACGATGGCTGCAATATCCAGGTTCGAAGGCGTTGACCTGCTTTCAGTGCATTCGCCTGAGCAAGGGCCTCCATCCCGAAGTCCGGAGACGTGATGAACTAGTTTTGCAGTGATCTCAGGTAGATGAAAATCGACGAGCTGACATTTCGAAGATAATTTTTGAGGTATACGAGTGAGACATTCGACCAAAAGAGCGTCAATGCACCTCTCAGGAGGCAAAGTCTGTTCAAGAGGATATATCAGTTCAGTGCCGGCTCAAGACGAATGAAAATACTCACATCATTTTCGATTGCTCCTTGAATGCATTTCATAACAAGCAACACCAATGGCGTCAGGACGACTCTAACAGGGTTGCGCAATTTCACGCGAGTGAATGTGATGTCCTTGTTTTTAGGGACTGCATCTGGAATATAGAAGTTCATATCCGGGTCCGTTGTGCTGCCATCACTGGTATTATGGGGGGTATCGTCAAGGAAAGAGGCGCCTGCCTAGAAAATTGGTCGTAAGCGACATATTACCTCTAATCTCCGATCAAAGACGGACCCGCTTGGGAGTGAATGCTACACCATCCCATGAATCATAACCATCGGACCAGTTAGACGAGTAATGCTTGACCATAGGCGAATAAAATGAAAGAAGTGTCACTTGATCTGTCGCAGCACCTGAAAATACTCTGCAATTATGTAGAGGACAAACAAATATCAAGTTTACCTTCAAATTCAGACCAATCATCGTCGATAGAGTCGCTGTCCGTGAGGTCTGCGTCATCCGATTCGTCTCCACTAGACATCATCACGTCGTCGTCTCCTAGTCGGGGTACGGGTGTTGAGGTTCGTGTCTTACTATACCATATTTTTAGCTCGTAGGTGAGTACTAGGTGAAGTTACGTACGCAAGTCTTGCATCCCTATCTGCTTCAGAGATACCTTCCTCGTTCTCCGAATCCGAAAGGTCTGGCATCGTGGAAAATCTCCGGGAAGAGGGTCTAGAGTGAGAGGCAAGTGGCTCTGGAGTGGGATTGAATTCAGATATAGAAGACGAAGGATCCGGCAGTGTTGGCTGCGGTATGTACACGCCCTTTTGGTGTGAAACTCGTTCTGTTTAAGCGCTGAGCATCATTTTCTTTTGGACGTAGTAGAGTATGAACGTACCGGAATTGCGATTGTTCTTCGTTTTTTGTCTGAGTTGGTTAAACATCTTAAGGGCTCTGCCTGTTAACCTATCTTGCGCTTCGATGAAGGCCAGCTGCCTGCGCGTCATGGTTCGATGACCGACTGGCGACGCGTAATTGTCTAGATATGCGTCCAAGTCCACTTTAGCAGCTTCTAGCCACCTATTATGATCCGGAAACGGTGACAAAAGGACACTGATAGATATCTTTGGTACGACCAAGCTTGTAACTTTGCGATATTGATGTGCCCCAAGATCATTGCTGTCGAATTTGACTCCTTGCTCTAAACAGACGAGTATGGCTGCCTGGCCAATGTTCCATTTCGCTTCTACGCTGCTGATTTGCACTTTATAGAAAGTGACTAGAGAAAGATGTTGTTGTTATTTTTCAGATAGTAGGCGTCAAGTGGACTACTTGCCATCTGGATCAACCGCAGGTAAGAATTCGGCCGCAGGGGCGTTGACCAAGTCAGTGAAATTCAAACCAAATGAATCTCCTGCAGCAGCAAAGAACATGGCTTCGTCAGTGGACATAGACGCCTTGGTCTTGCCGACCGAAATCTCCCAGAGGCAAACATATGTCGCCGTGCGCGGCTGCGGTCCAAACAATCGATTTGCTACAATGTCCAGGCCTGCAGACCGATGTAAGAAAAGGTGTATAAATTTAATCGATGTGCACGGTACACACCATCTATTGACAAAATGTCCTTTGGTTTGCCACTGAATGATTGGACCATTCCAAGAATAGTATCGATATTCAAAGACATTTCTTTGGGGAGGGGTCAACAAATGGAACACAAGTGAGCTATATGTAGGCATACCCATGTAATAATCGTGCATTCTTAACTGCAGCTGAATTTCAGGAGTAGAAAGGGTGACGCATCTATCTTCTGGTTTAAAGGTCGATTGCTCCGCTGCCACGGCATTGATATCCCCAATCAAGCTGACGGGCATCTGCACCTTTGCATCTCGTATCAGTAAAGACAATTCGGCCTGAAGCATATTCGTCTGAAAACGTCATCAGTACCATGAATGATCAGGAAGTGGGAGATTGACTTACCTTGCCCGGTCGATATTTCAAGTCTATGGGATCGCCCACAGGAATGTTCTGCCTACGTTTATCCAAATATTCCGACAGCGTCTGAAAATGCGTGAAGGAGCCGAGATAGTTATCCCTGAGAACCATAAAGTAACGAATAGACCACCCAAAGGCTTGATATGTTATTTTCCTGATCTAGAACCATAAAGTAAGCAATCCTCAGAGAGAGGCATAACATAATACCACTGACATCAAAGTCCAGCTTTAACTGTTCCGTATGATCCTCCATTACTACGTTGAAGTAACGGTACGATCCATCCAAAACAAAGTGCTCCGTATCAAATAACTTGATTCCATTATTCCTGGGATGTAATGCATGGGTGTTCCAGCGTGGCACGAAAAACGTAGCTGCCATGTTAGGTGCAGTCACGGTAAAATTTATGAGATTGGACTCAGGTCTGAATACATTTGCGGGAATCCGTGCAATGTTCTTCAGATGAGAACCATTCAACGTGATCAACGCTGTACGAAAGTCAGTGCCATATACCAGTGGAAGTATAGTATCAATGCGTACCATTCTCGTCGCGAAGCAGGGGTTTATCGACTATGTTCTGATCATTTGCATAGAGATTGAGCTCATAGTGATGCATTTCGAGCTGGAACATGTAATTCATAGGAATAAATTTCTGGTATTCAGTGGGAGGCCCGGAAACCCAATCCCTTGACAGGTCAGTGATCATGTTTATGTGATCCCGCAATAGATAAAGGATGGGTTGGCGCAAAGATAATGTTATAGTCCATGTCCGTTCCTCATTCCAACGAAGAGGAGCTGGTAGCTCACAACGGACCTATCAAGAGGGGTCATCAGCAAAATAGATAAAAATTATAGATAAAATGAATTACTCTGCAGGATTCTGCGGAAATGAGGCGTATGTCATTCAAGCTTGATGTTATTGCAATGGCGTCAAGATGAACTTCCAGTGTAGATTCGTATCCCTTGGGCCCAACAACCATCGGCATGACATAATTTATAGACGACCTGTCTCCAACAGCCACTGCAATGGAGGCTTCTTCTCTTGTACGAGCCCTATTAGGTATGGTAACGACTCCATCCCATTGCCAGTCCTAAGTCAAAGTAAGGCGGGTGGACGAAGAACGCAAAAAAGGAGGCCCACCTTAGACGCTTCTCGGAATGGAATATACAAGGTAGTTTCATCACGAAGTTCGACGAAGACTTGAAGGGCTGTCCATGCGCGCTTTTCCCCTGGTTTCAAAGTCGAACTGACCGAAGAATCAAGGTATGTGGGTGGGAAGAAAGCGCGTTGTAGTTCAGCTCTACATGTGGGTATCGTATTAGAAAGCGAAAACGAAGAAATTGGAGCCCTCTCGCCTTTGCCGATCTGCCCAAGGTCCATAACGGACAAAACCTCCATAGATAACAAGGTTAAATCCCCATTCAGGGTCTGTGTTTCCCTGAGTACCGGAGATCCCAGACTCGATATTAGTCGTCGTGACAGGTTCTGGTACTTCTCCAACGACGTCCACGTAGTATGTCAACTCCAAAACAGGCGTTTCCAAAATTTTGCGCTCTATTGCATATTCGAACGTGGAGAAATCAATCCCAACCGGCGTATCATCGATGTTTACCTGTTTAACTTTTGTAAATGACACAACAGGGGGTGGAGGAGTTGTATGCTGTATTCTCCGGGAAACAAAGTATTCCAGAACAAGGCCATAAAACTTGTTCTGACGCCAAAGCTTGAGAAAATTTCGATAGCTTTGATAGAACGAGGGTTTACGAAGTCCAGAATGCCTATAAAAAGAGTTTAGAGGCCTTCAGAGGCACTGCATGATGGTATAGAGGGAGACAGTACAATTTAATCCTGCTATGTATAAGCGCGCCGATGGTATTCATGGGATCAACATAGTCGTCGTTATGAACAAGTCGTACTAAGCTGTTCTGAAACTTGAGGTTGAGCGTCTGCTTGTAGAGGTCGTATTTTGACCTAGACTGTCGTAGTGAAAAACATAAATACAAAGGTGTAGAAGAATAGAACAATTCGCACCGGTACAATGCCAAAAGTTCCTACTGCATTCCTAAATTCTGCCACAAGAAGGTTAGGTGTTGATGGATTTCCAAGAATGATAGCTCCCGTCTGTATGTCAATTCCCAGAGGTAGGAGATCCTTCGGGTCTAGAGTTGGTAATTGGGACTTGAACCATGCCACTGCATTGCTGAAACGTGTGGATATTTCCCCGGACCTTTTGGACCTTGTAGGAGCATTCGAGGGAATGGTATCATCTACATAGTTACAATTAGGGGAGGTACAACACGAGAAATGAAAACGCTCTAACCTTGGCGTGTAGTAAATCGGCTGAAAAACCGTTGGTTCGAGCTCGATTGCGAAGTATGACGACTGGCCTTCTCTACTTGTTCGATAATGTTGTCGTAGGCAGCCGACCGGTTGTACAAAAACCACTCCACTCCTTCAAAAGTTAACTGAATGCGACAAGACCAGATGCTATTCGAGTGTTTGGCTAGGCAGCAAAATGAAGTCAGGCTGCAATGGAGAAGAACGCAGTGGCTTACTTGCACCCTCTCGTGCGGCATTTAACTCTTCTTCTGAAGTTGGTCTTCTGATCCAATACCTCCATTGAATCTGTGCTTTTACAATCTTCATAGTTTGGTTACTGGAATGATACCGAACATCCTTCAGAAGAATTCGTCCAGCTATGAGGGAGAAATGGATAGAGCCTACAACCAAGTGAGTCGAGGTCGGGACATAACGCTAGTCTCACTACGCACCAAGTTCAATCCAAATACTTGAGCCTTCCTGGTTCCAAAAGAGAATACGTATAGCGTGACCGATAATGAACGCTATAAACCTATTCCAATAGAAGAAATACAAGATCAAGGCCACGACTATGCAAACACATGTTATGAGGAGTAGTTTGTTGAACATTTCGACTGAAAGAGTCGTGAGTGGAACAGGCCTCGGCAGATGTTGGTTAAGTCGTCCAGGGGAATAGTACGGTAAGTATTTGACCAACACTGTTCGGTGGCAGTGGTATTAGTTATCGTATCGAATGTCTCCAGTGTTTGTAAAAGACATGAGTGAGAGTAGGGAGGTTGGTCGAGTACCGACTACTAAACGTAAACGTTCAGTATAGAGTCGACCGTCGCGCACTCATGATCGGCTATGTACGCGCCGTGGTCAGGTATGACAACATACGCAAATACGCGCCTCGAGGGTCAATCGATTCCACCTTGTACGACGTTCTCCAAGTACTCGCTTCATACAGCTGGCAAAAAACCATGAACCCAGCGAAACAACAAGCTCCTTTAAAACGGCTGGCATTGCATACGACAACCACTTGCGCGGCACAGGCAAAGAGCTACGCTGAATGTATTGTGGCCAGCTACACAGACGTGTCAAAGGATCTCTGTAAGGCTCAATTCACCGTATTCAAAGACTGTATACGGAATGCGGTATGTCCTCTGAGACTTCCGATGTCTGAGCAGCTACTAAACAAGATACAGATGAGAAAATCGCGTTAACGACGTCGAAGACGATACTGTGATTAATTGTATATTACTGGACTATCACCAAACTACATGACCTGGCATTAATCTCGAAGGTTTAAAGCTCCGGGCACTCTGTCCTCTCCTGTTGGATCTCTAGAGCTGTTGTTTGCCCGGCCTCCACTCTCACTACCTGCGTCTCTCATATTCCTTCCCGCGCGCATCAGAATCCCGATGCCTGGTAGAGGCCAAGGCGCCATATTAGGATGCAAAAGTGCGTCCCCAGAGTCAGCTGGTCTTGAAGTAGTTGGGGGAGGATGGCGTAAACGTGTAAGGATGGGAGCGATACGAAGGTCTAAAATAAGTGGCAGATCGCTTGACATTGGTTTGGTGACACTAGGTAATGCAGGGGAAGGTGGATATGTGGTTGCGGATACTGGGGAATCGATAGAAGATGTGAAGAGTGGAATTGACAGCGGGGTGTACTGGCCAGGTAGCAGGGTGTCCTGTGGATCGACGTCCTTGTTCATGTCATATAGTGACGTCTCGTAAGATATGGTGATGGTAACGAGTTGCAGAAAAAGTATCAAGAGGTCTAAGCAAAGCAATTGTAATTTTGAAGGCTGGTAGGCTGCAAAACAACGTCTTTAGAACAAAGTAAAGATAGGTGGTAGCCATACGTCTTACACATGCCGATGAAGTCCAGGATGATGGCACGACCTTCCATGACTCCTCGAGTTGAATGGCTCCAAATATTGGGAACATTGAAAGTGAAGACTATGAAGTAGAAGAATCGCAAAGACCGACTCGAATCAATTTCTCGCGGTCTTGCACATACGATTTGAGAGAGGAGTCGACATGTGTAGAGCCATAATGAAGGGGAAAGGAAGAAGGATAGCGTATGCAATTGAAAGAGGACGGCGTCAAACTGGGTAACAATCACTTATAAGTGGTCCTAATTCACTCAGAAGGCATAGACAGTTGCTTACAGAGTTGATGACATGTAGTCTTTCCCTATAGAAGCGAGTGTGCATGTCATGTACGATAGAATTAGGGTGAAAGAAACAAGTCAATGTTTCCAAGGCTGAACGATGCACAAGTCGACGTTGGCCGCTAGGCAGCCCAAGCTGTCAAGGAGGGTATAGTTTGTCGACAGATTGCCACACTGCACAACGAGCAGAGTATCAGAGTATCAGAATTGAAAGGAGTCCTTGCGACTCGATTCACCTCGAGGAAGCAAGATGTCTGTCTGTCTGATGTTAACCGTTTTTGACCCACGCACATTCCCTCGTGCGCGTGACTCACTAGTAGAGACACCACTCAAGTCTGCACTGGAACATTCAGTACAGGTGAATTCACAAAGTTCCTTCCATTAATCCCCGGGAGCTAGTAATACAGCAACGAGTACATAATACACACAGAATTATAAAGAAACTCTAAGAATAAATAAAGACCGTAGTCCATTGTCCCAGAATCGTTACCATAGACAAATCAGCCATTAGCATCTGCACGCTCCTAAAGTCTACAATAGGGGTTTGTCACCGCTCCGGAAATCCTCAAACGGAGGAGCAGGCTCTTGGTTCTTGTTACTTTCCGATACAGCTTCTTGTCGCTGTAATCTTGCTTTTTCTTCCGTAGCGATCTCATGATGCGTCCATGAACCTCCACCGTACCCTGCTTCAATTGGCGGTGCAGGCATATCCTTATTGTTCATCGTATCCGGATATGATGGGCGGTCTTCCGGAGCGTACACCTCTGTGTATGGGTCGAACTCGACATCAGAAGGTCCTAAATAAGCAGAGTCGAGCGGGGGTATTCTGCCTGGCGTTGTGGGCTCTTGTAGCTGGGTGTAGGCGCCACGACTCTTTAATTGGAACGCATCCTCAGTATGCATTCTCATGGCGCGCATATCTCCTTTCTCCCTTTTAAGTTGGTAGAGGTATCTTGTTACGATTATTGCTCCGTCTACATGTCATTAGAGGGGTAGACCAAACACAAAAGCGAAACGATACGCACAGAATTCTACAACCAGGACTACCCCTGCTATCACCCAGTAAACCCATTTTGCAAAGCTTAATAGCCCTGTACATTGGTCTTGTGCTTCAGGTGTCTTGATTGCCGTTTGGCAAGCCACTCTTTCCGCATTATTTGTCACACGAGTAATTTCGAATGCCAGATATGCCGCAACGCCAAGGTTGACAAGAAAGTGAACATAGAGGATATATGCGTATAACTGTGTAAATGATTGTTTTCTCGTAATGGCCCCTACCAACCTAAGTCACTTCTGTCAGTTGTGTGCGTAGGAAGCAAATTTCGGCTTGACAACGCACCCTAGCAAGGAGGCTGCGAACAAGACAGTCTCTGTCAAAGCCCCTACGACGAACGCAGCTCTCTCTGCTCCAGTCAGATCCGACGAGCTTGACGCTAATAACGAGACAAGAAGGGGTATGGTTTAGTAAGTAGATTAAAACGAAATCATCTACTTACATGCAATTTCGAACCACAAAACGACAGTCAACAGGCCCGCAACTAATAAGCCGAGAACAGACATAGCTATGACCCCCAGTCTAACGGGTAGACAGCAGCAAAAGGTGCTACGACCGAGGAAAAGCTGGCGGTAGCTAAAGGGCATGGTGGTGGTGTTGGGAGAAAGGTAAAAGGCTCGGTGAAGACGGTCAGGAAGGAGAGAACATGAGAGTGATCCGGAGTATGCTGTGCGCAGTCAACGTACATACACAGACAGGAATAGGAAAGGCTGTGTGGCAACGCGCGAGCCTGCCTGTACGAGGACTTGAGCAAGGGCCAACGCTGGCGAATGCCGATCAATTGCTTATGTCGGATGTTCATGTCTCCAAGGGGCCCATGTTCAACGATGCGTTTTCTTTCTCTTCCCATGCGCTCCGCGCCTTGCACAAACTGAACTATCTTCGAATCTGCTTTAATCGAAGCAGTGGTCGCTCGTCCTGGCCTGAAGGGTCACGCCCTACTGGATGCTGACAACACCACTGCAACACGCACTTGTGCAATCATCAGGTGCGTACTTTCGCATCGCTGCAGTGGCCATAACAAATTACAACTTCTTTTATAGGTGCATCGTTCGCCGTCCTCTTATGGTCAGCGCCATAACCCGTGTACCTTTCCGTTAGATTGACCTAAATTTTGGTCAGGGAATGGGCAATCACCTTCGATGACGAAGTCGAGTTTATTTGGCCGTCAGTCGACTCTCCTATTGTGTTCATGCACTGACCGTTCTCATATTGTGCCTCATTGATCAATCCAGGAAGAGCAATGTCTCTTGGCTGAAATGGTCTTATTTCTGCTCTCGATATTTTGTCCTCGTCGTTCACTTGTGAGCATCGTAGTATTATTATTAAATTGACTCGCATCACAACCTCATCTCCTTTCGCAGTGCAAACAGAACACTGGAGGTCTCATTAAATTACTACTACCTTAACCATTCTTTTCTGCGTGGTTGGTATGTGGGCCAGGTTGTTCTGGCAGCTGTAGCGATATCATCTCTGGAGTTGGTGTTGATGGCTCGAGGTATAGTGATGTTCACGTCCAGCTCATTTGAATGATAATCAGCTAATACTCGAACCATGTCTGCGTCGTCCAGTGTACGCATTATACAATCAACCGAGATGGCTCGCCTTTCTGTTACTCGGAATCTTCGTCTGCGAAATTGGCCTGGCAATTCTTGGACTATTTCTCACCATCCCAAGGTCTCATTTTGTCCCTTCCATGATAATCACGCGTCTTCCTGCATCTTTCGCATATTATGGGCGAGTCACTGTTGGATTTTTACTCTGCTTCCTACTCTTACCTGACAGGTAACTAGCATCGCATCAGTCGTCGTTCAAGCAATACTCCTGGCATTCACAGTCAGGAAATATGCCCAAAGCTCACTTTCGGCCATTCCTCTAGTCAAAGTGATGATGCGGGATGGAACTTTCGCATTTTGTATGCTAACAAGTAAGTTTCTGACCTTGTTGTTGACGCTGTAAATTTACTGAACTTATGGCAGTATTTGCTACAGCTGTCGTGATTCATACACTCCGTCATTATCCATATGCCGCTACTGGATATGCGTGAGTCTCTGTATATCTCTTACTCAACTTGACATTTATGCATGTGTATAGATGGTTACTTACATGCGTTTCATCCGTGGTCGGAAAACCATTATTACTCTTTTGTCTCGGAATACTTATCACTGCGTGTAGACCTGTCGGATTATCGTCAACATGCAACGTATACACATCGACCCTGACGGTGTGGATGCCTCAACCGCAATAGTATTTACCACCGTCTTCACGGACCAGATAACATTCGAAGACTTCAATACATACTCTACTTACCATGGGTGATAACTCTGTCCTATCACGTATAAACGACATCGCTCACTGAACGAATATTTTTCCCAGCCGAACTCGTCAATTTACATCTATGAATGCAGGTAGCATAACCTGATCACGCATTGGGCAGCCAAGTCCGCTCTAATTTCAGGAGTAATCTGGGCGTGTTGTACAATATCTGTCGGATAATTCCAAAAGAAAATGATTATTATTACTTTTCTAACGGTTTGCCATTGAAGATGCTTAGCAAAGCGAAACATCCATAGAGAAGACCTATGGGATAAGCAACGAGTAACCGCTGGTCGGATAGACGGAGAACAGCAACGAAGATCCCGGAAGCGGCGTATGTGCACCATAAGATGGATATTACAGAAAGAATATAACCGAATGTGCCGCTGGAAAAGAGGTCAGATAATGTCGAAGAGGCAAGAATACGACTGACTCAAGAGCGACCGTAACGCTGATGGCACCGACGCCAACCATGGGTAACAAGCAATAACCAAGCACAGAGCCGACACGATACGCGTCGATGCCTTGTTCAGACATCAGGTTAAGGAGGGTATAAATAGAAATGGACCCAAATAGGCCAACGCCGTAGATATAATTGAAGTTGTATTTTCCAGACTGCGCAAAGACGGGTCAGCGAACGAGTCCGACAAAAGCAGAAGTGACCAACAAAGAGGAGACATATGCCAAAGCAAAAACAGAAGAAGATGGGCCCAGCTAGATCTGCGTCGTCCATGATGTGCTCATCGACGCGGCGAAGTGGGTTAAGGACAGTCAAAGATTTATCCCAGATATGTTGGAAGTTGATTCCAAGCTCTACAACTCGAGTTCAGTCGAGCATCTAGGATTCAAGATAGCACAGACCTTCAAGAAGAGGTGGTTCTCCTTCGAACCCGCCGGTGCCAAACGCGGTCCACCACCCGCCTTGAGACTGGATATTACCACCGAATCCAGCAGGTTGTTGGGTCATGGAACCCTGGACTTGAGAATCGAGACTTGTGCGCGAAGCTGCATAGTATTCCTGGGGTTGGTCGTAGAATTGAAGCGGTTGTTGCGGCTGGGCATAGTAGTTGGAGGAGGAGGCGTATGGATCTGGCTGCTGCTGCCACATAATGGTTGCTGGAGACACGTTGGCCACGTGCTCACTCCTTAGAATTAATTACCTTACGTCCTTGTTGCTCTTTGTTTGGTCTCCACTCCTTCGTTCTCTCCAGCCATGGTAAGCCCAATATTGCTCATTTTTGAATTATAAAAGCCTAACCATCTTTTTGTTCTGTAGCCTCAGGTAACCGATTCTCGGTTGAACGAAAGTCTCTATATCACTAAAAACCGTTTTCATATCGTAGAACGAATATATTGAGGAGTCGATCAGACGACATGGTCGCCGTCTGGATCATTTTGAACGCAAGTACGTGCGACGACTTCTGACCACTTTTTCTTCATTACTTACAAATCGATATCAGACGCAAGAAAGAGGCTCGTGAAGTTCATAAAGCATCTGCTTATGCCCAAAAGGCATTCGGTATCAAGGGCAAACTGCTCCACGCTAAGCGCCATGCTGAGAAGATCCAGATGAAGAAGAAACTCAAAGCTCACGATGAACGCAATGTGAAGCAACCAGACTCCGGAACTGTTCCAGATGGTGCACTTCCCACGTATTTGCTTGATCGTGAAGGTCAGAAGGATGCGAAGGCAATGTCGAGCGCCATCAAGCAAAAGCGCAAGGACAAAGCTGCCAAGTTTGCCGTACCATTACCAAAAGTTCGAGGTATCGCAGAAGATGAAATGTTCAAAGTCCTCAAGACGGGTAAAAGCAAGAGCAAGGCTTGGAAACGCATGGTGACGAAGGCTACTTTCGTTGGCGAGGGATTTACTAGGAAGCCGGTGAAGATGGAAAGATTCATCAGGCCAATGGCTTTACGGTACAAGAAAGCCAATGTCACCCATCGTACGTCCCTTGCTTTGGTTCTGCATGTTCGACGACACTCATTCACGTCTGCATTACCGACATGAAGCCGACCTCAAAGCAACATTCCAGCTACAAATTTTAGGTGTCAAAAAGAACCCTCAGTCGCCGATGTATACGCAGCTTGGAGTGATGACAAAGGGCACGGTCATTGAAGTCAATGTTTCCGAACTTGGTCTTGTCACCGCAGGAGGCAAAGTCGTGTTCGGGAAATACGCTCAGATCACCAATAACCCTGAAAACGATGGATGTATCAACGCTGTTCTACGTGAGTTCGAATCGACATCTTCAAGTGACACTTTGCTAACCAAATGGCAACGCAGTGGTTTGATTATGGCTGTGATTGGATCCAACGGGATCTTGTATTATTATTTTCGTTGTTGGATCGTTGTTGTAGAGCAGCCCTATGTTAGGCGTCGGTGACGCGAGTGTTTTTACCCATCGCACTTTTCCTCCAGCAATCATTAAAAAGTACTGTTCTATATTAGCAATTTATTGTGTACATAATTCGATCCCTGGCCGCCAACTTGAATAATACAAATTGCACATAAGGTAACACTGCAGGAGCAAAGATTGATAACTTACACAGAACCAAAACCCATCTTTGAAAGCAGAAAACGAAGGAAGGTAAATAGAAGACAGAACCGGGAAATGATTTCCTCGGAAGCGACATCTGGCACCGTCTGTTTCACCGATGGCCCACTGTCTCGGACGCGCCGCCAGCGCGCCTAGGATCTCGGACCATGTACTTCGGTGGTAATGCTGGAGGTGGCATATGGCCATAGTGGTTAGAATGAGGTTGTGGATGCATTTCGTGTTCAACATGCATGTTAACATCTTGCAATCTCGCTTCAGGGGACGATTCCATGTCGATGTGAGATGATGTGTGAGAGGAGAAGCCTGTACGGGATATACGCTCCTGACTGATATAGGGTGCATTCATCTTATACAAGTTGGGAAACGAGGTCCGCTTCATGCTTGTGTTGATGGAAGGCAGCTGAGCTTGCTCTCGCCATTTAGTACTGTCAGTACTAATTGAGGTCGCCCTACTCCGCACCCCAGGGAACATTGAAGAATGAACTGCATTCGAGGAAGAAACCTGAGGGCGGTTGTAAGAAGTTTGAATTTGTCGTAGGTCATCTAGATCGCGTGTGAACATTTTGGCACCGTGTTCTACAGAGGGGTGTCCGAACGACTGTATTTCCATAGACATCGGATTGCTGCTGAGACTGGGATGTCCGGATGACGTCGAACGGACGCGATGGCCGAACTGAGTGCGTTGGTTATCGATATCCACAAGGCTTATCGACGACAACTCGCTCACGCGCTGAGAACCCTCCGTGCCCGATTTTATAGGCGCCGGTGGAGGTGGGCTTTCTAAATTCAGACCGGAGTCATATAATCCATCAAGGACTTGTCTTTACCCAAAACCATGCGAGTCAGTACGACCATTGCAAAGAACGGACCGACGTAGTTCACTCACAATAAGGGGTTTACGATCTCCCATCGATCCCTGGCCTCTTTTAACGCATGGATAAAGACATCGATGGCAGAGTAATTCTCTTGGATACTACGGGAGAGTGGGGGTTTGACGTCCTGATTTACTTTCTGAGCGTCTCTCTCCTGCAGCTTCCAACTCCAGATATCTCCGATGAGGAGAGCAGCACAAAGAAAGGCCACATTGATGATCCCTGGTACATAAAAGTGATCGATTCCCCATGGAATCTGCAGTCTGATGATGTCTGCGCATGCTTTCGCGGCGTCTGCACTTATCGCTGCAGCATGCTGTATATCTGTGTCATTGTCTGACCTGGATTTGGTTCGGTACAGTGTATAAGATCTTGTTGGAGTTTTGGGAAGGGAAGTGGGCAGTAGTGATCGATATATAAGCATTCGAGTCAGATGGTAAGTAAAGTGGAGAGTTGTGATTTGGGTAGAATAGATGGATTCGTCAAGATTACGCGGCATTTCCACTGTCCAGGTAACGAATTAGCACCCTCTGATCGTGCCGCATGTGGAATACTTACAGTGATCAGGTAATTTGTCCTTCCACTCGTCCAAGGCAAAGGAAAGTTGTTTGATAAGACTGCCTTTTTCGACTGGAACAAGAGCACGATAAAACTTCGATCTATCAATGGCATACTAATAATGATTTTAATAGATCATCTGCACAAGATTGAATCGTTCTCACCAAAGTCCTTATAGCGAAAGCCATAATCTGTGTCAGTTTGATCAGCTCATTGAAGGCAGTTACCAGGGAAGGCTTCCCAGGAGGCTGCTTGAAGCGTTCCGACGAGCCCGACCCATCTTCCCAATAATCATCGTCAACCTCAAGAGGCAGATCAAGGTCAAAGCTAGATGGAATCAGTCCAACCGCCTCCCTTCGGCAAAAATAAAGATGCATACTCTTCTTCAGCTAAAGCACACGCCCGACCAAGATGAGCACCTCCCAACCGATCAAGGACCACAAGATGCCAAAAGGCACGCTTCCAGAGCTCGTCATCAACGTTGTTTTCTGTACGGTAAACCTTCTTTCTATGAGCTCCAACATCTTGAGCCTTGCGAATCCCGGCGCTAGCAATCATCCAACCAGTAGGGTACTCATGCGTGCCTGCTAGATACAATGCCACGAGCTTTATCAAACGCTCAGTTCGGTACATTCTTGAATAAGGGGAAAGCTTACCGTAGAAGATTGCACTTCAAACAAACTTGCCGGGTGGAATAAGCTTTTCCTGGCGTGTTGTATATCTAATTGTTTGATGAGATCCATAAAAAGTAGTCGAATGTATGGACGGATAATCACCCATCGCAATATCTAAGTAATCAAGCCCTGCTTTGGTCCAATCGATCTCGCCGCTGGCGCCGATAGCGTGGGCAGGTAACACTCGCTCATCGGAACACCATCTGCTTGCTATAGCAAATATAGACGCGCAAACACATGCGAACCAGATATGCCTGCGATGTAGCTCTTCTTTCCAATGACGGTTGAAAGTCGGTCGATGTAATAATGGAAAAACAGTGTTGGAATGTTGGAAGTACAAGTCGATGAGCAAGGCTGCTAATTCTTCAGGAGGAAAACGGGACAAAAAAACTTCGGGAGTGTCGGATTTGCTGTAATCGGGGCTCATTTCCCACTAGAATGGATCATACGTGAGCGTCTATAACTTTCTATGAAGTCAGAATTGAAGCTTACAGCTGGCGTCTTCCAGAATTGGGGCCTTCGCATTTGAGCGACTGATGTATTATCAGGCGGAGGGGGCGAATCCGAGCTATCCTGAAGATGCAGATACTTGAACTGCCGTGTCGCCTCTACTAAGCCAGCGGTACTGCTGCGACCATGGAAGCGTATGTTATTATCGCCCGCTGAGTTCTCGTCGTCAGAACCACGCAGCGTAATTTTAGTCCTCCCAATGAGTGACGTGATAACAATCTCCTCTGTGTCGGATGAAGAGGAAGTCGTTCCTGTAGTGGACTCATCGTCAGAGGCATCGTGTGGATTGCGATATGTCATAGCCGCGTCAGTGTGCGCCTCAGTCCGTTTAGCACGAGAGTGGGAATGAAATGTAAGATGAGAAGAACGAGGGCCTTCAAAGGCGAAGGAATGGGAGGCGAGTTTACTTTCACGATCTCCAAACGGCAGGGTAGGCGCTAAGGCACTCGAGTGATTAGGAATGTCACGGGCGCTTGTATTGAACGATTTAACTGAAGGTGAGTTAACCGGCTCATTTCTCCAGGAATCCCTGATAATACGCGGCCCAATCTCTCCGGAAAAATCGACTCCGGGTCGAACCTAAGTATTGGAATGTGAGGAGCAAACCTTAGCAGAACACAAAACCAAGCAACCTGTTCAAGTAGAGCCTCCAATGCTTCAACCTTGTCTTCAAGCTCTGTCACATAACTAACATGGCCACCAAATGTCATAAAACGAGGGACAGAGCGACGCAAACTGCGACATACGCTTTCGGGGGGCCGCGAGGCTTGGATGCCTCTCTATTGCACTAATGAACACGACGACTTATTCCAACAGTGATGGAAACTCACACGTATGTACAAAGCCTGCGGGATTGTGAACAGTTTGTGCACAGTCCATTCGGCATGGAGGGACCATCGCACTTGGTCTTTCTACGCCTGCAAGCATCGCAAGCCCTTTCCTTCTTCCGCCTCTTGTTGGGCGGGCCAGTGTCGGTCGTGGGCAACATCAGGAGACGGTATAGGAGTGCAGCAGTAGCTAACTCTGTAGCCAAGAGCCGCTTATACACGTGATACCCGATATTCAGCTTTTGATCCGGCAATTAATAATAGTGTCGCAGCGAACGGGACTTGTCTTCGACCATCATGTTCTCTATTAGAGCTTGCAGTCGCATCCCTCGTCTTATTCGCAATGTCTCCATGAACCGCCCAGCCCCACTTCCTTTACCCCGAGAGGATCAGCGCGAATTTGAGGAGCTATTGCGCAAAGCCCAGACACCGCTCGCCCCATCTTCAATTCCGGACCCAGAAGTTGACCTCGCTGTTCATCCAGATGCTCGCAAACCAGTCACCCCCGAATTTCAAGGTGACGTCAATCCCGAGACAGGCGAAATGGGTGGTCCGAAGCGTGAACCTGTAAAACGTTGGGCGGCGGACCCGGGAGGCGACTGGAGCTTCAAAGGCAGGGTGTCCGATTTCTGAATGTGCGCGAAAGTTTCGCCGGAGTCTGTACGTTATGCATGTTCTTTGGTATCCTTCTTTCATTCACGTACATTGGAAAAGCCAGACGTTATTGCGTTGTCTTCGCTTCATTCATTCTCATCTGCAGCCAATCATAACGGGGATCTTTGTATTCATGAAAATGAGAACTGATGGGTTGCGTTATTTCTATCTCGGAGGCCCCGCGGGCAACTATTCACCTCGGTTTGCGGGGAGGAGAATGTCGAATTTCGTTACCAAAATGACTTTGACGTGCAATCTGTTTGCCCACGCACGCCATTGCTTAGCTTCGTCTTCAACCGTTCACTTGGCTCCTGGTCCACATCGATTCGTCGAAGAAGTCCGCTTATTGGTTAAGCTTCTTCGTAGTTATCGGTGCATTGGTCCGTGTGTGATTCTTGCCCTTTGACATCGTGTAATATGCTGCACAGCCCGGAGACCCATGGACTGGTCCAGTACAACTCTATCTGGAATACTGGCGATCCTTGTCATCTCTTTGTTGACGTCGGGAAGACTAAATCGACGGATGATTTACGTCCGTGCTTTCCTTTTGTAACATATATACTTTCTCAGGCAAGCATCACTGTTGGATAGAAGCCAGGTGTTAACAATCATGTACAATTGCAAGAGAGAATACTGGCTATCGTGAGGTTTGACTGCAATACATATACGGAGGTCACCCAACCATTCTGCCTGATCCAATATAAGTTGGCCTTGAGAATGGCGCAGAAAGTCCGACAAGGGCTTATGCGCGCCACGTTTGGGGGTGATCGTCCTATCGTCTGATTCCTCTGGCTGGAGGGGCAACACCACGACCTCGTCGGGCTTAAGAGATAAATGTCGTACGTCAACGGAATTCTGATGGAGACAAACAGTGGAGACTTACCATTCGCTAAATTCACGAACAAAAGACGCGAAGAAGTTAGACACAGTACTACTTGTTGGGTTAATTGAATTTGATAGGGATAACTACGTACCACGCATGATTGTGGCACGCCCTCTTGCTGTGCCAATACCCCGTCCCCTCATAGCATTAGGACCAACGCGCTTGAACCTACAAATAGCAACATTGATATGTGGTGGGTGAGTTGACAAGCTTCACCGTGAAAAGTTCATCGTGCAGGTAGACTTACATTGGTGCATTTTGCAGCATGTCGGGAACGATGAAGAATCGAATCATGCTTCCTCGGATGTAAACCTGATCTAGCTGGGAAACACGACCATCGCGCCCTGTAACAGTGATATCTTTCAAAGATATGTTAAGGTTATCCTCAGCTGATTAGCGAGATGTCGATTAGGGAGCAAGTCGAAGGTTCAAGAAACAATATCATTTAATGACTTTCAATTATAATGGAGTAATGCGCGCACCTTCAGCGAGTTTTCCGCGATATAGCTGCCCCGTCTTGAGTTCTACTGTGATAATGTGTCCTAGAGACTCGTGCAGAAGCTTGATAGGAACACCTAATCCTGCGTTGGCCATAGTGTTGAATGTTTGAAATACGAGGCACGTCTGACATCCATTGGCCGCACACTTTTGCCATGATGTTTGGCAAGGCAGTCTCAACATAAATACCTTTATTTACCATATTTACGTAATTAAATATTCAGCAATTGTTACTTTTTCTGTTCGGAAGTCCCATCAAAGCACAATCTGTACTTATTGACGAATAAGCACTCGGACAAGTGTATAGAGACATAAAACAAGGTACAGCGGAGAGTAGTACATGCGTAGACATAACATTGACATAACAGGCAATGCAATTGCAAATTCGAAGAGTCCAGAACAAATCCGTTCAGAATAGTAAAGTCCAGTAGTGTCACAAGGCATATGCGATGAATGCTTTCCCGAGGCCTTCCTCAGGTAACCATAGAACTTCCTTATGAGAAACAAACACAGCCTCGTCGTGCAAAGCGGAGAATAGTTGGGTATTGTCGGTAGCCCGTGTCGGGTATGAGTCGCTGACACAGGACAGCGCGTTTCAAGACTTCTCTTCCAAGTCGCTCAAAAATGCGAGCCATGTTTTCTTGTCAATCACACCCTCATCTGGACGCGTGTTAGACAGCGGAAGGTGCAATTTTGTGGTTGGATGCTTACACAGTCCGTCGGTATCCGTAATCACCACATATCTTGCGCCCAGTTTCACGAAAATCTGATGAACCAGCTCCATAGGGGAGTTATTTACTAACGTAAGGGGAGCCTACGAAGTTGTTAAGATTGACGCGCTAATGGTGTGAATTAGTCAATGCTTACCTGGTCCATATATGGAGTGAAGTCCAATGGATCTAACGGAATATTCACTGACTGACTAACATCCTGTAAGGAAGAGATGGAAGAAGAAGCCATGGGATGAGAATAAGCCGTGTGGAAGTGGACTTCGTCCTCCGAATCCTCCGTCACCAAGGCTGTGTTTGAGAAATCAGCGGTGGGAATAGAAAGGTGTTAAGTTCAGACACACCTAACGCATGTTCAAGTTCATTGGAACCAATATAACCAACCAAACGAAAACCATCGTCGTTGACATCTCTTCGGACGATAGGGAAGCCGCTATCATCAGCACCGGACGAAGTCAGGCTCAACAGCTGAGCCTTCAGACTTGACACGGTGTTCTTCTTGTCTAATCTTACAACTTCGACATCTCGAGAAATCTAAGACAGGAATAAAGAAGCGTTCGTAGTGTGAAGTCAATCAAAACTCACGACTTCGTTTATTTGGAGGCTACCCCACAAATATTCATGCTTGGAATCGAGATATGGCAGCTGATTGAGTTCAATGACAAGGTCGTAGATTCCTTTCGGCTCCAGAGCGTCTGCCACGGTCTTGGCGACAAGGACGGACAACATAACGGGAACGGCATAGGTTAGAGTATCCGTGAGCTCGAACATAATAACTGCCAATGAGACAGTCGTCCGCTATTGTGCTGTTTGAGAACCTTTTCAAGCAAATGAATCATTATAATTACCGTAACTCCAGAGAGCGCAGCTGCGGCCCCGACCATAGCGTATAATCCCGGCACTATGCCTTGGAAAGTTCGATGTCAATAAACAAGAATGAATTAAAAGATAGACGGAGGCCTTACAATCGATATCCCCTCCACAGCTCTGAAATAATGAGGCGTTGGGATGCTTTGCTTGCAAGTACTGAACAGCAATTCCCATTACTCGCCCTGCGCATGCTCCAACACCCAGGGTAGGGATAAAGATTCCAGCCGGCAATTTAATGCCAAATGTAATTACAGTCAAACCGCTTTTGACCAGCATTGCCACTAGAATCGACCTCACGACAGGCCAAACGTGTGGGTATGATCCAGTATCAACAACGCATAATCCCGAATGCGAATTTCCAGAACCAGTTCGACATTCTGAAAAAAGGTTGTAAATAAGCTCGGTCCCACCCATCCTGGTATATGGGTTCAAGAAGCATAAGATCGAAGTCAGAAATGTGATCTACGGGGTTATTCATTGTTCAACACAAAGCAGAATTATAGACGATAGAACAGCTCACTAGTAATACTTCGATTACAGGATGCGCCGCTAGGAACGTCTTATTGCGGATGCTCTTGCTCCAGTGGTAGTTTAACTTAGAGAAGTATGCTCCGTAAATCCCCTAATGAAACCGTTAATTTTCAGGTCATCATGGGTTAAAAGTATGAGCATGCACCCCGAGGACCCCCAATATTATAAAAGGGAGAAGTTCCCAGCCATGCCAATCCTGCGCAAGACAAGGGGTCAGGTTTCTAGAACTAGTGGGGAAAGAGCCGAGCAAGGCAGACCTTATCGTATGTAACTTGGAATAGAACTAATTTGCCTGTCCCAAATGGATCAAGTATCTTTAAGGTAATGGCAGCCACCATCGCACAGAAGAAACTAAGGGGCTTGCGTCAGATTGTTTAACCTCCAGTAAACATCGCCTGATGCGCACCTCCTCCACATGACCTATAAATACATGCATGAGACCCGTGTGGTATGGCTGCTCGGTGAAGGCACACCTTTGGAGGGAAAAAATAAGACACTTCCTCGAGACTAAACAGCGTCCCTCCTATAGGAGCACCAAATGCAACTGCTACGCCAGCAGCGCAAGCAGCGCTGAGAATTTCGCGACGTTTAGCTGAACAATAGATTAACGGGCTATATATGCTATCGAGGGGGAGGAATGATACCTTCGTTGTTTTCATACTTGGTGGTGATTCGACTGACAATGTTCCCAACGCAGCTGGCAATGTGCACGAATGGCCCTTCTTTCCCCAAAGACAACCCTGATGCTACGGAAAGAGCCAGCCCGACGGATTTGGTGAAGAGGGTTCTTCCACCGAGATATCCATGGATCACGAACCCTGGAAATATGTGTGAGCAGGAATGGAATCAACACGAGCATGGGAAAATCTGACCTGACAGTATGGTCTTGATCTCCGGAATTCCACTTCCAGCAGCCTGAAAAGAGCTTCATTGAATACGAAAGGAATGGAAGAAATGGTAAAACACCCACATAATACATAACTTTTCGTCTGGGTGCTAAAACTCCGGTGTCATATTTAGGGTTAGATGCTGAGCCAGACACCGAAGCAGGCGTATTAACGGTTTCCTTCCGTGTGATAAAGGTCGTTGAATTTGTCAAGTAAATGGTCAGCAGGCAAGAAACCAATGCCAATAGAAGCTGGACAATATTCGCATCTTTAAGTAATTTGCAATTAAATTACATCGTACTCACTGCAATGAAAGTGTAGGAGATGTATTCTGTAGCATTTGTTTCAGGGTCACGGTCTCCAGTGGACAGCAAGTCGGACCACGTTTTCCAATCAGGACAAAGTTGCGCGCCATGGGTCGAAAGATCGTCATTAAGGTTGGGACAGCAGAATCTCTTGGCTTTCCACCAAGTGTGTGCACAATGGCCCTCTTTCAGATCAAAGAGCCATTGCTCGCTGCGCACGACCAAGAAAGCCACGACAGCTGAGAGGAACCCAACTATCGTGACTATTATCCAACCGAGGCTCTTGTCAAAGACTAAACGAATGCGTGACCTCAGTGACTTCCGCCTCCTGAGCTTGGAGAATCGTGCGGAATCTTTTATGGCATCGTGCAACCAATCGATGGACGTAAAGGACGAGTACCACACTCGAATACCATTCACTTGAGCATCAGCGTCGGGTGCCTCCCCTGGCTTTGCCTGGATAGGCTCATCATAGGTAGATTTGGGGCGTGTACTGAGTCGAGCAAATGAGAAGTCACGAAAGGATGCAGGGGTAAATGGTGCTGACTGGGTGAAAGAATTCGAACGAGTCCGTGATAACCTAGGTAGAAAGGGAAGTTGCGTTCGAACAGCGGACTTGAATACGCGTCGACGCGTCGGTAGGGTTCCATAAGATCGGTCATTACTGACGGATCCTAGGCGAGTATTCTCTGTAGGCGAAGCAGGTTCAGCATGATGATGTTCAGCGTTGGTGACAGGTACGGTTGCGCTGCTGCCATGCCGAACGGGTATTTGTCGATGAGGCACCCCTGCCTGTGGAATATCAGACATCCAAGTCAGTAAGGCAAATCCGAGGGAAAGACTGGGACAATGAGTAAGAGGAAGGGATGAAGAGAGAACAGAACAGAGGTTGTTTCCTGCCATGTCCGAACGAGCCACCATCACTGCGATGATCCAATTAGGCAATTCTTCCTAACCTGAGCAAAATCTGAATGCTTACTCCCTATATACACATAGCGTACAAACAACAGTAGATGTCAATTAAAGTCAGGTAGTAGAGGGATTCGGTATATTGTTAGTTGACATAGTACTTGTACTCGGAACAGGGCTGCCAGTCGCAGTTGCGCCCGCGCTGGCAGCATTACTTCTCGTAACTAGAGAATTTAATATCATCGCCAGCCCACTCATCTGGGTGCTTTGCAGAAGTGACACATTAATCTCCAGACTCAAAATGGCGCCATTCGCCGTAGATCCGCGCAGGACAGCTGCCGGTTGTGGCTGCCCTTCCGCAGGTAAGGAGCCAGCGGGAATAGGTGTAATCCCCAAAGCATGAAGTGCTGGCAAAGACGCAACAGGAAGCTGCACGGGAATTGCCCCTGAGGATTGGTACGGTGCGTAGTTCGTGGATGCGGTGGTTGGAGGAGCTGCTGCCGGAGTGCTGGAAACCGGAAAGGTCGATACTGTGGGGGCAGGCGAAGGTGCAATTGTTCCATAAGCTTGAGTATATGCGTAAGGATATCCGCGATAATACTGCGTTGGGGCTGTCGAAGTCATGACCGGTTGAGGAGCTACACTAAAATGCGACATTCGGGCCATATTCGCTGTGTTACTTGCTGCGCGTTTCTCCCTCTCGAGCCGTTCAACCTCTGCTCGAGCCGTCCTTAACTCGTTGCTCAGCCAAGCGTTTTCAGAACGGTCCGCGTCCAGCACAACTTGTGCTAAATAGTAAGCTTGACTGTCCGGAGCAGAACGCTACTCAAGATGTATAATTGAGAAGGATGAAACGGTTAGACAAAGCAGTAATTTACCTGGCCAGATCGAATTTTGAGCTTCCTCCAGCGCTCGCGTAGAGCTTCCCTGCGTTTTAAGCATTCCAAGGACAGTTTGGAAACTAGAGCGGAGTCAAATTGAGATGAAGTCTGACAGGACACGGTAAAAAGTTCAAACCTGCTACTGCGTCGTCCCAGTCAACACTCGCGGCTTTCCCCTTTCCCTTCCCCGATATAATGAAATTCAAATCTTCTTTGGGTTGTTGGAAGAGATGATAAGGCAGTAATCGATTAATTACATCACTTTCATCGACGAAAGCAGAGTCCACGTCGGGATGTAGGACCTTGTCTTGGTCTTTCTTGAGGTGTGCGGATATCCTACTCGCAATAGGGTTTGTCAAGGTTGTATGGCTGCACAGAAAGCTGTATACCTTGTGCTCATTTGTTTTATGGTCTCGACTTCTTCTTCTGTCCTTTCCGGCTTGACCGTGTTCGAATTGACTGTCAGCTCTGTTTTGGGAGAGGTGTTGGACTGAGCTGTCGCATTCCAGTTCGAGGCGGACAATCCAGAAGAGGAGGAGGCGTATTGGCCATTAGAGACATATGCGACCGGATGCTGAATCTGAAAGCTATAGCTTTGGGTATTATGACTGAGATGAGAATTGTATGTGCCGGTGTACGCTGTCGACATAATATCCCTTCCTGGAGTATTAGCGTGACTGAGCCCGTGACCAGATACGCGTCTTCAGGGCAGGGTGAGGGCATGACATCAACCGATTTATCTTCTGTGCAGACATAACGAAGATCCCGCAAATCCTGCTAATTATGTTGCAGGTCGGTGTCAATTGACAATTCTAGTTACGAGTGAAATAGAAATCTCTCCCCTGAGTAAGGAGTACTACATGCTATACAATACGAAGAAGCTACAGATTGGGAGAAATACACTCTCTACGTCCCACCAGAGTTAAAATGATCTCCAGTCGTTGGGCCGAACCTGCTATTAATCATGCTCTTCACAGCCTTCAACATGTCTGCTGCTTTGCTCACATCTTCTGCATTACTGGTAGCAACCTGTTCGAGATAATCTCGTGCCAGCGTCAAATCGCCATTGGGAATGTGCATCTCGTACTCCGCAACCTCCAAACTGGACTTGGCGTAGTCCTGGACAGGGCGCACTAAGCGACAGTAAGTGGGAGTGCCAAGGGGTGAGGAAGATAGGATCGTGTACGACTTACAATCAGCTTGGCATACTTCTACCACCCTCCGATGATATGCCACTGCTTCCGAGTACTCCTCGAGTGACCGATGGATTTTCGCAAGTTTAAGATTTATCGTTATCTCGTGGGGGTCTGCTGGAATCAAAGCGCGCTTGTAACATTCTACTGCTTCTCGAAGTCTGGATCGTCACGATGGCATCAACTCGGACTTTCACTTGCAATACATGTGGAACATACCTTCCGATCTCTTCATAGCACATCCCTTGTGCTTGCCACAACCGAACATCATAGGGCCTGTTTGTCCGTAAGCTGTGTAGACTATCAAGCATCCAGGAAAACGTACCGGAGGGCCGTCGCACGTTGATAATAATGCAGCGAATAATGGTGCATGCTTAACAGTTCATAAGCCTGCCCGAGACCATACCATGCTCTATAGTCTTTCCGATTAATGTCTAAACCAAACGTCAGCGCCGGAAATTTCTAAGGCGCGGAGTTCTGAGCGTACCCACGGCTCGTCGATAAGCTTCGATGGCAGCATGCGAATTCTTCATCTCTACATACTCGTGTCCCATCAAGGTCCAAGCAGAAAGGTATGTCCGGTCCAGTTGAGTAGCTCTTCGGAAGTACTTGACTGCTTTCTGATGCTCAGCTCGCAGTGAGTAATGATTTCCTGGTAAAACGCATCAATACAGGCGCCGAATAAAAACTGCCATTCAGAGCTTACCGATAAGACAGCAAACCTCTGGCCTATCTTTATCCAAAGCCAGAAACTCATGAGCAAGCTTCGATAGTTTCAAGCGATTATCCGTGACATAGAGGATATTAGAGTAAATATCGATGTCGTCTATGTGATTAGGGTCCATAGCCAATATTTTTTCAAATTGCACCACGGCCTGTGAAAAATCTATGGTTGAAGAAAGCACTCTCAGAATAATGCTAACAGAAGAACACAAAGATTGAGTGACAGCTGACCGTGGATATGATACAGGGCACATGCCTTCAAGCTCATAATCCAGATGCTATCCGGAAAAAAATCCGGGCTGAGCAAGCGATCACAAAGCTGAAGTTCATGCTCGGAGGGATTGTGGAGTTCGTTCAATGTCTTGATCTGGAAGAGTTGTGCAAGGGGGTGATCTGAAGGCACAGGTAACAGATGCAGAATAGAAGATAACTGTGGGAACGATCAGAATGGCTGCGAAGAGTACGGCGTGTTAGAGGGATACCTCTTCCCCGTCTCCTATACAACTCCCCAAAAGGATCCATGCAGACCAGTTCCACTGAAAACCAGCTATGGACAAGATAACACTCTCGATTGCCTCTTCTCGTCGTGATAGCCTGGAGAGAAACAAGGCCTTCCTGTATTACTAGATTCAGTAAGGTGTAAAACAACTAATTCGGCACGGACAGAAAAAGAAGCCACGGATCCTTATCGTCCTTCACAAGGTCGTAAAGCTCGCCCAAAGACTGATTGATTGGTGTAGGAGGTTGGTGACGGTTATCTGAATGCCGGTCGTTTGAGTTTATCATGGCTATCATAACGGTGGTAGCGCGGACTCACTGTCTAGCTTATGCCAATCTCTTTGTGCTTTTTTCTCTCCTGCCTAGAACATTGAAGTTCAAGAGAGAAGAAATACGGGTATCCTCATGCATACTAACAATAAATCGACAATACAGTCTGAGAAACTTGGATTTGACGCTCTTGCAATCTTTCAGTAGGTGGATAGCCCGATGGAAATCCCGCGCTTCGTAGCACGAACGAGCTGCTTGTAGGGCGTCTTCCTCCTCGTTCTCCAAATTAACCTCGTAGGCCCTATCTTCCTGTAAAGCATTAGTTATTTCGTCTATACCAAACAAGTGATCGTACCAATGCCGAGTCCTGGGTCAAGGCTTGCGATTGCGTGGGTGATTGGTTAACGAAATTTGGAAGGGCATGCGGTGATTGAGATCTCGCGGGAGTCGATGTAGAGAATGTGGAGAGAGACGGTAGATTCTCTATCTTCCTTTTGGTTGACGGTATGGAGAGTAATAGCTCTGACGCCCTGTTGAAAGGGTTTGGAAAGACAGCAAGGACGAGTAACACGAGCAACGCACCATTTCGCAGCAAACAGCAGACCTCTGTCAAGACATTCTTTGGAAGCGAGCCTAATTTCGGAGACGGTGCTTGAATCGACGGATGAAAACGAATTCATGGAAGATGAATGCCACTGAACGCGTGTTGAAACTGACAGGAATGTGGTCACGTCCAAGGCGCGTTCAAAAATAGCCAAATGCCTGAAATGGAAAACAACTGTTTGGTCCCTTGATACAACCAACTCTGCTGAGTACCACGATGTGTTGAGGCTGGACTCTCCTTGTTTATAACCGATATGTTATGGACACATTGGGTCTTAATCGTCCTGTTCTGTGTCTTGAGACTGTATTCAATTCTTCCAACTTCTGGCCGACTTAGTAGGTGGCGTGTCAAGCGGAAATCTGGTGCTTCGATTGCTGTCTTTCTGGGGTCAGGTAATGACAAAGTTCCTTATTTCTGTCACTCCTCTCGATGCTCAGTGCTTATACAGGAGGTCATACTACCGAAGCATTGACTCTTCTTTCTGCACTCGATCCTGAGAGATACAGACAAAGGTCATACATCGTCAGTGAAGGGGATGAATTAAGCACCCGGAAAGCCGAGGAGCTTGAGCTTCGTCTTTCTAAAACCAAACAGTCGAACGTAATTATTGTCGATGGCCTCCGAGTCACCGTCTTGACACTGATTGGATGACTTGTTCGCTCTCGCAGTACTCCATTATTTCAATCCCTCGCGCAAGACGAGTGCATCAATCCTTTGTGACTGTACCAATGACTGCAGCAATATCTTTATTCAGTTGTGTTTATCACTTCACCATAGCGCCACTACTGAACCAGCAAGGAACGGGCTCTCCTGATGTGTTGCTGTTGAACGGTCCTGGAACTTGCTTCGTTATATGTTTCGCCATGTACATCAACAGGGTACGAAAACGCACTCTTAAGACTTCCTGTCTCGACTGACAAGCCTGTAGTTTTTGGGACTGCATAGCCCCTGCATCATCTACATAGAGACCTTCGCCCGCATTCACACAATGTCCTTATCCGGCAAGTTAATGCGTCCATTGGCTGACAGGTGCGTCCACCATTGCCTAAACGACCTTTTTCTAAACTTGGGGCAGATTCGTCACTCAGTGGCCGCATTCAGAGCAAAGATTAAGTGACGAAAAATGGCTCGTCTAGACGATTTCACCGTACTAAATACATCAATGGTGATAAAGTAGTGTCAAAAAATGAAGTGTAGACCAACTTTGAGAGCATGGAGCGAGCAACAAGGCAGAATCATTTCCTTGTCCAGCGATCCTCTCCTGCATTCCCCCCACGCCTAGAAGGACTTGCACTTCTCCCTCTACCACCCTCTCTTTTGCTAGGCTCCCAGCCTCCTCCGCCATTTTCATTCTTCGGTGGATTGAGCCTACGTTCGAGTCTTTGCCCAGCCTTCAATGCGGATACCAACTCTTTTGAAGCTAGGCGAAGATGCATGAAATTACAGAAGCCACCCCTGTTACATTCCCCATTTTCGTTTTGGCGGCAGCACGCCTCTCGGAAGTCCGTTACAGGAGAGAGTTCTGCGTAAAGGGGTCGTCCTAGAAGACTCGTCAGTTTCCGAGCATTGTATTCCACAATGTTTCCTATGCTACGCACCAGCATACCAGCGCTCGTTGCAACTGTCCACCGCAGCTTGCGCTTCTGTCTCCCACTCATACCTCGCATAAACGTTGCCGATAAGATGGTCACCGACATTATCACAGACCTACGACGCACATATTATTAAATATCCACAAAGGTAAGGCATCTGTCAGTGGCACTTACATGAAGCTCTAAGAGGTGTCCAAATTTTGCCAATTCGCAGTAAAGGTCTTCGTAAACGGCATCAAAACCTTCTTGCAGCTCTTTCTCCGTCAGTTTGCAGACGGGATCATGCGCTGGGTTATGATAAACGTTGGGCAAGAGGATAGTCTGGGAGAAGGGTGGTTTGATGTGTTTCCTGGAGCATCTGTCACCGTGGCGACATGCACCTATCTACAGTACCATGAATGCCGGAAAAGACTGAGATGGACGAAACAACGTACTTTGTAATAGAACGAGCAGTTGACTCTGTCTTGCTCAGTACCAAAAATATTGGCCTACAAATATTGGGTAAGACTTCCTTGAATTATGCATCTATCAATACAAGCCTTACTCACCAAATGGGATGCCATCTTGTTGGGATGAAGAAAATGAAGATGCGGTATGCGGTATGAGTATTATAGCTTGAAGTTAAGAAAGCGCGGACGTTCTTATGCTGCTGACAAATGTGCTTTGGAGCCAAACAATGCCATCATCTCGGCATCCTGGCTCTGGGCTCATCGAAAAGGCTCATGACTTTTCTCGAACTTACAACACTTCCAGTAATTTGTAGAAGACGGCACGGTTGTACTGGTGTTCAAGCTAGTAGCAAAAGCGATATTTAACTCTTATGTCAATTGGGATGAGCTTATCAAAGTGGTTCCCCACGAAGTTTCAAAATCTTTCAGACTGTTAACGCTCGCCTGCCAAGGCCTAATGAAGCACCGGGGACTGTGCGATAGGCTATGGTGAACCAGTAGACTTAATCACGCTTGTACAAAATCGCACTTGAACGCGTTGCGCCAAGCCCGTGCATATATGGGATAATAAGGGATGGGCATTGGGCCGTGTAATTTTGAGTTGCATAGCTCCGACGCTGCAGCGAGTGTTGATTCGTTCATTACTATCGCACTTCATCGAAATTTCAGCGATGCGCTGGGCACGTCAGCTTCGCTACTGCACTACACGCCGTCACTACAACAAAGACGCTTTCCAAAGAGCTTACTTGACTACGGATTAGAGTAAATATTACGCGTCCCGCAATCGAGCATTTACGGTTCGTATGTATCCTCCGTACTGTGGTCATGGAAGTCGCTAGTACACACCTCAATTTTATTTCGGGAAATAGAATGCAGGACAACTTATCAGCTAGACGCTCCCTATTGGCCAGCTTTTTGCCATCCATCAGAAAGCTACGGCGGCCCTGCGACTTCAATCACCATCGAGTGAATTGATCCCTGGTCATTTATATACGTTCCATTCCATTCCATGTCCTCGTCAGTCATGTCAAGTCAGAGTACCAGCGGACTACCTGTTCGCTGACTTTGGGGCTTGCTGATCCTGAACGATGACTTACGAGTAAAGGCACAAGCTTCGGCTGACATCGAGGTTAAGGCACATGTGCCTTCTAGTCATAATGCATATGCCTGTGAATTTGAACGTTCGACTCTACCAGGGATTGCACCTTGTAAGAGACTGGGGGCCAATATGATAACAGAGCAGGCAGCACCAGGCAGCACCTACAGGCACCCACTGGCACTTCGGACTTTTCGTCCTATTGGAAAAAGACCGTGGGGGGCCGTGGTTCCTATCGTCCTGATCTTGTCCTAATGCGTGCGTTGGGCTGAATATCGAATCTCGCTTGGCAATTGATTCTCAAAGTATTCCACGGGGTGAAAATAGTTATTGCACTAAGAAGTCTCTTTCTACAGGCTTCTCTGAGCATTATGCCCCGTGTACAAATATCATCGTAAGCCCCACACAGCCTGCTGCGCTTATGGCTGCAGTGGGATAATATGTACCGTGTTTGTTTTCCATGCGAACTGAGCGGGAGAGAAAAAGTCCTCACCCCAGCTGCGCTCATGACCACGGCTCCCAGTGCGTTGATGGTTAAGATAGTGGATGCATATGCATGCAAGCTATAGAGCAAGCTTGCTGAAGACGCTAAGGTGGTGCAAACTTGGCGCCAAATAGTAATTAAAGAGATGTCCTAATCCCTCGGACAAAAGGAATCCTTAGGAAGCATTTGAGGAAGCATCATCACTGGTGCAACTTTATCTGTGACAACGAAGTATTAAACGGTAACATCGTGCCATGATGTTCAAGGAAGGCTTGGGACCGATATGCGAGAGGCCGTTGATAACGCCAAGATCATAGTTACTCGATACCGATCTTCATGAGGATACTTGTCACTGATAGATGCGTTGATCATTCGGAGTGGCATTTAAACACCAGATGGCTGAGTGGGTCTGTTTAGTCCTGCATTATTTTGTGCATTCTTATAACCCGTAGCCGATGCAGGAAGTACAGGAGGAAATCATCCGCAAATATATCCGGTCATCCTAAAATAGCAATACTCCAGTTGCAGACTTGCGTCCGTCGAACAATTGAGCATGCCAAGGAATTGGATTAAAATGGATTGTTATGTGCAAATATAGTAATAGATTTTCTCCGGTGAACAAATCTCTAATCTTAATCTATTTTAAGACTTGTGCGTTACCGAGTTCCACAAATAGATTATAGATAGCCTTTTTAGGTGTCTCACACTTGGCAGATGCGGTGAAAATCTTTTTCACACAAACGTTGACAGACGTTTCTAATGTTCTATTTGGCCTATCTAGTAAAAATTACACAAAGAAATACATGGTTAATCAATTCTGTACCCTATCATGATCTCCGTGGGGGTTCCCAAGACATGAAAGAATCGTCCAGTGATGTCGGGGAATTAGCGCTTGAAGCAGTCATATCCCAGGGCCTAGCATTCATCATGGGTGCCCGCTGTGAGGGTGATACTCGATGAGCGTACATTTGAGGGGATAGATAGTTGCCTGCAGGATTTTCGCTTATCCCTCTTTGCGACGATATGTCACTTAGCGCATTTCTGGTTATGTTTATTATCAGAAAACGTCAGCAAAGATAAGCGCAGTAGGACTCACATAGTCAGCGAGTCCAGCTCCGAGATACGCTGTGATAAGTGGCAGAATCCTCCGATTTGATGGCTGGCCGACTGGCTGAGCACTTCAGATGCCTTCCTCAATCGCAACGACAGTTCGAGCAAAGAGTTGTAAGTCGTTTGTTCGTGTAGACAGTTGCAAGGCTGTCCGCCGGCATGCTTGTGCATGCGGCTCTCCATGACAGGGGGAAAGGCACCGTCGCCAAATCCTATGAGCCCCGGATAACTGAGGAACATGGAGGACAGATCGTAGTCCTGGAAGGAGTTTTGACCTGCAATGCCGACGTTGGTCAAAGGGTACTCGTCGGTCGGAGTCATGAGTCCGGGTGAAGGAGTATTCAGTGGAGAGCCGGGTCCGTATGTGGATTTACGTCTGGTTTCGAGATGAGGCTGGGGATGAATGGAGTTGGAGAATGTGGGCTCGCTTTGTTTCGAAATGTTCATAGGATGTGTGGAATTGTGGGTTGGAGAGTTATCACCGCGTTCGGAGGAAGACGAAGACATAGGCGGGGAAGAAGATGAGCCAGAAGACGAGCCTTCGCTCGCTGTTTGTGGCCGCGAGCCCCATTTCTCAAAATCTTCTCCGTTACTGGTTGACTGAACCCATCGAGGGTGGGGTTTATTCTTGAGCTAGATAATCGAACGTTGAGATATTTGGTCCCGTAAATATGGGGGATAAGACAAACCTCCCGAATAACACCCTCTAGTTCTGCTACTCGCTTGAGCAGGCGAGAACTTTCGTCCTGTGTTTCTGTTCGTTGGCTCGGATCATCTACTTCATAGACACACAGTCCTGTCTGCAAGCGGATGTTAGAGCCGTCACCTTTCCCAGATAAAAGTCACGTACCAGGCCCAGTTGGGTGCAACGAGCACAGGCAGGGCGCTTTCTGTCACACTAATAGCTAGTTAGTATATTATAAATGGCCGTATACTTGAGCCAAACAATTACCATTCTTTTAGATGTATGGCAATTTAAGCAGGACTGTGTAGTCCTGTTACGACGCCTAGCACGAAGTATGAGACGAAGGCTATATACAAAAGCGTTCTTAACTTACCTCTTGCGATGGTCGCCGTCGGGGGCGGGCGTCGAGTCCGAGACACTACTCCTCTTCTTGCGGTTGGCACTTTCTGACGACATAATGTGAAGTAGGGATTAGCTTGACAGTTAGCGTGGTTGTTGGGTGAAGGACAAATTGAAAGGTACCTAGGTATTTGTAGTCTTAGCAAGTCTTGGCATCCCCGATTTGTTCCAAAGGCGGTAATACTGACAGTTTTGTGTTGGCAGATTGCATATAGAAACTTTCCCAGAGGTAGTTGACGGAGCCTTCTGAAGAAAGAAGCCTTGTTCGCCAACTTTCCATGATATCGGGTGCTTGGATATCAGAAGTAGCAGAACCGTGAGAGATGGAGAAAGCGCACAGCATTTTGCAGATTTTCCCACCACGAGAGTACCAGTCAGGCATGAGAACAGAGATGTATCGGAGGAGAAAGCGACGAGTCAGACGTGATCTAGGAAGAGCCAATAACATCATATAATGGCGTTGACTTATCTTTGTATCCGAAGTAGCAACCCAAACGGCTGCCGGCATATGCAGAGTTCCGCGGATCCAGATGTACGTTCACCGACATCGTTTACGGGCAAATAACGGACATTTGTGCACCTTGCGCCCATGTAGTATGATGCACCTGAGATGTCGATCCAGGTTTCTGGGCAAAATTGTAAACGTCTTCAAAATGACTTGATAATTATCTAGTTGGGAGGCAGGCGTTTCAGAAAGCGAGCTAGTCAAGGTGGCAGTTTTCTGCGAGTACCTCGGTACCTCTTGGTACCCACAGACTGTGGTGCACCAAACGGCCCTTCAAACTCCAGTATCCTTCACGCGGACCAGTGATCCAGAGTATTTCCCAGCAATAGGGAGCACGCCGGGGTTCTAGAGACCCATGACGGACCTTTCGCGCGCGGAGACAGATGCGTGCATGGCCCGCTTATCGTGGCTTTGGGCCCACTATGTAGGTTGCTTGGTCTTTTTGTTGTATCTTCTCCGTGTTCGCAGATGCAAACGTCAAGTAAACGTTTGTTCGAAGGCAGTTCGAAGGTGTCATTGGTTGGCAAGTCAAGATACGATCTCTTGGCGATCTCAGGCGGTCAGCGAATTTCATAAATGTTAAGCAATCAACAGAGTGTGTGATACGTAGGTGGCGCTTTTGGCTTTTCCACCTTGGCACGGATTCTCCTCCAGCAAACATGGCTACTCGAGCCAAGACTTTCCCAATGTGCTTTTGTACGATTGGTACAAGGTCGATACTTCTTTGGAGGTTGCTTAACTCGAACAAGTCCTTAGTCCAGGGAAGTCAGGTCGTTGAAACATATGGGAAAATTCGGAATACGCTCTAGTTGGTCTAGAAGAACTAAACGTTGAAGGCTATCAGGTAACTGCCCCAGGATCGAACAAATGCGACCTTCTTTTTTCGCTATAGCCATACCCCTGGCGCACACGATCCTGCGACACGAAGAGCGAGTGGGAAAGAGGTTTTGGTCAGGCCAATTCCAGACCCCACTCTACGCAATACTACATAATGCCCATGGTTCATGGAAGAAGTTGCGAAGTACGTGGAACGGGCCATCACCTTTTGGTTAGTAGCCTAACGTGCGCCTGACAAGTTTGGCAGAGAAGTTTGCCCCGAGGCCGTGATTGGATGACTGGATGATTGGATGGTGCCTTGAGCTTGGCAGCGTCTATGGACATGAATCAAAACACAAACGCTCTTCGTCGCCAATAGAAACCTGCCTATACCACTATTAGTAGTAGTGGTTAAAGCGCCCATTCTCTTTGATGCACTGGTCACCTTTCCTCGCTCTGCAATCCGCTAGACAGTGTAGAAGTTCTTGACCCACAGAAAACACCACGATGGTAACGGCACACGAATTATCAACCTGGTCAGTACTGGTGTAAGTCGATGCTTCTAGCCAAAAGCAACCCATTGTAATAAAATCGACATGTCAGAACCAGCTTTATGATACACAGCCTTGGTGGGAGCCGTCTTGACCACCTAGCGAAAAATAACTCCTCCCAGATTGACTAGTCCTTACTCGAGTACCCCATGCGGTTAATTAAATGTATTGCAACCTTTGTTAATTTTAGGGACGTGCGTGTAGGCAACTTCCTCGAACCGGGAACCCATTTCTGCCAACTTTGTCTCGATTACGACGACCTTATCGGCTGCGCAACTAAACGTTTGTGTGACATTATTGATACCCAGTATTGTTCAGGACATATATACCCTCGCAGTTTTGAGTGCATGGGTTCAGTCTGTCTCAACAAACAGCGACAGCGTAGCGCCATGGGAGCCGCCAGGAGCAGTTCCTGCGGCGTGCGCAGCTGTGGCGACGGAAGCTTTCAACTCTTGAGCAGGCCAGGTAATTGTTTCCTTATGAGTAGGTTAACTTGCTTAATCCTAAGATATGGCAGAAACATAATAATAAATATACGCGCAGCAATTACACAGAGTAGTGAATTAAGCAAATGAACTTCCCAGACCACCTAACAACGTTATCCACCAAGCACGGTACAGTGTCATCCATCCCTCCTCATTGATTATTCTTTGCGCACAATCAACCAAACCATGGTAAGGGTCACCTTCATGTCTTAACCTGTGAGAGTGGAAATTGTTAAGTTCAAGAAAGGCAACTTGTGGATTGAGAAATTGAGACTAACCCAATGACCTCTTCTTCTCCATTTCCATAAAGTACTGCGTCTTCCGAATCACCGTCAACTTCCTGTGCAACTGAATTGAACTCGGGAGAAGCATGATTTCGTTGGATGGCTAGTCTAGTAGCTATGACTTCCAAAGGAGTCAAAGCCAAGACCGAGATAAGGAGGATGACACAGTAGACAATCAATTTGAACGTAGATGAACCCGTTGGAATCAAACCAGGTTCAGACAGTGCAGGCAAAAGGACACGTCGGAGAGGTCCTAGGAACAAAGTCACAATAGCGATATGGAGTACTTCAGCCGCCATGAGTCCTGGAGTCAAATAAAGGATCCAAGGGCGGCGCAATTCAGTCGGGGTCAGAAGAATGCGCAAAGAAGCCGTGGCGTTAAAGTATGATAGTTTGTAAGGCGTTGTAATCGATCTTATGCGGAGTGTTACCCCGGGATACCAGCAGGAGAATTTACAAGACATACCGATAAGTCAAGATTGCCGTTGGAAGAGATATGATCATCATAATAACACTGTAAATCATGGTTCCCTGCACGGTGCGTCAGTAATTTAAAGAATGAAGAAATGCTGGCGCTCACCAAGATGCCGACTTCAGGTGCTCTGTAACTTCCATGCCGAGGCTTATCTGTGTCCATGGTAAAGAGAACTATGAGACTGATGAAAAGGGTGCTAATAGCAGTCGGCACTAAACACAAGGAGAAGAGGTTAGAGATTAAATGACTGGGGCGTCTGAAGTACGTACTCAGTCCTTTATAAAGTCCGGGCCATCCCTAATAGTTAAACGGCGAGTGAGCAGAGAATTAGACGGTGAATTGCTGTACACCCACCTCCAATTGGTACACTCGTTGCAGCATTCCAAAGTAAGACTTTACAATAGGGCCTGTATACAAATCGGTTCCTCCTTCTGGGTCGAGTTGTAGGCCTTTCGGATTGTAATTCGCTCTGAATCTGACCAGAACACCTGTCAAAGGCACGAAAACGGCGAGGCTAACGCCCATGGCGAGCAGTAATACAATTGAGGTTGGTTGTTCGGACATTATGAACTGAGGATGAGGGTGTTCGTAGGCGGGATAGTTCAATGCAAGGTCGACGTCGACTGCGGAATGAAGACGGTATGAGGTGTACTGAGCAGTGCTGCACAAGCGCTGAGCCGTTCGCTCTCGGTGCCAGTGGTGACGTTCACTTCTGATCATTACGTAATATAATACATACTTAGTAAGTCTATCGAGGCTCTAGTAGGGACCGAAGGGAGGAAGAAAAAATCTTGGAATTGTCGTCAAATTCATGAGCACGTCCGAACCCTGCAAAATTATGTAGATCATTGGAAAGTAAACCACGGACTATGTATTGATTCGCCGCCTTGGACAGGCCGCGGGATGTCAACTTGAATACTTGGTTTACTTGTGTTAAACCGCAAACACTGCGCGTATAAGTATCACGGTGCATAACTGAGAGGGCGGCAAGCTATAGATTTCTCCTATGAGTAAGTATACGATGTTGGAGACGAGCAAAGAGAGACAAGGATAGTGCATGCTGGCGCGTGGGGCATTATTATTCAAGGTTTCCTGATTTGACTCTCCGCCGAGTGTAATGATTGTTGGCCACAGTCAGTTCGCTTCCTCCTCCTCCTCGCCTTCATTCTGCTTCCCTCTGGCCTCTTCCACATATCTCTTTGCGATATATCTAGTACATGATCTCGACTTCAGAATCTACGCATAATAACAAGGTCTATTTAATTACTTCTGACTGGAATTATTCGTTTTGACATGTTACAATTTCCTCAGGGAAAAGTGCTGGAACAGCTGAAATCCAGCAGGGAACGGTTGAATCGTACGCAGGGTACACTATCTCGAGAAATGTCTCAAGGACTATCAAGTCAGCCCACCTCCTCCATGCCTCCTGCTCAGTCTCGAGATGCCACATTATCTTCTCGCTTTTTCCCCAACACTCCTCCCCTGGGCAATGTTCTTGTACCTAATTCCAGTCCAATCACCCCCGAAGTACCAGAATCGAGGCCTTATCGGCCTTACAGCGCTCCTCTAGTACCGGGTACCTCCTCTTCGTCGTCGTCGTCGTACAACAACGGCTGGGCGCATAATGCTCAAAGTTTCGGTTTTGATCCTTTAACCGCCTCCACCGGATTTACTTCTCGTAGCGTATCATCGCACGCGACTCTCCGCCGCCAACATGACAACGAAGAACAAGTGAACCATGAGGAAGGTCCTCCACGTAAGAGGATCAACAGAGGCTCTTCGAGGGACGCGTTTGCCGTTCCACCTTCGCCTCCTGCTTCCGAAGCCTCTCGCAAAGCCCAGAATCGACATGCACCGACCATGAGCATGGATGCCGCATCCCAGTCCTCGGACGACTCCCTACTAGAGCCCTCCAGCATCCTTGCAGGGCCATCAAAGCCACGCCTTGTAAAGAGCACCCCGGATCCCGTTCGCGAGTCACCCACTACTCTCGACCCTCAATCCGATAAAGCTTTTCAGGTCTTTCAGATGGAAAATCCTATGTATGACTTGCATAGGAAAAAGGCTGCATGGGTAACCGCGAACGGAGACAAGAATAAGGCCATGTCACTTTTAAACGACTTCAGTTGGCAACCCACGCCCTCACTTTCACCTGTTTCTGCCTCCAAGGAGAGTGTTGGGAGAGTGAAAGAATTAGAAGATGCCTCTAAGGCGCAGCGTGCTTCTGTCAAGGAGAAAGGGAAAAAGTCTTTGATCTATGCCCATCGAACGGTGCTAGAGACGAAATTACCGTCCACGCCTACACCTACCAAGTCTCTGGTTAACTTGGATTCCCCTATTTCTGCCATACCTGCATCTCCATCAACCCCCATCATAAGACAACCTCCACGAAAACGAGCTAAGAAATTAGTGATTGACTCTGATTCCGAGTCTGCCTTCGACGGGGAAAGTGACCAAGAGGAAGAAATCAAAGAAAAGTCTTTGATCTCAGCAATTGAACTTCGTGCTTTAGACTACATTAACTCCTCTGAGGCAGATGCATTACAGGAACTGACCGGTAGGCTAAACAAGTTTTATTGACGGGTTATCTTGTCCTAATATTGTCATCTAGGATGTACTTCCGAACAAGCGCAAGCAATAATTGGCCTCCGCCCATTCCTATCACCTGAGGACATTAGAACTAAACTCGGTACTGGCAAGAAGAAGTCGTCCAATGGAATTAGCTCTCGACTATTCGATGACTGTGTAGGGATACTGAAGGAATATGGGATGGTGGATGATGTCCTCGAGAATTGCGAGAGCATCGGTGCTTCGCTTCGTTCTTCCATTGAATCCTGGACACCCAGTCGAAAGAACGTTGTTAATGATGCTGCGGAGGAGGGTGCTCTGAGCCTTACTTCTGTGTCTTCCAAGGACACAAAAGCGAAAAACTACCTCACGCACCAACCGACATTGCTGGCCAATGGTGTCAAATTGAAGGAGTACCAACTTTTGGGCGTGAATTGGCTCAATTTACTCTACAGCAGGCAGTTCAGTTGCATCCTTGCAGATGAAATGGGTATGCTTCATCGTCAGTTTTGCCTGCCGCCACTAAATGTGATTCAGGCCTTGGGAAGACAATCCAGGTTATCAGCTTTTTGGCGTACCTCAAAGAACAGGGCAAGAAGGGTCCCCATCTCGTCGTCGTCCCGTACGTAGGATCCCAAGACTCATTTTGGACCTCTCTGATCATGTATTGCATATAGATCCTCGACCTTAGAAAATTGGTGCCGTGAATTTGCAAAGTTCGCACCCACCATATCCGTACAGACATACTACGCGGACAAAAACGAGAGGCCCCTCCTTAGAGAAACTCTTCTTGGGACTCAGCGATGCCACAATAAGGCTGACGGTTGGGAGGTTTTGATTACGACTTACAATCTTGCTCAAGGCGATGACCGTGATAGAAAATTCTTTCGCAAGATTGATTGGGACGTATGTACATTTGGCATCCTGTTTTTCTTCCATCAGTTCTCAACTACTAACGTTGCCATGCGTCACCGTGCTGCAGTGTTGCGTCTTCGACGAAGGCCACGTTCTCAAAAACTTCCAATCTCAACGCTATCAATCTTTACTCAAGTTTGGTTCCAAATGGCGGTTACTGCTGACTGGCACGCCATTACAGAATAATTTGCAGGAACTTGTTGTATGTAACCTTGTATTCATTTCCTTTACACATCAGACTTATCTCGGCTCGAAAGTCCCTGCTTAATTTCATATTACCCGAACAATTTGCAGGCTCGATAGGGTCGTTGCGCGCAATTTTCAAGGTCAAGGGAGACACCAAGATCAGCCTGCTATCTCAGGAACGAATATCTAGAGCGAAGACAATGATGACTCCGTTCGTATTACGTCGAAGGAAGGATCAGGTGGGTCGATGTTTTCTGTATTCATCTTTTTGCAGCTGTTGATTTCTGTTATACACGGCAGGTCTTGAAGGATCTTCCTAACAAAACTGAACGCATAGAATGGTGTGATATGACGGAACTCCAGCGGTCCATCTATCATGACACGCTTAATCGTTCGCGTAAAACCATCGTAGAAGCAATCCTGGATGACGATGATACAAATCCTACTACCAAACCATCGAAGAAGAAGCCTGCCGCTCGTTCGAAGGACAAAATGTACGCGGAAAATAGCTCGAATGTGCTCATGGATCTTCGGAAAGCAGCTTCGCATCCCATGCTTTTCCGAAGTCTCTTCACCGACGATACCTTGACTGGAATCACACAACAGCTCCTCAAAGAGCCTGACTTCAAGAAACGCGGCGCTTTGTTTGACCTCGTCAAAGAAGATATGTCAGTCATGACTGATTCGGAACTGCAAGTCTTTTGCGCGACGTATAAAGTTTGTTGGTCTTCAATCTGATCGGAAGCTCCGTAATGACAATGGCATTCAGTCTACTAGGAAATACCTTCAAAACCAAGACTGTTACGTGAATGCTGGAAAGGTGCAAGTGCTCCTGAAACTCCTAGAAGACTACCGCAACCAAGGTCGCAAAATATTGGTTTTCTCCCAGGTACGTCTATTATATACTCAGACGTTGTGATATCTTATCCATGTCAAACATAGTTCACACAAATTTTGGACATATTGCAGGCCGTGCTCAAGAGTCATGGCATCAAATTTCTAGTTCTGACTGGAAGCACGCCAGTGGATGTCCGACAGACTTTAGTGGATGAATTCACAGAAGACGATTCCATTCCTGTGTTTTTATTGTCAACCAAGGCTGGGGGTGAGTCGCATTCTGCCAGAGTTAGTTCACTTTCTGACAGACTACAGGCATGGGTATCAATCTCACTGCGGCGTCTGTCGTTATCATGTAGGTTCTATTCGTATTGTTTGTTTCTGTGATCATTCATTGATTCCTACGAAGGTTCGATCAAGATTTTAATCCTCATAATGACCGCCAAGCGCAAGATCGTGCATATCGTATTGGGCAGAAGCGAGATGTGGACGTCGTCAAGCTCATTTCCAAAGGAACTATCGAAGAAGATATGCTCCGACTTGGAGAAACCAAACTAGCGTTGGACGAGGCTGTAGCTGGAGACGCAGACGAGAAAGATGGTAGTGCGCCGGAGCGTGCTTTGAAAACATCGTTGTTGAAGACACTCCGGCAACAGTTCATCCAGAGTGAACAACAGCCGGGCAGTGATTAGGCCTAGTCAAATCATTCATACTCTGGAGCCTCGTATTAAACTATACACTATCTGCCGTGACAACAAAGTGGCATCAAGGTTTCTCGCTCCTACTGGAATACAGAGAGACCTCTAATTAATCTATCCACACTTGCACGGAAGTACTCGTTATCTATACCCTGCTCCCTCGAGTCCATTTTTACTAGGGGATTCCTTACTACGTATTCCAAGAACGGGCCAACATATATTTGGCGTAGTACAAAGCGTAGTGAATCGGTTTTTGGATCACTAAGCATTACAAATTTGTACCCAGATACGGTCTCAAAGAGATGTAGCTTGTAGGCAGATGTGCGATAATTGGTGAATTGTTCGTCTCTACAGCATAGATTATCGTCAAAGGTTACAATCTGAGATTCGAAATTAGCACTCGCCTCGTTGATAATTTCTTGATCATATTCCTCAATGATATGACCACGCCATATACTAACTTCGCTTCCTCATCGAATGGTAGGCCCGTACTTGTGGTAGCGGCAGCACCAGTAGGGGTTTGCAACTGTGGCGTAGTTGGCAATTGACTGGATCCTTCATTCATGGCGACAACGATCCCCGTGCTTGTGGAGAGTGTATTTCTGGGGCTACTGAAGCCGGATGTCGACCCAGCGTTGTTCTCCGTACTTGTTGTTGCATTATAATAGACCGCTTGAGAGACGGCAGGAAGAATTCCACCTTCGACAGCAGGTTTCGGCCGCTTGCTTCGATGCCAGTCTTGGTAATAGACACAGATGCAATGCCTACGTTATCGATGAGGCTCCTACAGAGATCGCTAGGTTATGGCAAAAGACCTATACCTATCATAAATGTAGAGACTGTGAATTGTCATCCCGGGCGCGGCCTAGTGGTTATGCAGCGTCAACGCAGAGAACTGAAGTCTATTTGCGGATAAAGTTATATGCCGGTAGCTGTCCTCTTTGCTTTGGAATGGTGAGGATACAGGAAGAGGTCAGTTTGTAGGAGTTGTTTTGTGTGAGCCGCGAGCGCGTGAGCCCTCGTCGCTTCAGTCGTTCAGTTGGCATCAATTGATGCACACTCCCAAAATAGGTCTGCAGAGAAAGATTCCAACGAATGACTATATGAATGGTTCACTATGTCAACGCCTAAGTGTATGTATAAAATACTAAATACTTTTCATCCTTCCAATCGGTAGTCTGTAAATGGGCAAAGAAAAATATTCCCGACTTTTCCCCCATATTTCAGCGTTCTCGTCCAACCCCGCATGCACGTCACTCCACGACAGATCTAAACCGATTGACGAAAGATGAAGTTCAGATATGTGAGTGTAAACGTCGTAGAATAATGCATCTAAATGGTCGTAAATTTAGTACCGATATCTTACTGTTATTACAACCTTGCTTACTTGTTGCTCCAAGACCGTTGAAAAAACTGAAGCGCGATTGACCATCTGCGAGAAGGTCAGGAAGATGGTCAAAGAATTGTCGAAGATCGCCATAGTCCTCCGAAAAAGTGTCAGTATAGACCACATCAAATCCACCGCTACTTAAAAGAGACTCGGTGTCAACGAAATCTTGCCATCGCCCTTCAAGTATCTTAACACCCCTTTTGTCATACCATCCTTGTTTGCGCATGAAAGCAAGGACGTCTGGGTGAGCTTCAATGATGACATGCTCTACTGGAGAATGCGATTGAAATAGATTGTCAATCTGCCAGGAGACCATTAGCAATTCCTCAACAACCAAAAAAGCAGCGTACGATGCCTAGTCCAAATCCTATGTTCAAAATCTTGAGCTTTCCGGCATGGGGATGGTCGTCACATAATTTATGCACCGTCTCGCGCATGATGGGTTCTTCCCAGCCCATCATAACGCCGACTTCTTCACCTTCGACTTCCAGCAAACAGATATGCTGCCCGTGATCGTCAACCACATATTTTAGTTTTGAGCTCAAGAAGGCTTCAGAAGATCCTGTAGCGGTGTCGTCTTCGCCACGAAGGATCAAGGTTGACCCATCGGACAAGGGTCGTTTCTCAAGCAATCCCAAGATAAGTTCTATGGCAACTTGAGCAATCGTAAGGGTCGGATATTCTTTGATCTTGCTGCACCTGAGCGTATTCCAGCATCTCGGATAGCATTATAAGTCGCTTCGTTATTAAAAGACAAGCAAATATCGCCAGGAGTGTTTTTTAAGTAGTCAACTAGGGACGGCTACTTATGAGCGAAGACTTAAAGCTATGGCATATTTAACTCACCGGCATTCCATACAGCCCCTCGCTCTATGAGCAATTTGATAAGTTCGAGATTTTGAGTGTAAGCTGCTGCATGTAAGGGTGAAGTCCCTTCGGCAAGATTCTGATACCAGATCGGTGCTCCCTGGTCCAAGAGACCTTTTATCGCGTCAATAGGTTGACCGTCAAGAATGTTTGCAATGAGTTCTTCGCCAAGTTGAGTTGCCACAGCATCTATATCGTCCTCCATAGTGAATTGGAACTTGTAAAGGAAAGGACACGGCGTTGAATGATTTTCATTGACTGCCGCGAGTGACACCCGCACGAGTAGTCACATCATAGGCCTTAGCGTGACTCAGTGACGGCATTCCTTAGAGCATTGCACATAGCAGCTTCTTCACTGTTCAGGTCATATCCTCCACAAATCCTTGCTGTTTTCTTTCATCCAGTTTCCAAGCTAAACCTTATGGCAGACACTTCCTCCACAAGCTCTACTCCCAATGTGAACCGGCATGCGCTTACTCCAGTAGAGAAGCAGCGTTCTCAGCTAGAGAGGCTTTTGAAGGACCCCGCAAAACCTGCGTTTATTCCGCCTCCGCCCAAGGAGAAGACGATCCGGCCTGCCCGGGAGATGATGAAAAATGTCCAAGGCTCAAGCGCAGGCGCAGGCAGTGGAGAGTTCCATGTTTATAAAGCAAGTCGCAGACGAGAGTATGAAAGGTTAAAGCTTCTGGAGGAACAGGCGAAGAAGGTATGTCTCTCGTTGCAACAAAACTCTCAGCTTATTGATAAAATACAATACATAGGAGATTGAAGTAGCGGAATTCGAGAAACGTCGGCGGGAATTGGAAGAAGCTGCGAATGCGAAGACAGCCAAAAATCGTGCGAAGAGACAGAAGAAGAAAGAACTTGGTAAGAAAAAAGGAGGAGGAAAGGATGAGAAGGAGGCGACGCCTCACCGAGGTGCAGAAAGCTCCGGTGTGGATTTACCCATAAAGAAGCGGCGTCTAGTCAACGGAGAAGAGTTGGTCTTCAAGAAACCGACGGGAGATGATAGCCAGGACGAGGAATCAGAACAGGAACACCATATTGATCTCCCCGACCGCAGAACAGAAGAGCCCACACCCGACAAGGAAGTTCAAGCGGCTCCCGTAGTAGAGACTGCGCGCATAACGATTCTGGAGGATGACTGATGACTTCTTAAATTATTCCTTGACCGTGTATCGATGGTGTGTCTGATTCAATGTAATTTTTTATGGAATATACCTGCACTACTTAAATCGAATTCAGTAATTCCGAATAGAAATAAGAACCTTCTCTAATTGTTACATCGGTGGCTCCCTGAACTGTCGTTCGAATACAGTGAGTAATGTGGTGCTCAAGCTTCACATTCTACGCCGGGGCTCATGCAATTCTTATCAATATATCTATCAGCTGGCTGGAAGTCCTCTGGATTTATATGGGCAAACTTTCCAAATCCTCGAGCTTGATATACTTCTTCAGATTTTCTCCTCGAAGGTCCTCTACCTACGTCCCGCCATCAGCTTCAGCAAGGCAAAGATTGCAAGGAAAACACACTTCTTGGTCCAAGTGTTTGAACAAGACGTCTCGAAAGCTATCCAAACATTCTCGCATCTCTGTTGGCGAGTAGGCCGAAGGGGAGTCTTTCCAGGTCCTAACAAGTTTCTGTAACCGTTCCAAACCTTGTGATCGGGGGTGCTCTTCAGCACAGTCTGAGTACTCTACGAAGATATAAAGGATCCAGACCTTCGTGGATTCCGTGATGAGATGCAAGATGTTCTCCGTCGTCTGCAGCGAACTGGGGCATAGTTTTTGCCAAGATAGGGAAGAGGTGCCGTTCTTCTATTGTGTGGTGCATGGTTAGGTCTGTTCCTCAGGTAGTACGTGTATGAGCGATAGAATGTGTAGAGCAGCTGACGATTTCTTGCTTACGGTGGTTCAGGGCGGTCACCTTGTCAAGATATCGAGCGAGAGGCAAACCTATCGAATTGAAGGAGCCATCTGCGAGCTGTCATAACATCATAAATTGGTGAAGATCGTGCGGCAGCTTTGTTCTTCAAATGCTCACTGTGTATATTTCATTGACTAAGATTCGCGTTAGTATTCTCGCCGCCTGTCGATGATGCCTCCCGACTTACATTCTTCCTTGAACCAGTCGTGAAATGCGCTCATCTTCTGGCTCAGCTGAGCAACTCAGCGTTAGTCCTGTGATGTCGTCTGTTCACAAATAAAATAGGAAGCATACTCTATTCCACCTTCTTTCTTCTCGGAGAGCGGCATATCCAGCGGTGGTGGACATTCTTGAGATCCAACGTTGTCGACGACTTGAAGTTGAAAGGGGTGCGCGAAATACTATACGATAATCGAATGCAATTTATAAAAAATTCTTTGTCAACGTATCAAGGATTTGTAGAATCCAGGGGCAATCCAGGGGACGATTGTGTGTGATACTTGCAGTTTAAGTCTGTTTTGTGTAATAAACGTAGTGTCATGGAAGAAATATGCGTGTAGAGTCATGCGTCATGACTAATGCTATCTCTTTCAAAAATAGATCACAGATTCTTCCGAGTCGCAGGTCCCGGTGGTAACTGCACCCAACACTAACTGTAGATTATCATTATATGATAACGTTATTCCGTCTCTCTATGGTCACTTATGGTCTTTCCCAACTAGTGCCCAATGCTCAAGCAGCCTGCCAGACCTGTCTTTCTTGGTTCCAGAAGGCCGATTATTGTCACTAGCCAGCTTGAGCATGGCCCCCTCCAGTACCGTCTCTCACGTCAGCTATTAATAGCTAACGTAGGGGCTATATAGCACCGATACGGTCATTAGTACGCAAGTGGGCACGCCGCAGCCAATCGAAACTCCTCCCTCCCTCGTCACCCTTCTGTACTCGGCGATTCCTCCACATCATGGCAAGAACATGCCCTTCAGATAACGCAGCTGCCGTAGATCAATCATCGTTCTGGGAAGCAGGAAATATTCATTGGGATGACCACCGCATAGGTTGGGCAATAGCAGGTGGTTCGACAGTCGTGGTAAGTACGGATCTTGTCGCTTCAACCTGTATGCTGTATGGTATTTCTCCCCAACCAGACCCTCATAATATCCTCCATAACCGTGCTCTCGCATTGTCGGTAAGCTTACGACTTCGTGATGTTGTTATCCTGGTTGTCCTCAGGAAGGAGCAGAAATTACAATAACGCGAGGCAGCAACGTCAAATGTAAGGAAATGCTCGTGGAAGGGCCGAAGTGTACTCAAATATCTTTACTTCTTCTCACAGACTAAGAATTCTTTACATGCCGCCTGTATACGCTGTCATATCGTTCCTGTCATATCGATTCTTTAGGGATTACACTTATTATTCGTTTGTTGAAGTTGGTAAGCACGTCGCTTATAAGAACTTGTTCATGATATCTAACCGGGCAATTAGCCTACGAGGTATTATACACTCTACGTCGTACCTTTTCATACGAAAGACTTTCCCTGACATTTCAATTCAAGGCCATAACACTCAGCGCTTTCTTGTGTGTTCATCTCGATCTTCCTGTTTATAGTAACGCTGACAGTGTCAACAAGGCTTCTGCTCATTGAATTTGTCGCAGAGCAGGCGGCAGAAAAGAACGCCATACTCGTAGGAAAAGAGAAGAAGAGCCTGATCTTTCCGGTGAGCGCCTAGACTTCAACTTTCATTTAACATGACCATCGTAATCATCTACCAAGTTTTGCTGTTGGAGATATAGACCTACAAAGGTCCGTATATCTTATGTTCATGCCAAATGCCATGTTATTTATCAGTCTTTAGCCATATTTCATGCATGCTGTCAAGGTGGGTATTTTTGCGGGAATTCCTTGTGCTTTTGATCATATGAGGAGGCATGGTCGCTAGTGGTCGGTGCTGCAGTATGTGATCGTGCGTCCAGGTGAGTTCACTGTTTTACTGTCTCGGAGGCTTACAACCAATAAACCTACAGCTGTATCCATTGTGGGGATTATTTGTCAAGCTCGTGGAATCCTTTGCGAGTCAGAAGGATTCAACGTTCATTTTGCGAATGTGTATCTCGAAGCCATTGACTTCGTGAGCATCAGGTACTCGTTAACATCACTCAACTTCCTTTATATGAATTTCGATCAATTTAAATCCTTCAGTGTGGCGTTGTACGGCCTTCTAATATTCTACGCCCTTACGAGAGACGACTTGGTTGGGAAGAGACCTCTTGCCAAATTCCTGTGCATCAAACTCATTGTCATGTTTACGTTCTATCAATCTTTCGTCGTAGGTCATTGATTTCCCACTGCGTCAACCGACCTTTAAGCTATTGTACTCTAGTTTAGCGCACTGCAAGGCAGAGTGATTCATGGTAAGAAATAGGGACCGCATGCCTCGACGTCGCCTTTACCTATCGTCGTTCTGCCTACAGGCACGGAATTTTGGACCGCAACCAACATATCGAATGGTTTGAATGCCCTGGCTATCTGCATTGAGGTTCGTGTGACCATAGTCTCCACGTACGTCTGGGTTGACATGCTGTTTTTAAGATGATATTCTTCTCCATTTTCATGTGGTGGGCTTATCCTGCCAGAGAGTACAAGGAACACAAAAAACGGACATCGATCTGGCGGCCCCTTTGGGATAGGTCTGTGTTTATAGGCCTCTGGAGAAGGATGAATTACAGCTGACGTGGATATCCCCTCAGCATTAACTACTGTGAGCTGTTGACTGGCTGTGGAAAGACCTTGACATCTAACTGTCCCTAGCTGACTTCTTGCGAGAAATGATGATATCCCTCAAATTCTTCTTCAAACGCCAAGATAAAGGACTCAGGCGCAGTAATACCACTAAGTTCGACTACGCTTTCCAGCTCGAAGGACCCTCCCGCGGTGGCAGTCAACGATCGGAGTCGACGTAAGTTCTCCAGATATCCGAACTCGCCTGCTTATTTGTAACGCCGTACTTAGGCCTATCCACTCTAATGCACTCGATCAGCGGAATATCCCCCTCTCTAATTACGAAAGGGAAGGGAAGCCAAGTTCATCCAGTCACAGACTCACACAGCCTGCGAGAGGGTGATTGAGTCTGGTCATGGACAAGTGTCGCACCACTAGTGGTAGTACATATGTTTTTAGCACATTAAATTAGGGTACTATTCAGAGTGCTACTATTGCATTCGTGTACTGCCAGACGACGTGTGGGTACTGTATATGTGGCGTAGTAAGTGTGAGGGAAAGCTAGATGCCGGGAAGCCGTAGAACCAGAAAAGGAAAGTTGAGATATAGGGCAAGAGATGGGCGTTTAGTTGGCGGGTTAATGGCTACATCCCTCCTCGACACCGACTCTCAATCCTCTTCCAGAGACCCGTATTATCTTGACCGTCTCGCAGATGAACTTGCTAACAGAGAATCTGCAACCGGCCTCCCATCCATATCCCACCCGAGTGATATAGACACCACCAACCTCCCAGATCTTCCTGAATACACGCCGCTCTCACATAACGATAAATACCTCACTGCAGAAGTCTTCAATGTCGAAGAATTCCTTTTGGCACGCTCTCATACCTCGCTTCCCGATTTGAGGGCAGAACTTCGTCAATACCACGCTGAATTGAAAGAGGAACTCGTCAGACTCATTAATGACGACTACGAAGCGTTCATTAGCCTGAGTACAGATCTGCGAGACGAGGGTGACAGGCTGGAGCGCTTGAGGGCACCGCTGGCAGGCTTGAAGGTCAACGTTCTCGTGCGTTTCCATTTACTATAATGAACTGCGTCCATTGTGTCTTAAAACATTTTACAGCAATCGAAGAATGAGTTGCAAGCCATACAGATGGAAATTCACGACAAACTCACTCAACGAACGAAGCTACGGGAACAAAAGGTCAATGCGGTTGTATCGTTTACCGCCCTTGGCCCTGCTGATTACTTCTCATAGGCATTGCTTCATCTGCTTCTCAAAATATCAGAATCTGTTACGCGATTAGAGTCGTTACTTTTGATTGCTTCGCCAGAACAGAATGAAGATGAGTCGCTAGAACTTAACGGCGCGAAGTATCTCGCATATTCAAGCCACTTGGAAGAAAGCTCGGATGAAAAGTGGGTCATATGTCGCGGTGCAATCCGCTACATACCCTGACCAGGCTCCTTCGTAGATTCCGCGCGAATCGCGCAAAACATCTGGGCCGAGTCTCTACAGAATATACTCAACTCCTATACCATGTTCAAAAAGCTCGCACCGAGAAATGCGCATTTGTAGAAGGCATACAATGGGTCGGTGGTACCATATTATCCTTCCAACTTGGCCGTTCTGAAAGTTGTGTCTTAGCGAATCGATAGAGTGCGGTCAACCTTATCCTCTGATCTTGACCACCTATTCTCTCAGACTTTGCAATCGCTGACAGACCCGAAGGGCGAGAACAAAGGCACAGAGCTTGAGAGAAACAAGTGGATAGCGGACGCGACAGAATGCCTACGGACATATGACATGTTGGGTCTCTGGAGAGATGCTGAAGATGTCGTCCGCAGGGACGTTGTCCGATACTTTGTGAAGAAGGTGCGCTTCTTAGTCACTCCTTTGTTAAGTAGGCAATAAACCTTTTTGTGAAGACGATACATCCCGGCGCTTTAGCTGCTCCTCATTCTCCTATCGTTCCGAACACACCTTTCCACACCTCCACAAATCCCATGACCTCTACGGCTCCGACTCATCAAATACCGTACACACCCTTCACAGCCTTTATACCCAAGCAAGCACAATTTCAGTCCTCTAAATCAGTCTTGGGACTGCCGCAGGTACAGCTCTTGGATGATACAGACGATCCCCTGGCACGGGTATATAACCAAATTCTACGTTTTATCGATCGCGATATCGTCCGAATAATGGATATAGCTGAAAAAGTCACCATAAAGTCGGCCTCTGAGCCCAGACACGAAGTCGATGTGTCGTCTACGGGAACAAATGAAACACATGACATAAGTGATAGTGGTTTCCAATTCCTAGCCAACGTTGTATGGGACGAATTAGGACGGTCCATCATGGCTGAATTAGGCAGCGTTGTCTTCGCAGCTGGGAAACCAAACGAGTTTCGCAAAGTAATGAACTCAGTTTTTCTCGTGTCAATCAGTTTATTGACCTTATTGGCAGCACTATGAAACGACCCAGGCTTTTATCCGGGCCTTGGAGTCCATGGCACCCTCCATGTCTGCTATTTTTGCCATGCGACGACATCCAACCTATATTGCTTTCGAACGCAGATGGCAACTGCCGGTTTACTTTCAGCTGCGGTGGAAAGAAATAGCAGGGACACTAGAAGAAATGTTTGCTGCCCCTCGCCTAGAACCCATTGCACCTAAAGGTAATATGTGACGTTGATTTAAAATGCTTTATATGAACGCTAATATTTTCATGCAGATGGGTCTTTTGCCACCCCGCAAGGTGCTGCTGCCTGGATTGCAATATCAGCTAGTTGGAGCTCAGAGATATACATACCCGAACTGTCTCATCGCTTCTGGAAGTTGACGTTGCAGGTTCGGAAAGATTGATCTTCTTGAATGCACTTTCTGATTTTTGTGTAGATTCTACGCCGATATACGGCTTTCCTCCAAGACAATTTATCCTCGTCAGACAATGCACAACCAGAAAGGGTAACTTTCTTCTCGGCTGTTTTTAATGCGAATTTTGACATATGACTCCAGGCAGTGTCCTCGAGCTCAGGAAGGGGCACTCCCCTTGGACCTGCTTTGGAACCGACCCCGGCTGAGGTGACAGCTGCTGATGATGCCTTATTGAGGCAGTATGCTGCTGCAGTTACTGATATTAAGACGATGGAATCGAATGTGAACAATTTATGGCACCAAGTAATCACTGTCGTCATGCCGGATGTCTCAGAGGACGAAAATTTGTTGATGGAAGGTGCACATTCTTTTCTTTTTCTTTTCCATGAACACTCAATTTAAGACCCTATCTCTCTCTAGACGCTCTAAGGGAAGGAGTGTCTTCTTTGACATCGCTCATACCTTCGTTGTCGAACAACATCACCGGCATTTTAACAAAGCGCTGTTCGGAAGGACTCCTACCCGTTCGCAGTATACCATCCCAGTTCAGAGCTATGTCTAATAAGCGCATTCCGACGGAACCAAGCTATTTTATCTCTTCCATACTCCGCCCCTTAAAAATATTCTTTGGTGTCGGCGTGTCTGACGGACCTGGAAGGCTCTTGAAGGAAGACTTCATGAAGGTAATTTCAACCGAAGTCTTCAATAGTGTTACACAACGGTATGTAATTGATGGTTATTGCACGACGATACGCCTGTGACAGGAATTTTTTGCAGGTACATCAGCTACTTAAGCGCGATGAGAAAAACAGAAGAGTCCTTGAGAAGACTGAAACGGCCAAAGAAGTCGCCCTTCTCTCTCTTCGCTAGCTCTGGGAACACCTCTGACGAAGGCAAGGATGAGGAGAGAATCCGGGCTCAGATGATTTTGGACGTTGAGGCTTTTGGAAAGGATGGTGAACTTTTAAGCGTTGAAGTTTCCAAGAGCCAGTACTTCCTTAGCCTGAAGGAAATAGTTTACGCTGTAGATGCCGAGTAACTGATAGTCACACGACGTATTCTTCGACTTTACAATGTTAGCACGGCGTAATTTATACCAATGTCTTAAAAGAACTGTTGGGACCGTGTAATTAGATGATAGATTAAATATCCGAAGACTGAGTAACCAATGGTTTACACCTTTGGTGGAAGACGAGGCCTGTACGTGAAATAATTATAGGTTGCAAGGACGAGTCTACCGTATCGACTGTTAGAGGCGATGCCAACGGCTTGCGACAATACCTACACGTCCCTTGCGTTGCTGACCAGCCGTGCGCCCTTTCGCGTGTCACCGACGCGATTGATTCGAAAAGATCGCGATTGATCAGGTGCTTAAGGATATGGAGAAGGTCTTCATCGGAACGATATGACTCGAGCATACCAGTTAGGATCATGCGAAATTCGGTATATTGTGAGCTAGATGCCGATGGGGCGGCGTTGACCAGACGTTTGAACAGTCGAGGGAATGATATCGCACTAGTTGATGTGATGGAGACCAGATCAGTAAAGGTCGTCTGCACCAGATGGCGCAAAGAACCCAGTACAGATTCAACGACATGGCGAGTGGTTGAATCATCAGTGGTGGCCGCGTCTACCGGTTCAGGATGAGAACTCGCGACAAATTGCACAGTACGTATCTCGCTGCTAAGCAATTCAAACCACATATCTTCTAGTGGCACATCCGCCGTCGACTTGGTTTTGGAATGCTCTATGCAGATTTCCCTGCTTGTTTGTGCAATACCTTGAAGTGAACGCAGCTCGCGGTCAATGTTGATTTCATCGGAAGTCTTCTTGAAGGCGCTTAGCAGGTCCTGAGTTAAGCGCTTTTGGAAATCATTGCCCTTCGAGAGAGCTCCTTGAGGATCTCCTAGCCAATCAGTTGTCCATATCACTGCATCGTAGACTTGCTGCGATTCGCAGGTTTCCATGACCTTATCAAGACGTAACTTCTCTTTCGGTAAGTGGCGAAGAGTTTTGATAACGTCCTCCGGACTGAAGCGACATTGCAGAAGAAAGAATTGCTCCCACAAATCATCGGTGAGATTTTCAGACGGTTTGATGTCAATTGTTGTGCCGTCTTCATTGTCTAAGGAGATGCCCACCAAGGTGCGAAGGTACTCATACCGATCATGGTCCGCGTAACTGCTTCCAGTGAACAGATTCATGACGGCCAAGTGCAATTGAGGCACCATTTTGTCAAGAAGGTGTGCTGTTCCCGATATACTAGCATTGATAAGACGGGGGATAGAATCCGCTACAATCGTGACCAGTTCATCCGGAATGACGTGACGATTTAAGCGGGATGCAGTTTGCAACACCTCTTCAATCTGGCCGAGTAGCTCTAACGAACTGACGTCCGGGTCGACGATATAGGTAGACAATAACTTGGCCCATTTACGTTCATGATGGTGCCACGATCGCAAAATTCTGAAAAAGCCTGCTTTCTCGAATAAACCCATTATCGTTTCGCTATCATGGGGGTTATACACAGATAACAGGTACTCGGCTGCCAACTGTCGATCTTCCCTAGTTTTGGTGTCGGGATCTTCGGCCAAACCGACAAGAACTTTGTGCAACATACTCGGTGCGATCTGGTCGAAGAGGAATTGGGGATATTTTGGAACGTTGCGCGCAATGAATATATTAATCATCGTGACATCTTCTTGGGGTACATGTCCTGAAGACATGATCTCGAGAATAATCCTGACAATAATGAGTCTGTTGATTGCCTGAGATTCGTCGTTCAGGTAGGTGTCCTCGAAGGCGATGTCCAATGAATGGAGGAAGGATTCAGAGTCAAACAACAGTAACAAGCGAGCATAAGGATATGTCGGCTCCAAACCGCCATCTTCCTCCGATGTCAGGACCAATTTGCCACCCTCACGCGGCCAAATCCTCGAACGACCAAAAAATAGGAACTCATATACGTCCTTCTTGGCCTCCAGCGCTTCATCCTCCACTAAAGGCTCTTCACTAGGGTAGGCTAAGCCGGATAAGACGTTGGCCAAATAGGGGTAGATTTTGTATGAGTTGATGATTGTGGATTCCATGGTGCTATCAACTTCCAAAATGACTCCGGTTCTGCGAAGATAGTCTCTTTTTGCTTTCTTGAATTGCTGAACTTTGCGAATGAGGCCAAGAAATTCGACAATGGGTGCGACGTAGTCGCGCATAGCCCGCGTGTAAATATAGACGAGTGCATCGTAGAGGTGATACTGTTGACAAAGCCGAATGGTCTGGTTCAAATCCAGGCAGGACGGGTCCATATGCCAGATAATACGTTCAAGTTGCTCCGAGCGAGAGCCTTCCTCGTACAAAGCTACCAGCCTTTGAGTAATGCGGGGTGGGACGGAGCGGATATCGTTGTCTAACACGAAAGGTTCTAACTGCCATAGATAGATCGATGAGATCCCTGAGTCGTCATACTTCTGGTATAGATCTTCAAATAAGTATTCAAAGTCATCCAGTGCTATTGAAGCTTTGCAGCAAACTGCCACAAGTCCCTCAAACAATGCGGTCCGATCAACTCCTCTATTGTCGGGTGTCGTATGTGTATCATCCGTCATTCGGTCCTCAGAAAAGACATATTGACTAGATGCATCCATGAGAGATTTTAGTTTGTCCCCGATGATTTCCTTTCTCTGGACAGGATCTTTTGGAAGACCATTGCGATTGCCAGGAGCTTCATCAACGTAGTATGACCTCGCGAGGTCGATCGCTTGCAGGAAGTCACCACGTTGCACCAATGCGAGAATAAGGTCCGCCCAGGTGAGCAAGGTTCCGGCTACCATGCGGTTTTGTTTCTGTGTCCTCATCAACGATTGGTTGCATGGATAAAGCAAAGGTGCGTACCAACAGAAAGATTCTTCCCTTGTAGGTGCGTACACTATGGGCAACAACATTGTTGTCCTTGTCTTCCGAAGTACTTGAGGAGTACGCAGTCTGAGAAATCAAGGAAAGGCTGTCGAACGGAACTTTCTCCACGAGACGGGCTAGTTCTATGTCGTACACTCCGAGAGAACTACGGCAAACAACGATGATTTGCTACAGCAATCGCCATTGATGGGTGCGAGAATGATGCAAATAGTGAGGACCAACTTACATTATGGTTCAACCACTGCAAAGCAAGAATGTCATCCTCGGCCGTCCATTGCATTACCGCCTTGTAGGTGATAGTGCCGATTTCGACTTCATTCTGCTTCCCTGTCTTGGCATTTCTGACCTTCTGCTTGATTCTGGTTTCTGAAACTTGCACAAGGTGAAGAGAGTTTCCCCAAGAATATACGAGCATTGGTGCCGACGGCATATCTGCGTGTACGGTGTATTTCCCGTTCCTGCCATCTTCTGCGTTTGTAGAGGTTGTCGTTTGCAAAAAACTGGGGAACCATGCCAGAGCGCCTATCCACTTCGACTTCGAGTTTGGAGAGACGCCTTCTTCGAAACTGCGAGGACATTTGAACCAAGTCCTGGGTGACGGCTTTAACCCGACGACCACCAACTTTGTTGGAGTTAGAAGAGCTACCACATTGTAACTGTCGGTGGCATGTGGAGAGGTACCAAGAGGAAGGGGTGCCATAGCGAGGATGGTATTACGCAGCCTCTTTGAAGATATCGAGGGTGGCTCTGGGTGAGGCAAGTCAGGGTAACGACCTAGGATGCGAAGGATATCCGGCGCCTCAACGAACAGAATCTTCCCTAAGGAGTGATAAAACGCAAGCCCTTGGTCGTCTGCAGATACCAGAGCAGTATGACGTCCCGCTATAAAACCTATGCTCACAATCTTTGAGCCCCGGATATGGCCTTCCTTCCGACCTGAGGCAACAGCCGCTAAAGTCGTAGGGGCAACGGTTCGTACTGGATTATGGGGTTGCTTGAGATTATACAATTGAATATAGCCAGAGACATGGCCTGCTGCTACGCAAGTGTGATCATGAGACAAGGCTACAGCAGTAACAGGTCCAAGAGGAGTATCTGTCAAAAGTAGTGAGTAAGGGGAGAAAAGTGGGGGAATATCGCGGACGCACCAGCCGCATTGCATTCACAAACGCATAAGAGACTTTGGTTAAAGTCATATACTGCCACCTTTCCTTCCGTGGTACCAACACATATCAGACCATTGCAAGCTATACTTGTCGGTAAGCCTAGAAGGGTAGTCCCAAGCAGATTTGAGGCCTTCTGAGAAGCTTTCGAGTACATTGTCCGGGATAGGGATTGAAGATCTGTCCATTTGAAAACCTGTCGCTCTTCAATACTTTGGGAAGGCTCGAACTGTTTCTCAGACGACTGGGAATTTAAATTCGACATGGACGACATGCGTGACATGGAAGAGAAGTGCGAAGGCGAAGGCGACGCGCCTATAAAGACTTGGGAATGTGAAGCAACAGAACTTCCATTAGAGCCGGCTTTTGAAGACAGAGGGGTATAGGAGCGAAGGCGAGAGACAGTAGGATGCAGGAAAGGTTTGGCAAGTTTGAAGTCGGTCGCTCTCGAATCAGGGGAGGAAACATTTGAATCAGGTGTCAACACGCTGCGGGAGGACGTCGCTGGAGAATGCTGAAGGAAGACGCCTTCGGGATGCTGAGGCTTCACGGGAATATTTAGCAGGCTTGCCTACAATGTCCTGGGAGAGCAACGTACCAATGGTTCGTCCTGGTACTGAGAAGATTCCAATTTGTCAGATATCGAAGCCTTTTCTTCTTGGGAAGGCTCAGATTCCGAGTCTTCATGATCCTGGCCTAAGACATCACGCAGTTGGGCCTTGTAACCGATACTCTTGTCTGCATCAACCCCTTCATATACAAAGCCCTCTTCATCGTCAGCGTCCTCCTCCAGTCCGATTCCTTGCTCATACACAAATTCCTCGTCATCAGACTCTGCATCCCCGTCAAACAACTCCTCCATATGCGTTGAATAATCCCCTAAATGGGTCTCGTCTGTGCCATCTTGTTGGGCGTGCAGGTCGGCTTCCTCCTGCTCAGATAGTGGATTCGCGTCGTTTGATAGATTTTCTTCTGCATTTGACCAAGGATTCGACGATTCAGTCAGCGCCATGTAACGACAGGATGCATCCGACTAGTTTCGTGAATACGACCAGCGCGATGTCCTCATGACATAATGCGTGGCTGTGTTTGATTTGATTCAATGTAAGCTTTACAATTGCACTCATTATTACAGGGTATACATACTAAGTAAAAGACAGACAACAAAAAGGCGAGCCACGAAGAAGAAAAATGAAATACCCGTCGTACAACTCATGTTCCTGTAGTCATCCCTTGCCTTCTGTCCCGGTCTCTGGTCTTGGCGCCTGGTCCAAACCTTTCTTGAAATCCAATCAATTCTTCCATTAACTCCTCCATCATCTTCATTGTCTGCGCCGAAGTCTCCAGAGCGCTCTCAGGCATCAACTGACTTTCCAAAGACGTCTTGGTGGCGGGTGCTGTTTCGTCTACGACCATCGCAATATCTGGGTCTGAGCCGCTTTCGCGAGCATTCTTGGCTTGTTCCCGAAGTGCACTTTCAAGAGCTTCTCTCCTTCTACCCCGATCAAGGGCACTCGCCTGTTCTCGTCCAACCCATTCGACGAGTGCCCTGACCCTTTTATTCATGTCACCAACACTCATTCGCTTCGCTGGCCACTTGACCTTGACCCCTCGTTCCATAGTGAGTTCAACGCTTCCGCTCCTCGAGTTCGAGGCTGGATTTGTCGCCCCAGATCTCACTTCAAGAGGTTGGGGAGTGTGCGAAGGCAACATTTGTTCCAAATGAGACAGGTAGTCCGGCAAATTCCAGGAAGTAAACAGAGACTGTTGCGAGACGACGTAGGCATGCGAATTACGGTAAGCACGGGCGTCCGCAGCGCTGATGCCTCCCTGTTGTCCGGTGCCCGATTGATTACGGCGAGTGCCATGTTCATGTGAAGCAGCACCTGATCCATGCGAAACGCTTTGTGATATCGGTGGGCGTTTAGAACCAGCTAAGCTTTTCGAACGTGAACTGTTTCCCGTGCGTTTGTGAGTTACTGCCGTTGTTGTTGAAGTTACTGGTATGAGGTAGTGTTTAAGCATGAAAGCTTTTATGAAAGTTAACTGTTAAACCCAACGCACCTTCGTCTGTTTCAGTCATGGTAATTTCTATGGTGGCAGTTTTGCGACCTCCTCGCTTGTTTTTTGTCGCATTAGGCTTAGATATCGGAGCGGGAGCTTTATCGACCTCGGGAGATTCAACGACTGGATCGACTTGGTTCCGACCCTCAGAACCCATGGATGCTGAACGGGTACGTTTCTTCGGATTCCTGTTCACGAAACGATAAGATTTACTGGCAGCAATAATGTCGAAAGACGTACGAATCGTCATCTGTCCGCTTTCTTTTTTTCTTCGTTGCATCATTGCTGTCCGTACGAATTAAAGAAGAGTCGCTAGGGCCGTCTTGCACTGCAGCAGCTTCTGCGGCAGTTGCCTCTATAATTTCCTTCAAACTCTCGTCGAATGCGGCATCTCTGCTGTTCATGGTATTCCGTCGTTTCGAAGGCTGTTTCAAGAGGTGTGATGGAGAATGGGATCGAGAAACTCGAGCATGACTGACGGGGTCTGGACGCGTTGTTGCAGAGGACTGGCGTGCTTTTTTCGCCAATTTCCTATTAATTCTTCAATTAAAATTCACGTCATACTACCACAAAGACCCTCACTTGATAAGTTCGACGTGCAATTCCGGGCGACATTGTTCGCAGTAATAGTCATCATCGTGGACTTGATCTTCGGACTGGTAACCCATACAAAGGCCGTGCTGCCAGACTTTGCAGGTTTCACACTGGACCATGAATTCACCGGCGTCAGGGTCGTCCTCTGCACAGAAGAGAGGTCAAGTCAAGCGATGATCAGAAACAGAGGCCCAGGGAACATACCACTACTGCCACACACACATCGCGTAATGCCTTGTTCCTCTTCCTCCTCTGCTTGTTCCTGAGGCTGGACATCTGCTGTTGGAGTCGCATCGACGTCGGGAACACCTCCGTTGCTACTTGTCCTATCCTTTTTCTCGTCTTTCGCCTTTCTTTTAGCCTTGTTGCTGTTGGCACCATTACTGGAACTCGAGGCAGCGCTGGACCCGTTAGTGTTTGATTTGCGATCGTCTATCACCTCTTCGTAATCTTCTTGCTTGAGCTTCTTGCTTCGACTATTGGACGATGAAGAGGCAACGCGCGATACTGTGGCTTTCTCTCGAGGTGGCTGGTCTGAGTCGGGGGACTTGGAGGCACTGGCAGAGACCGAGGGAGCGGAGCGGCGGCCTGAGCGTCTCGTTTCCCGTGGTGACAAGGGTGGGCCCATGGAGGCAGCCTGCGTCATTGTGCAAGAGTGTTGATGTTCACCAGGAAAGAAAAACTAAGAAACGGGAGTGGTCGTCAGTGGTCGGTGGTACGGTTGTGGGCGAGTCCCCCTCTTTGCATTCCTTGTGTTGGGATAGAAAGACCAGGATCACATGACACCCCGGCATATTTTGCCGCTTGCCGCTTTCGTCTGATCACCGATACAGGCGATCATAAACCCGAAATGACTCCTTGCAGGCGTATATTAATTTCCGTCTACCTTTTCCTCTCTCTCTCCCAACTACTTTCCATCCATGGCTCCCTCAGCAACCCTAGAATACACTTCCAATGCTCCCAAGCCTCTACAATATCCTCGCTTGGCTAAGCATCATCTTCTGGCGTCCGACACCCCTGACTACATAAGACTCATTTTAACATCAAAAGTTTATGAGGTTGTTAAAGAGACGCCTCTAGTTCTGGCTGCTAATTTGAGTGCCAAACTGGGGAACCAGATATGGCTAAAGCGAGAGGACCTGCAAGAGGTTTTCAGCTTCAAAATACGCGGTGCTTACAACTTTATGGCGAGCCTAACAGAGGAGGAACGATGGAAGGGAGTCATAACTTGCAGTGCGGGTTAGTGTGCGTATGCTTATGGTGTCATGACCTTCTCTTTTTTTGTCTATCTTCCGCAAGGCCTTGATTGATACATTACTGAAATTGCTCTGCAGGAAACCATGCACAGGGAGTAGCACTTTCAGGTGCACGACTCGGAATTCCGTGTACGATTGTCATGCCTCAAGGCACTCCTGATATCAAGGTCCGGAACGTGGCCCGTTTAGGCGCGAAGGTTGTTGTGTATGGCAGCGACTTCGATGAAGCTAAAGCCGAATGTGCACGCCTTGCAGCTGTTCACGGCTTGATATTCGTGCCTCCGTATGATGATCCGCTCGTTATCGCAGGACAGGGTACTGTCGGAATGGAAATCTTGAAACAAATGCCGGAATCGGACCAACTCGGTGCTGTATTTGCTGCTGTAGGTGGAGGTGGTCTGGTTGCAGGAATTAGCGAATATGTCAAGAGAATAGGAAGTCCCGATACAAAAGTGATCGGCGTCGAGACTGTAGATGGGGACGCCATGGCGAGAAGCCTTGAAAAGGGTGAACGAGTGACATTGGACGAAGTGGGACCCTTTAGCGATGGGACAGCTGTCAAAATTGTAGGGGAAGAACCATTCAGAATCTGCAACCAGTTACTCGACGGGGTTGTGAAAGTGGATAACGACGAACTTTGTGCCGCCATCAAGGATATTTTTGAAGGTGAGCTTAAGTTTACATTGAAATCTATCAATATTAAGCCTTATTTCAGAAACAAGATCTATCACCGAACCTGCAGGAGCCCTTGCACTTGCTGGCTTGAAGCATTATATTGTCCAGAACGGTCTCATTGGCTCACAGAAAAAATTCGTAGCCGTTGTCAGTGGCGCCAATATGAACTTTGACCGTTTGCGTTTTGTCGCGGAGCGCGCTGAACTAGGTGAAGGCCGTGAGGCTCTCATTAGCGTTGATATTCCGGAGAGACCAGGCAGGTGAGTTATCTCGCCCTACACTGCTTAGTAGTTCTTTCTGAGCTTGGCACAGTTTCATTGCTTTACATTCTGTCATTCACCCGCGCGCCGTCACCGAGTTCATATATCGTTACAACATTTCTGGAGATCGGGCACATGTGCTGATGTCTTTCAAGTTACAATCAAACTCTAGGGAAGGCGAAGTCAAGGAGATACTAACAGCTTTAGAGAAGGAAGACATGATCGGGTTTGATATCAGCCACGACGAAATGGCTAAAAGTCATGTCAGATATATGATTGGGGGTACTCAGAAAGTTGAGAACGAGAGAATATTCAGATTCGGTGGGTACTTTATAATCCTCGTATGTTGCTGATAATAACGCCGCCCAATAGCATTTCCAGAGCGTCCTGGGGCACTTCGGAAGTTCCTGTTAGGCTTACAAAACAGATGGAACTTATCGCTCTTCCACTACCGTAACCATGGTGCAGGTAAGCAAATCATTATTCGACGCGTCGGAAACATGATATTCATTGTCTGTAGATCTGGGTAAAGTGCTCGCCGGTATTCAGGTACCTCCAGAGGACTCCGACGACTTCGCACAGTTTTTGGAGAAGCTGGATTACTCCTACGTCGAAGAAACGAACAACAGCGTGTATAAGCGGTTCCTGCAGGGATGATTTGGAACCCACGTATACTGTAGAATCACGTTCGTAGAGGAATATTCATGTTTCTTGTCGCTAATCATAGAGTAAAATAATTCATATTCGCCCGGTCGTCTTTGGAAGCTGTTACTCGGACTTGAGGTATAAGCCACATCTTCGCGGGTTGTAGGAACAACTGACTCCTGCAAACTCAATACAACAGACGTCCAGATGAATGTATGCGTCGTGGAGTTTCGTAAACGACAGAAGTGAGTTGTATTACGGTTCGGTCATTCTATATGCAACCATCTTAACGAGTAGTGAGTTTCTCAATGAGTCCGTGTAACAGAACTGCTGGGACTTACAAGGACCAGCTCAATGATGATGTGAATCTGTTTTATGAGCACTGAGGTATACATTATCTGCTACCACGTAGGCTGTGAAAGCCACGACGGCTATGCCAAAGCCAGGGAATAGGTTTCGGAACATGACTCGGTTGGAAAATATAGGACTCTTGCGCCACGCTTCATTCTTTGCCCAGGGATCACGGAATAAAGGTAGGTTGGACATGTCTACACGGAGGTTTGTCAGCGAGATGCTGAAAGAACATGCGGAAGAAACTCACTTGTAAGATGGATGGACGCCTGTTTCCTGTTGCGCCCTGGTGAGAGGGCTCAACTTCCGGTTCCTGCAAATAGTATTACGTAATGCGCATCATCTCGTGCCGTGAAACGTGATCTGGCAAATTAGGGCCGGCACAAAAGACTTGTACAAACAAATTTGTATGAGTCTGTCATTGAGCCGTCAGTAGTATCCCACCTCTCCTCACTACTACATTACCCAGATATCGCACACACCACTAGTTTACGCGTGTTATACCGACCAAATCTGCTTCACACACTTACTGACGCCATGTCCGCCGATTCCCCTATGTTCTCGGACAATGAAGGACCCTCCAGCACTGTAACCACTAACGGAAATGGTGCGAGCAGTCACTTGAACGGTAACAATGGTTCAAAAAGTGAGGACTATGCTATGAGCGACGACGACCTGCCCTTGGTATGTAGCCAACCAGGGTCCATCAATTTGAGGTTTACCAATCATATGCTCCTTCTCTAGTCCCAAACAACTCGCAATGGCGCCACGTCGCTTCCACCACGTAATCTGAAACGAAAGAAACCAGCTTACGCCGAATCGTCCAGCGACGATGATGTTCCATTGGCCTCCTCACCTGCGAAGAAGGCCAATGGCAAGAAAGTCAAGCAAGAAAGCGAGAATGGTGATTATTCTGAAGAAGACGCGCCCCCCAAACGTCGAACCTCTAATGGAAGGCCTGCGAAGAAGAAGGTTAAGGAGGAGAGTGATGCCAGTAATGATGACGACGAGGAAGATGAACAACCGTTGAAGTCTACCAAGCATGTGACCGGTAGAAAGAGGCAGACGAAAGCTGAGAGTGACGAGGACGAGGAGGTACCAGCAACGAAGAAGGCATCGAGAACCCCTGCCAAATCGCGAAAGAAAGTGAAGGAAGAAGAGGCATCTGGTACGGAGACTCCCAAGCCGAAAAGGGCTCGCAAGTCGAAGAAAGAGGACGCGGATGGTAAGCCGGCGAAGAAAGGACGGAAGAAGGAGGAAAAGGAGGAAGAGCAGGAAGAGATATTTAGATGGTGGGAGAATGGGCCTGACCCCAACGGCGATGGCAGTGTTAAATGGACAACTCTTGAGCACAACGGTGTGCTATTCCCCCCGCCATACGAACCTTTGCCGTCCGACATCAAGATGAAATATGACGGTAAGTTCGTTCCACTGCTTTTATCGCATCTCTTTTGATCGATATGTTTTGTTTAGGCAAACCTGTGGATCTTCCACCGGAGGCAGAAGAGGTTGCAGGCTTCTATGCCGCTCTTTTGGATACTGATCATGGACGTGACCCCACATTTTGCAAGAATTTCTTCGACGATTGGAAAAAGGTTATGGTGCAACATCCTCCCGTACGTGTCTTCAGTCTTGATGTTTCATTTTGTTTCTGAATTTCTGGTTAGAGAGACGGCACGAGAATCACTAGATTTGAGCTTTGTGATTTTAGGCCTATGCTTGAATACTTCGAGGCTGAAAAGGCCAAGAAGAAGGCTATGAGCGCCGAAGAAAAGAAAGCGGCTAAGAAAGCAAGGGAGGAGATGGAACATAAGTATACCTTCTGCATGCTTGATGGTCGGAAAGAGAAAGTGGGCAATTTTCGAGTGGAACCTCCGGGCTTATTCAGAGGCCGAGGAGATCATCCCAAGAAAGGTGCTCTCAAAGTGAGGAGTTTCCCATTGCGCCTAAACGCTGTATCGCTGACCTGGGACAAATAGTATCGAGTAAGGCCAGAAGATATCACGCTTAACATCGGCAAAGGCGCTCCTCTCCCTGTGCCCAATATGCCTGGACAGTGGAAAGCAGTTAACCACGATAATACCGTCACCTGGTTGGCGAACTGGACGGAGAACATCAACGGAAATCACAAATACGTCTTCCTTGCTGCAGGTAGTTCCTTGAAAGGTCAAAGTGATATGCAGAAATTCGAGAAAGCAAGGGAATTGAAGGTATATAAAGCGATTTGGATGCAGTATTGTTGCTTACTTTCATTTGCAGAACCACGTAGATCGCATCCGTCAAAATTACAACGTTGATCTCAGGTCGAAAGTCATGGCGGACAGGCAGCGTGCGACTGCTATGTATTTCATCGACAAGCTAGCCCTTCGTGCTGGTAACGAAAAGGGCGAAGACGAAGCCGACACTGTCGGTTGTTGTTCTTTGCGCTGCGAACACGTTACACTTGAAGCCCCTGATTTTATCATCTTCGACTTCCTCGGCAAAGATTCTATAAGATACTACAACAGAGTCCCCGTCGATCCTCAAGTTTTCAAGAACATCCGCATATTCAAGGATAACAAGAATGACGACGACAACCTTTTCGACCGTGTGACTGTATGGGACTCGTCCGGTGCCCAAGGGTGTAATATGTACTGATTTCTCTGACTAAACAGACTGCTTCTCTCAACAAACATCTCACCAACGAAATGAAAGGCCTTACGGCCAAGGTTTTCCGTACATTCAACGCATCCATAACGTTCCAACGCCTCTTGGACCAAGAAAACCTGGCTAACGCAAGTCTTCAAGAGAAATTGAATGCGTACAATAAAGCGAATCGTGAGGTTGCTATTCTGTGTAACCATCAACGTAGCGCGCCCAAAACGCACGATCAGTCCATGGAGAAAATGCGCTATAAAGTGAGTCGCTTTTTCTTTATTACCCTGATCCTATTTTGACTTCGTATCGTATTAGCATCGAGCGCTTAAATACGAACGCATGAAACTGCGGCATGCGTTGTTTAAGATGGAGCCTAAATACAAAAAGAAAGCTCAGTACAAGGAAGACGAAAGTGATCTCGACGAGGAGTGGATAGCGGAGCACGAGAACGATCTGAAGGCGAAGGAAATAGAAAAAGTGGAGAAGCGATTTGCGAGGGAAAACGAAAAACTTGAGGAGGACGGTAAAAAACCTCAGAAAGATTCCGTCCTGAAGGCCCGACTCGCTGAAGTTGAAGAAGAGTTTAAACGCTTGGCCAAGGAGCGTGGCACAGGAAAAGCTGATCTCAAGCGAGAACGCACCGAAGAAAAGCTTGTCGATGCCATTGATAAATTGACTGACAAGATCAAAGCGTTCAAGCTGCAGATTGTAGACCGAGATGCAGGGAAAGAAGTTGCGTTAGGAACGAGGTATGTTTTGGTTAACTAAATGAGTGCGGTGAAGCTCATTTCATACCAGTAAAATCAATTATCTCGATCCTCGGTACGCACTTCCTTTCGTATGATATTATCCATTCTTATGACCATTGTAGGATCACCGCTGCATGGTGCCAGATTCACGACGTTCCCATAGAGAAAATATTCTCGAAAACGCTGATAACCAAATGTGAGTGTCCATTCTACATGTGGGTAATTCCTGGCTTACCAGATGGCCTGAAGTCCCTTGGGCGATGGAAGTGGATCCGGAATGGAAATTCTGAGGAGCCTTCTCGGTGGACGCGGTAGTCTTAGACTTTGTTCTTTTAGTTTGTATTTTACTCCAAACATGGACCTAATTGTAGCTACAACCCTGGTGTGCAGTCGAATATATAAATGCAATGTTGGATAGATTCTAGGTACCTGTGTGTTTGTCCTATGAAAGCCGGGCCAAACAACGGGACGCGTGTCCAAAAATACAAGTACGGCCAGCGGAGCAATTGCGTCGCAAGTGAGCACCATGAGCAGGATAACCATACCCCCTACCGCTGCCCGTCCCATCTTTGGCTCGAGGACTGCCTTTGATGCTCTTCAAGTAGAGTCGGGAGAGGAATCTGAAGGAGAGGAGCAGCCCTCAAATTCCGATGGGGATGCTGGCCAAAGGTTCGTCACGTCCTGGTCCAAACGAAAGTATGATGAGTTATTTAACTCTACATCTAGTAGCACATCTCACGAAACCCCTAAACCGACAAAATCAGCCATTAAGAAGGCTCAGAAGCTTGCACGTATCGAACAGAAACAACGGTTGAAGCAGCAGAAGGCCGAGGCAAAAAAAGCAGAGAGCAGTAACAAGTTGCAGAGCAACGGCAATGATTTGCATCTCCCAAGCCCATCTGTCTCAGAAGTATCCTCGGTACCTGACCTGAAGCCAAGCTCTCTGGAAACACTGGACTCGCAGCCTCCAAAACCTGTGGAAACGACCTTGCCAAAGGTCGATGACGTGACCAAAGTGGATAGCACCGCGGCTTCAGAGTCCCCATTAGCCACTTCCAAAATCACGACCGAAAGTAAGCCACTGGTAGAGACACAAGTATTGCCACCCTCGTCTGCTCCAAAATCTTCAGTAGCGGAGGTACCTGCACCTCTCAAGCAAACCACGACCGATACTGTAGCCAAAGAAAATGGAACCCAGAAAGAGGCTCCTGTTCAAGATGTCGAAAAGGTCAAAAAACGACAGAACGCTTTGACGAGGGTGGTCTGGACCTTTATCATGATTGGCGGTTTCATAGGTATATCCAGTTATCTGCTTTAATTCTCATGTATTCTAATCTGTATTGCGGGATCATAGGGTTGCTTCTGCTCGGACATGCGTACATGATTCTCCTGGTTTTGTTATGCCAGACTTTGGTGTACAGAGAGGTCACAGCGCTATTCTCCCTCAAAAGTGCAACTCCCGAGTCTCGGGATGTGGAAGGCCTGAAAGGAAAAGACCCCTGGAGCAAGACACTGAACTGGTACTTCTTTGCTGTCACGAATTACTTCTTGTATGGCGAAAGCATCATTTATTATTTCAAGGTGACTAGCTCTTCGTTTCTAAAATTGTTTTGAAATGTTATTTACCTACTGTTCTGTCGTTTAGCATGTTGTCTTCGCAGACGCAAATTTACTTCCTTTCGCGACGAACCATCGCATGATTAGCTTCACTCTGTATATCATTGGTTTCATGGGTTTCGTGATGTCCTTGAAAAAGGGATATCTCAAGCAGCAATTTGGTCTCTTCTGTTGGGTCCATATGACTCTGCTCTTGATTGTTGTTTCGAGGTAAGTTGCTCTTTCTTCTGTCTTTGTTTACTCGACTGGACATTTCCATTTCAGCCACTTCATCGTGAACAACATCTTGGAAGGCCTTATCTGGTTTTGGGTGCCTGCATCCCTCGTCATCTGTAATGATTGCTTTGCTTACATCTGGGGCGTGACCATTGGTCGCACACCTCTGATTAAGCTATCGCCAAAGAAGACTGTGGAGGGATTTGTCGGAGCATTCATCAGTACTGTTATCTTCGCTGTTGCCTGGGGAACGTATTTCATGAGATTCGACTACATGATTTGCCCTGTCCACGATCTCGGTGTTAGCGCCTGGAGTTCTACTCATTGTACACCAAATCCCGTCTTTGTTTGGAGGAATCTGGAGCTCGGACAGCCCCTCTCCGTCTTGCTTTCGACCTTAGTAAGTGCGAATTTTTGTGCATGAGACTTCGAAATTAACGTTTATTCTACTCCTTCCTACCAGTCCGGGCACACTATTAAAACCATTCCTTACGCACCGTATCAATTGCACCTCCTATTTTTAGCTTGCTTTGCTTCATTGGTTGCTCCTTTCGGTGGCTTCTTCGCATCGGGATTCAAACGCGCTTTCAACATCAAAGATTTCGGACACAGCATCCCTGGCCATGGCGGTATGACTGACCGCATGGATTGCCAGTGAGTAGTGAACCATGACGTATATCATCCTTATATTGATCCAAAATGCTTTTTTTATAGGTTTTTGATGGGCGTGTTCACGTATGTCTACTACAGCAGTCTCATTCGCGTTCATACAGTCACTGTCGGCGGAGTCCTTCAGATGATCGTGAGCGGGCTGAGTGTGGACCAGCAACTGGAGTTGCTCCGTGATTTAACAAAATATTTGGAAGGGCAGGGCATCAGCGTCTGAACGTGGAAACTGCAATTCCAAGGACCTAGGAAGACGAAGTTACCTCAATGCTTTACCCGGAATACGCTTTATGATTGACGGCTCGCCGCGGACAATAAATACCGTACGACTTGCATAAAGACTTTGCTACATACATATATAATTCTTAATTCCTTCTCTCTCACTCATGAACAGAACCACTGAGATTTGTTCACAAATGCGTTATAGTCCAAGTGGCGAGCCCTTTGAATGACATACCCTTCTTCCCCTTTGCTTGACTGTATGCTGCTACACCTACGCCAAAGGCGTCTTGTCCATCGATAGTGTCGACTGCGTACAAAAACACGGTACCCGCTCGGGGTGTAAAAACATTGGCCGTCCACGCTCCTTGGTTATTGTCGTAACGTAGCGGGGTGAAATCCTTGTCAGATGTTTTGATCACGAAGACATAATTGTCTTCTTCTGCAGTGGACATATGTTCGCATCTCTTAGATATACTGAAAGTGATAAACTGCCTTTCTGGGATATATTTAGTGGAGGGTTGAAGAGTCATGGAGGTGAATCCTAGCTCTTCAAATATAGGGGGTATAGGTGGGCTTTCTGGGGCAAGGATGTAATCTTCCCAGCTAAACTCTTCAGGGGTTAATTGAAAGGAAGGATCTTCAGGGAAATGCCGCGTTCCGAATTCCGTCGGGGAGCAGGTAAACCATTTCGGCGCAAATTTAGCGGTGTAGATACCCCCGTCGCCTAGATGGCCTGAGCCCCAGCAAGGATCGACCAACCGCCACTCTCCATCAATCGATATGCAATTCCAGGCGTGGTTCATCGTCACTTGCGGTAGTGGATCGCCTGGTGCGAGTGCTGTGTAGCCATATCCTTTACCGTGCCCGGTTACTTTGTGAGTCTGTAGACCCATCAGTTCGGTCAAGCGCTCAAACAACCCGGCATATCCGTCGCAAACAGCGAGTCCAGAGGCCAAGGTGGATTCTGCGGATGAAGCCTGAATATTCCCAGAGAAGAAGGCTCCAGTATCGTATGCTATGTTGTGATGCAACCAGGTGAAGGCGACTCGAGCCTTGTCGATCTCTTCTGTGAACGGTGCGGCTAGTGCATAAGCCAACTCTTCGACAGACCTTATAGTGTGCCGAGGGAAGCAAGCTGCATGAGCATCAGCAGAAGAGAAATCTCTGCATTCAATGCATGATGGCGTCGTTTCCTCCTCAACCACTTCGACGCTGAAAGCTGGTTTGGAGGTAAGGTTAACAGGGGGTGGAGTAGGTGGCGTTGCTGGTGTTGCGAGGTGCATAGCAACACTGAAAGGAGTCAAGGTCATTCCTCTTCTTGGGGTGGGCATGTCCGATAACGTGGAGAGCCTTTTAGAGACCGTGGCTGCAGGCAAAGGAGGAGGTGGCGGCTTTCTTGCCAGCAACCTTGTGAGGTCAGGGATGTCCTCATACTTTCTCTGACCCGTGGCGGTAGGGCCTCGAGGAGGCAAAGACGGAGCGCTTGATGCTGAGTAGAGAGATAGTCACGATTGTGTCGTGGTAACTGACTAGGAGGAATCACGAACCTTGTGCTCGATTCTTCTTCACATCTGACGTTGGAGTTGGCGGGGCGACTCTACGAGGAAGAGGAGGGCGCACAGACATGTATTCTTACTATTTTCTTTGCGAATGTCTCGCCTGTATATATACCCATCATGAGAGAAAATCACTGTCATCTTTCGTGTTTCCGGAGAGTTCGGCTTTGACTCGAAGAAACTGCCTCGGCAACCAACTTCGCTAACTTCACTGACTCGTTATATATCTCACTTAATCAACTCTGGAGTCTTGATCCTTCAACCAGTAATTCAGGGTAAGTATCAATAAAGTGTTCCCATTGGAACTTAATCGGGATGGGAACTCGGTTCAGCACCTGTGTGCAACGGCAGTGATTGTCTCCCATGCCTACGGCAAGCTTAGGGACCAAATAGAGGAGGAAATTGTTCACGAAGATCAGAATCAAAAGATAGTTTTGCGCCGGAAGAGCTCTGGGCTGTTTTATTGCAACAACGGGGCATAGGTAAGCATACAAGTTCAATGGGACATGCAATGAAACATAATGCTCGTGGGAAGAGCAAGAAAGCAATGGCTGCACTTATGATCTGGGCTTCTCCTAAGTGAACAGGGTCAGTAATGTGGCCCACATCGAAACTAAAACCAACGAACCTTCTTCTCTTTCCACAAGGCCAAAAGACCAACACCAGACACCTTGACTACCTTGAAACGGACACCGGGAATATCACCCTTGGCCTTTCCACGGCGACCGAAACCGGAGATGAGGACTTCGTCGTTCTCGTCGACAAAGTTGAGGCAACCATCGTTCTAGATCCAAAGTAGCAATTGAGACCTAAACATTCAAATGTAATCCGGCAGCGAGAAAGACGTACGGGCACGAAAGCGGTGACCTTCTTTCCGTTCTTGATCAACTGAACACGGACACACTTGCGGATAGCGGAGTTGGGTTGCTTGGCTTCAACACCAACTTTTTCAAGGACGATACCCTTCGCGTGCGAAGATCCACCAGTGGGGGAGGTCTTGTAGACGTTACCGAGGGCACGCTTTTTGTAGGCTTTGTCGGCCTATACAGAATTGGGGGTGAGCATACTCAACCTCTGCGCATTTTTTCAGACTATCTCACCCATCGGTTTTCCTTTCGGTCAGTCCGAAGCTTGCGGGCGGCTTGAAGACCACGAGGTTTGTTGGCTGGATAAAAGCATAGATTAGCGTCTCAGCGTAGCAGCAGCGTTGAGCACGACGTACAGCCCATTCTTGTGGTGGTTGTCGATGGTGATGCTGACGATAGCCTGCTCGGGAAACAGCCGGAGAACCTTATTTGCGAAAACTATAACCATTTGAAACTCAGACATCACATGACCACTGCGCGTGAACCAGGACGCGCTGAATGCCCTTGAAATGTGACCACACAGTTATTCGGTCAATATTGCCTTTTTAATAGATCTGCGCGCTCTATGAGCCAGTGTGTAGCGAGTTAGAGCCTGTTTTGACCACTTTGTGCGACCGTCGACGGCGGGAGTCAGGACCAGAGGACTAGTAGTAGTGCATGATTGATGCGGCTGTCACGTTTCCCACTTTCCATCCATGTGGTTCAGGCAACGACATGGTCTTCAGAGATTCCTTCAATTTCCCAACAAAAGGCAGTATCACACCCCAAAACCTCTTTTAGAAGACCTTACTCAGAGAGGTTTCATCCAGGATGTCTCGAGGTCTGTGTGTGTCCTGAATATCTGTTCCGCTGCAAGCTCAATTTCATCCAAGACGCGATTTACTTGAGCAGGCTATTGAATCGAGAAGGCAGACCGTGTATGTTGGGGTGGACCCGACTGCCAGGTCTTTGCACATTGGACATCTAATACCTCTACTGTGCCTCCTTCACTTCCAATTACGTGGCCATGGGATTGTCCCGCTGGTGAGCTCCCTCACCACAAGGTGCCCTGTATCGCGCAGATACTGACTGCTTCCAGATAGGAGGAGCCACCGGACGCGTTGGAGACCCTTCCGGGAGACTAGTTGAGCGCCAATTGGCTGAAAAGGAACAAATCGAGGCGAACGTTGTCAGCTTAACCCAGAGCATACAACAATTCTTCCGCAACGCACTGTCCTATGCCACCACACGGCTAACACTTCCTCAAGATGCTACCACCGCGGAGCCACGCATAGTCAGCAACTTAGAGTGGCATGAGTCGTTTAATCTGTTGGATTTCCTTCAACAAGTCGGAGTCCATGCGCGCGTAAATACCATGCTAAACAGGGACAGGTATGTGGCGTCCGGATTGAAAGTTTCTTCCAACTAATTCACGGACTCGTGTGAAGCGTCCGCTCTAGGTTAAGCTCCCAACAAGGTCTATCGTTCACCGAGTTCACATACCAACTCCTGCAAGCGTATGACTTCTATCATTTACACAAGCACTTCGGTTGTACCATTCAAATCGGCGGTTCCGACCAGTGGGGCAACATAGTGGCAGGCTTAGAGTTGATTGGCAAAAAGGATGTGAACAACAACGATCTGGAGCAAAATCCGGTAAATGCCTTCGGAATCACTACTCCGCTCTTAACAACTTCAACCGGAGAGAAATTTGGCAAAAGCGCAGGAAACGCAGTTTGGTTAGACTCCAATTTGACAAGTGTTTTCGATTTCTATCAGGTAGATTTGCTTTGACTACGTCGGTGATATCTGCTAAACTTTCCTTTCGTGTAGTACTTTTTGAAAGTGACAGATGCAGATGTGCCAAAATATTTGCATCTTTTTACGTTGATGTCGTCTGAAGAGATCGCAGAGGTGCTTGCGGTCCATGATGTATGTATTATGGGGCATTATCTGGTTCTGAAACTGATCAATGTTTTTCACAAGTCTGCACCAGAGAAACGGGTTGCACAACATCGTCTAGCGGCCGAGGTTACGGAAATGGTTCACACAAGTAACTAGACGCCTCAATCATGGAGACGCAGTTTCTAACGTTGTGATTGCAGAATCTGGCGTCAAGCAAGCTACCGTCATGACGAACCTCCTCTTTGGCTCACAATACAAGGATCTCAAGGCTGAAGAAGTTATATCAGCTTTTAATGAAGACCCTCGTTTAGTGAAGACGACGATTCAAGCTATTCTAACCACGCCTATTGCCAAGTTGGCAGCTAAGCACGGTTTGGTGGGGTCAAACTGTAAGTACTAGTTTCTACGGCTTATTTATTACTGTGCTCAACGGGGTTTTCAAAGCCGCCGCAAGAAATCTTGTTGCATCACGAGGACTATACTTGAATGGCATTGCTATACAGGATGCCCAACGATGTGCTTCAGAGGACGATTTGATTGACTCGGGGGTACTTATAATACGCGCTGGCAAGGACAAAATGATGGTCCTCGCCGCCACTGAATGAGGGTGGCTTGGATATCTTTTATATATCATATGGAAACTCATTATAATGGTGGCTACTACACATACAATATACTCTAACTCAGAGCTCCCCAAGCTAATCCACGCGGATAGCTGTGTATAATTTTCTGACAATCCAGTACGCCGCGAAGAACCCGATCGTTCCTTTGAAGGGTCAATATACTGTGTATATAGGTACTCGCAATGAATGGCTCACCAGTGACCAAAAAGTCTAAAAGAGCCAACAGGAAGAGATAACCTAGATACAAAGCGATGCTAGGTAAGGACCCCAGGGTCAATTGGGTCGCCCAGTAGAACAGGCCATAAGCCAAAACCCAGAATGCACTTCCGCCTCCAATCATGAAGGCTCTCCAGTGCCATCTAAAACGAGTCAGTCAATTGCCCAATTGCGAAACGTGTTGTGGAGAGACCGACCGATATTCTTCGGCACAGAGCAGGAAATAAGTGAACAGAATTGTGACCGTGGCAGTAGTTAGGCCCACAATCCATGCTGTGATGGCCAAAAATCCGAAAGCATAGTACGCCCGCGACGCGAACAAACTTGACAGAACAAAGTAAAGTTCAACAAAAGCAGCGCCTGAACGAAGGGCAGATTTGTAAGGCTAGCAAGGTAAGCTGGTAATGAAATCATACCGAAAGGAAGAATGCCACTGAGGATCGATGCCGCCTGCGATGTCATAGAATGCATTAGCTTCAGTAATAAAGCAGGGTGTTGATCACACTAACCCATGGCCTTAAGTATTTCGGACCAGGGGGGATTTGGCGAGGTATAGGGTTGACACGGACAGGATTTTGAATACCCTAGAAGAGTAAGTATCTTTCTTTATGACGGTAATTGTGCAGCTCACTCCATGTTTGGATCCAAAGTACGAGCCAATCGCCGATAGAGGTGCAGAGATACCGAACCAAAGTACGATAATCAGTACCATTGTACCTGTATTTGACAAGCCGTTATTATTAGGGGTCAAACATAGTTAGTAAGATGAACTGACCGAAAGGAACAGCTCCAGACGATCCAGCCGAAAGCAGGAAAAGGTTAAGGACGAAGACCACCATAAAAATGAACCTGATTATAGGTCAAGGTGATGCATGAAGAAAATACAAAAGCTTGCATACGTTGGCATCGCAGTGGCAGTGAGAAAGGCGTTTTTCCTTCTGTTAACACCACCTAGAGAAGCGTACACGCGACTGGAGATATAGCCCCCAATGCTACGAAAACTGGTGTAAGTGGCGCGCCTAAGGAATGCAGATGAAGAATTACCATCCAAAGATCGACCAACAAACCATCATGACAGTTGCTAGAGACCCTCTATTGGAAGGGGACAAGAACCCGAGCAATGCGAATACTACACAGGTCAGGCGCGAATATGTGGCTAATGCCAAGTGGCTCACCTAAGGTCACAACTGCCATCACAGCGAGTTGCGCGCCATTCCCAACGAAAACAGAGAGCGTTAAGGGGTATCTAGGAGATCGGAATACTTCACCATGAATGAGTTTCCAACCCCAGTCTTCCTGCACATCCTCCTAGAAGTTTAGTGAGTATAGAGCTAAATGGAAAAAAGGCTTGTGTACTCACGCTGACGTCGATGGCATTGTAGCGATTTATCTAATATTGTTTAGCTTGGATACGAATAAGACGTTGGAGTTTACCTACATCGCGAGAGACACTGCGGACAAGTATCATAGAAACCATGACGCAGAGCAATATAACAACAGCAACGGAATTGAGAAGGCTGAACCAATGAATGCGTGGATCGAAGATGTGCAGGTAGTTATCCCAGCGTGTGGCCTACGTTTTCAGTTATTTTCGAAAAACTTAAAGAGGAAAGGTGGCTACTCACCCAGGGTGTATCTGATTCCTGCACCAAGGGTCAATAAAACTTTCTCAAAACAGATACTAAGACACTTACATTCCAAGAAACACGGTATGTGTATCGTATACTTTGCGTCTGGTCTTCGTTTAGAATGAGAGGTTGCGCGTGAGCGATATCGCAATTAGGTGTTGCATCCTGTACGCCACCGATACTGGGATACGATTCAGACAAGAAAGAGCTGAAGATATGAGAAGCATACCTCGCAGGCCAAACGAGGACGCCGACGACTCGGTATGTGTCTGGAGAGGGCTTGTGATATCTACTCGCCTTAGGGATACAACTTTCCAGCACATATAGGCGCGACGAACCTGAGGACAATTTCGTAATGGTTGTTTAAGGCTGGTAAATTTTGGTGTTTCCCTTCATTGTCTCCTAGATTGAAACCCATGTCAAAGAAAAGCTCTCCGGTATTTGTGTCAGTTTTCATCTCCGCAGCCGGTAGACCGTCAATAAGCCAGTTAAGCGCATAGTCTTCTCGTATACGGTCATTAATGAATTTAGCCTCTGGACCAGTAACATCAGGAACAACACAAAGTGTTTTGCAGGTATCGTTGTCCTTCAGCATATGGGTCTAGTGGCATAGAATATGAGACGGGGCTTTTGCGGTTGGTAGGCCTATGCACGTACATCATAAGGCGAGTTGAATATTCTGTCTCCGAACAAGATTGAACCTAATGACTCTGGTCTTGACTTTGGCCCGCCCTCAGGCTCACAGAAGCGGAATTTTGGGTTGTAATAATCATCTGGTTTTTAATGGTCATGAATATCCAGCCAGAAAGTCCATAGGAATGAGTCTCGAATTACAGTTGATCAGGGATTTCTGGAATATTACGCGTTTCAGTAAAGATCCATTCGGCCATGGATTTGCACTTGGTACATACCACTTTGTCGTTGGTCAAGGAACGCATTGGCGTCAAGGCATTCACAAATAACTCGACAGGATCTCCCTCAGCATAGTTATGGGGTGCAGCACCCGGGAGATAGAATGCGTTGGCCCATGGCAGAAACAGAAAGAAAGCAGCGTAGTGGGCAGGTCTAGTCATTGCTATGCCTGTACAAGGCCTGGTGGCTCGGTGGAATATTTGGACCAGTTCTGCGATGAACACGACGTCTGGTCCGGCGAGCTACTGCCGCGAGCATAATTGAGGGTCTATTTGCCAAGCCCAAGGTTGCCAAATACCGAGCACGGTGATCGAGATTCACGACGCGTTAATTTTAGACACCTCTATAACCAACGCTGGCTCTCCGCCGTATTCCAATGCAGTTCGAGGTCATCGCGAAATGCCACACCACAAAGGCCCGCGTTTCGCGCATGACTCTAGCGCGTATGTACTTCTACCACTGCTCTCATGTTTTCTTGCTCCTGACCTGTGTCTTAAACAGATGGCATTACCATGCTGCCTACATTCATGCCAGTCGCTACTCAAGCAGCAATTAAAGGGTTGACGCCCCAGCAGATGGAATCTCTCGGTGTCACCTTGATTCTGAACAACACCTACCATCTCAACCTACGGCCTGGATTGAAAGTTCTTAACGAAGCAGGAGGTGCCCACAAATTTCAAGGATGGAACCGCAATCTATTGACTGTCAGTCTGCTGTCGCTTCGTCTGCATTCTCCTTCTAAAACCTCCATGTAAAGGACAGTGGTGGCTTTCAGCTTGTTTCCCTTAGCAAGTTCACCACGATTACGGAAGAAGGGGCACTGTTCGCTAGTCCCTTTACTGGTGAACCCACGATGCTGACGGTGAATACTCCTTTATAAAGTGCATCGTTTTGGTCTGATCAAATACCACTACAGCCAGAAGAAAGTATTTCGATACAGCATACAATTGGGGCGGACATCATCATGCAGCTCGATGACGTGGGTGAGTACGCATCATACTTTAGTTACAAGCCTTGTTGACAACAGACAGTATCGAGTCTGACAACTGGTAGCAGAGTGGAAGAAGCCATGGAAAGATCCGTCAGATGGCTAGACCGATGCATCGCTCAACACGAAAAGGCGGGCAAAAAGGATACCCAAAATTTATTTGCCATCGTCCAGGGTGGGCTGGACCCATCCCTTCGTGACCGATGTCTGGATGCGATGATTGAACGTCGCAATGGCGTAGCCGGATATGCTATCGGGGGTCTTAGCGGAGGCGAAGAGAAAGGTATGTTTATTAATTGGTGTTCTTGATTGGCATTCATGGCATTTTTTTACAGACGTATTCTGGAGGATGTACGCTTTCACTCGTTCACTCTGTCAATGATCGTTTCGCTTACCATCGGCCTACTTTAGCATCAAACAATGCGCTGCAAGACTTCCTGAAGAACGTAAGTGGATCACAAAGGCACAGATAATTGTTTGACTGTTGCAATCATTAGGACCGAGATATTCCATGGGCATTGGCTTCGCCGAAGGTTCGCTCCTTTTCTTTCTACAAACCGAAGACACCACTGAATGATTATACAGATTTACTTGTTTGTGTCGCGCTCGGCGTCGATATGGTAGCACTATCTCTGTCATTATTATACCCACACTGACTGTCTGGCAGGCAGATTGTGTTTTCCCGACGCGCACCGCACGGTTTGGAGTAGCACTGACTCACAGAGGACCCTTAAATCTGAGTGAGTTCAATGGGCTGCTTACTTGACGAATATCAATCAAATGCACTGCTTTAGAATTAAGCAAACACGCCAAAGATTTCCAAACGATAGACGAAGCTTGTCCCTGTCCCACATGTACCGATAAGGTCTCGAGGGCAATGCTACACCATACGATCACCCACGAAACAGCTGCTGCCCATGGTACTGTGACTCACTCAACCCTGAAAAGCTTAGCGTATGCTGACTTTATTGTAGCTATCACACTGCACAATATTGTTTTCCAAGCACAAGTTATGGGCCGTGCACGAGCGGCTATCATGGAGGGACGTTTTCCCGAGTACCTGAAAGCCTTTTTTACTGAGTACTTCGGAGATGGGGGCTACCCAGAGTGGTGCGTCAATGCATTGCGAAGTGTCGGCGTTGATTTATTGGAAGGAAAACCGGATGCCAAAATCATCCCAGGAAGTGGTGCGAAATGGGAATACGCTGACAACGGTACTCCTAGCAAGAACATATAAAATATAACCTAATTCCCATACCAAAATAATACATTGCTATTATCATTAGTGTTTGCCCTTCTTGCGGGGTGGACGTGCATTTTTGGCGCGTCTCCTTTCCATGATCTTCCGATCTTTCCTGATCTGCTCGGAGTTCTTCAGTTCTGATTTGACACGCGAATAATGCTTCGTCCCGCGACCTGGTGTGGATTTCTTGAATTTACCCGCTGCAGGAGTACTATTGTCTGCTCCCATGACTTCGGCTTTCTTCTTTTGCAGACGTGCTTTCCGCTCATAGTCGGTGCTGAGTTTGTCCAGCGGCTTGGCCTCCTCCATTTTCTTGTGTTTAAAGCGACGGTCTCCGGGCGTCTTCCTCATATGAGATGTGTTTTCAGCTTCACCGACTCTCGGTAAACTGACTCGACTCTTCGTCTTCCATTCATCGAATCGTCCACTGCGGAATGTGGCGGGCAAGCGTGTGCCGTTTTCTGTCCTGACCATTTTAACATTATCGGCACCGACACCATCACCCCGAACAAATTTCTTCTTTTTCTTGTCCCAAGTTTGCTGATTACTCTTTCGAAGAGTTTTTCCATCATCGTTGGTGAGATCGAACGTGACATTGTGTGCTTGCTTTGCGAATGACGAAGCCCCATCATTCAACGAATACCTGAGAAAGACTCGATTAACACGATGGAGGCAAACGAGAAATATTTCATCTTACCCCTTCTCCGTGTTGGCGTCCTTCTGGTAATGGGACATGTAGAACTCCTCGTCTCTGAATCCTTTCTTCTTGTCATCAGCACCAAAGACCGCCTGGCGAATGGTAACTCAGAGCAAGAAATATGTAACTGGAGATTGAGCCACTTACGACGATTTCATCCTCATCTGCCATCTCCATACCCGTCGTGTTTGGTACATGGTCATCATCATCATCATCATCATCATCTTTTTGAACTACTGCAGAACGCTCTGCAATTCTTTGGGCAGATTTAGACAGTGCTTTTCTGCGCTCTTTCATCAAGGCGGCCGTTTCTGCACTGTTCTTCGCACCGATTTCGAAAACGGTCTCAGAGGGTGTGAAGGAGTTGACAGCAGTGAGAAGAGCTTTCCGTGCCCGTTCTGCTTCGCGCTTTTCGTTGCCGCCTTCGCCCCTCATAAGTACAGGATGTACGCCAGAGTGCGAGCCAGCGAGGAACCATTTAGGATCCTTGACCATCTCCTTCGCCCGCTTGTAACTTTGCTGACTCGCTTTGCCTTTGCTGCGCTCGTACATTGCATGTCCCCGCTTCATAACGTCTCTCAAGACAGGCAAGTTGCGGTTGACAGCATCTATTGTCCGGATATATTCCACCTCTTCGTCGATTTTTTCTCGTTGGAAATTGCCCAGGACTAACGACTCGGTATACACTTGGTCACCTTGCTCTGTAACGTCGTTGACCAGCGGCCTTCCAAGGAAAAGCTGAAGATCCAACAGGAATGGCAACTCGGGATTCGTGACGAATGACCATGCCCATCCTTGACGCCCGGCACGAGCTGTACGACCCACGCGATGGACGAAAACTCTCGCGCCTTGGGGAAAGTCGTAGTTGATGACGTTCTCAAGGACGGGAATATCGATACCACGCGCAGCGACATCCGTGACAACTAAGATGCTGGTAACACCACGGCGGAACTGGTCCATCTGGATTGTACGCGCCGTTTGGTCGAGAGATCCATAGATGTGGGACACAGAGTAACCAACGATCGTTAACAAGTTGAGGAGGTATTCAACGTGATGTTTAGTGGCGGCGAAAATAAGGGTTTGATGAGGAGCAGTAAATTGTTCCTTGTGTTTGGATTTGTGCTTCTTCTTCGAGTCCCCTTCTCCATCCGCCTTTTCCATGTGCGCTGAGCCAAGAGGGACTTTGATGACATCCCTGAGGAGAGAAAGAAGACATGCATCTTTTTCCGCTTGCTTGACTGAGAAGAAGGCCATTTTCAAGTCCGAACTGATTTTGCTTTCGGCGTCTAATCTCACAAGTTTAGGATCTTGGAGACCGGCTTTAGCGAACTCGACTAAAGATTTGGGTAGCGTGGCGGAGAAGAGGATAGATTGTCTGGAGGCAGGAAGGCGTTGAAGAATTTCGTGAAGGGCGACTTCGAAACCCATTTCGAATAAACGATCGGCTTCGTCGAAGACAACAGTCTCAATTGATTTTAGGTCAAGATCCATTTCTACAATAAGGTGCAAAAGTCGTCCTGGTGTTGCAATGATGCTAAAACAACGTTCAGTGAAAAGTCCTGGAGGCAAAATGCTCACTTACACGTCTGGATTGCTAGTTATCATTTCGAACTGTTCGTCAAGACTTTCACCACCGACGACCAGGCCCCATCGTAAGTTCTCTCCTCGCTTGTTATCTTCAACATCTTTGTCACCTGCATGGTCTCCTCTACCTGTTGAGAACCCGCGAGCCAACTCTTTCCCTACTTTCAAGACTTGTAAAGCCAGTTCACGAGTTGGAAGTAAAATGAGACCTCTCGCCCCAAAGGACGTAGAATGCCTTCCGCCTAGTTTCTGAACCAGGGGGACCATATACGCTAGAGACTTTCCAGAACCAGTACGAGCCATCCCCACAAGATCACGAAGAGGTTTGGCGAGCAATGCAGGTATAGACAGCCTCTGGATGGGTGTGGGTATACGATAGCCCTGTAAAGTAAGAGAGCGTAGGAGAGAGGGGTGAAGTCCTGGATATACAGATGTTAAGTACTGAACTCATGATATGTCATAAGGATACCTTACCCATGCTTTGAAAACTGCCCCCACCGGTCTCCCCCTTCGTGAGTTTTGCTTTGCCTTTGGTGCTTTTCATTATCTGCACGCCTTCCTTCATTGAACGCTTTGCTATGGATTTCTGAATGAAATCTGCAAGTTCTTCGTCTTCTTCTTGGGCATTCAAGTCTAATTTCTGACGTTTGCCTGCGAGAGCAGAGGAAATGTCGATGTCATCCTCGTCAAAGCGTCCATGTTCGGATGTTGATGATGAGGATGAGGCGGAGGAGGAGGAAGCGTATCCATCGTCCGCTTTCTCTGTGCGTTTGCGTTTCGTGATGGGCATGGTGAAAGTGAAAGCTGAGTTGAACACTATCCTATAGTTCAGGCTTGAGTGCAGAACTGGATCGTCCAAAAAAGGCTCGCTTAATTTTAGGTTACGTAAAGATCATGCTCCGCAGGTAAGTTTCTTACTTTCCTTTGACACAGTTACAGACAAGACAAAATTACAGGAAATATGCGCGAGGTATAGATGACAGCTGATTAAAATTGACTGAGAGAACGAAAAAATGGGAGTGTCGTCACGTGGAGCGAGCCGGCCTAGCAATATTACTCGGACGAGCAGCTGAAGGGGCAGGCCGCCTCAAGCCTCTCGAAGGGATTCCAGAATCTACGGACAGCCTTGTCAGTCATCAGTAAAAGATTTAGCAGTATCAGCCTCACCCGTTCGAGATGGCGCGTCCGTGCGTACGGTGCCTCTCATAGATCCTCTTGTGCCCCGGACACCCCTCAAACCACCTCGTATCGCCTTTTCACTCTTTTCCTTGGCTAAACGTTCCTTTTCTTCTCGTTGTAACCGTTCCTGCCTTTCTTGTTCTAATCGGGCAGCCTCTTGCTCTGCTCGAAGCCTAGCTTCCTCTGCCTCACGACGCTGTCTCTCCTGTTGTTCCTCAAGTTGTCGCGCGAGTAATTTCTCGTCCTAACCAATCATTGGACGGATTTCATACGTGAGGAGGAGACTACACACCTCTTCAGCACCTAACCATTCATCGTCAAATATGAGGCGTGCATATTCTTCGGATTTGGACAGGACAGTGATATATTTGTTGAGAAGAGCGTCCGTTTGTTCCAACTGTAGTGCAACGCGCTGTACGTATATTGAGTGTCGTAACGGTAATAGTTTACTCATGCCACTGACCTCATTCGCCGAGCCTGTATCTTCCAAAGCTTGGTTAAACATCTCAAAAGACGCATTGAGCTTCTTCAAAATAAAGATGTCACTCTGGAGCTTCTCCTCACGGAGCTTAGCTGCATGTTTCCGCTGGTCTTCTTCTTCCAACTGGTCAACAACCTCTTCTTTCAAATCATCTTCTCCTGCTAATCCATCGCTACTCGAGTCGCGTGTTCTGTCGCGCTGCGGTGTTTGTGGCTGGGGTTCTGGTGGTTCCTCTCTGGCTAATAAGCTGAAAGGCTTGCTCATAATAGCAGTCCGATCGCCGAGAGACAAATCGGCCAGGGATAGATCATCTTCCCTGACATCGTATGAGAATGAGGTGCCGGAGGAGATGTTTGGGGACTCGAAGCCCAGGATGCTTTGGCCAGACGCAACATTGATATCAGGCGAGTTCATCGCGGGAGGCAAAAGATATATGTATTCCTATATCAAGCCCGAGCAAGGGATTGGCATTATATCTTCGCGCTTAATAGGGTGTGTGCCAATTTCCAGACGAGAATGAGAAAGAACGGGTTGCAAGCCGTGGTAAGACCAGTAGAATTAGAGGGTAAGAAAGGCACCTCCGAGTCGTTCATGTCAAGTTATGTCCAGATTGAGATCGGTCTCGAATCACGTCACGCGTCTGTCACACTCACAACCTTCCGGATCGCGTCGCACACGCGACTCGCCGACCACTGACCACATCTCATAAGGGTCCCGAGGCATCCTCCTGTCCAGTGTTCACTTTCAGAATCACAGACCGAAAGTCATAGCGTTATTTATAAGAAAATTTGAATACATGAAGGAGTTACGGTTGATGGGCCAACCTTGGGCCCATCCCTTCAATACGAGTAGTAATAAGTATCGAGCCAAAACTCCCAGGTTGTAGGCTGTAAGCGCCTAGTTTCCGGAAGGGATTTGGAAGAGCATGCTGGATTGTAGGAGGCTCTGGGGTGGCAGCTGTGCATTTCCGTGCATTGGAGATGGTCGGGTGAAGGAAAGAGGACTGTGGCGGAACTTGTAAGCATCGCGAAATGTTACACGACCAGGGCCACACCGTACCTTACGAAGGCTAGTTCAGGTACTTGACGTCTGTTGAGAATTGGAGAGCGAGGGTCGATATTGTGAGTAGCGTGCGCTTGATGCTAGGGTAAATGGTCCGTTGATCTGGGAAACAATTGAAAGACTTACCGGATGACCTTCTCGTGCTGGTAGAGAAGCTGGAAGGAGAACCTGGGCATTCGGAGGGTAGGGCTGTCTGCTGTCTTATGGGAAGAGAGCTTGCTCCCTGCTGAGTACTTGACACCCTCGAAGCAAAGCTATTCAAAGGCATCTTTGTACTGTCTAATGGTGACAATGGCTCTGCGCTGGATAGGTGGTTCTGGGGGTATGACGCTAGCCATGATGGTGTTTTCACGATAACCCTTGCAGAGCTTTTTGATGTATTAGAAGACCGATTGCTGGGTGACGACACATTACTACTTGTTCTTGATGTTGGTGTCGTGGCTGAAGCTGCGCCAACTGCAGTAGCTGGGTGAGCTCTATGCTTGGTATGATTTGAAACACTACCCTGTTCGAAGAGCGCATTAATTTTCTGAAACCGACGATAGCTAGCAAGACCGGGGTCATGCTCTTCGACAGGGTCAGCTGTAGAGCGATGCTGGAAATTAATGCTGGAAGGTGAGGAAGGTTGACTTGAGGTGCCTCCATAAGCATAGGACAAGGAATCCTCGTAGTACCGCCTAGAACTCGTCACAGACGATGGTTGCTTTGAGGCTTCAGTTTTGGTATTCACATTGTCAGTCTTTGGGGTAAGCTGCTTCTTTTCGGACCTCACAACTCTTGTATTCCCGCTGAGCACTGCTCGACGAAAATGTTGCAAGGCTTCTTCCTCTGTGCGAAAGCTTTGGTGCACAGCTTCCGATACACCCTTCACTAGTGGACCTGCTTCCAGCCTAACAAAGAAGGTCAATCCGACATTGAGTGAAGCCGTCCGCTTGACAACGTACCAAGTAGAATAGACACCCACGCCCTTGCCCACAGTGACAACGTACCACTTCCGTTTAACCATATGTCAGTTAATAGAAGGCTCCGTGTGGATTTAAGAATGACTCAGTGATATTGTCGCTTTATGGACTTATTTCCGAGTCTTTGATGTTTCCTGCAGAACAGACGGTGGAGAAAGAGAGGAAAAAGAGGGCGGAGGCGCCCGTCATACCGATACTTGACTCATGGCTTGGCCTTGCTTAAAATAGACTATTACATCGTTTCAGAGAAACCACACGTGGTGGCATATTTAGAACCTGATCGGTCCCGAAAATACTGAAATTAATTATAAGGGAGAAGAGAGTAAGACAGTACAACCTGCGAACCACCTAATGAGCAGCGCAACTATGTGATTCAAGTAAAAGATGCTCCATTATAATTAAACGTGAATACAATCTAAATCCCGACAGCAATGAGATAGCATATTTACTACTTGCAGTGTAAAAGTAATGGTAACGTGTCCGTTTTTATACCGCGATATATCCTCCGCGACTAGATGTTCTCCGTGGACGTACATTTGAGCAAAGGTGCGATACGACGTCACTAAGCATATAAGGGACCTCCTTCCAAAAGTCACGATGCCTATACTGTCTTTAGCCATAAACCAATACAAAATGAGAATGCTCGCTCACGGTATCAAGTCAAATCCTGAAGCACCATACGTCGAGTAATTATAATACGCGCCCAGACCAAGGTAGGCGATGAATGCAAGTAGAAGCCTGAAAGGGAGAGAACAGTGAGAAGACACCCAAAGATATTGGTATGCTTAGCTTACACTAGGAAAAACCAGCCTATTCCGCTGCCCACGTCTTTCTCTTTCTCTGGTTCATCTTTAGGTTTGTCGTCACCGCTGTCATCACTGTCGCCTCCCTTATTCTCATCGCCCCCTTTGTCGCTAAAAGGGCAACCTGCTGGGGAGTTCCACTCGACATCGAGCGTGGCGCCGTCGTATGCTATGAACTTGGGGTCGGAGGAGCCTTCAGGTACACATATCACTGTAAGGTTCAGAGATTGCTGAACTGGCGATGGGCTTCCTAATTTCGGGTATTCTGCGCCATGCAAAATGATATTGAGTGACTTGGGTGCTAGAGGTACATCAACATCGGAGTTGTTAGAAGCAGAAAGATTAAAACGCACTTGAGCTTGCTTTCGCAATGTACTTCAGATCGTTTGACTGTGCAATTGGAATAACGGCAGATATAAGGTCTGGGGTATTAGCCTTCGTGACAATCTTTGTTAGACAGGCTTTTGTGCCTGAAGGACACTAGAAGAAACAAAAAAAAAGGATAAAATGTTAATTAACGAATCAGCGGTACTGGTACCGTCCTTAACTTTCCATACTAACCTGGTCGTGTTCAGGAATTTCCGAAACGGATTTGAGCTCTCCGCACAGATCAAATCTCAGCGAGTCAATCGTTGTACTCGGGGGCGTCTCACGGGTACGGTTAAGAACGTGTTCTCCAGAAAGGGATGTCAGGTCGAATTCGATATTGTCCTCCAGTTTTAGACGGCAGCCAAATGGCACTGGGTCCGCCGCGAGTGATAGGGAGGAACAAAGAAGGAGACAGAATAGAGTGAGTAGCTGGTAGTACGAGGACCTAAGAATCATTTGTAGAAGAGTGTGTGCCAGGTATGGGGAGGAGTAAGGAGAAGGAGTGGACTGCTGTAAGCGACTGACGTCTGCAAACCCGGTTTAGGCAGGAACACGCTCTTGTGACCACCGAGCTCAAGTCCTTGTGTCACAGCCTTGTTTCAGACCCTTCGGCTCGTTCTTCAATTAACTGCGGATATTATATTCCTTCAAGGAGTAATTTCATGAAGAACCACCCTGCTGAATCGTTGTTATTTGCTGAAGGCCTGCTCTCTACCGGCACTCGACTCTCTAGATCATAGATCTGAGTTACAACAAGTCACGCACAAGTCACCATGTTACGAAAGTACTAAATCGACGCGTCGTCTCCTTAATTACTACAGCCACCACAAATCACACTCTTTTTCTGAGCATCTCGCGACATGGCAGGACTGGAACCACTCATTCCGTACATATATCACGAAACACAGCAAGAAGGATCTATGCTCTGTGCACAACATGCACTTAATAACCTTCTCCGTTAGTAGTAGCATTTGCATCCGTATTTACAATTCCATGACCTAATGACGGCTTTTATATCGCGTTTGCAGAAGGGAACTACGTACGGACCTCTGAGTCTTCCTTCGCTGCCTTCTAATCATATTGCCCCTAGTTTACAGCGCCAGATCTATCCCACATCGCTCGCGAACTCGATGACCTCGAACAAAGCTACCATGATAATAACACAGGCAGCTCCAGCATGAACATGGATGATACAGGTATGTACAAGTTGAGGAACTTCCCAAAGGCATTGCGCTTTTTGACCGATGGGGTACGCTACTAGGCTTTTTCTCCGTCCAGGTCCTCGATAACGCACTGAAAGTTTGGGGCTTAAAGTAAGAGCCGAATTTCATTTTTGCATCTCCAGGACACTACTTATTATAGCTACGAAATCAGCTTGACCCGATGGCGTAGCGAAGAAATGCGTCCATACCAAGATCATCCACAGTGAGCACGATTGGTACTCAGCGTACGAGTGAGAACTGAAGAATCATTTCAAGGACTCAGCTTGGCTTCATCTTGAACTTGCAACAACACTGGTTTACGCTGCGACGCTTTGGCAATGCAAATCCAAATGTCGACTTGGATGTTGGGGACGGACATTGGTTCAACTTGAACTCTTTCCTACCAGAACCAGAGTGGGTCGGGAAGCTTTATCTGGGAATGGTTTTACAACAATCTGAGGCGGAAGGTAAGATTAGCTTTGACCTGTTTTTGTAACAATCCTGACCGATGTCAATCCCATACACTAGGTTACTCGGTATTTGCAGTTACGCAAGCTGATCGCAACGCACCACTAGGACTTCCCCGTACGGAAGCGGATATGATAGCGTCCACACTCCCTGAACCCACATCTGCTTCTGGGACGCGTCCTCGGGCCTCTAGAATGGACACAGAAAAGACTGCTGTGAACTCTGACCCTGACGACATGGACTTTGCAAATGAAGATCTAGAATTACAAGCCGCATTACAGGCATCTCTTATGGCATCAGACCACGTCTCCTCTCCTCCCCCTGCTTCTGCCTCTGCCCCCTCCTCTTCTCGACTTCTAGATGCTGAAGATGCTCCTTCTGGATCTCCGTCGCCATCATTAATACCACCCATTGCGCCTATATCACCTATATCGACTGCCTTTGGCCCAGGGCATGCGGATATAGATCCAGTCGCGGCCAGTATGGAGAGGAACCGAGTTTTGCTTCAGCGTATGAGAGAGCAACAAGAATTTGCTCAGAGAGAAATGTGGTCCGAGGAAGATCTTTCTCCAGAAGAACAAGCAGCCTTAAACGAAAGAAGAGAAAGGAGGAGACGGCAAGAAGAAGAAGAGGAAATGGAAATCCAAAGAGCTATAGCAGAGAGCGAAGCTCTTGCCAAACAACATCAACAGGAAAGGAATAAAGAAACGAGACCCCATCCAACGGCGGCAACAAACACAGAAAATACTATTAATTATGACGATGACGACGCCGACCTTCAAGCAGCCCTCAGGGCATCTCTTGAGCATTCGTTAAACCCTCCTCAAGAAGAGCGACCTGCCGATGCTGACGACGGAGAATCCGTACTGTCTGATGCTACCAGCGCTATAGAAGACACAACCGCCGCCGCCGCCAGTGTAGCCCCTAGCCTTGATGAGATACGACAGCGTCGCCTGGCTCGTTTCGGCAACTAACTCAGGGAACACGAAGCTATGTGGAGACATCTTTACACAGAGGAAGTTCCAACTCAGCATGAAGCTTTCGGCAAGGGTAACATTCTAGTGTTAATAACCCCACTGTATGGTGGATGACGCAGGACTGAAGCTTGCTCTGCACCAAAGATAAGATAGGAGGCGGGGAAAGTACTACGGAGGGCCTGTTATACAAATATATACATGGACAAGGTATTACTAGGAATAGTGTACATATACTACAGAATAGTATACAAATGACGAAATACAAACATGTACAAGTACGAAGGAATCCGGTATAGAAATAAAAAGAAACAGGTTTTAAGCGCCAGGGTATATGGAGGTCTCCGGGGCTGTGGGCATGTAGGGATCAGTGGGATCCTGCTCGTCACCCCGCCTGCGGTGCTGCCGCCGACGATGTGCAAACCGCAGGTAGCGAGAGAAGCGACCGGTGTTTGACTGCAAAGGTTGATGCGACGCATGATTCTCTGCTGTCTGTTCTTCGTCTTCTTCATCGTCTGGGTGCCCAGATAGCATATTTTCAAGGGCGAGGAAATCTGACATATTCAGTCAATAAAGAAGAGATAAGGACAGTAATAATAAAAAGACCAGACCATGTCTGCATATGGGGCACGAGCTAGACAATTTCAGAAGCCAAGGATCAACACAGGCTTGATGGAAACAGTGCTGTCCTTCACAAGGCAGAACCCGCAAGTCGTCGCCTTCCTCGAAATCAACAATGCAGATGGGACAAGTCTCCCGTCCGATAGAAGCAGGAACCAAATCATTTTGCCCAGGCCCATGTTCAGACGGATTGCCAGCAGGAGGAGAGATACCTCTTGAAGAACCTTCACCATTCGATGTAGGTATGTTGCTTGAGGAGTCATGCGAACCGGATGTGCCATGTTGAGCAGGTCCTGTACTGCCGACAAATTCAGATTGGAAGACTTTCTCTTTATCGTCGGGTGGCAAAGGCACAGGGTCAGAGACAGAGTTGGTGGTATCTGGGAGCGTAGCAGATTCGTTTGAGTTTATCTTGCCCATCTCCATTTGATTTTCAGTGCTACGTAGAGAATCCTTGCCCTGCAATGCGCTCGATGCTTGCTGGCTGGAAGAAGTTGGAATGCCTCCAAATTTTACCACGGGGAATGTGTCAAGAATTGCACGGGTCAAGCCCCTTGCACGACTCTGAGCAGGGCCATCGGCAGCCATTCGTGCCCGAGGCCCATATCGCTCTGGATGGCGGACAGCCCTGATCGCCTGCAAAATGCTTCAGCACTTATTTGGGTATGGATGGAAGTGTCGACTTACTCCAGAGATAATTACCACCAGGAAAAGGGCAGATACACATCCTGTGATAGCATAAAGGATTATCCTGCATAGCAGTGAGAATCGTGCAAAGAAAAAAATTGATACAGGAGAATTACATGGCAAGGGCGGTATTCGGTGAATGACTGGGAGGGGGTGGAGTCCCAGTGTCGGTATTAACATTGGAAGGGCCAGGTCCTGTATCTGTCGAGTTGAAGGCTCTGAGGGACGCTATGAGATATCCGGGCGACACAGGTGACTCGAGGGGGATCGATGCATTAATGTCAGCCCCAGAATTATTGAGCTTTGCCGAGTCATACGCCAATATGCTTTTGTTCTGAGGGAGAAGCTGATGGAACTGGTACTCGATAAGATTCGAACTTGTCAGGCTCTGCACGGAGAAGATGTCAAAAACTTGGTCAAAGGTGTTTGGATCTGAATATTCGGGATTGATGACACAAGAAGAGGCGTGCAAGGAGTACAAGAGCTAGAACTGCTTTCAGCGACGCGCAATATATAATATGAGAGCAATAAAACATACTGCTGAGATGGCGCCTTTGTCTCTCGCCAAGGTAAATATATCTTCCTCCATGGAAGCATTTGTAGCATTTTTGTCACACGAAACCAAAGCTATCCAAGGAGTCGATGCTGACAAAGTGATGAGCAAACATTGGAGACCGTCTTTCACACGACTCACTTGGTGTAATGGTATTATCCGCCATGTCTTCGGAGAAGTGGACCAAGACACCTTTGCTGAACCCCTGGCTGCCTTTCCCTGCCAGTTGGTACGAGACGTGCGGAATCGCGTATGAACTATTATAAATGTCAGCACCTCTGTCAAGATCGCAGCAGAAACTCAAACTGAACCCATTCGGATTCCACTGAATTTGAAGACTCGATATGCCCGGAATAGTGTCCTGCGAGGAGTCACTGGAGTTTGTAGCAGTTGCAGGTATATAGGAGATGACAGGGACCGGGAGGCTGAGAGCAAGGGTAAACAGGATAGCAAGCAGATACATGGTCGAGGAAAGGAGAAGGGCCTGAGAAATGAGCGCTCTCGGCCTCCCAGCTAAGCTGGGATTGATAAAGAGTGCACGACGAGCGTGGAAGGCTAAAGACGAGAATGCCAATGGCATGCGGAAACACTACCACCCTCTCACGTGTTTACTCGCCAAAAATAGCCGCCCGCACTAATTATTGTATTTCTATCGGTACATACAATCCATTATCCGCTGCTCCCTCTCTTCAAGCTCTGCATCATCTGAGCAAAAGATATACGATTTGATGATCCCTGTCCTTCTTGCTGGTGCATCGCCTCCGCGTACCTTCTCAGATTGTTGGTCAGTCCGATCACATCAATCAGGGCGGGAGGCTTACAGTAGTTTATACCGCACCAGCTCTTGCTCCAACTCCTCGTTTTTCAGCCGCTGCTTGACAAGTTCATTCTTGTCGGATGGCATTCAGCATCTTCCTGACACATTATTGGCATGGTACGACTCACAAGCACTTCGACATGTTCGACATTTAAAGTTGCGAGATTATGTTCCAGTGTTTTCCTATCAGTGCATCTTCTGGTCAGACCTGTCTAGGCCATCGCAATTATTAATGACTTACACTTGATTTGAAAGTGCCCGATTACTTGTCCGCAGCTCGTCAATTTGTACTGCATGCTTATTAGCTTCGCGCTTGGGTAAAATGGTTAATGATGGAATGCCAGCGATCTTCACATGTTGCAGGCGTACCACAATATCCTCATATTCGTGTCTGTAGCTATCTAGCATAAACGGGGTTACGCGCAGCGACGTAGCTTCGCTGACGAATTCATCAACTCTGTATTTCGGCTGCGAAGTCTGCTCTGTGTTCTCCTCATCGACCTCCAACTACGCAGGAACTTCAGGTGACACCTTCATGGAGAGTGTGTGGGAAGGCGTACGAGGTAGCAATCGAACAATTTCGTGTTCAAGAACGATAGTATCTCGTCAAATTTGAGAGATAACAGTTTTTCTTCGTTTTTCTTCAGTAACATAACGCTGAAACCAAATATGGCTTCAATCCCATTAGCCAGACAGTTGTCGTATATCCTGAACACGATCTCGAGAGGGAATCTATCTAAGGTCAGCCCAAACCCAGTGGCTTCAGATGTGCATTATACCTGTAACTGAACAAGGTCAGGAACCACTGCGAACAGAACATGCTCGACTTGATCCCCTGCCGGAGGAAGTGGACGTGGAGAACCGGCAATATCTCCTCTACAAGACGATCAAACTAGACCATATAAGTCGAATCCCATTGAGAAAGTTTGTCCTGCTTACTTGAAACTGCAGTATGGGTTAGCGTTTGCTTCCACGTACACTGAAGAACTCACCAGTCGCAACTGAAGCTTAGGCATTTCGGGAAGGAAATGTCCCTGCAGATCATAAACGGTCATCAGTCTGACCAACAATGAAAAGGCTTCTTCATCCGGCATCTATTCCTGCCGTCAGCGAATATTTCTTGAACACACGGGGAAAGTTACATTTAAGAGGAGAATGGCAACTATAAATGGAAGTCCTTGACAGTAACCGACCAGGGGATCGTATCTGAAAAGAGAGTTATAGATTAAATGTATCTCAGAAGGCAAGCGTTGGTAACGGACAATGAATACGCTTTCAAAACATTAAACAAGTTCTCTTGCCCGATCCCTTGACCGTCAGTGAAGAAGTCATGATGGGGGAAGGTTCTGCAGAATTTGTCAGTTATCAAGGATTGTAATATGCTGGTTTCTTTATTTACCTCCCAAGATCCCTTGTAATGGCTTTCTCGTGCGGGCTTGTTTCTTTCAAAAGCTTCAAATATGTAGCTTCGAGTTCAGGGTCTTTAGAGGCTGCCCTATATGCGCGTTGAAATGGTCAAAAAACAGAGACAATTCTTGCCCGAAAACCATTCACATGTGTTGCCACATCATTCCTCTAAGCGTGGAAGGGATGCCTTTCTGGATTGCCTGGGCCAGTTCTGCAGGACGTTCCGCGGCAAAGCTGCCATAATCTATGTGATGGGAGACAGGTAACACGACAGTCTGAGACCAGCCTCCGGAGAGCGACACATAATTAGGAATAGCGTACCGGATATCACTGCGCCCCAGAAATCTGAACGTGGATCATGTGTAAACAAGACGAATAACAGATTTTCGGCATACACTGACCCCAGTCAATTCCCCCTTCTACTGCTGCATTGCGTTCTCTTGTCTCCTTCTCGTGCAATCTCGCGAACTCTTCTTGCAACTTGAGCTGACCATCGACACTACCTCTGGATCTTGAGCTATTTTCTTGCAAGTCGACGCGATTCATGAAGAGGGATAAGCCAGGCTCGTGCGCAGATCGTATTGTAGTAGTAGACGCCGTTTTCCTATGAGCCCTAATTGCGGCGAGTGCAGGTGGCTGGGGAGAAGAAAAGGAGGCGCTTTTAGGTCGAGGGGACACATCGTCGTCAGTTTGGGCTCCGGTAGGGGTCTCCAAGTCGGTAGCTTCAGCTTCGGACTGCTCGCCGTCTGGGAGGTCAGTCTTCCCTGTCAATGCTATTGGCGAGAAAGACTCGTCGTCAAGAGCAATGTCGTTGAACTCGGTGGTGGTGGTAGCGATTGAGTCACGTCCTGGATGCTTATCATTGTCGAAGGCCTGGTTGACCTGGGGAGAGCGTAAAGACTCGAGTGGATCTATGGCTGTATGTGCAGCCACCACAGGCGGGAGTTTAAAGGCCATCTGACTTGTCGTAGTCATCCAGAACACATGGGACGTATTGGCAGGCGTCGACCGTCGAGAGGATTTAGAGTTAGGCAAGCAGTGGAGTGGTCGAGGTAGCTATGAAGGCCGGCTTCAACTCTCGATGGACTACTCGGCTTCTGTTGTTACCAGCTATATCCTTGCTTTGCACCTTGATCCCGATTCACAATTATGTAATTCCACTATATTCTGGATCCTAAGGCCTTAAAGTAATGTAGTAAAGGAGGAGGAAAATGCAAAGACTATCTAATGGTACAGAAAAGAAAGGGGTATCAAAGTGAGGTATACTACAGGGAAGAAAAGTGATAAGTTAAGTTTGATATCATATAGTACTATAGTTTGCGGGGCAAAACAGCTCAGCAAGCCAATTTTGACTCGGATGAGTTGATGATGGTGTTGCAAGAAAAGAACCACAGTGCATGGATATCAGAAACTGTAATCTGATACTTCAGAACCTGATCCTGTCGATGTCCGTCGCGACGTGGGGTCAACCGTGTCAATCTGAGAGTAGAGATGCTCTAACTCGAGAAGACAGTGCCCGTCTTTCCACGATTCTGAGCTCTCATGGGCGCGTACAATCTTCCAGCCCAGATAGAAAGAACAGATAGCGCAGCTAATTTCTTGCATGGTATGCGCACCAGTGGCCATGAGCTGTACTCCTGGTTTGGCCAAAACAACATTATGCCTAAGGAATTTGTCAGGAAGTCATACGCCTCGGGACGCGGAATAACTCACGTCTCTGTGAACAAGGACGCCTTGCCAGAAAATCCTCTAAATGTGCGTGAGTCGGGAGGAATCTGTGGAGCACGGTAAGAGAGTTTGAAAAGAATAAAGCAAGGGTTTAGACAGACCGCTGATTGAGGGAGGAGGAAATTGTCAGAAGTTATGCATGTATGACATTGCTTGCACGCGAGAGGGCGAGGAAGCTGAGGGATTTTAGGCAGTGGGCGGGACGTTCGTTTGGAATCTTGAGTAGTGGGAGGAAGCGGTAATCTGCGAGGCATTGCGTTAGACGACGGTCTGCTCGAGGCCAGGGAGTGCATTTTCAGATAAAATCATAGGGTGAGAGGCGGTGTCATGAATTGCCTTGTCGGAATCATGACTTGCCCCTGATGGACCCACGATCACACACGTTTCACTTCTAACTCACCGCCTGCGATATCCCATCATATCATGGCTGCTTATCTTCTTTGTACTGGCTCAAGGGTTCTGCTTCCCGGAGCGGATCAGCTTTCTCCTGCCTCTATTCTCATCGACAAGTCATCTGGGAAGATCATACAGGTTCAGCAGGGCGAGCTTTCCCCTGATCAGCTTGGTTTGGAGGTTCTCGCTGTTGAATGGATCCAGGCAGGACAGAGCGTCGTTCTTCCAGGGCTCGTAGAGTAAGTCTTGTCCGACATAGCCACTGGACCTCTGTTTATGCCTTTCAGTGCACATGTACATCTCAATGAACCAGGGCGCACCGACTGGGAAGGCTTCTGGACAGGAACTCGGGCAGCCGCCTCAGGAGGCATCACGACGCTGGTGGACATGCCTCTGAATTCTTTGCCGCCTACCACCACAGTTCCCAATCTTCAAACAAAATGGAAGGCTGCTGAAGGCCAGTGCCATACTGACGTCGCGTTTTGGGGAGGAGTTATACCTGGTAATCAGGTAAGTGCTTCGCCTACAAACTTTGAGACATTCAATTGACAGTGGCGGATAGGAGCATCTTAAACCTCTGGTTGAAGCAGGCGTGCGTGGATTCAAGTGTTTTCTCATGGAAAGCGGTGTGGAAGTTAGCATTTAAACCTCGTGTCCCAGTCAAGCGCCCATCTAACCCAGTTGACAGGAATTCCCATGTATCTCAAAGGAGGAGTTACCGCCGTCAATGAAGGACTTGCAGGTCAGTTCTGCTTCGTACCTGAATTTAATTTTACCAGCTCAATAACTGCATTCTGACAGGAAGCTGGCAGTGTGCTCCTATTTCACGCTGAATTAGAGACCCACCCTGTGAAGACGACGCATCTTAGTCCTCAGGAGTATTCCACATTTCTTACATCGCGTCCTCAAGAATTGGAGACAAACGCTATCTCACTCGTCGTGGAATTGCAGAAAGAGTTCCCTAAATTGCGTTGCCATATCGTCCATCTGTCTGCTGCTTCCGCTCTCCCCATCATACGTGAAGCAAAGTCTGCGGGGTTGCCACTCACCGTGGAAACATGCTTCCATTACCTATGTCTGAATGCTGAGGACATTCCCGCAGGCCATGCTGAATTCAAGTGCTGCCCTCCGGTACGGGAGGCATCTAACAGAGATCAGCTGTGGGAAGCGTTGAAAGAAGGCTTGATCGACTGCGTTGTATCAGACCATAGTCCTTGTGTCGTCTCTCTGAAAAGACCAGACGATGGAGATCTCATGGCTGCTTGGGGAGGTATCAGCACCCTTGGTTTGGGGTTGAGTTTACTATGGACAGAGGGTAAAAAGAGGGGCGTTAATTTGAGCCAGGTTGTCAACTGGACCAGCAAACAACCTGCGATTCATGCCGGTCTTGAAAACTCTAAAGGGCAACTGCAGATAGCCTATGATGGGGACTTTGTGCTGTGGGATCCAGAAGCTGAATTTGAGGTGCGTCGCAAACGTGATGTACGTGTTATTCGCAAGCATTCATATATTTACTTCTAGGTCACGAAGGACTTGCTTCAGTACAAAAACAAAATTTCACCGTATGAAGGGATGAAATTGCAGGGCCAAGTCGTTCAAACGTACTTGCGGGGTGTAAAAATATATGATTATGCGACAGGCTTTGATGGACTTGCACCAGCAGGAAAGCTGATATGAGCATGCATATACATTTACCAAGTTACTTCATCCAAGTATCATAGTGTTATGTGAGGGAGGGAGGGAGCAGGCGCCTACTATGACGTCCTAACTCCAAATATAAACATGTACAGGGACGTGAAATCAATAGAGCTCAAATTTCCCACAATTACCACTACCTTCATGCATCATGCTGCCGTTCCGACCCAGGCTGCCTTACCTTAACGCAGGCTATCGTTCGCACCTCGGCCAGGCACCATGGGTCGCTCGGAAACGATGCATCAGATCACCCAAGTCGTTCTCAACCAATTCTCAAAGTCAAAACGGGCATCATTCTGGCAGGACGAGATTCAGAACTAGTCCATGGATTTTTTACCCCACTTGCGCGGTAATAATCGGTGCCGCGTGTTTTGTTACCTATCAGACCTCACAACCTTTTAGGCACACTGTCCTCGCTGTTGTAAGATGCTCTAGAGTAGCTAGTACGTGTCACTTTACTGAAGGACTCTGCTCGATCGCTCATGACTTTCTAGATGCTGCCATCCAAAGTGCAGTGGACTACAAATGGACAATGGCCAAGAGATATAACGAGTCTTCTGAAGAAGATAAAGCCTACTCGGAGTGTCATAAGCGGAGTGCACAAAGGGTCTTGAAAGCGTTGCTGGCCAATGGAGGTGCGTTTCGTGGTAACTCGAACCCGTTTAGATAATTCAACTCGGTTTCTAAAAACAAAGGGATCTTCATCAAGATGGGACAACACATGGCGTCGTTGTTCATCCTTCCAGTGGAATGGACAAGCACAATGAGAGTCTTGCAGGACAAATGTGAACCGACGGCTTATGAAGATCTTGAAGCTTTATTTTTGAACGACATGGGAGCACCCATAACCCAACTGTTTGACGACTTTGATCCTGTACCAATAGGAGTGGCAAGTTTGGCTCAGGTTCATGTCGGACATCATAAAGCATCAGGAAAGCGTGTCGCAGTGAAGGTAAGAGATGTTCCAATCTCAAACTTTCTTTCCTGATATTCTTTTTTCAGCTACAGCATCCCCACCTTGCCGAGTTTTGTGATATTGATATCGAGATGGTTGATGCAACACTTGGTCTGTTCATAATCCTGACACGTCTGCCAATACTCAACTGACTTCCTTCATAGGCTGGATCAAATATTGGTTTCCTGAATTCGAATTCACATGGCTAGGCGTATGTTTTGAGTATTTCTATGCCAAGATACGCGTCTCTGATGCTCGTCCATGTGTAGGAAGAGATGCGTGCAAACTTGCCGAAAGAAATGGATTTTGTTCATGAAGCAAACAATGCCGCTCGCACCACCATCGAATTCGCCAATCAACGAACGTCGTTATACATTCCCAAAGTTGTAGTTGCGTCAAAGAGAGTTCTAATCATGGAATATATACAAGGGGGACGCGTAGATGATCTGGAATTTCTCGCAAATAGTGATATCGATCGCAATAAAGTCGCCATAGAACTGTCTAGGATCTTCAGTCAAATGGTGTTCGTGAATGGCTGGTTCCATGCGGTGTGTTGTTTCGGCATTCGCGTTTTCTCAAATTCCCATTAACACGGTTGCTTTTGCAGGACCCTCACCCTGGAAACTTGCTCATTAGACCGGCTGGTAAAGACTCCAAGTCACCGTATAACTTCGAAATCGTTCTGCTGGACCACGGATTATACTTCGACATGGATTCCACGCTACGGGTCAATTACGCCAAATTATGGTTGTCATTGATAGCTCCGGCCTCCCCGTCTGTAGTAGCAGACCGAAGAAAATACGCTGCACTAGTTGGGAACATAGGACCTGATCTCGTGAGCTGAATCGCTCATTCAAATTTTCAGCTGAGCCTAATCTTCGCAGTACCCCGTTTTTGAGGCAGCGATCACTGGTAGAGTTGCCCTTGAGGGCAGTTGGGAAGAAACCGACGATAGAACGTTTAAACGGGCATCGAGCATGATTGACATGGTGCCACAGACCGACGAAGAGAAAGATGCCATACGTAATGCGGTCATGAATCAGGATGGTGTTTTGCTCTCTGTATTCGATCTACTGCGGCGCATACCGAGACGCGTTTTAATGGTCTTGAAGCTTAACGATCTTACTCGGTACGCTCTACTTTCCTGTGTCGATAGAGAGTAGCATACTCACCGGACTATCACAGGAGTTTGGACTATGCTCTTATGACCACACATTCAGGCGTAAAACTTGATGCGATACCTGTGCAATTTGTGACTTGACTAATTGCCTTACAGGTTCGAATATTCCTCGTCACTGCAAAATACTGTACATCAGCGGTGTGGCTAGACGATAGACAGCGACTCCTCGATACGATGCGAGACAGAGGCCTGCTGTCGTGGACTCTTCTTACGGATTACTTCTCTTCTTGGTGGTGAGTCGCTAAGAACTGGCGCTCCGACTGGCAGATCCCCCTGACCATGATTTGTTTCGTGTAGGAAATACGAAATGCGGTACATATCACTGACCGTAGTAGAGATGTTGATGGACTCGCAGGCATATTTCAAGAGGCGGAAAGCTTGGCTCTCCGGCTTATGGCAGAAGGGTTTGAGGGGTGCCCATGATGCGTCATTCGGACTGAGGATCTAATTTACAATACTTTATAAAAATTTACAACGATAATCATAGCATTCATTTCCGAAAACCTCATTTCTTCGCCTTCAAGTCAGCGAATAACTGGTCAATCGTAGCCATGCCTTCTTTCAAAAGTTGCCACTGTGCTATAGTCAATGGACGAGTGCGTGAATGCAGTGCCTAGGGAAGCGCACCTGCTCAAAATTAAGTGATATGCCCTTTTTGCCGGGCTTCTCTTCCCCCGCCGATTCATAGAATTCGCGTATGTCAAGCAAAGCAGCACCGTTGAAAGACCTAACGGACGCTCTCTTCTTCTTTCCGAGGTCGAAATATTTCCCGCCATCTGCGCTTGTCTTGACAAGGATCTTGCTACTTGTTGTATCTGCCGTAGCAACCTCCTAAGCAGTTAGGGTGTGAGACGAGTCATTAACGCGCGTGTTTTAGTGCACACACCGATGAAGACCCTGTTCCTTTAGACTTGACCTTCTTTGTGGCTGGCGTCTAAACTTGATGTCAGTTTTGCCTGTGGTTTGACTGGTGTCCACTAACACGCACCTTTGTTTTCTGTTCTTTCTTGGATTTCAATTGCTTCCCACTAGCGTCAGTTTCCTCGGCTTCTGATTCATCTTTCTGACTTTCCGGCTCTTCTTCATATTCATTCTCTTCAGAGTCGGGGAGCTTTCTCTTCGGCATGAGGGTAGAAGACTATTGAGTGCAATGAAGAGACGCGTTTGTTTGACGCGTCGCTTTATATGTGACGGACGCGTTATGCAACGTTACAGGCAAATTGCGTCAGCAAATCTTATGTACTGCCGAGTGGCGACCAGAGGCTCTTGCTTGCTCTTGCCCTCTTAACCCAACACTTCATTGATATTCACCTTCTTACGCTTTGCTCACTCCGTCATCGTCAAGGCGGATTCTGTGATCCCTTCTGGCATAGCCGGGGAAAATGAAGATCCTTCCCAAATCAAAGAAAGCGATTTCTCCAGTTCGTCAGTCCATCTTAGCGCGCATATCGTACTAACATATTGTGATCCAGCCACCTCAGGTCCAAGACCTGATATCCAAGCTTCTCAATGCATCAAACGAGCAGTTAGTCGACATCTTGAAAGGCATAGACTCGTGGAAATGGCCACGGTCTGACCTTAACGCATGGATCAAGGTCCTCAACAAGTTCGACGACATCATGGACGAAACAATCCGCGAATACAACGTCGAAAAACTCCAGCTACGGCCGTTCAGTTTTTTTTCAAAAGAACTCCTGTCCGAAGTACTTCGATTCGAGAGATTGCTTCTCGAGAACTCCACCAATCGCAAGACGTTTAGCTCGTACGATGTATGTAATCCCTCAGATTATCCCCACGCATCACCTAATATCATTCTTCCAGCGATTGAACAGCCTTTTATCTACCTCAGATCTAGACGTACTAATACTAGCATTGAACCTCCTTTTGCGACCCTCCCAACAGTACTCAGCTCAACCAGCTGTTTCACACGCGCTTAGCATTTCCACCAGCCGTCTTCAGTCCCTAGCCAAAAGGTGGCCTCACTTACGCGAGCATGGCATTGGCCTAGTGGATTTGGTCGGGAAAAATGGTGGTGACCTTGAGGGGATCCCCGCGGAAGCACGAGAAGTCAACTTCAGTTTCTACAGACCGGAGACGTCGACGTCGACGACCGTAGATGAAACTAAGGTAGACGAAGCTGCAGACAGCTCGACGACCTCACCTCGAAAGGCGCAAGCGGCCGATGCTGCTAATTCGAATTCCAGTGCAGTGCACTTACGACTAGACGAAGCCACCGTCCTTGGACAACCAGCAGTTAATGTCCTAGCCGATGCTATTCAGACGTTTACAGTCCCGGAGAGTGAAACATACGAACTTCTATGTCGCATCCGATCAGCTGCATCACTCTCCCCAGGCAGAAAGCAAGAAAGAGAGAAATTGATTGTCGTTCGTTTGCTTGCCATTGCAATCTACGGCCATACGCATTCGGAATCGCAAGCCAGCGCGGCATTATTTTTATATGAACCCGACTTGATAGGTCATATCGCAGAATTACTCCAGGTTGACCAAGGAATTCCTGTCATTATTCAAACTTCCGCCATTGCTGCATTGGATGCACTTGCACGGTATAAGAGCAAAATCCAAGAGGTTTTGACCTCCGTGAATGCGGGTGTCAACCATGGCATACTAATGGCGCTCCTTCGTAAAATGGTGACGGATGTTGCCAATCCGGAATCTAAACTCCCTCATGCTTTCGTTGAAGCATTACTTTCCTTCATAACATACATTGCTTCGCATGCTTCCGGAGGCAATATGGTCGTTGGGGCAGGGCTAGTACCCCTTCTTATCCAGATCATGGAAAACAGATTACCTTCGCGGCTTCCCGTCATATCGAAGACAATGCAACTCGTGGACAACGTGCTCTATAGCTTCACAAACGCCTTCAGTCTCTTCTGTGCATCGCGCGGCGTTGAAATCCTTGTGGATAGAATAGAGGTAGGCCTATTCTCGGTGACCTCCTGGTACATTGATTTACTAGACACATCGACAGTATGAAATTGACTTCAGTATCAAAGAGTATGCTACCACGTACCAGGCTTGTGCTATCTCTGGGCTCGGTGAGATTCTTCTTTGTTATGCGCAGGACAGTGCACTTACCTGCCCTTCACAGGGGAGCTTCCGATCCAAAGGACAGCGGTCCTCAAACATATTTTGCGTTCCATGCATCGAATGATGCAATCATCTGGCACTGCAGAGGGCCTTCGAGGACTCATCGACATGTCCTTATTGAAGTCCATCAAGAAGATATTGGAGTACCGTGGTCTATTTGGCCCAAACATCTTTCCATTGGGTAATATCTTTCCTTTTCTTTCTCTACATGGGTTCTCAAAATTGTTTAGCTATCAATATTATGTCGACTTTTGTCCACAATGAACCAACGTCCCTTGCTATCATTCAAGAAGCAGGATTGCCCGAGACCTTTTATAAGGCCGTGGAAATTGGCATTGAACCCGCTATCGAGGTACGATTCACGTTGATTTTTATGTTCAAATGTGTTTATCCTTTGCGCAGGTTGTGCAAGCCGTCACGAATGCCATCGGTGCATTATGTCTCAACGAGACAGGGCAAGCATTGCTGGCAAAGAGGCCAAGTATCATACCGACCATATTCTCTATCTTCACTTCCGAGAGCCACCTAAAGGTCTTAATTGACAAGGAGAATGCCGTAATCGTCGGCACCGCTGTGGATGAACTCATTCGCCACCACCCTTTCCTGAAGGGACCTGTGTTTGACGCTTTGAAGTCTACTTTCAGTCGCATTGAATCCTTGGGTATGGCTTATGTGCCACCTCCGAGCATCAGACATTGGTATCAGCTAGTCCCTGCGACTGCTGAATCTGGTTCCGACAATGATGTATCAATGCAAGATGTTGCTGCTTCGTCGGCTGAGCCTTTACAGAGTCCCGATCGCCCCGCGGGAACCATCGAGGAAGAACACGATGATGAGGATGAAAATGCAAAGAGTCATAATAACACAGTTGTCTCATACATAGACATCGTTGGCCGAGTAAGTGATCTCTTTCGTCCCATGCTATCATTTGCTTAGCCACACTACGACAAGTTCCTTGAGGGTTTCTTCCAGCATCCACCTCATTGCAGAGACTTCGTTACGACGACAGATGCTCTTGAAAGGCTTGGACGGCTGACGGGACTTCCGTGTCTACCCTATGACTTCGCCAACAGTGTATCGTCTGATTCAATGGTTCAAGTGCTCCGCACAATGACAGAAGTCGCGACGAAGGAAACTTTAGTTCATTTGTCTGAAATCGTCAAGGCATCTCTGGATGTTACTAAGTTCTTTTGGGAAGCATTGGAAGAACCTTCGAAGTTACTCTCTTATGTTGAGCCCGGTACGTATTGTCGTTCTGTTGGGCTGGCGATAATTGACTTACCCGGCACCAGAAGACACCGAAATAGCCAATCAAAAGTTCAGAAGCTTAGTCGTTCTCCACATTAGGATAACTTTGCTCTCTGATGTTTTTGCTACTACCGGGCAAGCTCAAGGGAGAGCGGCTATAGGCCTTTTACAAACTTTGATGAACAACACATCACTACAAGTCCTGAAAGATTTAGGCACTCTGCACCGAGCCAGTATCTGGGAAAATATAGCCCTTAACCTAGGCCTTGCCTCGAAGGGCATTGAGGTGCAGCAATCAGGAAGTTCCTCCCCACTAGAAGGATCCCCCGACCCGATGGTCAGGGATTTGCCTGACATGGATACCCCGATTTCCAATGGCGTAACTTCACATGCAAATGGTGCACAAGCGGATGGCGTAGGTATCTCAGGCTCAGGCAACACTGTAGGCAAGGATAAGCTCGATGGTCCAAAGGAATTCAATGCCTCATCGCTCCGACACATAACGCAAGGCATTCCGAATGCCTTGTCCCCCTTCTTCCAAGGTAATCATCCTGCTTGAAATTTTTTATTTGTGCGTGCATTTCTAACTCATTATTAGCGATGGTCAAAATGTTCCATGCCCGCAGGAATCCAGACAGCGTTCAAAAGAGGCAAATAGCAGAATCATCGAAAGTGGTTGCCGAAATCATGTTGGAACATCTTACCGTGAAAGATTTTGGTATGATGTTCCGTTTATTCTTTCAATATAAGTCTTAACATTTTGGCAGGAAACAAAGCATCCCTTTACAACTATTACAGTGTTATATTTGCATTATTCACGCTGTTGCTTGCCGATGGTCTGTTTCTCTCCCTTCTTCGTTGACAATTTTAACTAAACACGGTACTAGAGCGCACGAGTACCAATACTTTACATACGGTGGAGCTTTTCGCTTTCTACCGCGCAGGGGGCTTCGACGCCATTTCCGTTGTTTGTGCAGAACTGGCTTCTAGAATTGGGGAAATCACTGCTATTAAGGAAGAAAATCGGACAGATGCAGAAAAAAAGGAGTTATTACATGCTTATGGAGCTATCAAAGTTGCACTCCATCTCATATATCCCATCGTCTCCTCGAAGCCCCTTTTTGAATCTGGCCAGACCCTTCTCATTACCACCCGCGACAAGGCAGAGACAGATCCGGACTTCTTTGAACCGCACAATTTCCTGGTTCGACTTCGTTCTGTTTCATTGCCGATTCTTCAGGCGCTTTGGGATGCACCCTGGCTTATACATGCGCCTCTTGGAGTCAGTCGATATGTTGTTCGTTCTATCCTAGAATTGGCAAATGGCGAGAATGAAGAGACGAAGAATGATCCTAGCTCAGTCGATATTGGACCAACCATTATCCCAACTGCCATATCACGTCCATCTGGTCCCGATGAAAGTCGAATCCGCATACTGACCGACATGGGCTTCCCACGATCTGCCGCCGAGCGTGCCCTCATTCGAACTCACAACAATGTCAATAGCGCTACCGAGCTTCTCTTGTCTAATCCTTTCCCCTTACCACCCGATCCAGTCCCGGAACCAGCCCCTCCGGCAAATGTAGAGGAACCTACTGCAGTCGCTGACGAACCTGAGGAATCACAGGCAGGAGTAACTGCTCAAGCAGAAGTTTCTCTACAAGACACGGTTCCTAACGAAGGCCAGTCGTCGGGAGTAGTCACAACTGCGAATGAGGGTGAAGAGCCTAAGAGCGGCTCCCCCAAGACCAAGACTATTGAAGAATGGCGCAAAGCCCTGGATGAAGCCCGGGAGCCATTAAGGGCCAACATTAGCAAGCAAGCTTTGTTGCTTATCGACGAGCATCTCTCTCTTTTGTTCGATCTTCACATCACCTTTACGAAGCCTAGCAAATATCAAAAGCAAGCTGTCCGCAACTTGGTAGACGATATCAAGACATTTTCATCATTCGCATACGATACGCAAGAACAGCCGTTAGCAAATCGTTGCCGCCTACTTGCTCTAGTCCTCTGCGAAAAGCCTGCAACTCTGGACCAAGATTTGAAGAATATATTGATGGATCATCTGCTGGCATTGTTACTCTCGTGCACCGATCTTGAACATCCTCCGCGCTGGCTCGCTGCGCATTTATTGGTGACAGAAGCTCTTTTCACCCTGGCGGACGAGCCACGGACGATATCACTGCCTAAAGAGGGCGAGGTCATCGTCCCAGAACGTTTGTCAACAGGTCTTATCCGCACGGAGGCAAAAGGCATCGTATTCGATTTCTGTCTCAGGCTGTTGGGCATAGCCGATTTACCAGCTGATGAATTGCTCTCTGTTTTGCGACTTTTCGTATTACTGACGAGAGATAGAGATATGGCTTCGCAATTTACGCAGAGAGGCGGTTTAGTGTCCCTCTTCAAGAGACTACGACAATCGGCCGTGACAGGAGGGTCATCTTACGTTGCAACTATCCTCCGTCATATTGTAGAAGACGCCTCCACGATACAGAACATCATGCAACAGACTATCAAACGTTACTTCCAGCAACCTAGGCAAAGGGTCATCGACATGAACATCTTCGTTCGCAACTGCAGTGCCATCGCTTTGCGGGACGTTGATATTTTTATAGATACCACGAAGAGTCTTTGCCAGCTGGAATATCCATACTCACCTTCACCTCATATCAAGCTTCAGAACGAGGTGAATTCGCAAGAGAAGCCTCTTTCAGTCCCTCTCGACAGCGACATGCAGGTTGACACTCCTGTTTCTGGCCACTCAGCTGGAGTTTCCAATTCAGCAGAGACTGTGGTGACTTTACTTATCACTGAACTCATCAATACCATGAAAACCATCAATGATTCGTCTGCCGTCTCCGTTCCTTCCGCGGATAGTTCTGTCCATGCTACTCAAATCAAAGAGTCGGCAAAGGTGGAAACCTCATCATCAGAACCGTCGGTCCCCCAGCCTTCCGAGTCGACAACCTCGCAAACTGAAATCAACGATAAACATCAGTATCTGTGCTTCTTGATGCAATGCCTAACCGAGCTGCTTCTTTCTTATGACGCATGCAAAGTGGCTTTCCTATCATATTCTGCGAAGCGGCGCCCCCAGCAGACCTCCAAGGAGTCGCATAACAAGTTTAGGAATACGACACTTCAATTCCTGTTATCGGAGCTCATCACATATGGCACGATCAATTCTGCCTCTGATGCGAACCACCGAAACCGTGGACTAGTCTGTAGTTGGGCAATGAACCTGATCGGCGCTCTTTGTGTCGACACTTCTCCTGGCCCAGAACCAAAAGAGGTATCGACAGACTTGGTTTTTGTCCGCAAATTTGTTCTGGAGACAATCAATCGTGCAATTCGAGAGGTTTCAGCTAATTCGGATACCCTAGAAGCACGTTATGGGCGTTTACTTGCCCTCGCAGATCTTTGTCACCGTCTGCTTACCGTTCGAGTCAATAATAGCAACTCCGGAAAACAGCAAGATGATGTGCCGACACATTTGGCGAAGATTATGCTGGAAAAGAATTTCGTCGCTGTCTTAACAACCGCTCTTTCGGAAGTAGACCTGAACTATCCAAATGTTCGCAACTTGGTTGCAGCTATTCTGCGTCCTTTGGAATTTTTGTGCGTCTCGATTTTCATGATATGCCGTATTTTCAATTGATTTTTACTTTGTTCCAGGACAAAAATTGCAATCAAGATGAGCCGCAACTCTAGCAAGAACAAAGACCATGCAAAGGAATATGAGAGTGTTTCTGAGGGTTCCGAGGTTGAAGACGAAGATGAAGATATGGACGAGGGTAACAGAGAGGAGACACCGGATCTCTATCGAAATTCAGCGCTGGGAATGTACTCTGGGGTACGTTCATAAGCTTGTTTGATGTCATCCGCGCTCACTTCATTTTCTAGGAAATGGACGAACATCATTATTCAGAAGATGAAGATATGGATGACGAAGGGGAGGAAGAAGACGTGGAGATGGAATATGATGAAGAGACAGGCAGTGAAGACACTTCAGCGTCCGAGTCGGATGACGGAGAGGATGACATCGACCACGTGGCACAAGATTCAGAAGAAGTATGGGAAGAAGGTGACGATGACGACGAAGAAAATCTTGTACAAGACGACGGAGCAGAAGAAGAAGAGGATGAGGATGAGGAACAAGAAAGCGATGAAGACGAGCACCATCATGAAGTCGACGCAGTGGACGATGAAGACGATGATGAAGAAGGCATGCTTTGGGAGGTATGTGTCTTCGCGTGTCTCAGTATCGAACATTTTTTCATATTTTTCTCTACACAAGGACATGCAGGATGATGCCGATGGGCTTGATGTGGAATTAGAGAATGTCAACGAAGAGGGGACACATGGAAGTCAGTTTCCATTTTTTATTCAACACGATATTGTGTAACTCAACGATAACAGTTCCTATCCAAGTCAACCATGAAGAAGACGAACTCGAAATGGCTTCCGACGAAGAAGATCTTGCGATTGACAATGGGATCTTCGAGAATGCAGGTATATTCTTTGGAGATACCTTCCTCAACGCCGGCGCTCGCGATTTAGGTGGTTTGTTTGTCCGGCGTCGACGTCGTACTAATGGTCCGTTCTTCCTTTGGCTCTGGCATATTTTTAGCTCATGTTTCATAGATCAACAACCTTTTGGGCGTTCAAGAAATTCAGTGGCTGCTCCAGAAACTACGACGCATCCTTTGCTATTAGATATGTCTAACTCTACTCGACCACATAGCCAGCACCACCGAGGCTTAAGGCAGGCTCAAAGGATCATGGGGACAACCCCACCGAATCTCCTGCAGACAATCAGTGAAATGCTAGGAGAAGGTTCGCTTCAGATGATTCAGCAAATCATCTCTCATGAGGGTGGAGGGGCCGAGACGTTCCGCATTGAGCTGCCTGCAGGCGCTCTGCTTCAAGCGCATGGTCGTCGATTCCTGAGTGCTTCTGGTCGTCCTGAACGTACTCCACGATCGCAAACTCACAAGCAAGGTCGCGAATTCGACCCTTTGCCAACACTGCAGAGGTGGGCAGAAGAAATGAAGATTCTTCACGGCGACTTTGTTGCAGAGCGGGTGGGTAAGTTAACCAACCACGTGGTGTTAGCAATGCTTCCCGCCGCCGTCGAGGCCATGAAAAAAGCGGAGGAGATGGAGGAGGAAGCTGCCAACAAGAAAGCTGCTGCATCGGCCAAAGCGGCAAATGAGAAACCTGCTCCTACATCCGAAGATGCCGAAAGTTCCCAGGTACCTGCGCCGCAAGACAAGGAGGCAGCTGAAGTACCCACTGAAGCTCATGCAGAGGTTCCTGCTGCTGAAGCTGAGGCGCCCGAGCAAGATACGTCTATGCGAATCGATGTCGATCTGGAGATGACAGATGCCCCTGATGCAGTACCGGCAGCTGGTGGGTCGCAAGAGCCAACAGCTGAAAGCGGGTCTGTGGAAGCGCCAGGGGCGGAATCATCATCTTCAGCACCTGTCACCAGTTCCACTGAGCGAGTTACTGTGATGATTCATGGAAGTTCTGTTGACATTACGGATACGGGTATAGATCCTACATTCTTAGAGGCTCTTCCCGATGATATGAGAGAAGAAGTGCTTAACCAACATGTACGCGACCAGCAAGCATCGAGAGTGGAACGACCACCAGATTCCCAAATCAGCTCCGAATTCCTGGACGCCCTGCCACCGGAGATACGCGCCGAAATCATCCAACAAGAGGCTATGGAGCGGGCTCGTCGACGGACAGAGGAGGCGGCGCGAGTGCCTGTTACAGAGCCAGCTGAGATTGACCCTGCTAGCTTCATCGCCAGTCTGGATCCAAGCTTGCGCCAGTCTGTCCTACTCGATCAGGAAGACAGGTTCATTCAATCACTTCCTGCTCACATGATCGCAGAAGCAGGGGCATACCGTCACGAATTACATGCAGCTCGCAATTTGACCGGACGCAATCCAGCCCGCAGTGCACCACCTCCGAGTCAAGCACGAAAATATGTCCATCAACACGATGCAATTTTACTCCTCGATCGCAGTAATGTGGCCGTCCTTGTTAGATTGCTGTTCTATCCGCAGGTTCTCAAGAAAAACCTGCTCTTCAAAGTATTGGTGAACTTGTGTGAAAATGCCAAGACAAGGACCGATCTTTTCAACATTCTACTGGGTATCTTGCAGGATGGCACAGCTGACGTTGCTGCTGTGGACAAAAGCTTCTCTCAAATGTCTGTTCGTACTCGAGACTCTAAACTTCCTCCAACGCCCAAGGCCGCAGGAAAACAAAAGGCCTCTGATATGGTTTCCACGAGCGCGTTGCCTTTGTCTCATATGGAAAACGTACCTGACTTGATCGCGCAGAGGTGCTTGGAGGCACTCACATACATCGTGACTACCAATGAGCCATCGGCGCTTTTCTTCTTGACGGAACACGACATTCCACAAGGTCTCCGGAAGGCAAACGCTAAGAAAGGCAAAGGTAAAGAGAAACAAGCAGCACAAACACATTACCCACTTGTTCTTCTCTTGAATCTCCTTGATCGGCAAAGCCTTTTGCGAACCCCTGCAATACTGGAAGCCGTCGTCGGTTTGCTGGCAACTGTTACACGACCTTTGATGACCCTCAAAGAGAAAAGCAAGAACACGGAGGAAACGTCCTTACTCTTGCCGATCTCCCAAACAGCAGCCGACCCTCCGCCTCCTGTCCCTGATGTCAATAATGGGCTAGCACCCGCTTCTGCAAGCTCGCAGCCTTCAACATTACCCGAAACCATCGGTGCTCCCGCCACACAGCCCTCGACTGGTAAGCATATATAGTCCGAACATATCATTCGAGGTCTGATGAAATACTCTAGCAGCTATTACTTCTGAGAGTGCCGCCGCTGCGAGCTCCAGCAAAGCGGCTGATCAGGTTGAAGCAAAAGATATACTCCCTAGTCCTCCTCAAGTGCCTAACTCGACTCTCCGACTTATCGTCAACATCTTGACCGTTGGTGAATGCTCCGGTCGAACATTCCAACAGAGCCTCGCCCTCATTCAACATCTCTCGCACATTCCCGACGCCCGGGATGTCATTGCACAGGAATTGAAGGCGAAGGCTCAAGAATTTGGCCAAACACTCTACTTGGATTTGGATGAATTGGCGACCGCCTTGCAAAACTCGGATAACGATACTCTGATCAGTTCTGTTGCCGCGAAGTTCTCGCCAGCCTCTTCTACTCAGGCAAAGCTACTCCGCGTCCTCAAAACTATTGACTACATGTACACGCCCAAGCCGACCACAAATGCAGCCCCGACTGTTACGCCAACCGCAGACGTCGAAAAGGTCCAGGCGATATATGAAGCGTTTAGGTTCACTCCACTGTGGCGCCGTTTAGGGGATTGTCTATCCCTCATTGGCGAAGACACGGAAAAGGCTCACATAGCGACTGTCCTCCTTCCTTTGATAGAGTCTCTTATGGTGGTTTGCAAATTTGTCGGGTCAAAGGGCACCTCTACTGCTGCTTCGCGCGCTATACGCGCTTCCGCTTCCCCCAGGTCCCCGACAACACCGAAAGAGACAATGGAAGATCTCTTCATATCATTTACAGATGCTCACCGCAAGATCCTCAATCTAATGGTCCGAAACAACCCATCATTGATGAGTGGATCGTTCTCTTTACTGGTCAATAACTCAAGGGTCCTCGACTTCGACAACAAGAGAAATTACTTCAATCAACAACTTCACCGCAAACCACACATTAGGGAACATTATGGCACTTTGCAGTTAAACGTTCGCCGAGCCCGCGTCTTTGAGGACAGTTTCTTATATCTTCAGAGGAAAACGGGAGAACAAATCAAGCACGGCAAGCTCAGTGTTCGCTTCTATGATGAAGAAGGTGTTGACGCCGGTGGACTTACTCGAGAATGGTTCCAAATCCTGGCCCGCCAAATGTTCAACCCGAATAACGCCCTCTTCCAACCGTGCGCTGCCGACAAGTTGACCTATCAACCCAATAAGAATTCCTGGGTCAATCCTGAACATCTATCATTTTTCAAGTTTGTCGGCCGCGTTATTGGTAAGGCTATCTACGACGGCCGCTTGTTAGATGCGTACTTCGCTCGAAGTCTCTATCGTCAATTGCTCGGGAAACCTGTGGACTACAGGGATGTTGAGTGGGTTGATCCTGAGTATTACAACTCATTATGCTGGATTTTGGAGAATGATCCTACCGTTCTTGACCTTACATTCAGCGTCGAGGCGGACGAGGTGTGTAGTGCCCACATATTTGTTTGCATCCTGCTAATCTCTTTGAATAGTTTGGCGTCAACCGTATCGTACCCTTGAAGGAAGGTGGAGAAACAATACCTGTCACCCAGGAAAACAAACGCGAATTCGTGCAGTTGTCAGCACAGTACCGACTCTACTCATCCATCAAGGATCAAATTGAAAGTTTATCTGCCGGGTTTTATGAAATCATACCCAAAGATTTGATTACGATTGTGAGTGGTATGGTAGAATGGATGAAGCCTGCCTTGCTGATCAATTGGTGAACATAGTTCAATGAGCAAGAACTGGAATTGCTGATATCCGGAACGCCTGATATCGACGTAGACGAATGGCGGGCTGCCACCGATTACAGCGGGTACACTAGCTCGGATCCAAACATCGTTTGGTGGTGGCGAGCGCTCAAGTCTTTCAACCGAGAAGAGCGGGCGAAAGTGCTGAGCTTCGCGACAGGAACTTCTAGGGTCCCTCTCAGCGGCTTCCTCGATCTTCAAGGAGTGCAGGGTGTCCAGAAATTCTCAATACACCGAGCATACGGGGAACCCGACCGCTTACCTCAGGCGCACACATGTAAGTTTTTGCGAGTTTGTTGAGAAGAAGCAGGGTGACTGATGAACGCGCAATAGGTTTCAATCAAATCGATCTACCACAGTATACTTCATATGAGATGTTGCGACAACAGTTACTAATGGCAATCCATGAGGGCGGCGAAGGATTTGCGTTTAGCTAGAATACAATGTACCACCAGCTTACAGACCCATCCCAGAAATGTAATTTATATGTTCATCTTTCCTTTTCTATCCGGCCATACTGTACCCGGACAGCTGAAGTAAGTAAGTTGGCACGCCGGCTATGGTTAAAGCCCGAAATCAGGGGTGCATTCAAACATATAAGTACAGACTCTCCTCAAACCATACTATCCCTCTCCTCTTGTATCACTATGCGTGCCTTTGTTGTCGAGAAACTCGCCCATCCTTCCAAGATTCCCCTTTCTCTGAATGCTCCAGAGCCTAGGGCTGGTCCAGGACAAGTGCTCGTTGATATCTACAGTGCAGGTCTCAACTTCTTTGATGTGAGTTACCTTCGTATGTACCCGTCCCGGCATACGTTTCTCATATGTATCTCGGTCAGATTCTCCAAGCACAGGGAAAATATCAGCACAAGCCCCCGCTTCCATTTATTCTAGGGAGTGAATTCGCAGGCATCATTTCAAAGGATTCACCCATCCCCCCAGGAAGTAATTTGAGGCCTGGACAGAGGGTCTTTGGAGCCGCTACTGGCGCATTCGCTGAAAAGATTGCAGTCAATGTCGAGAGCGTCAAACCTCTCCCTGACAACCTCACCTTCGACCAAGGCGCAGGTGTGCTCGTTTAATATGTTGCCGCATATTGCCGCATGCTCATGTTGCCTGTCTAACTAATGGCCCATTGCAGGTCTCTATATTACATGGCCCACAAGTTACGAAGCGCTTGTTGGAAGAGCTGAGCTCAAGAAGGGTGTGTATTCACTTTGAAATTTATTGCCCCAAAGTTTACATCATTCGTAGGAGAATGGGTGCTCGTGACAGCTGCCGCCGGAGGAGTAGGAATTGCAGCTGTCCAGATTGCGAAAGGTACGCCGGACCACCCTGCTGCAGCTTGGATACATACTTACCTTCTGTTATGCGTAGCCCTAGGCGCCAAAGTGATTGCTGCAGCCGGTTCCTCAGAGAAGATTGAGATTGCAAAGCGCTACGGGGGCGCCGACTATGGTGTCAATTACTCAATCGCAGGATGGCAGAAAGATGTCCTCGAAATCACTGGCGGCAAGGGTGTCGACGTCATCTACGACCCCGTCGGCTTGATCAATGGTTAATATTATCTGTTCTTAGCTATACGGTGTAGTCTAATTCAACACCGACAGATGCACTGAAATGCATAGCCTGGAAAGGACGGGCGCTCGTCATTGGATTTGCCGGAGGAACTATTGAAAAGGTATTGCGATTTATGAAGTACTTGCGCATGTAATAAATCACTGACGATCTTCTTAACTCATAGGTTCCAATGAACCTCGTCCTTTTAAAGAATGTGTCGATACTTGGGTTACATTGGGGCGCATATATCCGTTTGTCTGATCTTTTTCTGACACTGAACTATGATCTGACGAATATTCTACAGAAAAAGAACCACCGCGTGTACCTGTGGTGTGGCATGATATTCTTTCGTAAGTCTTCTGCATTCTTTGACTCGGTGGTGCAGCAGGCGTCTCATCACCATACAGCATGATTGGATCTGGTCGAGTGAAGCCAGTGATATTTTCAGAGGTCTACAAACTTGATCGTATAGTGGACGGACTTGCTGCTATCGAGACAAGGAAAACTTGGGGCAAGGCCGTTGTCCGAGTACGAGAAGAAGTCCAGGGAGCGAAGCTGTAATGTGTAAATACCAATGTAAGAATACCCAAGGATTTGTGAAACTAATCTACAGCTTGGATGTATATGTGCCACTAACTGTACTTTCTATGTCACAATATATTCCATAACGAATCCTGATATTCCTTCGATTTCGCGGCATCTTCGGCGTCTAGTTCTTCTTCATCATCCAACTCTCTCCGCAATGCCGCCTCGTCAATCTCTTCGGGCAGAACATCATCCACAACAGGAAGTTTCTGGGCGTTCGGGAAGCAGCACCACAATAACGACTGTGGAAGAGTAAATTGCGTAGAGCGCGACCTCAAAGCCTTCTTCTCATCGTCCATCAGGATCTCAGGATTTGGCGGTGGCACATTCTCCTCTTCCCCCACGGACATTCGCTGAAATAGTTTCTCCTTGAGGGACCCTAGCCCCATTGTATTCAAACACTCTGCCATGTTTTCACCTGTTATCTGTAAGTCCATTCGGTCATTAGGTCAAGAACAAACGAACGAGTCTCGCAAACCTCATCTCTGTCGTATTTCCAAATTTTAAGGGATCGTTTCAGGCGAATTTCTTGCTCTTTCGTGATTATGACGCGGCGAACAATTTCCGATACAAATTCTTTCAATATGCCCGATGCTAGGAGCATAGTATGGGTAGATACGGAAACCTGGCCATTACCGTCCAGTAAATGTAAAAGTCTATTGGTTGGTGATTAATTCAAATAGTGTCGTAAATGACAATAGTGCACCGTACCTGAAGAGGCGCCTAACAGCTGAAAAGCTGAAGAAATTAAGCTCCAAGCTTTTAAGCAAAGTATCATCGATCCCGTTGTCAAGAAATATTTTTTTGATGCGATACATCTTTGTCACTCCTCCTTTGCTATGCTTTTCATATTGAAGGTGCTCGTCGCCGCTGTCGCTGGCATTGTCGTTCGTGGGCGAAATATCATGCTTGGGATCGTGGCTATCACCGGATGGCTCTTTTGTAGAGCCACGAGTTGACTTCCTGCTTTTGTATTTCGTTGGCCGTGGCTTTGGTGGTTTTCTTTCCCTTATTTGTCGGCCAGGGCGTAATTTTACAATTCCTGGTAGAATAGGCCTGCCCGCCTTTTCGGCACGCTTTCGACGCATGTAAATTCTGTTCTTGATACGACGTCGCATCTCAGCGTCATCAATGTCATGCTTATGAATACCGTCGATGTCATTTCGGGTACGAGCGTCCGTTAGGGTCTATTGACTGGAACGTTCAATATAATGACAGTGTTAGTCATACAAGGCTATACGCACATCTAATGACTGATTATTTGGCTCCAAGTCAAGCATCTCCTCGTCAGCAGCCGAAGCCGGAGGGCCATCTAGAAAACAAGTATTCAGTATTATGCCGAATTGCACCATCGAGAAGTACTTACTGGTCTCTGTCCCGTGCTTCCCATGCTGCTTAGATTCTTGAGTATACACATCCGACTCCAAATCGCCTGGTTCCTGTGCTTCTGCTTCTGCTTCGCGAATGATAGACTCCAGGACCATTAGACAAGTTGAGTCGAGATGGTTCAAGTATTCGTCCACTTCCATCTTTCCAGAAGACGATGCCCCGCCTTGTTCCGGTACACGATGTTGATCATAGGGACACGTACACTCGTGCTTGGTATGAGAGCTACAGCTATCATTCTCCGAATTTGCCACACTCCAGCGACAGGTAGACGCCTCGGTCAAAGATGCCGCCAATGCTTCCTCACGAGCAACCCACTCATCTGTAACTTCCATGGCCTGGTCCATGTCATTTCGGTAGTTGGTACTCGCTTTGTGCACAGCTATGTCTTGCTCAGCGCCGCGCTGCAGAGCATCCAAGAAGAGGCATACGTCGAGAGTACTTTTGCTCTTGATGTGCCCTGCTATCATGTCAGGTCTGAAACGCGAGTATATGGACAGTCCATGGAAGAAAAGGTCTTTTTCTGAAGAAGTCCAGTACGAAGCCGGGGGTAAAAAGCTGGGCAGCAGAGGATAAGGAGTTTCCAGCTTTCCATCCAGGTGGGCTCGAAAGCAATCCTGGTGAGCCTGGAGATCTTGAGCGTAGTTAAGGACATCTTCCGTACGCATAGTGCGTCGGACAGTGGGATTGCTCTTGGTCATAGAGGATGATACCACATAGTACTAAGTACACTGTTCATGGTCAAGCGCTCAGCGGTTTGACCAGCAAGATTTTACATGATTACATAATACATTGCTACATACTTAATAAGTGCAAAAGAAACTAAAACGATACATCCAAGCGAAAGTCCCAGTAGATGTTGAATCTATTCCTAAGCATTTTCATCAGACTCGTTCTAAAGATTTGCCAAAGGTTCCCTCCCATTTCCCCCTTGTCGCCGCAGCTTCCATTGAGCCTTGGCAATTTTTCGAAGCTCGCCTTTGACAATTTTGCCGGAAGGAGTTCGCTCTGGACAGATTTGGTAAATCCCACGAACTTGTTTGACAAACCATCACATACCAAACGCAGCATCCAGAAGCACTACCATCACGGGGACTGCGAATTTGGGAAGTCTGTAGACCGGTGCAAATGCATAAGCGCCAGACAACTCTGAGCAAAGAGGATCTTACAGGGACTTTGCATGCGCAATAAGCGCGTCTTCGGTTACTTGACCTTGGAATTCTGGTCTGACAGACACAACTGCCGTAACGAGCTCTCCAAGGCGTTCATCTGGGACACCCACTGCAGCCGCTTCCAAAACCCGAGGATCAGCGTACAACGCGTTTTCCACAGTTACAGAATCCTTGTAGACGCATATTCAATATTTAGACGTGCAAAACATAAGACATCCTGACTCACGATATTTTCGCCCCCACGGATAATTATATCTTTTACTTTGAACAAGTCATCAGTACTGCACGTCCACTTGAAAGGAAAGGTGGAGATAGGAAAGACGCACGTCTGTCTTTTATGTACAGGAAACCTTCATCATCCAGGTATCCTACGTCGCCTGTTTTAAGCCAGCCATCTTTTGTGATAACTGCGTCTGTTGCGTCTGTAGAACATGAAAAAACATGGTTAGAAGAAGGAAGAGAAGGTCGACGATTTAGTCGTACCTGGATCTCGCCAGTAGCCTTTCATGACGTTGGGACCACGCCTATAAATAAGGAAAGAAAATCTTACAAAGGAAGATGAAAATTAGTCACTCACAACCAGACTTCCCCGACGGCATTGGGTGCAAGGCACACATCATTCAACACTATCCTAATATCGTTAACCGGTGAGGCACGTCCTCTGCGAAGCTCGTAGTCAAAATGAAATCATGAGACGATCTGACGGGAACTTACGTGCTTGCAGGTCGCGCCACATAATCTTCGCCTGCAAACTATCGTCGCATCTTTCCAGATTAGCGCAATAAAATGAATTCTTCCAGAAGTCGCACGTACAGAAACAGCTATGGAATTTGTTTCCGTTAGGCCGTATCCCTGGATCCTGTGATCAATTCCGATGAGAATCGAGCTGTGGTAGAGGCTGACACGAGACCCACATTGTCGCGGTTGGGAATGCTTCCATCGCACGGCGTACGAGTGTGTCAGGCGCAGGCGCACCACCGAAAAGAAGACCTTCCAATGGGTACTTGGCCAGAGGACTGAGAATCAAGTCTGTTACCATGGACGGTACACTTGAAGTAGCAGTGACGATCAGCCTTGCAGGATGGAATTTCCGTAACTAAAACTTACCCTCCGGCCACGGACACATTTTCGGCCTTGATCAAACTTCAAAATAATAATCGTCACCAAAACGCATCATAAATGCAAAAAGGATATAAATCTAAATCTTACCGAATTGCTGTGGAATATAAAGAACGTTAGAAAGTGATGGAGCGAGTATTATAAGCTTCTTCGAACTTCGCACCTTCATCAATTTGCCATCGTCTAGACATCACAATCTTCATGCCGGTCATAGTGGCCATCATCTAAGCATCGCTTAGATCCGCTAGATTCAAGTGCAAGAAAGTATGATAAGCACGAACCGAGAAACTCGTAGATCCTGTGACATGGAAAAGAGGGACTGCCACAAGAGTTGCTTTCTGCACACCCGTTCTTTGGAAAGTAGGGAAATCATCCCCTCTTCGCAAAGCTGCTCGGAATCCTCCAACCAGGACCTTTTGTTTGAACTTGAGCATGTGCGCACTAGGAGCATATGACACTTACGTTGAGAACGTTTGTCAAGAATTGACGTTGTGTGCTTAGGACCCCTTTGGGCAGCCCAGTCGTACCTTGTCAGGACATCTATTTTTTCAGAATAGGTATTTGGTATGATAACAATAACAAGCCATACCTGAGGTGAATATTACCGTGGCGTTATCCTCCGGCACGATAGAATCATACGTTTTATCAAGGCCGTCCATGTGGTATCCGTCAAGACTCTCTCCAAAAGACATTATGCCTTCCCATCTCCGGGTGTTATCTTTCAAGTCAAAAACGAGAAAGCCTTGAACTTCACTCTCACGGCACATTCGGGACACTTCAGACTGCAGAACGTCCGCGCGCTCTGGATCCAGAATTATGAGTTTGCACTGGGTATGGGCTAAGCAGTGACTGAGGGGCTTCAGGGGTAACCATCTGCGCGACAATTAGATGAGACTGGATGGAAAGGCATAAATGAAGCTGCATACGCGTTTGCCAAAACAGAAACTGCTCCAATAAGGTCTGTCAAGCTTATCAGCAAAAAGATTCGAACGGGGCACGAAAGAATTCCTACGGCATGCCCAGAACGCTACGAGATAATCAGGGCAATTACGAGAGCAGATCGCGACCCTATCACCTGTAATTAACGCGGACAAGAACAGAGACAAAACCTTTTTTAGCAGAAGTACAAGAAGCAGGAACAAAGGAACGCGGTGATCACCTTTCTTGATGTTGTAGACATCGCTAAAAAGCGCTGCGACTTTGGTGGCACGCGCATGCACCTGAGCGTAGGTCAGACGTTGATCTTCGTACACGATGTAGGTATCGTCTTTGTACTGGGAAACGGCAGACAACCAAAACTCCCTGAGCGAAGGCCAGAGATTTTTGTAGACGCGTTGGAGTCTCCCGTCGACGACAGCGGTCTCAACCTCATGGACGCTTCCAGGGGCTGTGAGCAAGCGCTCGGCTAGAGGAGCGGTGATTAGAGGAGAGAAAAAGAGAAGGAAGAGAGGGACATACTTTCTGCCAATGAACGGAGCATAATGGTTCAGTGTAAAGAACGGTGGACGGGAAAAAGGAGGTTGATGGACTGGCTTTTAAGGACATGATTTTGGTTAGTATGTAATGATCTTCAATCCGCGGATTCCTCTCCTCCCGCGGTCTCTCACCAAGATCTCCGCGGTTTCTGTCAGATTTCAACATACAGCCTAGTACGCGTTCTAACCTGTTTTAAAAATAGATTTGTTTTATCTTGTTTGGCTTAACCTTTGACTTAGCTAACTAACAGGTGCTTTGTGTGTCCAGTCTCTGCCTCTCCTTCACGCACACAATGAATACACAACTCCAGGACGACTTGGAACCCACTGTCCGTATTCGTAAACTTGAAAGGGACCGCGTCAACTTTGTCCTTGGAAATGTTGATTTGGCGTGAGCTGGATACCTACTGTTCATTCTCTCGAATCGCCTCGACTGAACTTCTTCTCCTCGAAAGATTCGCCAATTCACTGAGACGAGTAATGATGGCGGATATTCCTACAGTTGGTTTGTCGCTCACTACCCATCCATTGGCAGTCGTTCTAAAGCTTGCCGGCGTGCAGCAATTGACATGGTCGAAATCGAGATCAATACAACAGTCTTACCCGACGAATTCATTGCCCACAGGTTAGGAATGGTACCCTTGAATAGCTCCAACTGCGACGAGGCCATTCGATATACAAGGGTTCGTTTTCTTGTCACTTCAATATCTTGCACCCACTCAAGGCAGGCTCAGGATTGTACATGTTTAGCGGGATGTTCGTTTTGTGCCATGATGCTGGTGCTAAATATCTCATGCCACGACGACAATACACTTGACGTGACCAGCGATCATCTTGAAGTAATACCGTATCCAGTCACGGAAGACGAACATATGCCAATTCACGATGATCCAGGAGAAGAAATGTCCAAGCGCGGGCCATACTTTGGTCATCCAGTCGGAAAAGGTGCGTGTGCCCTCCTCTGTTCTAATGTATAACCTTAACCAGATCGGATATCAGATGATCCTGATGCACGACCAGTCCTAATAGCCAAAATTCGCAAAGGACAAGAACTGAAAATTAGATGTATAGCTAAAAAGGTGCACTTTATCGTTCTGACGATTCGCCGTGCAATGCACCCCTCATCACATTGAAATCGTCAGGGAATAGCCAAAGAACACGCCAAATTCTCCCCTTGCTCAGCCGTATCATTCGAATATGATCCCTACAATAAACTGCGACATACGACATACTGGTATGAGACGGATATCAAGGCAGAATGGCCACTAAGCGAGAATGCACGGGAGGAGGAAGCGCCCCGGGATGACGAACCGTTCGACTTCAACGCAAAACCCAACAAATTCTATTTCGAAGTCGAGACAGACGGTAGTTTAGGACCGCAGGAGGTGGTCATGAAGGTTCGTTTGAGCTACCCAAATGAACAACGCCAGTTTCACCTACTTTCTTTCTTTTCCAGGGCCTCGCAGAACTACAGAATAAGCTCGCCAGTCTTGTTCTTGGCCTCAAGAGTGGTGCTGATCTTGACATTCCCGAACCAGTCCATGGGCACATGGCTGAGCAAGTGTGGGATGGAGGTAATGCTGCTGGCATGGGATGGAATCCTCCTGCCGTTGCATCGACCAGCTGGACAGCTGCGACCGTCGCGTCTTCTAGTCCTGGACGTGGAGGTGCGGCGTCGAATGGTTGGAGTCAAAACAATGACAGTCCCATGGGTGGAGGATGGGGTGCTGCTCCCGCTGCGAACGCGGGTTGGGGGAGCCCGAATCCTCGAGCTAACGGATGGAACATGTAAACCACATTGTACTTACACTTAGACTTCGACTTGAAAACTCAAGAAAACCGGCGTTTTCTTCTGGCTAATTTCTAACTGACGTTTACATTACGCTTACGCTGCATGTACCTCTTTTCCATTGTTTCCCAGAGAGACAAAGTGGGGAGATTAATAAATAATTCGCAGATTCAAAATATGGTATAATATATATCATCGAGATACATGTAAAGATTCGTGTCCATAGCGTGCTTAAGCTCTAGGTCTATGGCATGCCACTCAGGGGTAAGTCATGCTTCCTTGTACAGCGTTCATCCAGTAAACGTTATCAGCGTGGCCTCATTTCAAAGACATCCGCCGGGTGTGGAGGTGGTGCCGTCTGCTGGCTTCTAGGAGCAGCTTGTTGAGTGGCTGTAGGGCCGACATTGAGCTGTGATAAATCACGTCTTGGATTCGTCATGTGTACCTGTAAACAGATAAGAAGAAAGTAAAACGGCCCATGAGCACATGAATGAATGCTACTCGGTGAGCTAACAATCTTACCTCTGCCGTGTCCCCGAATACAGAATCGGCGCTATCAACTTCAAGAGTTGATAAAGAGGACGAGCCAAAGGGATTAGACATTTTGCGCTTCAATTATAGAGAACAACATAAATACGCACAGTACATAGCATTTTTGTCGTCGAGTTTCCAGCCCGCGCTAGGAGGAAGTTTGTCGTCCAATGGAGATGTTGGCTTTTGAGCCCCCTTCTTGCGGTCTTCAGCTTGAATAAGGTCCCAGGGTACCTCTGTGTAACGAGTAACACCAGGAGGGGGGTTGGGATCCCCACCGGGCCCATAGATTTTAACTTCGGCCAGCGTAGCCTTGAGCGCGCATATCCATTTATTTCGGCGCTTGGCTGGAATGAGAATTATGCATCAGCAAGGGAATATCACGATGAAACGTCAGTTTGAAGAATGCAAAGAAGTTGATGGGCAAAAAAGAGGGGCGAATAAAGAAAGAAGAAGCATGTTCCTCGGACTAGAGCACAGTTATTTTGAGACTGACATTTGAGAGCGGCTTGCTGCCCGTTACTCTTGTATTTTATGTCCGCAGATAATGATAGTCGAGCTTGATCAGGAAAATCTATAATAGAAAAATATGCCACAAGGTCAGTCGGAGGAACCAAAGGAGAAAACAATTGAATTTTTATCTCTAACTTGCCTTTGACTTTGACATCAAACACTGGTTGGTAGTCTCGCCGCTCTGCCGTAACGAATTCCAACATTTTGGTACGCAGTTTTTCGAGGTCCTCAAAGCTCGTGGAGTAGGCGACGTCAAAGGTGAACGTCTCAGACATCTATACATAGGCCGACAGAAGCGTTCTCCCCTTCAATTCTGGAAAACAACTAAATAAAATGATAGTAAACCCACCTGGGGACTCCGCCGTATGTTTTGAATGAACTGTTCTTGTGCCATGAATTCTGGGAATTAACTGCCGGCATCGCGTGTTGAAACATACCTGGGTATTCAGCTGATTGTTCGGTGCTTGTACAGAGCCGTTGTTGCCGTCCAAGAAGACAGTCGAAAGGAGACGAATCTCCTTGACGGTGTAAATCTCTTTGTTAATGACAACTCGGTCCCCGACATCGTATGGGTGTTTGATGAAAAGGAAGATGATGCTTGTTAGCACTTCTTGAAGGCTTCCTCCAATCAACCAACTAAGACCTGACAGATATGACGGTAAATTTTTGTTATTTACGGGTATACGTCTACAAAACGCACCGAGTATGAGGGTACCAGCTCCCGTGACCAAGGTAGCGACTTGAGCCTCCTAAAAGAGCGTATATTATGCATGGGACATGGAAGGAAGATAAGAAAACGTACAAGCCCAATGGCAATGATTAGGGCAGCAATGATAACATAAACCGACATGAAAATATTGTCCAATCTGCCAACAGCACTGTCGAGATCGCGCATGGAATTTTCGATCGAAAGTTGTTCCCGGTGGAAGTCCCTGTCGGTGACAAGAGGTTCAGCCTGTAGACATTTACCCAAGTTACCGCAGATGAAGCTCACAAACAAGCCATTTCAATTTCTTCTCTTGATGCATCTCCGTTGCTATCCTTGTCAAACAAAGCAAACGCTAAAATGGCGTCTTCCTTGGTCGGGAAAAACCGTTCGATATCTTCCACAAGAAGATAGTCAGCCTGCTTCTTCGCGAAGGAATAAAATAGGCGCCTGGCAAGCTAAGGATTCTCAGAACAGTCACTTTAGGGGACGATCATCAGCGCGGGTACTGACCAAACGAGACTTGTTAGCAGATTCCAGAGCAGTCTTGATAACCGCCTGCGGCGAATTAGGCTGAAGAACAGAGCTGCAGAAGTCTGGAGTAAGAAACCAGACACCCGTGCTTTCAAGCTTCACGCAAAAGACTTTACCTCCCGGCGATCTCTGATGCAACATTACCGAAGACAGTCGCGGTAGTAGTGGTAGCAAGACGAACACCCTCTCTGAATTTGCGGAAGAGACGCATTGGGTTAACCGACACATTTCTGTCGTGTGTCGCCCGTAGGGTGTCAGATCTGCCTGGAATATCCGTCGAATTTCTGTAAAGTGTCACAAGAGTCTTCACAGCGAATTTCTGGTCCGCAATTCGGTCTATTCGCGGTAAGAAAGATGTGTTTGATAAGAAAAGACGACGCACATACCAGCATACGATCTCTCATGGAACTTTCCGGCGATCCACTGAATAGAAAACTTTTCGAACAACAGAACAGCGGCGCACAGGAAGACAGAGAAGAGCAGCTGCCTGATAAGGTTGACCGCATTTACACTTTTCGGTCCTGTTCCCCCCGCTTGGTGGATGCTAATGAGGGGGGTAAACGAGGCCCACATTGCTAGGGTCCATGCGAATATTGCGATATATCTGATATAGTCGGACTGTTATTAGGAAGAGCTAGGAGGAAAGAACTTTGATGAACACGTGCCTATGAAGGGCCTGCATCCAGTCGATATAGCGCCTCGTGCTAACTGCCACAACGCCGATGGTAGCTCTGATAACAGAAGGCATGACGCGACTGCAGCACAACAGGGTTATCTTGTGAGCACAGCAAGAAACAGACAAAGAACTTACGCTACAGCAAGGGCAGCCCACCACCCTGAAAGGATGAAAGTCGACAATTATTAGAAGACGTGTAAAAGCCACAATGGGAAACACACCTCCCCAAACCACACTTAACCAAATACTCCACCAGATCAGCTTGATACCCCAGACCTATGTTGACGACAAGCAAAGCACTGGTGAGATACAAGCAGTTGTGCATGAAATATAGAAATTGTACGCACCCTAGCATTTGGAAAGCTCGTTAGGCCTAGAATACCAGGGATCCAGACGATTCCCAGCACAGGGACAATAAAGAGGATCCATCGCGTCACAATGGATACACCGAGCAAGTACGAGTACAGTTTCCCGACCTGTGAAGGGGGCATCCGGGTAGTTTAAGTGAGCTGCCTTCAGTAACACGTACATAAACCCGCACCTTCGTCTTGGGTACCTCTCCATCAGGAAGCCTGAACTCCGGCTGACTCTGGTGATAGCCAGCACTCCGAGAATCGTCCAATTCAGAATATGCTCGTTCAGAGTTGCCCCAATGTGGTTTACGGTGTTTTGCTCCTTGGCCCGTAAGGGATGTAGTGCTGTTTGCCCTTTCAGGATCGTAAGGCAATCCAGGACTCGGAGTGTGGTTGACGCCAGATAAGGGAATGGGCATACCAGGCCCATGTCCTGCTGAGAAATCTGTGGTACTGCTGTTCTGGTGCTCAAAGGGTGGCCGTTGTGGAGGATATGCCATGGTATCTGTGCGCAAACGATTGTCTGCAATATCGTTTGTGAACAAAATTGTTAGCGTGGAGCTTGTCCCATATGGATTGAGTGGCCGTGGGGCCGGTAGTAGTAATTACCTGTAGGTTGTCGGTCAAAATTATTATAACGGGGATCGACGAGGCGTTCTTGGGAGTCGTTTATATGCAAAGGAGTGAATTTTGGACTGGGCATGAACGGTGTCAGAGCACAAGCCGGAGGTCGACAACGACCATGGTGATTATTGTCCGCTTCGCAACGGCGCTGTTTGCTCGGTCCTGCCGGCTACATCATCAAGATGTTTGGTACATTGTTCACAATTAGGATTAGGTATATTAAATAGTATCACTACATGCGATCCAAGGGGTATATCAGACGACCTTTGCAGATGGTATTGGAGGCGGTGGGGTTGGTACGCTACTGTGCCTCTTCGGCTTGAATATGAGGACAATAATAAGACCAAAGATGATGAGCAACAGCAGAAAGATGCACTTCCGTTTTCCCGTGTTCTTTTGATATCGTGTGGCAACGGTCAGTTCCTGCACTGCATCCTCCATCTGCACAGCGGTTTGCTCAATATTGTATTCGACCGAGTCTAGAAGAGTACCCTGATCGATGACGAGGACTGACAGATCCTTGAATAACTCAGCGAGAGACGCGATAGAATTGGCGATTTCGGTCAGCTCCCTGTCTCGTGCCTGTAGCTGATGTGTGGAGTCTGCATGTACGAGAGACTGTTGTCGGGTGTGTGACTAATGATATGAATGGATTAGAAGAGAAGATAGAGTCAGCATTCAAGCGAGGTAATACATACTGCTGCTCGGATATCGTCATCGACAGCAGACATGCCATCGGAACCTTTGAGGGATATAGCACCGGAAGCCAGAAGAAGATCCTGATTCTTGGTCGCATGACCTTGCAACTCTAATCAATTGCAGCCAAGTAAGTGAATTACTTGAAGGAGTGAAGCGGAAAAGGAAGGAGAACGGAACATACTGTCCATGTATACCCGCTGCTTTTTGCGAAAGGTTGCGGAAAGATCTTGGACTTTTGCTGCCAGACCTCGTTGGACATTCTTGCCGGCACGAGTCTCGTGGGTGCTTTGTTGGGAATTCGGAGGGAAGACATGGGGTATACGCTGTATCAGACTTTGACACCTGCGAAAGTCCTATGACTATGTGAGGGACAGACAAGGCGAAGAAAGCGGAAGACGAATACTTTGGTGATCTGGGTCGTGAGGTCCTCGATGTCGCGCTCTTCCTGTGACCTGTCAGAGAAACCGGGAAGTACATGCTTTGCGTGGAGCTTGTCCAGGGCATGTACTGGGGTGATGTGAGAGAAGGTAAAGGAAGGACCGGCGAGACGCACTGTTGGCCTCTGTGTTTGCTAGAATTTGCTCTACTTGGTCTGAAATATCGACCCATTGGGGAGGAAGAGAGGGAACATCTATGGCTGTGTGGTTTATGAGACGGTGGTGCTCCTCGTCTGGCCTTGTTGTAGAGTCGCGGTAGGAGAGGAATAGACCGGTACGAGAACGGATGGTGGCCATAAGATGACAAGTGCAGATGGGCGTGCCTTGTTTGGAAATCTATAAAAGGGGAGACTCTGTGATTTCCCCAGATTCAATTCAAAATGTGTCGTCTCCATACGTCCGTCCATCTCTTTCTCTCTTCTTCCAACCATCATGCTCACCATTTCTACAGCGAAGGAACCATGTACGGCTGTGGCCACTATATCATCGTCCGTCCTCTTCTCCTTTTTCTTCCCTGTCCCTTGCTTATTTCCTCCCAATTAGACGCGCAAGGTCGCTAAAGAGGACTGTCAGAATAGGTGGTGCGTAAATTCTGTCAAGCATCCACAGAATGGCTGCGGTGCCTGTCCAAATTGTAAACGGGTCAGTCTTTCTTGTCTTTTACCTCCGCCGCTAGCTAATTGTCTTCTCTTCGCAGTATTATGATCCCGACGCCAGTGAAACCATCACGGGACGAAGCACTGAGTATTGTCATGAATGCGAATATTGGTTTAAAGGCCATGGCGCACGACATCGTGGCAAATAATCAAAGGTCTACCATTTGACAGCGAGTCCTACTACTTCGCTTTCTACTGCTCTATATTCCGTCCGCAGGTCCTTCCAATCCAGGTCTACAAGTTTGTAATTCTCATCTCCCTTCCCACTCCGCCAGTATGCCTCCTCCACTTTCCGCGTCCACTCCTTGTCTCCCCATTTCCCACTCGGCATTCCATCTCCCCAATCTGTGTTATCTATTTGCATTGTTTTCGGTTTCAACTGCCCCCCGCCGTTCACGCATCCACCCGGACAAGCCATAACTTCCACATAATCATACTTTTTATTTTCCTTCTTAATCGTCGTCCCCGCCAATCTTCTTCCAGCCATCCGCCCTGCTGCTCCCATTCCGGTCCGCACTCCTCTCTCTTTCCCCACCTTCCGCACCACATTCTGCAGGTTCCGGAATCCGTAGCACTTTGCTCCTTTGAACAGCACCTTGTCTCCCTTTGTAATAGTGTATTCCTCATAATCAGCATTGCGAATCATCTTCACCGACACCTCCACTTCTGCCTGAGCATTGTCTTGAAGATGTCTGATAATCGATTGCAGGTATGATCCGGAAGACGATCCCCCATGCTGCACCACCAACTCCGGAACGTATTGCTCCTGCTTCCCCAGCTCTTCACCATCAATCTGCCTCTCCGGAGCCCTTATAGCCGCAGACAAATCCCATCTCTTTTCCTGCATCATAAGCTCGAGTTCTCCCGTTGTGATAACACAATCTACGTCCCGCGTCGCGTAGATTTCATCATAAAAGTCCTTCCGGGATGCTTCTAATTTCTTATCATAGCATGGCATCACAGTGACATGATACACGCCATCCGGACTGCAATATGAAATCAATGAACGCGTAAGTCAGAGAAACCCCGGTGAGCTGGAAAATAAATAGCTCACGTTCGGCCCCATTTCGGTCCTAACCACTTCTTCACCAATGTTCCCATAACCTGTTGCGGACTCTTTGTCTTTGCGATAAAGGGCAGCATCTCAGCATGCGCCTTTTCTGCATAACATATCCACCCCGGACAAGCGCTCGCCAGCATTGGCAGTTGTCCCTCCTCTCCGCGCTCATCTGCCTCCTTGCGCTCTAGGAACTCTTTCAAGTGTTCCTTGAGAGCTAGCTCCCGCGCATATGTCGTATCGAAGACGTAGTCGAATCCGAGCACAGTCTGACAAAATGCCTTCACTCTTTGCAGAACTTCATGGAGTGTTATGGGTTCGGCCGAAGAAGAGGTCGAAGGAAGTGAAGCAGCGAGTGACGCTAGTGACTGAGGGGCGATCGAGACTACGGTAATCTTTCTCTGTTCTTGTGGTAGCTGCGAGTTTTCAGCAAGGAAGTTAAGAACTTCTGTATGCGACTGAAGAGTGATGAGCACGGATTCTGCGGAGGTAATGCAACCGCTGTAAGACAGGAATAAGCAAAGATGAAGCGAGTCTGATTCAGTCGCCAAACACACCTGCAAGCCAGGCAGTCGTTCAAACTAATCTGGGCCTGAGCCAACTTCTTATTCGAAGCAGGCTCGACAGTTCCTGCGCCGTTGGACACTTCGTAATACGCTCCACTCGAATCGATCATAATTTCTGTCTAGAAACGCATCATTTAGGTACTTCAAGAATCGGAGAAATCAGCTTAAGGCTCACAGTGGCTGCTCCGGAGTCTCTCTCTTGTGGTACGGGATCTTTCTGCTCTACGGGTTTGATGCATGCTTGAGCAGGAGTAATGAAGTCGTTTAAGTCCGTAAGTGTCTGAAAAGATGGAATCAAAGACTCATTAGATTTCGCAAACAGAATATCGGCAGGAACGTACAAGAGCGCCTGAGAACGCCATGAAGTTGGTAGTAGAAGAGTAAGAAAGCTAAAAGGCTGCTTATACATCATCGAAAATAAATTGCAGCCCCTAAATTTAGGACATATGTAATCCGCTAAGCGATTAGATTAGATTACTCACATCAAGTCAACCGCTGGCAAAATCCCAAGGCGCTTATTGATCTGCGCATCAATGTACAGTAAGTCATAATTTAGATTGCAAATTCTAATGATTGTGGTAATAGTTTAAGTAATTGTCCATGTCATGCGTCCCAGGGTATCGGTGGAAGAGTAAAATACAAAGGAAGCTGCCCTCATACACAGAATAACGAGCCAGCGACGATTGCAAGGAGTGTAAGGACCAGCGTCATAGAGGACTGATAGTTGAACGATCCATCGTTTACCAGGGAACCCGTCAGATTGGATGGCGCGTTGCTTCCCCATAGTCTCACGTTGCGGAAGTATGTATAGGTTGTAACTGGAGTTGCCCAGCTGGTATCAGAGCCTCCGAAGAAAGTCGAAAAGTAGAATCCATTCGCAGCAACGTCATCCGCAGCGCGAATCTGCAAGCCTTGCTGGTTGACTGCAAGCAAGTCGTTGAAGCTGCGCAGCGTGTCAGATATATGCGTATTAATAGATCAAGTGACGCTTACTATAGCGACATCTGGCCATTCGCGATATTGGGAGGATTGTTGAGTTGCACAAGCAGAGTCACTCGTACCCATCTAGCCGGCATTTGTTGAATAGCGGACAAGGAAAGAAGATAAAACAAGTCTCACTGTCCACTAACGAATGAGAAGCTGTTTCGCTCGATCGAGACACCGAAATCCGAGTTACAGGTGATTGACTTTTCAGAGCAAAGGTTGTTGGGGGTAGGAATGTAAGCATAAACTATGAAAGGGCAGAAGTGAGTAATTGTACACACGGCGGAAATGGACGACTTCAACGGCTCACTCTCTCCACCTCCATTCTTCCGCCACATGAGCCTCGCGCTGAAGCAGTCCAGACCCGTCGCCTTGTTCCCACCGCTACATCCGGTCGAGTTCAAACCACCGCGCAATCCTGGAAGCTTCCCTCCCTTGACAAAGTCGAATCCTTTGTCAAACGCAAGCTCGTATGAGACCATCATGGAATTGAAACTCGAGCCGTCGGTGGTATTCCATAGTGAATAGAATTGAGCGCCTCCCGTATCGTGCGAGAAGCTGCCTTCGGGATATGTCACCTGCAGCACAGGGCCGGAACCTGCTGTTGAAGGGTCTACACCGGCGATTTGACTCTGAGGGAAAGGATCATTGACAAAGGCGAGATTGCTCGGTCCGTCTTGAACACGACCCTTCCCCAAGCCCCAGTTAGCCACCAGCATATTTTCAGTATCGGTCGAAGATTGGGTGGCTGTCGGGAATGGAAGAGAGGTACTCGTGGAGAGACCATACTGACTGGCCACAGCTTCCGGGACAACGCGAGTTGCAGCAGAGGCAAAAGACCACAGGGCGGGAGAGAATAACAGGAAACGTTTAGAATACATGGCGGACCAGCGTCGTTAACGAGAAACATTGCCTACTCTTATCCTTTTATAGTCACCCCTTGTATTACATAATACTCATTCTTGCGGAACGCCCAGTAGCTGAGCTGCCCAAGGACTTGCTGTCCTGAGACCTTTGCAGGCTGAGTTAGAGCAGACAGCTGGTACGGTCTCTCAGAGAAACGAAGTAATAGCAGACACACTGTCAGTGTTAGCACTAACGTACTGAGTAACGAGAACCGAAGAGTCTGTGTGGCTGTGCCTCATTTAGCACCGGTCACGTATTTAGGAGTTACCGTCGTGTCCTCCCTTCCCTATTCCTACTTGTGGTCCAGACGACTATTGCCTTTGCTATAGCAAAACATCAATGTTTGCTATCAACGGATAACTAAACCATGTTCAAACTATCAAAACAAAACGGATCTTCCGAAGCAGAGTCCCGGCAGCCGTTGCTCGATACCCAAAATGAGCTCGAGTCGAATACGCTCTTCAACGCCGGGAACGACCTTGACGATGGCCCGGATGGAACAAGCGCCCTCGAGACGCCTAGAACCTCTCGCGGCGCACATAATGTTACGTTCGATGAGGATGTCCAGTTTATTGCGCCGCCTCTTCGGTCGACAACTTCGAGTCGGGAAGCACGTATGTTGCGCCAAGTGCCATTTCGAGGACCCACGTCCTGACTACTTTATGCAGAGTTTGAGCAAGACTCGGATGAGCTTGACGATGAAGCTATGGAAGAGCTCGATAACGCCCGCCTCGCGACACGAAGTAGGCATGACCAAACTATGCCCCTCCTCGTTGGTCTTTTCGATTCATCAGCGTCTCGAAGAAGTCTGGACGCGTCCGCCTCTCTACCTATGCACGGAAATAATGGAAACAGAGTGACTATTGGCGGAGATGTTCATGACCTCGATGAAATAGCTGCTAAGAGGACTGCAGGGGGAGGCCTGCTCGATTCTGTAGCAAATATGGCAAACTCTATCCTTGGTGCAGGTCTGTCTATTCGTGACACCTTTTATGTACTAGTCGATACTCATTCAGTTTAGGTATCATCGGTACGGCCCCTCTAACTATCTCCCTCTTCTTGTTCTGAATAAGCCCTTCCCGCCAGGTCTGCCTTATGCTATTCGTCAAGCTGGTTTCTTCAGCGGCCTTGTCCTCCTCGTAGTCCTCTGTGGCGTTACCGACTGGACTATTCGCTTGATAGTCGTCAATGCAAAACTGAGCGGTGGCCACTCCTACATAGACATCATGACCCACTGCTTTGGCTCCAGCGGACGAGCTGCAGTCTCATTCTTCCAGTTTGCGTTCGCTTTCGGCGGTGAGTGATGTCCTTACATGTAGGAAGCTTTCAAGTTGAACAGTTTCGGGCAGGCATGTGCGCTTTCGGCATCATTATAGGTGATACCCTTCCCCAGGTCGTTCGATCTGTATTCCCAACTCTGTATACGATACCCGTTCTGAAATTATTTACCAACCGGCAATTCTTAATCGCTTTCTGTACCATCTGTTTCTCGTACCCGCTGTCGCTATACCGCGATATCCACAAACTAGCCCGCGCTTCTGGTCTCGCCCTTGTGGGCATGCTCATCATCGTCGTCTCCGTCTTTATTGAAGGACCTCATGTCCCGGCAAATTTAAAGGGAAAGCAAGAAGGCAAATTCTCCATCATCGAACCAGGAATATTCCAAGCTATTGGCGTTATCAGTTTTGCTTTCGGTAAGTCATTTGCTTCCAAGTTCCGATGCAAAGGCGATTCTAATGTGGTCACTACAGTATGTCATCACAATTCACTATTAATTTACGGAAGCCTTCGTACCCCGACACTGGACCGATTTTCCAAAGTGACGCACATCTCGACCTTTGTGTCGCTCGTGTGTTGCATGATGCTCGCCATCTCGGCGTACATTGTTTTCACCGACAAGACACAAGGCAATATCCTAAATAACTTCCCCAAGGTACGTGATGAAAAAGATCTTTCTTCTTCCGTGGTCGGATGCTCATCGATGTGCGCTTCTATTTCAGGATGACACGTTAATAAATGTCGCGCGTTTTTCTTTCGGCTTGAACATGTTTACCACATTGCCTTTGGAACTATTTGTGTGCAGAGAAGTAAGCAGCCGCATTGCACCTCTCGATTTGCTTGTCATAACGGGTGCTTGGATTCAATTATAGGTCATAGAACAATTCTTCTTTTCGCATGAAGCCTTCAATGCTCAAAGACACTTATTCTTTACGACGACCATCTTGTTCGCATCGATGTTTGGTGCGTTCTTTACCCCGAAAATTTGCCTCGTCTTCCTTCTGAAATAAGTTTCTTGTTTTATAACCACAGTGGCATTGATAACTTGTGACCTTGGTGTCATGCTCGAAATCACCGGGGGTGTATCAGCGACCACTTTGGCGTTCATTTTTCCGGCTGCATGCTATTACAAACTTGTAGACCAGAAGCTACCATGGTACAGCCGTACAAAATTACCAGCGGTAATCTGTGTGGGATTTGGCATCTCAGTGATGTCAATATCGTTGTATCTCGCGCTCGCCAAGTCATGGACACCAGAAGGATCGCCTAAGATATGCATGTAGAGAGTTCACAAGTATAGTTTGTTTCCATCCGGACTCTAGTTACTAGTAGTTTATAATTATCTACTCTAAGATCAACACGGACCATTTGTACGCTGAATTATCACTACGACCAATAATCGGTCATTCGGATGAGGAATCCACAAACCATCTAGGGGTGCTACTATTGGGCGAGTACGTCCGCCAGACCCGGAATGTCTTGCACCAATTCCAACCGGATGCCTTTGGCCAAGCTCTCTTTCGAAGACAGAGGTGAGACGCTTAGCTCTTCGTAGTTGCTCCAAATATGCTCGACACGATCGAGGGGTGTCTGGTCAGGCTTACAGCACTGTGGATCACATACGAGAAGCCAGATAGCGTCGTAACCTCCAGCTGTTAAGAAGGTCTAAGTGAGGGACAACACATGCAGAGAATGCATGCCTACCTCCGGGCACACCACCTCCAATGACACCTGCGAGTGCGACACAGGTATCTAGAAGCCTAGTCTGCTCCACTGGCTCTATAGGTACACCAGATAAAGTTCCCATTTTTCTCATCTGCGCGCGGATTTCCTTCATTTATCAAAAGAGCACCACATGAGTTAAAAGTTTTAGTTATAACAAGGTAAGCAGCTGCACCTGTGCCAAGCAATGTGCCTTGTAGAAAGTCTGTACGACCGGGATCTCGCCTTCAGGCTGCAGAGGATTCGCTATCCACTAGACAGTCGATGTCAGGTTTGGACCAGCCGGGGCGAATATGCATAGTTACCTGGGCAGGTTGGAGAGACGCGATGTACTTGATTGCGGACTTATAGTTTTGAGGGTCGTGTTCATAGAGGCTTGATAATTGTAAGAGTGTCTGCGCAAAAGACTGATTGACTTGATCAAGGTGAGCCCAAAGGCTATCAGCTAAAAATAGGTTTGCAATCAAAGAAAAGTCTACAACCGAGGATCATCGTCTGAAGCTTACCTTCTGCTTTTTTATCCTTACGCCATTTCAAGACCTTTCCTACGAGAGAAGGTGTATCACTCCCCGCATCTACATCAGCGAGCATAATCCGTGTGTATGGTGGCAGTTTAAATTGTCCAATGCGATAGTTCCAGGCTTCATTAGATGGGGACAAAATAGGGTATAGTTTGGGCTATGATATTTCCAAAATGTAAGCCTTGTGCAAGAAAGAGAGCTGGTAAAACTTTACAATATTCTCGCCCATCAAGTCTTGAATGACAGATGGATCGAAACGCGTGTACAGATGGCTTCCAAATACGGCCGCAGACACGTCGAAGCCGCTACCCACTTTTCCCTGGGCGACGCAATGCACAAATTGGGCGAGATTATGAGCCAACCGACGACCATCGCTAATATCATCCGTTGTGAGAGCCTCCTTTGGAATGACAGAAAGGTGGGCGAGCAGAGCAGAAGTAAGAGACGTGATTAGCGCAGCTGATGAACCTAGGCCCGTTTTGTGGACGTCGGAAAGTCTAACTCCCGTCGGGCAAAATGGAGGGATGCTCGAGAGCGATCGGATAGTTCTAGGAAAGCCAAGTTCTTCTAGCTAGAATGTAGCAGGTCAATTGCTAGCAGAGCCATTCATTCTGTCGAAAAATAACGGACCTTTGCACGTTGCGAATAGAAGTCGTTACCACCAACAATAGTTATGTCAAGACCTGCAGAAAGCGCTTCCCGAATGGCGGCAGGTCCCTTTATCTCTACTGCAAGAGAGATTGTATGTTGCAGAGCAAGATGCACAAACTTGTTATTGCTAGAGCTGCTAACGAGTAAGTAATCAGCGAGGCCATGAAATCATATGTCGCGTACTTTTCGACGGCTGGTTCAATCGTTACGGATGGTTCAATGGCAGCGGTATAAGTCCAAGTTGCATTGACGAACTGTGGTGATCGAACGCGTAAGGTGGATGGTTGGAGAGAGGGGTCATCCCGGATAGCGGTGTAGAAACGGGAGGAGGTGGATACGACGACACCCGAGTAGGCTGGGTCAAGGACAAGGTAGCCTCCAGCGACGAGGACCTTTCCGGGAGCAGAAATTAAGGTGGTTGTAGTTGTTTCCATGATAGTAGGGAAGTGGAATAGATGGCTGTGATAATTGAGCCATAGCTTTATAGTCCGGTGTAGGTTTTACAACGGAGCGTTCTTGCATTCTATTTACACAGCTGACCTAATCTTGCTACACCGCGGGCGGCCGCACCAACAAAAAATCGATACACTTTTCACAAACGTAATCTGAATGAAAAAAGCTTTTTTGTAGTACATTCACATGGAGGGTATAATCAGTATCAATATTACATGCTATTCTATCTGCCGCCCCGCTTGAACCATGCTTTCTGCTGCCCACACGTGTCGTTGGTGCAGCCCGGACACCGCAGGGACATTTGAATACTCGTTGGGCCTTTACCCGCGGCACAGTCGCGTAGATGTTCTGCTGCGATGTCTGCGAGGGCCCGAATAAAGACAGGAGAGTCGTTTAGAGATTCAGCACGATGCACTTCGATGCCATGCTGGAGAAGAGGTGAGCAAATGAAAGAGGAGCCTTGTAGTTAACCTACCTCTCTCGCCTCCTTCGCGTATTCCAAGTCGAGTTCATATAGCGTCTCAATGTGGTCACTCGTGAACGCGATAGGAACAAGCACTACTTGCTTCTTTCCCAGCCGAGCGAGGCCTTTCAAAGCTTCGCCAGTCTGCATGCCCATCCACGCAGACGGTCCGACCTGCGATTGCCACACTAGACGGTACGGATTAGAGTGACCCAAGCGCTTCATTACAGCTGCCACGGAAGCGGAAACTTCCAGCACATATGGATCTCCGCGGTTCACGACAGACATGGGGAGAGAGTGGGCTGAAAATAAAAGGACAGTCTCCGAGCGCTTGTCGGCCGGGAACTTCGCGAGTGCAGCTTCGATATTTTGGGCAACAGCCTATACAGGGTCCTTAGATAACGGAAGGAAAGTTGTATGTGACTTTACGACTCACCTCAATGAAGCCCGGATGAGTACCCCAACGGTCTATGACGCTCCATTCAATAGAGTCCAAACCCGTTTCCTTTCGTTTACGGTAGAGCTCATTCAGACTACTTCCTGTTGTGCTGCAGCTGTACTGAGGATACTGGGTAAAAGCGATGGCTCTCTTGACGCCGTCTTCCTTCATTTGCCGCGCAGTTACTTCTGTAAGTGGCCGGGCGTAACGGAAGGCAACATACGCTTTGTGCGGGGCTGTTTCCGGGTGAAGCTCATCAAGAAGCTGAGCCATTCCGTCACCCTGCAACTGGGTATAGTGGAGAATCGGAGAACCCCCTCCAATGTCAGCGTATTGTTGCTCGATCTGGGGCGTGCGTCGCCGGGCAATAACAGGCGCAAGGAACCGCTGGAAAGGTAATGGGATGAGGTCACCGTCCATGAAGAGATTCTTCAGGAAGTCGTGTGTTTCTTCGACAGTCGAAGGCCCACCCATGTTCAACATGACGACGGCTTGATGTCGAGCATTGAATACGATGCGAAGACACGTTCGCGGTTGGCTCTACTCACCTGTGGGACTGAGATTGTACGTGAGATATTGGAAGCATTTGGTGAGGCATCCCAGTCACCTTTTGGCAGCATTATGAGTAGTAGCGTAAGATCGCGTAAGAGCTCTAGAAAGCAGTGGGGACCTGAGAAGGGACATTGGTGAAAGTCTAAAGACAAGGAACGAAGGGAAATTGGAATAAATACTGAGCGAACAAGCCGCGATCCAGTGCGAACCAATTAGATTATTTCGATTCTATTCTCACGCGCCTATCTACTTCGGCAATCCTCCTTCCCGTCGGTACCACTGCACCAACGGTAGCGTACATGCTCATTCCCACTACTGCCTCTGCGTCGTTGCTACAAAGAACACTTACTCTCATACAATACTCCGTACTCCCCTGGAAATCTGGTAGCACGGAGCAACATACCCGTACTGATACAACACCGGCAACGCGTCAATCGGCCAGACACACCGACACGTTTCCTGTGAACGTTGTAAACCATCAAACCGGTAACAAAGACCCAAAATCGCACGTTAAACCGACGACATATGACCCAGAGAACCAAGAACACCTGGATATACTTTATTGTCAACCAAGTCATCATGGCCCCAAATGCGAGCCCGCTGCCACGAAAGAAGCTTGTCAATGAACGTTTTTGACGCACTGCAGACTAAAAAGACGCGATGCTATCATTCCGAACCAGGACAACATCCGGAACAGCAGAAAACTTGCTCTCCATAGCTGTTGGAAGAGAGCTATCAGTACTATCTTTCCTGGGCAATGCCTGAAAAGGAATTGACTGTCAGAAATGGCAGGTTGGAGGAGAGCTACTAGCGTAAACGCGAGCTGAAACACCGCTCTAAGATACAGCCCCTCTGCATTGCAGCTGCGGTCGTTCAATGACACTCGGAAATGTCAAGGTATACCAGAATAGGGGATAGAACAGGGATGCGTATCAGTGATCCTGTTCTCAGCATTTGGCTGATACAGAGACGGCGCGCGCAAGTATCCCGGCGTTCTGACCGAGGTAAGGCAATGATTCATTTCTGAGACGGTTATCAGGCTCACCACTAAAGCAAACGAAAGGATGACCAGATATATTAGGCCGATATATGCTACAGCCGTTGCTCTCTAGAGGCGTCATCGTGAGCTAGTGCGGCAGAAGAAAAGTCAGGGACGAAACAAAATATTTGGTGAAAATCGACTTGCATTCAAATTCATTCCTTGCATCTGCCTGTACACTTTAGTTGCTTCGCAGGAATTTCATGACTCTCTGGTCCGTGGGGAATTGGGCGGATGGGTGTACCAAAGCTCCAATGAATAGACTTCTAGCACTCATAGCGATCAAGTGTTGAAGTACTATGTAATGAACCGACCTAGACCCGTATCCGGGCCATGGTTCCTCAGGGAATCTAGGTGGCTAGCTGTCCAAAGCAACGCATAATAAAGCATCTCAGTAAAATGCATAGACTCAGTAGAAGATAAGTACCAACTTTTGAACATATTGTATATCCGCCCTAGACCAGGAACAGACACGTAGAGACAACAGTATGACTATAAACATTGCGCGAGCGATTGCTACTTGTTATAATAGCTCTGAGATTATTGCCTAACAGCACAATGCATACAAGTAAAACGCGTATACAACTATTACTACATTGATGATACAAATCCCCAGTCTAATCTGAACACCTCGATAACATTCTTGCTCGGGGATAGGTTTGCAAGAACATTTCCTTATGATCCTGAGAGAGTGACAAACCAAACTTACAAAAAAACAGTTCCAATATCGCATAATTATACATTCACCGAGACCTTTTTTTCTTGTTTGGTGATTCAGGTATTTCGACAGGCCGTTGACAGACGGGACATCGTCCAGATACTTGAGTAAGCCATGGATCCAGGCATGATTGCTGGAATAAAAATAGAAAAATGCAATTAGAAGAGTCAGATCGTAGGAAGCATACAAATCAGCAGGAATAACGAGGAAATACTCACATGAAAGACATGAGAACAGGCTAACAGTCTCAGCGGCTGCGCACCATCACCAGCATCAGCCAGTGTAGGCACTTGATCTTCTCCTGTGGTTGGCGAAGACGGCGACGCTGATGATCGACCCCGTTTCCTGTTCTTCTTCTTGCTTCGGACTTCTTCTTTAGCCTGAGGTATAGGCTTTGCGTCCACAGGCTCACTTCCCCCGCGCACCCTTCTCTGCGGTTCTTCAAAGTCCATAAGGCAAATCGCACATGCCGCTCGATTGCCGTCTAAGGCAACGAAAGGGTATTCTCCCTGCTCCCAGTGTTCTGGCCATGATATATTGCCGGCGTTCTCATCGTGAAGTTCGCCCTTTTCCATTTCTTTCTCCGCGCCTTTGTCTTCCGACCCCTGTTCGTTCCCGTTTTTCCTAGGCCTGTTGAATCTGTTGAGCAATTTGAAACGTCTTGACGGTGCTTTGCTTTGCACCGGCTTCGTTTTCGTAGGAGGGTATTCATACGGGTACGTCATGTCCGGATCTCGTTCATCTTCGGGAGGAGGTGGAATATATATAACCAATGGAATTTGCTCGACCACATTTTGCGACAATTTCCCAACCTCGGGTTTGATCATTCCGGGGTTTTGCAGAGGGTGACGTCCAAGGCATATGATGACAATATTCCAGAAGACCTGCATATAGTGAGCTAATATTCTGTGCACAAACCCAGCCGCTTACAAAGAGGATAGGTGCGATAACAAGAACAACAAGGCCGATAATCAACACTTCCAGCACCATTAGATACATTATGGATAGTATCCCAAACACAAGCCACCAGAGATGCGGAGATGTTCGCCGGCAGGTATTGATGGAGGTATACTCCAAGATATGCGCAGTAAGGAACCAGCTGAGAGTCATTAGTGATGATAGTAGAGTCAAGCTGCGTATTCGTTGAGAAATTTGTGACTGCGCGGCTTGTTAATTAACATACCGAGAGTAAAGCCTCGTATGGGGCAAATTGGGCATTTCTGCTTCTGTAGGCGCGGGCGTCTGTGCTTGTGCATTGCTGGAGCTACCAGGTGCGGTTGGACCAGTCGTCCGCCTGGAAGCGTTCGCATTACCTTCAGGATCAGTGGGGGGTCTATAGGAGATGCTAAGAATAGAACATTCACGAGCAAATCGATAACGACGAACGTAGTGACAAACCGCGCAGTGTCTCGCTTATAGTCCCAGTACGCTAGGATAGAGGCCAAGACATCTCTGACCACCCAAAGTGAGGCCCATGTTCCCAAGGGGCGATCGCAGGCAGTCCATTCGCTCAGAGTGGGGTCATCGACACTCTTAAAGTGGACGCCAACCAAGATGAGCATAGTTACAACGACAACGAACTGTAAACATAAGGTGACTCTGCGAAACAACCTCTGTACAGGATGGAATGGAGACGCACCTGCACAAAACCCCATGAAAGCTTCCAGATTAAGGAAGACAGTATTTTCCGGCGCCGAGATGCTCTTCTACCTACACCGAAAAAGCTCAGCAATCTGATGGGGAAAGAGTCCAACGATGCTTCATCTGCTGCAGCTGAAGAGCGGTTAGCACGAGGAGAATTCTGATTGTTCGATTGCCGAGGAAGTGTAGGTCTAGCAGATGATGAAGCTGGTTGACCAGCAGATGTAATCACAATATTAGATGACGGGACATGAGAACTTCTGCTGGACACGAAATGCGGTCTTTGACTTGGTGGAAGAGGGCTTGAATCAGCTAGATGGGCCCTCTCGGGACGAGCTATTGGGATGTCACCAGTCGAACGCACTCGACGCAGGGCACTTTCCTGTAGCTGGGTGGGGGAATCGGCATTGCCAGTTGACATGATTGTAACTTGAGTCTTCTGCTCTGCTTTCCTGTAGAGTCAGGTAGTAACCAGCAAAGGTGTCCTGACCAAGCAGAATATGGGCGTCAACAAGACCAGGGTGGGATGGTGTAAGGACACAGTCAAGCCGTATTGTTTGCGTAACTCTTTCGCCGCAAGGCACTCCTGCATCACACGCGTGTCATTAGGGCTGTGTTTCCATATAAATACATGTCAGAAGTACAAATATCATCTATATACTAGTACTACAAGCACTCGGCAGATATAGTTTAGTTTAATCCTCAGTTTCCTTCGACTCTCCATATACTGCACCAATAGCTTTACTGATAGCTTCGACGGCTGTACACGGCTGGTCAGTTGGCCTTATCTCGCGATCATCATTGCATAGCATTCGCACCTGTCTCGACCTCGTTGCGCTCCTGCTCGTCCAAGATAGCATGGAAGAGTCGTTTGCTTCTCCATCTGTCCGGGTGGAAGCGTTGAAAGGTTATCCTCATGAGATTCTTATATTCTTGGTCACGAATTAGCATTTTCGCGACCCTGAAAAATTCAGATACTGCTTCATAGTCCACGTCCCGCGCGGTTGTCTCTCCCGGGTGGCGTAGAGTCGGCCATGGGATGTCAATCGATGTGAGTGGCAAGGTGTCAGGGTGAAATGCCGCTTTCTGGAAGAACTCACTAACGACCTTAAACCGTTCAATGGCTCGACTAGCAGACCAATGGCCATTAAACCATTGTCGATGGCGTTCAATTTGTTCTCGTTGCAACCGCTGCCGAGCTTCCTCCTGCATCCGTCGTCTTTGGTCAGCCGTCCGCGCTCGTTCTTGAGCTTCCAAGAATTCTGCCTCTCTCTGTTTTCGCAGGGCCTCTGCCTGCTTTCTTTGGCGTGCCTCCTCCTGCTTACGTTGGGCTTCTGCCTTCGCTCTACTTGACTCCTCCTGATCTCCTCGGTAGCTTTTCTCGCGTTCTCTTTGCAAATCGCGGTCAACGTTCAGAGCAGCCATCTTGCGGCGTGATTCTTCCAGCCTGGCAGCATCATCCAATGACTCTTCTACCTCTTCTTCGTCTTCTTCTGCTATGTCAGGGAAATAGCCATCTGTCGATAAGTGATAAGTATATAACACCGTAACTGCGGTATAAGCCACCTTACCTGCGCCGTGTTGCTGGGTCTCTGGAATTTGAGAGGAACCGCCTATTCATCCATCAAGTATAAGATGGAACGATAGAAGTAAAAACCACTTACGATTATCATAGTATTGCCCTTGGGGAATTTCGTTATATACTTCTCTTAGTATACTTTCTTCGCGTTCGCGCCTGCGTTCTTCTTTGTAGCTATCCCATCTAGCTTGCTTGCGCTGGGTCCTGCCTTCCGACTTCGCACGTCTGGCGCGCATAGCGGACGATGGAGATAATGTCCTGAATCTTTTCTGCAATCTGGGGTTATAAGTTCTCGTGTTGCGTTTTTTATTCTCCTCTTCAAATCGTTCATTTTCGGCTTCGTCCTTGGACAGGCCAGAGAAGGCTTCACTCACTAGAGGAACAAAACTGTTAATAAGAGGCAGTAACGAAAATGAAAAAGGGACACTTGCTAAATCTCTTGGTTTTAGATGGTCCTGCTACAGGCGTTGTAGGGGATACAGGAGGTTGATCGAAATTGAAGGTGGGAGGTGGTGGCGGAGACTTGGAGCCATTCTTCCGTTTACGATGGCCTCGTTTACGCCTAAGGTGAGATGGTGTGTTATCGTCGTCTATATCCATCCTATCACTGTCCGCAACAGAGGTGGACGCGTCTGTACTGACTTCTCGCCATGACGCACGCTGTGAGTCCGTAGCGATGTTTGAAGGAGTTGGGTCGGATGCGGGCGCATCTTTAGGTCGGATTATATGATGATCGTTATGAACGATGCAGTCATATAAGGGATCAAGTTTGTAGATGTCCCACTGGTTCTGGTCAGTCTGGTACCATGTCCTTGGATGAATAAATAGATCAACCTCCAGCCACAGCTTATGATGGTATCATTGAGGAAAAAGCCACTCACCCACAAACATCCACGGCCCTAGGGAACATCCCTTCCTTGACCCCTTGCACAGTTGTTCTCGCGCGAGGGACCCAGCGCCAGACCAGTCCCATGCCTGGTATGTGCTCCAAGACGATTCTCTTGGTTCCGCTCGGTTCTTCGAAGTTGAAAGTCTTCGGGTTAATAGGCTTGTTAGGAGTGGCGATGTACGGATCGAAATTTGCGAAGTGCAAGGTGGCTTTTTCATGTCGAAGCAAGCGGCTAGGTTGTGTTTTATCGAGAACACCAGGAACTGAGCCATACAGTTCAGGTAAAGCAGGGAGCCCAGCCACGCTTTCGTCAAAGTCTTTGGGATTGAGTCCTGCAGAGTAACGACGACGCGCCATCACGAGTTGTAAGCAAAAGAGGAGACTGGAAAGCAGAAAACAAGTACCTTCTTCGGCCATATATGCAGATATCGTACAAGGTTGACCTTGTATTTGTTAGCCTTGTATTTCCAGCAAGCGTCGCGACTCGCGGTTCTTTTATAAACGCTTTCCCAACTTTGCCACTAATTACTTCCACGTGATCGCTAGCCGAGCCCAGGTTAGAAGCCATTGTTCTTGTCTCAAGCCTTCTCAAGCCCTCAATATTCAATGCTCATCCCCGCGTCCTCGTCGTCAGCGGTCGTCAGCGGGGTGGACATGAGCAGTTGTTACAGGAACGTGTAAAAGTCCTGTGACACTTTTGTCAAGTCCCAACGCCACAGCGATTTCGTGTAGTAGCTGCCCATGGAATGTCCGTGTTTACGAACACGTTTACAATGGACTTCTACAATTTTTGCCGCTCGGAAAGTAGCCTAAAGGCCTCTGCGTATATAAATTCGGGCACTGCAAGGCTTGTGGTCGTTCGATGGTGACTGAAATTGCTACCCAGTCAAGCTCTTGGTTCCAGCACAGCATGATCTCACATGACAGGGGGATTTCTTACACACTACCTGCCGCTATATGACTCTTGTGGACATCGTTCAGACAGTGATCGAGTCATTGTTTGGTCTGACTCGACTCTTTTCTTTTACATAAATCTACTCTACCCTGTGCAAGCATATACACCATGACTACACTACGCACATTTCAAAACGAGATCGAAGACATACACATGCGGGAAATCTCAAAGCAACGAGCTCAGGCCTTGGCCGATAAGGAGAACCTGAAATTGTCGAACCTGAAAGGAAAAGGGAAGGAAGATGGACCGGCCGTTTCTCCAACGCAAAGCAAAATGCACGAGCTCAATCTCCCCAACGAACAAGCGAATTTCCAAGAGATGGAGGACCGGATACTAGTTCGTTGATCGACTTTGATCCTTTGCGTACGATCAAACGTTATTAACATCCTACTATCAGAGGCTATTACGTACTCAGAACCCTTCAGACCACGACATCGCTCGCGACCAGATAGCAGCCTTACTCACCCAGAATAATGGGGAGTATGTTCTACGGATAGGAGAGAAGCCTCCGCGCGAAGAACTCTTCTCAGGAGAACTGACGGATGCCTCTCCTGGGTGGACAGGGACTGCTCGAACAGCAGACGAAATCAGCACATTGACTCAAGACATAACTCGAACAGTTGAGGAAGTCGGTGGGAAGGTCAGTGCATGACCATGCCAATCTAAGTGCGTGCATTGATCCTGGTCCAAGACATCCGTCTTGTTCGAAGCAGACGTAGGACACCCACGGATATCTTTGCTACTCCGTCTTCCTCCTCCGAATGTCGCTTTAACCCCTGAAGTTCGATGCGCTGTAGTGGGGAACGTAGATAGTGGCAAATCCACAACCTTGGGCGTCCTAACAAGAGGTGAGGTTGGTACTGGATCCGTTTGACCCTAGTTCACCGTGCTACTCAAAGGTGCGCTTGACGATGGCCGAGGTCGCGCGCGGGTTGGATTATTTCGACACAAGCATGAGATAGAAACTGGGAGAACATCCAGTGTAGGCATGGAAATCCTAGGGTTCGGTCCTTCTGGTGCTCCTATATTGCCCAATATATCGAATACAGCCGACCCCGATGTTATTCGAAGGGAGAAGCTGGGCTGGGAGGAGATTTCTGTGCAGGCAGCGAAGATTGTGTCGTTCAGCGGTAAGTCCTTGTAGATTATGTTGACTCATGTGCTGACAATGAATGTGCAGATTTAGCAGGGCACGAGCGATATCTGAAGACGACTCTATATGGTCTAACTTCCGGCGCACCTTCCTGTGTTGTTCTCATGGTGGGAGCCAATGCGGGGCTGATAGGAATGTCGAAAGAGCATCTTGCTATTGCCCTCGCATTGAACGTTCCTGTCGTGGTCTGCATCACTAAAGTATGGTTCCCTAGAGGCTTTGAGCTATCTTTTCATTTACATGAAAATCCTAGATTGATATGACTCCCCCAAACGTTCTCGCAGAAACCGTGAAACAAGTGGTTAAGATTCTCAAGAGTCCTGGGTGCCGGTGCGTTTACCTGTTTACTTAGATGAAATCATGTGGCTCATGAGTATGTGGCGGCAGAAAAACCCCTGTTTTTGTAAAGTCAATAGAAACTGCTGTTGAAATTTCGACCTCCTTTGGGAAAGAAAGGTAGGTCTCGTTACGCCCGCGTAAACGCGTAAACTGACAAGTTCTCAAGGTTATGTCCTATATTCCAAATATCGAATGTCACTGGGGAAGGATTAAACTTCGTATGATATCCGGTTTCATTTACTTTTGTCTCTTGGATTAATGAAGTCTCCAGCTTCGCACCTTCCTCAATTTGCTCCCATCTAGCGAGGGGGATACAGAGAAGTTTGCGGTCGATCAACCCTTGGAATATTCCATCACAGAAGTATGGTCTGTACCGTACGTGGGAACTGTCGTAAACGGCATTGTCAACGCAGGAAGCATAAAAGCTGGGGATGCTGTCCTTCTGGGCCCGGACTCGAACGGCAATTATCAGACGACAGTAGTAAAGAGCATGCAAAGAAAACGGTACAGTCGATCCTAAGAGTCCGCTCAAGATACCTCTAATTTTATATATTAGGGCCGACGTGACTCGAGCTGAAGCAGGACAATGTGTATCTGTGGCGCTTAAACGTATAAGGAGGGCGGCGGTTAGGAAAGGGATGGTATTGGTGACAAAGACAGACACCCCTCCTCGAGGTAAGAATCATTATTGGGATTTATCCGGATACGGGGATCACTAAAATTCTGTATCAGCAATTCGACAGTTTGAAGGCCAAGTCCTGATTCTATAGTACGTATCTGACGATTATTTGCACATAACCACTCACACTACGTCATAGTCATAATACTACGCTACAGAAAAATTACCAGGTGGGTTTGGTTGCTCTTTGATAAGAATGATAGTGAGTTGATGGCTCCTTTTCCAGGCCATGTTACATTGCGGAGTATGTCAATATTAGGTCTTTTATCTTTCATCACACTTATCTTGGAGCAGGCTGTGCGGCAAACTGTGCGAATAGTGGAAATGGACCACCCTCAAGGGGTGCTACGTACCGGAGATCGTGCGACTGTGCGGTTTGAGTTTATGTCGCATCCTGAATTTGTCAAGGAAGGCATGAAGCTATTATTCAGGGAAGGAAAGACAAAGGTGAATTATTCTATGAAAGAAAGTCATGCGCGAAGTTTAACCGGTTTAACCATAGGGATTGGGTGTAATTACGAAATTGCTTTAATATCGCGTCTATATATAGCATTGCGTATGTTGGGAGCGTGTATTTTTAGAATGGACGTCATCTGCAATTTGGCCTTCTGGCGGCTGGCCGACTTTCATACACTCCTTGCACCTAAGTCTTGACCATGTCCAACGCACGCCCAAGTCTTAAACGAGTTTCTGAAGGCTCTAGCTGGGATCAGCTTGTTGGTAGCACTGTATTTCTTTCCAGCTGACTCTTAACCACATTCTTCTCCTTTTCTTAGATTAGTTTTGATTCAACTCCGTATCCACTGGGCGCACGCTCCAGTCTTGGGATTATATCGTCAGAGGTAAAGTAATCCTTTTACTTCAAGAGCTCTCACCCGGCTAAACTTCTACAGTCCCCCTTCTTAGCCGATTCCCGCCAATGGGGTTCTTCTCTTTCGACTGAAGTGATTGAAGACGACGACGAACAGTATACACCTTCATGGCGTGGGGAGAAGAAAGGGATAACGTCGATTGCCAGCTCATTATCTACGCGAGGTGCAGGCAATGTCGGGTGCTTGATGTTACTTGTGGCCGGTGTCTTAGCTTTGTTGTGAGTCCGCCCCAGTCAACTTTGTTTCCAGGTCCTTACGAAGGGTGCAGTATCGGGTACCCTATTGCAAGCTTCAATAAAAAGGGTTCGCAAAGTACTCTAGGCGGTTTCAATGTTGGAGGTATCAATGCTACTGGACAAGTGCCCGAGGTGATGGGAAACTTCGGGCTTATCGATTCGGAGACGCCTCATGAAGCATATACGAAGACGTCGTGGGCTGATGGGCGAACAGAAATGCAGCTGGTTTTCTCAGACGAATTTAATACAGACGGGCGCACGTTTTATCCTGGAGATGATCCTTACTGGGAAGCGGTAGATCTGCATTACTGGGTGAGCTGCTTGGGTCATCTTGTCGAGCTAAATGGATGCTGACTAGCTGCAGGCGACGAACAATTTAGAGTGGTACGACCCTGAAGCAGTAACCACAAAAGATGGATCATTAGTTATTACATTATCCCAAAAAGATACCCATGACCTCAATTATGAAGGAGGTACGCATGCATTTAACGTTTCAAAATCGTGTAGTCTGATAGTTGCGACCACCAGGAATGATGACCACCTGGTGAGCATCTCACTAAGTACCGAATTCTATGTTTACGCTATTGACCTACTCGTCAGGAACAAATTTTGCTTTACTGGAGGGTATCTCGAGGCATCGGTCCAGCTTCCTGGCGCAAATAATATATTAGGTCTCTGGCCAGCAATCTGGACAATGGGAAATCTTGGGAGAGCAGGTTACGGTGCATCATTGGAAGGAGTCGTAAGAACGATGCTTGCAGTATATTCGTATCTCTGTGATTGACTTCAACCTTCGTCCAGTGGCCATATACATACGACTCTTGTGACGTTGGGACCGTTGCTAATCAAACTGTTAACGGGGAGCCGCTCGCTGCCACAATCAACGGAGATGCATCAAAAGGGGGGTCCTTTCATACCTTCCTGGGCAGCGTTTATCTCGGTGCACCTGCCCGGGCGAGAGTCATCCCGGCCCTAAACATTCTGATGGGACGTTTGTGGGTCGTGCAGCTCCTGAAATTGATGTCTTCGAGGCTCAGGTGAGCTAGATTATAATGAACCACTGTCATACACCCATGGTTAATTGGTGTTTTAGATTAACCAAGACACACTTATCAGCGAAGTTTCGCAATCGGCTCAATGGGCTGTGGGTATCTTCGATCTTTTAGTTTCCCATAACTTGGTGCTAATTCATCATGTCGACCGCAGCCATTCAACGCTGGATATCTCTGGAACAGTACTGCAGACAATATGATTATCAACGACCCCACTATATCTTCGCTCAATACATACACCGGAAGCGCGACTCAGCAAGCTACATCTGTGGTTACAAACACCAACCCAGCATGCTACGAAGCCAACGGCGGGTGCTATTCAGTTTACGGATTCGAGGTATTTAACTTCCATTTTCAATTCTTGTTCGCTTGGATTAAAACAATGTTGTCTTTCGTTAGTACAAGCCAGGTATTTTCTTCTGCAGTGCCCTGAACGTAAAATGCGAACGCTGACAACTTCATAAATATTTGAATCCAGGTTTTGATGACGGGGTAGGTTTTCGAAACCATGCATTTTCTAATGACAAAGCTGTTGAACACCATGTGCAGTACATTACCTGGATAGCAGACAACAAGCAAGCCTGGACCCTGAAAGCGCCTGGGATGGGACCTGACCCCAATGTGCAGATTTCGTCAAGACCTGTACCACAAGAACCTATGGTAGGTTTTTTACTGCTAGTGCCACACGGGATACCTGACAAAGTTTGTTCGTGGTAGTATTTGCTAGTTAACCTTGGAATGTCGCGCAACTTCGGGCCTGTCGATCTAGCAGATTTGCCTTTTCCAGTACATATGAAGGTGGATTACATCAGAGTGTATCAACCCACCGGAAACATCAATATTGGATGCGACCCGAAAGATTTCCCGACAAAAGATTACATTAATCAGTGAGCTGCTTTATTCGAGGGAAAAAACACGTTATAACTGTGGTTGTTTGCAGATATATCGAAGCATATACGAATCCAAATTTAACAACCTGGAGGGACGACTTCCATCAGCCCTGGCCCAAAAACTCATACCTGGGACAGTGTTAGTGGTAGACGATGTCTCTGGTCCCTGGACTTTGTAGATTATTAATAAGGACCTGGCTTCTTGGATGTGGACTCATTTCACTTTGTTTTGAAACATGCATATAGAGTAGTGACGCATTATTTATATACCATCCTGTAGCAAAAGTTCATGAAATTTCAATGTAAACCCATGTCGTCCTCCAAGCTTCAAGCGTGGCCACCATGTACGGTAGTAGCGGTCGCTCCTGCAGCATATGCGCATGTGGTTATCCCTGGCGGTGCACTCGTGGTAGGTGCAGGCTGGGCGCATGGGGGCAAGCATTGCGAGTGGTCTGCAAACATTTGTAAGTTTAGTCATGACACAGAGAACATAAGAGACTTCATTACATGGACCGAGATATGTGCAGGTGTATCCAGAAACGCAAACGGTAGGGCCACTCCTGAATGTTCCATGATATTGTTCGATATCCAAAGAAGTATATCCAACAGTTTATAGTATTCACCATCCTTGCCCACCGCATTGACCCCAAGCCGGGGACTGCCATTGCGCGCTCACTTGGCCGATCAGGTGGCTGAGTACGAGGGTGCCGAAGATTGCGAAGTTCATGATTGTTCAAAGACAGCAAAGTAAAAATGCACAACCTATCCATAGCAGCCACGCGCAAAGGCATTTATACCTGGAATGAAGCTGGATATTTTCCGCGTCAAAAAATATCATGAGACCATAGGCACTTCAACTGTGGAAGATAGTTGGGAAGATTATCGGATGGACGAAGCAAGCAGCATCGGAAAGTGTCAGTCATTTAGCTGGAGAAGACGAGGAGGCCTATTTCTACGGACATCCCGCAAAACAGGAAAACCCGGTGTGCACCTAAACTGAAGAGTATCCTTTCGCTGAAATAGCCCTCGCTGGCGCTAGCTACTTAGAGGCCGCACAAGCACAGTATTGACAGCTAAGACGGGAAGCGAACTTGGGTGTCTTGATATAAGTTCGAATTGAAAACACGGTCATAAGCTATAGGCGTGGGATCCGTTACCAGCATGATACAGCCGTTCATGTCTTTCGAGAGTTGTCATCAGTCAATGGCAGTCATTCTCAGATACCTTTTGCGCAGCTGCATGCCCCATTCATCATTTCTTGATGCGAGGTGCTCCAGAGATACTTCCAGGAACGTTCATCTCCTTCGACGCTCTCTTTTGAGAGTTACAGTTTTCGTCGTCCTCATCTTGCCAGATGTTTTCATTCGCACGGTCCCTTTCGTCGCCTGCTAATGAAAATGAAGGGGCTGGGCCTGACGGACCGATCCTTTTGGATTCGGTCTCCAAATTTCATGAAAATAGCCGATTTCCATTACTGCAACTACGCAACAGATTTATTTCGTCTTCTTTTTTCAACACAAACACGGCAGATGTATCGTCTGTAACGTGCAGCTCCTTCCAGATGGTGTGTCGTTGCCTGTCTGCAGGAAGATATCGTAGTAGTCTGCTGAGCTTGTAGAGCACGCAATAAAATTAAGCTCTCTGGGATTCGTCGTGATGATGGTGTCTCCCTCCAAAGCCCAGTTAGTAGTGGTGGCTGTCGTGCCAAGCGTCAAGGGCTTGTAGGAGGCCGTCCCACTGTTGTCTAGGTTGAGATAAAGCTTAGACCCGTTTGCTTGGTTAAGAGAGATCGTCCCGCCGATGGTAAAATATCCTCCTGATGCCTGGGGACCTAGGACGGGAACCCCGTTGTGGTTCTGGAGGTAGAAGTGATATACTGGGGCCTGTACCGAGCGTATCTGAGAGCCAGTAGGGGTTGCGCCGGAGGAGGTAGTGGTTGGGCTGGTAGGTACGGTGGTGGTCCCTCCCGTGACACTTGTAGTAGTGGTTATGGGTTGCGGTACACTCGTGGTCGTGGGTGCAGGCTGGGCACTTCCAGGCAAGCATTGTGAATAGTCTGTAAACATTTGTAAGTTTGATAACGAGACAGAGAACCAATTAGAGACTTCATTACATGGATTGCTATATGTACATGTGTATCCAGAAACGCAGGTAGTTGGACCGCTCCTGAATAGCCGTATCGTTTAATGTCCAGAGCAGGATATTGAACCAATCTTTAGTATTCACCATCCTTGCCCGCCGCATTGTCCCCAAGCCGAGGATTGTGCGGTCACCCGACCGATCAGGTAGCTGAGTACGAGGGCGCCGAAGATTGCGAAGTTCATGTTGCTCCAGAGAGACAGCAGAGGAAAGTGATAAGATATCGCAAGCATCCCCGCAAAGTAATTTATACCCGGGATTAAGCTGGATATTTTCCGCGTCAGAAAATATCAGGAGGCCATAGACGCTTCTCTGGAAGATAGTCGGGGAAGATCTTCGGATGGACGAAGCAGAGATGAACGGAAAGTGTCAATCAGGAAGCTGGAGAAGACGAGGAGGCCTATTTCTACGGAAGCATCGCCGGATCCAGTCGACGTCACCGTCGACGGTGTGCGCCTTCAAAGGAGCGCTGGAGACGCATTTTCAGATGCTTTATCTGAATTTCTGTAGACTTGAGCAAGCATTACTGAAGATCTGATATAGCGTACGTCCAAAGCTGGGGGTCGTGGGGGCTGCCAAAGTGGCTGGCTGGGGTACTCGAGCTTGAAAAGGTTGGTGAGAGGAAAACCAGGATGATCGACATTTCAACTCCGATCCATCAATATCTCACCGCCGCTTTAAATGACGGGGCCCACGGCATAGTCTAATTCTTTACTGCGTACTACACCGGGTTGCGTCTCTGCTCTTCTGCTGCTCTCCTCGCCACCGCTGGTTCCGTCGTGGTCGCACACCAACGGATAAGCGGCGAAATGTATAACTCGGATTCTGCAAAGTGATAGGGATGGAGAAGGTACATAGCGATATCCATGTTTAAGGCGTATAGATGTCACTACCTTGGTACAGGTCGGGCGCCCATATGTATTTCTGTTCATCAGTCATTCTGAGTACCCTCCTGCGCAGCTCCGTGCTTCATTTATCATTCCTCTCTGCCATATCCTACAGCTATATTTTCAGGTGCTTTTTTGTCTCAAGAGATGCAATTGTATCATCCTCTTCGTCTTCTACTATGTCGTTTCCAGTCTGGGTCCTATTCACCTACCTGCCAGAAATGAAATGGGTTGCTACATATTGCTCTCTGAGCAGCGTGGTCTAGCGTGGTCTGCATGCCCTGGATCTATTTTTATTGCTCCACTACGCTCGGGGACAGTGGCCTGAAATAGTCAGGAGAATTCCCACACGACACACTGGCTGTCCCGCAAAGGCTTCCCGACAAAAACCTGCAAGTACCTGGCATCTAGTCGGTGGGAAGAAATGCATTCCTTTCTCACATCTCTGCGTTGCCATATGTGCGGACAGGATAAGCTGGGCTGTCCATCACCAAAAGTCTGATTACAATCGCTGGCTTTATCACAGCCTGCCATCCCGAGCTGTGGTAGCAAAACGGACCTTGCCTCCTTTCGATTGGAAATGCAAATAGTAATGACAGCTCTTTGAAAGCTATATGCTCGATATGTGTACACTTTCACTTGAAGATGGGTATATAACGCGTGGACTGAGTCCCGAGTCGAGGGTGCCTGCATCCTTGTCCATTCATTTTCATGACATGCCTTTACCTATACCAATTGCTTTTGCCCATTTGTAAGTCCTCTTTACTCGATACAATTGAAACTACGCCGAACCTGATCTGAACAGACTAGGCAACTATGAGTTTCATACTTCAAACTATGTTATGCTAGTTTATGATCATAGTAAGTCCTTCGCAATGTAGATGATGCTTCGGTTAAGCAACTAATGGTTTACCTTATGTTTCGATTCTTAGTGTTGACATTCGACGAAGAGGTACTTCACTCACGTTATAATATTTTGCTTCACTTTTCCTGAATTTCGTTTACTCAGGTCGAGAAAATTTGGTCTCAACCGTTCAATCTTCCAACTTTACTCTTCTACCTGAACCGATATGTCACGCATCTCCAGTACATTGTTATACAAGTCGGTGAGTATCATCACATTTACAAGCCAGCCGCAATGCCAACTTTTTTTTTGCAGCCTTTCATGAAACCACCTGGACAGATTCAGTAAGTCAACGAACCTACGTCCTCGGTTTGAGTACTCAATAATTCTGCTAGATGTATGTCTCTTCTTTATTTCAGAGGATGTTGCTCATCCTCTGAGTTTGTGAAGGTGTCGCCGTTACGTACGCTTTGCAGGAGCGGCAACCACGTCTCTCGTCGCAGGTATTCCCCCTTTTTTTGCTGTTAACCAAGTACTCATATATGTGCCGTGATCAGTAGCAGAATGTGAGTTCAACCTGACAATCTTCTTTGGGCCTCCTATGAACGTTTGCCCCAGTGACCATGATTTTGAGAGTCTATGCACTCTATCTCGGCAGCAAAAAGATTCTCTATTTCCTTCTCTTTCTCCTCTGTGGTCAGGTTATTGCGTCCGGATGGGCGGTGCATAATGGCATGCGTGAGTGAAGGATAATGAGATCTTTTATTCTGGGTTTCTCATGGTGTTTCAAAGGCGTACCGCAACCTGCAGGTTTCCCAGGTGAGCTATTTCAGATGACCCCTTGTCCGACTCATTACTGATATTGCCAAGGGTGTGTCTTAACGGGGAAAAATTCATCCTTTGGTAAAGTTCCAAGTTCTCAAGTACCATTGGCTATCATTTTTGACAAGATGGCAGCTGCTCTATGGGGCGCACCACTCGTCACAGACACCTGCATATTCGTGCTTACTTTGTGGAAGACTGCCACATTCTTACGCCGGCATGGACGTATAACGTGAGGCACATATGTCATGCTTTCGTCGATTTTTATCACTAAGCGATTTTTTTTTGACTTCAAGTACCGTGGAAATCCTGTTGCGCGATGGGACCTTGTATTTTTTGACAATTTTTGGTGTCAACTTGATGAACACCTTGATCTACTTCGTGCGTCGACGTGTTTACTTTCATGGGAACCATTTCAGGAAGCAACCGCTAATGATCGGATTTTTACAGCTTGCACAGGGGGACCTTAAAGCCGTGGGGGCCAGGTAGGCAGAATGTTCTTTCTTTGATATCTTCTGCCGCTGAAGCGATACTGGCATCCCTCCTTGATTCGACAGTTTCAGCCAGATACTGACTTCGATCATGATTTCACGCCTTCAACTGAATTTACGCAAGCTGAAAGATTCGAATGGGAAGGTAATAGTAAATTCCAAGTCCATGCTTGCAAACAGGCCCCATTATCAGCCAACGTTACCTTCTCTGGTCTTCACGTCGGTGGTCGCGGCCTCGGACGACAGCGATAGTCATGGTTATACTGATGACGAAAAGAGCTTTTTTACGGTGGGGAATCTGGGTGGAGAGATCGCTGACACGTTTGGATCCTTGGATCAAACATCAAGCACCACTACGTCGAGCTCGCGGACGGTAGTAGATGTTGAGAGCATGGAATTAGGCACGCGTCGTCGGTTGTAGTAGAGTGTCTCAATAGGATATGAATGTTGTTAGTTTCTTGTTTTCGAGACATTTGAGAGGGAACTGGTTTCGTGTGGAACATCACGCGAGCGGTCCTGATTTGCCATCAGCTCAGGCGCAGCCATCGCGCTGTGTCCGAAAGAACAATATAAGAACCGGCAGACATTCATGTCATGTCCTCAAATACGCCTTACCAACCAGTTCCTACATCTGAATCCTCCCAGCCTCCCCACCATCGCAAAAGAGACCCGTATCTGACCCCGAGACGCGCCCTCCTTGCTGCTCTCCTGTTCCTACTCGCCCTCATATTTTACAAAGCAGGCCAGTACTCCGTGAGCAGACCTGAACACACGCCCCAGCCTCCCCAAGAGCATATACCTGACACAGATAAACCGTGTAAAACGATGCCTTGCGACGGCAAATACAGCGTTGGATAGTACGTGGTCGCATTATCTTGCTTCTCAGTGTGCTAGTGCCTTACTATTTGCATGCAGCTTCGTTAACTGGTCTGTATGCGTCGTTTAGGCATCGTTATTGCATTCACTAATGATTTGGAACATGTAGGGGTATCTACGGACGGAAATTCCCTCCATCTCTTATTCCTGTGAACGACTTGACGTGCGTATCGACAGTCTTGTCATTCCTTTGGGCTGCTAGCTTACACTTCTTTGCATCGTCAGCCACATCTTATATGCGTTTGCAAACGTGAAACCCGACACCGGAGAAGTCTATCTCTCCGACCTCTGGGCGGACCAGGACATCCATTATCCAGGCGACTCCTGGAATGACGTCGGCAACAACCTCTACGGCAATTTCAAAGCCATTTACAACCTCAAGAAGCAGAACCGCCACCTTAAAGTCTTGCTGAGCATCGGAGGATGGACTTACTCGCCCAACTTCCACCCAGTGGTCGTGAACCCTGCTTTACGCGCCAAGTTCGTCGAGAGCTCAGTCAAGCTGTTGGAGGACTATGGTCTGGATGGCTTGGATGTCGATTACGAGTACCCCACGAACGACGCTCAGGCAGCTGGATATGTTTCTTTGTTGAAGGAAATGAGGGCTGCCTTGGACAAGCACCAAGCGAAGAAAGGATCAGGATGCAAGTTCCTTTTGACGGTAAGCAGACGACTCCACAAACACTAGGCTGCGCGTACTCATTGCCTCATAGATCGCTGCTCCCTGTGGTCCAACCAACTATAACATCTTGCGCGTTGCAGAAATGGATGCATCTCTTGACTTCTGGAACTTGATGGCCTATGACTTCTGTGGGTATTTTGTTCGATTGTGCCGAACCTGCTTGTTAAATGAGCGAAATATCTAGCTGGTAGCTGGGACCCCGTGGCGAACCACCAGGCCAATCTATACGGTGGGCCTCTGAGCGCTTCCGGAGCTGTTGACTTTTTCATCAGCAAAGGCGTTCTGCGCGACAAACTCGTTCTCGGTGTCCCTCTCTACGGGCGCTCCTTTGCTAACACCGAAGGCGTTGGCAAGTCTTTCTCGGGCGTTGGCCAAGGGACCTGGGAACAGGGCGTCTACGACTATCGCGTGCTTCCCTTGCCCGGTTCAACTGTTACCAACGACTCGAACGCCGTCGCCAGCTGGTCCTATGACAAGACCAAGAAGGAGCTGATCAGCTTTGATACCGAGGAAGTAGCCAAATGGAAAGGACAGTACATCAAGAGAGAAAACCTCGGTGGCAGTATGTTCTGGGAGCTCAGCGGCGACAAGGGATCTTATAGAGAAGGCATGGAAGGCGGCGCTGGCAAGGAACCTCAACCTGGAAAAAGCCTTGTGACGATCGTCAAAGACGCCATGGGTGGACTTGAGAAGAGCAACAATTGGCTGTCATATACCGAGAGCAAGTTCGACAACATGCGGAAGGGAATGACTTAATATTGTACACACAATATACATACATAATACAAATCAAGGACAGTTACGAGTGCGCAGATATATACTGTAAATGTAGAGTTAGTTTTTTCAAAACCCGTGTATCTTTAGCTTTTAGACCGAAGGAAACGAAATATTCAAGAAGGATTTTATGCAATTGGATGGTATGCGCGATTACCGGCTGCCCATTTGTGCCCTGCTCTTGCAGACATTCCCGTCAAGATGACTCCGACAGCTACAAGGACAGTGCATATCCATGTTACAGTATGTAGAACGTATCCTAAACCTGAGGAGCGTACTGTGAGTGCAGTGCACGCAGATTAGGATACAAATGAGCTTGCCTGGACGAGCACGTTCGAAGGTTGGATATGCGGCGCTTCTATACATTTCCGTGATGATTCCGAATGTGACGATTTGGAAAGCAGCTGTAACAAGATAGATAGATGTGATATATACGACAACAGAACTGAGGCGTAGATAGAGCATACCTTGTAGAATTAGCAGTCCAGCCACAGCAGACCATATTCTCCTTCTCCTCGAATGCGTGCTGACACCAAACAAGATGGCAACCAAGGAAACCGCGCCGAAGCCAATAGCTATCTGATCCAGATATCCGGCGCTCGTCCACGCAGCACAGAATGCCTTGTTCTCTTTTTCACAACGATCAGATACAGACGCCGGGAAGTGGCGACATTCGTAGCTGCGCCTCGATATCGTCCCGTTGTCCGAGCCTGGGGATGGTATTTCGAAGACGCTGAGTTCGCAGCGCTGGTTCAGCCCATATGTAACGGTGACTTTAGTGTATAGAACTTCTTCATAGCGAACCACCAGCCTAAGAGTGAGTGGGCAGCAATAAGCAAATCTGCCAGGCTGGCCACCTCAAGATGCGCACCAGTCTCGGCGACGAGCAGATAATGCATTCTGGGTGGCAAATAAAGATTAGCAGCCATTCAACTAGGCGGAGTTTGTTCACAGACAATAGTGAGCACGATGGCAGTGGCAGCGAAAGCAACGAGATACAAAGTCTTGCGCATTGTGGAAAGAAGAGTTCAGACGACTCGAGGCGCGCAGCAAGTGAATCAGAGTAGCAGGCATGATGTATGACGTAAGACTAATTAGGGGTAACATGGGCATTCGTAAAATCTCGTAACTAAATCCTCCCTTTATCCTCTCGGGACGCCAGCTGTAACATGCGGGTATGTCTCTGCAATCATCTTTGCAAGCAGTCAGTATAGTTGAAGTCTTGCAAAAAAAAAAAAAAAAACTGGTAAATACCGAGAATAAGGCTGGGGCCCTGATTGCCAAAACTTGGGGGTCTTCTCCAAGACCAACGAATCTGATGTACGCAGGTCAGTCGCGCGAGGCTTGCGGGCTATCTGTATCGATCACTTACATCGTGGATACACCAGCTTCGATGGCGGACGACATGGTCATCGCTGTGATTCATATTAGCGCAACGAAACTTCGAAAAGGTACAATGATGGGAAGACTTACAGCACACCATTCCAATCAAGAAAGCGAAGAGTATCACTGGCGCCGTGTATTGACCACCGACATTGTATGAAGGTGCAGTAACTTTTCAACATGATATGATGAGCTTAGGCCGGGATGATGCAGAAATATATCGCTTACTTCTTAGGTATAGGTATGCGAACAACGAGCACAGCACACCGATGGCGTATGCTCCCCACATCAGGGCTGTACAAACAGCATTAGTGTACAGCTTGCTAAAAGGAAAAATTAAATTCTCACTCATTCCGACCAAGGAGTCATTCACAAGCGCGTCAATGCCTAATCTTGATTAGGCATCTAATCCAATAAATAGTATCGCTACGAAAGACGCACCTCGATCCTTGAACAATCTCCAAGTATCTTTAGCTGCAGGTATATAGGCTTTGCCATAAAGTGCTGCAGCACGCCAACCTTTGTTAGGAAAACACCGGCATCCCAAGCAAAGAGTCTCGCACCAATCTCGATATACGCATATCTGTTGAAGTATTCCACAAGGGACTCAATTATTCCGATGAAGCAAGCAGCACAACATGCAAGGCAGGCTTCAATAGCTATATTCCACATTACCATCAGAGAATAGTACCTCCTGTAATAAAGATATTACTTACGATGTCCATCGGCATTAGCATTTTGCTGCGCAGCGTTGAGGATTAACTTGATCAGTTCGAGAATGGTAACAATCAAGGAACCAAATGCGATTGAACCCAAGGAAAGGGTGGATGCACGGCCGAAGGCTGAGATAGTGGGGTGCTTGGGCTGACAGGGCGAATGTTTGAATACATTGATTCCGTCGTTCACGCAAGTAAAATGAACGTACCATTTCTCCAAGAGCGCGGGGTCCGAAGTAGTACCATGAACCATAGGGGCCTCCTGCGAGTGTTGCGAGTGCGACATTTCCGGTAACTTGTGAGGTCCAAAGGAAAGAAAACGTCTCGAAGAAAATCAAGCCAGCAACTTTGCCACTGGAGCAACTAGATCCGGTACTACAAGCTAGGAGTTCTCATGAGACCCAAAGAAAAATCGGCAATCAAAGCATACTTACATGGGTTTCCTGGCGTCCACTTGGAATAAGTTGCGATTACAGTGAAAGTATACCACCTAATCAATAGAGAAATAAGAAAGAGGCGCAAGTAACACAACGACTGGTAACAAACACTGAGAGTGCAGCTTGAATGAACAGAGCCGCGAAAGCCACAGCGTACACACTCGTATGGTGCTTCGAGACGTCCATCACTACTTGCAGAAGCAAAGAAGCGAGAGGTATACGCGATCTAAAGCCAAAGTAGGAGAGCACGGACAGGACAGCGATTATAGTGAATATAATGGCGCCAGCTGAAGATAGGACGCATTAATGCATGTTCAGATTGAAGGTCGTATGAAACGTACACCAATACTTTGTGATCCAATAATAGACGCAAATACCACTGTAGTAGGATATTAGAACCCCTTCTTTTCATTTTTCCCGAAATGCTTACATGTTCAGTGCGATGCTGAGAACCAGGGTAATATGCATGATAGTTCTTGTGAACATGCGAGTCAACAACAGGTAGGCTGTGGATAACAAGACCGCGGCCGCGGCAACGAGGAGAAGGAGATAAACCGTGCTCCTGTGCCGGAGAAGTGGTATAAGAGACAAGTTACAGCAGGGTTATGACGAGACGCACCTGTTTAATGTTACAGCTGTGCCAGACTTCCCGCCATCTTTTCCTAAGCCACCACCCAGGCCGCCTTGTGATATCCATGTGCTGAGCGCTATCCCGGAAACTGCAGCATATCCTAAGAGCTAGAGAGAGAGAGAGAGGATCAACATGGAGATAGAAGAGACTCGAAATACAGCTGGACTTGCCTGAAGGACAAAGAGGATTAAGAAAATCGGGTCATTTATGGTCTTCTTAGGCTTGAAGCGCCCACCCTCGTAGGGGTCTTTGGCGTCAGAGTACTGGTTGAGAGGTTGGTTTGGTGGGACATAATATGGTTCCGCATAGTTTGCAGAAGGACCAGGATTTGGTTGATACATCGGTGCCAGCCGTTATGTAGTGGTATGTAGTTGAAAGTGAGTATCAGGCTAGCCTCATTCCCAACGTTCGATTTATTTGTGACCACCAAACAAATGAACACGCCGGGGCGATGACGCTCGCTACTTGATTGATGGACCAAAATAAGACTACGATTTGACCAAGTACAATACATTTAGCACCCTAATGATATAACCACAGCACGCAAAACCACAAAGAAAACATTCACATCCCATGCTTAAACTTGACAACCAGAACCGTCACATTGTCCGTCGTATGGTGAGAGAGCGCATGCTTTAGGAGAGTCTCACTGGCCTCCTGGGCATCATTGACGGGATGGATGAGGTCCACAGCCGCTTGATCGCCAATGACGTCCCAAAGCTGTACCGGATCTTGAGCACGCAGCAATAGATGGGCAAGGAATCAAGACTTACCCCGTCGCAGGCCAATATCAGGAATTCGTCGTCTTCGCAAAGTTCCGTTTCTGTGGTATATGGCGCGCCGACCACGAATTCCTTCATAGATGAGTCTCCAAGACTCCTTGTCACTGCGAGTACTCCATTAACACGACCACTCATGACGAAACCTCCCGCGTCGGTGATGCGCTTGGCTTCTTGTTTATCGGTTCCTTTATGGTCATAAGTAAGACGGACCGCTCGTCCACTACGCGCAAGAACGCCGCGCGCATCGCCGGCGTTGGCACTATAAAGCACGTATCTTGCGCTGGCAGGGGGAAGAAAAACGTCGACGCCTTCACTGGTATATTTACTAGACTTGGGAGCGGCCTCAGCAGGGGGCGATGACGTCTTACTTGACCCCCCTCCAATGCTGCGCAGTGCCTTCTTTATACGACTCGTGCTCGACGATTTATCTTTCTTGGGAGTGTTACCGACGCTCTCAGAGCTGCCTGCACTGCCTCCGGCATCGGGCTCTGCGTTCTCTGGAGTGGTAGGAGAGGAATCAGAGGCTGGAGACGCGGGACGTTTTACAAATGATTGGTGGCCTTGGCTGTCTTCTACGCGCAGGAATGCAGTAACCGCTGTACATCCAGAGTGGATTTTGCCATCGGACTCTTCGCTCATGTGAGAGAGAGTCTGGTCGACGGCATGGAAGGTTTGATTAAGGACATCGGGTATGGGAAGATTGGGATTGGCATGGAGGGAATCGAGCAGGTACTACGCGTAAGCATGCAGAGATTAGCGCTCTAGAATGTATGGAGGCAGTGCGCCCCATTACCTCATGAAAGTGGGATCCACACCACTCTGCGGCATGCTTACCAGCATGACCGTCGAAGACAGCGAAGAAGCCTTGGCCACGTATCGCGTCAAAGTCCACGACGAAAGAATGAGCGTCCTCCATGGTCCTTCTGGTGCCCTTGTCCTCTGAGACGCCGACACTATATGTTGGATGATTAGCCGAGTGGCGGTTGAGAACCTAGTGAAGGATGTGAGGGTACGAGGGCAGATGAGGGAGTGAAGAGCCTACGCCATTTGTTTCGAGGTCAGCGGTGGTTATCGACTTTGAACGGGCATTGGGAGAGTCAGAGAAACGAGGAGGAGTGGTAGTAGTCATAGTGAGAGATGTGGTCATTAGGGAGCGGCTAATGAGGATATTTATTCCAAATCCGGAGTTAGCCGACCGTGCCTCTTTCTTTCTCTCCATTCCACTCATTGACCCTAGTGCATGTCTCAGCAATCCACCGCTGCAAAGCCTTCGCTCCAGGGCGTCAGAATAAAAGCAAGAAAGGGTGCTGTAAAGGCACAGGCTAAGCACGAACCCGCAGGTATTCACTCCTTGATCTCTCCCTGTCCTCTTCTCCCCTCACAACTGCCACAGTATTCAGAGATCAACTCTACAAACATCTTGAAACCGTTCAGCCAGGCGATTTCGACTCTTATACCACAAAGCTAGTACAAGCAGGTTCAACTCTAGAATACCTCAAATATGCAGATGCTCTTTTCGAAATCATCCTCGTCGGTGGCCTCCTCCAGCCCGGTGGCAGTTTCGTTGACGATGGCGCTCCCATGTCCCCCTTCACCATCTTCCACGCAAAAGAGCCCGCGGAGGTGGACGACATAAAGAAGTACATCGAGGTCATCAATAAACTCGTCAGACGGTGCATATTTTCTTTATCTTCTCCTTCGTTCTCCCCCTCTGATCGCCCGCGTAAAATTTTCCAGTTACAAATATCTCCAGAAACCCCTGGAAGAATCGGCCCTTCCTGGCCTTTTGCAATACATCCACCGCTGGGAACCTGCCCAGAAGGACAAACTCGCCACCGCGATAGGTCTACTGCTTTCACAAGGCCTTGCCAATGCGTCTTGCTTGCAGAGCTTGTCCAAAGATCATTTAGTCAAGAACGGTCAGCCCTCTCTATCTTCTGTACCATCGTAGCTCATTCTTTCTCTCCAGATGTTGGTATCAACGTTGTAACAATCATCTTCCGAGCCTACCTCGTGGATCAGTCCATGGATCACTTATCGGCTACCTTGAAACGTGGAGGCATCAAGGATCTTCTGGCATTCTTCCCTCCTAACAAGCGCGATTCTAAGCATCTCGATGAACATTTCAGAGCAGCAAACTTGCCTCAGGTCGCAGAATGGTGGGCCAAGAAGCAGTACGCCGTCGTCAAGGAGGGCATCATCAGAGATTTATCTGAATCGCAAGAGCGAGAGGATACCCCAGAACAAGTACGGTCAACCAACTCCTGTCACTCTTTTATTTTCTCAACGTTACTCTCGAACATAGGTCGTCGCTGCTATCAAAGCACGCCAGGAAGAATCTCCTATTCCAGACACTGAACTGGTCCAGTGCATCTGGCAGGGACTCCTTGGTTCTGTTGACTGGAGCACCAGACCTGACCAAATCGAGGGCCTTGCCCTCCGTGAAGTCACCGTAAGTGTTTCCACACGTCATATGTAAGGCTACCTGAAATAACCTCTGCATCAGAAATTCGCTCCTATTCTGGAGCCATTCTGCGATTCTGGCAAAACTCAGATCGCCTTGATCAATGCCGTTCAAGTGTACTGCTATGAAGACACACGCATCATCAAAACCTTCCCTCAAATTTTGAAGGCACGTACTGGGACTGCGAAAGTCATTGATTGTAACTAACGCTATCGAGCAGGTTTTGTACAACCAGGACTGTATCTCGGACCAAGCCATTATCTATTGGTTCCAGAAAGGTTCAAAGCCCCAGGGTCGTCAGCATTTCCTCAAGGCCACAGAGCCATTGGTTAAGGCGAGTTCTTCACGAATATGGTCATAACATTCAGGTAGTCTAAACTAACACAATGCAGTTCTTACAAGAACAAGATTCTTCCGACGAAGAAGACGAGTAAAACACTACATAGACAATTTGCTTTTGTTGAATGTTATCATGTTATCGCCCTCCCTTTCTTTATGCACTTATAACGGATGGACAGTAATACAGCAGCAAGAAAAACATCAAAACGAAATAAACAGAGCAGAAGATGCAAGAAAATGTATAAATACAATGTAGCTAAAGAGAAGATCCCGAGTTCAGTTACCAGGCTTCAGGCATAGGAGCGAAATCGCCCGTCCAGCCATTTTTGCCAGCCATTTGGAGGAAGATGCCGTCAGATCCATTTTGTGGAAGACCAAGATCGGCCAAGCTCTGCAATAGGATCTATTCAGTTCATGGGCCAACATGGTAGACGGAGCAGACCAACCTGTTCTTGCAGCCAGACGGGAATGGCGGAAGGACTGAAAATGCCTCTGTCGTTGGGCCATACAAATCCAAGCTCTTCCATTGTGAAAGGCGGAGGCATCGCAGGGTCCTGGAAAGTCGGCGAGATAATCATGTTCTCGGCGAAGGGAGGGGGAGGCATGGTAGGCATTGGCGTGGCCATTCCGCTACGGAGGCCGACCTTGCGACGCAGATTGGCCAGCATGATACGAAGAGTCAATGCATACCTACGAACGACAGGTCAAACGCGTGGGCAAGAGATAAGCACAAACCAATACTCGCCTTTCAGCAGCAACGTCCGAAAGGAGCTGAGCGAGCTGTTCTACTTGAGCCGTGATAGCACCCAGATCGAGTTCGGTCGGGAAAAGATTGGCCATCTTAAGTAAGAACAATCCTGAAAACGCGGCCGTAACGAGGCTGTCGTGGACAGCATAGCGAAGAGCGGCCCTGAAAGCAACGTTATATTAGCAACCTGACATCATGCACTATCGACTAAAAGGGGGCACACCTGTATTCAGCAGAATTAAGGAAAATGGCGAGGCAATTAGAAGCCGCATCCTTTGCTTGGAAAGCAAGTTCGCGTTGGTCAAACGGCATTTTGTCCCATGCGACCCCACGAAGTGCAACACAGACAAGCCATAGCTTTGCATAGTGCAGCTCGCCTGCCAATACTTTGCGAAGCAGCGAATCTTGGTCCATCGTGCGGCCTAATATTTTTATTAGCGTGTGAATTATTCTTATGTAGGCCATTCATTAGAACACTGACGATGCAATTCATCGCAACCAGACCACCAATCATCCAATGCTTCGTTTGCGCGCCGGATAAGTGCGAGCGCATTAGCGTTCACCTGACCATTTAGAGGTGCAAGGAAATCGTATATTTGGGCTGCAGAATAATAGTTGATCTCAAATTTATTCTGCTGCGGAAAGAAATACTTACTTTTATGGGCAATTAGTTCGACCAGAGAAATCAGGCGGACGTCTGTCGGGGATGCCATTGGGTGTGAAAGAAGCACCCTGCAGTGTCGGATGGTATTTTCGTCTCTCAAAACTATCGGACGACCTGTTCCAAGGCTCATCCTGCAATATGTCAATCAATAATTCCCAAATATAGTCTTTCTCCAAAACGCACTGATGGTCAAACCAATACAAGCAAAGCCATATCCGAGCTGATACCACTGAATGATGTCGATCTGTCAATTGCGAAATGATTAAAAAAGGCTTTAAAGATTACCTAGATTTCGTTCTTCCTCTTCGGTTCTTTGTTTTCCACTATCATCCACGAGCTTTTCCAGGGCACGGTGAAGGCCAAGATCCAAAGCCATTCGCATTGCGTGTCCGCTTGGAAGCCAACCATTGGTACTCCAAGCAGCGAGCAGAAGCATTCCTAAGACGGTTAGAGAATGTCAAACTCTGTTGTTATCTGATAGCCAAAAGGAAATGATTTACCTTGCACCGCTTCTTTCCTTACGACGGGACCGAAAAGGGATGAACGGGCGATCCCTTGCGCTTCTTCGAGGCATTTGTAGAACGTAGGGCTGAGTGGGCCATTGCCGCTGCGGATCTTCCCAGCTACTGCAAGGATAGCGTCGAAGGTCCAAGGTGACCTTTCCATCAAGCTTTCATAGGTATCATATGCAGGATCGAAAAGCGGAATAAAGAGATGGCATCCTGCAAAAAAGCTACAAGTACAAGTGAACAAGGCGATGGCTAAAAGAAATGGGTAGATCTACATGTTGAACAGTTCTCGAGCTTCCGAATCGGTAACCAAACCCTAGCAAATACGAATTCAAAATAAATCACCAGATCGTCTTTAAAAAAAAAAAAAAGTGAATTCACCTTCTCAACAACGTGAGGAAATGCATTCCTGGGAGTTGGTTCGGCCCTCTTTCGCTTCTTGACTCTGAGGAAGGTGTTAACGATGCTTAATAGAAAAATAGATGATAAATGTTACCTCGGCGCATCAGCTGAAGGAGCCGCTGCGGCTTCTGCCGCTGCATTGGCAAGACCTTGCAATGCCTCGATGGGAGCATTGAGAGATGCCCTTGGTAAAGTATCTTCTGACTCATCGTCCGAGGAGGCTGCCGTGCTTGGCACTATGCCGTAGTTGGCGTACTTGTGAGGCTGAACGGTTAATTAAGCATGAAATAGACGCGTTGTTTGAAATCTTTATCTTACTGGTGGAGCAAAGCCCGGCAATGGAGGGAACACCCTACGGTCAGACGAGCCGGGGACGTTTTCAAATCCATTGCGATGCTGAGGCGGTAGCCCGGACCCGTCGCGTTGTGCTTCCATGTAGAGACCAGGATGTGGTGGCGGCATTGCAGCGGCGCCCATAGCGTGAGCTTGCGGCTGCACGGCTGAGAGAATACGATCCAGAGAAGACTGCATGCCAATCATCTGGCTTTGCATGACCTGAAGCGAAAGAAAACTTGAATCAATACGCTGCACATCGTGAAATGTGCACGAACATACCAGATACTGGCCCTCGAGCCTCGCAAGACGCCTGGGTGGCATGTGTATAAGATATACGTGGAAACTGTGAAAAGGCAAGAAAGCTCACTCGATACCGGCGCCAGCCAAGCCCTGTACATTTTTCTTCTCTGGTTTTTCGAAAATACAGGGTGTCCCGCTCGCTTGACAACGACGACAAGGGGCCTAACGTTGACGAAAGCCGGGCCGGGGACGGGGTAGACGGGCCTCAGTCAGTTGAACGGATCGTTGGGACCGACGGATACAAAAGAGCGCACCTCTCCTTCACATCTGTTTTTCCCTTTCCTGCAGGATGTGCAGGCCCGAGCGCCTCTCTTGGGAATGTGGGTGTTGTTTGGTTGCTGATTGGGGCTGTCAGCTGTAGAAGAGGCAGCCATTGAAGGCACACCGCTTGCTTTTCGCTTCTTGGAGTTGGTTTCCGAGTTATTCGACGCAGAGGCGGTGGGACTGAGGGACATAGTCGCCTGTTGGTGGGCCAAGAAAGAGAGTAGATATAATTTGTGAACACTGAGTGTGGCGGGAAGAGAGCCCGAACATCTCCGGAGATTGACTTGTATGCACGTGTCACACTGTCACTTGATACTCTTCCTTTCTCATGTACTCTCATGCCAGTCCATAAAATAGCTAATCCAGATCCATGTAATAATCTACTTGTAATTCTATTCTTTAGCTAGCTTGCTACAGCCTTCAGGAATTAGCTACCGTCTTGCGATTGTCGTCAGTTCATCCTTGGTTCATCCTTCAAATTCAGCCGGCATGGCACGTGCTATGTCTTGCTTTCTTGTTTTCACACCAGTAACAGTTGTACTCTGTAGCTATCAATGGAGTCCAAGGAGCCTCATATCAAGGGCCAGTCTCGCGTTCTCAAGGCGTGTCATTGGTGTCTGAAAAAGCAGGATCCGAATCAGAAACCCTTCCAAGCTTGTGGACGGTGCAAAGAGGTGCATATTCTATGTTTCCGTTACGTACACTGGCTAACATCTCATCGCTTATAGGTCATCTATTGCGTATGCTTCGCTATTATCTCTGTTAAACCCTTCAGCCCGACTTATATGCCCATATACGGCTTGACACAGAGTAAGGAATGCCAGACAGCTAGTTGGCCGCTTCACAAGGCAAGTATACATACAAATTTCCCTTTGACGCGCTTATCGACATCAATTGAACTGTCGCCCCACAACATATATAGGTCCCGTGTAAACTCAACGCAGATGTTGCGAAGGCCGCCGCGTCCGAAAACCCTGGGGCGCTGTCTTCCTTAGCAGTCTTTAAGAAATGGTGAGAAAAAAAGTTAAATATTTAAAGGGTGTTCGATTCTATACTTTTGGTCATGCTTCTGCAGGCACTCATTGCATCTCGCTTCTTTACGCCATGCTGCGATATGCGCACTTGACTTGGGCCACCGTCCTGACGCTGTCGACAAAAACATCATTTTCGTTAAAGTCGAGCTCAAGCCAGACCACCAGAACCTACCGCCTAAGAAGAAATACATGCCCGTTATGGGTTTTACTTTGACGCTGGAAGAAGCCAGACAAATGCTTGGTTGGTTGAAGCTACCAGAGTTCATGTAATGAGGACTTAGTCTGTTCTTTGCAGGTTACGCTGGGGGCAAATCTATCCTAGATAGCTTCCAGGATGCCAACGTACACATGAAAAAGAAGGGCGGTCTGGGAGTGACCGCTGTTATGTTGCAAGCAGGTGACGTTGTCGATTTTGTGAAAATCCTGCTTCCATCTCCTGCAGCCACGAAACACCAACAAGATTCAAACAATTGGGGTGAAGACTGGGTGCGTGATGCTTCTTTCCTTCGTGCTGACGAATCGATTCTAATAATTGTCCATCATAGCTGCAAAGGTTAAGAGTGGCAGTAGAACTGGATTAGCAGTTTAATAATATACACAAGCTATTTATGTGTGCCGACCACTATTCGAGATCTTCATAATCTTCTGGTATACCGAGATATTGTCGGACATCTTCGACCCCGACTCCAGTTTGCTTCGTAAAATATCCCAGGAGTATACTATAATTGTCTGCGCCACTCGAAAATGCAGTCTCCTGTATGATGAAGAAAGAAAGAACGTACCAGTCCAGCGGTGAGTCGCTTCTTTAGCGAGGAACGCCGCCCGTTTCACTTCTTCAACTCTGGCAGGATTAGAGTCACCATATGCGTTGAGCTCCGCCTCTAAAATAGACAATTCCTTCTTTACGTCGTTGAGTTTTTTCAAGGCTTTGGTCCGGGCGTCCTACAGTAAAGGAAGAGAGGTTGGCCGAGTCAAACCCTTGGGAGCTTTGTGGGCTTACGGATTCGTTCCTTTCACTTTTTGCAAACTCGATGGCCGCTTTCGTTTCCTCGATTTGATTCTGGTGAGTGCGGCGAATGTCTGTGACCGCGTCTAACCGCGCCTGAACCTGTTGGGGGTTGGGGCAATGATAAACTTTGAGCGTTTAGTATGTTCAAGTGTACCGACAAGGACTCCGTGCTGGGATGGGAAACTCCAGAAGACTAGGGTCCCGATGAGCACCTCGAGGCGATTATATGCGGGTGGAACATACAGTTCGACGATCCAATCTTATCCGCCTGCACGAGGCCGTCATCGACCAGTGACTGCAGCACGTCCTTCACTGACTGCGAGACTTTGGTGCGGGGAATAAGATGAGTATATGCACCCATAATCGGGCAGTATTCACCTATGCCCTTTAACTTTGGACCCAATTTTTCCAATTCTTTAAGCTGATTGAATGTTATATTAAGATCAAAGCGTTGCGAGTAGAGCAGACTGACTTGATAGAAGTCTTTCTGTAAGGAGAAGTGAGTACAGGTTGGAAGGCGAATAAAATGCGTACGGTTTCATGGAATATCTCGAGTAGCTTGACGCGTTTTTCTTCTGCTGAAAGGCCCCTTGGTGCCTGTATTCGGTTAGATGGGGCAGGAGTTGAGAGGGTGGATGTTCTCACCATTGTGGACGGGATGATAGCGGTTTGAATGCCGGAGTTGATCCCTCTTTGAGGTTACTGCGTTGGTGCTCTTGTGCTCTTTACGTGAGTTTACAGGTTATAATGCTTCTTTCTCGTCCCACACCGTCTTGCTCGCGAACCAATGCTCTCCTTCTTTTCCCAAGCTGCTCTCATCTTTCTGGTTGCTCTGTTTTTGGCGTATGTTCGCATCTTTCGAGCTATATCATACTCCGGCGGTGTTCCGCGGATTGGCAAGTCTGGCGTCCTCGGGTACATCCAAGCTGCATTGAGGTGGACGGTGCACAGTGAGGCCGTCATCTTGGAAGGCAGAAAGGCTTTTGCCGGGAGAGCTTTTGTGATTCCAACCTTGGTAAATAGGGAAACCCAGCATGTTCTAGCTCGCATCGTTCTGACTGGAAAGTGTAGTCAGGCCCATGTTTCTTGCTGCCTCCATCTTACTTGGAACGTGTGCGGGCAGGTCCCGATAGTAAAGTAAGTCTTTTTCTTTCTTATATTCGTGAACGGGGGTTGAAAACCTGAACTGGCGAACAGTTCAATGAGATGATGGCTGTGAATGAAGACCTACAATTGCCGTATACTATGGATGAACATCAGCTGTCGACTCCGTATCAGGCCAGAGTCCTACGTACTGACGTCAACCGCGCCATCCCGTCTTACGTTCCCGAGATTCTCGATGAGTCCATCCTTGCTATGGACGAAACCTTCAAGGACTCTGGTAAGCGCCCGGCTATAACTTCGGAACAACGTCCAGTGAATACTAAACCTTCCATTCCATCGTCTTGAGATTCCAATGGACTCGTTGTTTTCGACACCATGACCCATTTAATCGCAAGAATCAGCAACCGGGTAATTTTCGGTCAGGAGTTGTGTCGCAATGAACACTTTCTTCACGTCGTCGTGAAATTTGCAGAGACAATCGCGCTCATTGCTCCTTTCATCCACTGGAGTCCTTCTTTCTTGCGGCCGTACGTACATGAGAGAAATTTACTCTTTTCACCATAGATTGACGTATTGTACCTGTAGGTTGGTATACTTCATCCTTTCGTCTATCTCCGGCGGCAAAAAAGCACCTCTGAGATACGTTGTGCCTTTTCTGCAACGCCGCATCCACGAGCTTCAAACAGGAGAAGCGAAATCTGTAAGTACACGCCGTATGTCCGATGATCATCTCGCAAACGTTCAACCTTTTACAAGAACCTTGTGTCAGACTACATCGTCCAAAGTGCGCTGCCTCAAGAATCAGTCACAGGAATTGCGGTCCGACTTCTGAACATTGAATTTGGCAGCATACACACTTCGTAAATAGCATCCTCTTTTATTGTTTAGCCTTCTGACTGACATGTCCCCAGTTCAATATTTATAACTCAAACTCTTTTTGAGATCGCTCTCTTATCAAAGGAAGATATTGAAAGCATGCGCTCAGAAATCAGAGAAGCATTGGATTCAGAAGGCGGCTGGACCAAACCGGCATTAGATAAATTCTACATGGTCGACTCTGCATTGCGTGAAATAGGACGGTGTTATGGTCTGATGCATTGTGAGTTCAGACAAACCAGTAGGTGATACAGATGGTTTAACTGAACTTTCAGTCGCTTTGCCCCGTGTGGCCCTCGAGACTTGCGATCTGGGTGACGGAACTTATGTCCCTGCAAACTCCAAAGTCGCCATAGACATGAAGGCAATACACTTTGACCCTCAGATCTATCCCGATCCTCATAAATGTGACCTGTTTCGCTTTTCCAATTTGCGGGTTAAAGAGGGCGTGGACTCTTCGAAGTACGGCTTCACTACCGTTGATTCACATGTGAGTGCCATCGTTCCCATGCCTTTGACAGAGCAGATTCTGATGTTGGAACGTCTTAGTATCTGCCTTTCGGAGCCGGTATGTTACAACGACAGTTCAACCATTATTGACTCTCTGAGAAAGTGTTCACAGGTCGTCATGCCTGTGCTGGTCGACAGTTCGCGTCTGTAAGCATCTACTGTTGTTAATCACGCGAGAGTCATTGACGGCTTTTATTTACACACAAGATGGAACTGAAGATAATGCTTGCTCACATCATCCTTCATTACGATGTCAGTTATCCCGCTCCTATCACACAGCGACCTGAGAATATCATCTTCAACGGCGCCATCGTTCCAGACCCCAAAGCTAGACTACTTTTTACTCCCAGGGAATTGGATCGTACCTATTAGAAATTGAAAGCTGAAACAACATGCCGCGCTACCGGTCTGTGCAGTATATTATTAAATCTTTTATGGAGTGACTGTGGTCGTATAGGACAACTTTCAACTAAGCACTGATTTTACTCGCGTTGCAATGTGAAAAGACAGGCGTACTATGCGACAATGAAGTAAACGATGCGAAACGACTGTGAAAGCAAATTAAATGCAACGCCAAAGAGAGGGTGTGTGTGATAAATTACAATCAAAAGGAGCGGATCCCAACTTATATACATGTCCTTTGGCATTAATCAAGCCGGCGGCGAAGGGCAGCCGAGATGAGGCGTGGAATATAGAGAGAAAAGAGAAATTCCGAATGAATGACTGAATGAATGGTCAGAGAAAAACAAGAGTCGTTAGAATGTGTAAGATCATCGTAAAAGATCCAGGCGTTGGTCATTTGAAGGGTATCGATATGCCACGAATTCGGCGTCCTGTTGGACCAACTCCTCAAGAGCTTTCCGCGATGTGACGGACATCCTCGTATTAGGATGGAATTGACCAAAGCTAAAAGTGCTATGCCGTGATGTGGAAGTAGCATAACCAGTTGTCGTTAAATCATCTTGGCCTTCATAGGGATATCCCATAGACGGGAATTGATGACCGACGTTTTCTTGCATTGCCTCGTCACGTTTGTCATTCTTCTTCCCTAATAAAGATGATAACCCGAACTTGCTCTTCCTCTTGGACGGCGTTTGTGAGGTTGTTAACGGCGCATTATCACGGGTATAATCAAACTTCCCCAATGAGCGGCGAGAGATTCCGAATTCGTCGTATAGAGGGCCAAATGAGCGACTCGACTCGAGCCCCATAGGTCTGGTTTGCGGCATAGTCTGCATGCTGATATTTGGTCGTGAAGATGTGCCACCAAATGACTGCCTCCTGTTGTCAACTGACCTGAATGGTGCTTGTGGAGGCAAGAAATCATGAGCTGGACCTGAGCCAGGGGGTAATGCACGAGCATCATAAGTGTACACCGTGCGAGGACGAAGGTCAGAGGGGAGTATCCGGGCTGGTTGCTCACCCGGTGGAAGGGGCGGCAACGATTTGTCCCTAGACCAAAGTGAGGGTGGCTGGCCCAATGCAGCATTAATGTTGAGCTGGCTGTTGGTAGATGTCGAAGTAGGAAGCGGCGGTGGCGGCGTGGTATTATTAGCGCTGAGCGTACGGGCCAGCTCCAGTTCGGATGGGTTCGAATGAATGGTGGATTTCCGCGTTATGCCATTCGTTTTACTGCTTGCATCTTCCGTGCCGTTCAAGTCGTTATCATTTACATTGCGGCCATCTGCTATGTCTATATCAACGCCAGATGCGCGCAATGAGGCCGGGGAAGGTAATATACTGGACGGAGCAGTAGGCGGAGACATACCGGGAGATGACACTCCAAACTTTGGCGAGATAATCGACGGTAACGAAGGCGTGGAAGCGTGTCGCATACCCGAAGCATGCAGATCTGCAGGTCCACGGTTGACGAGGTATGACAGAGGAGGAGGAGGTGCCAGAGGTAAATCATCCTCGTTGCGGGTCGTCTGATTCCCTGAATCGCGCCGCCGAGAATCTTCATTCTTTCCGGTGACGATCCGCCAAATTTTGGCCAAACCACCTTTCTTCTTTTTCATACTCTTATCTTCTTGGAAAACTTGTGATAAGTTAACATCTTCAAGCTCGATAGGTGGCCAGATTTGACTGCGACGAGGGGTATTGAGGTCAATAGGTGGAGTTGTCATGGGATGAGGACCATGGGCTTCACGCTGCAAAGCGACACTGCGAAAACAAGGTTATTAGCTTCCATCGCCATATCTCTTTGAACGAATAGACATACTGCATATCAACCATACTGCCCGACATACCAGAAGGAGCCAGACTGTCTTGACTCCTCCATCCGGTGCTCAGATTTTTCATACCGAAAAAGCGGGTTCTTCGGGGAGAAGCAGATCCTAGACTATGCACATCCGAGAAAGAGGCCTGCGAATAAGCACGAGGCAGGTCAGGCCTATCGAGAGGCGCAGTGAGGACGCTGGTAGGGCGAGCTATACTTGACTGTGAATATCTCGAGAACGGTTTCAAGCCAGGCTCGGTGAACGCCCCATTACTCTGCGCAGATATAATAGAGGTGACATCCATCATCGAGCTCTTGGATGACTTCCTTGCCCTTTTCTCCTCTTTCCTTTTCCGCTCGCGGGCTTCCTTCTCTTCCTTGCGCACGTCTACATGTTCAACAATCATACCGTTCTCTAACAGGGTAACCTCACGAGATTGTGACCGAACATGACTCTGGGGTTGACTGGCGGTAGTGGGAGATATGGGAGGTCTAATTCGCACTCCCCCTAAGTCATCAGTAGGAGATGTACTGCTACCCATGTCGTACGCCGATCGTCGAAGCTGCGAGTAAGCGTCGCGCATCCTATTGTCAAGTTGCTTCGCTTCCTGCATTGCTCGAGCATGTGCTTCGGCTTCAGCCTCGAGAAGCTTCCGCTGGGACTTGACATATGTATGTAGGGTCTGCTGTTTAGAAGCAGGCTCTCGAGGATTCTGTTAAAATAAATGGTCAGGGAAGGACAACGACGATAAAAATATCCCTGTAACGTCAAGGGTCACGCACGATGCTCAGCCATAATTTGACGTTCTGCTCAGTGAGACGACCGCCTTTAATCCTGGGCCTGGTAGAATTATCAACAACTACGCCGGCCGCTTCTTCCTCCTCCTCTCTTTGCTTCAATTCTTCAAACAGAACGTCGCTGGCCCTGTCCCAGACGCCTGGTGAGGTGACATCAACGTCTGCCATATCTTGATCACGCATCGCACATTCTACGCATACTTCTTCCTGGGGAGGGACAATAGGTGTATACACTGTTTGTATAGGATTAGGGGCGTTTGATGGAGTCACGTAGGTCGGTTGCTGAGCATATGCACGGTGATTTGGGGAAACAGGAGGATTGTAAGCGGGGGAAGCCGATAATGGCATCATGGATGGAAGCTGCGATACTGGAGAAGCAATTGATTCAGGCGAGGTAGCCGGCGGTACCGAGGGAGCCCGAGGGTTGCTGGCAAGCATGGGGGACGTGCGGCCCTGCGAGGAGGCAGCTGGAGGAGATTGTTGCAAACTTGACTGTCCTCGAGGGACTGCTGCATCCTGAACAGGACCTGTGATAGTTGGCTTAGTGTCGCTCGTTCTACTTGACCTGGGGCGCTGGCCGTTATCATCCAAGCTGTAGCGTTCCACGACCCTACGAGAGACACCTGGGGGAAGTGCGTAAGAAAGAGAACTACGAGGTTGCTCTTGAGATTGGTCTGCATTCGACGACACTGCTTCTTGGCGTGAGGAAGGGCGCTGAGGGTATTGAGAATCAGTCTGACTTGGCTGTTCAGCCGCTGATTTGGCCCACGAAGATGATAACCTTGAAGAATCGTAGTTTGCGCCTGAGCGTAGGCGTTCTGACGGGTTGGCATCCTCCCATGAAGGACTCGCGGCAGAGGGAGGTGCTGGTTGAGGTGATCTTGAGCGAGTCGTGAGTGCTGGATAACGATTGTCTCCTGCAAAGTCGAATTCGTTCATGATGGAACGTGAATACAGAGCATTGGAGCCTGTGTCGTTGCGTAAAGGATGAAGAGCTGCAGCCATGAATGAGGAAAGGAAGTAGGAAGATATGCGGTTGAATGTCGTGAACGTGAATATGAATGGCAGACGATACTTGTCGAGTGGTCAATGGACGACGAGTATGAGCTGGGCGCTGTGCACGACGACGACGAGGAGAGTGTGCTGGCTGGAGAAAGAGCCAAGAGGGTGTGAGTGCTGACGGTCAGTTAGCCTGAAATCTCTCTGTTCGGAACATGCCGCAATCCAATTTAATCCAAACAATTTCATTCTAGTACTGCAATATATGTACTATGTCTATTTTACTCAAATCTACATAGCCCACTTCACGTCTTTATTTGCGGTACCTACCCTCCATTTATTAGTTCGCCATCTCATCGATTTGTGCACAGTCCGACTCACCAGAGGACTCCCTGCCGACTTCTGCGCATCTTGCGCTGTAACTGAAGCATGCCGTAGAGGAGCGCTTCAGCAGTAGGCGGGCACCCAGGCACGTAAATATCAACAGGGACAATTCCTGCAGAATCAAATTAAGAACAGCACAACTTTCTTATACAGCATGCCAGACGTACGATCACATCCTCGAACAACCGAGTATGAGTAGTGGTAATATCCGCCTCCGTTAGCGCATGAGCCCATGGAAATCACCCAACCTGCCAAATTAACATTGTGATAAGCAGATGAAATCGGGCTCGCAAACGGATACGTACGTGGCTCTGGCATTTGATCGTATACTTTCCGCAAGGCGGGTGCCATTTTGTTAGTCAACGTACCAGCGACAATCATAATATCACTCTGTCGGGGACTGGCTCGGAAGACAACTCCCAGTCTGTCTTGATCATAGCGAGCAGCAGCCATGTGCATCATCTCTACGGCACAGCAAGCCAGGCCTAACATATACGAAGTGAGTACTCTAGGACGCTGTGCACAATGCGGAATGCCCAAATACCGAAAGTCATGGGCCACATAGAACCCTGTCTAGCCCAGTTGCTAACCTTGTCCAACGTCGACAAAACATATTCTATCAACACAATTAACTGGTTTTCCTACAAGTAACTGCGCTGACAGTACCTGCTTTATTCTGAGGTGTTTCCAGGCTCAACTGCAAAGAGCCTTCTTGAGCGACACGAGGAGCAGGCACATCACCCGGCTGCGAGGAAATGGCTCCCTGGGATTGTTCAGCAAGTCTGACTGGCTTCGATGTGTGCAAAGATCGATAAGCTGCACGCAGTGGTTTGTCAGACGCAGCGAGACGTGCGGGGAAATGAGTAGATTGCTGACCAGTCAGAGCGAGTTGTGAGGAGAAGGCCGCGCGACGACCTGCATGCGAAGCTGAAAAGAGCTGTTCAGATCCCGCAGTCAGGAATTAAACGATAACCAATGGCTGACCTGCGGCTCTGAAGACGAGGGACATGGCGGAAGGAGAATGAGAAGAACGACGACAAGGCTGAGCTCAAGGAAACCGGGTGTCCCTAATTGGCTCGACATCACGTGAGCGATCCATGCCCGGAATTTCAGCGTCAGACCCTCCGCCATATATAAAACAAGACATGAAGTGGAGTTGATCTGTCCAACGGGTATCGGTGTATTAGGTGCTGATTAATATACAAATCTACATGTGGGACTAAGGAGAAGATACAAAACTAGAAAGCTACCATGCAGAACGATCCGTGTAAAAGTAAAATATGCAGAATGCCGTGTCCGATACAATTCTAAAAAATTATGCTGCAAATTATGAGAAAATATGAAGATGATAGAGAATGGTTAAAAGGATGAACCATGATGCATAAAATTTTTAAAGCAAAGGTTGTCGAGAGTATGGTCGCAACCATGGATGACGCAAAATTTCAGATATAGTAGCGCGTGTTTCGGGGTTTGGATCGAGGCATTTGTGCATCAAGTCCATTGGCTCATCACCAATTTTGCCCACAACATTTTCAGAAAGAAATATTCTTCCCTCGACCGCGTCTCGCGCGGTAGGGAAAGGGGAAACTCCTGCCAATAAATAAGATAAGAGGATCCCCATAGTCCAGATTTCTGCAGGCGCAGCATGATAGTCTTTCTTCAGGAGAATCTCGGAGGAGGCATATGCTGCGGTGCCGTAAAACATATTATAAGAGGCAGGAGGTTCTAGAGGATCCACAGCAATCGCGCTGCCAAAGTCAATGAGTTTGACCTTAATGGATAGGCGTCAACGATCTATGCATGGAGCTGGCAAGTGATCATAGACTTTACCTTCAAATCTTTATCAATTACCAGATTTTCGTCCTTGATATCACGGTGAACGATGCCTCTTCTGTGAAGGTAATCAACTGCGTCTGCCACTTGAGCGAATACGTAGCGGGCTTGATCTTCTGTTAATTTCTTGTGCTCGGACTGTTCAATGCATTCAAATAAGTCATGAGAAGATCGCCGATGGATTTCCGGTCGGCTGTGCCCCTGAGCTGTCAACATATGGCAGTGTAGAGGTCGATTGAGCTCGCCCCCCATATCATCCTCATGCAAATGGGGTAGAAGCATAGCAAACTGGTGGGGGGGTGTATTGGGCGTTGACGCAGGTAAGGACGTCTCCGAGGACGAAGGAGACAAAACTGGAGTTGACACAAACGAAGTAGACCGGCATAGAGATGTCGGGTGAGCACTAAATGTGTGCTCTTTGTCCCAAGGGGACCCATGTAACTCTTGCACCTTGAGAAAATGAATTGAGGCCTCTCAGGGTTTCGATTGAATGGCGTACCAGATAGCAGTACAGACTATCCTCAAAAAGATCCAGGCACTTCACAATGTTGGGATGGTGTAACCCACTGATCAGGATGACCTCAGTAGGCAACCTGCCTACCACCGGATCGTCCATCCAAGCATGCTCTGGGACTTTGTCCTTGATGATAAATTTAACGGCCACCTCATAGCCCTTCGAGCGATGGTATGCTGTCATAACAAAACCATACCCGCCAGAGCCGAGTTCGTCTTCCAGCTGATAACGCTCAACAAATGTTGGTTCCAGCTTATGATTGACGGGAAATTGAGAGGAATGTAAACAAGCTTCCAAGTTGTAATCGATTGGCGGGACCGGATTCGCGTGACAGCTGGCGAAGAGGCCTTGTTGGTCTTCAGACCTCGGTGCCCCTTCTGTGTGACTTGATGGGTGCGAATGCGTTGCATCTTCGTGGAACAGTGCGGGGGAAGAGAAAGAGCCTGCTTTCTGTTCTTCGTGCTGGCCATGAGGTGCAGAGCATAGTGACTGATGCCGTGACAATGAGCTATCCTCGAAGTGGGCGAGATTGGAGAGACAATCCGAAAGTGCGCGTTTCCTTGAACCGTCAGCCATTCTGGACGAATGACACGGCAGAAGCTGTATGGTGGTGGTGCAACGTCTGTGAGGGTGGCAGGCGAGATGATTCGCAAGCAATGAGCGTGGAAGGAGGGTGACGGGGGAAGAAGAAGAGAAAGAGGAGCTAAGAGACATTTTAATAAAGAGGGTGAAACGAGTCTAGTCAGAGGAAACAGCAGAAAACCCGCCCGTGGTCGTGAACGGGCGGAGGAGAGCCACAGACAGTCCACCCGTGAAATATTCGATCAGCGGAACGGGTTCGGAAATCCAAAACAGGAAGGTCTATATTCAGGCGCGCGGCTCATACTCGGTACACTCAGACTGCATCCGCCAAAGACCACATATAATATACTCCTGCGCGAAAACCGTCAGCCTCTCACTACCCTTCGCATGTGCCACAAATTACCTAGACTTCTGTATGGCCTCCAGCACTCAGTTAACGCGGCCATTTCCTCCGGTGTCAGTATCGCGCCTCTGCAAGCACGACGTATATCATCAGTAACGTTAGACTTTTAAAGTTCACATGCATATTCCCTTTCACCCACTTGATTTTGTTTTTGCCATTCAGTCGCCCTTTTAGGAGGGTCACATCGATTCCGGACGGCAAAGGAGCTACTGTTCCGTCCACTTTTTCCAGAGTCTTCTTAATAGATGGTGTGAAAGGAGGAGGAATCGATGGCAGGTCCTCCACTTCGCATGATACACCGGGCGGGATAGAAGAGCCCACACTCATCTCCACATCTTCCGAAACAGTGCCGACTTTCTTTGGAGTAACAGGCGCGTCTTCAGCTCCATCTTTGGATGCGACTCCTCCGACTTTCTCCGGGGAAATGGTGTACGAGTGCGCTGGGGAGTGCAGAGACAGAAACCAACGCACCAATCCTCTCTGCACTCCGAGGTCCCCTAAGAGTTATTTAGTGGGAGACATCAAAGTTGGGTGCTGTAACCTGTTAACTTACCAACCGGAAGAATATCAGGTCGCCTCAGTGAGAATATTGCAAACATATCCACTGAATGAGGATGGAAAATTAGCCAGCGTTGTTAGCTTTAGCACTGAGGTATATTTACCAGTCCACTGTGTCATAATTTGGTGTCAGTTCCCTATTCAGATTCAAGGATAGAAGGAGAACCCTACTCTTCCAATTCCCCGCACCTCAATTAACATCTTGGCTAATTCTTCGTCATTCGCCTCCAAGAGCTTCTTGGTGGATAATCGACCGTCTGCGAACCTCGTGGCAAGATCACGGACTGCAATTACATTCACCTCAGGGTTGATACAACAATGAACAAATGAGTGGCAGTCATAGCCTACTTACTGTATTCCGCTTTCCGTGCACTAAGGCCTGCAGTCCTTAAAACGTCAATATCCGTCTTAGAAACCTGGTACGGAGTGGGAAAGAATGTGATGGCTCTCCGTCTTCATTGAAGTGTCAATTCCAGTTGAAGCGATAGTAGAAATAGAACATACTGTTCATCATCAGGCTTTTCAGGGAGGCTAGGATCATACAGTCTGATGAACCTGTGAGTAATTGATCTTGCCGCCAACCAGGATATCTGTTGACCACTAGTTTCCGGTTTTAGCTCTGTGGAGTCGCAGAAATGACCAAAAGAATGCAAGAAAGACATTCTTACAGAATAGAAGTAGCAAGCGCGCTATGTTGAATCAGCGTTGACAGGTCACTTCAATCTACTTAGGAATTCTCATTACCGGAAGGGATGTACTTGCTCCAGCTGTTCGAAAGGTTTGCATTTCATCTTATTGAACAAGTCTTCAAATCGATGGTCCACGCCGATGAGATGATTCTTCGCTTCTTGAAAGTCGAAAGTCAGCACAGCAGGGACAAAAGACTCAGGCTCTTCAGTATCTGGAAGGACAGGGATTGACTCGTTGAGCGTTAAGTCGTTCGCTTCGGTTGAAGGTTCAGCATTCTTCGTTTTGGACTTGCTCCGCTCAGTCTTGCGCGAAGACAGTGCTGTTGCTCTTTTTGTGGGGGGATTTTTCTGCTGCCCTTTATCTCGGTTCGACGGGGGCACCGCTATGGCATCCTGCGTAAGCAATCGAGAGGAACTTCGGGTAACGGGCATCGTCTGGAAAGACTGCACAAGTGCGACTGAAAAGAAACGGCCACTGAGTCGTAGTATTGTAGTGACTGTGATGAGAACAAGGTGCGATGATTATGGAAGAGAAGATACAAAGGTCGACGGTGTGAACCACAGCTGCTTACTTAGAACCGTTATTGAATTGATGGCCCTTCCCTTGAATGACAAACCATTTTCGTCAGCGAGCTCAACTTCTGTCACGGAGACGGTTCCCTGTCGGGGATAAAGAATGCAGTAGTAGGCAGTAATAACAAAGATTCACAATGTGCGTCATAGGTTGATTGGATCCATTAGCCTGCAGCACGCTAGTGGTTTTTATCACACAATGATGAAATTACTGCACAAGTCGGATGAAAGATACATACATCGTAGTAGGAATACAGAAGGCTCGTTATCATACAAATGGTCGTGAATAGTCGTAATGGTCGTGATAATCGTAAAATAAGTCAAGCATGCAATAAAAATACGCGGGGATGTAAAAAGGCAGCTCAAGCCGTCACAGCTACACGAGTAGTTACAGTGTCCAAGATGGATGAAATCTGTTTGGGTTGGGCCTGCGGTTGTGGAACGACGTTACCTGCCTGGGAAGAGGTCTTGTCTACGCCAGATTCCGGACTCGCTGGGGCACCCGCTGGCGGAAGGGGGAAATCCCATGGTCGCGGTACCTGTTAAAAATCATTAATACTTTATACCAAGGGAAACGGAGTTTGACCTCACTAATGCAGCTGGCATAATCCTATTTGTGGTCAGACTGAATCCTTTGAGATAATGTTCTGACACGTACCAGGTGGCAGCACATACAACCCCATTACCTTCATCTTGTTTCTGGATGGACGAGAATTCGAAATCGATGAACTGGGCAATGTAACGAATGAAGGGAAGTATCTCGCGAACACCGTTATTGACGAGAGATAGAGCGGACAAGAAATTCATGAGCGCCCCCGTAATGGACTGTGCACTCTGTATCATGATTCGTCAGATCGAAGCTTGTAAAGACCCGTATTGGTGGAAGTGCTCACAGCCAGATATCCTAACGTCGGAGGAGGAAGAAGAATCTCGAGTCCCCACCAATCTGGTCACGTTAGAAAAGTAGGCAAACCATCACAACGGAGACACGTACAGGTCAGAATCGATATGCGATCGGTCGGGGGATATATTCCTGTGAGCGTTTTTATCAGAATTCCGTATTAGGGCACAACGATTATTACCCTACCTGAATGGTCCGGTAGGACAGCCTTGCTAGTAGCAAAGCCCAAAGCCATCAACTCGGGCGTGATCTGCTTTATGCCATCAATCACAGTCTCGGCTGTAGGAAGGGCCCCTGCAAGGATTCCATCCCCATCCCCAGGTTGTCCCAATCCAAAGTCGGGTGACCGAATCAAATCCACGATCTGCATTTCCTTGAACATCTTTGACAAAGCGTCGAGGGGGGCTGCAGAAACTCCTGATAGGCTGAACTCCTGTACAGAGATAGATCTGGTTCTGTCTTCAGGCGCAAGACTTGCAAAATGTAGGAGGTGCTCCTCTGCGTCCGTATGTTCTAAACAAACAGCATGAATGGGACCATGAAGATGACGGCCAGCATTGGATCCGGAAGAATCATTGGTCGGTAATTGCTTAAGGTGGGCAATCACTTGGTTGGCCGCCTTTGGCTCCAGCAACTGGGACTTGATCTTGCTTAACTGTGGTTTCGCGAATGCGGGAGTCACCTTGGGCGCTGCAACGTTGGAGGGGGAACCAATGATGATGTCCCGAACCGCTAAGGCAGATTGGTGGGCTTTCTTCTGGGACTTGGACAGCTTAGCGTTCTGGGCGTGCTTGGAGGAAGCAGCAGCCTTCTCTCGTAACTCGTGTTCTCGAGTGGAGGAAAGCATGGGTTTGGCGCTCGTGCTCGCAGAAGAATCCTTTCGAACGAAACCAAATGTTCGGAGGGAGAACCGCCGAACCTTGACCTGTGTCTCAGCTACTTGAACCTTCCCCCCTGCCTCTGTTGTAGTGACTTCTGCAGCAATAGTAGAAAGTTCCACAGTAGTGGGAACTTCAGACTGCATGTCTCTAGCAGGGATTGAAGTCGATTGCTGTGTGAAGGCAGAGGTGCTGCTTTCGCGTGTTTCCTGCACAGCAACTGACTCTCCAGCTGCGAGCGTTTCGGTCTTGTCGCTTGTCGTGAATGAAAAGTAAGTCAAGACGCCCATCTCAATATTCCAGCACGGATGTAACGAGTATTGCAGAGGCGTTGGCGACGAGACTACCAGAAAGAGCGGACCAAATGCCCTTCTCTGTGTGCGGGGTCGAGACGAAGGTTGGGTCAAAGAGACATGCACGACTGGAGACCTTGACAAAGGAGACTTGGACTGGGTGAGATACTGTACTCCCAATTTGGATTGCCCTAGTCTTCTCCTTTTGACGGTCACCTGACCGTGGATGCGAAATTAGACTTCTAATTTTAGGCACGGCGCTGACTAGGGAGCAGCACTTATGACTCCGATGCTTAAGTTTTTGCTCCGAGTCCTCGCGTCCAGGAACTCTGCAAACGCGCAAGCATGCATCCTTCAAGATCCAGAAGAGGCTGGTGGAATGCCGTTGCCGATGTTTCTCGAATGCTAGTCAAGTCAGTTTAGTTCCAATATATTGAGATTTTCTGCCCTATACTAACCACTTTTTCTTGAAAGACGTGCTTCTCCTGCGCTTTTTGCAGCAACGATGGGTAAGCCCCTTGAATTACCTTCATTAAAGATTACTCAAATTCTGCAGGTACCGGGGCAATTAGTGGACTGTTTGTTGCATTTCCTTATGCGACAGGAAGCCACCCAATGCTCGTCTTTAGCTTAATCATATTCTTCCTCAATCTCGCACTCTTCATTCTTTCCTTCGTCCTTCTCGCAGCCAAGTACATTCGATATCGAGGTAAATGGATAGCTCTCTGGAATAATCCAGCCACCAGTGTATACGTGGGCTGTTTTCCTATGGGTGGGACGACCCTGATTAATGTAGCGACCCAAGTCATACATTCCGAATACAACATCGGAGGGAAAGGCTTCCTCTACTTCCTATGGGCCATGTGGTGGCTGGATATCTGCATATCGTTTCTGTGTTGCTGGGTTGGCCTCCATTACATGTAAGAGATTGCTCTCATCTCACGGATTGTTCCACTGTGATGCTGGTCAAGGTGCTGATAGCTCTTCAGGATCACAAATCAAAAGCATTCACTGGAAGCTATGAACGCAACGTGGATCCTCCCTGTTGTGACGCTTATAGTCGCGGCCTCATGCGGAGGAGTGGTCGCAGGCTCGTTGGTACATTACTCGGAGACGCATGCACTCAACACCGTTATTGTTAGTGTTTTCATGGTCACCGTAGGGTTGTGCTTGGCCCTCATGATCCTTACGATTTATATCCTGAGGCTCATCATCCACGGACTTCCCAGCGGTGGGCCACTACTGTCGGTCTTCCTTCCGTTGGGTCCCACTGGTCAGGCAGGCTATGCAGTGCTTTTGATAGGGCAGAATTTACGCACGTTGTTTCCACCATTGTTGGGCAACGCAGGATTTCCCTTGAAGCCAGACACCTCTGCAGGTGTCATCGTCGATGTCGTCTGTACATGCATATCGTTCGTCCTTTGGTCTATGGCAACAATGTGGATCCTGTATGCTTTCCTTGCTTTGCACACTGGACTTCGACAAGCATTGATACCCTTCAAGATACCTTTCTGGGGGCTGGTTTTCCCAAACGTCTGTTTTAGCTCTTTCTCCATGAGAAGTGTCCTGCGCTGATTGTCTTTTTGACTTGCCATAGGCCGTTTACGCCAATCTGACGATACAAATTTCCAACGCTTTCGACTCGAGGGCTTTCCGCGTCTGGGGAGCCATCTACGCGGTAGGCACCCTTCTCCTGTGGATATCCATATTCTCTCGATCGCTCTGGGAACTCAAAACGTTCCTTATAATTCGGAAAAACGCGGACTCGAATCTCGAGGACAAGGACGACGTTCAGCAAGAAATACACACACACGGAAGCACGCATACCAGTTCGACTGAGATTGTCTAAATTTGTACGCCCGCGTATTTCAAATGATATCACTGGTGCCAATCGATGGGAGGCGACTTCGTATCCTAGGGATTCCCGATGTTGCACTCAACCAAAACCCCAAGAACGGGAAAATCGGAGTACCACCTCACACCATAGCGGAAGGTTACTTGCGAAGTGAAGTCATCGCGCCCTTGATGTTATACAGTGTTGGCCGCCATTTTGCGCGGAATACGGCATTTGCGGGACTTCGCGGCAGAGGGACTCAGGAAAGATATTTTATCTATGTCTTGTACTTAGCTTCCAAATATCAGTCGATCGGTTGTGATCATTGTGACGTCCCTGTCTCGGACCTAGCTTCTTGAAGACTCCCTCTACGTGCGTGGACTAGCTATGGGCCATGTCCAACGCAAGAATCTTAAGCAGTGTATCAGGTAATTCCACGCGTGTTTTAAGTTGAACTTGCAGCGGTCATCTAACTGACAGCATTCCTGTTTAGATTGTTTTCTCCTGCATGGTTTGCAGTAATCATGGGCACTGGATCGGTTTCAGTCCTCGCGGCCAACTTCCATTGGGGAGCGTTCACCACGCCGTTGAAAGTGATATCGTTGGCCTTTTTCCTAGCAAATCTAGCCTTTTACACCGTGATCCTGGCTATGACGATAGCGCGATATTTCCTTTTTCCTGAGGTAGCTTCCACTGTTCATATACCCCTCTACAGAAACCTTATGCACATACCAGCTTTGGAGCAAGATGCTGTACGATCCTGGGGAGGGCCTCTTCGTCGGGGCTTTCCCGATTGGCAGTGCCAACTTAATCGACATGGGCGTCATCTTAAATCAGCGATGGCACTTCGGTGGACATGGTTTCTTATACACTATGTGGGCGTTTTGGTGGTTTATATTGGGTGTATCTTATTTCACCGCCTTTGGCATGCTATACGTTTTGTAAGCACATGTAGAACTATCCCGTTATACCGAAGTTTTAACCAAACAGTGACAAGGTCATCCACTCGCCACCACATGATCTCGCAGACCACAGCCGTCTGGGTATTACCTATCATTCCGCTTATCGTTCTCTCAGCAACTGGAGGTTCGTTGGCCCAAGCCCTCATCCAACAGTCAACGACCTTGACACTTCTTACGTCGGCATTCTCTTTGGTCTCATTTTGCGTCGGTATGAGCATCACGCTTATGATGCTCACTCTTTACTTGATACGTTTAATTCTACGGGGACCACCTCTACCACATGTCATATTGGCAAGCTTCATAGTGATGAGCCCACTTGGTCAGGGTGGTTCCTCGCTTTTGGTTAACGGTGAAGCTCTATACCGGGTGTTACCACTCCGTGCGGAAGGTACTTTTCTGCTCAGCGAATTCGCAGGCCAGGCGCTGTACATTGGGTGCTTCATTGGAGCATGGGTGCTATGGTCCATGGGACTCACATGGATCATCATTTCACTTTCATCCATATTGATAGTCTTTCGTACAACACGAATACCTTTTTCACTATCCTGTTGGGGATTGGTATTCCCCAATGGTGTATTTGCACTATGTTCGGTGAGGCTAGGGATTGCACTCGACAGCCCATTCTTCAACTACTTTGGCGCCATTTGGTCCAGTGAGCGTTATTTTCAGCTTGCTATCCCGTTCTTGACGTCCTTGCCAGTATTTGTTCTCCTCCTCTGGATTGGTGCATTTATTCCTACCGTTACACACCTCTGGGACACTTCAATATTCACCGACCACGTAACGACAAATATGCTCTCTCAGGCTGAGCGAGATGTAGTAGACGACGGACAAGCCAAGCGAGTGTGAATGCAATAGATACTTCGGACAGAGTACATAGTACTAGTAGTGGTGACAGCAATAGAATCTGCATGTGACGAGTATAGTAATAGGCGTCACCGGCATCTTGTCATTGGAATCCCCGCGCTTGTTACTTACTATCCTTCTACCTCACTTACATGTCTTCACGACCACTACGCTCCGCTGGATATCAGCCACTGTCAGCTCACGAAGATGAATCAGACATAGGAACAGACAACCAGCCATCCGCCAGTCTTCCAAGTCCTTCCCGCCGGGCGCTGCGGCCTGGCAGCATCGACCTCAGTAAACTGGATTCAGCGTTCAAACGGTCCGTCTCTGTTGGTCCCTTGTACCGAGTACTGTCTTTAAATCTGTTCCAGATGGACCGAATCTATTGCACAGAAGGTCAAACGAAAGAAGAAGGCAACCGGTTCCTCTAGGAAGCAAATCTGGCACAGTGTATTCGAACCTACCGTCCCACCTGTTCCAAACTCAGGATTCGTACGCGGATTCCCTTTACATGGGATACCAAGTTGTTCGAACTTACGCTGCCCTTAGATGAAGACCCTCGATCACAAACCACCCATGACGCAGGCAGATTTCGACGCGTATGGACAGCGTTCTGTTTCGTCGACAATTCGCGTTTAATGTGCTTATTACAGGCTCGTCCGATCAGTGAAAGACGCTATCAACGAGGGTATTCATCCTAAGATGATTACAAAGGGCTCCTCAGGGTCATACTTTGCCAGAGCGAAGATAGACGGAAGAGTGCAGACTGTTGCGTACGTCCCACTTTCCAACTCGATTATTTCGTGTTAAACAACTACGCAGAGTCTTTAAGCCTAAAGATGAAGAGCCATACGGCCGTCTCAATCCTAAGGTCTGATTATTGCGACGTTTATAATCTTGTCTCATCCTCTTCCTTTCTCAGACGACGAAATGGCTTCACCGCCAATTTAGATGGATAATACCCTTTGGAAGAGCTTGCCTTATACCCAATCTAAGGTAAGGAGTCGTTTATCTGCTCTCATCATCTTATTGAAAAACAGTCCTCAGTTATATCTCGGAAGCAGCTGCCTCATTGCTGGACGATCGCTTGCAGTTACATATAGTGCCACCGACGCAATTGGTGTCTTTATCTAGTCCAGTATGTACTCCGCCGCATTTACTGAATAGCAGCTAATAGAGCCTCCTTTCAAGGCCTTCTTCTACGATTGGTTTGACCGGAACGCGGCGAAGAAAGGAAAGCCTTTACCTGAGAAAATCGGAAGCATGCAGTATTTCCTTCATGGATTTCAAGGTAATTGTGACTTGTCAACTTTCCGATCTTGACTTGATTTACTGGAAATCTGCAGATGCATCCGACTTTCTTCGTAAATATCCTTGGCCGGGAAGGGCTATTTCAGACACATTCGATGATTCTACGCACAGACATGGCAACGTTTCAAAACGTTTCATGAGCGCTATGAAGGTCATTTGTGGTAAAACAGGTGACACGGACGACATTTATGATGACGTGGACTACGAAGATGAGCGCGTTTTATACGACGCCACAGAAGCGTCGGAGGTTCAGAGGCCATTTTATTGGAGTCAGCAACTACAACAAAGTTTCCGCGAAGAGCTAGAGAAGTAAGCGCGGAGTTTTGGAAATCTGTATGATTCTGTCTTACTTGTTTTGCTAGGCTTGTCATCTTGGGTAATTTTAGCATTGGTTCGAAGGATCCGGTTCTGACTTTCTTAACTAGACTATTTGATGCTTAATACTGACCGAGGCGCAGACAATTACATGATCAAGTACTGTGAAGGTGATCACGAAAAGCCGCTTGTCGATGTTGCCCCTTCAAGATCAGTCCGGCATGAAATGCCCCTTATGAGTGAGCTGAGGAGAACAGAGACGAACACCACCATACCTCGCATGGCGACTACGGTACCCTATCAGCCATCACTTTCTCCCGTTCCTTCTGGATTTACTACGCCGGATTCCTCTTACACACGCAAACCACACATTCACATTGCCGCTATTGATAACTCGCTTTCCTTCCCCCATGAACATCCTCAAGGATGGCGGTCGTACACATACGGTTGGTTGTACCTTCCTGTCAGCATTATTGGCCGTCCATTCAGTGACAAGACCCGAAATCATTTCCTTCCGCTGCTGACTTCGAAAGCTTGGTGGGAAGAGACCACTTTTCAACTGGAGAAGCTCTTCTCGGTGGATCCTGACTTCCATCCCAAGATGTTTGCGGCAAGTCTGTGCTCTCCTCTATACTTTTTAAAGCTGACCAGTTACAGAGGCAACTGGCTGTAATAAAAGGTACGCAGTAAACCAAATGATTTGGTACATGCAATGAACAATACATGGATTAGGTCAAGGTTGGAATATAGTGCAGTCGCTCAGGCATTCGGTTAGTTTTTGAAAATCTGGTGCTATTGACCAGCTTAATTCAAGGCCTTGTTTTCTAACCATGTCTTTTGAAGGACGAAGGTATTTAATTCAGGCATCCCCTCGCTTAACGTTTCTCATTTGCCACAGGTCCATTGGAGCTAACGCGCAGAACAAAGGTACTCGTGTGGCATGAAGAAATGGAAGTTCCAGAAGATACAATCCATGATTTGCCAAACGGTCCTGCCTCGCCTAAGCCTTCGATAAGTAGTGTCCCCCTCCCAAGGCGGACAAGAAGTCAGAGCTCTGGGGATCAATTCCCTCCCCCAATGCGACGAACATCTACTGACGCCTCGGGTGCACCACGCCCAGTACCTTTCGCAGCAAAATTCCAGCGCGTGCATCCTGGGACGACTGGAGTAACTGTCCTGGAGCATTTGGAGAGATTAGATGCTGTGGAAGCTAGCCTTCAACGGCTGGGAGTAGACGATGACGACGAGGAAGACGTCGGCGACGCTGTCCAGAGATCAAATATCCCAGTATCCCGTTCAGAGGCGTCAACTTCTGACATAGGGCCTGTCGCCACGACATCGTTTGCCATGCCCGATAATCCTTTACCAACCGTACCAGAAGCCCATTCCAGACGCAGCTCCATTGACGAAGAAGACCTTGTAGCGTTATCAAAGTCTACGTCTCATGTAGAAGGCTCCTACCCCTTTAACCAGCAAGAAACGCTATCTAGCGCGGGTATCGAATGGATGCAAGCATCGGATTCTCCTGCCAAGCGTGTAGTAATATCGGAAGTACGTTGCCTGCTCCTTGCTTCTCTGAAATTCTGACGAGACTTCCATTTAGCGATTGGAAATGGTGAAAAGCAAACCATTGTGTTCATGCTGGTAATGGTAACTCGTTATATACATATATATAGACAAATTGGGCGCCAGTAGTACATTATTCAATACACCTTCAAAAATCTCAAAACGCTAGTCCCCGTCAGCAAGTAGCCATTTGGCAAAGTCGTCTAAACGTGTCTTTTCTGCCTCGTCATCACCATCATCACCGTCAGCACCTGTTCCGCTGCGCTTGAACCTCTGCCTGCCCGTGAAAAGCTCTGCTTCAATGCGCCGCTTGTCGAAAAATCGACCGTTCATTTTCTAGTTGCCAATGAACTCTAACGTTTGGTATGATTCAAGCAAGGAAATGGACGTACGAGGATACATGCTTGTGCCGCGACTGGATCTTTGAATTTGACCGTCATTATGCCTTCAGGTTCCAACTAAGCGGGATGAGGCGTTACTGAGTTGCATTCGAAAAACGTAAAGGGTAGAGACGTACGTCATATAGAACAACGTTTGTTACTTCGCCGAGCGTTGAGCACTCTTCGCGCACGTCTTCCTTCAAGTCGAGTAAAAGAGATGCATCTTCTTCGAGATCCTTCAGAGAGAACATGTGTTTCAAAACGACAACGCGAGCGTTCTTAGTAGCAGCGGGTGCTTCTTCCACAGGATCTGGCATTGGCCCGAAGCCGTCGTCGACTCCCCACTCTTCGATTTTCCTAGTAGCAATCAGCTTTCTATGGGTGGAATGAGCAGAAAGCGGATAGTACTTTTGCATTTTTCCAAGGCGTTTAGTTATCTTCTTTTTATCAACAGTCTTCCTTGGTTTGCCATCCTGACCGGAAGTCTGAGTCTTGTGGGCGAAGTCCGCTTTAGAGACCGTCATAACAGTCGAGGGTTGACCAATGCGCAACTCGGCGTCCGCTAAGAGTGTCAAAGCCAAGGTAACCGACTCTTCCTTGAAATACACCACGAGAGCTTCTCCACTGAACGAGCCATCTTCACGCGCATACATTTTCACTTTCGGCTCGCCGTCCTCGTCCTCCTCAATAACGCCACACCTCGAGAAGCGTTCTACAATTTCCTCGAGCGTAGCATCGAGAGGCAGTCCCGTCACATATACGGCCGTGTTCTTGGACTTGCGCTCTCCGGGCGTTTTCTCGGGTTTGTCGTTCTTTCCGCGTTTGATGGAGATGGCGCCCGAGTTTGCAGGACCTGCCGAGGTGTAGTCTTCTTCAGCCTTCCGTTTTTTACTTTCTCGCTTCAAGACGGGCGCTGCTGGAACCTGAAAGACATCTCTGTTCAGCACAATGAGGATGTCCCACGGGAAGGTTGTTTACCTCTTCGTCGACACCTGCAACCGAGTAGGCCGCCTGCTGGCGCGAGATGGCATCGTCGTCCACCTGGTGCGGATTGAGTACGCAGACTGGGAGACGAAAAGTCAAGAAGGGAACAGCTCACTATGGGTATCCAAGCATTCTTCGCAGGGTCGAATTCGAGTTCTGAGCCATCATCCTGTTCAAAACGCCATACATTGGCTGTTTTAGAAAAGTAGATCCTGTCCAAAGTATGTTACGGTTGAATAACGCTGGCTTCATTCGCCACGACAGCCGTCTTTCTCGAGATAGAGTCACGAAAAGCAAGCATACCGTGGATCGTCGGCAAATGTCGCTGCTTGGACCGCTGCAGATGAACCTGCTGCTGCTGGAGATGGTGGTGGTAAGCTCATGGTTTTGTATGTGCTTGTTTTGTGTTACAGACATGCTATGAGATGCCGCTCATTCTTAGAATGTCAACGCGATAACGAACTGAATAATAAAATTTGTATGTCTTTTCTAATCGACGTAAAGTACTCTAGTAGGGGTATAGCTCTACCGGTAAAGCGACATGGGGAAGTAGCTGTGCTCGTCATGGGGAGCAGCCTCGGCGAGCTTGGGTTCCCAGCGCTTGTGAGGGACGGGTAATGATGGTGGCAGCTTGGATTCAGAATAGACGGTGGCCGCAGAGGTGATAGCAGCAATCGCCTGAGAGAGATCCATGGTTTTGCCTTCCGTTGCGGGTACGCCACCTTCCGAAGGGGCGGCAACACTGAAGAACAAGTTGTTAACGCAAAGAGAATACCAGACAAGGCCAGAAAGGACGTACGCTTGAGCACCCGAATGCTCAATCAATAGCCTCGACAGTTCCTCCTGGGTCACGACAGACAACTGAGGATACGCACGTCGGACATCGCGCTTCCAGTAAGGATTCTGAGCAGGGTCCGAAGCTAAAGTTGCGAAATAAACGATGAGAGGGATTTCCTAGGCTATATTCCGGTTAAACGTGCCTTTCGTGGCTGGGGTTGAGTACTTCTCCGGCCTGGATGCAGGCGGGGGATAGCGATTTACAGCTGCATTAGGCAGACCGCTAGAGATTTCTGGGTTGACTGCGACGACCTCACCTGCGGAAAAGCAAAGTGAGAAGGAGATAATGCAAGAAGGAAGAATACACACGGAATTTTTTCCAAAAGCCCTTGGGACTTAGGTGGTAGAGAGTCGACTCTGCAGCTTTCTTGGTCGCCATGATGGGTATGTTCGGGCCAACCCTGTGACATAGATACTCAGTGACCCATTACTGTGTCACACTCCTACTGCTTACCACATAGGCGCTAATTATGGCCTATATATACTCGCTTGGCGCCATTTGACGCCATTCCGCTTCGATTGAGCTACCTCATTACTGTACTTACTCTGCCCGCACCGAGTAATCGCGCAATGCGCATGCCATCTTGCAAAGTCGAACCATGTCCCACCATATATACTTCCGTCTGCCGTTTCTTTTACCCATAAAATTCTGGGTGAAACCCTTTGCCGTTCAACCTCGACTACCAGCTATCTTTTTTATTCTTTCCTACTATCTGCATTATACTATAGTATGACCGCCGCAATCCTGTACCCTGTACTTGATGTAAAGTCGACGACATCTCAACCGAATTCCCATGCACACGACCCACACGTTCTTCCCGATTTTAACGCAGAGTCGTCTTCAGCTCCCAAGCTCTACCTTCCTCCTTTACTTTCGTCTTTACCAGAACAGTATACTCCGCTTGAAGTTAAGCCAGAGTCCCCGCCTATCGTCACAGAGACCCGCCTACCGGACATAGACCCCGCTTCCCTGTCCCTGCACAAGGCTCTTCATCATTTTAGACCCATGACACAAGATTATGCAAGCGTTCCGTACGCAAACGCTTTCAACTGGTCAGAACTGGAGTTGCCAATTGAAGATGAACGGGAGTGGTACTGTGTAGTTTTTCGTAGCAAGAGAATGCCTGGGAGGGATGACATATGTCGGTACTTTGGAATTTTGTCACAACCTGTTTATTGAAAAATCTTCACCTACTTAGCGCTCTATGATGCCGATAAACAAGCCCACGAAGAGGCTATACGCAATGGAGGGGTGAGTTGACTTTTTTGTGATATTATCCGTGTCTTAACTTCGTTCCTTGCTTCAGCTCATCATGTACTGGTATGGCGTTCCGCACGAAACCACTGGCATGAATCTTGCGACGTGCATTTGGCAAAGCCGGAACCACGCCACGGCAGCCAATTCACGTCCCAACCACATAAAAGCCATGCGGCTAGCGGCTCAAGCGTACGAGATATATAGGCTTGAACGCTACCGGTTGACGAAGATCCAAGGGGAGCGAGGCGTCACCATCCAGCAGTACGAGGGCGGCGTCGTCGGTTGGTGAGGGCTTGTATGAGATACGAAGTTATCATTTATTGTCTTGTTTTATTCCTACTTGCTTTGAAACTAATATATACCACCCATTACTACTGTAGAAATAGACATCTTTCTTTTACGTACTGTTCCATGACTCAATACTATCGTTAGACAACTGTGAATAGAACATATTATCTACCCATTCATCTGCGTAACTCGAACCTCGTTCTGTGGCGCTCTTGCGCATTGCTGTGTTTGATGGGGCGTCATTGTCCTGTAAGATAAAGTCATTTGTACATAACAGATTCGTGATGTCAGCGTTACTGTTTTCGACACTGCTATGACATGTTTGATAGAGCAAACCTGTGGCGGCCTTGTATCCGTTTCACGTCCGGCAACGTTGGGCACCGGAGATGGCGTGTTAGTTTGAAGTGGCGAGATATACACACCAGGGACAGGAGCAAAAGGTTGCTTGGGAGGGGTAATGACAGTAGCGGCCTGGGGGTGATAGGCTTCGGGTACTGGGACCTCAGACAGCGGGGGAGTTTTAGGTGGTAAAAAGCGGAATGGACAGGGAGAGACAGGAGGGGCGTAGCCGTTCTGTACGTCTATTTCCTCTGGTTTGGCGGCTGTACAGGGGCTCCAGGCATCATCGATAACAATATCCTTGTCACAAGCAAACGCGACACGCTTCGGCGGGTTTGGTATACCAAGGGTTTTTCGATCAAAGGGCAACCATTGGAAATCGATATTGCTACAAGAACTTTGATTTGACAGTAGTTCATAGGGATGGTCGCTTTCGAAAGGATCTTCGGCGGGAGAGTCAAAGAGCTCAAAGTGAGAATCACGGAAAATCGGGCCTGGCGTGTTGTAGACATTGTAGACATTTGGGAAGATTTCCTCATTGCCAACGTAGTCAGAGTCCACGATTGGTCCATCATAGCGAATGTCATTGATGAAATTCTCTTGAAATTCAGTAGTAGGGAGGTTATCCATATCGGAAAAGGTGCATATATGCGGGTTTACAAGGCCATGAACCTGCTCATCAAAGGAGACAGGATAATCAGGGCACAGCGTAGACGATGAGTCCGTCTTGGGCGACTGAATCTCCAGAATTGTTTTCGACCCCGTTGTTGAATCCAACAAAGAAGCGCGTCCCGGGCCAGGAGTTGAAAATGGAAGAGGATCAAGAGGAAAGACCACGTCTAATAGTTCGATCTCTTCCAACGCGGGTTGGGGAACAGGTATATGCGGGCTACCCGGAGTAGATTGCTGTCCTGCAGTTCTAGTTATGGGTGTTGATACATGAATGTCGGGAGAAGACCGGAGATTGGGAGGAAGGAGAAGGCGTAGAGGATGCTTTTCGGACAATGTCCTGAAGGTATTGGCAAGCCAGCTTGGAAGTGGTTTATCAGAAGCAACGGTAGAGGCCTATGACAGTCAAGTAATCTGAGAAACGGTCAGATATGTGGATTGACCTTGCTCGCCGCTTCTCGGGCGTTGGTGGGTTCGTTTTCTTGGTCGAGATTTGCGCCGCTCTTGCTGGGCATTTTTATGAAAGACAAGTCGCTGGCAAGAGCACTAGGTGGGGTGCAGTCTTCCCTTGCAGAGCAGATCCTAGACGGGTTCCGACGAGCGCTAGCGCGGGCACCGCTGGGCGTGGAGGACGAGCGAGGAGAAGAGTGGACGACGGACATTGTCTGTATCATTCTGTCGAACTTGGCGTTGGTGGCAGTCCGACGACGTTTGGGACTGTGCGTGTTCATGACGGGCCGACGATTTGGACACACGCGTACGCGTCTTGCTCAGAGTCGTCATGGGTGTTCCTCAGAACGAGTCGCCCTTCCGCCTTCCTTTGCATTCCAAGCGCAGGTCACCATCAGTCACTCTCCTGATCGCCTGCGTTGGCCTCCTTTCCTTCCTTGCCTACTGTTCCCACTCAACGCCCACCCATGCTCACACCGCCAGGAATCCAGCATATCTCATCCGAGCACATAATGGCGCAGTAGCCTCGGAGAACAAGAGATGTTCTGACATAGGCGTTCAAGTCCTTAAGGATGGAGGCAACGCCGTCGACGCTATCATTGCAGCTACGTTCTGTACCGGCGTCGTCAATATGTTCTCGTAAGCATGCAAGGTGCAAAAAGCACAACTACCTGGCTAAACGTCCCCCCTCTCAGGTCGGGCATTGGTGGAGGTGGCTTCATGACCGTTCGCATTCCTCCATCCCATCCGTCTGCAAGTTCGGAAGTGTATACAATAGACTTCCGGGAAACTGCACCGGCCTTATCGAATACCACTATGTATGTAAGGGACCCTGCATCCTCGCGCCTTGGGGGTCTGGCTGTTGGCGTTCCTGGTGAAGTTATGGGTCTCGAGGAGGCTCATCGTCGCTGGGGAAGCCTTCCATGGTCCAGGCTAGTGGAACCTAGCATTGATCTCGCTAGTGGATGGGAGGTGGACCGAGAACTAGGAAAGAGGATTCCTGTAAGTTACCTCCTGCAAAGTCATACACCGTTATTCCCTAATCGGCCTCCAGTGGTTTAGTGACCTCATGTTGAACAACCCTGACTGGAGTGTGATTTTTGCACCAAACGGAAGGCTTCTGAGAGAAGGCGAAATCATTCGCAGGACTAACCTCTCTCGTACTTTATCTATGATCTCGGCAGGTGGTTCGAAGGCTTTTTACACCGTACGTGCATTACTCTTTGACCGATTTCCGTCGTCCGACAAGAATTGACAACATATACTTATCATGTAGGGCCCTGTAGCGGACTCAATCATAAAGAAAGCCCGCCAAGAAGGCGGCATTCTTTCCCACAGCGACTTGGCCAATTATAGTGTAAAAGTAGACCGAGCTTTAGAAGGGACGTACAGAAATATGAAAGTTTACACAACCCATGCACCAACTAGCGGTCCTGGTAGGTTCTGCTTGCGTCCGTCTGAAGCTCCTACTAACGCGCGTCAGTGCTTATTCATATGCTCAACCTAATTGAAAAATTCGATATGAAGGAAAGAAATGGCCTTAATGTCCATCGACTCGTTGAAATAATGAAGTTTGGCTTTGCTGCGCGGTATGTCGAATGAAAACACGTCGTGTCCTAACCCATCTCACGAGTATACACGGCAGGACCAAAATTTGTGATCCCAAGTTTATCAATACAACTCGACAAATTGACGAGATCTCCACTAAGGCCTTTGCAGCCACTATTCTGGCGAACATTACCGATGTTCGTGACAAATGATATTGGATGCTTCTTTAGTAGCTGATGGACTGAATAGGATCGTACTCATCCCCCAGAATATTATAATCCCGTTTTTGATATCAAAACAGACCATGGTACAGTAAGTGCATCACACGGCTAGTGCAGATCCTCTCGAACTAATGTACATGGCATTCTCTAGAGCCATAGCTCTGCGGTCGATAAGAACGGCATGGCTGCATCTTTAACTTCTACGGTCAATCTGATATTCGGATCGCAAGTGTTGGATCCCGAGACGGGTATCATTCTCAATGACGAAATGGACGACTTTTCTACGCCTGGTGTACCAAATGCATTCGGTCTTTGGCCCTCCCCGTGTAAGAGAAGATTCTTTGCTCCCGAACGTTACTTTTCCTGAATGCTAAGCCCTACATAGTCAATTATCCTGAACCTGGAAAACGACCGCTGTCTTCGACAGCACCGACTATCCTTGAGAAACTTGATGGCTCGTTTTATCTCGCTGTCGGAGGATCCGGTGGCTCGCGCATATTCCCCTCCATTTATCAAGTGATTCTGAATCTTGGATGGGGTTTGGATATCAGTGCAGCCATCGAGTATGGCCGTCTGCACGATCAACTGTACCCCCTCGAAGTTGACGCGGATGATGTTTATCCAATGGACATTTTGCATGATCTCGAGAAACGTGGCCACCAAGTGAAAGGTCAGTGATGCGAGACATGTATGATCTATGACTAAGGAAGGCGGTTTTGTTTCTAGTCTCTGACGTGAACAGGGTGGCCGCTGTTATTCAAGCAGTCATGTCCGAGGATGGGATCTACTATGGTAAGTTGTTGGTACGTTGACGATCTCTTCACATGTTCAGGGTATCTGTCTTATAGCTGCGAGCGATTCGAGAAAGAATGGAATAGCTGCCGGTTATTAGGGGAGTGTGTATTGTGAAGAGTGTACAAGAAACGTGTACGACATGCGTCATCTGGTTGGAGTTACCTTCCAGATAGGATATAAGGCTAAAGTAGGTGTTGGAGGATAGATTTCAAGTAGGGTATCTAGAGTCGAAGATCTGGGATCTAGAGACGTTTGTTATTCCTCGCTATTCCAAACCTTACCGGTGTTTTCATTGCCGCTTAGTCGAGATTTGACCTTTGTTGTTTTGAGTCAGCGAGTGTCGCCCGACGCTGTCTTTTTCTCAGCTAAGGCAGTCAGGGGTCAACCGCGGAGAGTCTTGGCCAAGGGGCAAGCCCTGAGTTCTAGAAACAACTTGTAAGTGGGACCCCGTCCGCAGGAGTCGAAGGAGACGATTTCGTAAGAACAATCAATGAACTACCCTTGCGCAGAAAATGTCGGACTGAACACTGATCAGATCAGCGCATAGATTAGCGCCCAGCTGAGAATGCACTGAAATTTCCAAAATGTCTTGTAAGCGCTAGGATACACCGGTTGCCCTGGGTTGCCTGGTGCGCGAGCTCTATCTAATGGAGCCGAGAGATAGGTTAAACACTTTCCCTCGAACTTGCCTAAAAGAGCATAAACTCTTCATAAACGTGCAGTCTGCAGATCAAGGCAACGCCTGGTCTGCTTCTTTTTAGAGATCATTCGATCGATCGATCAGTTTTGGTGCACGGTTCGTTGCAAGTATTTTGTGCAAGGCCTTAGTAGGCCTTAGTATACTAAATATACTGAATAGCTCTCTGACAGGAGTAATACCAGGATATGTCAATATTCGGCGAAGCTGTTGGGTTATCATTGCACAAAAGAAAAGGATCAGGTTGGGATCAGGCATTTGTGGCGTTTGCTGACCGACGTTCACTGGACCGGTTTACGTACGAAGTGAACGTCGAACTTTGAAGGGAAGTATATAATATTTATTGCACGAGTCTCATAGGCCCCTCTGCATACTGTGATCCATCCTTTAGCTCAGGGTGAGGACACTGCTGTGAATTGGAGCAGCGTTAGCAAAGATTAGCAACGTGCACCGGTTAATTTGGAATCCATGGACATGTTCTATTAACTAGGCAGGAACCGCTCTAGGGGCCTGCCATGACAGGCTCTAACCTGCTGCGCTGTCTGCGAAATTGTCGATTGATTTCTCCCGCTCCAAGTCTGTGCGTGTTACTGGCCGTCGCCCAAAAGGGTAAAGGGTACCTTGATCTAAAAACACTATTCTATGAGTAGTTTTGACCGTGGTCGTTGGACGAGTTGCTGATTGCAAATGATGTTTTGTAAGACACGGCTGTGGAGGATTTACTTATAGAATAAGATTAGACAGCTAGATAATATGAGTACCCTTGGGCAGGTATTTCAATGCTGATTGACCATGCTGAAGAGTAGGAGGGTTCTGCCTCCTTGGGTCGACTTCAGTCTCTTGCGTCAAAAGGCCCTAATGCAGTCGTATGGCCAACATGGATCCTGCGAGTCATAGCATTAGAAATCTTCATTCAAATGTCATACCTTTGGTGGTTGAGCTTCTGGGATGGATTGTCATAGTGCTCCATGCGAGAACAGACTTGTACCGGGTCCTGCTGGCCACAGAGCTGCACATGTTCCTTAGGTTTCGGCACGGCGAAGAGTAAGAGCCCTGGTGGAATGAAGGAGCTCAAACTAGCCCAACCACCAGGCATGTGCGTCACGACACATCATGCACCACAAGTCAAGGGATTCTCTTCTGCACTAGCTCAGCTGGCATATGGTCATGGGCATGAAAGCTGTGTGCTACATACGGATTTCAAAAATTGCCTTGCAAATTCCGGTCATTATTTAATTAGTCAATCACTCTCTGCACTGACAATGCTGATCCGAGAAGTTCTTTGCATGTTCGAATGGTATCGAAGACATGAGTCTCCTGGTCGCGTCTAATGGAAGGTAATCGGGTTGACATCGATTAAAAAAGGTACCTACAGGCGGCCGTTGGCATGGACTCATATATACCGAATAACTGTAGGAAACTTCCTTTTACAGTCTCTTCGCTCTGCATGCTGCTGCGGCGTCGAAAGGCCAATAGGCGGATTCTTTAGTCCACTTGACAAAAGCAAGGAACGAACAAGTCGCACGCCAGTTGGTTTTTTGGAAACATGGCAGGATATTTTTGTCGCACTTTCCTTGATGGAAATCAACAGAGCCAAGCACATGGCTGCGTAAAGGCAGTAATGCCGGCATTGAATTAGGCTCCGTACTTGGAGCATCTCACGCACTTCTTCCTCTTTAGTTGTCCTAAGTACGCCTCCAGCGAATCAAAACTCGGACGGACCTGTCACTTTTTGACTGCCTGTTTTCATTTTATTGGTTCGTTGCAGTCTTGTTTCGTTTCCCTCGCACCCAAGGACACCAGGATCCACATGGCAGCCCATGCTATGGAATCTTCAGCTGCATCTGCATCATCTTTTGGCTCGGGACTTGGACTAGGATGGGATAACGTGCTGCAGTCTGTCCGCAAACTCGCAAGCGGAGACGGGGTAGGGCAAGGCCAGGTTGACTGGAATCTGTTGTCGTCGTATGCCGGACTATTAGGCCTGGCTACGTTCTCGATCTACGCCGGAGCTAATGGATCGCTTCCGGTACGTGGCCTTCCGTTTGTTTCCTGATAATTTTTTGTTTGTTGGGTTTATTATGTATTGACAATTGGGGAAATAATATGACTGATGGTAGAAGGACCCTGTCAAGAAAGTGATGAAACCAACCGAGACGGCGGAAGGGGAGAAAGAGGACGAAAAGGAGGAGGAGGAGGATGACGATGATGATGAAGACGAGGAGACTGAGAGGATGTCCGCCGACGACGCGTGGCTTTTCCCAATCGTGCGTCTGCGTAGCAAATGGTTTTCTTCACGAGTCATTCGAGTTGAAGTATGTACGTTTAGATCGGATCCGTGGCCTTGGTATTGCTTTATACGATCGTAAAGTATCTGGGGGATACGTGGATTAATTGGCTGCTTGGATGGTACTTTGCGCTGGCCGGCGTGGGAAGCGTGTGGAATGTGAGTACAATACTTAACATATGTTATTAACATGTAAATACAAAGGAAAAGTTCTAATTGGATACATGCAGTCGTCAATTTCACTGACTAGGTACCTGGTCGGTGAAACGCGGTGGAAGTCATTTGAAAAAGTCAAGGTGTCCGTGAAAAAGGGCGCGCACGGTGAGTGGATGGGCGGCTATAGAAGAGGAAGATGATTGTTGCGGTCGCGATACTGAGTGATACTGACCTGTTTGTTGTGCTTGTGTTTGTTGTCGGCCGACACATTTATTTGGATTTTTTTTTTCTAGTGGTTTTTGGAGCGTCGCTACGAACGCCGTCGATCATTCTGCTTCCGCTCTCGGTCGTGCCGTCTGGACTATACGTGATGCTGGGGTCCAAAGGCCGGTCGGTGCTGCTGACGGACGTGCTAGCGCTGTCGTTTGCGTACAATGCGCTGTCGCTGCTGAAGATTGACTCGTTTAAGACGGGCACGATCCTTTTGTCGGGATTGTTTGTGTACGACGTATGGTGGGTATTCGGGACAGACGTGGTGAGTGACTGATGGTCAACGCAAGAACTGCAAAGCGCTCATTGAATGTAACAAGATGGTGAAAGTAGCAACTACGCTAGACGTGCCAATCAAGCTGCTGTGGCCAAAGTCGGTGCTGCTGGACAGTGCTCGAGGATACACGATGCTTGGCCTGGGAGATGTGGTTATTCCTGGGACCTTCATAGCGCTTGCACTGCGATACGACCACCACCGGAACGGGGGGAAGAAGGGGCCGAAGCCGTACTTCTATATGAGCCTGGGAGGATATGTGGCCGGAATGGTGATGACTATGTACGTGATGGACCGGTATGGACAGGCACAACCGGCGCTGCTGTATCTCAGGTAAATACAAGTTACAAGGTAATAGAAAGGAAACTAATACGGATGGGACAGTCCATGCTGCATCGTGTCGTTCTTGGTGACGGGAATGGTGCGTCGGGAGGTGGGTCGAGCATGGAGCTGGCAGGATATGTAGAAAGTAGAGAATATTTGAAATATATCGGGAGTGGCCGGGGTCTCGGAGTAGTCGGACCGCATTTAGATGATCAGTGGTTGTGTGTCGCTCCTCGTCTCTCCCATAATGTCGAGCAGCAGCGACATTCAGAATCTGACCGCCCAAGAGTGGTCCCAGCTCTTCTCTGCCCCGCTCAATCCTCAGGTCTTTGCTGCTCTTGCCGCAAATGGTGTTATTGCGAATCCAACTCCGCCAAATCTCCCGCCCTCCCTCTGGATGTCCTCCTCCTCCTCCCACCCTCCCCCAATTTCATACCCCGACAACCCCAATCCCTACCACCTCCCAGACTCCAACCCAGTCTCCCCCTCCACAGACTCAAAGTCTACTCTCTTTACCGATCTCTTCAACGATGATCTCTTCCATCCCAGTCCTCAGCCCACCTCCCCCTTTACCTCTCCCCGTGTCTCAGGCTCTCCCGTCCTCAACTGTCCTCCAGACCTCGATGCAGATCCAGAGCAGCTTCAGAAGGACGATCCTCTCGCAACCCAGGTCTGGAAGATGTACGCAAGGACCAAGACCACCTTACCGCACGCTCAGCGCATGGAGAACATCACATGGCGCATGATGGCTCTCGCCCTCAAGAAGAAGAAGGACGACGACGACGCTGCTGCTTCAAAGGCTTCCGATCGCAAAGCCCCAGATTCAGTCCCTCCTCCTCCTTCTCAGCCCCCTCAGGTCGTCTTGCAGCCAAAGACAGAGGAAGACCAGCCCGCAGGTGAGAGAGGTCGTAGGATTGACAAGGGCAAAGCTCGTGTGCGTGTCGTTGGTTTTGACGCCGTTGGTCCATCGCAAGGAGGCACCTTTGAAGACGAGGGGTGAGTTAGTTTCTCTCAAACAATATGGTAATAATGACAACAATTTCTCGCAAAGTCTCGCTCCTATGGATTGGCGGGCCATGAGTAGATCCAGGTCTCGGATTTCTATGGATTGGAGGCCTACCAGTCGCTCAAGATCTCGTCCTCCAGAGACTACTACTAGCGCGACCACTTTTGATCAACACGGGACCCAACCTTCCTACGATGGTCAATATTATGCTTTTCCCACCGGCCCGAACAAGGTGCTCCCCCATTCAGGCCCAACTGCCTCTCTCTTGTCTGCAGGTCGCCGCAGTCCTCTCTACGACCAGCAGCTCGGTGTCCTCTACGAGTCTCCAGGGGACAATGTTCCACATTACTTTGACAATTCCCCTTCCGAACACCATCGTTATTCTTCTCAGCCTGATTATAGCACTGTGATACCCTCCTCTCTTCCCTCGTCTGGTCTTCATGGTTTCAATAGAGTCCCAATTCCACTCAAACAACAACAACAACAACCACCTCAGGCCCAACCCTTTCCCCGCTTCGTTAGAAAAACCAGTTTTGACCATACTCTGCACAAACATCCCAATCCCGATACACGAGGTCGTCATCAATTCAACGGCAAACCTTCCGAATTTGATATTTTCTCTGGCACTAAACGCCCAGCGGATGCCCTACATAGTGATAGCCTACTAAGGGCCGATCCCTCCAACGTCAATGCCGAACTTTCCAGGCAACTTGATGCTTCTCAACATCAAGAATCTATCCCTACAAGCAGTTCTTTCCCCTCTTCATCTTTCAACTTTGCCTTTCCTCCTTACGACGGCCTCTTTGGGGCCACCCCATCACATCACAACCACCATCACCAGCAGCAGCAGCAGCAACACCACCACCACCACCAGGCGTATTCCTCAGGTCCATCTTCCTATCGTACCCAATATCACTCTACTTCCACTTCTCCCGATGGTCTATCAGCTGCAGCCATGACCGCTTCGGCTGTAATGGCTGAAGGTTATGCTCAGCTCAATGCTGTCACTGGCGCAGACGACAGCGTTCTTGATTACCGCCAGCTAATGGGGCTAGTCTATCCCAATCTTGACAACTCTCAATACGTTGATCCCACCCAGATTCTCAATTCTGGATCGAATAGCTATCCTAACTTCCACCCTAGTCCCTCTAGTGACGAATGGGGAACTGTTACGAGCGCTCATGCTTCTCCTGAACCATATAATGCTTCCAACGCTTCCACACCTCCTTCTACGGAAGGAGGCGGTGGTAGTAGTAGTAACGGTACCACTTGTCCGACGACTTCTGCATCCGCCCGGGTCAACCCGCGCAAATACCTTTCATTACAGCAAACCGTGCAGGATGCTCAACGAAAGTCATCCTTGACGTTGTCATCACCTGGCGGAACCGAATCGAGATCACCGGGCAGCACGCCTGAATACAATGCTGACCTTCCTTCGACTTCCTCTGCCGCGACTTCCAACGCCAACACTTCTGCTTCTACGAAGACGGAAGAAGGCGATCAAACGCCTACGCTTTGCACAAACTGTCAAACGACTAATACTCCTCTTTGGAGGAGAGACCCCGAAGGGCAGCCACTGTGCAATGCCTGTGGTTTGTTCTATGTGAGTTCCTTAAAAAAAAATTCATTCGCAGGAAAGCTCATTGCTTTCCCAAGAAACTGCATGGTGTTGTCAGACCTCTTTCTTTGAAGACTGATGTGATCAAAAAGAGGTACGGAGTTTGTCTGTGTGAATTCCATCACTCCAAACTAAATTGTGTCTTTTATAAAAAAAGAAACCGGGCATCAGGCACACCAAGCAGCAACACCACAAGGAAAGGTGGGGTATCGAGTTTACCCAAGCTTGCTTCTTCGACCACACGGCCGCGTTCGCATTCAAGTTCTTTACTGACGGCGGGCCTGACAAGAGGAGTAGCTGCTACTCCACGACCACCGGTTACTGCAGCACCAGGTGCTGGCGTGGGCCCAATCACGATAAAGCGCCAGCGGCGGACATCGGGTGCACCAGCAGGGGGAGGTACAGATAGTTGATGATTTATATACTTAGAGGATTTGTTACACCATTATGCCATTTCTTGTTGCTACTATTTACTTACTTACTGTTCGTGTGATATCTGTTGTTACGAATGTGTAGACTTGTAACAATTGTTTTCTTCATTTCATAGTCTTTGTGTTTATTGATGCTGTTTGGCGACTGTACACTGAGAGCGGGATCAGATGGCGGCTAAAGTTGAGGCACTCTTCTCCATACACAGTATTACACACACTATCCATCCACCCATATACTCGTCCATTCTTTCATCCTGGCGTCCCTCTTCCGTCAACACACCGCTACCCTGCGCCCTTCCCAGCAACAAGACAGACAACCTTCCTCCTCTTCCCCATATCTCTCAGGTCTCCAGCCCATCGCCTCCAATGATCTGAATCCAAATAACAGGCAGATCCATCGTCGCGTATCCCGTACCGACCTTGACTTCGAGCAGGCTCTCAAAGCAGAGGGCACTTTCTTGCTTAGGGAGGGTCTCGACGTGAACAGTTTGGGGGTCGACAGTAGTCCAAACCGTAGCTACACATCGACGAGCGCTGCGAATAGTCCCACTGTCACCCCTGTCAATCGCTCCATATCCAGGGTTCCACTTCAGCAACCTCATACCCCGAATGTCATTCCCCCGACGCCCTCTCCAGTGTCGAACTCCGGTAGTGCCACAGGCTCCTCGTCGTTGCTTACTGGATCGCATGCTGCAGGAGGGTCCAAGTTGTCGGTGAATTCACCTTCCGTGGGTAGTGGGCCCTCACCTTCGTCCTCGTCCTATGACTTGGGTGCGGATGTGGAAGAAGCAGAAAGACAAACGAACAGACGATCTATGTATCGAGCTCCTGGAACATCGAGTAGTCCGGATTTGGCGACACTTTTAAGGAAGGCAAAAGAGCGGGGAGGCGGATTTGTTGGTGGAAATGCGAGTGCAAGTGGAAATGGTGCAGGTGCTGGAGGGAGCAGTAGCGGGACAAGTGCTGCTGCAATAAAGAGGGAGCGAGAGAGGAGGAGAGGCGAGTCACCTCCACCACCATTACCGCAACAACAACAGCAGCAGCAGCATTCGTCCGCCAGACAAGAACAATGGTCGGCCTCTGACTGGGCTTATACAGGTTCACATCGATACCAGGATACAGGGACAGTCAAGGTACGTTCAGCTTATCTACTAGCTTTGTCAAATTGTATCATAATGCGTTTGACGGTCTTCAGCCGCCTAAGTCTTCTGTACGGGCTAAAACCAGTGCACTTTGGGGGAAGATGATGGGTAGTACGGCGAATAGAGAACGATCAGTGAGTGCGCTTTCCATGTATCATAGATGATGCAGGACCTCCTTGCCCATTTTAATCGCTCTTGTCTACACAGAAAACCGACGCCTCGCTACACGGACAACAACAATCTTCGTTAATGAACGTTTTCACACCCCCTGTTCCTGCCATCCCACTAGAACATCGTCAACCTGTGGCTTCTTCCACGCCGGACGTCTTCTCAAATAACGCTACTATTACTTCTAGGAAACCTCTTCCACTGAGGAAACCTCTCCCACCGATCGTTCGTAATGCGGACGATATAGAACGTCCGTATGTTGATAAGCCAGTTCTCCCTCCCATCCCATCTCCGACGACACCTAAACGAAGGAGTTTCAGTATAAGTAGTCCTTCGTCGCCTCCACTACCTAAACTGCCGGTGCAGAATGCCGACGACGACGACGACGACGACCTCACAACGAACCCGGAAAATACCTCCTTGCACGGGTTTTTAGATGTCTTCAAAGGTGAACTCTCCTCGCTAGATCCAATATCTGTAGGGCCTTTGGATCTGCGGGATCCATCTACTCCTTCACGTCACGCTGACCGACGCTCTGAAGATGAAAGGAAACCTTCCAGGTCAACTGACAAGGAACGAGAAAATGACCCTGAAGAAGATGAAGAATCTGACGACGAAGTGTTGGCTCCATCTGCTATTGTCCCGCCGCGTACCTCTTCTTTGTTGCAACAACATTCCCCATCTACTGTCAGACAAACGACAGGCGCAGGTGGACATGCCGCGAGCTCGCGGCACCAGATGCAATCTCAAACACTACAACAGCATCAGCAGCCTCACCCTGCAAACCCATTTCGATCGAGGAGCGGGCCTCCAATCACTTTGTCGCCTCAAGCTCCCAATAACCGAGAAGCAAGTCGTCTCCGAGTGCTGCACAAATCGAATGCTTCAAGCTCAGAGCCATCTCTCATTTCTGCAATGGATCAAGCTCGTGCCAATGGTGAGTTGTGCAAGTTTTAGCATTTTCGTGTCAAGATTCTTGCGTGTCTCATCGTTACGCATTGCACTTTCCTAATACTACAAAACATAGCATTCTCTCCCCGCCCAGGTTCACGTCAAGATGTTTCCCCTGACTTGGCCAAATCAACGAGTTCACCGACGCCAATAATCACGGGTGAAGATACGGATGACATGGAGACTCGCGGCAAAGAGCTGGCTGCCAGGTGCTGGGATGACAACGATGACTTTTTGCCCAAGGAGAAAATTGCAGAGTGGTTGGGCGGACAGTGAGTTTGCTTTACTTGGTTTACTCGTCACGACTTCATAACCTTGTATAGCGGTACCATCAACAAAATAGCATTGCGACATTATATCAACTTTTTCGATTTCACCGAGTTGCGCTTGGACGTTGCCTTTAGGTCTGATACATTTTCCTACTGCGTGTCTGTCGCGTGCTCATGTTTTCTGCCCTACTTACGCGTGAAGACATTTGTGTGGCAAGTTGTACCTGAAAGGGGAGACCCAACAAGTGGATAGGATTTTGGAGCAATTTAGCCGCCGCTATTGGGAATGCAATTCTGGGACAGTATATGGGAGTTCCAGTCAGTTTTGTTTGCTTGCTATCGTTACGATGTCCTGGCTAAATCTGTGGCCTGTCAACAGATATCGTCCACGCAGTATCATATTCTTTGCTGCTGCTCAACACTGACCTCCATGTTGCTGAATTGACCTCCCGGATGTCTCGTACACAGTTCGTTCGTAATACCATGACGGCCATACAGATGCAGCTTCAACCAGCTTCTCCGACATCTATATCGGAGTCGGACCTAACTTACGACGATTGTAGCCGGAGCGTTCGCGCAGCATCCGATGAAACTGAGGGTAGGACTCGGCCCAAGAGAAGCGATAGTATTGCGAGTTGGAACAGTTTGTCTCGCGATGCACTGTCGTCGCAGCCACCTGCGCACCTCGGGTCACACCACTCCAATGGAAGTACCCCATCTGTCCAGATTTCTGCTGGACACGACCAATCGACGCCGAATAGACAGCATGGCCGTGCATGGGAAAACGAGTTAGAAGGTGTGCTCAAGGTTGGTTTTTTTATATTCATCCTGCGCCTCGTTCTTGGACAAACGCTTCTGCACCAGGAAATGTACACTGCCATCAAACAGCAGCAGATTCTTCAGCCTGTCAACACGACGCGGTCATCTGGCACTTCTCTCAGCCCCGGAGGATTGAATCGCAACCGAAGCTTGCGTTCACAACCCGATCGTTTGACCACCTTTAAGCGCGGGAGCATACGTGGCCTTCAGTCCATCCTCAGCGCACAATCTGGTATCAGTCCGTACAGTAGCAATAGCAGTATTGACGGTCGCGTCAGTCCATCACCAAGCTTTGCTACCTCTACTCATGATGTGAGTTTGTTTTTCCTTTTAACCAGAATCTTTTGTGCCGCTTATCACAGCACGACCGTAGGGTATGTATGGGTCTAGCTCGTCTTTTTTGAACCCCACTTTGGGCTTTGCGTCAAACTTGTCCCATACCATCATTCGGGAGGCACAGGAAGATGATGATAAGAGTGTGCGCAGCGAAGGGTCAACGTCTACGACAATCAGTATATCAGATGAAGAACTCGCTTTGCTAGGTGCTCCTTGGGCTAAAGAAGGTATGCTGTGCCGCAAGCAGTATTGGGAATCCGCGGGCAAAAGAGCAAAGGATAAAGCATGGTTGGATGTGTTCGTTGTAATCCAGAAAGGAGAGTTGAACATGTTTACTTTCGGCGACCACACTTCAGGCTCTTCTGGCACTGTTGGTGGAGGAAATTGGCTGGTTTGTTCCTCAAATTTTCTCCATCTATGAGAAAGGAGAATGACGGTTTGTCTTCTGTTCTAGGCCAACGCGCACCCCGTGGGTACAATTCATCTTGCGCACTCTCTTGCGCACGCTCTGCCCCCGCCGGGATACAACAAAAGGCCCCACTGCATGGTGCTCACCATGGCGAACAGAGGGGTCTATTTCTTCCAGGCCGGCACGGAGGAACTCGTTAATGAATGGGTTTCAACTTGCAATTACTGGGCGGCTAGGACGAGCAAAGAGCCCTTGGCTGGTGGAGTGTCAAATATGGAGTATGGCTGGAACCGAGTAGCGGATGGATATGGTCAGGGTGGAACTTTATCTCAATCCGACTTCCACAAAGAACCAGATTACCAGGATACAATCAGCGTTCGCAGTGGGAAGAGCACAAGGAGCAAGTATGGCTGGAAAGACGCAACGGCGACAGTCCGAGGCCCATACTCTCCTAGGACAGATAAGACGTTCATCAACGAGTGGAAACCGCCTTTACCTCCCACAATGACTAGTCTTCACGACGAAGAAACACAGTTGGAAGCTTTGCGAAAACATGTAGCGTCCTTGAAGAAAGACCTGGAAATCCACAACGAGCTCCGAGGACCTATGGCTGCATTGGTGGGTCTTTTTCTGCCTTCTCGAGGTACAAACGAGGCCGATAACACATTTTTAGTATGCTCCCAGATCAGCTAACGCCATGAAAGCGCAAAGCAACTGGGAAGAAAAATCGCAATATCTCCTTCGAGAAATTGTGAAATATGACCTGTACATTGACTCGCTTACAGCTGCAATGTCCCTTCGCTTGAAAAAGAGGGGCGAAAAAGGTAGAGCACTTTTTCCCCCTCCTGCTCGACATCGTTACGATGACACGTGTATTCGCTCAGCTCTAGAACATGCTCTCAGCCGTTCGACTGACACAGACGACACTGACTTGCAGAAACGAAAACCATCTGTGACGACTATAGATGAGGAGCCGGAACCGACGACGCCAGGCGCGCGTCAACAATCCCATGATTATGGACATCGCCGAGAAACGGCAGACGACTGACTACGCCTCAAGACTTACTGCTAGCTCTTATGACATATACCAGGGGTGATTCTTCTGCTTTTGAACGTATATCTTAATGCTTCTGTACTCTTCTGTAAATGTATACATGAATATTCAATATTCAATAATGCGGGGCATACTTGTATAAATTGAAATCACGTGGTAATGAACTGCCTTATTTCAAGAATGTCAGGGCGCCTGGTGGCGGCAGGCATCAGAGTTTGTGCATTGCCACCACCACCACCACCACCACCTCCCTCTCAATGACACAGCAGCCTACCGATATCAAAGCCCTCCATAGGCTCATTCGCTTTATCTCCAGCCTTACAGTCACCTCCTTCTTCACGGAAGTCCGAGTAATAGGCGGAGAAAATGTGCCACCAACGGGACCCATAATAGTGTATTTGGCGCCTTTCTGTCTGCTCCTGAGTCACCAAAATTCACCCTCTTCACTTGATTAGGACCGCTACTCATCACAATATGATGCTCGATCCAGTTGTTCTCTGTACGTATTCGCGCGTCTACTTTACTTTGCCTGTTTTAAACTGGACAATATCAATCTTTTTTAGCGGTCGGGTTTCCCCATAGGCGAATGCTCAATTACTGGAGTAAAGGTTGGTATCCATTACCCATACTTGCCAGAGTATACGTTGACGCATGCTTCTGAATGTAGCGAGTCTTTTTCACAACCCTATTATGAGCTGGATTCTATTTTCGTCCGGGAATATCCCTGTGGACCGCAAGTCGAAAGACCGACAAGTCCTCTTTAAGGGAACTATCGAAGCATTATCCAAGGGGGAAGCCGTAGCTTTGTTTCCAGAAGGAACAAGCTACACAGAACCAAGGATTATGCAAGTGAAGGACGGTGCTGCCTGGGCTGCAATGGAATACACGAAGTGGATTCAGGAGAACCCAGACAGAAAAGACTTGAAAGACGTAACAATTATTCCAGCTTCGATTGTTTACACGAACAAAACGAAATACAGGAGCAGTGTACGTTGCATAAAAGCCTCCTATTTGCGTATACCATCTAACATTCTTTTAGGTCATCATGGAGTGCGTAGCAAGAGTCTCCTACACTTGCGCCTTTTAATTGACATGAAAACCGAGTTTCCAGATTTGGCCAACCGATCTCAATAGAACCATTTAAGGAGGAATTTTTCTCGGGAGTCGATGGTGCATCCAGAGCTGCCGTCAAGAAAATTACTCGAGTCATTGAAAATGAGCTTGTGAGTACGAGCATAAATGCCCCCGACTGGTACGTACCTTGGATGTGGCGCTTTGAAGAGGCCTTTTACTCTTTCTCTCCTTTTATAGGGATACATTGTATGCTGCAAGAATGGCTCGCGATATCTTGTGGCCCAAAGAGAGGTCAATCAAGTTGGAAGATTTTGTGCCTGTTTCGCAGACGTATGTTGCTGCAAATGCATCCATTTCGCGTATTGTTCTGATTGAAGTTGCAGTCTGGTCGACCTATTCTCGGACGCCGACGTATCTCCCAATGCCAAGTCGGCCAAACGACACTTACTTGCATATTATTCGCTTCTTCAGTCTTCCCATCTATCGAATTCAGTTTTAACTTCTCTTCCTCTCCCTCGCTCCCTAGACCCGAATACCACCGCCACTATTCCGATCCGCCTGTATACACTGCTGATTTTGATTCGTGATTCAGTCTCTGCCCTGATTCAACTCCCCTTTTTCTTGATTCCTTTGATTGTTCATAGCCCAATTTATATCATGGGTCGTCTTGGTGCCAGACTAGTAGAAGACGAAGAGGAAACCCAAGCACAGAATAAAGTGGCTTTCGGTTTACTTTCTTCGCTTCTCATCTATCCCGCGGCATTCTTCTTCTTATGGGCTATGTTCTGGTACACATCTCTTGGCGCTTTGGTTTCAGCTGTGTTGGTTTATCTCTTTGCAGTATACCACATCAGGATGATTGATAGTAAGTTTATGACGCCGTTCCGTCTTTGAAGCAAAACTAATTCGTTTAATCACAAGGCAATTATGAAAGGTACAACCCAGAAAGACAATCGATAGAGATTATGCTGACGAAATATTTCTCAGTGCGAAGCGATTCATTGCTGCGTGGCGTATTTTAGTTGGGGTATGGACGCCCAGAAGATGGGATTTATCGTCATCAGCACTTTCGCAATACACCAAACCTCGGATACCACCGGTCAGCCCATGGATTGACCGCCCTGCGTCACAGAATCCAGGGCCGGCGGACAATAGTTCGATGGCGTCAAATGCTCCCACCGTAGCACACACCGAGCCGCCAGTCAAAGCTCGCACGCCTCGTCGACCACCTTCTCGCCGCCTCGTCCGGCACGTGTTGAGGTTACGAGTAGAAGCCGTGAACGCTTTAGCTGCATACTTTGACCACCTGGCCCGTACAGGCCGAGATAAGAAGGTGAAGGCAAGCCCGCATTTAGCAAGAATGTATGGTGGACAAGTGCAGGACGGCGCCAGTACGGAAGGCTGGCGGTATGCATCAGAGATCATTACGTTTTTGAAGAAACGAGGGGCAGATATACCGACCCTCGGGCAAGGGCCACTACGAGATGATTGGGCTTTGAGCAGCGAGGGTGAGGGATATACGACAGGGGAAGAAGCAGAAGAGCAGACATGGATTCCTTCCAGCTCGTCGTAATTAATAGTCTTTTCTCCGTGAAAATCGTGTGTTTACAATTTATATAATCTCAAAGAGATGCGTTGATTAGATTAAGCCGAAACGTTGCAGGCTCAGCCTCGTCTCTCTGCTCCCACCACCACCATGTCCTTCCAACAGACTCTCCTTGAAGTCGACGAGCAATTTTACAACACCTTTCCAGATGCAAAACCCGTCCAACATCCCACGTATTCCTACTCATATTCCTCCGATGGCTATGTTCTCACCAACATAGACCCTTTACACTATGTCTATGGACAAGCATCCACCAGCAACACCGTGCCGTATTCCCAAGCATACCCTGAGCAAGCAATGGGCTATGGATATGCAAATCAGGTCTATCCTACATACTATTCACCAGACATCGCCTCAACAGATGTGTATACTATGCCCCAAGGGCCGCGGGCCAACGTTGAAATGTCAGCAAGCCTATTTGCACAGTCGCTGGTCGAAGCAGTGACCCCCTCGACGGACAGTGGGGGTAGATCATTGGATGCAATGGCGTCGACGCTGGGATTGGAGCAGTTGCCGCTGGTGCCCAAACCAGAAGCTACCGGTCCAGTAGTTGCACCCGTTAGCTTGCCTCCACCAGCGCCACGTCCCAGGGCGGTACCACCTCGCGTACTGGAAAGAGCGCCGATTCGTGGCACTCCCTGGACGAACCCCAACTATTCCGTCACCCAGGCACAGGCTATTCGACCGGCTAGCATGCGCCTGAGTCCTCTGCCATCCATGCGCCAGTTGGAAAAGAAACCGCCTCTTGCTTGTCTCTTCTGTCGCGGAAGGAAAATTGCTTGTGGTCCTCCAATAGCTGGAAGTCCCGATAAAACTTGCAAGTGAGTGGAATGGTTCACTGGAGTACTTGGGCATACTATATACTCCGGGCTAACTTTCTTACAGTCAATGTCAAAAACGTTCGCTTCGCTGTGAATATCCCTCTGAGAGTCGACGTGGGATGCGAAAAAAGAAAACCGTCGATGCTTCTGATACTACCAATATTGACAACAAGATGACATCGGGGTCTGTCGCCTCTCCTACGACGAGCACCTCCGGGAGCGAGGCTACTTAGAATAGGACGGTGGATAACATTGTGATGAACATGGGGAAACTTCCTTCTTGGTATACCAAAACTCCCTCTCTGTTTTATAATAATGACTTCAATCGAAGGTAGTAATATATACATGAAAACAGAAACACCATTCATGTTGCGCAAGGATCTGAAAGGGTGTAATATAAAACGATGCATTTGTTAAACCGGCCGGATCGTGTGGTAATACAGTATACGTATTCGAGTACAAAGAAACAGAATATCTAGATGTGACAGATTGTGAGCAACCAAAAGTTGAAACGGTATATACGTAGATGGTTATTTGAGATGAAAAGGCGGTGTCTGCTCAATCCACTCGGGCCGCTTTATTACTGCGTCGAGTTGACCGACGTGGACGACTTTCAGATCCATCATTCGATGTGTTGTGTAGATTTTCGTTTGCAGCAGGGGTATCCAGAGACTCTTCGGGAAGGGGCGTAAGATCCGCGCGAACGCGCTTCTTTTGACCTTTGCCAGCAACAGCGACGTTGTTGGATGGTTGCGAGTCATTGTGGGCGGCTGCATACGATAACATCTCCCAAGAAGGCTCAGGCAGATTGTTACCCGCTTCCGCAGCCACGGAAAGAACCATGCTTCGGCGTTGTAATGGTTGACTGCCCGACGGTCCTGGCACTGCTTCTATGGCTGGCAAATCCTCCTGCGAGTATTCTTCGTCTTGCTCGTACATCGATGCGTCACTGGAGTATCCGTGGAATGGAAGATGTTGTCGGAGCCAAATATGCCTCAGGGCCTGCGTCAAGGACATACGCGTTCGAGGATCTTCTTCAAGGAGGCCACGGATGAAGAGTATCGCTGTTTTCGGTGCAATGAGCCCTCGATATATACCATGTCAATCAGTCAAAAGAACGAACCTTCCTCAGAGATATCGCAATTCATCAAGGTGTGCCAGTCAACACGCCTCGTCAAGATACGTCGTTTTATATCCAGTCGGTCGTCCTCGATGAATGGGCTGGAGTTGCTTATCCTGGAGAGATGTAAGAACGCTGTGGGCCACAGAATAAACTGGAAACTAACATCGAGAAGACGATGACTCCCACACTCCAACTGTCCACCAAATTGTCATATCCTTCTTGTGTGTGTTCCTGTCGGACGACCTCAGGGGCCAAATAGCTTGGCGTGCCACACATTGTCTGTACATATATGAGTAAAGACCGCCATAGCTAGTCCACCTGGAGAAAAACGCTCACTCTAAGCATTGTCATGCTATCGACGATTTTTGCGAGACCGAAATCGGCCACCTTGACCCTTGGCGGATTATCTTTAGTAAGTAGAACGTTCTAAAGTCGAAAAGTGAACATAATTCCAAGCAGAGAATTGAAGAATGTGAACCTCTGGCTTGAGATCGCGATGAGTGACGCCCTTTGAATGTATATACTATATATGTTAGGGTATTCGTTAAGCAATAGAACTCTCAAAATTCCGGGACGGAACGTGCTTACCGCCATGGCATCACATAATTGGTATGTGATGTCCCTCGCGTTGACTTCTGACAAACCACCAGTCTTCAAAATGTGTTCTAACAAGTCGCCGCCCTCGACGAGCTCCAAGACCAAGTCTAAATCCTAGTAAAAATACCATTGTGTAGAAGTGTGCTAATAATGACTTACTTATACTATCATCGTTCTGGAAAAAGACTTCGACGAGACAGCAGATGTTGGGATGTTCTAGCTTTTCCATGATGCTAATTTCTCTGGCAAATAGGTTGCTTCTTGAACTCTGACCGCTCGAGCGAACTGCTTTCGAGGAGTGGATCATCTTCACAGCGAAGAAACGACCGGTGCCTCTGTGAACAGCCTTGCGAACTGTGGCAAAAGACCCTTTGCCTAGCTCAGTACCAACGTCGTAGTGAGCGTATAGACCATCAGTTGGTGGACCACTAGCGGTGTGTCGGTAGATGAACCCTTTGGTTTAGGTTCCGTAGTATCAGGAAAAAGCTGAATTTGCTGAAAAATGCTCACTGTAATCTTCTAAGCCACCATTATGAGACTGCGGTACTGCCGTGCCAAATGCAATCTCATTTCCGTCACGAAGGATACGGGTCTGATTCTTGCCAAGTTTCTCGCCGTTTACCTGCAATCTACTGTTTAGAAGACAAGAGACCTGATCATTGCACATGTTGGACTCACAAAAGTCCCATTACTAGAAAGGTCTAACACCGTCACAGTCGAATGTATTCCCTCTTGCCCGTCCCATTTGATAGTACAGTGTTGATTGCCTGGATGCAATGTAAGGACAGGATCAAAGGGAGATCAGCGGCCATCATACTCACTAACTTTGAATCCAGGTAGAACGACCTGGTTCAAATTGCTGTTCCTTCCGATGCAATACGTTGGGTGCACTCTCCAAAAGTCAATCCTGGTGAGGGAAGCGCTGCATGGAAGCAGATAACCCCAAAGATGGGCGTCAACATTTACTGTTTGGTCCTGGGATGCCTGAGAGGCCTGTTGGGTAGACTGGGTGGGTTGGGTTTCTGACTCTTGGTCTTCCTGTTCCTGGGAGCTCTGTGCGTTGTAGAGGGAGTCGTTCTCGTCGTAGTCCATGTCAAAGGGGTAGCGCGAATCCATTGTGGTCGTTCAAGTTCAACCAATGATCTTTTAAAGCGCCGACTAATAATGATCTTCATCCCTAAAAAGGCAATCAATTCATCTATTCTACACAATAGTTCTACACGGCCTCTGCAACGCAGTATTCTCCATCGCTTGACCTCCCGAACCCATGTCGGCATGACTCTAGAACAATCCTCTTTAACATAATGTTTCAAAAAAAATCGGGTTTAATTACCTATCACACAGCGGCTTTGCCTGCATTTAACCGCTTTGACGTTAGGAATCGCGCTGCAATCTCGACCTTCGCCCTCGAGCCTTTCACCTAGAGACCCGTGAGATATGCAGCCTCCGCATGACCTAATATGTCTTTAGCGAACTGCTTTGATGAGCAAAATGAAACTTTCTCACTCGAGATCGTTGTCGATATCAACGCATTCATAGCTCGTCCTCGAGTGATCATGGTGGCCAGCCCGCCAATTGTAACCGATAACCGGACAGGCCTTTTGGCCCATTCTATTGCAGAGCGGGGCGTGGTTGACACGACGCTTGACGCCTGCGCTCACTACATGGAAGGGTGAAGATCCAGCTTGATAATAGATACGGTCGTCAGTGCCATTTCTCGCGAGTTTAGACCAACCAAACCTACGGCAGGTTCCGTCACTTTTCTGGGTGCAAGTTGGGGAAATTGCCCATTTCCCTGGCTTTGCTGAGCAGCCATTCCGGCTTCCAGTTCCGGGATCAGAATATGGGTATTGGTTAGAGCACCTATACGGAAAAAGTAAGTTTCAGTCAACGATAAAGTAGAGCAAGTACTAACATCTGACAGTTTGTATTTCCGGGCTGGTCCTATATTAGTTCATCGTAACTGTTATTACTAGGCCAAGAGGTGTTGAAAGAGAGACTTACGTTAAACCAACCTGCTGCACAGTCACAGCACCCTGTGGCTCCTTGTACGTTATTGAAAGTACCAGTAGAACATATACCACACTCCTTAGCCCCTCCGGTAGAGTACCGCCCAGGAGAGCATTTCTGCGGCAATGCGAGATTGTTGCTTGGACATTGGTAACCAGGAGGGCAACTATCGCAGGAGGTGGCACCGGTAGTCGAAGAATATGTTCCAGAATTGCATGCGGTTTCTGCAGTGGCTCTAGGAGTTGGGATATAATACCCTGCTCTGGCCGGTATGCACGAGGTCACGCCAGACTCTTATCAGGAGAAGTAAATGTGAGAGAGTGCAAGCGCCCAAGCTGCACGGTAAACGTACCCTTCGAGTATTTTCCTGCAGGACAGTCTGTGCAAGGCTTTTTCCCGTTTCCCGAGTAAGTGCCAGGGGAACATCTGTCGTTGTTATCTCGATAGTTAAGATACACTCCAGGGGATGTTTTGGTTGGCTCGTGGTTCAGCGTTTGCTGCGCCCAAGAGGGGCAGAGAAGACAGCAGGCAGCAAGCACAGCGACAACAAAGCGGGAAAACATGAAAAATGAGCAGACGCAACGGAAGGCACATTGGGTCTGTATAAATCCGATTCTCTGTTCGTAGTGACCTTTGAGATGTGAATAGCACAGACAATAAGCAAGATCGAGACCCGTTCACGACTGCCTGTCTGGGTGGTGAGCGAAAGCTTGAGCATTTCAGGGGGCTCCATTCTAGTGCAAACTGGTGTGGAATTGAGACATGTCCTTATAGTACGCAGTGGCCTCAGCCTGGCATGACGGTTTCAGTGGATAACAGAGTGTGACTGTTGCGGTCAAAGTACTTTGTATACACACTCGCCGTTCACATCACCACCCATCATGACCTCTTGAATTGTTCGACACGACAGCCATGGCAGGAAGCGGCAACCACTGTTCCTTCGTCTTGTTGGCTGAGTTCCACATTCTCGAGGGTGCCCAACTCAAGTATCAGTTTCCTCAACCGCTCGGCGTAGATGAAGGGTCCGTCTTGCTCTCTCATTCTCTGCGCCCTCTTTACTGAAAATGCATTAGGGTCCTTGCTATGTCCATGCTTCCCGACGGTGCGGAGACACAACTGGATGACTGGACGATATTCTTCTTGAACCAAACCCATTTCAACACTATATCCCCTGTCCTTGCACTCGATAGTCCAGAAGCTAAATCCATAGAATTGGCAGGAGAGGTTGGGGAGAATGCTTCGAATGATAAGCCTGAACTTCTATGTGTTCTCAACCTTGTACGAACGAAGCACGATAAGTCTTTAGACCGGTAAGCATGTGTTGTTCCCCAGTATCATCCACCATGGCTCTAACTATGTCAGGGGTGCTCAAGTCCTTGCGCTTGCGATCTGCACACGCCATCCCTTTATACAGATATTCAAGGTGCAGATTTATGGCTACGTTTCATTGTTCCAGCTGTCTGATTCATGACTCAAGCCGTTCCTTCTCCTCGCGCTTGACGACTACTTGTTAGATCCCTCTCAAGACTGCCTGGCACGTCTTTTTGATGCCGTGAACTCCTTGGATCTTTCGGATGCTCCAAAACTGACTAGACATGAGAAATTGGTTATGCGGTCGTCAGAACGCAAAGACATCTTTGCTGAGAAATTCGCTCATATCAACTCTCAGTCCTGGGCAACAAGCAACCCGACTCCTGGAACCAGAGCGATCATGCAGCACAAGTCTTCGAACTCTGGAGACTCTCATTCAAGTTTTGATGAAGGTCTTCTTCTCAGGACGAAAGACAATCGCACCAAGGAGAGCCAACGTAGGGATAGGTTAGATTCTGACCCGAAATTACCACCTCAAGCGCGTGGTAATCCAAGCTCCCCTTCAGACTCATCTTTTACCCTTGGAGGGAGTGCTGTATGGGTAGGCGATGAAAGTGGTTTAGACCTTGTACCAAAGGAAGGCGTGGATGTTGGCACCTTGAGTTCCACACCCGCAAACACCGTTTCATCCAGTTCCCGAGAACGAAGGTCGACCGACGCATCGTCTTCCTCGTCGCATAGTAGGGAGTACGTCGCTAACAAACCGTCCAATGCCCAGCAGACCTTGCTTGATTATCATGCGCGGCATGGGGTTCCGAAGGATACACACTTCTACCACACTGCCGTTGCATACAAGGACCATACCTTGCCAATCAAAATGCCTTTATCAACATTTCCCGAAGAAGTCGGCGATGTGCGTGCACCGTCGCCTAAGATGTTGTTTCATTGATCGCTCACCATAACATCAGTATTCACTCATCACATTAATCAAGGTGTTTTCGAAGAATGCACTCGTCGCGGGACCCGTTCACCCACATCTGCACACAAATGGACCTCAGACTCACCCCATCATCGTTTTGTTCAACGCACTTGTGACGGGGAAACGAATCATCTTCCTTGGTCACAAACGACCTGCGGGAGAAGTGTCGACCTTTGTGTTGTCGGCGTGCGCTTTGGGATCTGGTTGCGGTGCAGTTCTACGGGGATTTATTGAACGAGCATTCCCCTATGCGAATTTGAAGAATAAAGATGAATGGGAAGCAGTGTAAGTAATCTATGTTTAAGATGTCGGTTTCACGCTGAACCTCATCGCATTGTAGACCAGCGTACATAGCCGGTGTCACGAACCCTATATTTGAAACTTCGCGACAATGGGACCTCTTCCTCGATATCAGCACAGGAAGCGTCACAGTGGCGAAGGATATTCATGCTACCTATCCTCCGAGTGCCACTGCCGGCATCGGCGGATCTGCGATCACTAGGTCCGGTACTCTGAAGGCGGAATACTCCATGGGCAGCGAGGATGACATCTCTCGGTTGACGAAGGAAGGTTCGAAGAATGACCTCAGCAAAGAAAACAATGCAGACAAGATGTTCATTGAAGACGTCGGTTAACGTTGCTTTTACCTTTACTACGAAACTTCTCTGACATATGTGACAGATCCGAGCAGCTATTGAAGATCATTTTGGAGAAAGCTTGGTTCGCATGCGATTCACGGAATATGTCACTCGCTTTGTGAGGTTGGCATCGCGTTACGAGGAGGAAATAACGGGGACGACAGCGTTTGGTTTCCCGAGTAACCCTTTCACAGAGAATGGGGGAAGACCAAAACTGGGAAGTGGTATCGCCTTCAACGACGAGGCAACATGTCTGAAGGAACTTGCAGCAAATGCGCATCGAATTGAAGCATGGAGGAAAACGAACAGCTACAGGTATCTCGTCCAGGTAAGCGTAATAACATGAAGCGATATAGCCTGTCCTTTAACCTATACATTATCTGTAGGACTATGGAAAATACCAGGCCAGCTGTTCGATCAAAGGCTTTGATGTGTTGCACCAATTATTCCGAATAAGGTATACTAGAAATTTGTCTGATGCAGAGGCGTTGGCTATCCTGCGAAGCTTTATGGAAGGAGTAAAAACCTACGACCAAGTGGTTGAAGTACGTCGCTATATCGTATTGGTACATGTAGTTGTACTGATGATCTTATCATATTTCTAGCTGCTGGCATCTCTTCCTCATGGGGGAGGCCTCCTATATCTCGGCTTCTTTCTATTTCATCAAAAGGAGGCTATTCGAGAGTGTACAGTCAGTTTATTTGACCAGCTGCGGGCTTACCCTGTACGTGGTTGCCAAAAAAGTGAAAGACTCAAACAATAAGCTTCACGACTAACCCTCGTTTGTTCTAGGTGGGCGTTCTTTTCCTGCAGGCGTTGAATCACTTTCAGAGATATGCGTATGTCCGTCAAGCCCATGCGCGCGAAAGAAGGCAGGCACTGGAACAACATCAGTCACATCCCAATCCCACGGACATTGCATACTCGTTGGCACACAATTTTAGTTCGCGGACCCAGACGAACCCGATGGTTGGTCATCAACCAAACGGAGCATTTTGAAATAGCGTTCAAAACAAACGCTGTGAATTTGATAGTATGGGTGTGGGCAGAGACGTGCAAGGATGTGGGGATTGGGTAGTGTGTATGTATCTCGAGAAGATATAGAGGTATTGTATGTATGTATCGCGAATGCAATGTATTCTGTTGGACACGGTATATGATTCACATGAAGGGGATGAGTAGCCGCAGGAGTCATGACGGGCCGAGAGAGGAAAACGGTGAAGAAAGACCGTCTGAGGGTGTCTTGACAACTCGTAAGCTCCTGGACAGTGAATATTGGTATCATCCCTTTCTGGCCAACAGCCGAACATCTCGCGCCAATGGCTGTGCCAAAACAGTAACACTCGACAATAAAATGTCCGTCTGGCCCATCCATCCATCCCTCATCTTCTTCTTCGTCCTTCATCTTTTCATGCATACCGCCCTCTCTTTTTATCTTTTTCTTTTCTTATAATTTATATTTTTCTTCATAATGGCCAACAAGCCCGTCGACTCTTCCGTCCAAGGTACTCTCCAGAGAGGCAAAGCATGTCTTCGCTGCCGGTATGTCCTTTTTGCCTCGCGCGATGATCTGCGATTTCTCATTTCGAGCCAATCCAGAAAACGCAAAATGGTGCTCCTTCCTTCCTCCTTACTCTCTTATTTCCTAGCAGCTTACATCTTCTCAGCGATGCGACGGCGTCAAGCCAGCGTGTCAACAGTGCACGCGCGCGAAGAAGGCAGATGGCTGTGAATATGATGATGGCAAGGGGAAAACACGCACGCAGATACTCCGCGAAACCATCGTAAAGCTCGAGCAAAGAGTCAGGGAACTCGAGGACCCTGAATATATCTCGCCTGCCGTTACTCTTTTCGACCCTCACATTCACTCGAGGTCCAACTCTTCATCTTCCTCTTTCGGATCTCCGGAGAGTTCGTATCTGTCTGCATCACATTCACCCTTTCCTGGTAATCCAACTCCTCTTGCCCTCAGAGCGCTTCGCTTACACTTTTCAATGCAGAATCCTCTCCTGCTTCTCCGGACTCGTGGGCCCGGCTGCAGGTAAGCGCACATAGTGCTATGTCTGTCCTCGAGTTGGATATTGAGCTGTGTACATCGTAGGGCATGCCATCTCCATCTCCTGCATCTTTTATACCAGAGGTTTACTTTGACGATCACCAGACTCGCTTTCAACCGCCTCTAGAACTGGCACAGATGCTGTACGCCATTCTACACTCATCTCGCACAGTTAAACTAATGCGATCCATCTCAGTCTTGATATCTTTTCCCCACATAGTCGTCAATGTGGTCTGGAGATCCACATGGGAAGGCTGCGTGAAAGTCTAACCCTGCCAGCATCTGAACAGCGACACCCCGTCCTCATGAATGCGATCTATCTCTGGGCATGTTTTATCTCACGACCTGAGCCTTTGAGTCAACATGAAGAGCATTACCTTCAGCATAGTTTGGACGCCTTGCCAGAAGCCCTTCGACTCAATGACAAGACACTCGATGTTATTCAAGCATCATGTCTTCTTTCTTTGTATTTCCTTGCCAACGGACGTCTGTTGGAAGGTAGCTATCATGCAAGTGCCGCTGCATCTCTTGCTGTGCAGATTGGTCTGGGTTCTAGGTCGTCCAGTGAGGTACAAGGCTGGTCTGCAGATGGATTGGATTCCGACTTGAAACCTGCCCTGAGTGATCTACGAGATGGAGAACGCACACTGGCCTTCTGGCAGGTATACAACCTCGATCGTTGTTGGTCTGTCGTCCTACGGAAACCTTCAGTGATTATCGACGAGTCAGATGGCCTACACTCTGTCTATTGCCCGTGGCCCCAGGATATCAAGGACTATGAAAAGGTACGTACAACTTGTCTTATGATGTCTTCGGCAATGCTAAATCGTGCAAACTGAATATAGGGCATCGTTGGTATCAGTCAGACTGTTCCTACCATCGCTTCCTTTCTTTCTGGAGCAGTTTCACCGAATAGTTTCTCTGTTCCTTCCCTCCGTGTAAAAGCTTCCGCCTTGTTCGCCACTGCCGATCGTCTTTCAAGTAACTGGGTTTCAAGTAATGTCACCGGCTCTTCTCTTTGACATCTGCTGACGGCTATGGTATAGGTGCGAAGACGACCGCCAATATCCACGAGGAAATGCGCTCTCTGGACCATGCGATTACGCTGTTCTCGTCAACATTGATCCCCATCGAGCAGTTGGATTCTATCTGCACGGAAGAGAGACACAGTCTTATTATCGCACATACATTGGCGCATGCTGCTACCATCCACCTCCATCGTCCATTTGCTCTGGATGATGCTACATCATTCGATAAGAGCTCAAGGGCCGCCCGATCTTGCGTCTCTATTATCAAGCACACCACTGACAGGGATTTTGCTTTCCTGGAACCTATCATAGGCGTATGTCGTTTGTTTGAAGCCATTTATTGACTTAAGAATGACCCCATTTCCCTCTGTAGCCTTGTTGGTGGTCTGTTGCAGACGTCGTGATCCGGGATCTGGATACATTGGAGAGGTCATGGCCTCTAGTGGATCACAGCGAACTGCGCAATGAACTCGGTGTCCTCCTTTATGCAATGACAAAACTGAGTACCCACTTCCCTGTTGTTGGTGAGTGCATCTCAATTCTGTATTTGTCGATGAATGGTGTTTATATTGCGACGACAGGACCTGCAATCACCAAAGTCCAAAAACGCCTGGCGGCCTGAATACCTTTCGAACCCTTCCCTCATTTACACTTATTTTTATTCATTTGCTTACTGACGGAAGATTCCCACCCACAAAGGACAATGGACTTGTTATACTTTCTTCCCTTGCTTTCGTTTCGTTCTAGGACGCTCAGCGGACGTTGGATTCACGCGCGTTTTCTACGATGATAATTACGACCGACCACACTTTTTTGCGGATATTTTCTTCCGCGAGCCTTGGACTCTGCACCTTTCGTTTCGTTTTTACCATACCACCCACATTCGTTCGCGCGTCATCTTTTTCTTTCTCCTTGAACGCCCACATTCCTTCATGCTGCTGCTTTCTACACAACTTTTCAAAGGACAATGGACCATCTCGGACACTGGTTACACATGCATCTTTAATCGCCATATCTACTGTACATGCTTTATATTTCTTGTAGTTACTTTCTGCCTTTTTCTTCTGGACGCTTTATGGACGTTTTTTAGGGTTGACATACATACACATACATAGTTGTAAGGCCTGTGGTTCCCTTTAGCACATCTAGCACAAAAACTGTATCAATAGCTATTTTTCGTTGATTTAGTTAAAGAAATCGACTGTATTTCGTTCGCATCAAATACATGAACTGCACCTTGAAATGCAACCATCACCAATCGACGTCCCTGCGCGTCGCCGGGCCTCTTCTTCTCACTTATTCAACAGCCTGGACGACCCACATTTTCTCGTGGGTTCCCCAGATCCTCTTGGCAATGAATTAAATTCTTCCTTACAAAGTTCCGACGCCGCCTCCGTGTCTGCTTTGCCAAGCAGTACCTTAGGAAATCCTCAATCTCTTCCACCGTTATCGCCACCACGCAGAAGGCTTGTAACTCCTCATAATGCTGCTAACGCTACTGCCCGCACTCCCACTAGTCGTCGAGAGCGTAATCCCGAGCATCAATGGTCATTGTTCGGCCAGTTGATGGAAAATGAAGGATACCTCAGCCCCAATACGAACACGCAGCGTGGACGACACGATGCTTCTAGTATAGAGGACGACGCAGGTGATGCCACAAGTACAGTATCAGGCGTGTCTCCTCGCCTACGTAGCAGCTATCGTGAGCAAGGGTTAGGAATCAGCTCCGAGGGTTCCTTCATAAGTTCCGGTCCAATTAACGATGCTACGCCCTCGAATCAGTACGACTCTGACAACGATTCGGAATCGATAGCCCCCACGGCCGCCACCCAGGAGAAACCTCCTCTGCCATCCTTGTGGTCAAACTGCCTCCCTTACTCCCGATTCTTGTTATCACCAATCTCCATAAACGTTCTCAAATGCGCACTTGCCTACTTCCTTGCCTCTTTATTCACGTTCACCCCCTTTCTATCGCAGTTCATCAGCGATATTGACTATTCTGCAGCTTCTGCTAGTGGTCATATGGTAGCCACCATGTGAGAATTTTCATTTTCATTATTTCGAAGACGATTCCTAACTTCACTCTTCTTTCTATTCGGAAAGCGCTGTTTATTTCAATCCGGCAAAGACTGTGGGAGCTATGATTGAAGCTGACCTGTTCTGTTTGATCGGAATTCTGTATTCTTTCGTCGTTTGCCTTGTCTCGATGAACATGTTCTGGTGGTTTGAAGTTCATCCAGGTTGGGAATGGGCCGCGGACCTGGTTGCTCTCGGTTGGATTGGGCTGAGTTTTAGTGCCATGGCATGGATGAAAGTGTGGATGGTACGTCCTTGGCTAAATTGCATTCAACTCGTGAAGATGTCGACGCTGAACATTCCTGAAGGAGAACCCTTCTTTCAATACTGGTAAAGAACATTCGTTGCTACCGAAATATTCTTGGCTCACCTTTTCTGCCCAAGCCTGCAGTATGACTGCGATAACTATATTTATTGTGTGAGTGTGAGATCCTGTCCTGCCAAAAAAAAATTCCAACCTCTTTGTAGTGTCATCAAGGAAGGTGGTCTCACTACCCTTCTACATGTCTCCGGAATTATTTTGTGCGGCTCTGCAATATCGAATCTCGTCTGTTTTTTGTTATGGCCTCAGTCGGCTAGGTCCAATCTGCAACTGAACATGACCAAAACACTTGACTCCTTCGCAACATTACTTCCCATGCTTACTACCATTTTCTTACTGGAAGACGACGAGGAAGGTCATCCAACTGACCCGGATAAGATCCAGTATGCTGTGGAAAATCACCAGAACAGCTTTACTAGCCTTAGGAAAAGTTTACGGGAGGCTAAAAGTGAATGGATCCTGACCAGCACGCCCTGGGACGAAACTCAAGAATCAGAAACAAGTCCTGCCAGTGCCATTCCTGGGATGTCAGGGAAAGATTCATACGAAGATACCGTGGATTGCCTTAACCGCCTAGGGCAGCATCTCAATGGCTTGCGCAGCGGTACGCGGCTCCAACACGACATAACGAAAGCCGGATTAAAGAGTCGGACCGTTCGACAAGGACAACCTGGTTCTTATGAAACGAACCCAATCCAAGAGACAGAGGAAGATGCGAGCGCGCTAGAAGCAGCAGCTGCTATGTTTAGTGAACTCGTCGACGAGCTCGGCCCGCCACTGAGGGCACTTTCTGTAAGTCGCGTACACGTTATCAATGTTTAAAAAGGCGATATTGCTTACGGCGTTTAGATGACTTCTACTTCAGCATTGAGAAGGTTGCGAGACGTCTGCTTTGAATCTCGTCGGAAGAGGCAAAGTGGCTTGGAGGCAATGCAGCCGCATGAGTTTGCCGACCTCATAGACGGAATTGAAGCTTCCTTGACGCGATTTGAAAGCACGTCCAATCATGCTGTTCTTCGGTTGTACCGTAGGACTGAAGCAAACAAGATGCTGAGGTCTGGTTCAATGAGTGGGGGTTCCGATCGACGCGATTCCAGTGTGGAAACTGATAACGAAAGCATTTTCCTCGTTTATTTGCAAGTTATAATTTCATCTTGCTCCATTATTTTGTCTCTTCTGACTCCTGAGATATTTGTAGCTTTATCTTCACCTTGCAAGAATTCGCGAAGGAAGTCATCTCGCTCGTGGATTCAATCGAGAGGATTTATTACTACGAGCAAAGAATGTTAAACCGTAGACCGTGGTGGTCCAGGCTACTTTCTTGGATGGATCAGCTGTGGGCGAACTTGAGGAAGGCAAAGTCGCATGACCGTGCCGCGCGAAGAGGCTTGAGTTTCCGGAAAAGCTTATGTGGGTAGATTACGATGATTTTAGATGCGGTTATAGCTCATGCCAATTCCCATGCAGCGCATATGATTCCTCATCACAGAATCGCCCATCCAGCGTTTCCAAAGATTCGGCCACATGCACCTGACACTATCCAGACACCTCCTCGGAGTGAATTGACTTTTACAGGGAAGGTTAAACAAATTGCCTGGACAATTGGAAAAAGGCTCAAGGAAAGGGATACCAAGTACGCTATCAAAGCAGGAATAGCCACCATGATCCTGGCATTTCCAGCTTTTCTGGATAGTACTCGACCGACGTTTGTAGCCTACTGGGGTGATTGGGCGTTAATCTCGGTGCGTATCAAATGCCTTATTGATCATCATCTTAATTTTTTTTGTCTTGCTCTACAGTATTTCGTCGTAATTTCACCCACCATCGGAGCAGTAAGTTTTACTTCTATGCCGTCAGTTATTGGAACTAATTTATGCCCACCTCCCGCAAGACAAATTACCTTAGTCTTCAGCGGTTCCTAGGCACACTGTTAGGTCACATTCCTAAAACCTTCCGCTAAATGTTAACCTATTCTCAGCTTCGGTGCTGCTGTTGCTGTTATAATCTATTCGGTCTTCCCTGATGATGCCGTTGCATTATCGGTCGGCGGTTTCTTCTTTTCTTTGCCTTGCTTTTATTATGCTGTCGCGAAGCCGCAATATCTCTCTGCTTCTCGTTTTGTCCTTTTGACTTATAATCTCACATGTCTATTTCGGTAGGCGATGCATTTTCAGCCTTTTTTGATATAATGTTACTGATTGTCGAGGTTGTTTTTTCCAGCTACAACCTCAGAGAGCGTGATGTTTCTGTCATTGATATCGGGTTCCATCGTGCGATTGCCGTTGTCGCTGGAATTCTGTGGGCTGCATTTATTTCTCGCTTCTGGTGGCCGTCAGAAGCCAGGCGAGAGCTCAGCAACTCTCTCAGCGAGTGAGTTTTGAGAAACCTTGTTCACGATGAGCTTATCCTTATATTTCCTGATCTTGAACAGATTTTGCTTGCATCTCGGCTGGCTATACACACGTCTAGTGGCATCTAACTCTTTTGCTCCTGTGTATGGACGGGATGAAGCGACAGTAGCTGCTATCGATCGCAATAATGGAAGGGGCTGGAAAGTTACGAGGCTCCATAATTCCATTCACGAGTTCATGGCAATGTTATCTTTTTTGACTAAGCAAGCCTGAATGTTTTCTGACAGTGGTAATTTTTTTTTAGGGAATTGCACCTACAAATCAAACTCATAGAATTGCAAACGTTGTTAAGCCAGGCTCAACATGAGCCTCGACTGAAAGGACCGTTTCCTGTGGAGCTCTATCGGAACATACTAATCAGGTTACAAACTATATTGGATAAGCTACATAGCATGCGGTGCGTGACGACCCGAGAAGAGTGGTAAGAGAGCTATTATGGCTACTAGGTTTATATCCTTCCATTGACATCGTCTGTTCCCAACCTAGGTATACTGTGAGTTATAAAGACATACAGTTAAAGATCTCATGACTCAGTAATGCTTCAGAGCGTTCGGCAAGATTTTATCCTTCCGGTAAATCGAGAAAGACGTGAAATGGTCGGGAATATCATGCTCAGCTTTTCTATTCTCTCGGCTTCCTTTCGATTGAAGGCGCCGCTGCCTCCGTACTTACCACCCGTGGAGAAATCGCGCTTACGACTGGTATGTGTGCATTTTATTAATACTCGCCAATGCGTGTTCCTTATGGATAGAAATCGTCCAGGTCGAAGCTATACGTAAGCTTGACATTGTCAAAAACAGAGAAGTGAAGTTATCGCGGCAATTGCTCTTTTTCGCCTATGCTCTCACGATGAAGGGGGTGACAGTGGAACTCGAAGCTCTCGGACGCATTCTCCAAAACGCTTTCGGCGTGATAGGGCAGACATCCGACGAATTCGAGATGCTCTTCCTGCCATTGGAGGAAAGTCACGGGCATATCGACCATGTTGCCTAGTATGACAAGAAGGATGGTGTTATCTACCGTACCGTGCGACTTCTCTTCTGCTTTCTAAACTAGCCTTTTTCCCACATCTGATTCGATCATGTTATTGTTGTCTCAGGCTTCGTTGAGTTCTGACCTGTCTGGGAATATGATGTAGATCTCTTTCCTTTGGTCGCTGTATACGTATTGACGCAGAGTACAACAATGCTCAGGATGATACGCAATGTTATAAATAATTGCCCGAGAGGTCGAGTAACGGTAGAAACCTCCCGGTCCGCAGTCTATCTCCGGGGCTAAACTTGACGTTGACACTCATCCATGGCGTGCGGAAACCATCAACGTGTATAGCTTTTCCTTTAATATATACACTCGAGGACGACTTCCTCGATCTCGAAAGGCTATTCGGACTTCTCCCCCTCCTCTAGTATGCATTACCGACAACTCCTCTTCCCTCTCCTTTTTCTGTTACCATGGGCTCGATGTAGTAATGATATTCAGCTTGTGAGTACTACTGCAGAGATCTTACTGCCCACCTCATGTATACCATGCACTTCATCAGGTTACCTCCAGGGACGTCGTTCTCAAGGGAGACTCCCAATGCACTTCGGTACAGACCCTTCCTAACGCCTCGCAGGGCCTTGTAGTTGACCCTGTAAACATTCAATGACTAGCTTATGTGCATAGCAGCCACTGTAAATGGAAGTTCGACTACATGTGAGTGCCGTAAAGCTCTGCGCAATCTGTGTAATACATACTGAAGAGCATCCCGGTGCTCAGATGTCCTTTCTAGCCTGAACAGGCAACCATTGGGTTGGATGGCCATGTATGTATTAATTTATTCACCAGGGATGCTGTCGTCTTAATCCTACTCCTACTTCCGCAGGGGTTTCGGTAGCCAAATGACAGGCTCGCCCATGGTCATCATGTGGATTAATAGCGACAATCACATTACAATCTCGCAGCGCAAAGCGCCAGCAGAAGTAATGCCCACAGTCGACCCAAATCCACCCAGGACAGCTGTGTTGGACCTGGCCTCGAGTAAGGTATGATCATGTTTTACATTTCATCAGGCACCCCCTGAACAGGATCGTCCCTTCATTTCTTTCAGACTTCGTCGTCCGCGCCTGAGCTCGCATTCACTGTTCCCGTCAGTCCTTTGTACCTCACATTTGCTTTTGATTGTAGGTATTCACGTTTTTGCAGTCTAACAACGATGGAGTGCAATCCATTATCTGGGCATTCGGCACCACAAACCCAGGGGACTCTTCCCCGAGTGCTGTTTTGGTACAGCATGCAGACAGTGGCACTTTGAATCTGGACTTGACAAAGCAACTGTCTGGAAATACGACGGCCCCACCGACAGATGGAACTCCTACAGGGGGCTCGTTCAAAATTCCGTATCTGCCGTACCAGAAATTGATCATAGCCCATGCTGTGTTCTGCTCCGTCGGATTCCTGGTTTTATTACCTCTTGGGGCACTTTTGGCGCGTTATCTCCGGACTTTCATCCCGACTTGGTTTAAGGGCCATTGGATAGTTCAATTTGTTCTGGGTGTGTTGCAGCCTTTCCTTGCCCCCAACCTTACTCACACTCTTTCATAGCCGGACCAGTCATTGTGATTGGCGTCAGCCTTGGAATTGCAGCTGTTGCAAAGGCCAAAGCCTTCCATCTCGATGACGACCACAAAGTAAGCTATTCTATCTCCATTTTCCTATTACCGCTGGGACGGAGTTTATAACTCTTTTTGCAGAGATGGGGAATCGCTATCTTTATCCTTTACTTCGTACAATGCGGACTGGGGGCTTTTATTCACTTCGTCAAAAAGTCGAATCGGAAGCACAGACCTCCTCAGAATTATATGCATGCAATAATCGGATTAGCTATTATTGGGCTTGCGCTATATCAAGTTCATTCTGGCTATGATCACGAATGGCCTACAACCACTGGTCGCGGCCAAGTTCCATCAGGAGTAAATATTGCTTTCTGGGTCTGGGTAGCGGTACGCCCATCATTCAGACTTGGACACTATATTAAAACTGACACACGCCGCCAGCTTCTTCCCGCATCGTATGGCTTGGGTCTGTTCTTCCTTCCAAAGCAGTACAAGCAGGAGTACGCCAGAGTGCGCACTCAAGATGAGGACAGCGAAGAAGTCAACCGGATGAGCTTGGAAGAGACCCAATATCAAAAACCTCATCATGCGTCTGGTCATTAAATAACACTGGAGTCTGGGGTCTTGATTCTTTACTAGATACGATAGATGTACTAAAGGAAGGGATGGTAGCCAGGCTCCCCCGGTTGCTCACAGATACTTTAGGAACGATACCAAAGGCTGATTATATTTTCGTTAGAGAGGACTCATCGCGATTCAATCATTAGTAGTAGTAGTACTAGTACTATTGTGTACGGTACCAGCTCTCAGTTTATTTAAGAAGACGGACCAATTAGCTAAGCACATTCAAGTTAAGTTATTTAAATCAACTCAAAAGATTGGGCGCTTTCTTTCTTTCTTCTTCTCCTCGTCCTTCTAGAACTGACATTGCCCCGTCTCCCGCTACGAGGTTCGGAATATCTGTTGGTAGAATCGATCGCCGTGCGGACTCTAGAGGAACCACCATCCAAGAGGCAGAAAATGGACCCCATCGATGTTGATGCACTAGGGTCCAAATACGACCCAAACAAGAATGCAAATTTGAAAGGTAGAAGACGGTTTAACACCGATCTCCAGGATATCAAAGAGGCGGCTTTGCATGGGCTGTTGTTAAGTGGCCTGAGGGTCAAGAGTGAGTGATGTCCATAGTCCTCACCGCAGGCTAGTTGTGCTGATCAAAGTTCAATCCCGACCTTTGTGCAGCGCTTAGAGCTGGTGATGATGAAGGATCAGTTGAAGTTACCATTGCGAAACCGTCATCAGAACACGTTTTATCAGTCAACCTGTTGGTTTCCGGTGAGTACAAAGTCGCTTAAGTATTTCTGTGATCTGCGAGATCTTGCTTAATGCTGTTACCCACAGACACATCTGAATACCCTGGCAGCCACTCGCTATTTTCCTATTCACCAGATGCAGACATTCCTTCCAAGTTGCAGAAAGTTGTAGATGATATTGCGGAATATCCTCCAAGGCCATTGGGTGAAACTGTGGCAGCGCTTGTAGTTGCTGTATCTCAAGTTATCAGCGGTTCAACAGGGGGACAGCGGCAACGCGTTGATGCAACCTATCATAGCAGCGAGGATGAACAAGATGAATATTCAAGTGAAGGGGAAGGCTACGAAGCTTTTGAAGATTACGATGACATGATGATGGGAAGCTCTGCCGTCTTTGAGCAGGATTCAGTTTTGGCACGTTTACAACAGTCAGTTTTTGATTTTCAAAGTGGCCAAAAACTGACACTGTTTATCAGAGATTTCGTAGATATTGTAGCGACAGAATATATGCCTGGATTTGTTCGTCTCAGCGGGAATGACTTTGTTCTTTCGGTTTCTCTTCCCGTGCTTAGGCTGGCAGAATGTATACCCCCCAGGGCATTGATGGCCTGGGATAGACGCCTTCTCTCTCGCTCGCAACATTTTACCCTCCTTATCAGCGGGTTCCGCGGCTTGTATCCCGTCTTAGAAGACGACGTAACTTACTCTGCCGCTGCACTGCGACTTGGAGTCAATCTTTCCTTCAAAGTGGGTTTGACTGAGAAGTACAAACCTGCAAAGGAGCAAGTTCGAGAAGTAATTCGCAGACATGGCCTCATAACGCAGGATGCAGAGGACGAGCTTCGCTTGCAGGCTGAGCTCGCGGCCCAGAAAGCCAAGTACGATTTTGATGATGATACAGGCGACGAAATGATGCAAGAACCTGTAGTGGAAGAAGAAGTCGAAATCCCTCCTGACCCCGGTCGGTTCGACAGCTTCAGTCTGAGTAGTTCGTTAGAGTCGTTGATGGATCAATTTTTCCTCAAAATCGTCAGGTTGAGGAAAACGTTTAATCTTGGTTGGGCTGGGGCGGAACTGCTGAACACGGAAATTGAAAAGTCTCAAAAACCAGATGAAATCGTTCATGCAGAAAAATACGAGGTTCGTAAAATGTGTGCTCATTTTTCAAACTAACAACTAACATTTAATCTTGTCTCAGGAAATCACACAAGCGGATAGAGCTGAGAGGGAGTTGGCGCGCACAACGCAATTACCTCACGATCCTATGGCAGGTATAGGCCACAACGAGGCCTTCAACTTGCCACTCACAGCATTTTGCTATCTGGTACGACGCTTGTCGGTAAGTGATTTAACTCGAAGGAAGCATTACACTTACACAATGAATCGTCGATAGCTTTGCCCCGCCTACTGCATCGTGTGCCATAACAAATTACACTTTGATTATGAGGCTTTGAAGCCTTATGTATGTGATTCGAAACTGTGTTCATACCAGTACTATTCCTTGAACAGAGGACCATCACTGGAAGTACGTACTCCCTTCTACTCCCATCGCTTATTGCCCGCAGATTGGTTTTGACCATCCTTGCTTTAGTACGAAATCATGCATAATACACAAACTGTCGACTTATTGGTCTCTCTCGCATACGTGTCTGCTACGGAGCAAGCAATGGAAGATCCGCTTCCAATAGGCCTTGGCCTGAGAGTGCCATACCCCAGTAACGTAACTGAAACAACCATTGCTGTGGATGCGAAAGGAATGTGTGACTTCGATGACCTTTCGTTGAATCAGGTACGTAGAAAACTTTCTATTATGGCAACCGTCTATTGATGTTCCTCTCTGAGGCAGATGAGAGCTGTAATTGCAAAACTTATCAATTCACTCCCATCCGTACGTATATGTATCGTGTCCTCTATATTCATCCGAAATTAACAATCGCGACGTTCTAGGCCGAAGATATGAAGAAACACCTGGAGCGCAAAGTCAAAGCAGGAAAATCTAAGCCTAAACTGAAAGATATTGACCCAAACATTTTGCCGGCCGCCTGGTCCATTCTTCGCTGGTGGGAATTGGGATACTTCCTTACTTCATGACGTTCAATTTCTGAAACTGTGCGACAGGGTCGTTGCTTCGTGCACTGCTCATATAGAAGCCATTGAGTCTGGAGAGGAACTCATAAAGGGACTTGGTACGCATCATCCTGTGCATTCGAAGTAACCTTTTCTAAGCCGGGGTTCCAGACCCTGTGTGGAGACAATTTAGGCTTACAGTAGGGGCACCGGACGCGGAGGCGAAATTCAAGCAAGCTGTTTTGCATGCAGGTACGCAAGATGCGAATGCAAAGGAATATCCTGTGATATTTGTACGTCCAAGCCTCACAATGTGGCTTAATATATTGACTCTCGTCTCTAGGCTTTCCATGGTTCCGCTTTGAGAAATTGGCATTCGGTATATTATTAGCGGTTGCCTTGTTCTGCGCCCTACTGACTGAAATGCATAGATTATTAGACATGGTCTGTGGTATCGGACTATAGCAAACGGCAGAGCATTTGGCGATGGTATGCTTACTTTTCACGGTACTTGTTTCGCACCATACTCATTTCGACTTCTTTCTGTGTTGGCAGGTGTTTATCTTGCAAAGGACGCAAGCACCTCCATGGGCGGTTATGCCGGTGGCGGTCGTTCATCGTGGTCGAAAAGCCAGTCAGCCCCTACGAACTGCGTCGCAGTTACAGAAGTGGTCAATCTGCCCTCTCAATTCGTCAGTTCAAACCCGCACTACGTCGTGAAGGATACCCACTGGATTATGTGGTAGGCTTCATAGTACTTTTCTATCTTCATGAGTCGTGATTGACAATTTCTGTAGCCGTTATCTTTTAGTCAAATGTGCCGGTGATGTGTACAATGCTAAGGTCATTGAAAGCCAGGTGGCACAGCAAAATGCCATGGTACCCATCGTGAAATTCGATCCAAACCGCCAAACCACCGTCAACAACAAAATTATTCAGATCCCAGATCCATCGTACAAAGTCGAAAGTTTGCTGGAAGCTCGGAAATCCGAGTTCGTTCCAGAAGAGCCAGACGAAGATGACCTGGCTATTTTTGAATTAGACGTATCGAAGAAAAAGAAAATATCATCCCAGCCGAGCGACTATGAAATGGACGACGACACTGACTACCATGTCGCGGTAGCCCCGTCTACGGTTGCCAAAGTGCCATCAACTATCATGAGGGCTGCAAACGACTGGAAACATGATGCTGATTATGTGAATGCCACTCTAGAGAATCTGATGCTCCCGCCTTTCCAGTCAACTCCATCGGCCAGCATGGCTATCCAACGAGAACTGAAAGCGATGCTCAAGGAACAGGAAATGGCTCCAAGTTTGAAAGAACTTGGCTGGTACATGCCTCCAGACCTTATTGGTGATAATCTATATCAGTGGATTGTCGAGGTACATTCCTTGGAACCGGAGCTTCCTATAGCTCAAGATATGCAGCAACAGTAAGTGACGCACTATCGGCTTTTCTTTACGAACCCTTGTTCATGATCACTACAACACTGTTCAGCCAAATCAACTCTATCATATTCGAGATTCGTTTCCCGCCAACCTTCCCGAACTCGCCGCCTTTCTTCAGAATTATAACTCCACGCTTCCTGCCGTTTATACAAGGAGGAGGAGGTCATGTAACAGGAGGTAAAGCTTCTGTCCTGTAATGCTAAGAAGACGTGTTGAGTTTGTCATGAAGGTGGTTCTATTTGCATGGATCTCCTGACCAGTGATGGTATGTTCTTGACCGCATCTATGCCTTCCAAACGGACTCAGCTGATGATTGCTTCGTGTAGGCTGGCTACCCAGTTATAGGTTGGTTTGTCTCTGATCATAATTTGGCATCAAAGCTCATGTAAGACGGATTGGCAGTATCCCTGCTGTCCTGATGCAAATACGTCTTGCCCTATCGAATCTTGAACCCAGGCCTGCCCGCCTAGCACAAAATTGGAGATTGTAAGAGTTACCGCTTTATTGAATCACCGTCTCACTTTCTCTGATCAACATAATTCATAGGCCATATGGTGTTGGCGAATCACTAGAAGGATTCAAGAGGGCTGCAGCCACTCACGGATGGAAGGTCTGCATAGCGTTCAAGGTATTAAGTGTGTGGTGACTGACGTACTGTCCACTCGATGTAGGTTCCACCTGGATTGGAGCGGCTTGTCCGATAAACTTGGAGAGTCTCGGACCAGTAAATCAGTGTCGAGTGCAGCCATGGTTCACCCAAAGCCTCGTCCACTTCTAGACTGACATAACACCGCTTGTATTTTGCTATCTATTGAATTGCGTTGTCTGTATAGAAATATGTAACAAACGAATGCAAATTCTTGGTCTACGAGGTTTGGGAGTGTAATCAAAGTAACTGGAGCAAGATCGTGGGAAATTGATTCTTATAAGTACATGATTAGGTGGTATCAGCTAATCTTTTCTCTTTCTTCCACTGACCATGGGTCTACTAGAAGTATGTCCTTCCTACTTTAACTTGTCATTCTCAAGTCGTAACATTCACAATCCAAGATTACTGATGTGGGGATAGCCTACATGTGTCTGGGCGGCTTTGTGGTTGCAGTGAGTCCTTGGAATTTGCTTGTCTTTTCCAAGCTAATCTTGGTTTAGTTCTCTATGTTTTCTCTCTTGGCAAGAGAAAAGGCCCGTCGTTTTACCATTCATTTGTCTGCACCACATAGCATATTGACTGCCTCTTCATTAGCTCTACGTGAATGAAGTTGTGTTAGGAACTGTATTTGGAATTTTCATGGGACCGTACTTCGCTGGTATATTTGATCCTCGCTCATGGGGCACTCACTCCAATGCTATAACTCTTGAAGTTATGCGGATTGTCCTCGCAACCGGTCTTTTTGCAATAGGCGTCGAACTGCCTAAATCATATATGGCGAAACACGCAAAAAGCCTTCTTGCTATGGTCATACCCACCATGGCAATAGGATGGGTTATCGTAGCAGGTACACTGAGGCTGAAGTTCTCTTTTATTATTCCCGTTGATGACTATCCCTACCAGGGTTGCTCCGAGCCATATTTCCTCGATTGAACTTCATTTCCTGCTTAGCAATATCTGCCTGCCTAACACCCACCGATCCTATCATCTGTGCTGCCATTGTCGGTGAGAGCTAGGCAGTACCGCAATCACAACTTTATGACCAATGATGCAAGGTCACAGGTGGTAAATTTGCACGAAAGCATGTCCCTGTAAACCTTCGACAAATCCTTTCCGCGGAGTCTGCGGCAAACGATGGTCTCGCATATCCCTTCTTGTCGTTGACTCTATACTTGACTATAGATAAAACCAATGGCGTCGCAATCTCTCATTGGTTTCTTATAGGATGGTTATGTACGTCATTCCGTTGACGTGTTCAAATCTTTGCATTCCCTCATTTTTTCCTACCCTAGATCAAGTAATCCTCGGTGTATTGATGGGTGCTGTCCTCGGTGCGTCTTTTTTGCCTTGAGGCTGTAATCGATTTGACCATGCCCAATTTCTGAACAGGTTTGATGTTCTCGTATCTGATGAAGTTTTCGAATCGACATGGATTCATTGACCGAGAGTCCTATGTCGCACAGTACCTCGCACTTGCTGTCTTTATCACTGGTATCGTGAGCACGGTCGGAAGCGACGACCTCCTTGCCGCATTTGCCGCAGGTACGTCGCATTTACCAAGATCCAACGTCGTCTCTGAGTTTTTCGATAGGCAGTGCTATATCCTGGGACGGGGATTTCAACATCCACACGGAGGGAGAATCGTTTGCGTCCGTAATTGATCTCGTCCTGAACTGTGCTTGTTTCGTCTACATCGGTGCTTGGTTACCTTTCGAGAACTTCACTATGCATGAGTTAGGCATTACCCCTTCTCGTCTGGTGGCATTGACTGTTGGAGTCATGTTTCTCCGACGTATCCCTGCCATTTTAGCACTCTACAAATGGATACCTGAGATCACGTCATGGCGCGAAGCCCTGTTTTCTGGACATTTCGGTATGTCGGTCCCCATCTAAACTTTAAAGTGTACGGGTTTGCATTCTCACTTTTCTGTAATGCAGGCCCAGTAAGTTAATTTCGCTGCATTCGAATGCCGCGCATTAGAAGATATGACCTTTTTTGTAAAGATGGGAGTGGGAGCTGTGTTCATTTCGACATTAGCTCTTCACCGACTGCCTCCCGCTGCGGATCCTCCTATAACTCAGATGGATTATCTTACCTTGGCACTTCATCCTATCGTCTCGTTTGTTGTATTCGGGTCGATCATCATTCGCACGTATTCTGTTTTTCTCGTGGATAGTGCAATGCTTATGAAGTCGAAACAGATGGATTATCTATACCATTTTTCAATCTTGGACTGAATGTATCGAAGACTGTGTCGCGTTCTGGGACCATCAACTCGCGCACAAGGATGTATCCCGAGTGGCTTTTAGGCGTGAAGCGTCATCCAACGTCAGCTGGTGCTGACAGTGCGCACAAGACGCCGCACTTGAATACACCGTCTGTCCAGCCACTTTCAACTACACGGGAGATGGAAAGCACCAGCAGAATCCCGATCGCACCATCGCAGGTGTCGACGTGCCCACCCTCAGGGCCATCGTTTGCACCACCACCCTCGGTTCCACATGAAGAGCCATCCTCAAGTACTAGGACATCTATACATATGCAGATTCCCATTGAATCTGCACGGGGCCTTTCCGAGCCCGTCGTGGCGCACATTCAAGCATAGATCGATACCATGCATTACTAAATCTATACCTACACACGGTAATGAGGGTCAACAATGTTAATCGGACTATGGACGAAGTAAACGAAACTAGTAGAAATATAGGATACAAAAATGCTCATAAGTTTACATCCGCGTCCTTGTTGGTAGATGGCAAGAGAAGATGAACATGGTTTATGATCGATAAAAGTCCGAACAGCGTACATGCATCCAAAATAGAGGAAACAGAAGTGATGCCAAAGGGCGTAACAACAAAAAGACAATGTCATTCATTCGAAAGGATTTGTGCGACCAGCCTTGGGGTTCCATTCAGATACACAGAAACGTTTGACCAATTCACATTAAGACTTACTTGGAAATCGCCGCCACGATCAGGACCTTCACCACATCCGCAAAGCCAGTCGTGCCACCAGCGAACGTTCCGCGGCTCGTCGTCTTCCACCTGGTCCCGGTGAGGATTGCGCGAAGGGGTGGATACCGGTTCAATGGGAGGCGGCGTCTTTGGTTGCGGCAGGTTTAATGGCCTAGGCAGCGGGGGATGATGGGTGCTCGTTTCCGAGAGCAATGCGTTCTGGGTATTGGGGTCAACTTGGAAAGAGTCGGCAAACGGCGACAGAGTTTCCACGGGGTTGGCAAAAGGGTCATCCATGGCCGCACGGGCTTCTTGGGTGCCATCCAAGTGTTGCGTATGAGTAGGGGACGGTATCGAGGGACTTTCTTGCAGAGGCACTACATCTGCGCTGTCCTGCAACGGTAGGGCAGTATGCAGTGATCCGCTAGTAGACCGGTGTTTTGACTGTCCTCTGCCTTTCCACAGAAGGCTTGCACGGCGCGAAACATCGCTGACCAGAGACGGTGTATTGGAACTACTGGAGGATGCCCGAGCAGCCTTTCTCCGCTGCCGCTCAGCGATCTCCCACTTCCTCAGAGTCTAGGAGATGGTTTAGCACAGGAGGGAGAGGAAGGAGAGGGAACGACCCGCCTCTTCAACTCGCCTTGTCTCTTCAGCATCCTCGCTTGCTGGAGGGTACGCGGTTTCTAGTATAGGGGCGTCATTGTCGGTGGAAAGATCGCGTTGCTTTCCCTTTGCAAGGATGGATATTGGAGGAGAGTCGTTGTCGTCGGTGGATGTAAGAGGATGAAAGTGGTTGGAGGACATGAGCGTGATGTAATCTGGGCAGCGGCTGGCCTGCTGCTGACCGTGTTTGTTGACGTCTATTTAAGTTTACAACTAATAGTATTGTCCATCATCAAGCATAGTATTATAAGTAAATTCGTCCGTTCATCTAGTTGCCAGAACTACTTGTACTCTTCAAAATCGTCCTTCATTCATCTTCCTACCAGAATGCATCATCAGGCTATCATCCATCTCAGAGCTCCCGTCGTCAATGTAGTTCCTCAATCCGGATGCCTTGGGTCCGTTCGGCTGCAAGTTGGAGTGGGATTCATCAGATGCGTCTCGACTGCCGTACTCGTTTCCACGGCCTCCCGTCTTGAGCGAGAGGATGGATGCCCGTGCAGTTTCTCTCATTTGCATGAGGTTCTGGTGGAACGCATTCTACGGATCCATCGTATTAGCAACTTTCACACTTGCCACAAAATATTCCAAACCTGTTCTCTCCAGTACTGTGCACGCTTGGCTCGGTCCTGCTCTCGCTGCTTTCTGTGCGCAAAGTAAAGCCCGGTGAGAGTGCCCGACATGCCTACACGTCGTATCCGGTTTAGGAATGGTTCAAAGTTAAAGTCATGCAATTTCTCACCGCCAATGATTCCCAACGCAACCAAAACATACACCCATGTCCCGAAATGATGAGGAGTAGCCGCGGTCTCTCCACAGACGCCGCTGCTCAGGCAATTCCAAGAGTCGCACCTATACAGCCGTGAAACAAGATTACATCAGTTTGTCCAGGACAAGGAAACAGCCAAAAAGACCCACTCTTTGTCGGCCGTGCATGCATCTCCTAGTAGCTTATTTTTCATGCAAGTCGAGGAACCACTGTCGCAATAGAGGCCAATCTTACAATTTCCTCTGAAATACTAGATGAGTGACACTATTTCTGGGCACGATCCAATCTTACCGCGATACGATGTCAATGAATTCTCCTGAGACGCCATAGGCGATGTATGGCGTATTTTCGAATACACACTGGGTTCCCAAGGTAGCATTGGCCCAGCTAGACCGAGTTTGAGATAATTCGGGAAATACTGACTGTAAAGCATACATACTAGCACTTGTTGTTAAGGCACACAGACCCGTTGAAATTAAGACCACGACCACTGGTATCTGCCAGCTCTTTGAAGTTTGGCGGCGCTTCGCATTGATCTGCGACAATTGAGACAGACTCCTGGCCGGGTAGAGGCATGAACGACTCACCATCGCGGTTCAGCTGGCAATCTGAGCCGATGGCTAGAAGGGGCTGGCAATCGCTGCCCTCATCGGGGCAAAATTCTCCTTTCTCGCATTTTGGAGGTATATCGGATGAGCCTTGCGGGTATCCAAATGGAAAGTCATCCTTGCGACAACGCTTTGGAACGCAAGTACTCGACGTCTCGTCGCAGAAAGAGACGGAATTGCACTCGCTCCAGAACTGAAACGTGCCGGTTTGCAGCCTGTTATTGCCAACGGAACAGGCGTCGCCACTGTTGAGGGAACCAGCAAAGGATGAAGGGTATATTGCAAGCAAAAAGAGTGTGAGCAGCAGAGATTTCATGGCGAAAAGGTTAGTAAAAGGAGAGGACGTCGATGGATGAGAGCGGAAATTGAGTGGAAGCTGCCTGCCTTGTCCTTCACAAATTATGTAATCATCTCGCTATTCCCTTTTCGGCCATCCTTCACCCCTTCACCTCTTCCTATATGCTTGCTCGCTTCCTCAAATTCCTCGTTGGCCTCCTGTGTGGTAGCCCACAAGGCAGCCAGGATACCCCACAACGTCCAGATGTCCATATACCCCATCCACATCCCGGCCGAAAGCAGGTAAGCAGCCCATGCTTCTGCTTGGCAGTCTACAGGCGCATTACCTGCTGCAGGAGGAAGGTCCAGGCGGTCAGGACAATGAGTATCATGTCTCTCTCCGTGCACAGGCCAACGAACACGGAGATGAAATGGCCAGGTGTTTCCAACGAAGCCACGAGGCGTATGCGAAAGGTGACGGTGCATTAGCCAAAGAGCTATCTAATCAAGGCAAAGAACATCAACGCAAAATGGAGCAGCTCAACAAACAAGCAAGTGACTACATATTCAGAGGTTGGTCCGGTCATCCATTATTTCTTCTAGACACAGGTGCCTCATTGTTTTCTACAGAGAATAACAAGGTATATGTCCTTATCCTAAGCACCTGTGCTTCCATGTTCATCTGCGGCAGGACTGCCAACCTGGCGAGATTGACCTTCACGGGTTGTACGTCAAAGAAGCAATAGCCAGGGCTGACGCGGCTATAATCCAAGCGAAAGCCGAACGGCAACACCAAGTGAAATTCATAGTCGGTCAGCTTTGTACCACCACAAGAATTGATTGTGCACTCCCATTCATGCAGCAGTCGTCTTACAGGAAAAGGTTTACATTCGCAAGGAGGAGTAGCCAAGATCAAACCAGCTATTGAAGAACTCATGAGAAAGTAGGCGCAAAGTCTCCGTCTTTCGTGTGTATGACACCTTGACCCCAGATGCCTTCCTATCAGGCACCAGCTTAGCGCCCAATTGGATCCTACCAATGCCGGAGTGCTGATTGTCATGATCGACTCCCACCAGGGCGGCATTGGTCCGGACGAAATATCACGCCGCCTGACGAACCAACAAGAAGGCTGCACTGTCATGTAAAAAGAAAGAGTATTTCAGAGTATTTATTCATATACATGAGGGAAACTCGGTACTTTGCAGTCTCATACCCGTAAGAAATCAAACAGCTAACAAAAGAATGTGATGCTCCAAAATTGAAGGCATGTCCCTCTCAAATCTCGAGGCCCACAAGCACAAATGCAGGATCGACATCATAGAGCGGTTTCGTGACCACAGCGCCTCCAACATACATCAATGAATGTAGAACGTTCCCGAGGTTGGGTGATGACCTCTCAAGAACGATGATAAGGGAATGGCAGCCCAGGCTTTCATCGGCAAGATCGAGCAGCGCAACAATACTAGACCCGAAATACAACCACTCAGTTACAATTAGAAATTATGTCACTTAAAGATCTGACATACCTTTCCCGCAAATTGACGGAATGGGCACTTTTACCGTCCACATACAACGTCTTGAGTGTACCTGGCAGTTCCAGAACGACGCCCTCGAAGTCGGCTCCAAGATTAGGTGCAGATATTGACACCTTCTTGGCGTAAGGAAGCGCAGACAATCCTTGACGAGGGAAGACGGTCATCAAAAAATCAAGAGCATCGTCGTGCTGCGCTGTGCTACCCCTACTGCTTTGTGTGTACACGCTGGAGTCATCAGGGGTTAGAGGGGGAGTGGAGCTGATGGAACTATTCCTGCTCGGCACGCTTATAGACGAAGCGTAAGAAAGAGAAGTGATCATGTCGATGGCGGCTGACTGAGCAGCATTACTTGATCCAAAGCGATTCGTGCACGGGGAAGAAGAGATGGAAGAGGGAGGAGAATCGCTGAGGGGGTAAGAAGAAAAAGACGCCGAACTGCCTGTCACACAGTTCGACGACCCTCGGTCTGGAGGGCATTTTACTTTGGGGGCGTCAAAAGCGCCACTAGCACAAAATTAATTGATAAGAGGCACAAACATTAAAGATAATATAACTTACCCCGGGCCCTCCAGAGAACGTAGTAGAGTAATAGTACATGTCTTCGGTGCCCTGAAGGTGGCACACAGCAAGCACACTAGGCTCGTTGTCGAAAGTGAAAGCCCCATCCCCAACGGTTTGACGACCGTTGCTGGACAAGTAAAGGTCAGATCAGGGGGAAAATAAGGAAAAAAGAGGATAATTACGTGGGGCAAAGACTAGATTTCTGATTGGATATATTGGACATTGTGAATAACGACATAAGCTGCCAACTTGGTAGATTTGGAGGGATAAAAGCGCAAGAGTTGGTTACGGGCAGAGGCAAGAGACGGAGAGACCACGAGGAATCGATGAGACATTCCTCCACCGCAATGACTAAGCATCTCGGCATTCTCCGTTCCTCCCGCAACGCCCAGTCCTGCTGTGTCGCTCATCGTCGGTCAACGCAGCGTCCTCAACCTTTGTAAGTTTTTCCCTTTTTTCCTTCGTCTCCCCATCCCTACCGTGCGTATCCCCCATTCCTCCCCGTTTTCCTCGTCTTGCCAGCCCATTTTTTGATGGATGCTCTTTTTGCCCTTTGGATGGATCACTTATCACCTTCCTCCTTCTAGACCTAAAAACCCATCACTTCAACATGGCTGACGCTGCTCGTGGACGCGGAGGATTTGGACGCGGACGTGGTGAGAGAGGTCGTGGCCGCAGGGGCCCCCGTCGTGGAGGACGCAAGGATGAGGAGAAGGAGTGGTGAGTACTGCTGTAATCGCTTTGATTTTTTTTTTCTAAACGAAACCAGGGTCCCTGTCACCAAGCTCGGTCGTTTGGTAAAGGACGGCAAGATCAAGTCGATGGAGGAGATCTATCTCTTCTCTCTCCCCGTCAAGGAATACCAGATCATCGACTTCTTCCTCCCTAAGCTCAAGGATGAGGTCATGAAGATTATGCCCGTCCAGAAGCAAACTCGCGCTGGTCAGCGCACCCGCTTCAAGGCTTTCGTTGCCATTGGTGACTCTGAAGGTCACGTCGGCCTCGGTGTCAAGTGCGCAAAGGAAGTCGCCACTGCCATCCGCGGTGCCATTATCCTCGCCAAGCTCTCTGTCATTCCCGTCCGAAGAGGTTACTGGGGTGCTGCTCTCGGAGAGCCTCACACTGTCCCCTCAAAAGTCAGCGGTAAAGTCGGTTCCGTCATGTGCCGTCTTATCCCTGCTCCCCGTGGAACTGGTATCGTTGCTGCCCCCGCTTCCAAGCGTCTGTTGCAATTGGCTGGTGTTGAGGATGTTTACACTCAGTCCAAGGGTTCTACCGCTACCATGGGTAACTTCTTGAAGGCCACCTTCGCCGCTGTACGTTTTCCCCGTGGCCTTATCTAACTGTGCTTGATTCTAATTGTCCTGCTCCTTTCCCAGATCACCAAAACATACGCTTTCTTGACACCAGATCTCTGGCGCGAGATCCCCGTGTCCAAGTTCCCTTACGACGAGCACAGTGCGCACTTGCAACTTGCTGGAAAGAAGGTGTACTAGGCTTTTTTCTTCACTTGTTCATATTTGTCTTTACATACCATGAAACTGCAATGATTACGAGTTGCTACCATTTGTACGTGCGAGTTGCAATTTTTCTGGAAAAGCTTTCACGAAATCTGAGTACATATCTTTCATTCGACTGCAATCGGTGTTGACATGTCTTGCGTTTGGCATTCATCCCAAGTAAACACGCTTTGCTTTTGATTTATCCACCCATCTTTCACCCTCTCTTCATTCCTTGAATTCTCAGCTCCTCGCCAAAGGCGCGTCTAGCGTCGATCTGACTGTGAGGCTTACCCCAGACCATACATCTTGTTCTTCTCATGGACTTGGGCACCTCTGGCAACGGCGAGCACAAGAAAGCCGGCATTGTTTACTATGGTCAGGAAAGTCCGTCCCACCGCCATGGTTCAGACAGGACTGGGGATACATCTACCCCACCAGTTACTTCTTCGGGCACCGAATCGGATGGTCGACCATCTCCGTCTTTGTACGACCTGGATGCTTTCGATTTTCCAGCCCCGCCTCCTATGCTCAGCCCAACCATTCGAAGAATCAAAAGTTCCCCGTGGTTCAACATGGCGGAAGATAGGTACGGAGAAGGAACTTCTGTTAATCGCTGGAGGGCAGATGTATCTGCATATGACTGCACTCAGATGAAACGTCACTCACATGCTGGCATCGGTACTACACCTGGCGCTCAGAGGGATTCAATAGGCGGATGTTCTGACGAAACTTATGCGTCTGGAACTCGTCGCCATCACCATAAATTCTGTTCTGGTGAACAGCAATCCCCTAACATTTTTTGCTCGGACGCGTCGATCCCGCGCAGTGAAGACAAATCTTTGGCTACAGGATCGTTTCTCTTTTTTGGCGATACAGATACAAGAGTCCGAAACGATATTCCCAGCGCCTCCGGGTCGTGCCCAGATCGCTCTTCATGGAGTATTCCTACGACTGCTAGGGACTCTGGAGAACTGTCTTCCAGACTCTCGCATCGAATGTCGAATTACCAGGATCAACGTCCCAATGCATTGACGATACCATATCTCGAACCGCCAGAAACGCACCACTCCATGTTCGGCCCTCTACCCCGCATTATTCGCAAGGTGGCGAGCATGAGGTCGGACAATCCTCACAAGCAGGAAGCTTCCGTACACGATATATCGCATGTTGCGGGACAGAGACAAGTGTCCAAACGGAGATCCCTGCGAACGATATTCAGGCCATCCTCAGAGCGCGTTAGTGCTGACGATGTGCGACTTCGACACAAATCCAATGTGGATGCAAGATGCCCCCAGTTTTCTTTCGATACCAATTTGAGAGCGGACGAGGCTCAATCACATCCTCAGAATACTCTAAACACTTCTCAACGCGGATGGCCTGCTCATGACTCTGGTGGTGGTGGGGACCACCGAGTAAGGTTTGACAAGAATCTTGCGAGGACAAACGACCCATATCTTGCCGGGCCTGGGAGGGGAAAGGAAGAACTGTTGTCTTCAAGATCGTTTATCGACATTACTCCGGATAAAACGAGGAAGTCGACGGAGGGCGCTAGGAAGGAACGGTTCAAAACCTTGATGACTCGGGCCAGTATCAGTCTTTTCGGATGGAAGAAAGCAAAAGCAAATCAATCGTCCTCCTGCGGCATAGTTTCGAGTGATAAGTAGGGGTTGTCAATTAAAATAAACGAGTAACGTAGCAAATGTAGCGAAGAGAAAAGGGGCGTGTTTCAGCTATTATGAGGGGCCTCGGAAGGTGGAGGTGTTGTAGTGGACTCTACTTTTGAGGCAGCCGGGGTCTCTTCTGCCGCCTGACCAAGTTTCAATTCAGCTTCTATCCGCTCCCGTGCACGAAATACTTTTGATTGCAGATAAAAGGAATGCGTTGGCAACAACTGTTTACTTGACACAGGCTTTTCCGGAGGCGGTGGAGGGGAATTGGCCTTGAACAAGTGCTCGTAATTCTTTGGGGGTAGCACAGTAAACAATAGGTTACACGGAGACAATGAGGCAATCCTTACCTTGAGGACTTGCTCTAAAGAATCATTCCGCTTCACGTTGAGGATTAGTTGTGCTTCATCCAATGTCATACGGTGTTGTCGTGTCAGCTGGTCTGTAGGGGAGCCGGATGTAGCATGACCAACACCAGCGGCATCGTTACCCATGGCTGCTTGGGGAGAGTGTTTTGCATCTGGGATACAACTCATGAGCTGGAGTATTACAACAACGATGAAGAATAGGGACAAACTCTTGGCTGCCTGCCTGCCAGCCTCTAAAAACGCTTTGCCCAAGATCCTGGTACCAGTGAGAAAGATCTGGACGATGGCCTTTGGAGAAGACTGGAAGTGGACAGGGTTAATAGAGAAAGAGAGAAGAGGAGGAGGTGCGTACCATTAGGACGGAAGAGACTGAACAGGAACAGGCGTACTGGTAACTGTTCTCTTTCCGAAAAATAGGAAGTTCACGTGATTTTGAAATTATTTCACCTTGATTCTGACCATGACCATCAAACGAAAGGATTCCGCCTCCAATGTCTCCTCTCAGCATCCCCACAAAAAGCTCAAGGAAGCCCTTTCGCCAGATGCTGAATTCCAAGTCGTCAATGCCAACCTCACCCTTTCAATACCCCCCGTTTTCGCCACAAATCCAAGGGCAGGAGTAGAGGAAATGCTCGACTCCATGATCATGAGGTGCCCTTCTAATCCCTCAGGTGTTGGACTTGCTAGAACTGCTTTTGTGTGCTAGATACTCCCATGCCTTGCAAGGAGTCGTGCTCTCACATTCTAATCTCAAATTTGTGGACAAGGTTGCCCAGGTTCTGGGCGATTGTCCATTTCTGATTTGCAAAATCGCGTTCGACGCTACTGTATGGAGTCCTCGCGTTGGCTCAAGTCTCTGTGAGTAGTAGATTTTTAAAGCTACACGCAACACCTTTTTTACGATTCTCTTTCTTCAAGCCGGCAAAGTAAATTTGTGTTCGCCGGACCATGTATCTCTACTCGTACACCGCACATTCAATGTTTCTATACCGCGGCATCATATTCCGGCCGAGACATGGGAATTCGAGTACGGACCTGCTGAAAATGACCCAGAGTTCAGCAAAACGACCGAGAGGGAAGAGGTGGAAAATGTGGTCGAGAACGACGGCCAGGAGATTGACCACAGCAGTGGGGGGAAATGGGTGCATCGAGTGACGGGCGAGAGACTGGGTGACAAGGAAGGGCTACTGGAGTTCACAGTAATTGGGTGCGTCCTAGTTCAAGAATACTGCCCGAATAGACGCTCAAGGCTGCACACAGACTGACGGTGGCCAATGAGATGCTATCACTGTTAGGGTCGCTGCAGCCAGATCCATTCTCTGAAAGGCATAGAGTGTTAAAGGAAAAGGGGGAGGAGGTGGGGGGATCAGAGGGAGAGTCAGAAGGAGAGAGTGAGTCTGGGGAGAGTGAGAGTGAATCGGAGTAGTAGCTCTGTATCTGTTGTGGCGGTGTACCTCCCATCTTATCTGCTAACCATGACCACCAATCCATCCCACATTCTCATTGCAAGGAATTCCAGAGGCCTCAGTAACCCCGCTGCTTCCCTAAGTTCTCCTACTGAGACTCACGCTGCTGCTTCCGGCATCTTTCGCTCGACGGGCTCTCCTCCTTGGCTATTCGAAGATTGCGAAACAGACGGCCTCGAGACCGAACTTAGCACGGATGAAGACGACGAGGCTATTGAGATCGATGACACTTTTACCAAGAATTGCAGGCTGCCTGGCACCGTAAAGATTGTAGTAGAGAGCACCACGTTCTGGTTTGCTTTGTTCTTCTTTTTCTTTGTCCATACGCTCACATGCCACAGGGCGCATAAAGAAATCCTCTTCTTCGCTTCCCCGTTTTTTGAAGCCGCCTTAAGTGGCCACTGGTCAGAGACAGGTCGTACTCAGTCAACACAATCTATCCAGCCTAATAGTTCGATGACGGAGAATCAAGAGGCCGAATGCAGCAGTTCCATAGACAGCAATGTTACCACCGGAATGAACGCGCCTCAATCCCAACCTGATGGCATTGACGCGACTGCCACGGACAACGTCGAGACAATGAAAAGCAAGAAGGGGAAAGATACCGCGTCTAGACTGTATCACTTGCCACAACCATCGCGTCGGGAACCGTCTTCTGAGCAACCGAGTATGAGCACCGAGAAAGGGCTTACAGCCGCTCAAGCGATCGTCCTACGCAATCCTAAAAGCGGACCAGATGCGGTTATCGTCTTGAAAGAAGAAAAGGTTTTGTGCTTTTTTTCTCTGTTGTCACTGCCTGTTCATTAACTTTTTCTTCCGTTAGGCAACAACGTTCCACGATTTCCTTAGGTTTATATACCCGCAGTGCGTCCCCAGCTCGTCACCTTTTTTGCCATTGGATGTCTCTGAGACTCGCGCAGGATGGAGTGCACCATTACATGGAACAATGTCGCAGGCCTAATGAATATCTCTCACAAGCTTTCTGTTCCTTCGTTGCAAAACGAATGCCTTGCGTTCCTCTTGACGCATGCCGCGGGCAAGCCAATAAAAGCAATGGCCATTGCAGAGCTCTTTCAAGAGGAAGAACTTTACCGCGAAGCCAGTCGTTTTGTTTTGGATAATCCGGGTGGTTGGACAGAACAAGAACTAAACACATTAAGCCAGGAAACTTTGTTGAAGCTTGAGAAAAGGTGCGTGTCTCGTCACATCACGAAGCAGTAAACTGGCTTCATTCAAACAACGATTTTGTCAGACGCAACTGGTTCTTGGAGCGTGTTCTGAAACTAGGCCTTACCACGATATCGAAAGAGTACCAATGTGTAAGTAACGTTATTCTTGGTATGTTACGTTCATGTTGGACCCATGACACGCAGTGTGCAACTTGTCCCGACTCTTCTGTATGCGCGAAGCTCTTGGAAGAAAAGTGGCGCCAGGCGTACCACTCAGTGTTCCGTTTCGGTTAGTTCTTTCGCCTTTTGTCGCTCTCTTTGCATCCTACGTCCTGTCAACAGGTCCACCTCAACCCTCCATGGTATTTCGCTATCTTCGGATGCTAGAAGGCGTTAGTCCTGCCCTTGCCTTGACTCATACCGCTTGCCAGGCCAGCGCAAAATCTTTTGTTGCGACATGTAGGTCCTTATTGCAAATACTCAGGAATTCGACATAGGCAAGTTAATTTCCTTCATACCAGTATTTGATAGAATGTTCTCTTTGGGAGTCCGTGGAAGTGTGATCGACCCGGCGCCATTAGGGAGCCGCGTTTCTGCTTCAGCAGCAGCTGCCACGGTCAACGGACCCAGAAGACACTTCCTTTATTGCAGTCTGAAACCAGAGACTACCCATAAAGGGAAAAAGTCTAGAGATGCGTTTTGACGTCCTCGGACACTGCCCGCCGTAACACCGTTTCTACTTGTTCATTTTCTCCACCAAATATGAGTGAAATGAGGGAATATCGGGAGTACATGTACAAACCATTTACATACATAGTAAAAAAAATAAAAAAAATAAAAGAAAAGGGGTATTGTGCACGAACGAATGACATAAGTATAGGGATCCTGAGAAAAGACCGGAAAAGAATAGAAGAAAATATACAAAACGTAAAATGCCCGGATAATGCTAGTGTGCGTCGTTAAATACTTCAAGCGCCTTTTCGACTAACCATTCAACGAAGAGCGCTTTCCCAGCCATGTCGCTGAATTCTGCCCCGGGGTCTCTGGATCGCATGAGAGTCGCTGAGAGGAAAGGACAGATCAGGTTAATGACAGAACGCGCAATGAGAAGAAAAGTCACGCACGGCCAAAAACAACGCCGAGGTTGCGTGCAGTCATCAGATTAATATCACTGCGTTGCAATACGCTGCAAGACATAATAGTAAGCTTCGGCGACAAGAAACCAAATTACGATTGTCTATACCGATGGAGGTGCAGCATAAGCATGCGTAAAGTATAATAGTGGGCGTCTGGCAGTTTGTGGATTAAGTCGGACAGCGTTTTGAATTTACTGGCTGCGTCCTTTATACCGATCGAAGCAGTAAATTGATCGTGGAGATCATAGGTTAGGAGAGGGTCGGGAAGAGAACGGAAGTACGTCTTCAGCACGGACGTGATGCTGCAAATATCATTGAAGCGATCCCAGTCACATAAATCGAAAGAAGCATAGTCCGCCCGCTCAAAGAGCTGTGTGATTGCTTTGGTTTGACCGGAACCGCCGGTCTTGCGATAGATACCTTCGTAATCCAAACCTGAGTTTAGGGAAGGAAGTTAGCGTTTGAATTGATTCGAATCAACATAGCGAACCTACCTCGTTCTTCAACGGCTTGTATGCACTTTTCAACTATGACCGGAACGTCACGCTCACCGCTTCGCGAATCCGCCATCACTTGCTCTGTCAGGTCTCTCCCGAACATTGAAGGGGCTAGGAGCATGAACGTTGAGTGTGTGCACTGGTTTGAATCTACAGATAAAAATGCTCACGCAAGGGGACCAGTTCTTCTCTGGGTGGTGGCTGATTTTGTTGGGCACATGGAATATGTACATTTGCGATGCAACGAACATGAATAGAGGTAGAGCATACTATAAATACGTTAGAAGGTAGACTAACACAGAGTAAAACAATGCTCACTTGTGCAACGGAGTTGGGAACCCCACATTTTGTCGCCACAATGGTCACAGCGAGTGAAGCGCAAGATGCTTAGTTGCTGGAAATTATGTTCAATATGGGCCTTTCCCTTAGAAGAATCATTAGCAGAAGGTGACGCAGTTTCCTTGGCCTTTGAACCAGGCCATTTGAATTTAGGTGGCTTGGGCGTGCTGTTTAACTCGTTCTCCGATTTAATAGATTTTATGGATCTAGGCTCCACAGAATCATCATAGGTCTGTGACGGCGTTCGTACGATATCGAAAGGTGCTGCGGGCATCTCTTGAGAGGTTTTCTGGGGTGTTTCAATGGAAGAATTTTCCATACGTCGGGCATACACGGCGCTGAGTTGTGCCAACTCTTCGTTGCGAGCGTTTAGGACGGTCGTCTCTTCCAGGAAGACGTCTCGCACTGCCCTGAGTTCCGCAATTTCACGGTTGAGAGCTTCCTTCTGTTCTGTCAAAGGTATGAGTTCTCGTTGGTACTGGCTTCGTATGTTCTCAAGTCGCCTGGTCAAGGACCTCCCGAGGTTAGTTGGGGCTGCGTCAGGCGAGCTTCCTGCCGGTCTAAGAGATAGTCTTAATGAACTGTTCTCAACCACAATAAAAATGACTGCCATACCTCTTAGCAGACAGCTCTTCAACTTCCGCAAGTGTCATATCGCGTTCAACTTTAAGGCGCGACAAGTCATGTTCCAAACCACTGAGATTATCGTTTAGCTCTTTGGACAGTTGTTGTCGGATTTCTTCACGTCGACTGTCTCCGGACAATGCAGTCAGGCGTACAGCTTGGCCAGACAATAGCACCCTCAGTCGAGTGACCTCAGCTTCTGCATCTCGACGTGCTTTGAGTTCTCGGTCATATTCTTCCTGAGCTACCGTCAGCCCGGCTATGAAAAGCTTGCTTTCCCTCTGCAAATTTCTGTTAGTTTGGAGACGTCAGTTTCCTGTTGTCACTCACATTCATGCCATCAACCTTGCTCCTTAACTGATCAAACTGAGCATTACGCGATTCCATGACTTCCATGAGACCATCTACAAGATCAATGTCAATCTTGAGGTGCTTAGAACCCTGTTCTTTAGCAGTTGCTAAACTCTCCCGCAATTTGGCAAGCAGAACATCAGCGTCGACAGAGGCTCGCCGAGGACCTGAGGGCTGGTTCGCAGATTCCTGCTCCTTGCTCTCAGCTGGGGCATCAACTACCACCGTATAACCTTGTCCAACCGCTGATTCGTCTTGTCCGGAAATAGGTGAGTTGGCGCTGTAAGAATCAAGCACGTCTATAACGTCATTGTCGCCATTTTCAGGAGTCGATTGACGGCTTTGCTGCGCCTGAGACTGGTTATTGTTACTGAAAGAAGAAGCGGTGGGAGGAGGAGTGGAAGGGGTATTGTCTTGTTTTTGTTTGGTGAGTTTGGCAAGAGTGTCAATAGATTTTAAGGGAGGAAGACCGCCAACCGAGTTGAGTAACTCGGAAAAATCGGCAGCATTCATTGAGAAGCGAATAGGAGGGAGCGCCGGTGCAATGAAAGTTGTATGGGATAAACGCTGCATGGATAGGGAATCTGGATTGTATTCAGACACGTCGGTCGATTGCATCGACTCTGAGAATTGGAAGTCATCGGTGTTCTCCGTACTGAGGGATTCACTCCTACGTCCTTTGCCGTCCTTCGGAGGTAAAGCTGGGGGCCGCTCTCCGTCGTCATGCTCTTGAAAGGTATCACTTTCATTCCCATTATCAGCGTCAGTATCAGTTCCACTGTCAATATCGCGCGGTACGTCAGCGGGACTAGGAGTCACCGATCTTGAATTGCTCGAGGAATGATAAGCATCAAGACTACGGTTAGATGCGAGAGATGTCCGCCTAGTAGATGCAAATCCAGCTGTATCGGTGGGACTCAGCGAGGCGGATGATCGCTGGACAGCACTCTTGTCAACGACACTTGACGGTGTCTGCTCTGTTGCTGGGGACATAGTATCACTTGCGCTATGTGCAATATTTGCAGGCAGTTTGATAGTAATAGTGTCATCTTGTTGAAGTTCGTTGCTGTGAGTATCCGAGGAAGAAGACCGACTTTGGTCATTGTTCATGCGTTGGGATGAATAGGAACTTTGCAATGAATTAGACCTAGATGGTGTCTGGGATCTAGAGTCGGGGGTAAAAATCAACTGTTGTGACTGGCCACCTGTAGGTGATCCGTCGTACACGGGTAGAGACGCCTGCCTAGAGGGCAAAACAGATACCTGATTAGTTGCGAATTCTCGAGACTGTGACATTGATAGGCCAGGGTTGATAGAACGGCGCTTATCACGTCGCGACGTGACGGAAAGACCTTCTGTAGATGGAAGGAGGCTTGGGCGAAGGTTGCCGGATGTTGGTGGGAGAAAGTCTTGTCCCTGGTGGCCATTCAGGGGTCGTGACCCGTTGCTGGTTCTTGGTTCTTGGAGGGAATCGGGGACTGTGTCTGAGACGCTCAAGGGCTTTGATTTAACCTGAGGACCGTCTAATTGCTCTTGCGGGAGTCCAATTGTTACTGAAATGGAATTTGAAGCCGGGATGGATTCACTGGAAGATGGTGAACGACTGACTTGAGGCCTGGAGGCAGTCGCACTGGAGTAGGAAGGGGGCAGTGGATCAACAGAATTTACTATGGATGCTGTAGACGGTTGCCTTGAAGGTTCGGGAGGGCGAGAGCCCTCCGAGCGAGAAGACATGATGGGCGGGGGAGGTCTAATCTCATTTGACTGTCGCTGGCCGTCAGCTGAAAGTTTCTATAATGAACGAGGTTCAGGCGGCGAAGAATGCATCTTCATATATGACGAACATACCTCTTGATCACGGTGGAAATTCCTCGCTTCGTGCTCCCTGGACTTGGAAGAGCCGCTTCCTCCATTAGCCCTCTCTCGCTCCGCCTTCTTCTGAGCATGTTTCCTAATTTTGATCATCCGCTCATTGTGACAATTCATGCAGTAGATTCCTTGGCTCGTCTTTGCAAAAACAAGTTCGTCGATGCGGTTGCTGCAGACCTTGCATTTGAAACAGTGTGCATGGTATGAGTCGTCGCCGGTCATGATTGCCTCGTCAAGAATAGGAAGATGACAGATGTTGCAGCTGTAGGAGCAGTTCGCACAGATGGGAGAGCCATCAGACAGAAGGAGAAGGTTGGTATCGGCTGTGACTTGATTGCGACATTTAGCACACTTGAAGCAGTCGACATGGAAGAAAGATTGGCTGTGAAATGTTCAGCGAACAGCCACGGGAGGCAGAAACAAAGGAAACAAACCCAAAGGCAACGACGAGACCGCCCTGCTCATTTACGACAGACTTCTTGCAACCTGGACAGAGCTTTTCCTCGAGAGCGAGAGCGTCAGGATGAGCAGAGGATTGATTGGAATGTTGGAAATCAAGATGGGAGTGTTCGCGGAGGGGAATGTCGTGAGGAATAGCAGCGAGCATGGTCAGAAAGAGAAGGAAAGAGCCAGCGTCTGTGCCCAAAGACTTGCTACTAGGCAACACCAGAGACGATACGATTTAACAACAAACCTACTTACTTGCTACTTAATGTTACCATCCAGGTCACATAGTCACACGTTCTTGATCGTGGCGGTGCACCTTCTTCATGGCCCTGATCACCATCTCCGGCTTTCCCTGCGCAGGCAAATCTCACAGAGCTGACCAGCTCGCTGCCTTTCTCCGCAATAAAATATCTCAAGACGACTACACAGGTCCCTTCAAGAATGTCCTCGTTATCTCAGACCACTCCCTAGGTCTCTCCCCCGCTGCCTACGATGGTATCTTTCTTTCTTTTCTCCCCTGCCCTCTTCCACCAATTCCCCTTGAGACAGCAAATCAGAGAAGCCTGCTCGAGGAGCGCTCTTCACCGCCATGCAACGCCAACTAGCAACCGACACTTTGCTCATTGTCGATTCGCTCAATTACATCAAAGGCTTTCGATATCAAATGTACTGTGCCGCCCGTGAATTCAAGCTGCGAACCTGCACTGTGCGTCACCGTTCTGCGCCTTCCTTGCCTTCCTTGACCATATATTAGCTATATGTCGTCGCAAATCCCGACTTGTGCAGAGAACGAAATTCATCGAGGCCGCCCTCCGACGCATATGCACCATCAACGCAAGATACCACTTCTTACATGGGCTAGTAATGCATGCTAAAGCTTACACATTCCAGTCTGGAAAACCTGTTCATGCGCTATGAAGAACCTTCATCGATGGTACGATGGGATGCACCCCTGCTCACTGTGCTTTGGGACGAAGCAGATATCCCCGGGGATCAGGTTTGGGACGCGATCAACAAAGGAAACGTGAAACCCCCCAACTCGGGCACGCTATCTGTAGGTCATTTAGCATTTGTCCAGCCTTGCCTCGGAGTTGAAAGGATTTTAGAATGCAAAAGCCCCGGCCGATGCGCTGCAAACCTTGGAGAAGGTGACAGCTGCGATAACGACCGCGGTTGCATCGGAGTCGTCTTCCCAGTCCTCTGGCAGCACGATGGTTGTGTCTGTAGGGGATGCTCAAGTTTCGATTAATCTGCCCGGGCGAAATATTACTCTTTCGGAGCTACAGCGGCACAGAAGGCAATTTGTGAGTGTTCACAAGAAAGCTATTACACTAGGAACTACGGAACGAGGTGGTGTAGACTGGAGTGAAGAGAATATCGGAGTCAAGTTTGGGACATATTTAGAAGAGCACTTGTAGTTGAGTACAAACAAAAGTAAATACATCCTCGGCCAGTCTGAGCTGAACCTGTCATTGACGGTCATCATGCCTCTTCCGACCAACACAAACCTCTCCCTCCTGGGCTATTCGCGTCCAGGAGATGCTCTCCAGTCGAAACCCAAGCATGCTGTCCTCGTTCGCATGTCCTCCGAGACCCTCGATGCACTCGAATCTCTCTCTTCTAATCAACCCCAGGTCCAGTTCGAGTTCGGCCAGAATCCTGTATGTTTCCTTCCTTTAACGCTCTCCTCTTCCTGAACACGCCCAATATTAGGCCATATACATTGGAGATACCCATTTCCCTATGCAGTTCACCCAAGAGAGCACGATACATGAATTATTTCTGCGTGCTTCTTCTGCAACAAAGAAAACAGCACCACTCAAGTTGCATGCCAATGTTAGTGGCAAATTCACAGTTGAGCGGGAACTTGCAGATGATCTGCGGGACAAAATTCGAGAAAGTACCCAAGACGCTGTCAACCAACGAAACAACCACGCAATAGTATACATGCCAAATCCTCCCGACCTTCAGCACAATACCAAGAAGAAGAAGGAAGCGGCCAACATGTTTCGCAAACCTCTTCGTCCTGCAGACAAGCCAAAGGCTAGCTTGCCAGCACCTTCCCTCCCACCAACAAGGAATGCGTCTAGCTCCCAATCCCAAAAAGATGGTCTTGAGCCACTTCGCGCCCGTTTAATCCAGTGTCTTTCTCTAGGCGAAAAGACAGAGGAACAAGTATTACAGAACATGGATTCTAATGTCTCTCGCAAAGATATCCGGGATCTTCTGGACCAGGTACCTTATTTTTTGATTACCTTTCCATTATGTGACCTTTCAACGTGCAACAGGTCGCAGAATCCAGCTCAGTCAAGTCAAGCTCTTCAAGCAGACCTGTTCCATTATACCGCCTGAAGCCCACTGCTTGGAAAGAAGTTCGACCGTACGAATGGCCTTCTTTGACTGAGTCGCAGAGGACAACAGTTGCACGATCGGCGCGGATAGCCTTACAAAACCTTGGTATCCCGGAAAGTGATGCTGTCTGGACCCACGTTCGCTATAGGAGTCCCGGTAATGGTCAAAAGCCCTCTTCCTCTCACGATCGCCATCCTGATTCGAATATCGACAAAGTTGGTAACTCAAGCAAACCAGAACCAAAGAAGGGCCTGTCTTCCCGAGATGCAAAAGAAAAGGCGGTCAAGTCTTTAGCTGTTGACAAGAGGAAGACGATCACCATGAAGGATGAAAGCATTAAAGCCATATCCATGTCCCGAATGTCTACCCATGATGGGCAAGGCTCGGCTTCGCGTAAACTACCCCCAGACCAGCTATCTTCAAATGACAGATTCCAAAACCGCAGCCAGTCTTCTCAAGGGTCCAATGTTAAGAAAGCAAGCGACCGTCAGGTTCGAGCATCGTCACCGGATGTTAAATCGCATGTCGTTCGACAAACAGCCACAGCTCACTCACCCTCTCCCTCTGTGAGCGGCTCCGTTCATGGCAAGGACGACCGATACTCCTTCCCCAAGATCCGCAAGACGCGCCCTGAAGACAAGACGGCGCCTAGCGACGTGCCCCCCGAGACGACTAGAGACCGGGATAGAGAGAGGGAGAGACGGCGGATGCCGACAGAGAAAACGAAGGCTGAATACGAAGATCCTAGGGTGCATTCTCTCAAGCGTAAAGAAGCCGAAAGGCCTAGCGACAGCGGATATGCCCCAGCTGCGACTGTTTCTTCAAAGAAACGCAAAATAGACCAGTCGAGTAAAGGGAGGGAAGAGGGAAGAGAATGGGACAGAGAATCCGATGTCTCTGTCCATAGAAAGCAAAGCTCGGCGTCGGGTTTTGCAGATCGATCTACGGGCAAGAGCTCGACGTCCTCGTCACTAAAATCTAGCAGTGTTCACAGTTCCCTTCCTCCACGCCCAGCTCCCCCCACCTCAAATACGGCTTCCATCTCTCGTTCCTCGTCGACAAATGGGGCGTCCAGTAGCAAAAATGGACCATTGCCCAAGTCTCGGCGGCGTTCACCCATTTTCACATCTTCTGACGAAGACGAAGAAGACGGCGCAATTCCAGACAGGAAAATCTCCGACAAGAAACTGAAAAGTGCTTCGCATGTGCGTTCTGTAAACTCTCAGCAATCGAGGGCAATGCCCACCGACCGTGCTGCGCTTCGCGCCAAGTACAACAACTCGTATCTAGAGTATCTTGCCTCCTTTCAAAGGTTGCTCGTGCAGCGGGCGAAGATTGATTCTATGCTAAAGAGAAACGAGGGTGGTACGATAACCGATTCTGATGGAGACATCGAGTTATTGAGCACTGAAGAGTTGGGTCAGCTTACGCGAGAGCACAAACATCTTGAAGAAGAACTGGCAAATATACAGAAAGCCTTCGACGACGCCGATAGATGAGGAGCTCTGGTAGCTTGTAATTGTAATTCTTGTACTTATATTGTGTGTACATTAGCTGGTATCTTATGTTATTCGTTATTTTTGTTTGTTGTGCCAACCGGGCTAATAATAGAATAAGAACAATAGGAAGTCGCTCGCGTCTCAGTGTGCTCGTCGCCAGACTGAAATGCACTCGTCTTTCTCTTTTTTTGTATGTTCTACTCCTTCGCTGCAGTCGTAGCAGCTGCCTTTCTGCTGGCAGCTGCGTCTCTCATTTTCTTCCTATTAATTCGACCCCTTTACAATCCTCTTCAACTTCTTGCTGGTCCTCCGACGAAAGGCATCTTTGCAAACCATCTCCAGCTGGTTCTAGAGTGAGTATAATCGAGACGGAGTGGATGCATCCTCAACCCTTTTTACTTTACAGCCCGTCAATTTCCCCTCGAGTGCATGAATACTACGTCAACAAGTATGGGCGGTCCATACGCATTCAAGGTGTTGGTCCGGTGTGTCTATGTTTATCTGAAAGACATCTCTGTTTACTGACCCTGGGTCTAGTGGGATGTTCGTTTGCTGACCTTGGACCCCATATCAGTAGCTCATGTCCTCAAACACTCGAATGTGTACGAGAAGCCCTGGCAGTCACGTAGACTCATTACGAGCCTTATCGGGTGCGGTATGCTTGCTGCAGAGGGCGCGGTCCACAAGCGTCAACGACGCGTGGCTACCCCCGCGTTTTCGTTGAAAAACTTGCGCGCCGTTGTGCCCCTGGTATTCAGAAAAGGTCATCAACTTGGCAGTAAATGGGACGAGATGATATCAAGCTCGTCGTCTTCAGATCACTTGGTCGTTGATGTTTGCCATTGGATTAGTAGAGCAACTTTCGATGTCATTGGTCTTGCAGGTAAGTTTCCATCCTTAGGCTAGATTAGCTTCTACAATATAACAACTCTATCTAGGATTTGATTATGATTTCAATGCCATTCACCATGAATCTAACGAGCTTTTCTCCGCGTATAAGGAAATGTTCGAGGTGGCCATTTCTCAGGGCAATCCAATCCGAACCATATTTGGGATATACGCCCCATTCCTCAGTGCCTTATTCGTAAGTGTAACTAGTTGAGGATATGGACGGAATTTGTGAAATGACATGATGCACTCCTCCAGCCCGATCATGCTCAGCGCACGGTCAAGAAATGCCAGGATGTCATACGTCGCGTTGCTGGTCATCTCATACAGGAAAAGAAGGAAAAGATTGTCGAAGGAATAAGATCTGGCTCTCACTATGCCGGGAAAGACTTGCTAAGTTTGCTCTGTTCGTCGTTCCTGCCTTTCATATGATCTTCACAATTGCTGAACCTGGGTCTTTGTGCAGTAAAGTCCAACATGGCCACAGATTTACCAGCTGACCAACGCATTTCCGACACCGATATACTGCACAACATCAATACTTTCATGTTTGCTGGTTCTGACACCTCGTCCCTCAGTCTTACCTGGACACTGTTGCTTCTTGCGGAAAACCCTGCTATTCAAGATCGTCTCCGGGCAGAATTATCATCTGTAGCACCTATTTCTGGTGACGGATCACAGTTATCTGAGGAAGACATACATTCTCTTTACTCCGCCGTATCTGATCTTCCACTTCTTCACAACGTCGTCCGTGAATCTATTCGCTTGATACCCCCTGTGCATTCTTCTATTCGCGTCGCCACCCAGGACGACGAAATTCCTGTCTCGTACCCCGTTAAACACAGGCATGGCAACGTTCTTCATAACAAGACTTCCATTACTGTGCCTCGAGGTAGCTTTGTGCATGTCGCGGTGGAAGGATTCAACCTTGACAAGTCGTTTTGGGGAGCAGACGCTTGGGAATTTGTGTAAGCGCTAAGATGTTGTAACTAACGCATCCCTTAATTGTTAATTTTTCTTCCTATTATCAGGCCGGACCGTTGGGACCACCTCGACGAGCTTGACGCTCTAGAGTTGCCCGGGCTATTTTCCAATACGCTCACCTTCTCTGCCGGTCCCAGGGTGAGTCCCTTTACTGGTTAAGGTTGCTGGTATCTCTGACTTTCGTCTTGTAGTCTTGCATTGGTCTACGATTTTCAATGATCGAAATCAAGACTTTTTTATACATATTACTCACTCGTTTCAAATTCGAAACTACCGACCAAAAGATTATAAGAGCCAATGTGTGAGTCCTTGCTCGAAGTAATCGTGCTCACCTGCTAATTCCCTGATTTGGCATACTAGAGTATTAACTCGACCATATGTCTCTGGTAGGTACAAGGAGGGCAGTCAGTGCCCCTTACTCATCACCAGAGTGACCGAAACTGTATTATAATACGTATGGCCAATTTTTATTCAGGGGAATATGTGTACATTATAAGTTATTATATCTATTGAGGGCTTATTCCAGCACGATGTATTTCTGCAAATGTTCCGGAATTGCGGTTTCGAGGCCTTTGCTAACAAGCCACTTCCTTGAGAAGAGGCGGCTCTGGTAACGATAAGCACCATCACATAGGATTGTTGCGACAGTCGAGCCTGTTGACAAGTGACCGTTAATACTGCACAAATAAATCTTACGCAAGTGCATGTTCTTACCGGGGCCGAGCTTTTGCGCAAGTTCCACAGCAGCAGCAACATTGAGTGCTGAGCTAGCACCTAGGTACAAGCCTTCGGAATCCAGCAACTCGTATAACATCGCAATTGACTTCGTATCAGGCACGGTGAATGCGCCATCTACATCTTTTATGAAAGTAGCCAGATTGTCAGTAATACGTCCCTGCCCAATGCCTTTGAGAAATCAGTTTTCGTCTCGCGCGGCATTCGACGGACTACGCACCTTCTGTGATGGAGCTGCCAGATCTTTCCACAAGCTTCCCGCCGCTTGTGATATAACTTGTCAGAACGCTACCCGGAGGGTCCGCTAGCCATACTTGAGTTTTGCCATCGCTTTTCTCTTTCAGGTACTTCCCAATGCCAGCCAGAGTACCGCCTGTACCGGTTGCGCAGATGAATCCGTCCAGTTTCCCTTGAGTCTGGTTCCATATTTCAGGGCCGCTGCTTAGATAGTGCGCATGTGTATTCGCAGTGTTGTCAAATTGGTTCGTCCACAACGCGTTCGGTATGCTCTCCGCGTACTCTCGGGCTTGATGGTTGTAGTTCTTTGGGTTTTCGAAAGCAACCGCCGGTACGGGACGAACATCTGCGCCGAGCATGCGAAGTAAATCAATTTTCTCTTGACTCTAAAAACAAGCGGAAATAAGTGGTTGTTTCGTTTGCCTGGTTATAGGTCGCACCTGGGTATTGGGCATGTAGATCACGCATTTATATCCCTTTGCTCTACAAACATGAGCAAGACCGATGCCCGTGTTTCCAGCTGTTCCTTCGACGATTGTACCGCCGGGTTTGATCCTAGTACGGTGCTGAATAAATTATGGTTTTGGACTGAGGTGAAAGGCCTGTACTCACAGCTCTTGCTCCTCCGCTTCGCGAATGAGGCCTAGCGCTGCTCTGTCCTTTACGCTGCCTCCGGGATTCTGGAACTCAGCCTTGCCATATATGTGGCATCCAGTTTTCTCCGAAAGAGTTTTCAGATAGATCTAGAAGACGATGAAGTTATGTGATCAAATGAAAAAGACAAAATCCTCCAAGAGAACATACAAGGGGTGTGTTGCCCACGGCTTCAGTAAAGCCACGAACGGCTGAATGAGAATGAAAACCCCTGGCCAAAGGTGCGGCGCGCAATGATGGGAGCATACTGTGAAGGAACAAGGAAGACGGTTCAACGTTGGCGTCAACATTATACACATTCCCTGCAATTACGATATTCCGGCACTCGTGGAATAGCACGACATTATCCCGTATGTATTACTATTAGGGATTACATAAGCTCTCACAGCACTTACTGCTTTACGGGCAAGTATATATCCTCAGATGCAATGAAGGGATATATGAGATTCGCGTCGTGGGATATATCGATTAGAGAAACGTAAACAGTAGAATGAAATCCATACAAAGGGAAAAGTGAGATATAGTGCGAGGGCTGAACCAATGGGTGGGAGTCTGTATATACTTGCAATGATACTAAACCAAGTAGTAGAAAAGAACCAGGAGGATGGTGATAAAGGGTATGCAGGGGTGAGAAAACGGGTATAGCAGGAGATTTCGTAGTACGTCGTCAACACTGTTATGGCGTAGCCAGACAGCAAAATCTACACGTTGACCCGAGGAACGTTCAATATTGTTCGAAGTTGCAGGATGCCCAAACTATTGCTGGCGTTTCTTGACGTTCTGGGAAAGCCATTGGAGTCCTTCAAAGAGACCTTCGCCAGTGGTTGCGCAACTTTAGAACAAATTATCTCAGCTCCGCGACTAGGGACTTTGTAAAGAAAGGGGGTGTGCCGTACCTGGGGTGCACATACCAGGAGCGGTCGCGCATTCGATGTAAGCCTAGTTTTTCTGTTACCTCTGCTGGAGACATTGCTGGATAAAGTAGACACCGGAGCATGAGTGTACTCCGTGAAATATAAATGCAATACCGAACGAACCTCCGGGCAAGTCCTGTTTGTTTGCAAACACCAGTAATAGACACTCCTTCATTTCTCGGTCACTGAGAATCCTGTGCAGCTCTTGTTTTGCTTCATCAATGCGCTCCCTGTCCTGACTGTCAACGACGAAGACTAGGCCCTGGGTCCCCGTGTAGTAATGTCTCCAGAGAGGTCGAATTTTGTCCTGGCCTCCGACGTCCCAAACGTTGAACTTGACGTTTTTATATGTCACTGTTTCTACATTGAATCCGACTGACAGCAAACAAATATTTGGTCAAGGTCGTAGAAATGTCACTGAAAGGCGCACCTGTGGGGATTGTTGTCACAGACTGGTTGAGCTTCAACTTGTAGAGGATCGCTGTCGACGTAACGAACATCAGCCTGGTGCAGACAACAATATCGAGCTAGTATGGCGTACTCGTCTTCCCAGCTGCATCTAGTCCCAACATCAATAACCTCATTTCCTTATTGCCAAATATCTTGCCTAACAAATAGCGCGTTAACTTTGAAGACAGACGTCGTATGGAAACGAAAGAGGTATACCCATAGCTTTGGAGAGATTTGCACCCATGATGATTCTAGCTGATTGCTTCGCTGCGCTCTAGCCAAGGTCTCAGGACGGGGAATGTGACGACTCAGGAGAGCCTACTTGAACTAGGTCAAGGGATTACTTGGACTGTCATAATGTTACGACTCAAAAACCCACAACCACATCACGTGATTGAGCCTACGCGAAATAATTCAATTAATGAGATTATTGAACTACGGCTTTCACAATCAACTGTGGGTATAATACTTGTATGTATATCTGAAGAAGTCAAGCATAAGAAGTATGGAGATCGTGAAATGAACCTAGAGCTAAGATCGTTCGTTTTGGCTATATACCTTTAACCAGCCCTCGCCCATATCTTCTTTCAAAGATTCTATCTTCCGTCTGTAAGCGTCGTTATCACTAGGATTGGAGATACCGCCCTGGTACAACGGAGATGAAGCCTCAAAGAGTGAAGCACTAACACGATGCTGACGCTTTTGAGATTTTGATAACGGTTTTCCAAAAGAGTCAAATTGAGATGACGGCGGATGAGCCTTCGCTGAAGAGGATGATGATTGCTGCTGGCCTATTGAATCCGTTTGATGACGGAAATGTCGCGTTCGACGGGGAGCGACAGCACCATCCGATCCATCCCCCCGTGCATCATCTTCCTGGGGAACTTTATTTCGTGATGGGGGTCTTGATGAGTTGGAACTCGAGTCAAGTTGGAGCATAAGGGGGGAAGATATAGAGCCATCGAGGTTAACTACTCTTGTCCGAGCTATCTTCCTCCGACGTGGTTCGTGGTGCACTTCATCGGAAATGGCGGACTCAGGACCAGAGCGTGAGGTGTGTGGTAATTCCGCTTCCTTATGGGCACCAACACGAGGGTGCTCAATTTCGATAACGGTAGTGGGTAGCGATGATTGGGTGGCAATGGCTGGACTTGTTGGAGTATTCGGCTGTGGCTCCTGAGACCGATTCTGTCTCCGACTTCCGTCCAAGCTGATCACCTTTCCTTCCTTCCAAAAGTAATCAAAGCAATTATTGCGATAACCTTCTTCTATTTCGGTGAAGGGGTTCCCCTCTATCCATATTTCGAGCAGGTTAGGCAACACAGTCAACCTGCCTACCTCCAAGCTGTCTTCTAATAAGTTGTGACGCAAATCGACTCTTTCCAATGCTAATAGTCGTTCCAACCCACAAAGAGAGGCTAGACGATTGCGTGACAGGTTGAGGGAGATCACTTGGCCAAGGTTCAAATAAATGCCCAGAACGGAATCGATGATATTGTTGGAAAGATTCAAGCTCACAAGGTTGTAGAGCTCAGCCAATCCTTGTGGAACAGAAATCAACAAATTGGAGGAAAGATCCATATGAGTGAGGGAGGGCAAATGCAGGAGGAGTTCGGATGGAAAAGAGGTGAGTGAATTATCGGGGAGGTAGAGGTGTCTGAGAAAGGCCCAATGGGAAGGGGTTAACGATACGTCGGGCAATTGTTGATCAGACGTCTGGTGGTCATCGATTGAAACACCCGAATCGCGTTTGCGTCGGGCTACGTCGCGCAATACGGCGTCGACCATGACCTCGGATATGGCATGGAGGCCGCTGTTCTTGATCTTAAGACTCTTGAGTGACAGGGAGAGACGATCCCAACCGAGAAGTGCACGGGGGTCAACGTCTTCACATTCGAGCTTTTCCAAGTTCTTGAAACTGTCAAGGGGGACGGCATTCTGAGAGGGGTCGTCGATTAGCTCGTCTATTACTTTCCGGCCTGGACCACATATGGTGAGAGAGGGAAGCTTGGTGAAACTACTATAAATGTATTTCAACTCGGAGTCTATGGGGGGAGTGTCGCGGGAAGACCACCAGGCTGCGGTGCCCAGAGAAACGCGAGAAATTGCAGAGAGGGAAGAACGTATAGAGGCAAGCGAAAGGACATCGGGATCCCTGGGGAGCGGGTAGACGAGGTTGGGGTAGGTGAGAGGCCTGGAGGGCGAGAGGAGGGGAATGTCAAGACAACCGACGGGGATGGCGAGGGCTTCGAGGCGGACGAGAATGTAGAAGAGATGGTGGAGATCGAGGGAGAGGGAGAGAGGGTCGGGGTTGTTGGGAGAAGAGTGGTAGAACCAGGCGAGTGGGTTGAGGGCAGGACTCGGCTGGGGACGTTGTCGTTGTCGTTGTCTGCGAGGAAGAGGAGGTTGTGCGAGGGCCAGTTCGTTTTGGCGGATAAAGGAAGCAAGCTGGCGAATGTAAGTGTCGCCAGAGAGTCTGTCCATGATGGTGGGTGGATGGATGACCAGTTGCCATTATATAATCCTCCCATCTAATCCAATCAGCCCACTCACCTCTTCTCCCTCAACCATGAAGATCACAATCAAGACTACCCAGCAGAAGGTTTTCCACGTCGATGTCGATCCCGCAGACTCCATCGCTTCTCTCAAATCTAAAATCGAGCAGTCCCAAGGCCATTCCGTCGCTTCCCAGAAGATAATTTACTCAGGTTATTGTTCCTCATCCCTTTCTTCTTTACCTCTTTCCTTAACAACTTCTAGGCAAGATCCTTACCGACGACAAGACCGTCGACTCATGCGGCATCAAAGAAAAGGACTTTCTTGTCTTGATGGTCTCAAAGGTCTGTCAAGCCATCCTTTATCGTATTACGCGTTCTCCTCAATGTTTTCGTTTCGACTTGCAGCCAAAGCCCACTCCCGCTCCCGCAGCTTCATCATCTGCTCCTTCGACTGTGCCCGCGCCTGCTCCTGCAACCCCTCTGCCAGCGCCGCCTGTCGCTGCTGAAGCTCCAGTCGCGTCATCATTATCCTCTACGCCACAGGAGTCTGCTGCTCCTCAAACTAGATCTGCCCCTTCCTCCGCACCGGCCCCCGCCTTTGGGGACCCGAGTGTGCTTTTGTCCGGAACAGGCCTGCAAGACGCAATCAACAACATGGTAGAGATGGGTTTTCCTAAAGATCAAGTTCTTCGAGCGATGCGCGCCAGTTTTAACAACGCCGATCGTGCTGTCGAGTATCTTATGAATGTGAGTCTCATTGCTTGCTAGGAAAGCCATCTTATCATTCTGTCAATCAAGGGCATTCCCGCGCATCTTGAAGCGGAGAGTGGACGCCAGCAATCTGCTGAAGCTACTCCCCCAGTACAAAATCAGGCTACTCCTGCCCCTGCCGCGCCCGTCTCCTCCAGTCAGCCTCAAGCCCAACCTCAGAATCTTTTCCAGGTGAGCCGGCAGATACCGCTGTTTGGCGTCCGAGGCTGACGATCCGTTTCTTCTTTATAGTTGGCGCAGCAACAGCAATCCGGTGGCGGCAATCCTGGAGCTGCCGGCGGAGCACAGGCACCGCCAGGACTGAACCTTGATGCTTTGCGCGACAATCCTCAGATCCAGCAACTCCGGCAACAAATGATAACGAATCCCGAACTAATTCAGCCGTTGATTCAACAGCTTGCTGCGCAGAACCCAGCAATTGCACAAATGTTGGCTCAGAACCCCGAAGCCCTTTTACAACTTCTCGGGATTGAGCTCGCTGATATGGATGAGGGCGAGGATTCTCTTCCACCTGGTGCTCATGTCGTCAGTGTCACGGAAGAGGAAAGGGCTGCAATCCAACGTGTAGGTCTTTCACTCCCCTCTTTCTTTTTTTAACGCAGCACTGATCCTGTTTGTCCTGTCCAGCTGGAAGGTCTTGGATTCTCGCGGCAGGCAGCTGTGGAGGCTTATTTCGCTTGCGATAAAAATGAAGAATTAGCAGCGAATTACCTCTTCGAAAGCAACTTTGAAGACTAGACTCTTTTTCCTGGCGTACGATAGTAGTTAATATGTATACCTGTTGCTATTATAACATTGTATATTCCCGGACTGGCGCGAGGTCCAGGCACTATTGTTGTGAACTATGTTTGGGTCATACCTCGTTGTCAGCGCACTGCATGCCACACAGCCCGAACATTCCTCTACTTAAACTTGACGTTGAGCCTTGAGCCGGCCATTGTCGCCTTCCCACTTGCTAACTATGAGGACTCTGGTCCCCGGTGTTTTCTGTTCCCTGCTTGTAATTGTAATTGCCTTGTCGCTGCCCGCGACTGCTAATTCCAACTCCGTCACTGACTACGCGCCAAGCACAAACGTACAATGTCCCGACTTGTCCACTACCTCTTTGATTCGTACCTTCAGCCCCAAGAACCAAACTCTTCATCCAGATGAGGATTCCTATATCTCGACTCGAGAAAATACCGTTATTAGGACCGCTTGGACAGATTGGTTAGGCGATGGCTCTGGACTAGGGTATAACCTCTCGGCTGTTGTCAGCATGTTCCCCAAAGTTGGGATAGCTATACCAGGAGGAGGTCTCCGGGCTGCACAGTATGGTGCGAGCACTCTCTTAGCTCTGGATTCACGAAATGCTACTGCCAAAGATGCTGGGACTGGTGGCCTCCTTCAAGTAACGTCCTATATTACCGGTTTATCAGGTATTTCTCATCTTTATTTCGTTGCTTGAGGTTTCTTAGTCAGACTCACCATATGCTAGGAGGTTCTTGGATAACAGGATCGTTGTCCTTCAACGACTGGCCAACTACGGACGATCTCGTTTTTGGAAATGGAAAAGAATTGAGCGGATGGCTCCTAGATATTCCCTTCGTCACTCCAGACGGTGACAACATATTCTCCGACAAGAACCAGGCTTTCTACGGGAGTCTATTATGGAGTGTAGTATCCAAGGCTAATCAAGGAATGTGAGTATCTACAAAGCAAATATCCCTTGTCCGCGAATAACAGTTGTTCGAAAAACTCGTAGCGACACGAGCATTACAGACGTGTGGTCTCGTATGATATCTTATCACTTCCTGAGCCAGACGACGCGTTCGAACTTTTTTACCAATGATACCGCACATGGTGCAGGCCAGCTGTGGTCCCATATCACGCAGACGCCTGCGTACCAAAGCTTCATGATGCCTTTTCCGATTGTCGTCGCTGATTCCAGACCTGTGGGATCGAATTCGACCGCGGCCCTGTCCTTGGACTCTGTTGTATATGAGGTGCGACATTACCATCATATAAGTACGGACGCGACTTGAAGTCTTTGTCTTTAAGATATCCCCGTTGGAAATAGCCTCATATGATCCTTCCCTGTCCAGTGGGATGAACCTGTCGTATGCCGGGACACATCTTGTCAATGGCCGTTCTAACAATGGGTCTTCTTGCACATTGGGGTTTGATCAAGCTGGATTCATTATGGGCACAAGCGCCAGTCTGTTCAACGTGAGTATTTTTCTGCTCTCCCGTCAGCCTTCAGCTCAAACGGTGTCCTTCAGCAAATCTTAGACTTTGCCCACAACACACTGTCACAGTTCTCGAGCAGCGACAGTGCAGGATTACTATACCTCCTATCGCAGCAGTTATCGGAAGTCCGTACACGAGCCAACGATGTCGCAAACTGGCCGAACCCTTTCCAGGGCCTTGCCCAGCAAACTTTTCAGGACACTCAAGCCAGCTGGATAGAACTTATTGACGGTTCTTCAAACTCCGAAAATATTCCGTACGGGCCTCTGCTGGTCAACGCAAGGAAACTAGACGTGTTAGTGACACTTGAAGGAAGCGCTGATGATGTCAATAATTGGCCCAAGTATGTGTTGTTGATTAGTCGTTCATGTTCTCTCTTTCGGTGGACTTATTCGAACTGGTATATCTATTAGCGGCTCAAGCTTGATCGCTACTGCGCTGCGGCAGACAGAGTTCTTGCAGCCCTCGCATCAAAAGTTTCCTCCCATACCACCGACTCCCGAAGCGTTCATTTCTGCAGGTGTCAATGCTCGGCCCACCTTTTTCGGATGTGATCCTGCCAATCCAGATGACTACCCTTTGGTTATCTATTTACCAAATTCTCCTCCGCTTACTGGCGCAGACCCCGTGGCCAAGTAAGTGTTTGTTGTGTATATCATAGACATACAATGTTTACTTTTTCTTAAAAAGCACAGCAACCTTTCAACTTGCATATTCCCTGAAGCATACACGTCTCTTCTTTGATCAGGTTTTTTTCAACACTATATCTGGTTTTCTGCCAAATACAAACAAGCCAGACCCAAACTGGGGAAAATGTCTGCAATGTGCAGCTATTGATCGTGGCCGGTTAAGACATGTCCCCGTGGCACCACGCTCTTCCATCTGCTCTGACTGTTTCAAGCAATACTGCTTTGACCCTCAAAATCCTCCGAGTAGGTCGGAATTACCAAATAGAAAGCAGGTTTTTGTGGATCCAGATCCTCAAGGCATCAGCAAATTAGAATCATTTGTTGGTGACAACAAGCTCAAGCTTGTTGGAGGCCTAATTGGTCTTGTGGCCTTTATTGCTTTGTTATCCACTGCTATGTATGTTACTTGCAAAACTTCTATCATGTTGCATTATACTCACATTATACTTTAGTCTGCTGTACAGAAAATACAAGAGAAAGCAAACAGAGAAAGTGAAGTATGCGAGGCTGGTTTTTGAAGAGTTTCAGGAAAATCCTAGCTCAGCAACTTATCAGTTGCATGAATATTCTAAATAATATTGCTTTTATGCTACAATTATCTCAGGGACTATGATACCCAACTTTCAATCTGTAGATTCTCATTGTACTAGACTCTGGAGTGTGCTTGCATTTTATGTTAAAGCTCTTATTTTTGGCCTGATACTGATGTTTGTGAGCTAAATGCAAAAAGAAAAGGAAATTTTGCCTGGTCATACATCCACCCTAGCACATCAGCAAAACGGTGCTGACCTCCCATTACAATAGAAGGTGTCCAAGGGCCGGAATTATTGCACAGCCTTACATATATGTGTAACAAAATGATTTCCTTCTAAGGTTTGTAATCATTGTATACCTTGTATAACCTTGTATGGTTTGTATGATATAGCAATTATTATATTACCAAGTAGGGCAGCCCAAAAATATTATTGCGTGACAGAAAGGACAACTGTCCTAACATAGATGTAGCAAAGCCAGATATTAAATAAATTTAATTAATTAATTCAAAATTAATTAAATTAAATCAAGGAAGAAGAGGAGGGGGAGCGAATATCAGACAACCCGCGCTACCTGTGAACATGGGTTATTTAAGACACTGTAGGTCTTATCCAGGGATGTTATTACAAGTGTGTTTGAGAGGCAAATCATGCAATATGGTAAGCTGTAGTTGCATACTCTTCTGAGGACTGAAATGACTATAAAAAAAAATGTGGTCAGTTTGACCCTTTCACCTGCATAGTACTGGGAACATCTCTTATTAAATATACATACTCCATGACAAATTAGTCTAGCCAAGCTCAGGTAGATAGATGTATTGACGCAGTTGAGTGCAACCTAATTAATTTTTTCACACCACAGCAAGTAGCAGCTTCAACATCCAAAAGAAAAGCAAAGCTACTAACCACATTACATATCAATGCCTACTTGTTCTGAGTCGTTTAGAGGATCCCCAAGGAACCCTTAAACTGATGTATGCCAGCTATATTTTTCCAGAGTGTGTTAAAAGGAGCGAGTGCGGGACGTCGCAAGCTATCTGGCAACCTAGTATGGTATGCCCAAGATGGAGGACTGAGGAGCTATGAAGAGCTGAAGTCCAGAGTGAGTAACTGGGGACTTCAGGTCTTGGAGTACAGACTTACTGTACTATTTCAATCAATCCGTCGTGGCTTGGGACGTGTGACCCCTTTGACGAAAATTTGATTTCGGCAAACACCTGTGCAGCCTGGGACCAATGAAAAATTTCGTTGCTACTGACGTGTGAAATACTTTCTCTTATGGCTAGCAGCAGTCATTTTTTGTCCCCAAAATTTCACTTCGTCAGTCGTCACTGGGACACGTGACCAAGCTCATATTTTGGTTCGGCACAAGGGCTTGTGACGCGTGACCGCCGAATTGATTGAAATAGTACAGCATATACAGAATAGAATGACAGGTGGAATTCGGATGAATAATGACAGATGGAATAATGAATAATGACAGAACTTGGAATGATCAGTCATGACAAGTGGAATGATGAGTAATGACAGGTGGAATGTTGAGATGTCTGGAATGTGTGTTGACTGGAAGGCAAAATCTAACAGAGCGGCGTGCCTGCAGCACATGCAGCACAAGATGAAATGGCACCATAGCAGCCAGCAGTAGCTAAGGGTTGGCTAAGGGCAGACTTAGCCAACTTGACTCGGCAGAGGTCATAACATATTAGTCAGCAAGTGCGAATCATTTGAAAATCACCAACAAGGAGTGTTACTCACCTGGTTTTTTCACTAAAGCTTTCAGTCAATAAGTAAGACAAGAAATTAAAGGATCATGCTGTACACACTTGGAGACTGCCGAAAAGGCAGTTCATCACCAAAAGTGTAAGTTCCATGCACGCAAATGTCACTTGATACCATTATTCTGCCATGTCACACAAGATTGTATCAGATTGTAACCTATCTATGAGAATTGTGGGCACTATATATATGAATCTTATAATGGCTTGGGATCATAATTACGGGCCATTGTTGTCTTCTTCATGCAAGAGACTCGTAGTAGTTACAAGGCTAATACAAGGCTTAATAAGTACTTCGCAAATTTTATGACTCAGTGTGATTGAGCAAATTGCTCGTTACGAATCTTTTATTTATAAAAGTGAGTTCTTTTACACAGACGGTTGGCACGTCAAAATATGACAGTCTGTTGACAGGTGCTCCACCGTTTGCGTATCGCCTGTCATGGTGATGGGGTCTTACATCAACGAGCTCAACCTGCTTTTTGCATTTTTGGGCTATTATGTGATGGGCATCATGCACACACAGGAATTGCCTCGCATGGTTTCCCTGCTGGTTATGCTTACCAGACAAAGAGTTCTTTCAGCTCAGATCTGGAAAGATGTGTTGACATACGGGACGAATACGATGTCCCAAGGTCAGTGGTCACTACATTTCTCAAGTATTTACATTGATGCATTTTCTTGTTTAGGCTCCTTGGACACCACTAAAACCCCTGATCCAAATCTTGCCTCTCTCTTTGATGATATCTAGAATCGAGTCCTCTCAAACCTAAAACACAAGTCTCGGGCATCGGTAGAGTTGAGCCTCTGCCCTATGGTGCAAACTGCGAGTCATTCAAGTCTTTCATGGTTGCAACAACGGCTTCATCCACCATGGTCAACAGTTCCTGTGTACGATGCAAGAAACAGAACCTTCAATTATGATGTGCATACTTTTGACAATCGGCCTTCCTTGTTTCCTGAGTTCAAAGGGGAAATACCTGCGCATTCACTTGCAGTATATGGGTACCTAACATATATTCACGATAATGTCAGGGACCCTTGGAGGATATACACTTACATTCAATGGGTTTTGTTACTTGGTACAATTTAGTAGTGGCACCTCTTGTTGGTATTCTAAAATTTATTGACGTCAGTTTCTGCCATGTTAACCAATTGATTTGAAACAAATCACCTTGAAATCAACCCACAGAGAAAAATGCATGCACTCAACGCGTTACAGTCCACCCTTGACGACGTTCTCCAAAAACTGGAGCGACTTTATATTCAGCTTGGACGATATTCTGGCCAGATGGCTATTTCGATGAAGTTTGTCTCTGTACTCGGGCCACACAAAAGTTTGTGAACACCCAGTCATGTGGACTGGTCACGGTTCGCGTTCGCATCATTTACTTCTTTCTGTACTTCCACATCATGTCTTCTGAATTCTCCTTTGCTAAACCACTGTAAGACCAAAAGGGGGGTATTTTCTCCTGGCGTATCACCCCAACAATGTGTGAAAAAGACCAGTGCGCTCCTTCCCTTTCACCAGGGCGCCTGACCTGGTAACTGTTTGCCGGGTAGACACGACCTAGTGAAAGTGCCCCGGATCCTTGGTGAAATTAAGTCTTGTTTTGTCTCTTTCACCAGACCAGATCAAGTACTTTTCAGAGCGGTTTCCCTGATGTTTGGCAACCTATTAACAGGTTATTTTATAGGTCAGGAAAACAAGTGATTATAGCTCTTTTCACAGATTGTCTGTAACATATGTAAATACCCATCATACGAGTGCATCAGCAAAACGGCGTGGACCTCCCATTACAATAGAAGGTGTCCAATGGCCGGAATTATTGCACAGCATTACATATCACTGTAACAAAACGATTTCCTTCCAAGGTTAAGAAATATTGGATGAGGGTACAATAATTGTAGACCTTGTATAAACTTGTAAGGCTTCTATGGCATAGACAATATTGTATTATCAAGTTAGGCAGCCCGAAAACAGCATTGCGTGGCCGAAAGGATGATTTATGCAAAATCAACGGGAAGAATGAGTAAGCAAAACAATTACCTAATCTGCTTTGCTTGCTACTTTTACCCCAAAGTTGCCATCTTTGGGAATTGAACTCCAGACTCAGTCGATATCGAGCAGCGCACAGTGCACACATTAACCACTTCACCAGCAAGTCTTTCCTACATTAAGGCCACACATGCATGTAGGACAGTGCTAAGGGCCCAAGAGACACATTCGGGAAATTTGCCTAAGTTCTGTCGGCACACAACAAAGCCATAATGGCATCCCGTTCCGATTATCTAATATTATTCTCTATATCTTAAAATGGCATCTCATAATTGTTGGGACTTAAAAAACACAAAACAATTATTTCATACATCTTAAAAGGTTCATCCAAGAATTGCGAAGACATAGAAAGAGGATTACAATGTTATACAATTATGGCAAACCTCTTACTAGGTACCATAAAAATGGGCAGACATTTTATTCTTATCGCAATTCTAGTAATTACTTTGTATATAGTTAACATCATTACTTCCGCCTTCTAATATGCTTCTGAGGTCACCCAAAAAATTGTGGGAGCTTATAATTACTAAAATACAGTGAAAGGTCTCGGCCCTTTTGCTGATGTGAAACCTATTACTTTGCCTGGTGAAAATATAAAAGATTTTATTGTTTAAATTACTAGTATCTACTACAGGCTCCAGTAAAACAGGTACCCAGGGCCAGCAATTAACCAGGAAGCTGCAGGGCAATGTGAAACTTAATGAGTTTGATCTTACCCATTCCTTGGACCTCGTCAGAGTTGCATTCCTTCCAGTCTTACCAGCCTTGGCGCATCAAGCCCAGAACTCACGCACTCAACCCACCCCTCCGAATCCTTGTCCAATGTTACTGACCTTGCACTCCATGGTCACCCATCCATTCTTGACACATCGCACAGCACAGTCAGCATCTACATCAACTCAGCCTCTCCCAAACCTGGTCCCCTTCTCATTGGTATGCCGAGCTGCACTTAGCAAGGGCGGTGGCTGGCGGTCAGAAGTCGATAACAGCAGGGGGAAGTGATCACTAATGGCGAGTCGGCGAGGTGTATCCGTAGGCTGCAGTACCAATAGAGGGCGGGTAAGCGGGGTTGATGAGAGATGGTCAGGCAAGAGTCAGATGCACGCCGGTGAGGTTAGGTGGTATTTCAAGCTCCGCTTGAAATGACTTGAGTGATTTCCAATTTCCAGAGTTCGATATCGAGACAAATCACTTGTCTGACTGGTGTATCATAACACCCGATAACTACTTGTTTTCAGTTGAGTATTAATCACCTGTACATGTATTTATTTTCACCCTGGGATGTTTAACTATTGAAATGTACCCAAAATCCAGTACCTAGTAATAATCAAGTTAAATTTACCATATATGCCGAATTTGGAAGGATCACCTGATTTTCACCAGGGCGGCTGTTTATTTGGGATTTTCACCCACTCACCATGTACTTTTAACGGGGCCCTGGGTCTACAGTGAACGTGGCTGCATTTTGGCTCTGCATGACGAAGGATACTCTTACAGAAAAATTGCGGCCAAAGTAGGCAAATGCTCCACTTCTGGAGCCTTCAACTGTTAGAAATTGACAATAGAGTCACTAATAGTCAATAGACTTATAGTTAACAATGTAGTCAAATCTCAAATGCTTAACAATGACTAGTCAAGTAAGAAAATAGTGTATTGCTTCTATGTATTCCAATGCCCAATTCTGGTGTCTCGGTTTCCCAGACATGGTAGGAAAAGTGGTTTGTTTGGTCATATTGTGCCCAAAACACCTCAGGAGTGACTTTAGGCACCCACTATATTGTGTTCGAAATCGTTGGTACACAAACGTAACTTCTACACTACAAAATGGGTATCACCGGATGCGTATCGGCGAGGAGAAGATGAATCTAGAAAGATTATGTAAATAGCACTAGTCTAAATAGTGAATATCAGGGGTAACCCTGGGGTAAAATTTTCAGATCCTTACCCTTACCCCCCAAAACCCTTACCCTTGGTGGAGGGTAAGGGTTTTGAGGAGTAAGGGTAAGGGTTTTCCAGGGGTATGGAGGGTATGAAAACCCTTGGAAGGGTCTGATTAAAAACTCAAATAAAATAATATGAAAATTAATGTTAGAGTCAGGTAATTCTTTGTTATACTGTTTTCAATCATTTTTCACTCACAAATAACCTATATATGTGGTTCTTGACAATTTTAAATTGACTACAAACTTTACTCAAGCTCATATTTTAATGAAAATGCACTATCTATGTCATGTTTTTGTAGATTTACAGCACAATAAAGCACAGCAGCTTTCAAAACCAATGTTCCATTAGAGAATTACTGGTTTTGGTGGCTGAAAATCAAGATATCTATTAATAGAAAAATACCCTTACTCTTGACCAAGGGTAAGGGTTTGGTCAAGGGTACAAGATCTCAGACCCTTACCCATACCCTTGCGTACCCTTACCCTGTACCCTCAAGGGTTTCCAAACCCTTGATGATCACTAAGTCTAAAAGGAGTTATAAGTGAAATACTCGCGGAGAGTCAGCGGTGAGAATATTAACTATGTACAATATGGGTACCATTGGATGAGACTTGCAGAAGAGATTAAAAATCTGAAACAATTATGTAAGCTACTTTACTCTATAAATAGTTATTAACAAAATGGTGTCCAAATGAAAGGTAAAAGTCCAAATTCAAAGTGTTTGATCACTAATTTCAACATCAACATGGTACAACAAGTGCAAATCCACCACACCTGCAATTCCCTACCTCGTTCAGGCCGGCCACCTGCTCTCAGCAATTGTGACAGCCGCACAATCGTTCGAGAGGTTCAAAAGAGTCATTGCCATTCATTTTCCTCCATATCCAACCAGTTGCAAGGCTTCAATAAGCACCAAGTTCAGAGAGCCGCACACCGAGCAGGTCTTTACTGTCGTGTCACCTGCCAGAAACCCTTCATCAGAGCTCCTGCAGCGAAGAAAAGGCTGGCATGGGCTAATGCAAATGACAAGCGTGACTGGAGCATGGTTTGCTGGACGGACAAGTCCTCCATCGAGTTGGGCGAACATCCATCATGCTGCTATGTGACCTGCTGTGTGGGGAGGAATATCTCTCCAAGAACATCACTCCAACATTTAAAAGCGGCCGCAAATCGCTTATGGTGTGGGCTTGCATCACCCACAATCGAAAGGGACCCATTATTCGGGTAGGCACAGTGGAGAACGAGTTCAATGAGAATGGCAAGAAGAGGAAAGTTCAAAGGAGGACTAGATGGACCTTGTTATGCAAATCAAGTCCTCAAAGACCCCTTAAAGGATTTATTGGATCTAGTTAGAAAGGAGGATGGCCTAGACCTTCTTGTGGTAGAAGATGGAGCACCCAGTCATTAAAGTATTGTTGCAAAAGAAGCAAGAAAAAAACTTGGTATCAAGAACCTGGATCATCCACCATCTTCATCCGACCTTAACCTCATAGAACCTCTCTGGCTCCTTCTCAAAAATCATGTTTCCGACATCCCTTGGTCCCAAAAAAATGTTGATAGTCTTTGGAAGGCAATTCAGCAGGTCTGGGATGAAATAACAGTTGAAGACATCCAGAAACACACCAGCAAGATGCAAGAAAGGGTTGATGCTGTCTTGAAGGCGGAAGGAATGCAAACCCAGTTTTAAAGCTTCTATTATATTCTACAATGTATCATGTATATAACATAAAATTTGTTTTTCCAAAAATGCATTGTGTGACTAGCAATTGTATGATGAAAGTAAGACAAGAATAGGAAAGAGGATGCGTTAAAGTCACATGTTTACCAACTTTTGCGCAGCCCGAGTACTCTGTGGCCATCAGAGGTGCGGCCTTCCCAGATACAAAGCTTGTATGGCAATCATTAGTGCAACCTGTCTGGATGGATGCAAGGAATGCCTGGTGCCAGTTGTTCTCTGCCATGTACTTGAATCACTCCAGATTGGGGTCTATACTTGGCGTGGCACCTTTCATATATGATATGATGAATACTGTCTATTACAGCGATTGTGTACAATAAACAACATAGCCAGTACGCGAACCATTCCCTCAAATGATGTGTCTGCACTCTGATTTCTGCACTGTCTTGTGAACATTCCGTGCAATGAAGTGCATTTTCAATCAACTCGGGGGTGGCAGGAGCACCGCACAAGGACAAGAGCGAGTTGGCTGCTCTACGGAGATCGTGTTGCAGGCTGTTAAGCTGCAAGATGTTGAGCGGATCTACATGATACCAGCTGTCCTTCCCTTGCTTGTACAAAGGCTGGTTGTGCAGAGCCCATCCAAAACCGCTGGTCACAACGGATGTCATGTCATTTGTGCTCAGGCAAAAGGTCATGCCATGTACGACTGCCAGAATGGAGATGCCTCCCAATGGATAGAAGTACGTTGCACATGAAAACAAAGGTCTGGAGATGCCTCCCAACGTTTGTTTCGTCCTTGACTAGAGCGAAGAAGTTAAATATTACATATAGAAAAAGGGGCACCAATGAACAGTTGATGCATTGTTCAAGGTGCCATTGTTGACTACTGTTTACAGTGGCAAAGTTGAATCCCCACATGGTACACAGTATACACATGTTTGGCGTGGGCTTTTAGCTAAAGTCACGTGAAACATCGTGCAAATGACTTAGATGCCAAGTCCTTGTCAGCACTGGGGCAATACTAGTGCCTATGCTTTCATGTCAGGTGGTTTCGCCAGACCTGTAGCAAGCAATGGGATGCATACATGGTTGCTCTGTTTTGTTCTATAGCAGCGATCTAGTTACCCTTCTTTTCCCTTTGTGCGTAGGGTAAATGTGTCCATTTGGGTCCATCCTCCTCGCCCAAATTTCTATTAAAATACTGGCTGTTGGAACCCTGTTCTTAACATAATGGGTTTTTTTGTTTGAGATGCCTGGCAGTGAGACCATCCAATTAACCCAATCTTTGCGTTCCTGCAAATAGGATTATCCGTCGACAGAAATCGAGGAAGCTTTCACATGAGGAAGCTTTCACATGAGGAAGCTTTCACATCATACCCTGCTTCAAGGAATATGCGTAAGCCGAGTCCCTTGGTGACCTTTGTTCCATGTTGACGATAGGGTACATATAGAAATCCCCTCGGGGTGCCCGTCTTCCTTCGAACCACCATTATGGTTAAACCCTCCTTCGTCGGACATGCTCTTCTTCTGTTGTACTGTTGTTTCTTATAGAGACTGATTGTAAGCCCCCTCACGTTTACTGCGGCTTGCTATGTATCTGACATGACATATTTTCAAGCCTGACCATCATGACGTGCACCGGATATCATTATATTCCCAAAGTGTCAACATCTCTCTCGACGCTATCAATGCGTGTGCTAGGCCTTTGCTGCTACCGGCAGAGTTTTGGTTGGACAGAAATGTCGTAATTCAGCCTGTTGACTTTTGCAAAAGCACTGTAGTTTACCCCTTACTGCCTTTGAGTCCCAAACGTCTTACTTCTGTCGAAACCCTTGTTTACATGTTCAGCAACATTTTACGACATGCATCGTCCTGTCTTCGAGAATTGTGCAATCATCGTTTCTATGACATCAAATTGTGTGTGTTGCAGTTTGATAGGAGACAATGTATCCGGTACATGCTATCATACATATGATTGTATATGCATCGGTTTTTTACTGTCTGACATGACTTTATATCTATGGTTGGAATTTGTGCGTTAGACGACCAGGATTGGTTGCTGGCATTCCGTGAACTATCGACATGACTCACGAGCTGTGGTCTTCCAGGGGAACTCGGGTAAATCTGTTAGAAATTGACAATAGAGTCACTAATAGTCAATAGACTTATAGTTAACAATGTAGTCAAATCTCAAATACTTAACAATGACTAGTCAAATAAGAAAATAGTGTATTGCTTCTATGTAATCCAATGCCCAATTCTAGTGTCTCGGTTGTTGAAATTGGTGATCAAACACTTGAATTTGGACACCATTTTGTTAATATCTATTTATGGAGTAAAGTAGCTTATGTAATTGTTTCAGATTCTTAATCTCCTCTTCAAGCCCCATCTAACGGTACCCATATTGTATATAGTTAATATTCTTACCACTGACTCTCTGCAAGTATTTCGCTTATAACTCCTTTTAGACTAGTGCTATTTACATAATCTTTCTAGATTCATCATCTCCTCGCCGATACGCATCCGGTGATACCCATTTTATAGTGTAGAAGTTATGTTTGCGTACCAACGATTTCGAACGCGATATAGTGGGCGCCTAAAGGCACTCCTCAGGCATTTTGGGTACAATATGACCAAACAAACCACTTTTCCTACCATGTCTGGGAAACCGAGACACTAGAATTGGGCATTGGATTACATAGAAGCAATACACTATTTTCTTACTTGACTAGTCATTGTTAAGCATTTGAGATTTGACTACATTGTTAACTATAAGTCTATTGACTATTAGTGACTCTATTGTCAATTTCTAACAGGTTATGGGCCCCAGCTTATAAACTTGGCTATACAATTGATTACAGTTTTATGGCTGTCTATTACATTTTGAATCTGGGGGATTACAAACTTGGGACTACAAACATTACAAAGGGATTACAACTTGGGACTACAAAATGTTACAAAGGGATTACAACTTGATACAAAGAGACTACAAATATGTCGACATCAGACAACAACTCGGTTGCCAAAGTAAAGCCGTTGTCTAATTCAAACTACACTGAATGGTGTGGTGAGATGAAGGCTTGGCTAATGCGAAATGGACTATGGAGACTAGTTTCTGGGAAAGAAACAAAGCCTTCCGATCCTAAGGAAGCAAAAAAATGGGAGATAAAGGAAGAGTTGAAGTCAGCAGGAGAAATCTACTTGTTGGTGGGTGCATTTCAGAGGGCATGAAGAAGACCATATCAAAATGTGGGCATTATTGGAGGCTGCACACCTATCCAAGAAACCTGGCACTAGGTTCAATGTGTATGATGACTTGTTCTCTATCAGGAAACAAGATGACGAGTCTTTGGTGGATTTGGGAACCAGGATAGAGAAAGCTATGCAGGCAATTCAAAACCTGCGTCCTGCCGACTTCAAGATCGAGACATTGGATGAAGAACTTCAGTGCATAGCACTTATCCATGCTTTGCCAGAGGATTATCGTCACCTCACAATGCCTCTCTTATTGTTGGATAAGCTGGACAAGTCAGTAATAATCCAGGCATTCCGAAGCGAAGAACTAAATTGACAACGTCAATCTGGAGGAGAGTCGCTGAACCAGGCCAAGGCAGGAGGGAATGGATACAAGGGGAAGAAGCCATACAATGGAGGAAATAGGCCACAGGAGGATAGAGATACATGTCGCTATTGCAAAGAAACAGGTCACTGGGTACACAATTGCCCTGAGATTGCAAAGAAGAAGTGTAATACAGAGAGTGCCAAACAGGCAAATGAAGAGAAGGCTGTAGCAGTAACAGAATTTGCTGGCAAGGCAAGTGCTGTTGCTGAACATGAAGTCAATGCTACATCTTCTAACATTTTTCATTGGAATATGGATACAGGTGCCACTTCTAATATGACCCCACACCACAATTGGATTCGCAATTATACCCCTTATAGAGTGCCAATTAGACTAGCGGACCATAGAGTTATATATTCAGAAGGTGTTGGTACAGTCAGATTTAGACCAATAGTTAATGGAAAACAACTTAGAGATGTAGAATTTACTAGAGTACTTCATGTTCCTGCGCTTCGTAATAATCTTCATGCTGCTTTATATTTGACAAAGAACATTGACATACATATTTCTCATCATAAAATGAACTTTTCACAAAAGAAAGACCTCCTATTCACTGCTACTATTGATGATGATAATATTGGGTATTTAGATGGTTCTACAGTAGACATAATGGAGAATGTACATTTGGCTTCAACACTACCTCTTGATTTGTCACTTTGGCATAAACGGTTAGGACACCACAACTATGATAGCATCAAGCTTATGATCAAGGGAAATCTAGTTGATGGTTTGATCATTGATTCCAAGGCAAAACCAGATCCTATTTGTGAACCATGTCTAGCTGGCAAGATGCATGCAAACTCATTCCTGTCATCCGAGAATAGAGCTACTGAAGTGCTGGAATTGATTCATTCAGATGTACATGATGTTGGAGTCATCTCTCATGGTGGATATCGCTACTGGGTGTCATTTATTGATGACTGTGGACGGTTCAAGGTCTTTGTCCCTCTCAAGAAGAAAAGTGATACTTTTGAAGCATTCAAGGCATTCAAAGCATGGGCTGAGAATCAAACTGGAAAGAAGATGAAGCACTTTAGAGATGACAAGGGTGGCGAATATATGTCCAAAGAATTCCAAGCCTATCTGGATGAATGTGGAATTGTACGGGAGCATACTTGCAGGAATAGGCCACAGCAGAATGGTGTAGCTGAACGTGCTAACCGCACTGTTGCTGAAAGGATTGTTGCATTGCTGGATGAATCTGGTCTGTCCAAGAAATTTTGGGCTGAGTGTTTGGCTGCACTTGTACATGTGCTGAATCATTGTCCCACATCTGCTGTTGTTGGAAAGACTCCATATGAAGTCTGGCACAAGAAGAAACCTGATGTTAGCCATTTACGTGTTTGGGGTTGTGTTGCATATGTTCATATCCAGAAGGATAAACGAGGGCACTTGGGTTCGCACATGGAGAAGTGCATTTTTATTGGATATCCGGAGAGTTATAAAGGCTGGAAGTTCTACAATCCTGAAACAAAGAAGGTCATTATTTGCGAAAGGGCCGACTTTGACGAACACTACACCTATGCAGTTCGCATTTGTAGATGCATCCTCAACCACGCTCCAATAGGGGCCTATTATGAATGCTTCAACATACCGGAGCGAACGTCGTGCACCTGCGAGGATCATCCCCTCAAGATGCGCGATCATATTTTACGTCACTGTGGCCAGTACCAACGCGACGAAGACGGACCACCTCCAAGGTATTACTTTGGGTTGGTCAGATTCCTGGAACAGAACGAAGCGACATTTTCTTTCAGACGGCCCCAAGGGGTCGGTTGAGCAGCTAGGGCAGAGTCCCGGACTGGTGTGCTCCTAGGCCCGGAGTCAGGCAGTGCAGCAGCTAGCAGAACGGGTTGGAACTCCTTTGGAGATGTTTGGGCGAGCGGTCCTGCCTCTCCCTTACTGTAAGCCCCCTGGACGGATAGCAAGCCTTAAGGAGCTTCGGTGTTTGACTCATGGCAATGAATATATTGGATTTTTTGGTGCCTTCAGCGCACCCAAAAAAGAGCGTCTAAGGATGGATTGGGCGCGAGCGCACTGGATGACATCTATTTATAGGCAGCATTATCTCGGAAAAGCGGTAGCATTATTTTTAACATCCGGTAATCTTGAATCCGGTGCTGGACCTAATTCTGCAATTGACATGACCTAGACATGTGACTCAATAAGATTAGATAGCCGTCTGTCAACGAGGACCATCCCTGGCATTGAACTGGCACTTACTATTTCCGGACATTTCTTCCATTTTGGGAAGGGCGGTTTAACCTCCATATCCAGGAACTTAGATATAATGAAATTAAGGAAACAAAATCTATAAAATGTACATATATGTAGACTATTCTAAGGAAAGGCACAAGGAAGAATGAGAAGATGGTGAGTGGTTCACCACCTTCTCATTCTGCACCTGCTTTGCACTCGTCTTTGCATCCACTCCCTTGCTGTTAGAAATTGACAATAGAGTTACTAATAGTCAATAGACTTATAGTTAACAATGTAGTCAAATCTCAAATGCTTAACACTGACTAGTCAAGTAAGAAAATAGTGTATTGCTTCTATGTAATCCAATGCCCAATTCTAGTGTCTCGGTTTCCCAGACATGGTAGGAAAAGTGGTTTGTTTGGTCATATTGTACCCAAAACGCCTGAGGAGTGACTTTAGGCGCCCACTATATCGCGTTCGAAATCGGTGGTACGCAAACATAACTTCTACACTACAAAATGGGTATCACCGGATGCGTATCGGCGAGGAGAATATGAATCTAGAAAGATTATGTAAATAGCACTAGTCTAAAAGGAGTTATAAGCGAAATACTTGCAGAGAGTCAGTGGTAAGAATATTAACTATATACAATATGGGTACCGTTAGATGGGGCTTGAAGAGGAGATTAAGAATCTGAAACAATTACGTAATCTACTTTACTCTATAAATAGATATAAACAAAATGGTGTCCAAATGAAAGATAAAAGTCCAAATTCAAAGTGTTTGATCACTAATTTCAACACTTGCATCCCTCCTGCTCCTACTCCTCCTCGCCGACTCTTTGTTCGAGTTGGTCAGCCTCGTTCGTCGTCGTTCGCTGTCGGTCGTTGTGATGGCGTAGTACTTTTCATCTCATCTTATCTGTGTCTATAATCATCTGCCGGACTCGCTTACCTCATGTCATGGCTGTGCCATATTTGCTCTTGTTACTCTAGTATAGATCCTTTATAATTGTCGTAGTTACATATAATTGGGACATCTTACTTCTTGTCGTTAAACATGTTCTAAGGTCAAAGACTATCGAGAGTCTTTTACTCTACCCTCGCCGGCTGAGCACCCTGTCATCTGCTCCCCGGTCTCGGGTGACAAGATCCCTCGCGAGGGTTACACGTGTCGCCTGTGACATTACTCGTCACAGGCTCGCCCCTTTCATCCCTTCCACACCGAAGTTATCCACAACGCGTCACAGTCGTCATCGTCAATCGTCAGCAGCGACTTCATGCCCCTCACGTTCCCCTACCGCGCCTCCGTCTCATACCATCGCCCACCCCACCGCCATCTAAACGTCGTGTCCCTTTCCCCCACCGGTGCTCACCCTGTATCCGGCTTCATAACCTCACCCTACGCTCGTATCCTCCCACTGGCCTTCTCCTTGTTGAGCTCAACGTTTCCCCTCATTCTCGATCTGTCGTCGTGTCAATCGTCGTCGTTGTGAGGGTGTCTGAGGCCAGCGGTCGTCGTCGTTGTCTTCCGAATAGGAATGGCAGGCCGGCGGCCGTCGTGATCGTTGTACGAGACGGTGGTGGGTGGTGGCCGTAGGTTGGTCAGGTGGTAGTCGTCGGTTTGCAGGTGGTTGGTGGTAGCAATGAGGCGGGTAAAGTGGTGGTTGGTGGGCACGCGAAGGCCAGCCAAAGGGGAAGATTGTGGTGGAGGGTGGTGGAGGGTGGTGGTAGGCAGGGATGCTCAACGACGAAAGCGGCTGCAGCCAACCCCACATGGTTGGTTGGTTCACTTCCGGATATGGAAGGTCGGCTTCCGGAATGGAGCTCGTCCTCGAGCACGACAAGCATGAAAGGTTCAGCTAGAGATATGATACTTTTATTGGATAATACAGTGTAGTAAATAGCTTACATTGCTAATGTAAGGAAAAATTATCGAAAGTAAAGAAAAAGAAAATGTTGGAAGGCCAAGTTCGACCCGCGTGGTGATTTCGGAATCTGTCGTCAAAAAGAAAAAATCATAACTTCACAAATACTGAATGAATCCTTCGCTAAAAAACTTAGAATTGTAGTATAGGTAGTCTAGTTTTTAAAACAACTTTGTTTTTTTAAGTGCGTGCCTCTGTTAGTGGTATGTCTCAAATTTACTAATCTCAACGGTCGAAACAGCTTTCTCAACGACTTTTCATCTCAGATATTCTGGTCGATGTAATTACTGAACAAGCTCAAGTGGGATTTGTTAAAAAACTATCGAGTCTACTAACTACTCTCTATACATCAGGAAATTCCATTTATGGTCCAGAGTGCTCTGTGTAGCTCTAGGTGTCTCCAGGAGCTCCAGAGCGTCCAGAGCTGCAAAGCCCTCTGGAGCGCTTTGGGACGAAGGTGATCTAATGTTCCCAGCTCTCTATGTCTCTCTGAGCAGTTCAAGGGACACTTATATGAGCTTCAAATGTCTCCCTAAGCAGTCTCAAAAGTCTTTGTTCAGGCCAATCTGGATTCTAATGTGTGGGAAAAAATATAGTGATTTCTGAAATCTGGAGGTAAATTGCATTGGCAGTGTCTAAACCACCTATAGTGGCTACATAGATACAAAATACATAGTAATAGGAAATGAAAGAGCTCCCCTCAACAACAAAAAGACAAAATGAAACATATATATGTAGAAACCGAGGGGAGGAAGGGGAGGACACCCTATCCTCTCCAGTATTTCATATCCCTGCATCCCCACCTCTTCCCTATGGAATCCCCTTCCCCATCTCCTCACTGCACCATTCCATCCTGATCCCCATCACCATCCTCTCCATCACCATCCCCATCCCACTCCTCCTCCTACCTGTCAGTTCAAGTACTGGTGTTGACCAGTGTCCATGGTGAGGTTGGTGGTGGTGACAGTAGTGAAGAACACAGTAGAAGACTCAAGAGATGGCACATAGCAGGCTCAGCTACCAGCAAGACATGATTGGGGGTAGCCAACCAAGGGGCAGTGGGTGGCAGTAGCAGCGCTGCAGCACTGTAGCAGTGAGCCCTGAGGGGTGGTAAATGATGGCGGTAGCCAGAGATGGGTGGAGGTAGTTGAAGATAATGGCCGTGGTATGAGTAGTGAAGGCAGACAGCAGCCTGCAGCCGTGGTCAGAGAGGGGTGGTGGTGGTGGTGAACAAGTGGGGGACTCTGACAACGAGCGTTGGTTCATTTTCTTTATATGGCAATTCTGATGTTGTCATGTGATGTCACATGATGTTCCCCAAATAAATATTCTGATTTTTCGACGAATTTCGGACTATTTTACAGTGCAAGACAATTAGACCACCAAACCTTTTGATATTTTGGGAATAAAATTCGATATATTATCTAAGTCTAACCTCCAAATTACGAGAAGAACGGTGCAGAAATGATCTCAGAATAACGAAATCTTTCTTTGCAGAGGAAGAAAAGGGAGGAAAGTGCTCTAACTCAGTTGTTTCTCAACCTTTCTCTACAAAACTTTCAGGATAGTGTTTTAAAGCTATAAGAACCTCGAGCGTAAAAAAATCGCGATGTAAATCCATCAGGAAGAAGTGCTTCTATTAAATGATCCGATTTTTCGACGAATTTCGACGAATTTTCAGCGCAAGACAACGGCTGGATCAGGCCTTTCGATATCTGGGATTTCAAATTTGAATTGCATGAGACTGACAATGCCCAATTATCTAAGATAACGGTGCAGAACTGCTCTCAGAAAGACGAAATCTTTCTATTGATGGGAAGGAAAGGGAGGAATGTGTCATAACTCAATCAAATGTTCATGTATTGACTCCAAATTTCAGGAATAGCGTTTTCTGGTCCGGGAACGGAAATGCGTAAAGAAATCGCGAGGAAATGTCATTCAGAAGTTGTGATATGAATAAATAATCCGATTTGTCTTTGAATTTCGTCGAATTTATAGTGCGAGACAACAAATAGATCAAATGTTTCGATATTCAATAATTAGCATTTCATATACAGTCGTTCACTAAATTCCAAATATCAGAAAGAACTGAGCAGTAATGATCTCAGAACGATGAAATCTTCGTTTGGAGAGGAAGGAAAGGAGGAAGGGAGCATAACTTTGTCAGACCTGAATCGTTTCAGTTGAAACTTTTAGGATAGTGTTTTCTAGCTACAATTCATAGACTAATGCAAAAATCGCGAAGTAAATCGGTCAGGAAATGATCAAGAAAATAAATATTGCGAATTTCAAATGAATTTCAAAGAATTTTGAGCGCGAAAGAACGCGGAGACCTTACCTTTCGCAAACTTGCAAGATGGATTGAATATAAGTCGAACATAGATCCCCCAAATATCTAAGAAAACAATGCAAATTTGACCTCAAAAGAGCAAAATCTACTTAGAGGCCAGTACAGCAGGAAGGAAAGACATGCAGTACCACCAATACTGCACGGATTTTGAAAAGACTTTGCAGAATGGTATTTTCTCCATGTAGTGTAACTGATAAAATGTGATGTCAAAACATGATTTTACCTGTCAGTTAGAAAGACACCCAGAGACATGCAAAGCACCCCCAAAGTAGACAGCTCATACAGAGCCACACAGAGTGTATTGGTAAGTTATCTCTCAGGGAAAGCATCATAGAGACACTTAGAGCCACACAGAGACATCTGGTGTCTTTCCTAATCACCAAAGTCACATAGAGTGCTCTTGCTCATAAAGTGGTTTTCCTGATGTATCTAACATTTAAGACTGACCGACTGTGCTCTCCTTCGTGCTTCGTCGTTGTGCACAACGACGAGCTCGAGTCGGGAATCGGCAGGCTGGTCGCCGACTAATTGGATTTGGCCAAATCAACCAACTGTTGGTTGATTTTGCCGTTGTCCTTGCACCACCACCACCCTTCACCACACTTCCGTCTCCACCTCTCACCACTCTTCCCCACCACCTTCCACCACTCTTCCCCGCCATCCACCGCCTCTCACCACCACCACATTGATTACCGCCACGACGAAGACGTGCAACAGTGCTGGCCACGGTGGAGTCGACGAGGACCACGACCACGACGATCGCCAGCATCAGAGCAGCGAGAAGTGACAGGAAGCAGGGGTGGAACGGAACGTGTGGGATAGTGGTGGGAGGTTCGATGACAGCGAGGTAGATGAACCCCACGACGGGTTACAGAGGCCGACGACGGCGAGGCGGGCACTCTACGTGCTCGCCAGCAGGTACCACCACTCCACCACTGTCTCCACCATCGCATACTGCCACCATCGTCCCGTCTCCCACCACCATCACTCCTCCCTTGTCTTCACGCTCCCCTCCACTGCTTCACCACCCCTCCTTCCTTCCTTGATGCCACCACCACCCGTCACCGCCAAGCTACTGTGGCGACAACGACGATCGCCGCCACCACCACCAGCATGTTGAACACCCCACACCACACTCCTTGTCCACCGCCACCTCTGTCTTGTGGCACGCACGCCATCCTCCCACCATCAGGGCTTCGCCGTGCGACTAATGATCGCCGCCGCTCGTGCCACGCCAGCAGCCACGGTGGAGGATGTCAAATACGGGAGGGGGTGGATGGCATGCCAGGGAGAGGAGGGGATCATTTAGTGAAGGAAAACGGATGGGAAGCCGTAGGGTGGTTGGGCGATGCAGGGGAGGAGACATCAAGTCGACATGGGGGAGCCAGAGACGCTGGGCACGATCGAAAGGGAAACGAGCGCAACGTAGAAAAGGTGAAGTGTAGGGCGGACCCTACTAGTGCCTGACGGTCGACCGCTCTCGGACCCGAGGGAGGGCGGAATATCCTCCCCTGCTCATGCTTCTCTTTTTTCTTTCTTAATATTCACATTTTCATTTTTCCATTGTACTATTTTCATGCATGCTGTATTTATGTAGTTTAAATAAGTTAAATAACACTATCTTCTGTTAGAATGAGTGGCCCATCCCAACTTGGTAATAAGTACCAAATGCGGAATCCATCACGTCTTGCGAGGCCGACATTGTGCCCATCGCGACGCGAGGAAGCTGCAAGGCTTGTCCATAATCTAATCTTATCTAGTTCACTCAGGTGGGCCTACGCACTAAAGATAGCTTACATCTAATTTAAAATTGAAACTATTTATGGACGTCATCCAAAAGTGCCCCGCCCAATCCATCCTTAGACGCTCTTTTTTGGGTGCGCTGAAGTCGCCAAAAAATCCTAATATATTCATTGAGCCAGTCAGAATTTTTTGCCCGCTAAAATATGGCGCGCAACGGCTGCCAGAGCCAAAATATTCAAAAATGCGCTCAAATATTGAATGCAGCTATTAATAGACGACATCCAAACCACCCCTGCCCAATCCATCCCATCCCGCCGCTTTTGGGGCGCGCTCGAGGCACCAAATATTACTAATATATCCCCCGAGCCCGCCGGATTTTTTTGCGTGCCCAAAATCCACCCCTGCCCGCTGCCAGAGCCAATATACTACCCCCACCCACCCATTTCTGCATTGTTTACTCGTGTTTACCTGCACCTGCCCACCCAGCCGTGGCTACCCACCCCGGCGCCCTAATAGAGAGCCTTCCCTATATGGACTGCTTATACACTGACTGCTTATATGCCCCCAGGATGTATACTACTTAAGTACTTATAAGTACTATTTCATGTATAATTCTAGCTACCATGGCTGCTCGCTTACATCTGCTAAGCGAGCGGTAGATCCTACACTACATAGCGGCCAGGGTCACTCTTTGGCTGTGTGCAGGGCTCTTGAACCATGGTTAGCAGAAGATGCTGACTGCTCAATAACTTTCATACAGGTTCCTTCGAAGCTGAAATGGAAAATTCATCAGGAGGCACACGACGAATGTCGTGCCTTCAATGCACCTGCTGTGCAACATCCCAGCACTTCTCTCGACAGTGTACGGCGTGCCATCACTAAATCAGTCCAGGAGGACTGGAAGACACTCTTCCGGGACCTTCTGGGACCCTGACTATCGGGGGCATAACTTCCTTATGCTCCAGCGGCCTGACAAGACCGTTCTTGAACCATCGTACATCAATGGAGGTACATGGCTTCCCACTGCTGGAGGCGATCTACATCTTGCAGTTCGCATTTGTAGATGCATCCTCAACCACGCTCCAATAGGGGCCTATTATGAACGCTTCAATATACCGGAGCGAATGTCATGCACCTGCGAGGATCATCCCCTCAAGACGCACGATCATATCTTATGTCACTGTGGCCAGTACCAACGTGACAAAGACGGACCACCTCCAAGGTACTACTTTGGGTTGGTCAGATTCCTGGAGCAGAACGAAGCAATGTTCTCCTTCAGACGACCCCAAGGGGTCAGGTGAGCAGCTAGGGCAGAGTCCCGGACTGGGGCGCTCCGGAGGAGTTATATACAACAACAATATCCAGCTGGTTGAATTGAGGTCCAACGCATACCGGGACCTTCGGGTCTTGGGAACTGTGTGGGGTATGGGAGCTTCGGCCTTATACCAACCTGTCATAGTACTGAAGAGGGCTCTTTGGATGGAATCCTTTGAGCACTCCTGCTTGTCAGGATAGGCTAAGTCGTGTGACGGACCCAGACTAGGCAACTGGTTGTCTTGCGTATGAAGGGAGCTTTAGTGTTTGATCCTTCCTTCTGTGTGTTCCGGACTGGGCGGATGTCCTTATATGTTCTATCGATTGCGGCAAGACTTGTCTTGCTGATCCATCAACATTCAGGCCGCAAAGGGGGCTTAATTTCTTGGCGGGTGTCGCACCTGCCCTCTCTAGACGTAGTGTAGTAATAAATCCTGCCTTTCATGTAATAGTAGGGACCGGATTGCTAACAGGCGCTGGAATACAAGTTGGGCCTTCGGGCTCGTGAATTTTTTTTTTAAAAAGAAAAAAAAAAAAAGAGCCCCACTTATAAGAAGTGTGCCTGTCCACTAGGTATGAGGAGAAGAAGTTTGCGATCATAGGCGAGAACCCCTGTTTCCGAAGGATGGCCAAGAGCATATCATGGTTAAGAGACGGGAAGAATTGTGCGATGTCGAATGCCACCACACTTGTCTTAAGTCCCTTGGCCCACCCAGCGCGAACTAGGTGAGTTAGGTACAACCCTGCATCCTCGGTGGAGCGCTGTCGCACTCCTCCTATTTGGTTTGGGTGAACAAGATCGTACTTGATCATGTCAAATTGGAGACGATTTGAAATCATCTTCTCAATAAGCTTCCCGGTATGTCGGAAATCACTGGAGTGCCTAATTAGGCTGATATGGCTGCCACGGCATCATGTATCTGATTATGCTCGTTTAGTTTTCTAGTAGCGTAATTAGGCACCCACCAAACATAATTAGATGAAACTTGTTTAGGCGAACGAACCTGTTTAGGTGTTAATCGCCAATCAAGGAACCGTACATAATTAGGTCGTGATTGCTAATCTGGCTGCCAGCAAGAAACTAAGTAAAATAAAAATAATTAGTCATAGCTGCCTTAATTTGACTGGCGCGAATTAATCAGACCTCACGGGGAATCGAACCCAGGAGCTCACCTAATTAGATGAGTCTGACCAAATGAGACACTTACCACTTCACCACAATGGTTTATATCTTTGCTATAACTGTCTTTTACTCATCCCGTCTTTTTAGATGTGTTCCGCGCGTGCAAGTTAACTTGGAAGACCTTCTGCGTCCTTCTTTCACAAGTCAGTGGTGCCTCAAAGCCATCTTTAGTGAGCCAAACTAAGCACCCAGAGCATAAGTAGTCTATATAACATCTTGTGCACGGTTTTTCACATCATTGAAAGCAGTCTCGATGATATCATATCCAAAAAAGTAGTACGACAAGAAATGATATCGACGTAAGAGACCAGACACTACTACTGACACAATGGTAAGGAGACGAGTAAAAGGCTCTCACGGCTTTTGAGCAGAAGCACGAGTCCTCCTACTAGTCCTGCGAACGCCTACATTGTCATCCGAGTCGATCACTGCTTCCTGTGGGCCAATGTCGATAGCGATCCGGGGGACAGAAGCAGCTACTGCACCGTGTTTTCCTCTCGCGGGTGCCTTTCCCTTCTGCTGAGGTCCAGCACGCGGAACGTTGGCACTGCTGTGAGATGCCGCGGCGGTAGGGCGGAGGACAACAGGCTGGGATTGGACAGTGGGAAGGACAGGGGTAACATCCATCACATCCTCGATAGAAGTTTCCTGTCATAAGTAAAATTAGCACGTAGTCATCATGAGAGTATCACAACCACTTGGATGACTTACATGCCGAACAAGTGCATTCCCGGTGTATCGACGAGGTGCTTCTGGAGTTGCAGGGGCGGTAGGTATCATACCCTCGTTGTCAGAGTTGCGAGAGTCCAACTGATCATTGGCCAACACTTCGGCGGGTGGCTCCAGTGACCTCAGACGAAGTCCCTGAAGATCTTGCAAGATGTCAGGTCGCACGCCATGGCCAAGTCCGGAGCCTGTCGATGTCATTGCTTTGGCAGACGTGGAAGATTTGCTGTTCGAGATCTTCATTTGCTGGGAAAAGACCTTCTCGTTCCACTGCGAAATGATGTTCTTGATCCAATCCCGCTCCTCTTGCAGGTCACTGTGGGAAGCCGAAACCATGAACTCGATGTAGTAGTTGAAATTGTCCTTATAATCTATGGTGCTTGCCGCTCCCACACCTCCGTTAGTAAACGCGGTGTCCGCCGACAAACAATAAAGAACCTGGTCAGAAAGAGTCCAAAATAAGCGCATCAGTGTTATTTTTATAAGGCAAGATAATTATAGTGCCAACTCACCAAGACGAGGATTGCAGAGATGAGCGGATAGGTGGCTTGGGGGGAGGCCTGTGGGATTGACGGGAGGAACCGACTCGACTGACGAGAGACGGCGGCAGAAATATTGCACGTAGCCTTGGTTCCAAATATAACGCAACGTGCAGCCTGTAGATTCAGACATAAACAGCAGACACAAAATGACAGTCAATAACTGAAGCGCGTGAAGTAAAAGGAACGCACCTTGAAGAGTATCTCGCTAAGAAAGAGATGGTCCCATGACCCTTTATGTTCGGGAGGATAGAAGCACGGTGCATATCTTGGGTACGTGAGCCCATTGCCCTCGGAGTTGAACGTGAAGCCAGCAAGCTTCTGGACATCGGGGTGGTGAGCACGAACATTATCAGGTAGATTGGCGACCAAGGCGGTAAGATTAAAGATAGAGCACATGCTCTTGCGCATACTCGACACCGCATATGATCGTGATTCGCTCATACCCTGTGTGAACTAAAAAATACCAAGAAAAAGATCTAGATTCAATAAAATACAGCATTACAAATTGAGAGCAGAACTTACCGCAGCTCTAAAGGCATCTGCCTTTCTACCTTCCACAAGCCGCATCAGAGGGTGGTACCTTGGTTCAACGAAATGGCAGAGCCCTGCCGCTACACCAGCGAGCCTAGTTTGGTCGGTAGCATATCGATCCGTTGAGTAAGGGGCGAACCCAGGATTTGGTTGGGTGAAGTCGTTGGTATCAGCGTAGAGAGAGTGAAACAGGGTAAAGTGCTGTGCCCTCTTCTTTATGCCATCCGTGAACTCGGTGTCTAAAGCATTTGGGTCGGCAGGGGTGGATGCTTGCGCAGCTGCGGTATCTGGGCCAGATTTCTTCACAGATTTCTTGGTCTTCCTTGCTCGCGACTGAGCGTCGATCTCAAGTACTGCCTTCTCCGCATGCAGAACTTTGATCTGTGCGTTCTGCTTTGCGATCATCTCCTGTGCCTGGCAGTATAGCTGAGTAAAAATGACGAGAGAGATCCTATGAGTGAGTTACAAAGCCAATGATAAAGAAAGAGTAACAAGACATACCTCGTATATAGCTCCCTTATCCAATGCATAGACATGCTCGGGACGAGGTCCAATCACATGCGACTCGACTTGCCTATCATCTACCGGAGACTGGCCCTCAGAATCGTCACTGTCACTGGCAGTAGTGATAGCTGATGGGATTTCCAGGGCTGCGGCAAGCGCACGGTGACTTGTACGAGACGCACTGGCAGACGACATAGCGAGCAGACGGTGAGGATGTGAAAGGGAAGTGATTTGGAGGACAGAGGTGGAACGGTGATCAAAGCCTTGAGAGAACGGTGTCTGGCGGGCGATATTTAAAAGGAGTATTTACTTATATCTTTCAGAAAACTCTGTGCCAGTGTGTAGAGTTCTGACCAACTTGAAGCTAGTAATATTACCATTGACCTCGTTCCCCGTAGCAGGATGGTTCAGACAGTAAATTAACGAAGTTATTTGATAGAAAACTAATAGTGAATCGGCTACACAATAGGCTGTCTACAAATTAACAGATATACCTAATGGAATCGACTTCATGCGCATCCACATGTCCTCGTCAATAGATTCAAGGACAATGCACTCCCGACAGTCGGATCCGCCATCCTCTAGTAGCAGAGCGCCTCGAATAATTGTATTGATATCAATTATCACGCCGCCATCGCGAGGCCGTACACGTGTGAGAGACAATTGTGTATCTCGTCGACGGTTAGCTTGCGCGCGATTCATATCATACAGAAGGGCCAGCGCGAGGGGAAATGTTCGATCGGCGTATTTAATTTCGAACAAGTAAAGAAGTCGGACGAAGATTACTTGCTTTTCGGTTGCCTTGATTATTGCGCAGTCATTGCGTGGCTGCTTGTGGAACTCAGGGTTGACACGTAAGATATCATGCTCCAGGTTCCAGTTGACGGTCGAGCTGTAGTGAGCCTTGATATAATGGAAGGGAGTGACCTAAAGGATGTAGATTATATTAGGTGGGACGTTTAATAGCTCTAATAAAATTGTGACTTGCCTCATGCTCACTCGGTAGAGCTACATGTGCAACGCGCAGGCGGTTAGAAAGATATTTGTTAATTTTCCTGCGGAGGAGCAAGAAATCCGGCTTCGCAGACTCTACTTCTCCCAGCTGCACAGATTTCCCTCGCCCACCATACATGATGCGCTCAAACTGAGGAGCCTTGCTCGTGCTTGATGGATTAGACGCCGGAACGTCAGGGGTGTTGGTGTCTATAGATAGACGGCGGTCCTCATTCTTTTCCGACTGTGACTCCAATGCTCTCTGAACCTTTTCATCATGTATATCGAGTTCCGTGCGTATGATTGTTGCGACAAGGCCCATTTCGTTTACGCGGAGAACCTGTCAATTTGTCAATGTGTTAATGATATTGTAATGCGCTAAACGGAGTGTGACTTACCTGGGATGCTACGTTCTTAAAGTTTGTGTGATTCCTGTAGAACTTCTTTAATGGTCCGTTGAGCTTCTCATTTGGCTTTGTGTTGTAGTTTCACGTGACCCCTTTGCGAATAATATCCTGGAAAAGGTGTTGGTGGGTATGTGTCTTTGGAAAGTTCCATTTTTTATCAGGTCGTAGCTTCATATAATCCTGCAAGAGTTAACATATAGATCAGACTGTCAGCGGATTCAATTTTAATCGTAGAGCTGTACTATCAGTCTGACCTTTAGACGCTCTTCAAACGCGATTAGTGCCTGCCTTCCCATTTCCAGGGTTGATTCCGTCTGCAGAGTTAGTGATGAGAACATATCTAACTCCAAATAGCTCCGCATAAGTCGAAGAAGACTGAATCCGGCTTTCGAGTAGTTCTCGGTGAGCACATGGGCAGAGGCATGGACAATGATCTAAGTTAGATTCATGTGAGATCTTCTGATTTGATCTCGTACTATAAATGACAATGCACTGCTTACCTTCGACAAATCTTCGAACTTTGTTCCATCTGAGAAACTGCCAAATTCCGCAATGGAGTTGAAACGATTCAATCCTGGCCATCTCGGAACCGTATCAAGTCTGGTAGTTAGATTTAATATCAGGAATTTGGCGCCGCAGGTTTGAGCATTAAAAGCAGGGACATACGCAGCATCAATCTGAGCAGTGGTCCCTCGACTGTCGGGAACATCCTTTTTAAGAATATCTTGAAGCTCCTTCAGCAGATGATCAGAAAACAGACCCGCATTGTAGGCATGTAGACGGTCCCATGAGATTGCTGAGTAGACGTTGGTTCCCTTCAGGTTCCAGAACATGTTCTAAGGAAAATAAATAATATTAACTATACTTCTCCAACTATGAAAGATGAATAGTTATGGTTACAGTGACATTTCTCAAACCGTATGACTGTAAAAGGGTCTCTCCATTACCAATATTCATCTCCTGCGCTTGATTGTATACGTCCTGCATTGCCTGCGTTGTTCGCAACTGAAACGTCTTGGACAAGTTTGGGATCTCCTTCTTGGGTACAAGACAAACGGGACAAGGATAGGTTGCCTTCTGCCCACGGACGAGAGCTATTGAGCATCTAAAAACAGGCCGGCGAGGCAGAAAGGACAAATATAATAAATTTATTGTATCAGTTATTTTGGTCAGGGACGGTTCTCAAGAGAAAATGCACTTACTGCTCTTCATAATCAGCGGAAATGATATTGATAAATGGAAAGATCTTGCGAACCACACGATCAGCGCATTCCACTGATGTTCCATACCGCGTGAATGAGTTGATTGACTCGAAAATGAGGGATACCGCCTCATGCCAGATTAAGCGCTTCACGTTTATATATCCGTGTTTTCCTGTTTCGCTCGACATCTCTTCAGGCTGAGGAGACAGGTTATGTATGTGTAAGAACGCAAGCGGGCACCATATAGGAGGAAAGGTAACATACTATAGGTAACCACCCTACAAGACGGGCTCCACCAACTCCCTCTCCATTTCGAATGCCGGCAGGCAGGTTTCCACATCTCACAACCACTGGGTAGCCTTTTTCGGTACCGAAGGATGATAGCTTTGTCTTATCAGCGTAGAAAATTATTGACAACGGTTTGGCATCGGTGCTTATGCCTCCAATATTAGTCTATGATTTTGAATCAGTCATATGAGGTTTTCTGGAATATGAGATGGGCGATTTTTCTTACCTGAAACTCCCACCAACTTTCTCCGGTCCATGGCTCATCCCAAAAGCGCTCCCACGTCTTGTCCGAGCTGTACTTGTATCTTCGTACAGCATCCCAACGGAAATGAGGAAGCAGGTTGGGATCCTGTAGAAGCTCCTCGCACCACTGCCATACTGGCCGGTACCACACTTTGTAAGTCAGCTCGGTGTCCTTATACGGAACTGAAAATGAGTGCTCTACAAACTACAGTGGCGTATATCAGCTTCCCGGACTGATCTAATGGTGTTTCCTAATGAGATAGGCTTACCCCCACTGCCCTTGTCGACCGTGCAAAATCCCATGTTCTCTTGAGCTCAGTGTTTGAGTGCAGGCTGAGCTGGGACGCCCCGTGAGCATATTCTGGGATAGAGCTCCATATGGTCTCAAATAAACGATTTATTTGGCCGGCGTTCATGTGTGTGTCGAGAACAAGTTCAGCGAGTTCAAAATCGTTCCGCGTTTTGAACGGATGCCAAAGATCTCGAGTTTGTGTTTGAGTTGGATTCTCCTGAGGTTGTGAAGAACCATTATCTGAGTCTTTAAGCTGAGCTGACGGATCGGCATCATCTTCGATGGAACAGAATTCGAGGAACGAGTATATCTTGTCCTGGGTTCTGGCATTGGTATGCGATACAATTTTGATGTCGTTTATCTTGTGGACGCGCTCAGGGAGCAGCACTGGGTTTTCAGACGAATTTGATTCATTAACGGGCTCGATTTGGCCTGGGCAGAATGTCCACAGTAATAAGAAGACGGTAAAAGCAATGAACACTAATAAGCGCACCTGATACGGCGCCTTGTCTGTTGTCGACGTGACTTGGTAAATCTAGTGCATCGGCCTGCAACACACTGTTTCCATCATCAATGGTTAGTCTCTCGAGACGATGATGGGCTTCATCAAGGGTCCCCATGGCCTGTAGAAAAGCCTCTTGATCTGGATGGCAGTATATTACTTTGTATTCACTGACAGCGGCAATTAGGGAATATCATGGGTCAGCCAAACCCACATGGGTCATGGGTATGGGTGTCCATGGGTATGGGTGTGGGTCAGATCTGGTCTACCCATCAACCCATCAAAACCCATACAAATGGCAGGCTGTTGCCAGGGTATACCCATAATCCATGTACCTATGAGTGATGAACCCATGGGTCATGGGTATGGGTATGCCATGGGTAAGGGTGTGGGTCAGCCTGAATACACCCATGGGTGACCCATGAAGTTCCCTAGCGGCAATCAGAGCATGTAGAATTACTAACCCATACGATTTCGTTCTTGCATAACTTCGTTCACCGCTTGTGAATCAGAGTCTTCTGAGGACGTGTCCTGAGGAGCCTCGATGGGACGAAGGGGACATGAAGCGATATGTCGGTGCATTCCCCTTGACGCAAAGCTTTGGCCACAGTAATCGCAGGTAGCCTGCCTGCTTTTACTCCGAGTAGCCATTGGATCGGATAAAGGATAGACTAGAAGAGTTTGGGGGGTGTGATGTCGTAGTAAGATGTTTGAATGTGTCTTGCTTCTTACTTCCAAGCTTTTGCGCCGCCTTTTAAGCAATTCTGGTTGTTATTCCTGATGCTTAACAACCCCTCCTACTTATTACTATTAGGAGCATGGTCATCGAGTTTGTTTCTAGCCTTCCACGCAGCTGTGATTGTAACACACATAGGACTGTGTAGCTCAGCAACAAACACGATTGTACTCAGTGTCCTGTCACTGGTTCCCTTGGTTCTTTGATTATGTACCCAGGTTATGAGGCACTGAGTGAAGTAATACTGCGCATTAGAATTCAGTGTGCTATTCTGACTCACTCACGGAGCCATCTGCACTAGATCAACTAATTTTGAAAGATAACAGCCCATATTTACTAATACAGGCATGATACTCTCAATGCAACTAAGGGCAGCAAAAGAGTGTCTTCGAGATTGCTTCTTCCCTTGCGTTGAGCATTGGAATAAGCGCTCGCGGAGCAGAGTTTTAATTGCGTGAAGTCAGCGTTACACAAAGAAAGCCTTTGTTCCTCGTTGTCCTTTTAAGATATCAGCATAAAAACAATTTTCTGTGGGGCTAAATCATCAATACTACGTGTTTTCAAAAGATCAGGGTAAAGTATAGCAGAGGGACAGTTTGCGCGGCTTGCTTCAGGTCGAACGAGGCCGGTCTGTAGAGCACGCGCGTCGGAGTTTGAAACTGTCTGGCCTACAGAGTCGTGGGTATTAGGCTTATTTCTACTCTCACAAGCACTGGGGGTATGATTTTTTTTGCTAAGCCTCATCTTTGGGGACTAATAATGCCGCATAAAAAGTTTCTTATAATACTTGTAGGTTCTGCAGGCTGGGCGAATAGATTAAGGTCGAACGCGAGCATTCTGGAGTCAATGCTGAGTAAGCACACTGGCTCGCTATCTAATCAGGGTGACCTTACTAAATCAAATGAATTGAACTATTTACGTTTCGGCTCTCTTAAACAATGGTCAGGATGCCTGATTAGACTAAAAGTACGCCTAATCAGGCTCTAACCTTAATCAGGCACTTTACGGGTTTCCGACATAGTGTTCAGCAGCACAATGGGCCGGAACGCTTTCGGGTCTGAGTAGGTAGGTTTGCCAGGTTGCGGTATGATGACCGATACTGACTCCTTGAAATGTTTAGGCCAATGCCCCACCTGGATACAGGCGTTGGCCAGGTCTCGAAGGTTTCGCTCAGCAGCAGGTAGCCTTACAACTTCCTTCAATAGCGACCATGTAATGTGTTGGAATTATGTAATCTGCCACTCGCGAGAAATTGCTATGAAAACTCGCATTTGGGAGTTGCTGTGTCATCACTTGGTTAGTCAGCCTGTTGGCGTGACATTTGGGAACTGCGGTTCAATTTGGATGACCAGTAACATTGGGGTGGAGATTGCATAAATACCATATAGTGGATTGACCCAGTAAGACCTGATAGCTCAGTGGTTAGAGCATCTGGTATATGTCCAGGAGGGCCTGGGTTCAATCCCCAGTCTGGTCACTTCTTTTAATATAATGTGGTCTGGGCCAGGCGATGAACGACTGGAACAAGACTCGAGTGCCTCGGAGAGCTCGAGCGAAGAGAACGGAGGCCACTCCCTCTCTATTAGGTTTGGGAGTGGGTCCAGAACTGACATATCAACCACTCGGCCGGAGGCCGAGTTATATGTGTTGTGGAGTGCATTCCAAAGGGAATCCATTCCATGGCAGGGCTGTCCTTGATATCGGATAGCCTCGCATGCTGGTAACTTGTGCTGTTTGACCCATTCCATTAGATCCCATGGGCGCCTGTTAGCGTATGCGATTTCTCCGATTCTGGTCTCGAAGAATTCGCGTTTAACACGTTTAACTGTGTCTCGAAATAGATACCAATTCACATCAGACTTATCATTCCGATATGTGGCAAGTTTAGCGGAGCACTCATTGTTCCACCATGGTTGGGAGTGCTTAGTGATTCAGGATACCTTGGAGTGGGCCATCCACGCCTCGGCATAGGCATCGGCAAGGGCTTGCGCCACCCGCTCAACGTCTTCCCTGGTTTCAAGATCACCGACTTGGATGTCGGCGACCTTTTGCGGAAGTTCGGTCCTCATGGCCTGTTCGGCTTCTGAGTCCCGAGGGATAGTGCGCCTCATGACGGGTTCAATTTCGTCATCCAGCTTGACAACAGTGAAGATCAGAATATGATCTGATGGTCCCTGTCGGACTGGGTCGCGGAAGGTGCAGTCAGTTGCTGACTCAGCGATCCCATGAAAGACCAGATCTATGACCGAGGGCCTAAGGTCTGGATTATGAGATATAAACGTAGGGCCTGGATTGGATGGTTGGGTCCGTTCTAGGTCCAGGTCTGCTGCTAATTCCAGCAGGTTTATGGCATCGCCTCTGTGGTGCGTGACTTCTGGGTCCCACTCCCGAGAGTGAATGTTAAAGTCGCCACCCATATAATGTAGTTGGGGTAGCTCGTGAACATGGTTCGATAAATATCGGACCGCAGTACCATCAGCGTCGTTGTAGACGTTCATTAGGTGATAAGTCTTGTTGCCCTGAAACAGCAAGAGGATAAATATGTCTCGGTGATCTGCAAGATCCCGGCGCATTGAGGGACGAAGTCTTTCGAGTCGTTTGGACACAAAGGCCATGACCCGAGGGGTTTCGTCGTTTGTTGGAGGGCGAACCATGTACAGCCACGCGGGGTGCATGGGCGCGCCAACGATATCTTCACCGTCCCTATTGTTAGGGGAGGGTGCTTGTCTTATAGTCCGCCAGGGCGGTTCTTGAACGAATAAAACATCGAATGAATTCTGCAATGTCTCAAGGAGCACGTCTAAGTACATATAGTTCTTAGCTACATTGTGCGAGAAGAGCCTCATTTCCTTGGTTGTGTCTCTCATTGAGCTACAACTTGGGAATTAGCGAAGGTCCGGCGGTTTTGTCTTTGGAGACGTACCTCCTGGTATTTAGCCTCGATCCACGTGCGATCGTAGCGGTTTACCCAGAACTTGCATTTGCGGTTGCTGGCAGCATGGTCCCCACCGCAGTTGACACAGTGCGCCTTGTGAGGGCAATCCTGGTCTGCTGGGGTGGGTGAAATAGGTGGGTTCGCCTTAGCGTTACCTTTGCAACACTTGGTGACGGTCCGATGTTCTTCGAGCCTATGAGGGCCCATGCAATGTGGGCAGATTGCAGCGTGTTGTCTGCACCCTGCCTCAGAGTGACCCCATTTCCAGCAGCGCTGGCAGATGGGGGTGCCGACGTGGGCAGACGCTTCTCGGATGAAGCAGCGTAAGCCACAGATCATAACTGATTGGTTAATGAGTTTCTTGGCCCAGGATCCACTCTTGGAGTCCCAGATGTCAAGGTAAGCGGTACCCATGGTACTTTGTGGAGAATTCCGCACTAAGCGTGCATTGTGCGCAAAGGGCAGGTCATTGCCGAGGGGGGATCGCAAGAGGGATCCCTGAATCTCGTCGGATGTGATAACCTTTGTCATTGCAACATCGGAATACCAGGGAACGTCCACAATCTTAATGAAGGAAGTGGAGGTGGGAAGGCCGACATGGATCCCAGTGGTCCTGTCGCCGAACACATTATGAGCAAGGCCTCGAATGAACTCGAGATCCTTCTCCAAAGCAACACCATCAGTGTGGAGAGCGTATCCTGTGTATGTGTATTCCATAGACAAGATCTGAAGGGAGGAGCCTCCATCCCGAAGGACAGTGCGGGCTCTGCGAATGAAGAGGTTGAAATCACAAGTGATGTCACTCCCTGTGCCGAAGCTGATGAGTCGGATCTGTTGACAAGACGGACCCCCTGCAACGAAAGATGGGACCCCTTTCTTGCGCTTGCGCGCATTCAAGGGGCCTGATGCCTGGCCCCCTGAGGGCCCGGCTACTGCCTCAAGGGGCAGCTGTGGCATAACCTTCGCGACTTGCGCGATGGTAACTGGACGTTTGGGGCCCTGACCGAGAGTGGAAGCATAGGACTTCTTAGGTTTAGTGGCCTTGTTGATCGGAGGTGGAGGACCAACTCTTTATTAAAAGAAGTGACCAGACTGGGGATTGAACCCAGGCCCTCCTGGACATATACCAGATGCTCTAACCACTGAGCTATCAGGTCTTACTGGGTCAATCCACTATATGGTATTTATGCAATCTCCACCCCAATGTTACTGGTCATCCAAATTGAACCGCAGTTCCCAAATGTCACGCCCACAGGCTGACTAACCAAGTGATGACACAGCAACTCCCAAATGCGAGTTTTCATAGCAATTTCTCGCGAGTGGCAGATTACATAATTCCAACACTCTTGCGAATTGGACTTCTGGCTTCTTGGGCTGTCGCCTCGGTGCGACCGGGGGGTTTGGTAGGGGTCTAGGCCCTGACGGTCTAGACCCCTGTGGTAGAGCATTTGAGGCCTGCCCAGATCTAGAGGGTCCGGGTCCTGCGGGTGGATCGGCCCGACCCTTGCCCTTATCGGTGCATTTGGCCTTTGGTGTTTGAGGGTCGAGGGTGATGTCGCCATCGTTGTCAATGGGTGGCGGAGTCGACGGCCGTTGGCCCTCGTTGAACAGGGTACCACTTCCCCCTGCGGAGGCAAAGTAGTTGGTGAATGAAGACCAATCACCCATCTCTTCTTGACTCGTTACCACCACCATCACATTTTGCAACTCATCGTCTTTGACTCCTCTACTCGCAAATACGTTGGAACTGTTAGAAATTGACAATAGAGTTACTAATAGTCAATAGACTTATAGTTAACAATGTAGTCAAATCTCAAATGCTTAACAATGACTAGTCAAGTAAGAAAATAGTGTATTGCTTCTATGTAATCCAATGCCCAATTCTAGTGTCTCGGTTTCCCAGACATGGTAGGAAAAGTGGTTTGTTTGGTCATGTTGTACCCAAAACGCCTCAGGAGTGACTTTAGGCGCCCACTATATCGCGTTCGAAATCGGTGGTACGCAAACATAACTTCTACACTACAAAATGGGTATCACCGGATGCGTATCGACGAGGAGAATATGAATCTAGAAAGATTATGTAAATAGCACTAGTCTAAAAGGAGTTATAAGCGAAATACTCGCAGAGAGCCGGCGGTGAGAATATCAACTATATACAATATGTGTACCGTTAGATGCGGCTTGAAGAGGAGATTAAGAATCTGAAACAATTACGTAATCTACTTTACTCTATAAATAGTTATTAACAAAATGGTGTCCAAATGAAAGGTAAAAGTCCAAATTCAAAGTGTTTGATCACTAATTTCAACACAACCCCCTGAGAAAACACTTTGACAATTTTGCGTCCCAGAGATGGTCCATCATTTCCAAAACAACCCCCTGATGACACATCTCTCCACTACTGCACTAATCCCATTATCCTTCGCAACTTTTGTACTTGTGGCTTTGCTAACGCCTTTGTCAATAGATTGGCTGGCATGTCTTCTGTTGGAATGTAGATTGGCATCATTCTTCTCATCTCCACCTGATCCCTCAACCAATAGAAACACAAGTCCAAGTGCTTCATCCTCCCATAATGCTCCGGATTCTTTGCAACAGACATAGATGACTGGTTGTCCATGAATAGTTTGGCTGGTGCTAGTGGTGCGTATCCAAGTTCCTTGAGAATGTTCTGTATCCAACGTATTTCTGCTCCAGCTGCTCCAGCTGCAATGAATTCCGCCTCCGTGGTTGATCTTGTTACAACAGGCTGCTGCTTGCTTCTCCATGCCACTGCTCCACTTCCAATCTTCACTATATAGCCACTTGTTGACTTCTCATTATCCTTGTTTCCTCCATGATCTGCATCACTATACGTCCAAAATAGTTCATCTCCAATAGTAGGGTCCGGTCCATATTCCAACTTCATATCCAAAGTGCCTTTCAAATACCGGAACATATGCTTCACTGCTTTCCAATGTTGTTCTCCAGGATTGTGATTAAATCTGGCCAGAACTGCAACAGCATAGGCAATGTCCGGTCTGGTCATCATGGCCAGATACATAAGAGATCCAACGGCAGAAATGTATGGGATGGTACTCATTTGGTTTTGCTCATCAAGTGTCTTGGGACATTGCTCTGATGTCAACTTTAATCCAGGAATCATAGGTGTGCCAACGGGTTTGCAATCTAACATATTAAACTCCTCCAATTTGTTGACAATATACTGGTGTTGAGATAGATAGAGTTTACGATTTTTTCTGTCTCTTGTGATTTCAACACCCAATAAGTAGTTAGTTTTACCTAGATCCCGCAGCTTGAAGTGTTTCCCAAGGTCCACAACAAAATTATCAAGAGCATTCTTTGACTTTGAAGCAAGAGTAATATCATCCACAAACACGGGCATAATGACTTTGATATCATCTCTGTCATAGATATAGAGTGACGGGTCACTGTAAGTCTTCTTAAACCCAAGTTCAAGCAAAACCTTTTCAAGTGTTTCACTCCATAACCGTGATGACTGCTTTAACCCATACAGGGACTTGTTGAGTCGAAAGACTACTTTCTGTTGACCTTGTATAAATCCAGGTGGCAGCTGCATATAGATTTCAGCATCAATGTCACTGTTTGTGAATGCATATGAAATATCTCATCTCTTCTTGACTCGTTACCACCACCATCACATTTTGCAACTCATCGTCTTTGACTCTTCTACTCACAAATACGTTGGAACTGGGTATCTAATACTCGGGTAACAACACTAAAGGATCGATCCAACAATCCGTCCTTCGAATGCCACCAAAAGCAGCCCCCCCGGGTGATGCAGACCGCCGATCTGCACCACCGTCAACACAAGGCGCCAGACCTTCTCCAACCCCTGCTCCTTCATCGGTAGCAGGGTCTCGACAATCCACTCCGGGGCCTCGAAACCCCGAACGACTTCGCTCTATGTCCGCCGCACCTTCCGACGTGTCGATGGACAGCACCACCTCCCAACCGATCGACGAAGATCAGGAAGATCGGGTTAGTTCTGGCTCAGCCACCCCTGCTAAGAGGTCTCGCCAATCATCTCCGGCTCGCGATCAGGAGATCAGCCAGCCACATTCGCCCCACGAGGCTCCGTTCCAGAGACCTTCATCGAGAGCTTTAAGGTATTCCGAGGCAGTTTGGACAGAGGACTCACCGCTATCCAACAATTACAAGACATGCCTGGTAATGAGGCATATGTCGCTTCTATCCCGGATGCCGAGGGCTTTGTACGGACGGTGTTCGCACTGGCCGACAGAAACCGCGACATTCCCCATCTTGCTGTTGAAATTAGTGATCAAACACTTTGAATTTGGACTTTTACTTTTCATTTGGACACCATTTTGTTAATATCTATTTATAGAGTAAAGTAGATTACGTAATTGTTTCAGATTCTTAATCTCCTCTTCAAGCCGCATCTAACGGTACACATATTGTATATAGTTGATATTCTCATCGCCGGCTCTCCGCGAGTATTTCGCTTATAACTCCTTTTAGACTAGTGCTATTTACATAATCTTTCTAGATTCATATTCTCCTCGTCGATACGCATCCGGTGATACCCATTTTGTAGTGTAGAAGTTATGTTTGCGTACCACCGATTTCGAACGCGATATAGTGGGCGCCTAAAGTCACTCCTGAGGCGTTTTGGGTACAACATGACCAAACAAACCACTTTTCCTACCATGTCTGGGAAACCGAGACACTAGAATTGGGCATTGGATTACATAGAAGCAATACACTATTTTCTTACTTGACTAGTCATTGTTAAGCATTTGAGATTTGACTACATTGTTAACTATAAGTCTATTGACTATTAGTGACTCTATTGTCAATTTCTAACAATTTGAGCTCTCTAATCAACGGCTTCGCCCTACCCTCTACGTCCACATCACAGTTTCATTTCTATCATGGCACCAACGCCCCAAGTGTATCCTCCTTATCCTCTCACGTCGTGCCTCAAGTGTGGCGGTCGCCATTCTCAGCCCAAAATTTGTAGAGGAGAAGGGCAGTATGCAGAGAACTACAATCGCTGTTATTCCCTCGTGAGCAATTCTTGTTCTTAATCTTCATAGTCTCGGTGCGAGGTGCTTACTTCAACTATTCCCTTAGTGTTCAGCATGCGGTGATTTTGTTTGGTACGACCCTCCTACGCCCATTACGCAGATTCCTCCTGAGGTTCTACAAGTCATATCCAACCTTCAAAAAGCAAAGGCCGCTCCTGGCACTGTGGAGTGCGCCAACGAAGGATGTGTGACTGCTGGGAATAAACGTCGGGACGCCAACAAGCTGTGTACCAGAGTTGGCTCAGGCCCTCTGTGTAAACAGTGTTGCGTGGCTTTAGGGGGGTGCCGTGTTCATGCTGGCGCGCCTGGTAGATTCAATCAAACCGCCGGGCCTGGTGTTCAACCAAGTAAGTCTTCCCGTTTCATTGATTTCTTCTGATCTAAATATGTTTTGCCTCAGTAGTGAGCGGCGTCCCTGCTGCTGGTTCTTCTTTGGACGTCAACCCTGCTAGTATCAGCATGCACCAGCTGCTTATGCAGTATCCAACTCCTTCTACCCAAAGCGCAATCCCCGCCAGTCTGTCCACTACATCTCAAGCTTCTGTAGAGAGCAGGCCTCCCCCTCCCAAAAAATCTTATGCTCGTCCTTTTGACGAGGAAGGTTACGGGCGGCTGGCTCGTGTTGCTCAATCTCAAGCCCATTCTGAACGTCAATCCAGGGCTGAGCGTCACGCAAAAGAGAAGGGGATAATGGAGCAGCGAAATAACAAGCAACAGGTGAAGATCTGGTTTGAGGTCAGCAACGTTGTTTTATATTTATTTTTTGATGTTTATATTGAACACTTGCCTCATTTATAGGCTTCAGAGAAACCCAAGACGCTGCAGGTCATTCTGCCCATCTATGGAGTGCTGGTGCCTTTAGAACACAATTCCATTATGCGTCTACTTGGGCCGTCATGCCAATATCTTGAGGTTTTTACCGTGTCCCATCTGGCCTCGGAATTCGTCCTTCAAGAGGTTCAAGTCCCTATCGACACCTTCGCCGCCGTTCCTGTGCTTCTTCTCAAGGATGGACTAAAGGCTGAGTGTTGCCTTGGTCTTGATGAAGAAATGGCAAAGGTTCTCGAAGAATCACAGCACCGATTCTCTCAACGAGAACTTGGCAAAGGCAAGACCTTGTTATCTCCTCATGCCCTGGAAAAACGTAGGATGCGGTCCAGGTCTCCTACTTCGAGCTTTTCCAGCTTGCCGCTGTCATCTCCGTCAAAGGCTTCCTCCTCGTCTTTCACCATCAGCACTCGCAAAAAATCCTCTTCCACCTCGCCGCTGACGTTTCCTTTAGCTTATGTTTGCGAGATGGAACAAGGTTTTGAACGCATGCTCAAGCTTTCCAACAAAACTGCCAGTTCAGTTGAAAGCTCTTTCCTTTTTCATTGGCCTCGCTGCAAGTTCGTCAGAAGCAGCTAATATAAACACCAGCTGGTGTACAAGAAGGCGAAGGACGCAGGACTTCTCAGGCGTTTTATTCAAGCCGGCCGCACAGAAGAAGGAAAATGGTCTGTGCTGGTAAAAGGTAGGCTAATTCTTGTTTACTGATTAACATAAAGCTTTATTCTGACCCCAAAATTTCCATTTTCAGCCGTTGACCAGCTTCCAGCAGACGCTGAAGTCCTGGAGCTTTCAGAAAGCTCAGAAGAGGAAACAGAGCCCCGAAAATCCTTCCAACATGCATCTGCTACCGCCGCCAACATGCAGGCAGTGCCACAGCCTCACATTCCAGACCCTAGCCTGGCTAACATCACCTATGAAGTTTACGAAGTTCGCGTTGAATACTTCAAAATTAAGGACGACCTGTCTGATGTATATGCGTGGGCCGAAAACGATATCTACCGGCCTGCCATGGTTCAGAACGGTCCCGACGCTGGCTCCAAGAAGAATGTATATAAGGTGCGCACAACGGTCTATTTTATCAAGGCATTGACACAAACTTGTTCTTCCTACAGATGCTTCTTTCATGGAATCAGCGAGACTCGGAGGACTCGCTTTGTGTATTAAAGAAGGTCTCTCTTCCTCGAGATTGGTGGGTTCCTGCCCCTAGTGAAGACATTGCGTACCTAGCAGAGGGCATGGAGCTTTGGCACTCCTACGTGCTTATGGAGCAGTTCGCGACAGCCGTTGACAAGGCTTCAGTTTTTTCCAACGAAGGATTCTCGCTGTTCACGCTTCGTAAGCAATTGGAACCTTTCTTATAACAGCTTAAGTCTGACTGTTTCTTGCAGCAATTAAGTTTGCGCCTACTGCTTTTCTTTCAACCGATACCGGCCCTCTAGGCCTTGCACAGCCATTTATTTCTGGACTGTACTTCACGCGGAAGTCGCTCGTTGAACAGAACAATGATTTGGCCGTCGACACTCTGGATGCATTCTCCCATTTCGTTTTTGAGATCACCGGAGGTCTAAAGGTGGTCACGGAAATGCAAGGTGCGTCAATCTCATCCAGAAAGAATCACATCCAAGTCAGCGGATTCTTAATACTAGCTTTGACTAGGGAAAATTGCGCCAGAAGGATCCCTTGTAGTCTTTGATTCACGCACGCACACAAAAACGACGGACGTTGAGTACACAACCATTCGCCGATATTCGTTAGGCAATCGGGGAGATCTTGGCATTGACGATTTTCGACGAGAGCACCAGTGTTGCATGGCGTGTCTGACCCTTGGCCTGAAGCGAGTTGAAGACATTGGAAAGTAGGGTGCAGTAGTAGAGCCTGGCTGAAGAAAACGGCATCTTTTTTTGTCCTGTCGCTAGTCCTATGGCTGATAGGTTTTTTTTCTGATGCCATCCTTCAGCCAAAAAACGTAGATTTATTTGTTACAAATGGTTGAATTTACAAAGGCATTGCTGCTTAGTATGAGAGGTTAAAATAAGTTTGCTACAAAATCATTCAACTAAAAGATGAGAGCACTACATAGCACTAAGAAACCTTCTACGTCAAGTCTATAGGAACTGTCGCCCTCAGGGAAATAAAGCTGCAGCTGGGACCTCCCAAGGCTGGTGTCCTCTGGCCTCCAACTGTGAGATCGTGTAGCGGTTGCGTCGTTTGATCATTTCGTCCAAATAGAAGTTGAAACGCATCATTTCCATGTCGCGCAAAACAGCTTGATATCCGGTGAGCCAGCTGTTGCACTGCTCGCAAGCGGAGGTGTTAAATCGCCACCGATCTCCATCCATCATCTCGTCGAATGTGGCGGGGTTACAATGGATTGCGCAGTACTTGTCGGTTTCCTTGTGTTTGCTCTTGAAATGAAAAACATCGACAACCACAGCGGTGTCTTTGAAGTGGTCGTCGCCGATCACATCCTGATGCTGGTGTAACTGGCACCCATTGTCGAACGCAATCAATTGCGGCACAGACTGCTGGGTAGGGAAAGCAGCCTTCATAAATTTCTGTTATTTTAAAAGGTCAACTCGAGAAGATGAGAACATTCGATAAAAATAGACTCACATGGACGCCAGATACAGCCTCGGAACCAAAGAAGGTCGCTCGCGAGAGGATTACGCCGCAAGGACGCATGAGAATCTGCTCGTTGTGTGTTCTTCTTCGACCGAAGTAAGCCTTCACCTTCCTATTCCCTTGAGTGGATTTCCCATCGCAATCAGGTCCGGTGTTGTTGGGCTCAGGAAGATCCGCCTCAATGACAACTTCGTCGTCTTCGTCGCCTTCTTCAACGTGAACTCCGTAATGACGGTGGGCCTTTTGGAGACGTTCGCGTAGCTGGGACACTGACTTGTGTTTGCTGAAATATGTGGTTTCGAGAGATCGATGTTCAGGAAGTGGACACGTGCGGAAGCCCTTCTCTTTCTTGTCAGAGCACTCTTGGACAGCACATGCACTGCCGTACTGGCGAACGTGGCTATCACAAAACCTGCCTCGATGACTTGCGAGCGGCTCCTTACAATCATGGACAGCGCAGCATGGATGTCCGATTGTAATTCCGTCGCATACAGCCGCCTGTATCTTCACTAACGCAAGCTAATGTGAGCATCAGAGAGTTAGCCTGGGCATTAATCAGGACTTACTCTGTCGTCCATCGTCTCCTTCATATACAATGTAACACAAGTCGCAGGCGTGAGTATAGGCCTCTTGCCCTGGGCCTTCCATGCTTTTATTCCTTTCTTGGAGTGCAGGCTGCAGTCGGTCTCTATGGTACAGGTTGTGTCCCAGTGACAATGGCTGTTGCCGCTCTGCTTTCTCTAGCAGGAGACTATAGATAAAAAAACCATTTAGGACGTGTTCGTCTTGCAGTTCTAAAGACGTTTGCCAGTGCCTTTGGTCTGGAACATCGGGAACCTCAACAGGTCCAAAGGCGAGTTCGTTGTTGAGGCGGACAGAAAGCTGGCTGGCAAGAGAAATGTTATAAATTCATGCACAGTTTTGGGCTGATAGCCACCCAAAAACCTTCGAGGTTGTAAAGAATTCCAGGAGCGCGCTGTCCAGAAAATGGTGTTTAGACGCTTGAATGACTTCTGGTACCCCGAGGTAGTACTCTTGGACATCTGACTTGGCGTGAACGGAGTAGTTATGATGATACCGACGGTTGCATTCTTTCAAGTGCAAGGCGTAAGATAGAGCACGAAATGGGGTCATAGAAAGGTTACTTACTAGGGCAGTAAAGCGAGGTGCTATACACAGGCAACACTCCCAACCGCAGCGTGAAAAGAGACCCTTTGTAGGTTGCAGCCTTCCCCAGAGTCCTTACATCTTCTGTTGCGCGATGGTTGCTGCAAGAAATGTTCTGGCATGCGCGGACAGGAGGGTATAAGTGGTAATAAGCTGGTAAGAGATTTTATATCAGAAAATTGAAACAACCGGGCGGGATGGTAGCAAAGCGCAAAGAATCACTCACATAATCCCATGGGAAGAGCGTGCCTATTGTACGTGGAAATCGCGTGTATTGAGGGGCTGCGGATGGGCTCTGTTGCCCAGATAAGATCTTTGAAGGCCGACCAAAGAACCTTGGTCAATTCAACCGTAACGGACGTGCACTGTGCGAGCAAAAGTTGAACAGAAAGGGGGAGCAAAGCAGGTGGTTTCCGAGCATCAACGGAGCAAAATTTGATAGTTGGTGCAGCCATAAACGCATACTGAATAAAGCAGTGGATAGTCTCAAGTTCAACAGTCCCCAGCGAGGGGTTCTCAGCCGCTATAGCGAGCAGCTCCTGCAGCAGCATAGCTGGCCTCGACGTCAAGGTTCAAATTGCTAATTAATTGTCTTTATTGGGAAACTATCTTGGCGGGGCCAGCGCCGTGATGGCCGTGCTACGTTCCATGAGGACGCGGAAAGGTCACATGACTTTCGGAGTCTACCGAATCTACGTAGACCAGTCTATGGCAGTTACTCGGATGCCCTCGGTCCGACAGGGACCATCAGATCATATTCCGATCTTCACTGTCGTCAAGCTAGATGACGAGATTGAACCCGTCACGAGGCGCACTATCCCTCGGGACTCAGAAGCCGAACAGGCCATGAGGACCGAACTTCCACAAAAGGTCGCCGACATCCAAGTCGGTGATCTTGAAACCAGGGAAGACGTTGAGCGGGTGGCGCAAGCCCTTGCCGATGCCTATGCCGAGGCGTGGATGGCCCACTCCAAGGTGTCCCGAATCACTAAGCACTCTCAACCATGGTGGAACAACGAGTGCTCAGCTAAACTTGCCACATATCGGAATGATAAATCCGATGTGAATTGTGTTAGAAATTGACAATATAGTTACTAATAGTCAATAGACTTATAGTTAACAATGTAGTCAAATCTCAAATGCTTAACAATGACTAGTCAAGTAAGAAAATAGTGTATTGCTTCTATGTAATCCAATGCCCAATTCTAGTGTCTCGGTTTCCCAGACATGGTAGGAAAAGTGGTTTGTTTGGTCATATTGTACCCAAAACACCTGAGGAGTGACTTTAGGCGCCCACTATATCGCGTTCGAAATCGGTGGTACGCAAACGTAACTTCTACACTACAAAATGGGTATCACCGGATGCGTATCGGCGAGGAGATGATGAATCTAGAAAGATTATGTAAATAGCACTAGTCTAAAAGGAGTTATAAGCGAAATACTCGCGGAGAGCCGGCGATGAGAAAGTTGACTATGTACAATATGGGTACCGTTAGATGCGGTTTGAAGAGGAGATTAAGAATCTGAAACAATTACGTAATCTACTCTACTCTATAAATAGATATTAACAAAATGGTGTCCAAATGAAAGGTAAAAGTCCAAATTCAAAGTGTTTGATCACTAATTTCAACACAACCCCCTGAGAAAACACTTTGACAATCCTGCATCCCAGAGATGTTCTATCATTCCCAAAACAACCCCCTGATGACACATCTCTCCACTACTCCACTAATCCCATTATCCTCCGCAACTTTTGTACTTGTGGCTTTGCCAATGCCTTTGTCAATAGATCAGCTGGCATGTCTTCTGTCGGAATGTAGATTGGCATCATCCTTCTCATCTCCACCTGGTCCCTCAACCAATAGAAACACAAGTCCAAGTGCTTCATCCTCCCATGATGCTCCGGATTCTTTGCAACAGACATAGATGACTGATTGTCCATGAATAGTTTTGCTGGTGCTGGTGGTGCGTATCCAAGTTCCTTGAGAATGTTCTGTATCCAACGTATTTCTGCTCCTGCTGCTCCAGCTGCAATAAATTCCGCCTCTGTGGTTGATCTTGTTACAACAGGCTGCTGCTTGCTCCTCCATGCCACCGCTCCACTTCCAATCTTCACTATATAGCCACTTGTTGACTTCCCATTATCCTTGTTTCCTCCATGATCTGCATCACTATACGTCCAAAATAGTTCATCGCCAATAGTAGGGTCCGGTCCATATTCCAACTTCATATCCAATGTGCCCTTCAAGTATCGGAACATATGCTTGACTGCCTTCCAATGCTGTTCTCCAGGATTGTGATTAAATCTGGCCAGAACTGCAACAGCATAGGCAATATCCGGTCTGGTCATCATGGCCAGATACATAAGAGATCCAACGGCAGAAATGTATGGGATGGTACTCATTTGGTTTTGCTCATCAAGTGTCTTGGGACATTGCTCTGATGTCAACTTTAATCCAGGAATCATAGGTGTGCCAACGGGTTTGCAATCTGACATATTAAACTCCTCCAATTTGTTGACAATATACTGGCGTTGAGATAGATAGAGTTTACGATTTGGCCTATCCCTTGTAATTTCAACACCCAATAAGTAGTTGGTTTCACCTAGATCCCGCAGCTTGAAGTGTTTCCCAAGGTCCACAACAAAATTATCAAGAGCATCCTTTGACTTTGAAGCAAGAGTAATATCATCCACAAACACAGGCATAATGACTTTGATATCATCTCTGTCATAGATATAGAGTGACGGGTCACTGTATGTCTTCTTAAACCCAAGTTCAAGCAAGACCTTTCCAAGTGTTTCACTCCATAACCGTGATGACTGCTTTAACCCATACAGGGACTTGTTGAGTCGGAAGACTACTTTCTGTTGACCTTGTATAAATCCAGGTGGCGGCTGCATATAGATCTCTGCATCAATGTCACTGTTTGTAAATGCATATGAAATATCCACAGAACGAAGTTCAAGATCTTCTATTGCAGCCAATGCCAATACAATGCGCACAGTAGCTTGTCGCATTGTAGATGCGAAAGTCTCAAAGTAGTCCTGACCAGGTCGCTGGTTAAAACCTTTTGCAACCACACGTGCTTTTAATCGCTCAATTGACCCATCTGCATTGTGTTTTGTTTTGAAGACCCATTTTGACCCAATTGCTTTCTGTCCCTCTGGTAACTGCACTGCCTCCCAAGTCTTGTTTTCTAAATGCCAGTTCATCTCCTCCATCATTGCCTCATGCCATTGCCTTGCCTGTTGACTTTTCATAGCCTCTGAATATGTCTGTGGGTCTGGTGCTTCACCCACAACATTAGCTCCTTCAACTTCAACTTCAACTTCAATCTCCTCTTCCTCCTCCTCCTCCTCTTCTTCAAAGTCAGAGTCTGGAACAGGTGGCTTTGGCTTTCTGACAACCCACCATTCACCTGGTGGTTTGACTGTACGTCCTGATCGTCGCAATACTGGCTGGGGTGCAGGTGTTACTTCCTCCTCCTCCTTGGTTTCATCATCATCGCTTTCAATAATTCGTTTCTGGCGACGTCTAGCAATAGGTTGGTCTTCATCATCATCATCATCAACAGCTGGCTCCAATACATTCTGTTCTCCAATTTCGTGTTTGGGCTCTATTGGTTCATCCCATGCCTCTGGTTCTGGTTCTGGTGGTGGTAGTGTTGCTTCATCCTCCTCCTCTGTGTCCACATTACTTGGTACTGGCACTGGTTCTGTTTGCTTGTCGTCAGGTTTATTGGATGTAATAAGTTCTCTTGCATAGGTGTAGCGTTCGTCAAAGTCGGCCCTTTCGCAAATAATGACCTTCTTTGTTTCAGGATTGTAGAACTTCCAGCCTTTGTAACCCTCTGGATATCCAATAAAAATGCACTTCTCCATGTGCGAACCCAAGTGCCCTCGTTTATCCTTCTGAATGTGAACATATGCAACACAACCCCAAACACGTAAATGGCTAACATCAGGTTTCTTCTTGTGCCAGACTTCATATGGAGTCTTTCCAACAACAGCAGATGTGGGACAACGATTTAGCACATGTACAAGTGCAGCCAAACACTCAGCCCAAAATTTCTTGGACAGACCAGATTCTTCCAGCAATGCAACAATCCTTTCGGCAACAGTGCGGTTAGCACGTTCAGCTACACCATTCTGCTGTGGCCTATTCCTGCAAGTATGCTCCCGTACAATCCCACATTCATCCAGATAGGCTTGGAACTTTTTGGACATGTATTCGCCACCCTTGTCATCTCTAAAGCGCTTCATTTTCTTTCCAGTTTGATTCTCGGCCCATGCTTTAAATGCCTTGAATGCTTCAAAAGTATCACTTTTCTTCTTGAGAGGGACAAAGACCTTGAATCGTCCACAGTCATCAATAAATGACACCCAGTAGCGATATCCACCATGAGAGATGACTCCAACATCATGTACATCTGAATGAATTAATTCCAGCACTTCAGTAGCTCTATTCTCGGATGACGGGAATGGGTTTGCATGCATCTTGCCAGCCAGACATGGTTCACAAATAGGATCTGGTTTTGCCTTGGAATCAATGATCAAACCATCAACTAGATTTCCCTTGATCATAAGCTTGATGCTATCATAGTTGTGGTGTCCTAACCGTTTATGCCAAAGTGACAAATCAAGAGGTAGCGTTGAAGCCAAATGTACATTCTCCATTATGTCTACTGTAGAACCATCTAAATACCCAACATTATCATCATCAATAGTAGCAGTGAATAGGAGGTTTTTCTTTTGTGAAAAGTTCATTTTATCATGAGAAATATGTACATCAATGCCCTTGTTCTTTGTCAAATATAAAACAGCAAGAAGATTATTACGAAGTGCAGGAACATGAAGTACTCTAGTGAATTCTACATCTCTAAGTTGTTTTCCATTAACTATTGGTCTAAATCTGACTGTACCAACACCTTCTGAATATATAACTCTATGGTCCGCTAGTCTAATTGGCACTCTATAAGGGGTATAATTGCGAATCCAATTGCGGTGTGGGGTCATATTAGAAGTGGCACCTGTATCCGTATTCCAATGAAAAACGTTAGAAGATGTAGCATTGACTTCATGTTCAGCAACAGCACTTGCCTTGCCAGCAAATTCTGTTACTGCTGCAGCCTTCTCTTCATTTGTCTGTTTGGCACTCTCTGTATTACGCTTCTTCTTTGCAATCTCAGGGCAATTGTGTATCCAGTGACCCTTTTCTTTGCAATAGCGACATGTATCTCTATCCTCCTGTGGCCTATTCCCTCCATTGTATGGCTTCTTCCCCTTGTATCCATTCCCTCCTGCCTTGGCCTGGTTCAGCGACTCTCCTCCCAATTGACGTTGTCGATTTAGTTCCTCGCTTCGGAATGCCTGGATTATTACTGACTTGTCCAGCTTGTCCAACAATAAGAGAGGCATTGTTAAGTGACGATAATCCTCTGGCAAAGCACGGATAAGTGCCATGCACTGAAGTTCTTCATCCAATGTCTCGATCTTGAAGTCGGCAGGACGCAGGTTTTGAATTGCCTGCATAGCTTTCTCTATCCGGGTTCCCAAATCCACCAAAGACTCGTCATCTTGTTTCCTGATGGAGAACAAGTCATCATATGCATTGAACCTAGCGCCAGGTTTCTTGGATAGGTGTGCAGCCTCCAATAATGCCCACATTTTGATAGGATTTTCTTCATGCCCTCTGAAATGCACCCTCTGATCACTTTCCACCAACAAGTAGATTTCTCCTGCTGCCTTTTCTTCCTTTATCTCCCATTTCTCTGCCTCCTTAGGATCGGAAGGCTTTGTTTCTTTCCCAGAAACTAGTCTCCATAGTCCATTTCGCATTAGCCAAGCCTTCATCTCACCACACCATTCAGTGTAGTTTGAATTAGACAACGGCTTTACTTTGGCAACCGAGTTGTTGTCTGATGTCGACATATTTGTAGTCCCTTTGTATCAAGTTGTAATCCCTTTGTAACGTTTTGTAGTCCCAAGTTATAATCCCTTTATAACGTGTTGTAACGTTTTGTAGTCCCAAGTTTGTAATCCCCCAGTTTCAAAATGTAATAGACAGCAATAAGACTGTAATCAAATGTATAGCCAAGTTTATAAGCCGGGGCCCATAACCTGTTAGAAATTGACAATAGAGTTACTAATAGTCAATAGACTTATAGTTAACAATGTAGTCAAATCTCAAATGCTTAACACTGACTAGTCAAGTAAGAAAATAGTGTATTGCTTCTATGTAATCCAATGCCCAATTCTAGTGTCTCGGTTTCCCAGACATGGTAGGAAAAGTGGTTTGTTTGGTCATATTGTACCCAAAACACCTGAGGAGTGACTTTAGGCGCCCACTATATCGCGTTCGAAATCGGTGGTACGCAAACGTAACTTCTACACTACAAAATGGGTATCACCGGATGCGTATCGGCGAGGAGATGATGAATCTAGAAAGATTATGTAAATAGCACTAGTCTAAAAGGAGTTATAAGCGAAATACTCGCGGAGAGCCGGCGATGAGAAAGTTGACTATGTACAATATGGGTACCGTTAGATGCGGTTTGAAGAGGAGATTAAGAATCTGAAACAATTACGTAATCTACTCTACTCTATAAATAGATATTAACAAAATGGTGTCCAAATGAAAGATAAAAGTCCAAATTCAAAGTGTTTGATCACTAATTTCAACAAATTGGTATCTCTTTCGAGACACAGTCAAACATGTCAAACGTGAATTCTTCGAGACTAGAATCGGAGAAATTGCATACGCTAACAGGCGCCCATGGGATCTAATGGAATGGGTCAAACAGCGCAAGTTACCAGCATGCGAGGCTATTCGATACCAAGGACAGCCCTGCCATGGAATGGATTCCCTTTGGAATGCACTCCACAACACATATAACTCGGCCTCTGGCCGAGTGGTTGATATGTCAGTTCTGGACCCACTCCCAAACCTAATAGAGAGGGAGTGGCCTCCGTTCTCTGCGCTCGAGCTATCTGAGGCACTCGAGTCCTGTTCCAGTCGGTCATCGCCTGGCCCAGACCACATTACATGGTCGCTATTGAAGGAAGTTGTAAGGCTGCCTGCTGCTGAGCGAAACCTTCGAGACCTGGCCAACGCCTGCATTCATGTGGGGCATTGGCCTAAACATTTCAAGGAGTCAGTATCGGTCATCATACCGAAACCTGGCAAACCTACTTACTCAGACCCGAAAGCGTTCCGGCCCATTGTGCTGCTGAACACTACCGGGAAGCTCATAGAGAAGATGATTTCTAATCGTCTCCAATTCGACATGATCAAATACGATCTTGTTCACCCAAACCAAGTAGGCGGAGTGCGCCAGCGCTCCACCGAGGATGCAGGGTTGTACCTAACTCACCTAGTTCACGCTGGGTGGGCCAAGGGACTTAAGACAAGTGTGGTGGCATTCGACATCGCACAATTCTTCCCGTCTCTTAACCATGATATGCTCTTGGCCATCCTTCGGAAACAGGGGTTCTCGCCTATGATCGCGAACTTCTTTTCCTCATACCTAGTAGACAGGCACACTTCCTACAAGTGGGGCTCGTTCACATCGGACCCCCGTCAGGCAGACGTGGGCGTAGGGCAGGGCTCTGCCCTATCCCCGGTTCTGTCAGCTTTATACATCGCTCCGGTGATGAAACTCTATCACATGGAAGAGATATCTCGCAAGACATCCCTTCTATCGTACGTTGACGATGGCACTTGTATTGCCCAATCGAAAACCCTTGGGGAGAACGCAGAGACGCTTATAGCGGCCTATGCAGTCCTCCTCCGCCTCTTTACTGCCATAGGGCTTGTTCTTGAACACAACAAGTCTGAATACTTCTGCTTTGATAGGTCGAGGACATTTAATCCTCCACCTCTAGATCTCGGTTATGCCCCGTATACCGGGGACACACCACTTGCTCCAAAGCGCATTTGGCGATATCTGGGATTCTACTTCGATCGTCACCTTACTTTCAAGGAACATGTTCGATACTATACTACCAAGTCTCTCTCATCGGTGAAAGCCATGAAGATGCTTGGCAGCTCTACTCGTGGCTTGTCCCCTAAGGAGAAGCGACTCTTATATCGCTCGTGCGTTCTCCCCATCGCAACGTATGGCTATAGACTGTGGTTCTACGAGGGTGCCCGCATCAAGGGCGTCCTTGCGGATTTCCGCAAAATGCAGCGTAAGGCTGCACTCTGGATTACGGGCGCGTTCCGTACCTCTCCAACCGGTGGGGTTGAGTCCCTTGCAGGACTTATCCCTATCCACCTACATCTGAAAAAGCTTGCAGGGCGCTCTAACTTCCGTGCAGCGACTCTTTCAGACACACATCCGCTTCGGTCGATCCTCTCCGAGGGTCACCGCAAGCAAGCCAGTGCTCACCCATTGGCAATATCTAGGCTGACCCCTAACCAGCGACTGAAGGTTAAGGGCTCCCTCATGGAGGTGGATCGGCATCTCCCTGAACTCACCGAGTCTTTTGCACCCGTGGCACCAGAGGCTTGGCCTGGTGTACGCCTACTCGACCGCTTCCCGGATCGAGTGGAATTTCACGGCACGGAAGGCCTTCTGGACGAACGCAGTCTGGAGGCATACCGTACCGAACTTAATACAGTTCTTACCGAGGCTCGGGAGCAGCATGGCACCGTGATTTGTGCGGTGGACGCAAGTCTGCCAAACGAAGAGCATCGCCACGCTGTTTCCGCAGCCCTTATATTCCGGGGGGTGGAACGGGTTCACACCGCAATCCACCCAGCCGGGCGAGTTACTGCACCAGACGCAGAACTCTTCGCAATACGTTCAGCAGTTTGCCTTGCCGTGCAGCAGGACAACTGCGAACGGATTGTTGTCTTCACCGATTCGCTCACTTCTGCTAAGTGAGCAGTGGATCCTACACTACATAGCGGCCAGGGTCACTCCCTGGCTGTGTGCAGGGACCTCGAGCCATGGTTAGCAGAAGACGCTGACTGCTCGATAACTTTCGTTCAGGTTCCCTCGAAGCTGAAATGGAAAATTCATCAGGAGGCACATGACGAATGTCGGGCCTTCAATGCACCTGCTGTGCAATATCCCAGCACCTCTCTCGACAGTGTACGGCGTGCCGTCACTAAATCAGTCCAAGAGGACTGGAAGACTCTCTTCCGGGACCCTGACTATCGGGGGCATAACTTCCTTATGCTCCAGCGGCCTGACGAGACCGTTCTCGAACCATCGTACATCAATGGAGGTACATGGCTTCCTGCTGCTGGAGGCGATCTACATCTTGCAGTTCGCATTTGTAGATGCATCCTCAACCACGCTCCAATCGGGGCCTATTATGAATGCTTCAATATACCGGAGCAAACGTCGTGCACCTGCGAGGATCACCCCCTCGAGACGCACGATCATATTTTGCGTCACTGTGGCCAATACCAACGCGACGAAGACGGTCCACCTCCAAGGTATTACCTTGGGTTGGTCAGATTCCTGGAGCAGAACGAAGCTACATTTTCCTTCAGACGACCCCAAGGGGTCGGTTGAGCAGCTAGGGCAGGTCCCGGACTGGTCCGAAGGAGTCATATACAACAACAACATCCAGCTGGTTGAATCGAGGTCCAACGCATACCGGGTTCTTCGGATCCTGGGAACTGTGTAGGGTATGGGAGCTTCGGCCTTGTACCAACCCTCTCATAGTACCGAAGTGGGCTCTTTGGATGGTATCCTCTGAGCACTCCTGCTTGCCAGGATAGGCTAAGTCGTGTGACGGACCCAGACTAGGCGACTGGTTGTCTTGCGTATGAAGGGAGCTTCAGCGTTTGATCCTTCCCTCCGTGACCGGACTGGGCAGATGCCCTTCCATCTGTTCTATCGATTGCGGCGAGGCACTCCTCGCTGATCCATCAACATTCAGGCTGCGTAGGCGGCTCACTTTCTTGGCGGGTGGTGCACCTGCCCTCTCTAGACGTAGTGTAGTAATAAATCCTGCCTTTCATGTAATAGTAGGGACCGGATTGCTAACGGGCGCCGGAATACAAGTTGGGCCTTCGGGCTCGTGATTAAAAAAAAAAAAAAAAGGATTGGGAGCTGACTGCTTGACAACCCACCAGTCACCTGGAGGTCTGGATTCCCTTGTGGTGCGACGAAGTGGTTGTTGGGCAGGTTGGGATGGTTGAGAAGGTTTGGTGTGCTTGGGCTTCTTGGGAGTAGGCGGAGGAACAAGAGGCAAAGAAGAAGGTGCAGGCTGCTCAGGAGTGTGAGGTGGACTGTCAGGCTCAGCTGGTTCAGCTTTGGGAGTGTGGAATGGAGTTGGCGCTTCTGGCGGTTCTGCTGGAGGCTGTGGTGTAGATGGAGGCGCAGGAGCAATGGGAGGAGCGTCTGGAAGTGTTTGCGCATCATCTGGAGCGTCTGGGACAGCAGGAGGTGCAATTGGAGGCTCTGGAGCATCTGGAGATGGACTTGGCTGATTTGGAGCATATGGAGCATCATCATCATCCCCCCCAAAATCTGGCAAGTCCACAGTCTCTGGAGCTGGAGATTGTGCTCCTGCAGGCATGAGATTGACAGAACCAGTGTGCTTTTTTTTTTTTTTTTTTTTTTTTTTAAATCACGAGCCCGAAGGCCCAACTTGTATTCCGGCGCCCGTTAGCAATCCGGTCCCTACTATTACATGAAAGGCAGGATTTATTACTACACTACGTCTAGAGAGGGCAGGTGCACCACCCGCCAAGAAAGTGAGCCGCCTACGCAGCCTGAATGTTGATGGATCAGCGAGGAGTGCCTCGCCGCAATCGATAGAACAGATGGAAGGGCATCTGCCCAGTCCGGTCACGGAGGGAAGGATCAAACGCCGAAGCTCCCTTCATACGCAAGACAACCAGTCGCCTAGTCTGGGTCTGTCACACGACTTAGCCTATCCTGGCAAGCAGGAGTGCTCAGAGGATACCATCCAAAGAGCCCACTTCGGTACTATGAGAGGGTTGGTATAAGGCCGAAGCTCCCATACCCTACACAGTTCCCAGGATCCGAAGAACCCGGTATGCGTTGGACCTCGATTCAACCAGCTGGATGTTGTTGTTGTATATGACTCCTTCGGACCAGTCCGGGACCTGCCCTAGCTGCTCAACCGACCCCTTGGGGTCGTCTGAAGGAGTACGTTGCTTTGTTCTGCTCCAGGAATCTAACCAACCCAAGGTAATACCTTGGAGGTGGTCCGTCTTCGTCACGTTGGTATTGGCCACAGTGACGTAAAATATGATCGCGCGTCTCGAGGGGGTGATCCTCGCAAGTGCACGACGTTCGCTCCGGTATATTGAAGCGTTCATAATAGGCCCCGATTGGAGCGTGGTTGAGGATGCATCTACAAATGCGAACTGCAAGATGTAGATCGCCTCCGGCAGCGGGAAGCCATATACCTCCATTGATGTACGATGGTTCTAGAACGGTCTCATCAGGCCGCTGGAGCATAAGGAAGTTATGCCCTCGATAATCAGGGTCCCGGAAGAGTGTCTTCCAGTCCTCCTGGACTGATTTAGTGACGGCACGCCGTACACTATCTAGAGAAGTGCTGGGATGTTGCACAGCAGGTGCATTGAAGGCGCGACACTCGTCGTGTGCCTCCTGATGAATTTTCCATTTCAGCTTTGAAGGAGCCTGAATGAAGGTTATTGAACAGTCAGCATCTTCTGCTAACCATGGCGTCAGCTCCCAATCCCAATGACCAGGATTTCGACCATGTCCAGTTTGCTGGTGCTGCCTCTACCTCTGATCCTCACAACTACAAGCAAGCCATGCAGAGGGCAGACAGAGACAAGTGGGCAGAAGCGGCCAAATCAGAGTACTTTACTCTTGCTGGGAATGATACTTGGGAACTGGTTGACTTGCCACCTGGTGCCAAAGCCATTGGCTGTGGTTGGGTCTTCAAGGTCAAACGGACTGCCACAGGAGAAGTTGAGCGCTACAAGGCTCGAATCGTCGCCAAGGGCTACAGCCAGCGTCCTGGAGTTGACTACACCGAGGTCTTTGCCCCTACATTTCGTCCAGCCACACTACGCATGATTCTTGCTCTTGCAGCTGTTGGTGACTTGGAACTTCGCTCTGTGGACATTTCAGCTGCTTTCACCAATGGTGACTTGGATGAGTACATCTATATGCAGCAGCCTGAAGGATTCCATGAAGGCGGTCCCAACAAGGTGTTCAGACTCAGGAAGTCACTCTATGGCCTCAAGCAATCAGCTCGTCAGTGGAACATCAAGTTGCATGGTGTACTCAGCAAGATGGGCTACAAGCGGATTGAAGCTGATAGGTCTGTCTACATTTACTCCAATGGCTCAGTTCGCATTTTTGTCCCCATTTACATCGACGATATCACCTTTGCTTCGAAATCCACCTCGGCTGTTGATGCTGCAGTCAAGGAACTGTCCTCAGATTTAAATGTCGTGATTTGGGTGCCACAGAGTTCCTACTTGGTGTTGGCATCACAAGAGACCGCTCCAAGCGCACTATCATGCTCCACCAGCGCCAATTCATTCTGGATATGCTTGACCGCTATGGTATGTCTGACTGTCACCCTGTCCAAACTCCTATGTCCTCTGGCACTGTCCTCACCAAAGACATGGCTCCTACCTCTGATGCCGACATCGAATTCATGCGCTCTGTTCCTTATCTCAGTTCCATTGGCACCCTTCAGTATCTCTCCACCATGACTCGTCCTGATATCGCCTACACTGTCTCCTACCTTGCACGCTTCAGCAGTAATCCAGGCCCCAAGCACTGGTCAGCAGTCAAGCACTTGTTCCGCTACCTCAAAGGCACTCTGGAACACAAGTTGACCTACTCTGGTGAACTTGGTGCTGATGTGTTTACTGCTTATTGTGATGCTGCCCATGGTGATTGCAAAGACACTGGACGCTCTACAGGTGGTTATGTGACCATGATGGCTGGTGGTGCAATTGGATGGAGCAGCAAACTTCAAGGCATTGTGGCACTTTCCACAACTGAAGCTGAGTACATTGCTGCTGTTGAGGCTGGCAAGGAGATTTCCTGGATGCGCAACATTCTCCATGAGTTTGGCCTCACCATTGACCAACCCACTCCACTCCACATTGACAACCAGTCCGCCATCAGTGTCTCCAAGAATCCTGAACACCATGGACGCATGAAGCACTTGGATTTGCGCTTCTACTGGCTCAGGGATGCTGTCCATGACAAGATGATCCATCCCCTCTTCATTCCAACCAAAGAACAAGTTGCTGATATCTTCACCAAACCTCTTTCTGCTTCTCAAGTCGAATTTTGTAGGACCAATATGGGTGTGTCTGTTTAACTTTGTTTCTTTTCTCTTATTTTCGCTTTTTCTGTCTTCCATTTTGTAAAGACTTGTCAGATCACGGGGGGGGTGTTAGATTTTGCCTTCCAGTCTCCACACATTCCAGACATCTCAACATTCCATTCATCGTTACTCAACATTCCACTTGTCATGACTGATCATTCCTACTGTCATTATTCATCATTCCATCTGTCATGACTGATCATTCCTTCTGTCATTATTCATCATTCCACCTGTCATGACTGATCATTCTATCTGTCATTAATCATCATTCCATTTGTCATTCTATTCTGTATATAAGTCTGTACTCCAAGACCTGAAGTCCCCAGTTACTCACTCTGGACTTCAGGCAAGTAGTTTACCTCTTACATCCAATATAGTTAGTTACTCACTCTGGACTTCAGCTCTTTATAGCTCCTCAGTCCTTCGTCTTGGGCATACCATACTAGGTTGCCAGGTAGCTCGCGACGTCCTGCACTCGCTCCTCTTAACACTACTTGGTTTGGGTGAACAAGATCGTATTTGATCATGTCGAATTGAAGACGATTTGAAATCATCTTCTCAATGAGCTTCCCGGTAGTGTTCAACAGCACAATAGGCCGGAAGGCTTTCGGGTCTGAGTAGGTAGGTTTGCCAGGTTTCGGTATGATGACCGATACTGACTCTTTTTTTTTTTTTTTTAATCACGAGCCCGAGGGCCCAACTTGTATTCCGGCGCCCGTTAGCAATCCGGTCCCTACTATTACATGAAAGGCAGGATTTATTACTACACTACGTCTAGAGAGGGCGGGTGCAACACCCACCAAGAGAGTGAGCCGCCTACGCAGCCTGAATGTTGATGGATCAGCAAGGAGTGTCTCGCCGCAATCGATAGAGCAGATGGAAGGGCATCTGCCCAGTCCGGTCACCGAGGGAAGGATCAAACGCCGAAGCTCCCTTCATACGCAAGACAACCAGTCGCCTAGTCTGGGTCCGTCACACGACTTAGCCTATCCTGACAAGCAGGAGTGCTCAGAGGGTTCCATCCAAAGAGCCTTTTTTTTTTTTTTTTTTTTTTTTTTATTCACGAGCCCGAAGGCCCAACTTGTATTCCGGCGCCCGTTAGCAATCCGGTCCCTACTATTACATGAAAGGCAGGATTTATTACTACACTACGTCTAGAGAGGGCGGGTGCGACACCCGCCAAGAAAATAAGCCGCCTACGCAGCCTGGATGTTGATGGATCAGCGAGTACTGCCTCGCCGCAATCGATAGAGCAGATGGAAGGGCATATGCCCAGTCCGGTCACAGAGGGAAGGATCAAACGCCGGAGCTCCCTTCATACGCAAGACATCCAGTCGCCTAGTCTGGGTCCGTCACACGACTTAGCCTATCCTGACAAGCAGGAGTGCTCAGAGGATCCCATCCAAAGAGCCCACTTCGGTACTATGACAGGTTGGTATAAGGCCGAAGCTCCCATACCCTACACAGTTCCCAGGACCCGAAGGACCCGGTATGTGTTGGACCTCGATTCAGCCAGCTGGATGTTGTTATTGTATATAACTCCTCCGGACCAGCCCGGGACCTGCCCTAGCTGCTCAACCGACCCCTTGGGGTCGTCTGAAGGAAAATGTAGCTTCGTTCTGCTCCAGGAATCTGACCAACCCAAGGTAATACCTTGGAGGTGGACCGTCTTCGTCGCGTTGGTATTGGCCACAGTGACGCAAAATATGATCGTGCGTCTCGAGGGGGTGATCCTCGCAGGTGCACGACGTTTGCTCCGGTATATTGAAGCATTCATAATAGGCCCCGATTGGAGCGTGGTTGAGGATGCATCTACAAATGCGAACTGCAAGATGTAGATCGCCTCCAGCAGCAGGAAGCCATGTACCTCCATTGATGTACGATGGTTCGAGAACGGTCTCGTCAGGCCGCTGGAGCATAAGGAAGTTATGCCCCCGATAGTCAGGGTCCCGGAAGAGAGTCTTCCAGTCCTCTTGGACTGATTTAGTGACGGCACGCCGTACACTGTCGAGAGAGGTGCTGGGATATTGCACAGCAGGTGCATTGAAGGCCCGACATTCGTCATGTGCCTCCTGATGAATTTTCCATTTCAGCTTCGAGGGAACCTGAACGAAAGTTATCGAGCAGTCAGCGTCTTCTGCTAACCATGGCTCGAGGTCCCTGCACACAGCCAGGGAGTGACCCTGGCCGCTATGTAGTGTAGGATCCACTGCTCACTTAGCAGAAGTGAGCGAATCGGTGAAGACAACAATCCGTTCGCAGTTGTCCTGCTGCACGGCAAGGCAAACTGCTGAACGTATTGCGAAGAGTTCTGCGTCTGGTGCAGTAACTCGCCCGGCTGGGTGGATTGCGGTGTGAACCCGTTCCACCCCCCGGAATATAAGGGCTGCGGAAACAGCGTGGCGATGCTCTTCGTTTGGCAGACTTGCGTCCACCGCACAAATCACGGTGCCATGCTGCTCCCGAGCCTCGGTAAGAACTGTATTAAGTTCGGTACGGTATGCCTCCAGACTGCGTTCGTCCAGAAGGCCTTCCGTGCCGTGAAATTCCACTCGATCCGGGAAGCGGTCGAGTAGGCGTACACCAGGCCAAGCCTCTGGTGCCACGGGTGCAAAAGACTCGGTGAGTTCAGGGAGATGCCGATCCACCTCCATGAGGGAGCCCTTAACCTTCAGTCGCTGGTTAGGGGTCAGCCTAGATATTGCCAATGGGTGAGCACTGGCTTGCTTGCGGTGACCCTCGGAGAGGATCGACCGAAGCGGATGTGTGTCTGAAAGAGTCGCTGCACGGAAGTTAGAGCGCCCTGCAAGCTTTTTCAGATGTAGGTGGATAGGGATAAGTCCTGCAAGGGACTCAACCCCACCGGTTGGAGAGGTACGGAACGCGCCCGTAATCCAGAGTGCAGCCTTACGCTGCATTTTGCGGAAGTCCGCAAGGACACCCTTGATGCGGGCGCCCTCGTAGAACCACAGTCTATAGCCGTACGTTGCGATGGGGAGAACGCACGAACGATATAAGAGTCGCTTCTCCTTTGGGGACAAGCCACGAGTAGAGCTGCCAAGCATCTTCATGGCTTTCACCGACGAGAGAGACTTGGTAGTATAGTATCAAACGTGTTCCTTGAAGGTGAGGTGACGGTCGAAGTAGAATCCCAAATAGCGCCAAATGCGCTTTGGAGCAAGCGGTGTGTCCCCAGTATATGGGGCATAACCGAGGTCTAGGGGTGGAGGATTGAATGTCCTCGACCTATCAAAGCAGAAGTATTCAGACTTGTTATGTTCGAGAACAAGCCCTATGGCAGTAAAGAGGCGGAGGAGAACTGCATAGGCCACTATAAGCGTCTCTGCATTCTCCCCGAGGGTTTTCGATTGGGCAATACATGTGCCATCGTCAACGTACGATAGAAGGGATGTCTTGCGGGATATCTCTTCCATGTGATAGAGCTTCATCACCGGAGCGATGTATAAAGCTGACAGAACTGGGGATAGGGCAGAGCCCTGCCCTACGCCCACGTCTGCCTGACGAGGGTCCGACGTGAATGAACCCCACTTATAGGAAGTGTGCCTGTCCACTAGGTATGAGGAGAAGAAGTTCGCAATCATAGGCGAGAACCCCTGTTTCCGAAGAATAGCCAAGAGCATATCGTGGTTAAGAGACGGGAAGAATTGTGCGATGTCAAATGCCACCACACTTGTCTTAAGTCCCTTGGCCCACCCAGCGCGAACTAGGTGAGTTAGGTACAACCCTGCATCCTCGGTGGAGCGCTGGCGCACTCCGCCTACTTGGTTTGGGTGAACAAGATCGTATTTGATCATGTCGAATTGGAGACGATTTGAAATCATCTTCTCTATGAGCTTCCCGGTAGTGTTCAACAGCACAATAGGCCGGAACGCTTTCGGGTCTGAGTAGGTAGGTTTGCCAGGTTTCGGTATGATGACCGAGACTGACTCCTTGAAGTGTTTAGGCCAATGCCCCACCTGGATGCAGGCGTTGGCCAGGTCTCGAAGGTTTCGCTCAGCCGCAGGCAGCCTCACAACTTCCTTCAATAGCGACCATGTAATGTGGTCTGGGCCAGGCGATGAGCGACTGGAACAAGACTCGAGTGCCTCAGAGAGCTCGAGCGCAGAGAACGGAGGCCACTCCCTCTCTATTAGGTTTGGGAGTGGGTCCAGAACTGACATATCTACCACTCGGCCGGAGGCCGAGTTATATGTGTTGTGGAGTGCATTCCAAAGGGAATCCATTCCATGGCAGCCCTTGGGGTCGTCTGAAGGAGAACATTGCTTTGTTCTGCTCCAGGAATCTAACCAACCCAAGGTAATACCTTGGAGGTGGTCCGTCTTCGTCACGTTGGTATTGGCCACAGTGACGTAAGATATGATCACGCGTCTCGAGGGGGTGATCCTCGCAGGTGCACGATGTTCGCTCCGGTATATTGAAGCGTTCATAATAGGCCCCGATTGGAGCGTGGTTGAGGATGCATCTACAGATGCGAACTGCAAGATGTAGATCGCCTCCGGCAGCAGGAAGCCATGTACCTCCATTGATGTACGATGGTTCAAGAACGGTCTCGTCAGGCCGTTGGAGCATAAGAAAGTTATGTCCCCGATAGTTAGGGTCCCGGAAGAGTGTCTTCCAGTCCTCCTGGACTGATTTAGTGACGGCACGCCGTACACTGTCGAGAGAGGTGCTGGGGTGTTGCACAGCAGGTGCGTTGAAGGCACGACACTCATCGTGTGCCTCCTGATGAATTTTCCATTTCAGTTTTGAAGGAACCTGAATGAAGGTTATTGAGCAGTCAGCATCCTCTGCTAACCATGGTTAGAGGGCCCTGCACACAGCCAGGGAGTGACCCTGGCCGCTATGTAGTGTGGGATCCACCGCTCGCTTAGCAGATGTAAGCGAGTCAGTGAAGACGACGATCCGTTCGCAATTGTCCTGCTGCACGGCAAGGCAAACTGCTGAACGTATTGCGAAGAGTTCTGCGTCTGGTGCAGTAACTCGCCCGGCTGGGTGGATTGCGGTGTGAACCCGTTCCACCCCCCGGAATATAAGGGCTGCGGAAACAGCGTGGCGATGCTCTTCGTTTGGCAGACTTGCGTCCACCGCACAAATCACGGTGCCAGGCTGCTCCCGAGCCTCGGTAAGAACTGTATTAAGTTCGGTACGGTATGCCTCCAGACTGCGTTCGTCCAGAAGGCCTTCCGTGCCGTGAAATTCCACTCGATCCGGGAAGCGGTCGAGTAGGCGTACACCAGGCCAAGCCTCTGGTGCCACGGGTGCAAAAGACTCGGTGTATGCCCCATATACCGGGGACACACCGCTTGCTCCAAAGCGCAATTGGCGCTACTTGGGATTCTACTTCGACCGTCACCTTACTTTCAAGGAACACGTTCGATACTACACTACCAAATCTCTTTCATCGGTGAAAGCCATGAAAATGCTTGGCAGTTCTACTCGTGGCTTGTCCCCAAAGGAGAAGCGACTCTTATACCGTTCTTGCATCCTCCCTATCGCAACGTACGGATACAGACTGTGGTTCTACGAGGGTGCCCGCATTAAGGGTGTCCTTGTTAAAAGGAGCGAGTGCGGGACGTCGCGAGCTACCTGGCAACCTAGTATGGTATGCCCAAGACGAAGGACTGAGGAGCTATGAAGAGCTGAAGTCCAGAGTGAGTAACTGGGGACTTCAGGTCTTGGAGTACAGACTTATATACATGTAGATGAAACAAGTATCAGACATGAAACGAGGAGAAGCACAGGTTCAAGGAGTAAGGGGCTGAGACTAGTTTCACAATAGAATGGAATGATGGAATAGAATGATGAACAAGAATAGAATGACAGATAGAATGATGAGTAAGAATAGAATGAGGTAAAGCAGTCTAGAACAGTCTAGAAGGAGTCTGGAATGGTCTAGAGGGGTCTGGAATGTGTGGAGACTGGAAGGCAAAATCTAACACCCCCCCGTGATCTGACAAGTCTCTACAAAATGGAAGAAACAAAAAAGGCGAAAATAAGAGAAAAGAAATAAAGTTAAAGTGACACACCCATATTAGTCCTACAGAATTCGACTTGAGAAGCAGAAAGAGGTTTGGTGAAGATATCGGCCACTTGTTCTTTGGTTGGAATGAAGAGGGGATGGATCATCTTGTCATGGACAGCATCCCTGAGCCAGTAAAAGCGCAAATCCAAGTGCTTCATGCGTCCATGGTGTTCAGGATTCTTGGAGACACTGATGGCAGACTGGTTATCGATGTGAAGTGGAGTGGGTTGGTCAATGGTGAGGCCAAACTCATGGAGAATGTTGCGCATCCAGGAAATCTCTTTGCCAGCCTCAACAGCAGCAATGTACTCAGCTTCAGTTGTGGAAAGCGCCACAATGCCTTGGAGTTTGCTGCTCCATCCAATAGCACCACCAGCCATCATAGTCACATATCCACCTGTAGAGCGTCCAGTGTCTTTGCAATCACCATGAGCAGCATCACAGTAGGCAGTGAACACATCAGCACCAAGTTCACCAGAGTAGGTCAACTTGTGTTCCAGAGTGCCTTTGAGGTAGCGGAACAAGTGCTTGACTGCTGACCAGTGCTTGGGACCTGGATTGCTGCTGAAGCGTGCAAGATAGGAGACAGTGTAGGCGATATCAGGACGAGTCATGGTGGAGAGATACTGAAGGGTGCCAATAGAACTGAGATAAGGAACAGTGCGCATGAATTCGATGTCAGAATCAGAAGTGGGAGCCATGTCTTTGGTGAGGACAGTGCCAGGGGACATAGGAGTTTGGACAGGATGGCAGTCAGACATACCATAGCGGTCAAGCATATCCAGGATGAATTGGCGCTGATGGAGCATGATGGTGCGCTTGGAGCGGTCTCTGGTGATGCCAACACCAAGAAGGAACTCTGTGGCGCCCAAATCGCGACATTTGAAGTGTGAGGATAGCTCCTTGACTGCAGCATCAACAGCTGAGGTGGATTTCGAAGCAAAGGTGATATCGTCGATGTAGATGGGGACAAAAATGCGAACAGAGCCATTGGAGTAGATGTAGACAGACCTATCTGCTTCAATCCGCTTGTAGCCCATTTTGCTGAGTACACCATGCAACTTGATGTTCCACTGACGAGCTGATTGCTTGAGGCCATAGAGTGACTTCCTGAGCCTGAACACCTTGTTAGGACCGCCTTCATGGAAACCTTCAGGCTGCTGCATGTAGATGTACTCATCCAAGTCACCATTGGTGAAAGCAGCTGAAATGTCCACAGAGCGAAGTTCCAAGTCACCAACAGCTGCGAGAGCAAGAATCATGCGCAATGTGGCTGGACAGAATGTGGGGGCAAAGACCTCAGTGTAGTCAACTCCAGGACGCTGACTGTAGCCTTTGGCAACAATGCGAGCCTTGTAGCGCTCAACTTCTCCTGTAGCAGTCCGTTTGATCTTGAAGACCCAACCACAGCCAATAGCTTTGGCACCAGGTGGCAAGTCAACCAGTTCCCAAGTATCATTCCCAGCAAGAGTAAAGTACTCTGATTTAGCCGCTTCTGCCCACTTGTCTCTGTCTGCACTCTGCATGGCTTGCTTGTAGTTGTGTGGATCAGAGGTAGAGGCAGCACCAGCAAACTGGACATGATCGAAATCCTGGTCATTAGGATTGGGAGCTGACTGCTTGACAACCCACCAGTCACCTGGAGGTCTGGATTCCCTTGTGGTGCGACGAAGTGGTTGTTGGGCAGGTTGGGATGGTTGGGAAGGTTTGGTGCGCTTGGGCTTCTTGGGAGGAGGCGGAGGAACAGGAGGCAAAGGAGAAGGTGGAGGAGGCTCAGGAGTATGAGGTGGACTATCAGGATCAGCTGGTTCAGCTTTGGGAGTGTGGAACGGAGTTGGCGCTTCTTGTGGTTCTGTTGGAGGCTGTGGTGCAGCTGGAGGCGCAGGAGCAGTGGGAGGAGCGTCTGGAAGCGTTGGCACATTATCTGGAGCGTCTGGGACGGCAGGGGGCGCAATTAGAGGCTCTGGAGCATCAGAAGGCGGAGTTGGCTGATTTGGAGCATATGGAGCATCATCATCATCCCCCCCGAAATCTGGCAAGTCAACAGTCTGAGGAACTGGAGATTCAGGTCCTGCTGGCATGAGATTGACAGAACCAGTGTGCTTGAGGCCAGGGAAGCTCCTCTCATCGAAAACAGCGCGTTCCGAGATGATGAGCTTCTTGGTAGAGGGATTATAGAAGAGCCAACCCCTGTAGCCAGTGGGATATCCAACATTTTTTTTTTTTTTTTTTTTTTTTATTCACGAGCCCGAAGGCCCAACTTGTATTCCGGCGCCCGTTAGCAATCCGGTCCCTACTATTACATGAAAGGCAGGATTTATTACTACACTACGTCTAGAGAGGGCGGGTGCGACACCCGCCAAGAAAATAAGCCGCCTACGCAGCCTGGATGTTGATGGATCAGCGAGTACTGCCTCGCCGCAATCGATAGAGCAGATGGAAGGGCATATGCCCAGTCCGGTCACAGAGGGAAGGATCAAACGCCGGAGCTCCCTTCATACGCAAGACATCCAGTCGCCTAGTCTGGGTCCGTCACACGACTTAGCCTATCCTGACAAGCAGGAGTGCTCAGAGGATCCCATCCAAAGAGCCCACTTCGGTACTATGACAGGTTGGTATAAGGCCGAAGCTCCCATACCCTACACAGTTCCCAGGACCCGAAGGACCCGGTATGCGTTGGACCTCGATTCAACCAGCTGGATGTTGTTGTTGTATATGACTCCTTCGGACCAGTCCGGGACCTGCCCTAGCTGCTCAACCGACCCCTTGGGGTCGTCTGAAGGAGAACGGTGCTTCGTTCTGCTCCAGGAATCTAACCAGCCCAAGGTAATACCTTGGAGGTGGACCGTCTTCGTCACGTTGGTATTGGCCACAATGACGTAAAATATGATCGCGCGTCTCGAGGGGGTGATCCTCGCAGGTGCACGACGTTCGCTCTGGTATGTTGAAGCGTTCATAATAGGCCCCGATTGGAGCGTGGTTGAGGATGCATCTACAAATGCGAACTGCAAGATGTAGATCGCCTCCGGCCGCGGGAAGCCATGTACCTCCATTGATGTACGATGGTTCGAGAACGGTCTCGTCAGGCCGCTGGAGCATAAGGAAGTTATGCCCCCGATAGACAGGGTCCCGGAAGAGAATCTTCCAGTCCTCTTGGACTGATTTAGTGACGGCACGCCGTACACTGTCGAGAGAGGTGCTGGGATGTTGCACAGCAGGTGCATTGAAGGCGCGACACTCGTCGTGTGCCTCCTGATGAATTTTCCATTTCAGCCTCGAGGGAACCTGAATGAACGTTATCGAGCAGTCAGCATCTTCTGCTAACCATGGCTCGAGCGCCCTGCACACGGCCAGGGAGTGACCCTGGCCGCTATGTAGTGTAGGATCTACTGCTCGCTTGGCTGATGTAAGCGAATCGGTGAAGACGACGATCCGTTCGCAATTGTCCTGCTGTACGGCAAGACAGACTGCGGAACGTATTGCGAAGAGCTCTGCATCTGGTGCAGTAACTCGTCCGGCTGGGTGGATTGCGGTATGAACCCGATCCACCCCCCGGAATAGAAGGGCTGCAGAGACAGCATGACGATGCTCTTCGTTTGGCAGACTTGCATCCACCGTACAAATCACAGTGCCAGGCTGCTCCCGAGCCTCTGTAAGGACTGTATTGAGTTCGGTACGGTATGCCTCCAGACTCCGCTCGTCTAGAAGGCCTTCCGTGCCGTGAAATTCCACTCGATCTGGGAAACGATCGAGTAGGCGTACACCAGGCCGAGCCTCTGGTGCCACAGGCGCAAAAGACTCGGTGGGTTCAGGGAGATGACGATCCACCTCCATGAGGGAGCCCTTAACCTTCAATCGTTGGTTAGGGGTCAGCCTAGATATTGCCAATGGGTGAGCACTGGCTTGCTTGCGGTGACCCTCGGAGAGGATCGACCGAAGCGGATGTGTGTCTGAAAGAGTCGCTGCACGGAAGTTAGACCGTCCGGCAAGCTTTTTCAGATGTAGGTGAATAGGGATCAGTCCCGCAAGGGACTCTACCCCACCGGTGGGAGAAGTACGGAACGCGCCCGTAATCCAGAGTGCAGCTTTTCGCTGCATTTTGCGGAAATCCGCAAGGACACCCTTAATGCGGGCACCCTCGTAGAACCACAGTCTGTAGCCGTATGTTGCGATGGGTAGCACGCATGAACGGTATAGGAGTCGCTTCTCCTTTGGGGACAAGCCACGGGTAGAGCTGCCGAGCATCTTCATGGCTTTCACCGATGAGAGAGACTTGGTAGTATAGTATCGAACGTGTTCCTTGAAAGTAAGGTGACGATCGAAGTAGAATCCCAAATAGCGCCAAATGCGCTTTGGAGCAAGCGGTGTATCCCCCGTATACGGGGCATAACCGAGATCTAGAGGTGGGGGATTGAATGTCCTCGACCTATCAAAGCAAAAGTATTCAGACTTGTTGTGTTCAAGTGTTAGAAATTGACAATAGAGTTACTAATAGTCAATAGACTTATAGTTAACAATGTAGTCAAATCTCAAATGCTTAACACTGACTAGTCAAGTAAGAAAATAGTGTATTGCTTCTATGTAATCCAATGCCCAATTCTAGTGTCTCGGTTTCCCAGACATGGTAGGAAAAGTGGTTTGTTTGGTCATGTTGTACCCAAAACGCCTCAGGAGTGACTTTAGGTGCCCACTATATCGCGTTCGAAATCGGTGGTACGCAAACGTAACTTCTACACTACAAAATGGGTATCACCGGATGCGTATCGGCGAGGAGAATATGAATCTAGAAAGATTATGTAAATAGCACTAGTCTAAAAGGAGTTATAAGCGAAATACTCGCGGAGAGCCGGCGATGAGAAAGTTGACTATGTACAATATGGGTACCGTTAGATGCGGCTTGAAGAGGAGATTAAGAATCTGAAACAATTACGTAATCTACTCTACTCTATAAATAGATATAAACAAAATGGTGTCCAAATGAAAGATAAAAGTCCAAATTCAAAGTGTTTGATCACTAATTTCAACACAACCCCCTGAGAAAACACTTTGACAATCCTGCATCCCAGAGATGTTCCATCATTCCCAAAACAACCCCCTGATGACACATCTCTCCACTACTCCACTAATCCCATTATCCTCCGCAACTTTTGTACTTGTGGCTTTGCCAATGCCTTTGTCAATAGATCAGCTGGCATGTCTTCTGTCGGAATATAGATTTGCATCATCCTTCTCATCTCCACCTGGTCCCTCAACCAATAGAAACACAAGTCCAAGTGCTTCATCCTCCCATGATGCTCCGGATTCTTTGCAACAGACATAGATGACTGGTTGTCCATGAATAATTTGGCTGGTGCTGGTGGTGCATATCCAAGTTCCTTGAGAATGTTCTGTATCCAACGTATTTCTGCTCCTGCTGCTCCTGCTGCAATAAATTCTGCCTCCGTGGTTGATCTTGTTACAACAGGCTGCTGCTTGCTCCTCCATGCCACCGCTCCACTTCCAATCTTCACTATATAGCCACTTGTTGACTTCCCGTTATCCTTGTTTCCTCCATGATCTGCATCACTATACGTCCAAAATAGTTCATCGCCAATAGTAGGGTCCGGTCCATATTCCAACTTCATATCCAATGTGCCCTTCAAGTATCGGAACATATGCTTGACTGCTTTCCAATGCTGTTCTCCAGGATTGTGATTAAATCTGGCCAGAACTGCAACAGCATAGGCAATATCCGGTCTGGTCATCATGGCCAGATACATAAGAGATCCAACGGCAGAAATGTATGGGATGGTACTCATTTGGTTTTGCTCATCAAGTGTCTTGGGACATTGCTCTGATGTCAACTTTAATCCAGGAATCATAGGTGTGCCAACGGGTTTGCAATCTGACATATTAAACTCCTCCAATTTGTTGACAATATACTGACGTTGAGATAGATAGAGTTTACGATTTGGCCTATCCCTTGTGATTTCAACACCCAATAAGTAGTTGGTTTCACCTAGATCCCGCAGCTTGAAGTGTTTCCCAAGGTCCACAACAAAATTATCAAGAGCATCCTTTGACTTTGAAGCAAGAGTAATATCATCCACAAACACGGGCATAATGACTTTGATATCATCTCTGTCATAGATATAGAGTGACGGGTCACTGTAAGTCTTCTTAAACCCAAGTTCAAGCAAGACCTTTCCAAGTGTTTCACTCCATAACCGTGATGACTGCTTTAACCCATACAGGGACTTGTTGAGTCGGAAGACTACTTTCTGTTGACCTTGTATAAATCCAGGTGGCGGCTGCATATAGATCTCTGCATCAATGTCACTGTTTGTGAATGCATATGAAATATCCACTGAACGAAGTTCAAGATCTTCTATTGCAGCCAATGCCAATACAATGCGCACAGTAGCCTGTCGCATTGTAGATGCAAAAGTCTCAAAGTAGTCCTGACCAGGTCGCTGGTTAAAACCTTTTGCAACCACACGTGCTTTTAATCGCTCAATTGACCCATCTGCGTTGTGTTTTGTTTTGAAGACCCATTTTGACCCAATTGCTTTCTGACCCTCTGGTAACTGCACTGCCTCCCAAGTCTTGTTCTCCAAATGCCAGTTCATCTCCTCCATCATTGCCTCATGCCATTGCCTTGCCTGTTGACTTTTCATAGCCTCTGAATATGTCTGTGGGTCTGGTGCTTCACCCACAACATTAGCTCCTTCAACTTCATTCTCCTCTTCCTCCTCTTCCTCCTCTTCTTCAAAGTCAGAGTCTGGAACAGGTGGCTTTGGCTTTCTGACAACCCACCATTCACCTGGTGGTTTGACTGTACGTCCTGATCGTCGCAATACTGGCTGGGGTGCAGGTGTTACTTCCTCCTCCTTGGTTTCATCATCATCGCTTTCAATAATTCGTTTCTGGCGACGTCTAGCAATAGGTTGGTCTTCTTCATCATCATCATCAACAGCTGGCTCCAATACATTCTGTTCTCCAATTTCGTGTTTGGGCTCTATTGGTTCATCCCATGCCTCTGGTTCTGGTTCTGGTGGTGGTAGTGTTGCTTCATCCTCCTCCTCTGTGTCTACATTACTTGGTACTGGCACTGGTTCAGTTTGCTTGTCGTCAGGTTTATTGGATGTAATAAGTTCTCCTGCATAGGTGTAGCGTTCGTCAAAGTCGGCCCTTTCGCAAATAATGACCTTCTTTGTTTCAGGATTGTAGAACTTCCAGCCTTTGTAACCCTCTGGATATCCAATAAAAATGCACTTCTCCATGTGCGAACCCAAGTGCCCTCGTTTATCCTTCTGAATGTGAACATATGCAACACAACCCCAAACACGTAAATGGCTAACATCAGGTTTCTTCTTGTGCCAGACTTCATATGGAGTCTTTCCAACAACAGCAGATGTGGGACAACGATTTAGCACATGTACAAGTGCAGCCAAACACTCAGCCCAAAATTTCTTGGACAGACCAGATTCTTCCAGCAATGCAACAATCCTTTCAGCAACAGTGCGGTTAGCACGTTCAGCTACACCATTCTGCTGTGGCCTATTCCTGCAAGTATGCTCCCGTACAATTCCACATTCATCCAGATAGGCTTGGAATTCTTTGGACATGTATTCGCCACCCTTGTCATCTCTAAAGCGCTTCATTTTCTTTCCAGTTTGATTCTCGGCCCATGCTTTAAATGCCTTGAATGCTTCAAAAGTATCACTTTTCTTCTTGAGAGGGACAAAGACCTTGAACCGTCCACAGTCATCAATAAATGACACCCAGTAGCGATATCCACCATGAGAGATGACTCCAACATCATGTACATCTGAATGAATTAATTCCAGCACTTCAGTAGCTCTATTCTCGGATGACGGGAATGGGTTTGCATGCATCTTGCCAGCCAGACATGGTTCACAAATAGGATCTGGTTTTGCCTTGGAATCAATGATCAAACCATCAACTAGATTTCCCTTGATCATAAGCTTGATACTATCATAGTTGTGGTGTCCTAACCGTTTATGCCAAAGTGACAAATCAAGAGGTAGCGTTGAAGCCAAATGTACATTCTCCATTATGTCTACTGTAGAACCATCTAAATACCCAACATTATCATCATCAATAGTAGCAGTGAATAGGAGGTCTTTCTTTTGTGAAAAGTTCATTTTATCGTGTGAAATATGTACATCAATGCCCTTGTTCTTTGTCAAATATAAAACAGCAAGAAGATTATTACGAAGTGCAGGAACGTGAAGTACTCTAGTGAATTCTACATCTCTAAGTTGTTTTCCATTAACTATTGGTCTAAATCTGACTGTACCAACACCTTCTGAATATATAACTCTATGGTCCGCTAGTCTAATTGGCACTCTATAAGGGGTATAATTGCGAATCCAATTGCGGTGTGGGGTCATATTAGAAGTGGCACCTGTGTCCGTATTCCAATGAAAAACGTTAGAAGATGTAGCATTGACTTCATGTTCAGCAACAGCACTTGCCTTGCCAGCAAATTCTGTTACTGCTGCAGCCTTCTCTTCATTTGTCTGTTTGGCACTCTCTGTATTACGCTTCTTCTTTGCAATCTCAGGGCAATTGTGTATCCAGTGACCCTTTTCTTTGCAATAGCGACATGTATCTCTATCCTCCTGTGGCCTATTCGCTCCATTGTATGGCTTCTTCCCCTTGTATCCATTCCCTCCTGCCTTGGCCTGGTTCAGCGACTCTCCTCCCAATTGACGTTGTCGATTTAGTTCCTCGCTTCGGAATGCCTGGATTATTACTGACTTGTCCAGCTTGTCCAACAATAAGAGAGGCATTGTTAAGTGACGATAATCCTCTGGCAAAGCACGGATAAGTGCCATGCACTGAAGTTCTTCATCCAATGTCTCGATCTTGAAGTCGGTAGGACGCAGGTTTTGAATTGCCTGCATAGCTTTCTCTATCCGGGTTCCCAAATCCACCAAAGACTCGTCATCTTGTTTCCTGATGGAGAACAAGTCATCATATGCATTGAACCTAGCGCCAGGTTTCTTGGATAGGTGTGCAGCCTCCAATAATGCCCACATTTTGATAGGATTTTCTTCATGCCCTCTGAAATGCACCCTCTGATCACTTTCCACCAACAAGTAGATTTCTCCTGCTGCCTTTTCTTCCTTTATCTCCCATTTCTCTGCCTCCTTAGGATCGGAGGGCTTTGTTTCTTTCCCAGAAACTAGTCTCCATAGTCCATTTCGCATTAGCCAAGCCTTCATCTCACCACACCATTCAGTGTAGTTTGAATTAGACAACGGCTTTACTTTGGCAACCGAGTTGTTGTCTGATGTCGACATATTTGTAATCCCTTTGTATCAAGTTGTAATCCCTTTGTAACGTTTTGTAGTCCCAAGTTATAATGCCTTTATAACGTGTTGTAACGTTTTGTAGTCCCAAGTTTGTAATCCCCCAGTTTCAAAATGTAATAGACAGCAATAAGACTGTAATCAAATGTATAGCCAAGTTTATAAGCCGGGGCCCATAACCTGTTAGAAATTGACAATAGAGTTACTAATAGTCAATAGACTTATAGTTAACAATGTAGTCAAATCTCAAATGCTTAACACTGACTAGTCAAGTAAGAAAATAGTGTATTGCTTCTATGTAATCCAATGCCCAATTCTAGTGTCTCGGTTTCCCAGACATGGTAGGAAAAGTGGTTTGTTTGGTCATGTTGTACCCAAAACGCCTCAGGAGTGACTTTAGGTGCCCACTATATCGCGTTCGAAATCGGTGGTACGCAAACGTAACTTCTACACTACAAAATGGGTATCACCGGATGCGTATCGGCGAGGAGAATATGAATCTAGAAAGATTATGTAAATAGCACTAGTCTAAAAGGAGTTATAAGCGAAATACTCGCGGAGAGCCGGCGATGAGAAAGTTGACTATGTACAATATGGGTACCGTTAGATGCGGCTTGAAGAGGAGATTAAGAATCTGAAACAATTACGTAATCTACTCTACTCTATAAATAGATATAAACAAAATGGTGTCCAAATGAAAGATAAAAGTCCAAATTCAAAGTGTTTGATCACTAATTTCAACATCAAGAACAAGCCCTATGGCAGTAAAGAGACGAAGGAGAACTGCATAGGCCGCTATAAGCGTCTCTGCATTCTCCCCGAGAGTTTTCGATTGGGCAATACAGGTGCCATCGTCAACGTACGATAGAAGAGATGTCTTGCGGGATATCTCTTCCATGTGATAGAGTTTCATCACCGGGGCGATGTATAAGGCTGACAGAACAGGGGATAAGGCAGAGCCCTGCCCTACGCCCACGTCTGCCTGACGAGGGTCTGATGTGAACGAGCCCCACTTATATAAGGTGTGCCTGTCCACAAGGTATGAGGAGAAGAAGTTCGCGATCATAGGCGAGAACCCCTGTTTCCGAAGGATAGCCAAGAGCATATCGTGGTTAAGAGACGGGAAGAATTGTGCGATGTCAAATGCCACCACACTTGTCTTAAGTCCCTTGGCCCACCCAGCGCGAACTAGGTGAGTTAGGTACAACCCTGCATCCTCGGTGGAGCGCTGGCGCACTCCACCTACTTGGTTTGGGTGAACAAGATCGTATTTGATCATGTCGAATTGGAGACGATTTGAAATCATCTTCTCAATGAGCTTCCCGGTAGTGTTCAACAGCACAATAGGCCGGAACGCTTTCGGGTCTGAGTAGGTAGGTTTGCCAGGTTTCGGTATGATGACCGAGACTGACTCCTTGAAATGCTTAGGCCAATGCCCCACCTGAATGCAGGCATTGGCCAGGTCTCGAAGGTTTCGCTCAGCCGCAGGCAGCCTCACAACTTCCTTCAGTAGCGACCATGTAATGTGGTCTGGGCCAGGCGCTGAGCGACTGGAACAGGACTCGAGTGCCTCAGAGAGCTCGAGCGCAGAGAACGGAGGCCACTCCCTCTCTATTAGGTTTGGGAGTGGGTCCAGAACTGACATATCTACCACTCGGCCGGAGGCCGAGTTATATGTGTTGTGGAGTGCATTCCAAAGGGAATCCATTCCATGGCAGGGCTGTCCTTGATACCGGATAGCCTCGCATGCTGGTAACTTGCGCTGTTTGACCCATTCCATTAGGTCCCATGGGCGCCTGTTGGCGTATGCGATTTCTCCGATTCTGGTCTCGAAGAATTCGCGTTTGACACGTTTAACTGTGTCTCGAAAGAGATACCAATTCACATCAGACTTATCATTCCGATATGTGGCAAGTTTGGCTGAGCACTCGTTGTTCCACCATGGTTGAGAGTGCTTAGTGATTCGGGATACCTTGGAGTGGGCCATCCACGCCTCGGCATAGGCATCGGCGAGGGCTTGCGCCACCCGCTCAACGTCTTCCCTGGTTTCAAGGTCACCGACTTGGATGTCGGCGACCTTTTGTGGAAGTTCAGTCCTCATGGCCTGTTCGGCTTCTGAGTCCCGAGGAATGGTGCGCCTCGTGACGGGTTCTATTTCGTCATCCAGCTTGACGACAGTGAAGATCGGGATATGATCCGATGGTCCCTGTCGGACCGGGTCGCGGAACGTGCAGTCGCTTGCTGACTCAGCGATCCCGTGGAAGACCAGATCTATGACCGAGGGCCGAAGGTCTGGATTGTGAGATATAAATGTAGGGCCTGGATTGGACGGTTGGGTCCGCTCTAGGTCCAGGTCTGCTGCTAGTTCCAACAGGTTTATGGCATCGCCTCTGTGGTGCGTGACCTCTGGGTCCCACTCCCGAGAGTGAATGTTAAAATCGCCACCCATGTAATGAAGTTGGGGTAGCTCGTGAACGTGGTTCGATAAGTATCGGACCGCAGTACCATCAGCGTCGTTATAGACGTTCATAAGGTGATAAGTCTCGTTGCCCTGAAACAACGAGAGGATAAATATGTCTCGGTGATCTGCAAGATCCCGGCGCATCGAGGGGCGAAGTCGTTCGAGTCGTTTTGACACAAAGGCCATGACCCGAGGGGTTTCGTCGTTTGTTGGAGGGCGTACCATGTATAGCCACGCAGGATGCATGGGCGCGCCAACGATATCTTCACCATCCCTATTGTTAGGAGAGGGTGCTTGTCTTATAGTCCGCCATGGCGGTTCTTGAACGAATAAAACATCGAATGAATTCTGCAATGTCTCAAGAAGCACGTCTAAGTACATATAGTTCTTAGCTACATTGTGCGAGAAGAGCTTAATTTCCTTGGTTGTGTTTCTCATTGAGCTACACCTTGGGAATTAGCGAAGGTCCGGCGGTTCTGTCTGAGGAGACGTACCTCCCGGTATTTAGCCTCGATCCACGTGCGATCGTAGCGGTTTACCCAGAACTTGCATTTGCGGTTGCTGGCAGCGTGGTCCCCGCCGCAGTTGACACAGTGTGCCTTATGAGGGCAATCCTGGTCCGCTGGGGTGGGTGGAATGGGTGGGTTCGCCTTAGCGTTACCTTTGCAGCACTTGGCGACGGTCCGATGCTCTTCGAGCCTGTGGGGGCCCATACAGTGTGGGCAGATTGCAGCGCGTTGCCTGCACCCTGCCTCAGAGTGACCCCATTTCCAGCAGCGCTGGCAGATGGGGGTGCCGACGTGGGCAGACGCTTCTCTGATGAAGCAGCGTAGGCCACATATCATAACCGATTGGTTAATGAGTTTCTTGGCCCGGGATCCACTCTTGGAGTCCCAGATATCAAGGTAAGCGGTACCCATGGTACTTTGTGGAGAATTCCGCACTAAGCGTGCATTGCGTGCAAAGGGCAGGTCGTTGCCGAGAGGGGATCGCAAGAGGGATCCCTGAATCTCGTCGGAAGTGATAACCTTTGTCATTGCGACATCGGAGTACCAAGGAATGTCCACAATCTTAATGAAGGAGGTGGAGGTGGGAAGGCCGACATGGATCCCAGAAGACCTGTCGCCGAACACATTATGAGCGAGACCTCGAATGAACTCGAGATCCTTCTCCGAAGCAACACCATCGGTGTGGAGAGCGTATCCTGTGTATGCGTATTCCATAGACAAGATCTGAAGAGAGGAGCCTCCATCCCGAAGGACAGAGCGGGCTCTGTGAATGAAGAGGTTGAAATCACAAGTGATGTCACTCCCCGTGCCGAAGCCGATAAGGACCTGTCGACGAGACGGGCCCCCTGCGACGAAAGATGGGGCCCCTTTCTTGCGCTTGCGCGCATTCGAGGGGCCCGACGCCTGGCCCCCTGAGGGCCCGGCTACTGCCTCAAGGGGCAGCTGTGGCATAACCTTCGCGACTTGCGCGATGGTGACTGGACGTTTGGGGCCCTGACCGAGAGTGGAAGCATAAGACTTCTTCGGTTTGGTGGCCTTGTTAATCGGAGGCGGAGGACCAACTCTTGCGAATTGGACTTCTGGCTTCTTGGGCTGTTGCCTCGGTGCAACCGGAGGGCTTGGTAGGGGTCTAGGCCCTGATGGTCTAGACCCCTGTGGTGGGGCATTTGAGGCACGCCCAGATCTAGAAGGTCCGGGACCTGCGGGTGGATCGGCCCGACCTTTGCCCTTATCGGTGCGCTTGGGCTTGGGTGTTTGAGGGTCGAGGGTGATGTCGCCATCGTTGTCGATGGGTGGTGGAGTCGACGGCCGTTGGCCCTCGTTGAACAGGGTACCACTTCCCCCTGCAGAGGCAAAGTAGTTGGTGAATGAAGACCAATCACCTGTAGTTGCAGGTATTTGGGCAGCAAGATGGGGAATGTCGCGGATTCTGTCAGCCAGTGCGAACACTGTCCGTACAAAGCCCTCGGCATCCGGGATAGAAGCGACATATGCCTCATTACTAGGCATGTCTTGCAATCGTTGGATAGCGGTGAGTCCTCTGTCCAAGCTGCCTCGGAATACCTTAAAGCTCTCGATAAAGGTCTCTGGAACGGAGCCTCGTGGGGCGAATGTGGCTGGCTGATCTCTCTGATCGCGAGCCGGAGATGATTGGCGAGACCTCTTAGCAGGGGTGGCTGAGCCAGAACTAACCCGATCTTCCTGATCTTCGTCGATCGGTTGGGAGGTGGTGCTGTCCATCGACACATCGGAGGGTGCGGCGGACATAGAGCGAAGTCGTTCAGGGTTTTGAGGCCCCGGAGTGGATTGTCGAGACCCTGCTACCGATGAAGGAGCAGGGGTTGGAGAGGGTCTAGCGCCTTGTGTTGACGGTGGTGCAGATCGGCGGTCTGCAGGGTTGCAGTTGGCTTGCTGGTGGTTGTTGATACCACAGAAGGTGCATTTGACTGGAGTGGAAGGAGAGGGTGCTGGAGACGAAGCTGCAAGTGCAGAGGCAACCTTGGGAGCCTCAGAAGCGCGATGACGACGTTGGGACTCTTCTGAAACAAAGGCTTGTTGGATGGTAGCCTTGTCCAGCTTGTCAAGAAGGAGGAGTGAGGAGGCAAAGTTGCTGAACTCTTCTGGAAGCGCCCTGATAAGAGCCATGCATGCAAGTTCTTCATCCAGTGTCTTGAGGTCAAAGGGAGTAGGACGAAGATCCTGAATCCGCTTTACAGCAGTGTCCACTCTGTTCATCAAGGTTTGGAGAGTTTCATCATCCTTCTTCCTGATGGAGAACAGGTCATCATAGGCATTAAAGCGAGTGCCTGGGCGCTTCTGGAGGTGTACATCCTGGAGCTTCTTCCACATGGCCTTGGGATCATCAGAGATAGAGTTGAGATGGATCTTCTGGTCATCCTCCACAAGCAGATAGATGTAGCCAGCAGCCTTGTCTGATTTGGCTAACCAGGAGTCATGGGATGCAAGCTGTGCCTCTGTAGGCGGAGAAGGAAGTGTGGGGATAGTGGATTCTCCTGAAACAATGCGCCAGACAGACTGGGCACGAAGCCAGGCTTGCATTTCACCAGCCCAAGTTGGGTAGTTGGTAGCACCCAACTTGGTGAACTGAGGCATGGACGAAGATGACATGATTGCGAGTGAACGAGTAGGAGCGGGGAAACGCGAATGGATACGAGCAAAGAGCTATGTGTGCGCACACGTGCTGACGAGTTGTAGGAGAAACGAGCGAAGCCGTGGAGCGCAATAAGCCAAAGTAGTTCGAGAGCAAAAAGCGGAGCAGAGATTCAAAATGCGAATTAAAGCGCGTGGAGCGCGGGGCCCATAACCTGTTAAAAGGAGCGAGTGCGGGACGTCACGAGCTACCTGGCAACCTAGTATGGTATGCCCAAGACGAAGGACTGAGGAGCTATGAAGAGCTGAAGTCCAGAGTGAGTAACTGGGGACTTCAGGTCTTGGAGTACAGACTTATATACATGTAGATGAAACAAGTATCAGACATGAAACGAGGAGAAGCACAGGTTCAAGGAGTAAGGGGCTGAGACTAGTTTCACAATAGAATGGAATGATGGAATAGAATGATGAACAAGAATAGAATGACAGATAGAATGATGAGTAAGAATAGAATGAGGTAAAGCAGTCTAGAACAGTCTAGAAGGAGTCTGGAATGGTCTAGAGGGGTCTGGAATGTGTGGAGACTGGAAGGCAAAATCTAACAGTCCTTGCGGATTTCCGCAAGATGCAGCGAAAGGCTGCTCTCTGGATTACGGGCGCGTTCCGTACTTCTCCCACCGGTGGGGTGGAGTCCCTTGCGGGACTGATCCCTATTCATCTACATCTGAAAAAGCTTGCTGGGCGCTCTAACTTCCGTGCAGCGACTCTTTCAGACACACATCCGCTTCGGTCGATCCTCTCCGAGGGTCACCGCAAGCAAGCCAGTGCTCACCCACTGGCAATATCTAGGCTGACCCCTAACCAACGACTGAAGGTTAAGGGCTCCCTCATGGAGGTGGATCGTCATCTCCCTGAACTCACCGAGTCTTTTGCGCCTGTGGCACCAGAGGCTCGGCCTGGTGTACGCCTACTCGACCGCTTCCCGGACAGCCATGTAAGCTATATTTCTATATCAATATTAGCATATTGCCTAACCAAAATTATGTATCATGGACGCGTTTTTCCTGCCTTCCTCTTTGGGAACACTCTCCCAAAGGTTTTCGCTGCGGCAGGCAATGGCATAGGTGGGGGCCTCGGTAAACATATACAAACAAAGCAGAAAACAGCAGTGTGGGCAGTCATATTGGAAAATGGCACCCTGCGGGCGGTTTTGGGCACCAAAAAAGCGTACCGGTAGGTTCCTATAATATTTTCCTACCTACTTTGGGTGCGACCCCTGCCATATATGGACGGGACGGGCTGGATGGCTCGAAAGTAGTTTGGATGTAGTTAATAATTAATGAGCACTATTTTTAGTTACCTTGCTAAATATAACTGCCCATCAGTTGTGCCTCGCGCTTCGAATGATCAATGATATCATGACCGGCAGCTCGGAACGCTACGAAAACCGGGCTTGATAATTACTCTGGGCATCAACCCGCGCCTCCAAAACATCACATGCATCCCCAATTTGGCACTTATTGCCATTTTGGGAATATTGGCTCTCCCCTGAGCCTTTCTCAAGGAATGAAAGTCATATTCAAAAAAGTTTTTTTTATTAAATTATATACATACATTACACTATACTAAAGACCCAAGAAGCTCCCCCTCCCCTTTGTAAATGATAAAAAGAAAAAGAAAAGAAAAGAAAGGGAGGACGAGGAGGATGAGGACCGAGGTTGTGATGTCCTGGTCTCGTCTCCTTGTCACTCCCTTGCCTCGTCCTGCTCTCGCGCTCATCTCTCACCTCCCCGCTCCTCGTCGCCTCGCGCTCCCTTCCTCACACCGCGTCCGCGTCCGCGCCCGCCTCTCCTCTTCCTCACCCTGCGCTTGCCCTCCCCTCCCCATCCTGCGCGCGCCCTGCTCCGCGTCTCCTTCTCGCCCTGCTCTCCTCTTTGCCCGCCCCTCGCCACCTCTCCCGGTCTTTGCCCACCTCTCCTCCTCACCCTGCGCTCGGCCTCTCCTCCTCAGCCCTCTCCTCTCGCCTCTGTTCTGCTCTCCCTTCCCTCTCCATGGTTGTCCCCCCTCTTCGAATCTCTTGTCGAGGCGGGCGGCGGCGATGGCGACGACAGCGGGGGAGTGAGAAGCGGTGGCAGCGACGATGGCCGCCGTTCGCCCTCGTCGTTCGTAGGCGGCGGTTGTCGTCCATCGTCGGCCTCTTCCTTCGTTGTCATCGTCTTCTATCCTCGTTCGTCGTCGGGGAAGGTGGTGGTCCGCGGATGAAGCCGGTGGTAGGGGTGATTGTGGGAGGGACGGAGGGGCAGCGGGGGAAGGTGGCAGCAGTGGTGGTGAAGGCGGACGGTGGGGGCGGTGGCAGCGAAGGCGGATGGTGGTGGTGGCGAAGGTGGTGGCGAAGGTGGAAGGTGGTGGTGGTGGTAAAGGAGAGAGCGAGCCCAACGTGGATTGTTGGTTGAAGTTGCCCGATATGGCAACTCCGGATCCGGTTCAGTCGATAACCGGAATCCGCTCGTCGTCGTGCACGACGAGTACAGGCATTGGACAGCAGAAATAATCTAATCAGTTTAGATAGATATATTACTACTTTACTTTACATTTATATTAAAGTTGAAATAATACCTTTGCCCCCAGTAATGCAGTAAAAAGTCGACTTCCGAGATGACCGAGACACCAGCGAGGTGATTTCGTACATCCAGCCAAAAGTATGCAAAAAGAAAGATTTTTTTCTAAGCCAAAGAGACTGTATTTCGAGTAGATTATAGTGCTATAATGCTACCATGATCGCCTAAATGCATTATTACCAATTTATTTATCCTCAGTAGGTTTTGTCCTTATGGTATTTCAAATGTATGGTATTATGTTCGTTAAAGAAGATTGAAAAAGTGTTCGCACTTCGGTCATTTCAAGTTTGTGGAATAAGTCACTCAATTTTCAAGCTTTCCTCAAAATTCTTTCGCATTGATGTTTTTGTGTATTGTATACATTATTTTCTACAACCTATTGGCCGGATCCTCGTCGTAAACACTCGCACTTGTCGTGCTCGACGATGAGCTCGGATACGGAGCCGAGCGGACCGGGGCGGGAAATTCCCATATCGGGGAATTTCAACCAACCGCCGCGTTCATTACCATCCTCTTTCCACCACCACCACCACCACCTTCTTTCGACCCCCGTCACCACCACCACCACCCACCATCCCACCTCACCCACCATCCCCGCCACCACCACAGCCGCAACCATCACCACCACCACCGTCGTCGTCGACACCGACACCGCCGTTTCCACCACCACCACCTTCTTTGCCACCATCGCCATTACCACTGCCCCGCTTCCGCCTCTGCCACCACCACCTGTCTCTACCGCATCTGAACCCCCACCACCACTACCACCACCACCGTTGTCGCCGCCGCCGCCGCCTTGTTCTCAAGCACGAGCCCACCCGCACCGGCCACCACACCACCGCCTGCGCCTTCACGTCGCACCAGGGCCCCAGACTGCACGAACGCAGGGGGGAGAGGGTGATACGAGGCGAGGGAAATGGAGGGGCGGGAGCGCAGGGTGAGGAGGGGAGGGTGAGCGCAGGGTGAGGAACGCAACGCGACGCGACACAAGGAGGAGAGGTGAGGGAGGACGAGAGGACGAGGGGAGGGGGTGAGGACGAGGAGGGCGGTGCGACGTGAATGGGAGAGCGAGCGGGAGAGGAGGAGAGGGTGAGACGAGGTGGGCGAGGCGAGGTGGGGTAGGAGAGCAGAGGCGGGGTGGGGAGACGAAGCGAGGGTAGGCAAGGCATGCGAGGCGAGGCATGCGAGGCGAGCACGAAGGCAGGAGAGGGGAGACAAGGCGAGGGGAGACAAGGCGAGGGAAGACAAGGCGAGGGGAGACAAGGCGCGCACGAGAGGAGGTGAGCGCGAGAGCAGGTGGGGGAGTGGCGAGGAGGCGAGGACACTTGCAACCTCGGTCCTCGTCCTCGTCCTCCCCTTTCCTTTTTTTCTTTCTTGCTATCAATACTACAGTAGGGGGGGAGCTTCTCCCCTTTGCTGTTTTATAATATAGTGTAACGTAATTATATAGCTTAAATAAACAACTTTTAAAATATCACATTTACTTTACTTTGAGAAAAAGAAAAAACATTCCAAAAATGGCAATAAGTGCCAAATCCAGAAGGTATCTAATCTCGTGAGGCACAGATTGATGCAACAGTAATTATCAAGTCCTGTTTCCGTATATTACTGAGCTGCCGGTCATGATATCATTGATCATTCGAAGCGCGAGGCACAACTGATGGGCAGTTATATTTAGCAAGGTAACTAAAAATAGTGCTCATTAATTATTAACTACATCCAAACTACTTTCGAGCCATCCAGCCCGTCCCGTCCATATATGGCAGGGGTCGCACCCAAAGTAGGTAGGAAAATATTATAGGAACCTACCGGTACGCTTTTTTGGTGCCCAAAACCGCCCGCAGGGTGCCATTTTCCAATATGACTGCCCACACTGCTGTTTTCTGCTTTGTTTGTATATGTTTACCGAGGCCCCCACCTATGCCATTGCCTGCCGCAGCGAAAACCTTTGGGAGAGTGTTCCCAAAGAGGAAGGCAGGAAAAACGCGTCCATGATACATAATTTTGGTTAGGCAATATGCTAATATTGATATAGAAATATAGCTTACATGGCTGTCCGGGAAGCGGTCGAGTAGGCGTACACCAGGCCGAGCCTCTGGTGCCACAGGCGCAAAAGACTCGGTGAGTTCAGGGAGATGACGATCCACCTCCATGAGGGAGCCCTTAACCTTCAGTCGTTGGTTAGGGGTCAGCCTAGATATTGCCAGTGGGTGAGCACTGGCTTGCTTGCGGTGACCCTCGGAGAGGATCGACCGAAGCGGATGTGTGTCTGAAAGAGTCGCTGCACGGAAGTTAGAGCGCCCAGCAAGCTTTTTCAGATGTAGATGAATAGGGATCAGTCCCGCAAGGGACTCCACCCCACCGGTGGGAGAAGTACGGAACGCGCCCGTAATCCAGAGAGCAGCCTTTCGCTGCATCTTGCGGAAATCCGCAAGGACACCCTTAATGCGGGCACCCTCGTAGAACCACAGTCTGTATCCGTACGTTGCGATAGGGAGGATGCAAGAACGGTATAAGAGTCGCTTCTCCTTTGGGGACAAGCCACGAGTAGAACTGCCAAGCATTTTCATGGCTTTCACCGATGAAAGAGATTTGGTAGTATAGTATCGAACGTGTTCCTTGAAGGTGAGGTGACGGTCGAAGTAGAATCCCAAATAGCGCCAAATGCGCTTTGGAGCAAGCGGTGTGTCCCCAGTATACGGGGCATAACCGAGGTCTAGGGGTGGAGGATTGAATGTCCTCGACCTATCAAAGCAGAAGTATTCAGACTTGTTGTGTTCAAGAACAAGCCCTATGGCGTTGAATAGGCGGAGGAGAACTGCATAGGCTGCTATAAGCGTCTCTGCATTCTCCCCGAGGGTTTTCGATTGGGCGATACAAGTGCCATCGTCAACGTACGACAGAAGAGATGTCTTGCGGGATATCTCTTCCATGTGATAGAGTTTCATCACTGGAGCGATGTATAAGGCTGACAGAACAGGGGATAAGGCAGAGGCCTGCCCTACGCCCACGTCTGCCTGACGGGGGTCCGATGTGAACGAGCCCCACTTATAGGAAGTGTGCCTGTCCACTAGGTATGAGGAGAAGAAGTTCGTGATCATAGGCGAGAACCCCTGTTTCCGAAGAATAGCCAAGAGCATATCGTGGTTAAGAGACGGGAAGAATTGTGCGATGTCAAATGCCACCACACTTGTCTTAAGTCCCTTGGCCCACCCAGCGCGAACTAGGTGAGTTAGGTACAACCCTGCATCCTCGGTGGAGCGCTGGCGCACTCCACCTACTTGGTTTGGGTGGACAAGATCGTATTTGATCATGTCGAATTGGAGACGATTTGAAATCATCTTCTCGATAAGCTTCCCGGTAGTGTTCAGCAGCACAATGGGCCAGAACACTTTTGGGTCTGAGTAGGTAGGTTTGCCAGGTTTCGGTATGATGACCGATACTGACTCCTTGAAATGTTTAGGCCAATGCCCCACCTGGATACAGGCGTTGGCCAGGTCTCGAAGGTTTCGCTCAGCAGCAGGTAGCCTTACAACTTCCTTCAATAGCGACCATGTAATGTGGTCTGGGCCAGGCGATGAACGACTGGAACAAGACTCGAGTGCCTCGGAGAGCTCGAGCGAAGAGAACGGAGGCCACTCCCTCTCTATTAGGTTTGGGAGTGGGTCCAGAACTGACATATCAACCACTCGGCCGGAGGCCGAGTTATATGTGTTGTGGAGTGCATTCCAAAGGGAATCCATTCCATGGCAGGGCTGTCCTTGGTATCGGATAGCCTCGCATGCTGGTAACTTGCGCTGTTTGACCCATTCCATTAAATCCCATGGGCGCCTGTTAGCGTATGCGATTTCTCCGATTCTAGTCTCGAAGAATTCACGTTTAACACGTTTAACTGTGTCTCGAAATAGATGCCAATTCACATCAGACTTATCATTCCGATATGTGGCAAGTTTAGCTGAGCACTCGTTGTTCCACCATGGTTGAGAGTGCTTAGTGATTTGGGATACCTTGGAGTGGGCCATCCACGCCTTTTTTTTTTTTTTTTTTTTTTTTTTTTAAATCACAAGCCCGAAGGCCCAACTTGTATTCCGGCGCCCGTTAGCAATCCGGTCCCTACTATTACATGAAAGGCAGGATTTGTTACTACACTACGTCTAGAGAGGGCGGGTGCAACACACCCGCCAAGAAATTAAACCGCCTAAGCAGCCTGAATGTTGATGGATCAGCGAGGAGTGCCTCGCCGCAATCGATAGAGCAGATGGAAGGGCATCCGCCCAGTCCGGTCACCGAGGGAAGGATCAAACGCCGAAGCTCCCTTCATACGCAAGACAACCAGTCGCCTAGTCTGGGTCTGTCACACGACTTAGCCTATCCTGGCAAGCAGGAGTGCTCAGAGGATACCATCCAAAGAGCCCACTTCGGTACTATGAGAGGGTTGGTATAAGGCCGAAGCTCCCATACCCTACACAGTTCCCAGGATCCGAAGAACCCGGTATGCGTTGGACCTCGATTCAACCAGCTGGATGTTGTTGTTGTATATGACTCCTTCGGACCAGTCCGGGACCTGCCCTAGCTGCTCAACCGACCCCTTGGGGTCGTCTGAAAGAGAACGTCGCTTCGTTCTGTTCCAGGAATCTGACCAACCCAAGGTAATACCTTGGAGGTGGACCGTCTTCGTCACGTTGGTATTGGCCACAGTGACGTAAAATATGATCGCGCGTCTCGAGGGGGTGATCCTCGCAGGTGCACGACGTTCGCTCCGGTATATTGAAGCGTTCATAATAGGCCCCGATTGGAGCGTGGTTGAGGATGCATCTACAAATGCGAACTGCAAGATGTAGATCGCCTCCGGCAGCGGGAAGCCATGTACCTCCATTGATGTACGATGGTTCGAGAACGGTCTCGTCAGGCCGCTGGAGCATAAGGAAGTTATGCCCTCGATAAACAGGGTCCTGGAAAAGTGTCTTCCAGTCCTCCTGGACTGATTTAGTGACGGCACGCCGTACACTGTCGAGAGAGGTGCTGGGATGTTGCACAACAGGTGCATTGAAGGCGCGACACTCGTCGTGTGCCTCCTGATGAATTTTCCATTTCAGCTTCGAAGGAACCTGAATGAACGTTATTGAGCAGTCAGCATCTTCTGCTAACCATGGCTCGAGGGCCCTGCACACAGCCAGGGAATGACCCTGGCCGCTATGTAGTGTAGGATCCACCGCTCGCTTGGCAGATGTAAGCGAGTCGGTGAAGACGATGATCCGTTCGCAATTGTCCTGCTGTACGGCAAGACAGACCGCTGAATGTATCGCGAAGAGCTCTGCATCTGGTGCAGTAACTCGTCTGGCTGGGTGGATTGCGGTATGAACCCGATCCACCCCCCGGAATAGAAGGGCTGCAGAGACAGCATGACGATGCTCTTTGTTTGGCAGACTTGCGTCCACCGCACAAATCACAGTGCCAGGTTGCTCCCGAGCCTCAGTAAGAACTGTATTAAGTTCGGTACGGTATGCCTCCAGACTGCGCTCGTCTAGAAGGCCTTCCGTGCCGTGAAATTCCACTCGATCTGGGAACCGGTCGAGTAGGCGTACGCCAGGCCGAGCTTCCGGCGCCACGGGCGCAAAAGACTCGGTGAGTTCAGGGAGGTGGCGGTCCACCTCCATGAGGGAGCCCTTAACCTTCAGTCGTTGGTTAGGGGTCAGCCTGGATATTGCCAATGGGTGAGCACTGGCTTGCTTACGGTGATCCTCGGAAAGGATCAACCGAAGCGGATGTGTGTCTGAAAGAGTCGCTGCACGGAAGTTAGAGCGCCCGGCGAGCTTTTTCAGGTGTAGGTGAATAGGGATCAGTCCCGCAAGGGACTCCACCCCACCGGTGGGAGAGGTACGGAACACACCCGTAATCCAGAGTGCAGCTTTTCGCTGCATTTTCCGGAAATCCGCGAGGACACCCTTGATTCGGGCACCCTCGTAGAACCACAGTCTATATCCGTACGTTGCGATGGGGAGGACGCACGAACGATATAAGAGTCGCTTCTCCTTTGGGGACAAGCCACGAGTAGAGCTGCCAAGCATCTTCATGGCTTTCACCGATGAGAGAGACTTGGTAGTATAGTATCGAACGTGTTCCTTGAAGGTAAGGTGACGGTCGAAGTAGAATCCCAAATAGCGCCAGATGCGCTTTGGAGTAAGCGGTGTGTCCCCGGTATACGGGGCATATCTGAGGTCTAGGGGTGGAGGATTGAATGTCCTCGACCTATCAAAGCAGAAGTATTCGGACTTGTTGTGTTCAAGAACAAGCCCTATGGCAGTAAAGCCAACTTAAAGGGTTCTCTTGCGAGGCCCACCACTTATTGGTCACCAACCGGTTTGCTCCAGCAAGAGCCCTGACTGCGGCATTTTGATCTTAGCCTCCCATATAGGTGTTCCTGCCTCTTTTACGCCCAACGTGGACTGACGACAGTACTGCGCCCCAGAGGAGCTCCCTAAATGGTGCAGGAAGGATTCACACCCGCTGCTCCGCTGGCCCAGTTGGATTTATCCCAATCAAATGTAGAAGGGAATCAACTCAAGCATGAGCTCCAAATTACCTGGAGTCACACCGACGGAGGATTTAGTCCTCTCGGGCCAGAATGCAGGGACTACCTACATCTGCCACGGCTCAGAGTTGGTGTACGCTTGCGAGGCGATAATGGGCAAAGCCCTCCCAGTCCTCTTTCCTGTTCCAAGGCAAGTGCTTCGCTGATGCCTAATGGCGCGGATCCGCAACTTGTCCTTGATCTCCGTCTAGCCCAGTATACTGGACTAACCACCATAAGGGGAGGAAGATTATCCTTGCCCAAATGGCGGGCGGTGGCCTGTCAGCAAAAGCTGTCGGCTGGTTATTGCCCCAAAACTCCGCCACTTATGGGACTCCTATCTCTAAGCATTCCAAATTGCTATCATCGAGACCCTTGCGGGCACCCAGACTTGAGATCTGAGATTTGAAGTGTGAGGGTTGACGTACATGAGCTAGCAAGGACAATCCGGTGAAGGATCATCAACCTGCCCTGGTAGTCACCCATGTATCCCTCCCGGATGTGTGCCGTAGAGCGCGGATATCTACACTGCGAACCTCCTTTACCAAGGGAGGACTCCTCAGCTAGTTTATAGTCTAGTGCCAACCACCAACCCATGCTCGAGTACCGAGGTATCGAGATTCTAGCGGACTGCAGGCCTCCAGACTTTGCGCGCGACGCATGCGATGTGACAGAGTCACACGCGCGTCACGGCCTTCGTGAAAGTGTAGCTATTGCCACGTCAACTTTGGCGGGTCGATTCTCCTTTACCAAGGGAGAGCTTTCACGGTAGTTTAGCGTCTTTGCAGACCCGGAGAGGCGAGCCTATCAGCTCTGCGAACTTCCTTTACCAAGGGAAGACCTCGCCGTCTGATATTTTACATCCCAGGTCGCGGGATGCAGGCAGCGGGCACAGCTATTGCCATTTTCGTCTCCTTTACCAAGGGAGCACCCACTGGACCTGGCGGGTAACCGTGCCGTCATTCGTGACTTCTCAGCTGCGAGATTGAGAGGATAAGGCGGGCCTATATCTGTGTGTGGCAGAAGAAGTCCCCTTTGAGCCAATCAGAGTGCGGGAAAATCCCGAGATGATGGTGGTTAGGATCAAAGAGCGGTGTGGCTGGCAGCATGGTCCCCACCGCAGTTGACACAGTGTGCCTTATGAGGGCAGTCCTGGTCAGCCGGGGTGGGTGGAATGGATGGGTTCGCCTTAGCGTTGCCTTTGCAACACTTGGCGACGGTCCGATGTTCTTCGAGCCTGTGGGGGCCCATGCAATGTGGGCAGATTGCAGCGTGTTGTCTGCAACCTGCCTCAGAGTGGCCCCATTTCCAGCAGCGCTGGCAGATGGGGGTGCCAACGTGGGCAGATGCTTCTCGGATAAAGCATCGTAAGCCGCAGATCATAACCGATTGGTTAATGAGTTTCTTGGCCCGGGATCCACTCTTGGAGTCCCAGATGTCAAGATATGTGGTACCCATGGTACTTTGTGGAGAATTCCGCACTAGGCGTGCATTGCGCGCAAAGGGCAGGTCGTTGCCGAGGGGGGATCGCAAGAGGGATCCCTGGATCTCGTCGGATGTGATAACCTTTGTCATTGCGACATCGGAGTACCAAGGAATGTCCACAATCTTAATGAAAGAAGTGGAGGTGGGAAGGCCGACATGGATCCCAGAGGACCTGTCGCCGAACACATTGTGAGCAAGACCTCGAATAAACTCGAGATCTTTCTCCGAGGCAACACCATCGGTGTGGAGAGCGTATCCTGTGTATGCGTACTCCATAGACAAGATCTGGAGAGAGGAGCCACCATCCCGAAGGACAGTGCGGGCTCTGCGAATGAAGAGGTTGAAATCACAAGTGATGTCACTCCCTGTGCCAAAGCCGATGAGGATCTGTCGACGAGACGGGCCCCCTGCGACGAAAGATGGGACCCCTTTCTTGCGCTTGCGCACATTCGAGGGGCCTGATGCCTGGCCCCCTGAGGGCCTGGCTACTGCCTCGAGAGGCAGCCGATACTGACTCTTTGAAATGTTTGGGCCAATGCCCCACCTGAATGCAGGCGTTGGCCAGGTCTCGAAGGTTTCGCTCAGCAGCAGGTAGCCTTACAACTTCCTTCAATAGCGACCATGTAATGTGGTCTGGGCCAGGCGATGAACGACTGGAACAAGACTCGAGTGCCTCGGAGAGCTCGAGCGAAGAGAACGGAGGCCACTCCCTCTCTATTAGGTTTGGGAGTGGGTCCAGAACTGACATATCAACCACTCGGCCGGAGGCCGAGTTATATGTGTTGTGGAGTGCATTCCAAAGGGAATCTATTCCATGGCAGGGCTGTCCTTGGTATCGGATAGCCTCGCATGCTGGTAACTTGCGCTGTTTGACCCACTCCATTAGGTCCCATGGGCGCCTGTTAGCGTATGCGATTTCTCCGATTCTGGTCTTGAAGAATTCGCGTTTGACACGTTTAACTGTGTCTCGAAAGAGATGCCAATTTACATCAGACTTATCATTCCGATATGTGGCAAGTTTAGCAGAGCACTCGTTGTTCCACCATGGTTGAGAGTGTTTAGTGATTCGGGATACCTTGGAGTGGGCAATCCACGCCTCGGCATAGGCATCGGCGAGGGCTTGCACCACCCGCTCAACGTCTCCCCTGGTTTCAAGATCGCCGACTTGGATGTCGGCGACCTTTTGTGGAAGTTCGGTCCTCATGGCCTGTTCGGCTTCTGAGTCCCGAGGGATAGTGCGCCTCATGACGGGTTCAATTTCGTCATCCAGCTTAACTACAGTGAAGATCGGAATATGATCCGATGGTCCCTGTCGGACCGGGTCGCGGAAAGTACAGTCACCTGCTGACTCAGCGATCCCATGGAAGACCAGATCTATGACCGAGGGCCGAAGGTCTGGGTTGTGGGATATAAATGTAGGGCCTGGATTGGATGGTTGGGTCTGTTCTAGGTCCAGGTCTGCTGCTAATTCCAGCAGGTTTATGGCATCGCCTCTGTGGTGCGTGACTTCTGGGTCCCACTCCCGAGAGTGAATGTTAAAGTCGCCACCCATGTAGTGAAGTTGGGGTAGCTCGTGAACGTGGTTCGATAAATATCGGACTGCAGTACCATCAGCGTCGTTGTATACGTTCATAATATTAAAAGAAGTGACCAGACTGGGGATTGAACCCAGGCCCTCCTGGACATATACCAGATGCTCTAACCACTGAGCTATCAGGTCTTACTGGGTCAATCCACTATATGGTATTTATGCAATCTCCACCCCAATGTTACTGGTCATCCAAATTGAACCGCAGTTCCCAAATGTCACGCCAACAGGCTGACTAACCAAGTGATGACACAGCAACTCCCAAATGCGAGTTTTCACAGCAATTTCTTGCGAGTGGCAGATTACATAATTCCAACACATAAGGTGATAAGTCTCGTTGCCCTGAAACAGCGAGAGGATAAATATGTCTCGGTGATCTGCCAGATCCCGGCGCATCGAGGGACGAAGTCGTTCGAGTCGTTTTGACACAAAGGCCATGACCTGAGGGGTTTCATCGTTTGTTGGAGGGCGAACCATGTACAGCCATGCGGGGTGCATGGGCGCGCCAACGATGTCTTCACCGTCCCTATTGTTAGGAGAGGGTGCTTGTCTTATAGTCCGCCATGGTGGTTCTTGCACGAATAAGACATCGAATGAATTCTGCAATGTCTCAAGAAGCACATCTAAGTACATATAGTTCTGTTAGATTTTGCCTTCCAGTCTCCACACATTCCAGACATCTCAACATTCCATCCATCATTACTCATCATTCCACTTGTCATGACTGATCATTCCTTCTGTCATTATTCATCATTCCATCTGTCATGACTGATCATTCCTTCTGTCATTATTCATCATTCCTTCTGTCATGACTGATCATTCCTTCTGTCATTATTCATCATTCCATCTGTCATGACTGATCATTCCTTCTGTCATTATTCATCATTCCTTCTGTCATTATTCATCATTCCTTCTGTCATGACTGATCATTCCTTCTGTCATTATTCATCATTCCATCTGTCATGACTGATCATTTCTTCTGTCATTATTCATCATTCTATTTGTCATTCTATTCTGTATATAAGTCTGTACTCCAAGACCTGAAGTCCCCAGTTACTCACTCTGGACTTCAGGCAAGTAGTTAGCTCTTACATCCCAATATACCTAGTTACTCACTCTGGACTTCAGCTCTTCATAGCTCCTCAGTCCTTCGTCTTGGGCATACCATACTAGGTTGCCAGGTAGCTCGCAACGTCCCGCACTCGCTCCTCTTAACAAGTTCTTAGCTACATTGTGCGAGAAGAGCCTAATTTCCTTGGTTGTGTCTCTCATTGAGCTACAACTTGGGAGTTAGCGAAGGTCCGGCAGTTTTGTCTTTGAAGACATACCTCCTGGTATTTAGCCTCGATCCACGTGCGATCGTAGCGGTTTACCCAGAACTTGCATTTGCGGTTGCTGGCAGCATGGTCCCCACCGCAGTTGACACAGTGCACCTTATGAGGGCAGTCCTGGTCTGCTGGGGTGGGTGGGATAGGTGGGTTCGCTTTAGCGTTACCTTTGCAACACTTGGCGACGATCCGATGTTCTTCGAGCCTGTGGGGGCCCATGCAGTGTGGGCAGATTGCAGCGCGTTGTCTGCAGCCTGCCTCAGAGTGACCCCATTTCCAGCAGCGCTGGCAGATGGGGGTGCCAATGTGGGCAGACGCTTCTCGGATGAAGCAGCGTAAGCCACAGATCATAACCGATTGGTTAATGAGTTTCTTGGCCCGAGATCCACTCTTGGAGTCCCAGATGTCAAGGTAGGCGGTACCCATGGTACTTTGTGGAGAATTCCGCACTAGGCGTGCATTGCGCGCAAAGGGCAGGTCGTTGCCGAGGGGGGATCGCAAGAGGGATCCCTGGATCTCGTCGGATGTGATAACCTTTGTCATTGCGACATCGGAGTACCAAGGAATGTCCACAATCTTAATGAAAGAAGTGGAGGTGGGAAGGCCGACATGGATCCCAGAGGACCTGTCGCCGAACACATTGTGAGCAAGACCTCGAATAAACTCGAGATCTTTCTCCGAGGCAACACCATCGGTGTGGAGAGCGTATCCTGTGTATGCGTACTCCATAGACAAGATCTGGAGAGAGGAGCCACCATCCCGAAGGACAGTGCGGGCTCTGCGAATGAAGAGGTTGAAATCACAAGTGATGTCACTCCCTGTGCCGAAGCTGATGAGGATCTGTTGACGAGACGGACCCCCTGCAACGAAAGATGGGACCCCTTTCTTGCGCTTGCGTGCATTCGAGGGGCCTGATGCCTGGCCCCCTGAGGGCCCGGCTACTGCCTCAAGGGGCAGCTGTGGCATAACCTTCGCGACTTGTGCGATGGTAACTGGACGTTTGGGGCCCTGACCGAGAGTGGAGGCATATGTCCTCTTCGGTTTAGTGGCCTTGTTGATCGGAGGCGGAGGACCAACTCTTGCGAATTGGACTTCCGGCTTCTTGGGCTGTTGCCTCGGTGCGACCGGGGGGTTTGGTAGGGGCCTAGGTCCAGACGGTCTAGACCCCTGTGGTGGAGCATTCAAGGCAAGCCCGGACCTCGAAGGTCCGGGTCCTGCGGGTGGATCGGCCCGACCCTTGCCCTTATCGGTACGTTTGGGCTTTGGTGTTTGAGGGTCGAGGGTGATGTCGCCATCGTTGTCGATGGGTGGTGGAGTCGACGGCCGTTGGCCCTCGTTGAACAGGGTACCACTTCCCCCTGCGGAGGCAAAGTAGTTGGTGAATGAAGACCAATCACCCATCTCTTCTTGACTCGTTACCACCACCATCACATTTTGCAACTCATCGTCTTTGACTCCTCTACTCGCAAATACGTTGGAACTGTTAGAAATTGACAATAGAGTTACTAATAGTCAATAGACTTATAGTTAACAATGTAGTCAGATCTCAAATGCTTAACAATGACTAGTCAAGTAAGAAAATAGTGTATTGCTTCTATGTAATCCAATGCCCAATTCTAGTGTCTCGGTTTCCCAGACATGGTAGGAAAAGTGGTTTGTTTGGTCATATTGTACCCAAAACGCCTGAGGAGTGACTTTAGGTGCCCACTATATCGCATTCGAAATCGTTGGTACGCAAACGTAACTTCTACACTACAAAATGGGTATCACCGAATGCGTATCGGCGAGGAGATGATGAATCTAGAAAGATTATGTAAATAGCACTAGTCTAAAAGGAGTTATAAGCGAAATACTCGCGGAGAGCCGGCGATGAGAAAGTTGACTATGTACAATATGGGTACCGTTAGATGCAGTTTGAAGAGGAGATTAAGAATCTGAAGCAATTACGTAATCTACTTTACTCTATAAATAGATATTAACAAAATGGTGTCCAAATGAAAGGTAAAAGTCCAAATTCAAAGTGTTTGATCACTAATTTCAACAGGAACTGGGTATCTAATACTCGGGTAACGACACTAAAGGATCGATCCAACAATCCGTCCTTCGAATGCCGCCAAAAGCAGCCCCCCCGGGTGATGCAGACCGCCGATCTGCACCACCATCAACACAAGGCGCCAGACCTTCTCCAACCCCTGCTCCTTCATCGGTAGCAGGGTCTCGACAATCCACTCTGGGGCCTCGAAACCCCGAACGACTTCGCTCTATGTCCGCCGCACCCTCCGATGTGTCGATGGACAGCACCACCTCCCAACCGATCGATGAAGATCAGGAAGATCAGGTTAGTTCTGGCTCAGCCACTCCTGCTAAGAGGTCTCGCCAATCATCTCCGGCTCGCGATCAGAGAGATCAGCCAGCCACATTCGCCCCACGAGGCTCCGTTCCAGAGACCTTCATCGAGAGCTTTAAGGTATTCCGAGGCAGTTTGGACAGAGGACTCACCGCTATCCAACAATTACAAGACATGCCTGGTAATGAGGCATATGTCGCTTCTATCCCGTATGCTGAGGGCTTTGTACAGACGGTGTTCGCACTGGCCGACAGAATCCGCGACATTCCCCATCTTGCTGCCCAAATACCTGCAACTACAGGTGATTGGTCTTCATTCACCAACTACTTTGCCTCCGCAGGGGGAAGTGGTACCCTGTTCAACGAGGGCCAATGGCTGTCGACTCCACCACCCATCGACAACGATGGCGACATCACCCTCGACCCTCAAACACCAAAGCCCAAACGCACCGATAAGGGCAAGGGTCGGGCCGATCCACCCGCAGGACCCAGACCTTCGAGGTCCGGGCTTGCCTTGAATGCTCCACCACAGGGGTCTAGACCGTCTGGACCTAGGCCCCTTCCAAACCCCCCGGTTCAACCGAGGCAACAGCCCAAGAAGCCGGAAGTCCAATTCGCAAGAGTTGGTCCTCCGCCTCCGATCAACAAGGCCACTAAACCGAAGAGGACATATGCCTCCACTCTCGGTCAGGGCCCCAAACGTCCAGTTACCATCGCACAAGTCGCGAAGGTTATGCCACAGCTGCCCCTTGAGGCAGTAGCCGGGCCCTCAGGGGGCCAGGCATCGGGCCCCTTGAATGCGCGCAAGCGCAAGAAAGGGGCCCCATCTTTTGTTGCTGGGGGTCCGTCTCGTCGACAGGTCCTCATCGGCTTTGGCACAGGGAGTGACATCACTTGTGATTTCAACCTCTTTATTCGCAGAGCCCGCACTGTCCTTAGGGATGGAGGCTCCTCTCTTCAGATCTTGTCTATGGAATACGCATACACAGGATACGCTCTCCACACCGACGGTGTGGCTTCGGAGAAAGACCTCGAATTCATTCGAGGCCTTGCTCATAATGTCTTTGGCGACAGGACCACTGGGATCCATGTCGGCCTTCCCACATCCACTTCTTTCATCAAGATTGTGGACGTTCCTTGGTATGCCGATGTCGCAATGACAAAGGTTATCACATCCGACGAGATTCAGGGATCCCTCTTGCGATCCCCTCTCGGCAACGACCTGCCCTTTGCGTGCAATGCACGCCTAGTGCGGAATTCTCCACAAAGTACCATGGGTACCGCCTACCTTGACATCTGGGACTCCAAGAGTGGATCCCGGGCCAAGAAACTCATTAACCAATCGGTTATGATCTGCGGCTTACGATGCTTCATCCGAGAAGCGTCTGCCCACGTTGGCACCCCCATCTGCCAGCGCTGCTGGAAATGGGGTCACTCTGAGGCAGGCTGCAGACAACGCGCTGCAATCTGCCCACACTGCATGGGCCCCCACAGGCTCGAAGAACATCGGATCGTCGCCAAGTGTTGCAAAGGTAACGCTAAAGCGAACCCACCTATCCCACCCACCCCAGCAGACCAGGACTGCCCTCATAAGGTGCACTGTGTCAACTGCGGTGGGGACCATGCTGCCAGCAACCGCAAATGCAAGTTCTGGGTAAACCGCTACGATCGCACGTGGATCGAGGCTAAATACCAGGAGGTATGTCTTCAAAGACAAAACTGCCGGACCTTCGCTAACTCCCAAGTTGTAGCTCAATGAGAGACACAACCAAGGAAATTAGGCTCTTCTCGCACAATGTAGCTAAGAACTTGTTAAGAGGAGCGAGTGCGGGACGTTGCGAGCTACCTGGCAACCTAGTATGGTATGCCCAAGACGAAGGACTGAGGAGCTATGAAGAGCTGAAGTCCAGAGTGAGTAACTAGGTATATTGGGATGTAAGAGCTAACTACTTGCCTGAAGTCCAGAGTGAGTAACTGGGGACTTCAGGTCTTGGAGTACAGACTTATATACAGAATAGAATGACAAATAGAATGATGAATAATGACAGAAGAAATGATCAGTCATGACAGATGGAATGATGAATAATGACAGAAGGAATGATCAGTCATGACAGAAGGAATGATGAATAATGACAGAAGGAATGATCAGTCATGACAGATGGAATGATGAATAATGACAGAAGGAATGATCAGTCATGACAGAAGGAATGATGAATAATGACAGAAGGAATGATCAGTCATGACAGATGGAATGATGAATAATGACAGAAGGAATGATCAGTCATGACAAGTGGAATGATGAGTAATGATGGATGGAATGTTGAGATGTCTGGAATGTGTGGAGACTGGAAGGCAAAATCTAACAGAACTATATGTACTTAGATGTGCTTCTTGAGACATTGCAGAATTCATTCGATGTCTTATTCGTGCAAGAACCACCATGGCGGACTATAAGACAAGCACCCTCTCCTAACAATAGGGACGGTGAAGACATCGTTGGCGCGCCCATGCACCCCGCATGGCTGTACATGGTTCGCCCTCCAACAAACGATGAAACCCCTCAGGTCATGGCCTTTGTGTCAAAACGACTCGAAAGACTTCGTCCCTCGATGCGCCGGGATCTGGCAGATCACCGAGACATATTTATCCTCTCGCTGTTTCAGGGCAACAAGACTTATCACCTAATGAACGTCTACAATGATGTTGATGGTACTGCGGTCCGATATTTATCGAACCATGTTCACGAGCTACCCCAACTACATTATATGGGTGGCGACTTTAACATTCACTCTCGGGAGTGGGACCCAGAAGTCACGCACCACAGAGGCGATGCCATAAACCTGCTGGAATTAGCAGCAGACCTGGACCTAGAACAGACCCAACCATCCAATCCAGGCCCTACATTTATATCCCACAACCCAGACCTTCGGCCCTCGGTCATAGATCTGGTCTTCCATGGGATCGCTGAGTCAGCAGGTGACTGTACTTTCCGCGACCCGGTCCGACAGGGACCATCGGATCATATTCCGATCTTCACTGTAGTTAAGCTGGATGACGAAATTGAACCCGTCATGAGGCGCACTATCCCTCGGGACTCAGAAGCCGAACAGGCCATGAGGACCGAACTTCCACAAAAGGTCGCCGACATCCAAGTCGGCGATCTTGAAACCAGGGGAGACGTTGAGCGGGTGGTGCAAGCCCTCGCCGATGCCTATGCCGAGGCGTGGATTGCCCACTCCAAGGTATCCCGAATCACTAAACACTCTCAACCATGGTGGAACAACGAGTGCTCTGCTAAACTTGCCACATATCGGAATGATAAGTCTGATGTAAATTGGCATCTCTTTCGAGACACAGTTAAACGTGTCAAACGCGAATTCTTCAAGACCAGAATCGGAGAAATCGCATACGCTAACAGGCGCCCATGGGATCTAATGGAATGGGTCAAACAGCACAAGTTACCAGCATGCGAGGCTATCCGATACCAAGGACAGCCCTGCCATGGAATAGATTCCCTTTGGAATGCACTCCACAACACATATAACTCGGCCTCCGGCCGAGTGGTTGATATGTCAGTTCTGGACCCACTCCCAAACCTAATAGAGAGGGAGTGGCCTCCATTCTCTTCGCTCGAGCTCTCCGAGGCACTCGAGTCTTGTTCCAGTCGTTCATCGCCTGGCCCAGACCACATTATATTAAAAGAAGTGACCAGACTGGGGATTGAACCCAGGCCCTCCTGGACATATACCAGATGCTCTAACCACTGAGCTATCAGGTCTTACTGGGTCAATCCACTATATGGTATTTATGCAATCTCCACCCCAATGTTACTGGTCATCCAAATTGAACCGCAGTTCCCAAATGTCACGCCAACAGGCTGACTAACCAAGTGATGACACAGCAACTCCCAAATGCGAGTTTTCATAGCAATTTCTCACGAGTGGCAGATTACATAATTCCAACACATTACATGGTCGCTATTGAAGGAAGTTGTAAGGCTACCTGCCACCTGTAGTGGCTGTATTCATGTATCAACCTTAGCCTTTTTCCTAACCAATGTGATGTATCAAGTTGGCATTTTCCCTACCTGCCTCTTTGGGAAGGCTCTCCCTAGGATTTTCGCTGCGGCAGGCTCTGGCATAGGTGGGGTCCCCAGTAAACATAGGTAAACAAAGCAGAAAATGGTAGTGCAGCGGTCATATTGTAAAATGGCTCCCTGCGGGCGGTTTTGGGCGCCAAAAAAGCGCACTGGTGGGTTCATATAATATTTACCTACCTAATTTAGGTGTGACCCCTGCCATATGTGGACGGGACGGGCTGGATGGCTCGAAACCACTTTGGATGTAGTAAATATTTAATGAGCACTATTTTTAGTTACACTTCTAAATATAAGTGGCCATCAATTGTGCCTCGCGCTTCAAATAATCAATGACATCATTACCGGCAGCTTGACGGAAACCGGGCTTGAAAACCGCTTGGACGTCAATCTGCGCGTCGCGAGATTGGATGCTTTCCTGATTTGGCACTTTCTGCCATTTTGGGAGGCTCAGACTCTCTTCCTTTCTCAAAAGCGAATGGATTTTGTTAAAAGTTGTTTATTAAACTATATATACATAAACTACACTATACTGGAAATAAAGGAAGGTGGGGGGGAGATCTACCCTTCTTTGGCAAATAATAGGAAGAAAAAGAAAAAAGAAAAAAAAAAAAAAAAAAAGGAGGACCTGGACGAGGACGAGAAGACCGCAACACCGTCGGTCTCCTCATCCTCGTCCGCTCGTCTCTCCCCTATCCCTCATCCAGTTCTCGTGCTGTTCCCGCCACTCCCCTCACAGCCTCCCCTCCTCTCGTCCCCTCGCGCTTGCCTATCCTCCTCCTCACCGGCACCCCGCGCCTGCGCTCGCCTCCCCACCGGCACTTGCCCTGCTCTCATCCCCTGCCCTCCGTCTCCTTCTCTCTCCCCTCTCCTCTTTGCCAGCCTCCACCCACGTCTCCTGGTCCTCGCCCACGTCTCCCCTCAGCCCGCGCTCGGCTTCTCTCCCTTACCCTGCGCTTGCTTGACCTCACCTCCTCACCCTCCTCCCCTCGCCCACTGCTTTGCTCTGCCTGCCTGCTCTGCGCCTGCCCTTGCTCCGTCGACGGGGGAGTGGAAGTCGGTGGCGGCGCCGACTGTCGTCGTTCGTCCTCGTCCTCGTTGCGGAGGTCGTCGTCGTCCGCAAAGGCGGTGGCCTGTGGGTAAGCCGGTGGCGGTGACTCGGAGGGCTGTGGGAGTGAGGGCGGGGGACGTAAGGAAGGTGGTGGTGGTGGCTGGTGGCGACGCTGGTGGTGGCGGTGGTGGTGGCGAAGGTGGTGGCAGTGGTGGCGAAGGTGGTGGCGGTGTCGACGGCGCAGCTGGTGGTGGGAGTGGTGGTGGTGGCGACGGTGGATGGTGGTGGTAAAGAAGAGAGCGAGGCCAACCGTGATTGTTGGTTGAAGTTGCCCGATATGGTAACTTCGGGACCGGCAAAGCTCATAACCGGTGTTGAGCTCGTCGTCGAACACGACGATCGCGAAGCATCCGGTATATACTGCAGTATTTACAGTACTTATTTATGTAGCTGTAACTTAATATATTCATTTTGAGAAAGAAAAAAATTCAATGAGGGTAGAGACATGCAAATATTCCATGTGTACCTATCTACCAGCCAAATAGCTTACGAAAATCAGTCAAATCGAGCTCATGCACCTGTGATTTCCAATGTTTTGAGGAAAACATCAGATTAGCATAGGGTTAAGCCAAAATGATAGACACACTATAACTTTATATTATATCTACTACCTATTTCTAAGTTTTTCATGGTCCTAAGTCCATTATAGCGCTGAAAATTACATTTCTATATGTTTTCGAGGTGCATTCTCCGCGAGGTGATTTCACACCAACTAAAGAAATTCGATTTCTTATTTACTCAGCACTTATCATTCCAAAGAATTTTTATATTCAGTAACTAAATAAGGTACATTATCCATATATGCGCCCAAAACCGTATTAAAACAATCGCTGGGCTTGGAATCGTCGTCGTCGACGATGAGCTCGAGCAGCAGGATGAATCGGGCCGGTCACGGGACTGCCCAATTTGGGCGAAATTCAACCAACCCGTGGACGGTTGGCTCTCTTTCAACCACCACCATCCTTGCGCGTCCCCTCGCGCCTTGCGCGTTCACCACCACCACTACACCCTCTGCGACGACGACGACGACGACGGACGACGGATGACCGCACAAACGAAAGGCGAGGACGGCCCCTGCCGCCCCCATCCGTCCGCGACTGCCCCCTGCCATCGGTCCAACACCGCCCATGCCAACGCCATCGACAACGCCATCGACAACGCGAAGGCAAACGCCAACGGCAGCGCCGAGTCCGACGCCATCGCCGTCGTCGTCTCCAGCAACCACCCCTGCCTCCGCATCACCCAGTGTCGCCAACGCCGTCAGCCTACACCCGGCCACCACCTTCGCCAACCCCTCCTTCCTCGGCCACTAACGAAGGAACCGACCGGATGCGAACAAGACCAGGAGGGTGAAGTGAGGTAGCAAAGGACGGACGAGGAGGGAGAGCGAGGCAAGGCAAGCCCGCTGGTGGAGGGTGGGGCGAGACGGTGCGAGGGTGAGGGTCACCTGTAGTGGCTAGTCTCATACATGAAACCCTGTCAACTAACCAAGCTATGTCATACATGAAACCCGTCAACTGACCAAGGCTCTCCAGGGCAGAGTTGGACGAGCCTGCTGGGGCCGGCGGAGAGCAGGCAGGCTTACCATCATGCGCGGGCGCTGGTAAACATGTGTAAACAACACAATTTACAGTGGGCGGGGGTGTATTTGGGCTATTGCGCCTCGTCGGGCACCGTTTGCGACGGGGAAAAAATTCCGTTGGATAAATAGAATATTTTTATTTCCAAATCCGTCGAGAGCGCGCCTTCGGGAGGGGCGGCATGGGTGGATTGAACAGGATGCATTTGGATGACGTGTATAAATAGTTGGCGCCTACTATTTTTAGTTACCGATTTCGCTTATTTGGTTTGTGGCTATGTATGTGGTCTGCTGACTCCTTAGATAAGATTAGATTTTTTAGGAAACTGTAATGAATAAATAATTCTGTCTACTGGGGCTCGTTAGGAGGACATACTTCCAAATCGGGAAGTTTCTTCCATTTCGGGGTGGTCAGTCTCAACCACCGAAATTCACCCAAAATAAAAAAATGGGAATCAATTAAAAATCTATGTAATAATATTCTACTCTAATGAGATACAGGAAGGGGTTCATGCTCGAGAGCCCCCGCCTACCTATGCTAGACCCCCTCCTGCTCACCCAGCCTCCTGCCCATCCCGCGCCTCGCTTTCTCGACTTGGCGTCGCCGCCAGTCCGCCTCCTGCCCCCCTGATGTCCATCTCGCCGTCCTTAACCCCACTGCCTCGTCATCGCCCATCCAGCCCCGGCGCCGTCGTCCAGCGTGGCATCGGTGTCGACGACCCATCGCCGCCGCTCCCTTCCATCTCCTCGTCGCCACGTCCGCCCGTCATGCCGTCTCCCCTTCGCACTGTTCGGCCTTCGGATCGTGGTTATGAGGGGTAGGTCGTGGTCATTGGTGATTGTCGTGGTCGTCGCGGGTAGGAGGTGGCAGGCGATGGTGTCGGTGGCGGTCGGTAGCGGTTAGGCAACGGTGGTGGCCGTTGCCGTTGCTGGTTGCGGCGGTGTCCGTGTGGGACACATGCTGGTCGCGCGTGGGGTCGGAACCGTCGTCGTCGCCGTTGTTGTTGTTGTTGTCGTCGTGGTGATGGTGGGTCGTGGTGGGTCGTGATGGTGGGCAGTGGGTGATGGGTGGTGGTGATGGTGGGCAGTCGGTGATGGGTGGTGGTGAGGGTAATGGGGTGGGGTGGTGGTGGTGAGACGAGATCAACCAGATCAACCAGTTGATGGTTGATTTTGGGCCAAATCGGGTAGGGCCGGTCTCGGCCCGCGAATTTCCGGCTCGACCTCATCGTCGTCTACAACGACGAATGCGAGCCCCAATTACCATTTTACATAGTTTTAAACATATGTTTATAATTGATTTGGCTTTTAAATATAATAAAACTTCTTTCTACTGACTTGATCGAGAACGACAATCGAAATTGCCCATGACCGAGATCGCCGCGAGCATTGCAAGCCATGCGCGTGGTGATTTCGGAATATGCACTTCGAAAGATAATTCAATTGTATGACACAGGAAGCATATCTGTTAATAAAAAATACAGAATGTAGTAATTAGAGTCTAATACTTTATAAATACAATGAGTTTTTGGCTATCTGAGTTGAGAGTGCAGCAAGGACATGAATTTCGTCAATGTAAGTGCAGAATTGGATTCGAAAATAAGTTTCCACCTCGGTCATTGCGAGATCTTCCAGGAACTCACTTGTTTTTCACGCTGTTTTGGGAATTTTTTTGCATATACTATCTATACTATGTAATACATTGTATTTCAATATAAATTATAATATATTAGCAGCCAAACTTATGTGTTCGTCGTGCTCGAGGATGAGCTCAAAGACCAGTTATCAATTGGTCCGGAGCCGGAATTTCCATTTTTGGAAATCAACCAACCAACGCCGCGTCGTTGGTTGGGCTCACACTCTCGGTTCGACCACCACCACCATCCTCTACTCCCACCGTCACCGCCCCCACTGGTCATCGCAACACCACCCCATCCATAGCCGCATCGTCGCACAACCACAGCCATCCCAACATACCCATACCCCACCATTGAACAACAACCGCGGCACTCACCCTGAGGTTGAAACCCGCAGGCTGCGCAACGAGGCGGGAACGGGAGGATGAGAGGGTGGGCGTGGTGGGTGGGACTGCATGGCAGGCATGTGGGGAGCGGACGGAAGGTGTAGACACGGAGGACGCCGCCGCCGATCCAACGACAACGACGAGAGTGGTGGGAACGAGAGCCCGGATCGGCGAAGAACGACAGCGAGCGGTGGGGCATCGTGGTGGGGAACGAGGACGCGGTGTGGGTGAAGTAAGTGACGGGGTAGTCGAAGGATGGGGTAGCGTTAGGTGGGCGAACGACGCAACGGCGGGAATAGGCGAACGGCGTGGCAGGATGGGCCCGTGGGTCAACGACGAGGCAGGGTGGGCAAATGACGAGGAAGCCGGCAGCGAGGTGCGAGGGTTGCGAAGGACGACGAGGCTGGGTTGAGGTGGTCCAGGCAACAGCGCAGGAAGGTGGGTCTGGGAAAACGAGCGGCATGGGCCGCAAGGACGAGGGTGGAGGAGCTGTTGGGCAAGTGAGAGTGGATTAGCAGTGGCAGGTAGCTCTGTTTGAGCTACCTGCCACTGAGAGGGGTCATCCATGTCCTTGCATGGATGGCCCCTTCTTTCTTTACAGTAGAATAAATGTAAATATATAGTTTTATTTTATTTTGTTTCTTTTTCTATTTTGAATGAATTCCGGTGGGCAGTGAGTGAACCACCCCATCCCAAAAGGGAAGAAACTTCCAAATTGGGAAGTACATCCTCGTAAAAGTATTATTTACCAGTAGATACAGTTTCGAAAAAATCTAATCTAATCTATTTAGTCAGCTGGTCATACACATAGCCACCGCCCAATTTAAGCGAAATGCGCTACTAATAATAGTGGGCGCCAACTATTTATACACGTCATCCAAAAGCATTTCGTCCAATCCACCCATCCCGCCCCTCCCGAGGGCGCGCTCTCGACGGAAATGGCAATAAAAATATTCTATTCATTCAACGGATTTTTTTTCCCGCCCCAAACGGTGCCCGACGAGGCGCAATTGCCCAAATACACCCCCGCCCATCGGAAACGGTGTTGTTTACGCATGTTTACCAGCGCCCACGCGTGATGCGCAAGGCTGCCTGTACCCCGCCGGCCCCGGCAGGCTCGTTCAACTCTGCCCTGGAGGGCCTTGGTCAGTTGACGGGTTTCATGTATGACACAGCTTGGTCAGTTGACAGGGTTTCATATATAATTCTAGCCACCATGGCTGTGAGGGTGGGGTGAGGGTGAGGGTGAGACGATGCGAAGGAGATGGTAAGGCGCGGCGAGGCGGCGGAAGGATAGGCCAACGAAGGGAGGAGAGGAGATTCGAAGAGCAGGCGCGAGAGGAGGAGAGGAGGCGAGGCGAGCAGGTGATACACCTTGCTCGTCTCCTCTTTCTTCTCTTTCTTTTTCTTTTCTTTGACTTCAGAAGGGGAGAAGATCTCCCCTTCTGTGTTTCTTAGTTTATTTTAATGTACCTACATTCTATAAAATAACAAATTAAATAATATTCCGTCCACTGTTGTGAGAAGAGAAAGGCATGCCCGAAATGGCAATAAGTGCCCAATCCGGAAGGCGCCCAATTCCATAAGGGACGGAACGGTGCGGAATCCGGATTGCTTTGCTCAAGTCGAGCCCGGTTTCAGTAGCATGCCGAGCCGCCGGTGATGATATCATCCATGATTAGAAGAGCAAAGGCACAATTGATAGAATTTATATTTAGAAGTGCTACTAAAAATAGTGCTCATTATTATAATACTACATCCAAGTGCATTTCGAGCCATCCAGCCCGTCCCGTCCATATCAGGCAGGGGTCACACCTAAATTAGGTAGATAAATATTATAGGAACCTACCGGTACGCTTTTTTGGCGCCCAAAACCGCCCGCTGGATGCCAAATCCCAATATGAGTATCTGCACTGCCATTTTCTCAATTGTTTACATGTGTTTACTGGTGCCCCCACCCATGCCACTGTCTGCCGCAGCGAAAATGCATGGGAGAGCCTTCCCAAAGAGGCAGGTAGGGAAAATGCCAACTTGATACATCACGCTGGTTAGGAAAAATGCCAACTTTCATACATAAATATAGCTTACATGGCTGATGCAGCAGGCATTGATGAAACTCAGTGGCCTTTGTTTAAACAACAGCCTTTCTCAAAGAGAGCAGTTTAAACATGGCAACTCTGTTTCAAATCTGTTTGGAACGGTTTAACATTTAAATATACCATTAGTACTACCACCATACTTTATACAATCATTCCACGGTAATTACCGAACGTTAAACTGCAAGGAAGCATTTTGAACGGATTCAACGGCAATGAGAGATGTTAAACAGGTTAAACAAGTTGAAAGGGTACACGACACAGGATTAAACGAGTTGAAAAGGCATGAGACAAGTTAAACTGGTTCAAACAGGAATAGGGTATTAAACAAGTTGAAAGGGCACGAGACAGGTTAAACTGGTTCAAACAAAAATGAAGGATTAAACAAGTTGAGACGGGAGTGAAGGTTTAAACCGACCGCGTAAATTAAACACACAATATCACTGACCATTAAGACTTTCTTGCCTTTTTCTGGGTAGATTCCACGGGTACGACGTCCCATTGATATCGATCAGCAAGCCGTGTCTTTTTTGGGGGTGGTTTGCTAGGGTCTGATAGCAACTGCGGGCGCATATCTGGCGCTTTAGTAGTCCGTCGTGGTCGCCCTCTTGGCCTCTCATTTGACTCGGTAGATGGTACGCTAGCCTCCTCACGCTGTCACTTCTGACCCTTCCCCCTACGAACGGTCTTCTTTTTGGGAGATGAGGGTGCGGAGGGCTCTTCCGTGGACAGAGCCGTAGTCACCGATACATCCATTGGTTTAGGAGACGAGGGTGCCGAGGGCTCTGTCATGGTTTGCTCATCCCCTCCATCCGCCACAGCCGCTGCATCCTGAGCCATATTCTCATTCACCGATGGCTCCAGAACGGAAGGTGGAGGGGAAGGGGACTCCAACAGAACGCGGCCAGACTTGCGTGTAGTCGTCGGCCGACGTGGTATATCATTCTCCTCCTCCTCCTCGTCAAGTTCGTCGTCCGAATCCTTGGTACTTGGTGCCGTATCCTTTTTGGGGTTAACCATTGTTGCCCTAGACAGAGCGTCTATGTCCTGGTTATCGGCGGCTAACAGATTGGCAGGCGCATCCCCCACACTGTGAAGCTCCTCGGGGTAGAAATTAAAGCCTTGGTGGGCTAGGTACATCGCGAGATTTATAAGCTCTCCAACGTGGTATTGAGTTGGCCGTTTCACGCTTGCAGGCATATCACCCTCGGTACTGTAGTATGAGTCAGGACTGCGAGCTATATCATCCCAGGGTATGTCGACAGAACCTCGCGCATGATGCCACATGGCAGTAAAGTAATCGCGAACGATGGTGGCAATGCGTGCCGGTGGGGTTTCCATGAGATTAATGGCGGGAAATAGTGGAGTACCGTCGTCAGTCCGTCGAAGTTCTGTCGACAGAATTAATGGCTTGCCTGCGTTTGTTAAAGATCCAATTAGTATTGTAGGTAGAAGGTCAAAATCTGAATACAACTTACGAGGTAGTATCGCACTCGCATGGTCTGCCCATCGTGCCACTGATTCCATATCACTCTCAAAGTCTGTCGGCTGTAGCTCGCTCGTATTCTTGTCATATGCAATGTTAATCCTGGCAGACATATGATTAACCATCACTCGCATGACTGCTGCGAATGTTACTTACTTTCCCGCCACCACCTCGTCTTTTTCATTCCTAAACCCGTAAGAGAGAGAAATTGCACAAGATCCAAGGATGCCGCTAGTCAAGAGTTTTTCGAATGACTCAGTAATAACGTCTTCGAATTCAGCCTGGTTAGCAGCAGTGTCCTTCAACATTGAAGCCACCTTCTCCTCCCATTCCTGATGGTCTGCTTGATCCCAAAGTATCTTACACGCTTGCTGCCTCGCGGCGCCGCCTGGCTTCCTCGTGTCGTGACAGATCTTTGTGTAAAGCTCTTGTATTTTTGCGTGATTTTCATGGATAAAGTATTGCCGCGCAGTGATCTCCCCAGTGAATATGAAAAGCGAGTTTCTTGTGCTTGATTCCTTAGTGGCATTTGAACCCGTGGCTTTCTTCGCCTTCTTCATTTTATAGTTGAAGCGGTTCGTGTACAGACGTCTTATTGCCTGGTCAGATTGTGTTAGCTTGTAAAATAGTAGTCGCATCAAGCAGGACGTACATCTTCCCACTGGTCGAGAGTCACTTTCTCCGTGCTCAGCGACTCGAACAACGGTTCCTTCAAGAGATCTTTGGCTTTCTGTTTCTTCCACTCAGTAACTTTGGCGTTTTTCCCCGCATAGCTAGGGTTGTGTTCCTCCACTTCAGCCTCGAATTCGGGGTAGAAAGACTCGATACGCGATATTTGGTCTCTGGTGAAGGGGAATCTGCGCTCGTCCTTTTCGGGGTCGAATTTGCTGGTCTTGCGCGAACCCTTCATGGTATTTGCTTTTGAGAGCGGTGTGAGGAGGTCTGGGGAGGGGTGGAATGAGGATGGGATGGAATGGTTGAAACAACGCGTGTGGCTTCAAGATACTTACGGCTTAATTGGTTCTCGAATAATGGTTTCCTATTTTCTTAGCCACGCATTGATCTCTAATTGTCCTATATTTTCATTGTTTCAACCACGCAGGGTCCTAAATAGGTCATCAGGAGACGTGTTTATCGCGCCATTAAACTAGATACAAATGAAACGCGCACCGCTGAAATAAACACAATGAAGGCATCGCATTGAATGCGCGACGCATAAATGTTCATGATGCCTTGACAATTGTCAGTCAAGCTGGCTTCAAGAATGAAGGTTTGACCGCATACCTTTGTTCAGTTGCCGGGACTTTCCTCCTATCTCGTGAAGTTTGAACGTGCTCATATAATATTTTCCACTGGATAAACGGCAACAACTATTAGACGGGTCTACAACATGTACTACTCTAACTACTTAAGTTTACCACCCGTAACGAAGCTCCAGTTTGAACCCTCCCTGCGGTACGGCAATTTTAGTCAACCATCCACATCTTTCCCAGGACTTGGTAGTTGTGTCATAAAACTCTACTTTCGAGCCAATCTCTATGCCGTGCTCGCTGAGAAACTCTCTATGATCTATTAGCCAAAAGAACCCTTCTCGGTGAGCGCAAACATCTCGCTGCACCAATTTCATGTAACGTTGCTGGATAGCAATGACCAAATTCACCGGTCGGGATTCGTCAAGTAGTCGGCCGACCCTTAGTTCTTCGTCAGACAGAATCGGCGGCGGGGGGGCACGATTGGCTCGAGCCTGTGCGCGACGGCGGCGTTTCTCCTCGAGGTATGCTTTGATTTCGTCTCGCATCTGCAAAAGATGGCCGACGTACACCAGTGGAACGTCGAATTCATGCGGAAGAAACTGGTGGTGGTCTTCGCAGACTCGTGGATTGCACTAATAGGAATAAGTACATTAGAATCAATGTCACAACATCTCGAAATCAGACATACACGTTGAAACCACCGCCCTGCATTTTCCGGGTGTGGACCAAAGCCAGTGCATACTTGGAGATCGGTTTGACGATGACCGGCGCCGCGGTGGAGATATCCAGCAGGCCTTCGTGGTTTCGTCTTCCCGTTGTGAGTATCGGCGAACACTCTCAGCATAGCTTCCCTAGTCTCCTTTTCGAGTTTCTGGTAGGCTTTGGTGGCTGATAAGCTGCGTAACGAGTCGTGGGTGGCACACATGGGACCGAAGGGCGGGATTTCGCTAGGAGGACCAGTTGGCATCGTCAAGATATTGGGGAGGGGAAGATAGAATACCTACCGCATCAGCTCCCAGCCTTTTATGCTGAGGATACAATGGCGATTATAAAACATAGATTTCCGTGTCATTGTTCCTGCAAACTTCGATACACTGTGTCCTTTTGTCATGGACCCAGTGTACCACAATGGAGACCTTTAAGATATCCGAATTAGTGGAACGATGCAGCTGCAGAGAGGAAATAAACGTACCAACGCGCGAATTGCAATTGAGACCGTAGTACAACGAACATTGCTCGGGCAGAAATTGCGGAAAGCGCATATACAGGCTGTAAGGAACGATGATTACTACGTTGTTCATCGATTCGATTTGAAGATATGTACTGTCCCAGCGATATTCTGCTGTTCAGGGTTGGGATGTGCTGTTCTTTGACGTGCCAGACTTATGAATCTCATGAGCGACATGTGTTCCTAAGCACATTTAGCTAGTAGGACAGTGTAATTGAAGCAACCGAACATACCCTTGACGGACAATCCAGATGCCTTCGACGACAAAGAGGCCAGCGTGTTGGAATTCTGGCACCGTTTCCCGTGTCTTCTCGTATCAGTAACGTTCTAAGGTCGTTTCAGTGTTATCGCAATTCCTGCGTGCCCAATGTACGTACATACAAGTGCTAAATTACTCGTTACCCATTGGTGTTCATATCCTTTGAAGTAGTAAAAGACTATTTTACACAAGAGTATCCTAATTACACATGCAATTACACAAAACGCCTCACTGGTGGGTGTAGGAAAGAAAGATGCAGAAGTTGTTCAGACGCGGCAAGCACCTGCCTTATCGGGGCGCCAGACGCGTCGCCTGCCCTAAACCCCGACTCGCCCAAATCGGGGCAGAGGACTTCAAAGCAATTTCTGTCCTTTTCTTCGTACCTCCACTATCAAGACCGTAAAGAGGCTATGCGCTTCTTCGCTGAAGCACAGAAAATTTACACATATATAAGAACTGTTTGAGAAACACTTGAGCTGAGAATATAACTAAAGGAAACAAAAACAAACCATGAGCTTACCTTACGGACACGAGCAAGTTGATAGTTGTACTAGACTGCACAAGGTACGATGGAGGGGTCGTTGGGGAGCACTGCACGACATCATAATCTAGGAATACTGACACAAAACCCGACAATGAAGAACCCCTTTTTAGACGTGGAAGCCGCCGTAGCTACGGACGAGGAGGAGGAGGATGAAGAAGATTGTGACAAGGACGGTCAGTATACTGTATTGCGGTCGCACTCACTGATTTGGCTCTACCGCTGACATTTCGTTAATTAGACTTCATTGTCGATGACAGCGTTGAGATAAACGACGAGGATCTTCTCGACGGAAACGGTGACGAGCCATCGAGAAGTTTGGCATCGCCAGCCCAGCCCGACACTCACTACGACGCATTCCTGGAGCGTGCCCAAGCAAGAGCGGCGGCACTTAAAGCTACGCGAAACACTCAAGGGATCCTGGACGATCTTTCGCATGCAATGGAGAATACAAACCGTCCGTGTGCAAAATGGGTTCGCATTAGACTAATGAAAGGCAAGCTATGTCTCTATGCTGGAGACCTCGCTCTGGCAATTCGTACGGACGAACCACACTCATTCGACTATTGGATCATTCCACGCCTCGAGGCTCCCAGAGGATCTGACTATTGGATTACTCCACGCGTGGAGGTTCGCAGTGGATCCGATACGACTCGCCCTGTTCCGGCTCTCTTCATAGCTTTGCATGCTGAGGGCTGTATGCCAACGGTCCGCCATGGTCGAGCTATGTGGTTGTTTCAGGGCCTTTTTTTCACTCCAAGCGGATTTTTAATCGTCAGGGGCCCATCGAGGATGGCGATTTCTTTTGGGGGACAAGTCCTGCCCACACCACCGGAATTAGATGTGTTCTCCTCTTGCGAGGTCCTGACAGAAGATTTTTTACTTCAAACCAAACAGCTGGTCGCTCAGAGTTCTATCGCGACAGGGGATAGAGTCGCATGCATTGGAGGTGCATTGCAAGGTCTCATCGGCAGAGTTATCGAGTGCCGCGAGCATGACATAGATATATATTTTGAATCTTTGGATATACAGGAGAGTGTTCTGCGATGTGAAGTACGCAAGCACTTCAGAGTTGGGGACCGCGTGGTAATTACCATAGCACCGGGCACAGCACAAGAGCACACCAGGAAAGGCTGGGTCATACAGTGTCTCCAAAACACAGTGGAAGTATTCGACAGGACCACGCAGGAGGAAGTATGTATTCCTTGTTTTATCCACGGATCATACATATTGACTATATAATTTGAGTTGTTTTGTACAGCGCAGCAGGTTAGGTTTGACGAGGAGGCCGTACACCACCGCCTGCCTGACCTTTCTCGCACTTCGAGCTTTGACAGTCGCCGGTTCGAGATGCGACACAACCCAAACCACAAGTTCATAAACAAACCGGTAATGGTTGTAGGTCGTCATCACTCCAAAGGAGCCACTGGCATTATCAGGGATACCACAGTCGACGGGTATGCATTCGTAGCCTTAAACATATTTAACCGCCTGCAAAACGAAAAGATCAAGTTGTCAGACTTGTGCGTTGTGTAAGTGCGGTTTTGGCCTAGGTTAACCAGTATCTGACTCTTTGTGGCAGATTACCTGGAGCCGAAAAGACCTACCTGCTGCCAATAGTCCTACAGGATCGGACAATTTCATCTTGTTAGAATCACCTGACACGATCGGGTGACCTTGGAAAAGAATGACCAGACCTGGGATTGAACCAGGGACCTTGCCACTGCTAGGGGAATGCTCTAAACCACTGAGCTATCCGGTCTTGTAGTTACATAGGGTGCTTAGGGTGGTTAACCCAATGGCCGGGTGTGGAGATGCTCCAGGGACCGTCTGCCGTTAGTAAGCGAACGGATCAACTTCTAACACACCCCCGTGATCTGGCGCTTACTAATCCAAGTCTTAGTCAGCATGACAAATGCTTACTAAGCAAACACAAGTAGTTGCTGCTACCATGTTAGAATCACCTGACACGATCGGGTGACCTTGGAAAAGAATGACCAGACCTGGGATTGAACCAGGGACCTTGCCACTGCTAGGGGAATGCTCTAAACCACTGAGCTATCCGGTCTTGTAGTTACATAGGGTGCTTAGGGTGGTTAACCCAATGGCCGGGTGTGGAGATGCTCCAGGGACCGTCTGCCGTTAGTAAGCGAACGGATCAACTTCTAACACATCTATACCTAACTTATCCCCCCCGGTAGTGGCTCCAGAACCTTTGTCAAGCACGCCTATGCCCTCGCCAGTCTCTAGTACACCCCTGTTGGCTTCCACTACCAGTGACTCGGACGCATGGAACCCCGCTTCTCGTACCCCTTGCGGGTCACCTGAATCTGCACACACATCGAGCTTTAGGGGAAATACGCCTACTTGGCTCAGTGACCCTCATTTTGCTGGCATTCGTGTCAAGTTGTGCCTTCGCAGTGCCCCCTCAAAGATTTTGGAGATGCGCAGTTGCACGACCGACAGGGTTGTAGTCAAAACTGGCTTCGGTACTTCGGAATACCCCCTCACAGACGTTGACTTTGTCAGACCACACCGACGCGACGACCCTGTTGTCTGTTTTAGCACTGGAGACTATTTCGGCCATGTTTTTTCCATCAAGGAGCTACTTAGTACAGAATCCATAGTTTATGCCTATGGGCAGAGACCCTTCAAAAAGCATTTACGTAGACTTCCTACTAACTCCTTAGCTGTGGTTTTTCCCCCTTTGAAGTGAATGTAGTGATCTTCTTGCAGCGCTTTTTTTGTAATAAGAGTATCAATATGATAATCAAGCACAGTCTAGTTTCTTTCCCTTTGAATGGTCACGACGCGCGATACTTGTTCAATGTAAATGGTACTGACTTTGTTTACTGTAAACATGCAGCGCGTCAACTTATTGTTGTTGTTGCGGCCCTCAATGGTGCAGGTAAGCCACTGGCCATTCACTTCGCTGTCTCCTATTCTGATCTCCGTTTCTACCCTACACACTACTACATGCCTCTCACCTCAAGGCAGATCACCAACCGCCTTCGCAAACGGGAAGAGGCTGCTGCTGCTAGGTCTTCTTCGCCTGCCGCTCCCAAGTCGCCACCTTCAGGTCCGCATATCGCCCAAATAAACACTCGCTCCGAAGATGGTACGAAGAAACGCACCACCACATACATTAACGAGTCCCCGCCAAAGTTGACTCGACCTGCAGACGATTCAGCTGCTCAGGACCTTCCTAGCAGTGTACCAAAGCAGAAGCAACAGTCTCGCGTGAGTATTATAGGTTTACTAACTGTATATTCGGAACTAATTTGGAAGCATCGTCGTTCAGCTCTCAGCTACGCTGCAGGAATTCCAAGAGAAGAAGCACGAACTATTGGAATATTTGTTCGATAGAGAACACCATCCCCTCATAGGCTCGCCGTGTTTGTGTGGCAAGGATCTTCGCACCGTGTGTTGTGATGACTGCCTAGGACACGTTGCCACTTGCGCCAATTGTTTCGTACAGGACCACACTACGCACCCTTGCCACTGGGCAAATGTTTGGCAGAATGAAGCGGGATACTTTGCCCGCAGGGACATCTCGACGCTACTCCCCAACAACAGCTACTCTATCGCTCTCGGCCACGGCGGTGCTCGATGCCCGCACCCTGTTGGATACCAGGAGAAACCAGTCAACTTCCAAATAATCGACTCAAACGGCGTTCACGAGACTCGCGTACACTTCTGTACATGCCACGGTCACCCCAATCGCGTCAAGCAGCTTATAAATTTTGGTTTATTCCCCGCCACACTTAAAGAGCCAAGAATGGCATTCACGCTCAATGTGCTGCAACAATTTCACATACACCACCTGGAGTCGAAGGAGTCGGCGTATGACTTTGTTGGGAGCCTACGCCGCCTAACTGATAATGTCTTCGCTAGTCGTGTAAAGGTATGTTCAAACAACCTTATTACTCAAGTCCGTCATTTAAACTCGCGTAAACAGGATCCTTATCCCCAATTCCTTACCGTCATGCGTTTCTGGCGCGTATTAATGGCTGAGATGCTCCAGGGTCAAGACCATGGCATAGATCAATTGTTCCCGCATCGCCCCACAGGCAACCTACTGCAGTACTGTGTGGCATGTCCAGAGAACAATCACAACATGGAGGACAAGTGGCAAGAAACTCCGACCGAATATCAGTGCGTTGTAATGTCATATCATGATTCTCAAAGATAACTAAAGGCGGATATACTTGCAGACATCTCAATCAGACACAATTTACCGCCGATGGCAACATGCACGCGAAACGCTATCTCAAGAACTCGTCACCGGACGATTATTCGCTGTTTGAAGGGCGCTCTTATTATCCTAAGCAAGACGAATTCATGGGATATTTGAAAGCGCTGCCGGCAAAGGATATATTTGAGGTATGTTGCATGTTTTTACGCCACACTTGACTCTCCCTAATGTATTACCTTCCAGAAAGGTGTTGACTTCCCGATTAAAGCCATCCAGAACCGCAATACGCCCGTCGATAATCTTTCAGAAACAGGCATAATCACTGTTAACTGTTCGCATGTTGTCGTGAAGTCATGCGTGGACCTTCAGAAGGGCGAGCGGTTCGCCAATACGGATTACGCGTTGGCGCAGGCCCTGCGGCAGGTCAAGAACCTCAGTAACGTCGACGAACAGTATCTGACAGCCAAGGATTTCGTTTTCTCCTACGATATCTCCTGTGCCTACCTCGTTCACATTGTCGACCGTTTCAAAGTTCGTTTTCCGGATCTTGTGACCATTGTCGAACGTTTCCGATTTGTGATCCCTGCCGTACATATCCACAACCACAAGGAGAATTGTATGTATCGCTACTTGGCCGCGTACATACCAGGAGTTGGTCACTTCTACGGCGAGACTGCTGAGCATCCGTGGGTGGAAATCAATCAGCTGGCACCACAAACACAGCAAATGAACTCAGGCAATCGTCAAGACACGATCATCAACTGTATCAATGATTGGAACGAAAAGAAGATCATTAACATGGCTGCAGCTTTGCATGCCGGCCTCAAATACGCGGAGGAGCAGTTCAAGCGCAAGCGGGACCATTTCCTAGCCCTAACTGTGCTATATCACGACAATGTCGCTGAGTGGAACGAGAGGGATCGTGAAGCACGGCGTCTTGATAGATCGAAGCAAGTCCAATGCGTCTATCGTCATTCGACTGGGAAAGGTAATGTTTTACTTGATACTTCGTCGTCTTAGACTTTGGCTCATTCGGAGATTTTATATCAGTGCCGTCGCAGGCTAAGATTTACGATGATCTGGTCAACAAATCGAAGGCAGTGAAGCAAAAGAAGCAAGCTGATATCGTCACTGCTGGCGAGAAGGCTGCTCGTTTCCTCAATGAAGGCATAAAATTAGAGTTCGACCAGTGAGCTAATTATGTGTTACATTCTTTCACCTTTGCTGATGACAATTTTAGACTAAAATTATTGACGAAGATAAGCAGCGAAATGTCCGTGGACGAGCTTTCCAAACGTCGTAAGAAGCTGGCAACACGGCTTGGGGAGTGGCTGGAGTTGCAGCGAGACGTTTTGGTTTCGACTACGCCGGAGTTCATTGACAATGCCACCACCCTGAGTGCCAGTACCGTCTCCATTGACGAGCCCGAGAAGTGGGCGATTAGGCTTCCGTCATTCTTCTCCACCGACAACAGGGTCGAACATAACATGACCAAGCTCGCAGAGGACGAGATCAAGCTGAGAAAAGGTTCTCTTTTCGATGCTATTCGTCAGGTGCGAGACCTTGCCAAGGCATTGTCAGTGTTATGCACGGATAAGAGCGTCAATGCTTGCTCAACCTCTGCTCGAACGCGTGCCACGGTCAAGCTGAACGGAGTGGAGCAGAGACTTGAAATCCAAGTACGGTTCTACAACAAATGCAGGGATGCATTGATAGCTTTGGATGGCGAAGATTCAGGCAAGGTCTTTCCGCCTATGACGAAAGAAGACACCTACCGCGCGCCGACGCATGTAAGGCGCGAGCTCGGGTCCTCTCGCTTGCCCGTAAACCGTCCATGGAACACGGGCGTAAGTGCAGGTACCCACGTCACAACTCATGCATACATTGAAGACGAAGAAGCCATGCCACGTACCAACTTGGCTACGGTTGAGACTACTGGGACGCAAACGAAAACTCGTACGTTCATAACCGATTTGCGTTTTAACTGATATATTGAATTGTTATGTGTTTAGGGAAAGACAAGAAAGCATACAAGGACAAGGCAGGAGCAAAACGGGGTCTGGGAACTCATACTCAGCTTGCAGAAGAGAATGACGGCGGCAAAACAGAGTCTACAGTTCCGAACGATGGTTGGATATGGAGGTTGGGTGCCATGGGTGACCTGAGTAGTACGCAAATTAGGATTTGGTCGGAAGAAAGTAAGCAGACCATTCAAAACTGTGATTTTCTCTGACTGATGTAATATGATAGGCGACTCCGTTCAGTGGTTCCGTGCAGAGGCCGAGATGCAACGGTGGCAGGAAGAGGTGGAAATCAAGCAAGCGGAGTTCCTGCGATGTATTCGCTCCTTCTCTTCGATGTCAGAAAAATGGACTCAACTCGGAAAGCTCAACTCGCATAGTCCTGGGCGAATGGCATACGCTAAGAAGAGAGCGGCTCAGTACGCGCTGTTAGGACATGACGCGAAGACACTATTCTGCAGTGCGGGGTACAAGGACCGAATGTGCCAGTCATTGGAAAAGCGCATCCTCCTGGCGGATATGATCAAAGAGGATCGGCAGAAAGAAGCCCTCGCGTTCAAGGAGGATGTAGCAGATGCGCTCGAAAGAAGCTCCATGTTGCCTGAGGTTTAACGTGAGTCACTGCCATTTTATCAATTCCATTGCTTACTCCTTAAACAGGTCTATGATCGTACACGAAAACGGTTTAAATGGGGCATGCGGAGGTTCAACAGGTTCAATCTGGTTATAGCTCTTTCAACAGGTTTAATTTGGTGCTGGCAGTTTGAACTCGTTGACTCTTTCAACAGGTTTAAATCTGGTTATGGCTCTTTCAACAGGTTTAACTGTGCGCCGGCAGTTTGAACTCGTTGACTATTAGTATGGATTAAACCGGGTGTTGGTGGTTTGAACTGTGTTTACTAACTGGCTGGTTCAAACCAACGTAAACTGGTTGAACACGTTTGAACACGTTTAACCTGTTGAACTTTGCGGGGTGGATCTTAAACTGGTTTAATGCGGAGTGCTTGTTTAAACAGATTAGTAGCTATAAGTAATATGATATCGGTAGAGCTATTATTCAAATAGTATTCAAGTAATTTAATCTCTGTTTAAACAATGCTTGTAAACCGGTTTAAGCGTTTAAACAGCGCTCTTTTGAAAAGGGCGTTGTTTAAACAAAATCGACAGGGTTACGGGGCATTGATACTCGTCGAGAAAGAGTACAGGTTTATGACGGGATAGGCGAAGAAGATACTGGATATCAGCACGCAGTGCTTTGCGAGACCTTCCTCTATCTATGGCCTGTGTCTTAGCAACCGAGCCTGTATTTCTGAACTGCCTCTGTGCCCGGAAGAAGGTTTTTCGCGAGAAACCGATGATTTCGAGGATATCTTCAAGGGTGTCACGTCCTCTATCCTTGAGTCGTAAAGCAATCAGCTTCAGATCATTGCTGATACGGCGGTTAACCATGGCTGAAGTTCAAACGACGAACACTGGTGAATTATGATGGTGGTGGTACAGAGGAACAAGAGCGTGACAACACATGATGGCTCAATTGAAAACATATATTTTGCAAAGTGTCATTATATTTACAAATTGCAATAAGCTTTCTGGCAGTCTTAATGCTATTCCTTGACGATGTTGCTCTCGTACCACTCCGAACCTTTGACATTATCTTCTGTTGACCCGTCTGATTGCTCTGGTAATTCAAGTGTTCTCCAACAGATACGAGCCTGATAGCTTACCTTTGCACAGTGATCAAGGCCTGTCTCATTCACATTGAATGCACACGTTCAACAACATCCCTTGCTGCGTATCCACTGCCCCAAAAGTTGACCCCTGGCGTGGGTGATACAATGGGCCGTTGGTTTGGGAATCTCGCAGTCGGTCAACGTTGGGTCGGCCCCTCTATGCCAATTCAACCTTCGTGCCCATGTAATTTATCATACTGATATATGTACTTTCTTGCAAGTGTTAACTCCCTGCTGCACCTGTAGGCTTTCGTTCAGATAAATGTGTGGAGTTCATCAATGTACTACACACCTATCTCATACGTTCTCTTCCTTCATCTCCTGCAAGCGCCCCTTTGCCCTCGCTGACAGCTTCCTCACTGTCCCTCCCGCTCCAGTATGATCATGGTGTAACACACAAATTTACGAACACGGAGAACAATTATCAATACTAAATTCTCAATATAACTTTGTGGCTCTGGCTGTGATCAGAAATATTTAGAAATGGTTGTAGTGAAAAAGGATTAAAACTTACTAGAGCAGAATGGCATCAGTCCTGGCCAAGCCTTAGAGTAACTGGGGAATATAAAAATAATTACTTATCGGAAATAAAAGATTCGTACTGCCATGCGGAGCAATGGCCCAGCAAAACAAGTTTTATATTTGACAAAGAACAAGGTCATTGATGTACATATTTCTCATGATAAAATGAACTTTTCACAAAAGAAAGACCTCCTATTCACTGCTACTATTGATGATGATAATATTGGGTATTTAGATGGTTCTACAGTAGACATAATGGAGAATGTACATTTGGCTTCAACGCTACCTCTAGTGATGTGCGGGCTTGGGCCTGAGCCAAACTACCCAGCCCAGCCCAGCCCAAAAAAGCCCGGCCAAGCCCGGCCAAAAGTTGGGCTTGCTTGGGCTTTGGGCCGGGCTTTTATATTTTAGGGCCCAAAGCCCAGGGCTTGAGCCCACTTGAGCCCGGGCTTTGGATACTGACCAATGATAAATTTATCTACACCGCTGAATGAAGAATTGTCCATTATTAATGAATATGTTCAAGGATCTCATGCACTTTCCAGTCCAATATTTTGATGTGACATACTATCACATGGGTAAGTACTACTATTATCTATAATATAATGGGCCAAGGAGTTTTTGAGTAATGATATTACATTACAAGGTCATAAAAAGGTGCAGATTAGTCAATCTATCTTTGATTCATTGCTGCTATGCAGCTTAAATGTTATGCAAGTGCAAGAGACCTAAATTTTCACAGTTATATATTTGATAAGATTAGATAAGAAAAGCCCGGGCTCAAGCCCAAGCCCAGCCCAGCCAAGCCTATAAATGGGCTTTGGGCTGGGCTTACTATTTTGGTGAGCCAAAGCCCGAGTAAGCCCAGCCCAAGCCCGGGCTTTTGGGCCAAGCCCAAGCCCGCACATCACTAGCTACCTCTTGATTTGTCACTTTGGCATAAACGGTTAGGACACTACAACTATGATAGCATCAAGCTTATGATCAAGGGAAATCTAGTTGATGGTTTGATCATTGATTCCAAGGCAAAACCAGATCTTATTTGTGAACCATGTCTAGCTGGCAAAATGCATGCAAACCCATTCCCATCATCCGAGAATAGAGCTACTGAAGTGCTGGAATTAATTCATTCAGATGTACATAATGTTGGAGTCATCTTGGGTGTCATTTATTGATGACTGTGGACGGTTCAAGGTCTTTGTCCCTCTCAAGAAGAAAAGTGATACTTTTGAAGCATTCAAGGCATTCAAAGCATGGGCTGAGAATCAAACTGGAAAGAAGATGAAGCACTTTAGAGATGACAAGGGTGGCAAATACATGTCCAAAGAATTCCAAGCCTATCTGGATGAATGTGGGATTGTACAGGAGCATACTTGCAGGAACAGGCCACAGTAGCATGGTGTAGCTGAACGTGCTAATCGCACTGTTGCTGAATGGATTGTTGCATTGCTGGAAGAATCTGGTCTGTCCAAGAAATTTTGGGCTGAGTGTTTGGCTACACTTGTACATGTGCTAAATCATTGTCCCACATCTGCTGTTGTTGGAAAGACTCCATATGAAGTCTGGCACAAGAAGAAACCTGATGTTAGCCATTTACGTGTTTGGGGTTGTGTTGCTTATGTTCACATTCAGAAGGATAAACAAGGGCACTTGGGTTCACACATGGAGAAGTGCATTTTTATTGGATATCCGGAGGGTTACAAAGGCTGGAAGTTCTATAATCCTGAAACAAAGAAGGTCATTATTTGCGAAAGGGCCGACTTTAACAAACACTACATCTATGCAGGAGACCTTATTACATCCAATAAACCTGACAACAAGCAAACTGAACCAGTGCTAGTACCAAGTAATGTGAACATAGAGGAGGAGGAGGATAAAGCAACACCACCACCACCAGAACCAGAGGCCCAGGATGAACTGATAGAGCCCAAATACGAGATTAGAGAACAGAATGTATTGGAGCCAGCTGTTGATAATGACGAAGAAGACCAACCTATTGCTAGACATTGCAAAAGGCATATTATTGAAAGCGACAATGATAGTGACGATGAACCAAAGGAGGAGGAAGTAACACCTGCACCCAAGCCAACATTACAACAATCAGGATGTACTGTCCTAAATCGCTCAATTCGTCGCAGCCTGAGACCTGTGACCGCCGCGACGAAATTTTGGTTTCGTCAAAGGCTCATGTGACCTGTGACTGCCCAAAATTTGGGCCTAAAATATTATTTTCCCACGTCTTTTTAGCCAGATATAAACAGATTTTTATGTAGTACTACACGTATGTTTGCTATTTTATGCCGAATAAACAAAAAAAAAGCTGAAATTGACTGAAAATCCAAAAATCCAAAAATTTTTGAGTTGTGACCACCTGACAGTTTTGTCAACTCATGCTGTGACCCTGTGACCATGACCAAATTTCGTTGCGTCGCACAGGCCTGTGACCTATGACCGGCGAATTGAGTGATTTAGCACAGTATAGTCAAACCACCAGGTGAATGGTGGGTTGTCAGAAAGCCAAAGCCACTTGTTCCAGACTCTGACTTTGAAGAAGAAGAGGAGGAGGAGGAGGAGGAGGAGATTCTGAGAGAATAAGGATGCAGTTGAAGTTGAAGGTGCTAATGTTGTGGGTGAAGCACCAGACCCACAGACATATTCAGAGGCTATGAAAAGTCAACAGGCAAGGCAATGGCATGAGGCAATGCCGATATCAAAGTCATTATGCCCATATTTGTGGATGATATTACTCTTGCTTCAAAGTCAAAGGATGCTCTTGATAATTTTGTTGTGGACCTTGGGAAACACTTCAAGCTGCAGAATCTAGGTGAAACCAACTACTTATTGGGTGTTGAAAGCACAATGGATAGACCAAATCGTAAACTCTATCTATTTTAATGCCAATATATTGTCAACAAATTGGAGGAGTTTAACATGTCAGATTGCAAACCTGTTGGCACACCTATGATTTCTGGATTAAAGTTGACATCAGAGCAATGTCCCAAGACACTTGATGAGCAAAATGAAATGAGTATCATCCCATACATTTCTGCTGTTGGATCTCTTATGTATCTGGCCATGATGACCAGACCGGACATTGCTTATGCTGTTGCAGTTCTGGCCAGATTTAATCACAATCCTGGAGAACAACATTGGAAGGCAGTCAAGCATATGTTCCGGTACTTGAAAGGCACATTGGATATGAAGTTGGAAGTAACATTATCCAGATTAGATTAGATTAGATTAGATTAGACAAGCCTTGAAGCTTGCTCGTGCCCATGCGGGCACATCCAGGCCAATCTAGATATGATGGTTGCCGGATTTGGTACTTATTACCATTCTATTAAAAGAAGTGACCAGACTGGGGATTGAACCCAGGCCCTCCTGGACATATACCAGATGCTCTAACCACTGAGCTATCAGGTCTTACTGGGTCAATCCACTATATGGTATTTATGCAATCTCCACCCCAATGTTACTGGTCATCCAAATTGAACCGAAGTTCCCAAATGTCACGCCAACAGGCTGACTAACCAAGTGATGACACAGCAACTCCCAAATGCGAGTTTTCATAGCAATTTCTCGCGAGTGGCAGATTACATAATTCCAACACATTCCAGGATGGACCAACTGTAGTAACAAAAGCCAGAGGCATTTAATTTATTAAAACTATATAAATACAGGCTTTAAATAAAGGAAGAATGAAAGTAGGGAACAGAAGTCCCCCTCTGCATCTTTATAATACAAAACTCAGACTTTGAAAATTAAGAAAAGAAAAGAAACAAGAGAAAGGGAGGATCTGACCGTGCTTGACCGTCCAGTACTACTAGGGTCTTCCTCCCGTGCAATCCTCCCCTGTGCCTTTTCCCACCTTTGCACCACGACTTGCAGTCCCCTACCCATGCATCACCCACTATCCTTATAGCTTCTCAACCTTTTTCCATCACTGCATTCTGGCACAGCACTTGTTGCTGTGGTTGGCATGTCGGGCAGATGTGGGAATTGAGGGTGGTGTGCGTTCCGGGTGACGAGGCCTGGGGCGGGCGAGGTTGGTGGTGGACGAGTGATGTGGCAGCGGTGGTGAGTGTTGTCGTTTTTGTTGGGGCAGTACCAGCTTACCAAGGGGGGCAAATGTGGGCAGAAGGACAGAGGTAGCGAGTGAGAGAACGCAGAGTAGCTGCGAGCAAGCATGTCAATGAGATGGTCGACAGTGAAGGTGATGCAACACCTTCATCGACCTCTTCGCCGTTGACCCTTCACCCCACACCCACACCCCATCGTGTTACCCAGCCTGTCGGTGGGTTCAACTCACTGGTGCTGGCAATTGACAATACCACTACTGCCTGGCATGGATGCCTGCGCTGGCAGTTGTCGGAACCTTCCTCGGTGACACAAGGGGTGGCTGCGATTCCGGCAATTGTCGTCGTGCTTGTCGACTCTGCCGTGGCCAGCACGGTCGGTCATCTTTATCAGGTTGGTGATGGCTGTGGTGGCAGTGGAGAGATAGTGAGTGGTGGGAAGATTGGTGGTGGTGGCGGGAAGTGGCGAGGGATGCGGACGTCAGGGTAGTGAAAATGAGGTGGTGGGGGTGCTGCTGCTGCGAGGACAATGACGAAATCCAGTACCGGACCGTCCATTACTGGTTCAAGCTCATCGTCATGAATGACGGTGAATATGAGTCTCAGGCAACATCTTAGATAGTTTTAAGCGTAGATTAAGATTGTTGGCTAAGTTATAAGTGTAATATACTTACTTTAATCTCGTTGAGCACATTGTCAATATACATATAAGCCAAATTGCCTATGGCCGAGATCGCCACGACATTTGTGTGGTGATTTTGTATTTTGCAACTTTGAAAGACATTTTTATTTCATGTCTCCAGCAGCATATGAAGACACAGAAACACTTGTATACCATTGCCTGTCCACTATAATTGCTAAATATTCAATTTATTTTACTGATTACTATGTGGATGTAAAATGATGTTCATTTTATCAAGCACGAGGTAAGATTTGGATTTGAAAACTAGTTTTCATGTTGCTCATTTCGAGACCACCCAGAATCTTCTTTATTTCCTGAAATTTCCCCAGATAAACATCATATTTGATATCTAATATACCTACTCAATCCTATTCTACCTTAAATGTCCAAGTATGTTACACCGAAATTGCAAGATCGTTGTGCTCGATGATGAGCGAGGGTCCGGCTAGAAAGTGGCCCAAACTCCGAACTTCCATTCTTGGAAATCTCAACCAACGACAGCGCATTGGGTTCTTCATGTTTACCACCACTACCACAACACAACCTCCACTTACTGTCGCCTTCGCTCACCAGCACCTGTCTTTGCCACCACCATCCATCCCATGATCACCTTCCCTTCCATCGAATGCTCACGCCACCGCAGCAACAGCCACTGTTGGGGCTTGAACACAGCACAACCAATCACCACCAACGACATCCAACCAGCCCACCTCTACCCACCATCAAATGGTGAAAGCAACAACGACGGTAGGGGAGCAACCCCAGGCTGAAAGACGAGAGTAGGGAGATGGCCACGGCGAGGTGAGATTGGTGGCGAGGGTGATGGATGCCGACGGAGGATGGCAGCATTTTCCAAATGGTTAACACCGCTGACACCGCCTTCTTGGACAACGACGACGACACTCATGGCCCACCCAAACGACGAACGACCCAGCGACAACCACTGCGGCAATGGGAACGCTCGCAACATCCGCTGACACGTTCAACGACACGACGGGTGAACGACTTCAAGACAGGGTTGTGTGGGGGAGGCAATGCTGGGCAAGGGGAGGATAACAATCCGGGGAAGGGGTGGGCACCGATGGCAAAGACAACAAGTGTTTGTTGAAATTAGTGATCAAACACTTTGAATTTGGACTTTTACCTTTCATTTGGACACCATTTTGTTAATATCTATTTATAGAGTAGAGTAGATTACGTAATTGTTTCAGATTCTTAATCTCCTCTTCAAACCGCATCTAACGGTACCCATATTGTACATAGTCAACTTTCTCATCGCCGGCTCTCCGCGAGTATTTCGCTTATAACTCCTTTTAGACTAGTGCTATTTACATAATCTTTCTAGATTCATCATCTCCTCGCCGATACGCATCCGGTGATACCCATTTTGTAGTGTAGAAGTTACGTTTGCGTACCACCGATTTCGAACGCGATATAGTGGGCGCCTAAAGTCACTCCTCAGGTGTTTTGGGTACAATATGACCAAACAAACCACTTTTCCTACCATGTCTGGGAAACCGAGACACTAGAATTGGGCATTGGATTACATAGAAGCAATACACTATTTTCTTACTTGACTAGTCAGTGTTAAGCATTTGAGATTTGACTACATTGTTAACTATAAGTCTATTGACTATTAGTAACTCTATTGTCAATTTCTAACAGTGTTGAGGATCGTGAAGGGGTGAGCAGCGAGGATGAGCCTAACAGAGCTGGTGAGGGTGGGTTACTGTTGGTGTGGCTAGAGGGATGGGAAAAGGTTGGTGCAGAGGATGTACATGTGCAGAGGAGAGGGTGGGTAACCACTGCCTCTTCTCCTCTTCTTTTTTTCTGTATTTCTTTAAGGTATTATGTAGTGATGTACTTATGTAGATTTAAACATAATTTTTTGTTTTTATTTCTAGTGCAGCGGGTATTAGATGCCTGAGCAGAGGTATTCAAAATGGGAAGAAACTTCTGAATACACTAAGTGCATGTTCACCAAAGCAATGCCGCTAGCATCTCTCGGTGTAGATGAGTGATGTAATGTTATCAAGGCACTTGTATGCTAGTATCTATAGAAATCAGAGATAATTAATTGAAGTGAGCTGTTGTACCAGCCTGCCAGGTGGTCTAATCTAATCTAATCTGCATGATTTCCTTTGTAGGTAGTGTATTAAAAATACATTGCTTCTAATTTAAGATCTGAGCTATTTATGAATGTTATCCAGTGTGCCCGCACCCAATCCATCCCTAGGCACTTGTTTTTGAATGCACTGTAGGTGCCAAAAAATATAATTATAATGCCTGACCCCAGCGGATTTTTTTGCGCGCTAAAATATGGCGCAAAACAGCTGCCAGAGCCAAATTATTGGAAAATGCGCTCACATATTGATTATAGCTATAAATAAACTACATCCAAAGCGCCCCCGACCAAATCCATCCCATCCCACCACTTTTTGGGGCGCACTCGAGGCGTAGAATATTACTAATATATCCCCCAAACCTGCCAGATTTTTTTGCGCACCAAAAATCCACCCCCACCCCCCCACCAGAGCCAATATACTACCCCACCCGCCCATTATTGATTTGTTTATTCATGTTTACCTGCACCTTCCCACCCAGCCGTAGCCACTCACCCCGGCTCACCTACAGTGAGCCTTCCCTATATGGACTGCTTATATGCCGCATACAGTATAACTAGAAACAGGCAGGGAGCAAGCTGATGTGGGCAACTTCCAAGTGAAGGTGAGCTAAGTTGACCAACTTGGTTGATGAACAGGGGTAACCCCTGGATCAACACCTCTGTACCCTTACCCTTACCCTCCAAACCCTTACCCCTGGCTCAAGGGTCAGGGGTCAAACCCTTACCCTTACCCTTGATCAAGGGTTTGTATAATCATCAGAATACAGACCTATAAATTACTATTTGAGTTAATATAGAGTTTGAAAATGTTATATAGGATGCATAATAACTTTATCAGCACAATATGTCTTGTAAAATTGTCAATAAGACATGAAAAAAGGCATGATCACATGATTTATATATATATAAGTAAACCCCTGCGTAAGGGTAGGGGTTTTGCCAAGGGTCAAAAAGTGGTGACCCTTACCCTTACCCTTGAAAACCCTTGGGCCTGACCCCAGGGGTTTGTGTACCCTTGAACATCACTAATCTAAAGCGCTGCTCAAGTCCCTGGCAACTCCATCTAATTCAACATAAAGATTATGAACACAACCTGGGCCAATTGAAGTATATTTAGTCTGTCCTATGATGACTAAAGCGCATGTGAGATACCTAACGACAGCCGGATCAAAAAGTTGATTTTGTAATGTGTTATATCTAGTCTCTCGTAGCCAGACCACAACGTGATAAGAAGTGCAATACATTCTTATCATGAAGTGGTCTGTTTCTTATCGCACCCCTCGAACCATGTTAGGAAATGTTTACCTAATCATTGGAGTTTGAACATGTGTCGTGTCAATATCCCGCAGAGAAACCACGCGTTTTACAACACATAATTCATTGATAATTGTAATTTTTTATTTACTGACATCTAGTATAGTTAAGTAAAGCATTTCCGTTTTTTCCCCCTGAAAAACGGCCTGTAGGTACTCGGAGGCTGACCTTGCCAATTTTTGCTTTGTCATCACGATTACAAATCATTTCCAGTTTAGTTTGGCCTGGTTTTGGCCCAGAAATTTCATTGGTTGCCATTTAACATGCAATTCCACAGATTCCTGTGAGTTTGAATGTGATTACTGCATTAAAAATATTTCTAAGTCTTATACCAAAAAATTCGGTCACTTCCACATTTGTTAGAAGAGAAATCACATCGAAACAAAGCCTGTTAATGATGCGACATGCATTCAAACTCCGATGATTATGTAAACCTTTCCTGATGCAGTTCAAAGGGCGCGATAAGCACAGGACTAGTGTTATATCTATGTTGATTATTATAATTATTTGGGCAGCATACACAGATTTTTCATCCATGATGCATTGGTTTTCTTTCATCATTTCTGCTTACCAGAAATACAACAGTAGTGATGTGAGTCTTACTTGTGCTGATGGGCCATCACAGTGCGTGGCATTTCCGAGTCTTTTACTGATCTGGGACATCATCACCATCCTGGTCAAGTCTTCTCCAAATTTGCTTGCCCTCGATTTGCAGTGCATGACTTGTGCACAATCACATCCAAGCTCGGGGACAAACTCACTGGAATTGATATTGATATTTGATTGAATATTAGACCTGCACGTCCTTCATTCACAACTGGATAATTGCAACAAGTTTAGCAGTAAGGCTACTAGTAAAACCATCTGAATGTTGATCCGCACTTCAGAAGCCCGGTGGCGACGACAACAATGATCTCTCCTCTTCAAAAAGCAGCGATGGCTATAAGGCACAGTCAGTGTGGGCCCGTACCTGTTCAAACGAGGAGATACTCACCATGGGCCTCTGAACGTCCTTCCCACCAGTCAAATACTTACCCTGGCTCATCAACAACGTTTACTGTGTGTCAAGGTCAGTTCAGCCAATGTAAATTTCAATCTGAAGGGTTACTTACCTGTTTATCCTATCCCCAGCGTCATTCGCATTTGTGTTTACTCAAAAAGTTGATGATGAGCCAATGACAGGCAGGAATCACGCAAGTAGGACTCTATTAAGGTCAGTCCGTGCTTTGACACGTTGAATGTCTCGATGCTTACCTTTCAGCCTTTTGTAGAGCACCGTTCATTGTTATGTGGCCTGTAAACGAGAAGGATCAATGACCGGTAATTCGGTATCTTGAGCCAGACGATGTACCAGCTCTGTGGGATGCAAGTCCAGATTGAACAAGCTGTATGATCAAAGTAAGTTTGTGTTTCGATGTTGAATGCTTCAATACTTACCTTTTCAAAGTGCCCTGATCGTCATCTGAGGTGTCCTGCTCAAGTCCTGCTCAAGGATTGACAATTGCCACCAATAACTCGACCACGAACCAAAGGCCACCATCCCAGCACAGACCGTCCTCATGAAATTGACATGCACGTCATGTGCAGGTAGCCGTACACCCCTGGACAGCTGAGGATTGTGTACAGCGCTGCTTGATGGCAATAACAACGGCAAGGGGCCACTGAATGGTCTAGGTGAGTCAATTGTGATTGAGTAGAGAATGATTATGACAAGACTTACCATTCTCGTTCTCCAGCATCCAGCACACTGTCCGTCACATCAATCACATACATCTAGGGAACTTCATGGGTCACCCATGGGTGTATTCAGGCTGACCCACACCCTTACCCATGGCATACCCATACCCATGACCCATGGGTTCATCACTCATGGGTACGTGGGTTATGGGTATACCCTGGCAACAGCCTGCCATTTGTATGGGTTTGATGGGTTGATGGGTAGACCAGATCTGACCCACACCCATACCCATGGACACCCATACCCATGACCCATGTGGGTTTGGCTGACCCATGATATTCCCTACATACATCGGCCACATCTCCTTCAGCATCACCCTGCATCAGCACACCCATAAAACGAGGACATAGGTCGCTTGCCTATGTGGTCGTCGACATGCTGGATGGTTCAGAAAATCAGCATCATCGTCCACAGGCACTCAATTACAGATTTCTCACCAACTACAGGCTGGTCAGATCACGAAGTGAGGGGTCTTGGGTCGAGTGGGCATTGAAGGAAAGAGTTGGTCTAGGTGAGTCTGCTGCTGTTCTGCATTGGGGATAAAATTGGAATTGACATGTCAATTGTGTGGTCCTGCTGTGTCCATTATGCTTCTTGTGTGACGAGTCGCTGTCAGAATCCTGCCTCAGCTTTGTTCAGAGACAGTGGCTTAGATTTGCCATTACTGTCTGAGTGCTGGGTAGCTGTCACATAGATATTGAGTGCTGTGCCACAGACATTGAATCCCAAACAAAAAGACAAAGAGATGGGCAAGGACTAGGTGAAGGTAAGAGTACTGCTGGCGCCTGCTGGATGCTGGTAATAAAACTCCCTTTTACTTGCATAAAAGACTTGTAATCTTGAAGCCTAAATGTAGTGATGTTCAAGGGTACAGAAACCCCTGGGGTCAGGCCCAAGGGTTTCCAAGGGTAAGAGTTGGCACTTTCTGGCCCTTGGCAAATCCCTACCCTTTATGCAAGGGTTTACTTATATATAAAAATCATGTGATCATGCCTTTTTTCATGTCTTATTAGCCATTTCACAAGACATATTGTGCTGAGAAAGTCATTATGCAATCTATATAACATTTTTACACTCTGTATTAATTCAAATAGTAAGTTATAGGTCTGTATTCTGATGATTATACAAACCCTTGATCAAGGGTAAGGGTAAGGGTACAGAGATTTTGACCCAGGGGTTACCCCTGTACATCACTACAGGCTAAATGTACAATAATTCAATTAAAAAATATAAAAGACTCGTACTGCCATGCATTGCAATGGCCCAGCAAAACAAGTATGTTGAGGTTGGAAGAGGCGAGCACGATGGTGAGCATAGTGGCAGCAAGCACACCACACAACAATGGAGGCAAGAGAAAATTGGTGACATTGTGGTTTGAGTTGACACATTGAAGTTCAGGTAAAAGAAATATGGTCCACGGTCACAACACAGTCATGGGAGAATCAAGGGAGAATCCAGCAAACCATGTAAAAAGTCAACCTGGATGAGTCATGATTGTTAGGTAGCTGCAGGGTGGCCTGTATGCTGTTATAACATTAGCACATTTTAATAACCAGGGCATATGGCAAGTTACAATATCAATAACAAGATTACTGAGTTTGTACTGAGTACCTTATAAGATCCCACTCAGTGTGCTGCATGATTTGAGCTGATCGAAAGCACATGGTTGCAGCATCAGGTAAGTCGATATATAGATGGCACCAAGATGGTATGGTTAATGATATTCCCTACAACTACGCAGCATCATTTGGACATCATTACCAAAAAGTTACAGGTCACTACCCGTGTCAAAAGCCGCTGCCACTTTTACCACAATTTACTGATGTCTACAGCTTATCTTATCTCTGTATCTCTTTAGATAGAAATAGAAAATGGTGGTCCTAAGTACCTGACCGAAGCTGAAATAAAAAAGGCAATTGTAGACTTGCCGAATGGAAAGGCAGCAGGCGACAGGTGTTGACGGAATACCACATGAACTATGGAAGATGTTAGTATCCCGCTATGACACGAGCCAAAAACCTCGAGAAGAACGCTTCAACATAGTAAAATGCCTAACGGCAGTTTTTAATGACATAGATAGGAACGGACTGGTACCATCAACGGACTTCCCCAAGGGATGGATGTGCCCCCTGTATAAGAAGGGTGAGAGGACGGAAATAAGCAACTACCGCCCTATAACAGTTCTAAACACCGACTACAAAATAATGACACAAGCACTGACTACACGCCTCTCAAAAGTAGTCGGGACGCTGATCCACCCAGACCAGGCAGGTTTCATGAAGGGACGACACATAGAAGACCAGACTGAATTGATCAAACTCATGATAGACAATTGTGAGGCAGAGGAAGAGAATGGTGTTATTGTCTGTCTGGATCAAGAAAAAGCCTACGACAAAATTAGGCACGACTTTATAAGTTTATATGGAGAACACTACAGAAGTTCGACTTCCCGGAGCACTTCATCAGAACGATCAGAACGCTCTACGAAAACGGAGAAACTGTTATAATACTAAATGGTGTCATTAGCAGTAGCTACAAGGTCACAAGGGGGGTACGACAGGGGGACCCACTTTCTTGCTTAATCTTCAACCTTGCAATCGAGTCACTGGCATCTATGCTACAGCAGTTTACCCTAAGAGGTTTCACTATCAAAGGCGAAGTTGAACGCCTGATAACTACTATGGCTCGCAGAGGAAGACAATTTCCAGGACCTACAAAATATTCTTATAAAATGGTGTCGTACGTCTGGCGCGAAGTTCAACGTAGCTAAAACCATTTTAATCCCTGTAGGAACAGAATTATATCGACAAAACCTCATCCGCAACAGGAGACTGAACGAACAAGGGGAGCTGCTGCCCGGAGAAATACATATTGCACCTGACGGATCTCCAGTACAAGTGTTAGGTGCCTACGTGGGGAATAATTAGACCAAGTGGCAATCTGGACCCCTACAATTGACAAAATCACCCACAAGCTAGATCGATGGTCTAGAAACCACCCGACACAAGGACGACGCCTAGTTGTAGGTATGGTTGTCGGAGGCTTAACACAATACCTAACAAGAGTCCAAGGAATGAGCTTCGAGACAGAGAACATTATCCGAAGAAAGATAATGTCCTTCATGTGGGATGGTGGAACCCCAATGGTAAACGCGAACTTGATGACACGAGACCACCGTGAAGGCGGCAGACGAGTTTTAAACATACAAGCTAGAAACGAAGCTATCAACCTTATGAAACTACAAAGGTACCTTGCCTCAGAAAATAGACCCAAGTGGGCGAAAGTGGCTGACAGCCTTATAGCGTCTAACGTACCAAAGAGTCGAGATCAAGTTGACCCCATAGCTAAGGTAAACATCTTCCTTACTTCTTCTTGATCCGCGACCACTACCATCTCCAAAATTCCCACGCATATAGCAGGGAAGGAAGAGCCTCGGTAGTAAAGGGCATCTAAGTAGAGTACATAGAAACACTAGAGCTCATCGTAAATGCCGATTCAAAACAAGAAAAGCCCCAGTACACACGAATCTCAAAGCACTGCAAATACCAGAACTGGGAAAACCAATACCACAAAAGAACCGACCAACAGGGACACGCAAGAAGACGCCAGGCTTGGAAAACGAAGGAGGATGAACACCCCGTCAACCCCAGACATGGACCACGAGACCGACAACAACGAGCAAGTCAACAGCCTAAAAGAAGCAAGACAGTACCTGGAATCCAAGTTTATGCTAACACCGAGTGAAACGTCACCCACGCCAGACGTCATAACAGCCATCCTCCTCCAAATCGCCGCCCTACCTGGGGTCAACAGCCTAACCAAAAAAGCGATAAGGGCAGCAGCACTCATGACGGAAGCAATGGAAACAGCGACAACGACCAAAAACGCGATATCCAGACAAATAAACAATATAAAGGAAGAAATGAACAACGTCACAGAACACATCAAAACGACGATCGCGGAGCAAATGAAAGCAGTGGAGACATCGACCAGAGAAATGCTACAACAAATGAAGGACAACATATCGACACCCACCCAAAACAGCACATGGAACCATGGGCAACGGTCTTACAGCGAAGTGACACGAAATGGACCCACGAACGACAAGAATAGAGAAGCGGACCCCCGACTAATGGCACGAGAAGCAATCAAGGCAAGACAGTACCTTCTGGACTTCCCACCGGACTCCATCATCCACAAAACGAGCGCAACAGAAATAATGGAAATATGCAAGAAGGCACTGAAGGAATCATATGAACATCACGAACAGAACAGAATCAGATCAGTAGAACGACTCAACAGAAGCAAGGGAATCCTCATAGAATTTAGCACGAAGGAAGGAGCACAGTGGATGAAAATTAACCATAACGCGAACAGACTACTACAAGCAATGGGCCAACATGGACACGGAGGACAATGGAAGAAACGATCCCACAACATCATCGCATACTACGCACCAGTCGAATTCAATCCGGAAGACCCAACTCACATAGAAGAACTACTCAGTGTCAACAAAATCTCGAAAGACGAACTCATACGCACAAGATACGCCAAACCAATACACAGAAGACATCCGCAACAACGATTCGCACACCTAATACTCACGATAGCAAATGCAGATACGGCGAACACCCTCATAAACAAAGGCATGAATATATTCGGAAAGAGGACCGACGTACGAAAATGCAAGAAAGAACCGATAAGATGCCTCAAGTGCCAGACATATAACCACCTCGCAAAAGAATGCATCAACCAACACGACACGTGCGGCACATGCGGAAGCAAAGAACACCGAACGCAGGGATGCAACAACACGACATCTTATCAATGCGTACCATGCGGAGGCCTCGATCACCCAAGTTGGAGCCGCCACTGCCCTACTTTCCTTAGAAAATGCGAAGACTACGACAAAATGCACCCAGAAAACAACATCCCATACTTCCCATCAGAAGAATCCTGGACATGGAACAATAACTTCCCGCCGCCGAATGTCAGACACGCTCCAGAAACGCAAGTCATGCCCGAACCTTCGCCCAGCCGCTCCGTCGAAAATCCCAAGCAAAAACTCAAGCAAACTACATTAAGTTTCGGACTGGTGGACACCCCAAGGACGAGCACACCCCTTCAACAGTTCAGACGAAGTAGCCTCCAGAACACACCTAAGCCAGCACCACATCAAATGGACGTCGACGAGCAAGACACTCAAATAGGCGACGAAGATAACAGCAACGAAATTTCCATACGCTAAGCCGCTACTACACCATCTAACTTCGAATGCCAGCCGTAATTGACCCAAACCCTTTAAACAGACTTCGAATACTCCAGATAAACCTCAACAAATCAGAAAAAGGACACCACGACCTCATGAACAGGCCCCTCAAGAACGACTACGATCTAATTCTAATCCAAGAACCATACATTACGAAAACTGGTATAATTCGCACCCCAAACGGATTCTCGCTGATCTACCCACAGGACAGAAAGAAGAAGGACGCAAACAAGGTCAGAACGGTCATAATGGTATCAACTAACCTCGAAACCAGCACATGGAAAGAGATCAACGTACCGGGCGACAACGACATAACCATTATCCAGATCAAAAACCAGCAATCAACACTCACGATAATCAACCTATACCTTGACTGCGAACACCTGCAAACTCTAACTACACTCCGAAACCTCTTAACAGCAGACAGAAGAAGACTACTCCCATCCAACGAGACACAAATGCTCTGGTGCGGGGACTTCAATATGCACCATCCGCTTTGGGATCGAGAAGAAGATCATCGACTATTCACGCCAGCAGCGAACCGACGAGCGCAGAAGCTAATACACCTAGTGGCTAACAACGACATGAAGATGGCCCTACCGAAAGACATCCCGACACTCCGACACTTCACGACAGGCAATTACACAAGACCAGACAACGTGTGGAGCACCCCAGACATCTACAACCGTATAATCAGATGCGACGTCGACCCAGCTCTCCAACCACCAGGAACTGACCACTTCCCGATCGTAATAACTATTGACATGCCCCAGAAGCGAACAGAAACACCACCTTCACACAACTTCAGAATGGCAGACTGGCAAGAGTTCAATAACGACCTCACGACAAGAATAAATCAACTACCGGAACCGAGACCTCTACTCACGGAAGACGAAGTACAAACGGCGGCAACTCAACTAACAACGGCCATACAAGAATCAATCCACGCAAAGATAAAAAAGAACAAACCATGCCCGCACTCCAAACGATGGTGGAACCGAGAACTCGACGACCTCAGAAAGAAAGTCAACAAGCTGAGTCGCCTATCTTTCAAAAACAGAGCCCTCGAAAATCATGAAAGCCACCAGGAACTCAAAACGGCATCCACAGCTTACGGAGACGCAATCGTCAAAGCCAAAACGCAACACTGGCAAGACTTTCTTGAAGAAGCAACAATGGAAGAACTATGGACGGCGAACAAATACATCAAAGAACCAGCGGGCGACGGTGGAAAAACAAGAATACCTACTCTCAAAGTAAAAGACCCAGAAACGGAAGCAATTCGATACATCGATACCAACGACAGCAAAGCCGAAACGCTCGCGAAGAACTTCTTCCCACCAAAACCAGCAGCATCGTCAGTACCACCCGGTTACGAATACCCAGAACCACTCCCAGACCCGGAGGCGATAACTATCGAACAGATAAGGGAACAAATAGAACGACTTTCACCTTATAAAGCGAGCGGCCCCGACCAAATCCCAAACATCGTTCTGCAAAAATCCATCAATATAATAGAGGAGTACCTACTACACATCTATCAAGCAATACTAACCCTCGGCACCTATGTAGACTCATGGCGAGAATTTACCACCGTAGTACTGAGGAAACCTGGAAAACCCGATTACGAAGTAGCAAAGGCTTACCGACCCATAGCACTGCTAAACACCATGGCGAAAGTACTCACCGCGATCGTAGCCGACAACATCAGCAGAACAGTAGAACGCGAACTACTACTCCCGGATAACCACTTCGGCGGACGACCAGGACGAATGACCACCGACGCAGTACACATCCTGGAAGACAAGATAAAGTCAGCATGGCGAAAAGGCAAAGCAGTGTCGATACTCTTCCTCGACGTGGAAGGAGCCTTTCCGAACGCAGTCACAGATCGCCTGATCCATAACCTCAAAAAGCGACGAATACCAACCATCTACACTGAATTCATTAAGAACTTACTACAAGGAAGAAGAACCAGACTCAAATTCGACGACTTCCTATCAGCTTTAATCCTCATAACCAACGGAATCGGACAGGGGGACCCACTCTCAATGATACTATATATACTCTATAATGCTGACCTCTTAGAAATAGCAAACGCCCCGGAAGAAGACTTGCTAGGTTTCGTGGACGACGCGCTCGCAATGGCAATCGGCCGAAACCTAGAAGAAACGACCAACATTCTTGAAGACTTCATGAACCGACCAGAAAATGGAGGCTTCTCATGGGGACAGGAACACAACTCGAAATACGAAATTGACAAACTAGCGGTCCTACACAGTACCCAAAAACGAATCGCGGATCCAGAAAACCCAGGAAAGACGAAACCACCACCCCACCCTGTATTGAGACTCAGAGGGAAAGTCATAAAGGACGTCGAGAGTTACAAATACCTCGGAATCCATATAGATGGACAACTCAGATGGCACACCCAAATGCAGAAAACCATAGCAAAGGCGACGTCATATGCTCTTCTCTTTCGCAGACTGACAAAACCAACCACAGGAGTATCGGCGAAACTAATGCGGCGACTCTACCTCTCTGTCATCATACCCAAAATGACGTATGGTCTCGACGTATGGTACATCCCGCCACACACGAAGGAAGGCAGAAGAAAACAAAGTGGATCAGTCAAAGCCCTGAAAGAATTCCGAAAAATCCAAAGAATAGCCACGCTAGCCATCACAGGCGGACTACGAACGACACCAAATGAACTCCTCGACGTACACGCAGGTATATTCCCAATCGACCTCACGCTCAAGAAAATCTGCCATAGGGCAGTGGTAAGAATAAGCACGCTACCAGATACTAACCCAGCTGCCCTCCTTACCACGAAGTATCACATAGCACCAGCCAAACGTCACCCAACCTCGATTCAGAGCTTACTAGAAGTCTTCAAATTCAACCCGATACACATGGAAACAATCAAGCCTAAGATGGAACCAGCAACAGCGCAACGACCATACAACATAGTAATCCCGAATGACGCAGAAGAAGCCAACACCCAAGAAGCCAACGACGAAGCAAGAATCAAGATATACACCGACGCAGCAAACCAAAATGACCAGATCGGAGCGGCAGCAGTCCAATACACGAATAACGCACTAGCACCGACAAGAATACTCCGGTATAAGCTAGGCCCGAGCACAAAGTATACCATCACGAAAAAAGCAGAATGCATCTAAGGCCGGGTGAGGGGTTACAGGCTGTTGCCAGATCTGAGAATGTTTGTAAGGGTGTTGCCGGATCTGCGAATGCTTGTAAGGGTGTTCGCCTGACAGGCGACAAGAGTATAAGTAAGCAAGAATGATACACGATTTCGCAAGTCCTGTGGACCCCTGTATACCCCTGTATGATGCTCACCCAGGCGGGTTTCCAAATACATATTACCCATAATTCTGTTAGGAAACATACATGTATTCCGTCTGCCTGGTGATATACAGGTAATGTCGTATCTAGCTGGCAAGAGAATACCTGACCATATATGGTACGCGGCTACGAGCCATTAATGGCACAAGCCAGTCCCAACCAAACAGTGCAACTGGCAGGCTGTGATTATAGCTGAACGAGTATCAAAATTCAAGATTAAATTTACATGATATAGTATGACCTATGAGTTTTGTAGCGCAGACTCAGTGCTGGGGCTTGAACCCTTCAGATGATGAAACTGGGCTGACAGTCAACCGACGCGATCTGCCGATTGTCAAAATGCGCCATATCCTAAGACAGCCATCTCATTTTCATGATCAGCCTCGTCAAACTCTTCATCGAGGTCCGATTTGTCCGATTCCTCCGAGTCGTCATTGCCATCCCCATCCGACTCGGATTTTAGCAGACTTTCTGAGCCAGCGCTGTCATTGTCAACTTGCTCAAGTTCCCCTCCATCCGAGTCACCACTGGCATCATCATCGCAAACCTTGGCCGCGCCACCTTCCGGAAATTCTCCCTCGTCGCAATCCTCAGGTTCCTGTGGTTCCGTTGCTGGGTTAGCTTGCTGCTTGGACAAGCGTCGGTCCCGATCCAGAATACCGCGGTCAGCCTTGAAGTAATTTGTTGCCTTTCGAACCCCTTTGTGCCCTACACCGCCACCACGATACCGCATAACAAAATCTCGGTCTGAGAACCTGCAGAATGAGGTTGATCAATGAACAGTGAGCAGTTGAATAAGATGACTGAGCAAAAGAGGCGCACATAGCAACATGATAGTAAGCCCAGTCTTTGTCAGTGTCATCGCCATTGCTTTCTGCCACTTGGCGCGCAAGAGGGGAAGGTTGGAGTAGGTCTTCTGTTCTTCCTTCTCGAAAGGCTGGAGTGATATGGATACCGCGCACTACGTTGAGTGGATTGACAAATCCGAAGGAATCTTCGGATTGGGGAATGAATCTTATACGATGAAGCCGCTTTGCTTTCCATCCTCCTCGGTAAGTTTTGTCAAACTCGAACCACCGAACCAGTATGAACTCCAAATGTTGAGGATACCGGGACATAGAAAGTGGGCCATGATGGATGACTTTTGCATGGAATATTCCTAGCACGCGGGCATACAAATATGGGTGTTGCTTGTATGTCGACTGTTTTCCGGGTGCATCTGCTTCCGCTGCGGCTAATAGCTGGACGTCCGGGTGGGTGCGTGGGTTTATCGAGTCCTGATCCCGTCGGAGATCATATGTGGTATAATTGACACGCATGACCTGGTGCTCGTATATGCTGTCGTTGATGAGGGTTACTGTAGCACGTTCAAGGGGGCTGAACTGATCTATGCGACCTGTGTCGTCCTTTGCCAGGAGCTGGGAAAGAAGATGATTCTTGAGTTTGATGTGGAAGTCCTGTGGGCATTGCAATACTGGTTAGTTGGATGTTTCCTTCTCATAATCAAGTTCGATTACCTCAATGGCTGGATCGTTCTGGTGTTCTGCGATATAGTCATCGATACCAATCTTGTTACGGGTCTCTATGGATATCTGGTGGTGTGCCTCGGGTGATAGCGGCGGCAGTGATTCATCGATCATTGATCTTCGTTTTCTTGTTTTGATACCGGAAGCAATGGCCTCCTTATGTTGAACTCCCTGCGTGTACAGAAAGCGCTCACGCTGTACGTGTTGTGCTATTCCTTTGGCATGCCAACCTTTGCGAACTCGGCAGTAAAAACGTTTGACACGGCGATGCTCGAGCTCTCCCTGCAAATTCAAGAGTGTTTAAGACATCTTTCCAGCATTTGAACTTGCAGAAAATCAATACTTACCGCCTGGGTACTTGTTCCATCTGTAGTCCCACGCTCGCGTATAGAGCGAACGTATCCACCTAAGCCATGTAATTTGTACGTCGTCATACTGAAGTGCTTTCGTTGTTTCCCTTTTGATTGCCTTGCAGCTTCCGCTTTCTTTAGATCACCATGTTTTTTCTTCGCGGCAGCGGCTTGTCTCTTCAAACGGACAGCTTCTTCAGAAGGGAGCTCTTTGGTGTCGTACTCGGGGCAGACATTCTTTGTGAATTCGCGTAAACATTCACCTAGTCTGGTGGTGGAATTGTCGAGATCATCGAGGGTGGTTTCCGTATGTAAGCGAAGCTTTGCGAGACCGTGCCATGTGAGAAGTTCAAATAAAAGTTTCAGAATCACACAGTTGTGCTCTGGGGGAAACAGGCCATCGAAAACAGGAAGAGAGCACTAAGAAGAGTAAAAAATAACCTGAGGCCTGGCATTTACAGTGACTGTAACTCTGCCGAACTCACCTGTAATATATCTTCATAGTCCCGTGCTGCTAGCTTCTTGAGGCCAGAAACATTTGTAGAGAACCGTCGAATGGTATCTCTGCCAAAAGTAGGGGTTTGTCGGTACCTGTAATAACCACAAGTTAAATATTAGTAAGGATAAATGGTCAGTGGGTTGATACACACCTCTGATTGATATGTAGAATGATGTCTCCACCATATGCATGCGCCATGCGTAATAAGTGTGTGAATACAGCCTTCCAAACTCCCAGTTCGAATTCATGCATGAGATCCGGGGCAAATAGCTCGTAATAGTTGAATCCATGATCAAAGAGTCGACGAGAGAAAGCGCTCTGTAACAGAATCGAGTTATAAATCAGTACAAGAGGAAAGGAAAGGCGGCAATTCAACTTACTCTTGTTGGAGTCAAAGCTTTGGGGTCCAAAATCCGTTTCATACCGGCGCTCTCCAGACCAAGACCAAGGTCGAATATTTTCTGACGCGCAGAATCCCTGTCGTATTGCTCGTATTCGTTGTCGATCCTTGCAAGTTTGACACGGTTACGCCTATCCTGGACTGTACCAAGCCGACTAACATCTGCCTTGAGTATGATGTCGCGAGGACACAGTGGTTTCGAGAGGTATTTTAGGCAAGCCACGAGCATTCTAATATTATAGATCATCAATCGTCATTGAATAAAGCAATAGGATGGTTAATACGCACTTTTCTGGATAGTCCATGCCATAGGAATTGAACCGTGGAAATAAAAGTCTTTCTACGTCCTCAGGAAACTCAATCTTGGTGCCGTGAATGTATGCTTCGACAAATTCATCATCTAAAAGCAGCATCCACACTTCCTGCATGAGTTCACGTCGCAGGTGAGTCATTATCTCTCGCGTAGCCTGTTTTCCATAATGCTTTAAGTAGAATTCCTGCACGGTGTCTTTTATCTAGTATAAGAGAGATGAGCTTCACTGTATAGTGTGCTGCCAGCGGCAGGGGTAGATTAAAGTACATACCTTTGGAATGTAAGCCACATGATGAGCAGCAAACGATGTCGGCTGGCCACGCTCGTATTTTGACTGATTTCCCAAAAACAAATAGACCGGCCAAAGAGAGGCCGTTCCAAAATTGGCGAGATGGGTTGAGTCAGAATACGCCATGAGAGAGGCTATAATTGGCTCTGGTGTGCCTTCAGGGAGACCCTTCAAAATTTGTTCGTAATCCCTCAAATAATAATCAGCGCAATAGTTCTCGTGATAGAGGCGTTCCTGGACGTCGTCGTCATTGGGGTGCCAATATGAGCGAAAAGGGGTGGTGTGGTACTTCTGGGCATTGGGCTCAAGGAAGGCAGCTTTAATAACAGGTATTAGGCGTCGGTAATGAAGTCCTTTGATTTCAAGTTTTGGTGCGCGGTTTTCTGGCTGGCAGTATCCATCACATGGGGCGGCAAGGAAAATCGAGGCTTCTAGCCAACCATCTTCCGCAAGTAAAGGGAGTGTCGTTGAGCTTGTTGAGCTCTCGGACTCCAAAGTCCCAGCGCCGGATGATGTTGATGCTGCAAGATGTCTGTCCATCCGCTTTGCCTCCCGGTCTGCACTGAATCCCACAAAATGTTCTTGCTTGAAGTCCGGTGCTAGGATAACGTTGTTGACAAGATTATCGAGCTGTCCGTATGATTTTACGGCCGAAGAGTTGTAAAACCATGTCATAAGACGAAAAACAGATATATTGAGGAAGGGGGCAAAAGACAATAGTGCTGGGACGGTTGGAGGAGTGATTTCCAAGTTGCTGCTTGCTAAAATCTCTTCCCCGAGTTTACTCGAGCCGAAAGGCGAGAACCATTTCCGGGATGAAGAAGTGTTTGTTCTAGCAATGGTTGAAGACTCGACCAGATCCGATAATAGTCTGTGCTCGTCGGGATTGTGCACTGGTCGACCGAAGGGATAGACCCGAAACATGCCAAATGAATCGATTTCTGAAATGTAGTCGTGTGGTCTGCAGAAGATAGTGGCAGCAGGTGGAGGCTGCACATCCGGTTCCGGTGCTACAGGTTCTGGCATCAAAGGGGGTGGATCGGGGGGCAGTTCATCACGGTAGCGAGCAGGCAATCGTATGAGTCGGTTTGGACGTCCAGAAGGCCTCAATTCTGGGACTGTCTGGGGAATTTCGGGCTCAAGTTCACGCATCTAAAGTAACTTGGAAGTTAGAATATAATTACCTTCAACTTGTATCATGCAGGAATAGCATACCTCTTCTGTTTCCGAGTCCGACATCTCATCAGAGCCTTTATAGCCTGAGTCGGATTCACTTTCTATCTCGTCGGCAACTCCCTCTTCAACCTGCCATTCCATAGGGCTTTCCTGCCTAGTGTCGCCAGTGTCTTGCTTTGCGGCGTCCTTCTTGACTCTGATATAGTCTCGTCGATCTCTCAGCTTCTGAGCAGCTGCAGCTGCAATCTTCTTTCCACATTTTCGCTTGTGGTTTGCATAGCTTCGTTCAAGCACGTACGAGAATGTGTTGCAACCGATGCATTTTTGACGCTTCTGTTTTTTTGACGAGCTACTTCCAGGTCGAACTTTCATCCAGGCGCAGAGAAAGTGAGGAAATAGTGTATTGGGACGGTGGTAACTCAGATAGAAATAGATGCGACGCGACTTGGTGATTCGTGAACAGCCAGTGGATCATGTGACTAGGTACCTAATTTTATCAATAATAAGTCTCCTAATATAGCCAAATACACCTTTCTTTCTTTGCGACCGCCACGCCCTCATTTGCAACTGCTATAACTTTACTGTTGGTAGAGGTGAGTTCGAATACTTTCTGCCTTTTTATTCAGCGCCGGGTGAGTACAAGGCGCTTTCTTCTTCTGCTTCGCTGCGGTTTGTCCTTTAGCTGATTTGCAACGCGGGGACGCCAGCGTGCACAACGCTGAATGACAACGCGCCCATTGTTTACTGACACAATCTTTTTCTTTTACCAGGCTACTGTGGAAAAGGTTGGGGTGGTGTGGGCGATGCAGAAGGTCCTGGAGAAATTGTTCAGGGTCTTTCAGGTGAAGTATTCCGCATAATGAAGAAACCTGGTACGTGATTCCGAATGCTCGTCCAATATTCAACGTTACTCATCCAATACCTGACCAGACCTTGACGCAGCTGAGACAGACCTCCAGCAATGCCAGCCTACCTCTCGCGGCCATCTCAATACTTCAAGGCGAACCCAACATTGTCGCGGAGAACTGGGACGACGACAGGATTCCAGGAACTCACCAGCCTATTCCACCTCCATTGCTTCGTACACCCTCATCACCACGTCACCCACGCCCTTTTACAAGGACACCGTGCTTGCCTGGTGCCCCTTCACCCCGCAGCAGATCGCCCATATCCACATCTTCAGTCTTTTGTCCATGCCACGGTCTCGGCACACTCCTACTCGTCCACCACCCAACTCAACAGCCACCAACGTGGCCATTGGCCCACTTACGCTTCTGCACCGCTCCTACCGTCACCGTGGACCAACAAAGAACGCAGGCGCAGGCGATTGCGAACGAAAAGTCGACCTAGGCCGCAAGGGGTGTCTGAACTGACGGACGCTGGCATAACAGCGAGGCAGAATACATCACTCGTTCTTCGACAACAAGATGCAAGGGCCAAGGCTACCATAGGCGGCACGCAGGCGTTGCATATGGCGGATATTCGCGGCAGAGAAACCATGACCTCAATTGTCGAGAATCCTGAATCCTCTTCAGGTGCCCTACGTGGTCAGCAGCAGTGTCTGCTTCGACTAGTCAACTTTCGCTGAAACTACCCTCTTCGTCGTCCGCGCTCAATTTGCCTGTACCCGTCATCCAAAAGAAGTCGACGGCTGGAAGGAGGATTGTGTCGAACTCTAACCAGAATAGCTCAGTTCAACCACCATCAACTGCGTCTTCGGTTTCTCGCTCGAGTACACGCCTGGGTAGGACGTCTGAAGATGGGAAGAGGTGTCCATCCATTGGCGGTGGCAGGCGCAGCTTGGACTTTGACCTCAAACTGTTCCAAGCAGGTGTGAAGCAAGCAGCGAAGCAGGAGGAAGCCGAAGAAAGCGAAGATAGTTCGAAAACACCATCGAAAAGTACCCCACAACCCAATGCACTACCACCACCACCCCCAATTCCCCTTCTACCACCTATCGAGCTGCATCCGCCTTCGCCACCAAACACGATAACTCCGACGTCGGCGCTCGCACCTTCGAAATCGGACTCTCAAACACAAGAAAAATCATCTCGCTCGCTCGCGGCGGCGTTTAGCACATCTAGCGTCTGTGGGGCGGACACTTTGTCTCCGACAACATCTACTTCATCCATCTTCTTCACTCCGACCTCTTCGCCTAACAAAAGTCATAAAACGAATAGCAACGTCAACAAACTCTCGCCTGGAACCCGGTCCCCCACGTCTCAACAATCAGCTTCGCTTGGAAGGTCGACGGCTGGCGTCGTTGTTGCTAATGTTGGCAGTAGTGGTTCTCTGGGTGTCGGTGGTGGAGAGGGGATGGGTGTGGGTGTGCCTAGCATCCCGAAGAGGAATTCGTTGGGTGATTTGAAGATCCCGGCGAGGATTAGTCAGGCGCAGGTTGCGTTGAGGAGGGATTTGGGGATGGTTAGGGACTTTGCGAGTAATGTTGAGCGTGAGTGGTTTGGTTTTCTTATTTTTCTCCAGGCGTATATTCAAACTAACGTCTATTTTACAGAAATCAAGGACCTTCAAGTCACCTATAACTCTCTCGTACCCAAACCCAGGCTATCCTTGACGAACACGCTCATCGACACGCACAGCAAGCCTTTCTCTCTGCAGCCTTGCCTCCTATTCAGCCTCAACCGCGTTCCGCATCACCAAGTTTCCTAAGCGGTCTCGCCATCCGCGGTCGAGGACGCTCTAATGCGAATCCGTCAGCTACACCGCCCGTCATTTCTTCGCAACGACCTTCTATTGGCGATTGGTAGCTACGATCTCGGTTGTCCTGTAAATCGCCAGTAACCTAGGAGAGATTTTTGGTTGGGTTGTAATATAAGGCGGGGAATTGATTGTTGGAAGGGCTTTTGAGCGAAGACATGAACATCACGCGCCATTATAGTGTCGTGTATGAAAGCTTCGGTGAATATCAAGTTTTGGAAATGCCACGGACGTGAAGTTTTTTTATGAGGTTTGTCCTGGTTCGATGCTCGCATTTGTATTCTTAACTGATTGTCCTGTGTTTTCAGGTTGAGTCAACCCACCCAAAAAAATCTTGGACTCTTATTCGTCACTTATTAGCGGCCTCTCAGGACTTGCTTTGTACATACCCACTAGCTACTTATGACCTCCACCCTTCATCCCATCATGCAACCACATATCCATTCTATGCCTTCCTATGCCCTTTCTTGTTTGTCCATCATTTTCCAACACACGCATCTTGACCATTCTATTCATTCGTCTCAAGCATCCTGATGCCTGCTCATGTCCCACTTTTGTTCTCCTGATGTTCTCCTTTCCATATTTAAGCGCCGGCCTTCTTGGTGCCTACGCTATTCTTGACCCCGTTTTTGCAATCTTTCCGCCTATGGCTTTGATGTTGCAGTGCAAGGGAAGAGATTCTCGTTTGTATTAGTAGTCATCTTGTCAACTTCTTTTTTAGTATAGCCATAAGTATAGGAAAATACAACATGGAGGTCAGATTGAACACGGCACTGAGGTATCTAGTCGCGTCGGGGAAACGGTCACATGATTTCACGATGCACGGATCTGCAAATCAATTTCTCTAACTTGAACTCGCACTGCCATCACCAATGAGCTCGGACTCTATCTTTAATTCTTTCTTTGGGCATTTGGCGGAAACGGATCGCATTATTGCTGCGGCGACTCACTGGGACCTTGTTCGCAGCGAAAATCAAGCCTACAACAGGTTGCTTACGGAGAATTTTTCTTTGCAACTTCGTTACCAAGACCTAAGGTACGTTTCCGTCCTTCGATAAGACCTGCTGTTATCTGATTCATATTCTACTGTAGTGACCGCTACTCCTCTCATGTAAATCGATATGTTGTCCGTTGCGACTTCGACGATGCCAATCACCCTTTGAATTCACGTTCTCCAACTCCCGACTCGGACCCACCTGCGCTTGATTTGCATTCGCCTTCCGCCACCGGTGGTGTTTCATCCCAACACCCGGGCCCCTTGGTTCTGGAGAGAGTGGTGGCCGCAATTGAGAAAGCACGAGAACGCACCTCAACCGACCAACCCAACACAAATAAATCAAAATGTCTAGAGTCTGAGGCCGGTTTGGAGAAGGCAAAAAAGCTGCCAAGTTTGTCGGAATATCCTAAAGCTGAAGATGCTGCAGGTAAGTATACATTTCTCGGTGTCAGTGACGTGCTCATCCCTGACCCAATTTTTCTTTCCAGATTGACTATGAGGCTCACCTCTAATCTAGTAGTACATTGCGCCTACTCTCCACCCCAACTCCACTCTGCCATCTCCTGGCCTTCCTTGGGCCTTCCTTTCGCTATTTCAAGCTCAACTCCCCGCTTTCAAATGTCTTCTCTGCTCGCTTTTTCAAGTTCCGCCTGCTTGTCTTCTAGTACTAGGGTCTTTGCTCGTCTTTGCTTGTTGTATTGCTCCACTGCTCCCACTGCTTGCCCACTGCTCAATGTTTTGTGAAATTGTGCTTCTAACGCCTCAAGGTCTTTGTTTTTGCTACTAGGTGCTTCGTTAAAACTTAATTTGTATTACACTGTATACTGCTATATAGAATGAATTACATTGTCATGATCCGTGTCTATATCGTTTGTACATGCATATAAGTACTCGAGCATTAAGTTCCAACTCAACCAGAGCTTGCTGCCGCCATCATTTGGTCCCACTCCATTCCTACCAGCCATTTACGATTTATGAGTCTTACTAGCGCGGATGGAGTCTTCCAAAACGAGATTGTAGCTGCCTAACATCGTGGGAATTTGGACTCGGGAGACAAGTTGTCGGTGCCATCATCTGCTCTTTACTACTACCACACCACTGTCACCGGGGTCAACTCATCGTCTTTCCCTCTTTCCCCTCTTGACTCTCCCTTTGGACCTCTATGCCTACCGCAACCAAAAAGCCAGTTGACTTTACAGCCATTGATACTGAAAGCAACCTTCAACGACACATCGGCAGGATAGTATACTGTCTGGAAAAGCCTGGAAAGTTAAAGTGGGTCTATTCTCTATATCTTATCTTCGACAAACCTTACTGAGTTACTCTAGGGACCGCTCCCTCCTCCTTTACTTCAAGAAAGCCAGAGGGTTTCCTCTCCGAGTAGACCCATTTGTGGCTATCGAGAGATGCATCTATGCTGGTCTTCCAAGAGATCCGGAGACCAATGATCAAGTAATGCCTGAGGATGATTCACCCGATGATGAGTGAGTTCAGAGTATCTTTATATTATCTGAGAGAACATTTCCTAACACGACGATAACTTAGTTTCACGGACGAAGAAAGAGTGACCTTTCAGCGGATCCTGAGTCTCTTTCCAAGGTTTGGAATCGTCTTCAATGCACTCGCAAATGCTCCAGACATATTTGCAGTGTTTATACAAGAGGTAAGCTAATCATATGCGCATACAACCATGTAAAAAGAGCATATACTCACACTGCTTTGGACAGATGATACAATACGCGCAAAATTCACGGAATGACGATGTCAGCAGCGTCAAGGCAGCCGTTTTAAGCTTTATCGCTGATCTGGACCAGTTATCGCGGCGTTTTGGTCTTGCTCCAGGGTGGAACGCGAGAGATCCCGCTGCATCAAGATGGATGCACGATGCGAGGACAGCCCTGCAAATCATTCCCTTAAAAGATCGGGGCATATTTTGGGAAAATCCCAAGTAAGTACACTAGTTGCTCGTTGATGAATACTGAAATCATAAATGCTCTATTTGACACAGCGACTACATGGCAGAAGTCCTCGACAAGACAAAGAAGATCGACGAAACGGAATGGCCCTGTTTTTTATACCCAGCCGGAACCTTTTTCAACGAGAAAAATGAATTCAAGGACCTCTTCCGAGGCGAAATCCTAGTACGGGTAAGTGTATTCTCATATATCAACATTACTATGGGTATCGTGCTGACTTCTACCTATTTACTCAGACATATCGCCATATATTTACCTCACCTTCTTCAGCTTTCGACAAAGACGTCAAAGCCGGCAAACGTTCCCAAGCCGAACTTCATGGTATCACGGAGGTCGAACCTGAGGGAATCGCCTATGCAGCGGTTCTTGCACGGCAAGGCTTGGTTGGCCACGGTTGGAAGCCCAAGGACTTCTCCTTCAACTACAGGAACTTTTATCACAACATCGTTGCGATGTTTAAACGGGAACCCAGCCTCAAATGGGTTGTTGACACGCTGAAGTGGTGGAACAAGTAAGTCCTTGATTCTATATTCTCTCGAGCTCTTGTTTGTACATCATCAGACTTACTCTCTTTACTTCAGACAAGTGTGTCTCAACCGGACTCGAAGAGGTCCCCGCGCTGTCTCTGACAACGAGTCGGACGAGGGCCGCGTCAATCCCGTCGACCGCTTATATGCTCAAATGCACGCTGCGCCAAACTCGGAGCTTGATGAAGCGGATACAAGGCCTGATAAAAAGCCTTCGAAACTCCAAAGGGCACCAGAAAGCTTCGAGAATGGTAAGCTTCTTATATGTAACCGAGCTGATCATTGATTTGCTGCGAACAGGAGAGGACATCAACAATGAGGACATCAACAACGAGCCCATTGACAACGAAGACATCAACAACGAGCCCATCGACAACGAGCCCATCAGCAACGAGCCCATGACCAACGAGCCTCAGTTTGATGAAGATTCCGACGATGAAGAATATGAAGCTGCTCCTCGTGTCAACAAGGCTAATGGCAGAGTCGCCGGTATGTTGAAATCAATTCTGATGTAAGTTCCTTCTCAGTTTCATACTGGTGCAAACTATCTAACCGTCCATTTGATTATGTACTACTAACAGGATGAGATGTATGTCAATGACTCGCAGGTATGTATTCACACTATGCCTTGTCAGAGCGAAGGTGCAAATGATTGGAGGCTAATGTCATGTTCTTACAGCCTGAGATGCAGCAGCCTCTGCCACCAGCTAGACCACACAAGGTACTGTGCCCACCTTTGAATGCCGTGCTCATGAATTGATCGCACACATTGTTGATTCTCGAGTTAAGCAACCAACACAACCTCCGCCACAACCTCCGCCACTGCCCAGTGCCAACAACCCTCACCGTCAAGTTCAAGTGGCTTCCCCGCCCGATAACCCGCGTCTTCGGCCCTTTCTCATCGAACGTCCAAACCACTCAAGATCAAGTCCGCCTGCTAGTATGCCGCATCATCAGGCCAATCGTGCGCGTGATTCAGTACTCCAAGCCAGTCCCTCGCAATCTCAGCCTCCGGTTGATGTTTCCACAGCAACGAAGACTACTACTCGACCTCCATCAGCTACTATACCATTGCCTCAGCCACCTCAGCCACGTATTCAGGCTTCGAATCAAGCACATCGTGGACATGTTGTATCCTCCACGGCGTCTTCTCCGCCAATGCATGTAGCAACTGTACCGAAGCAGACCTCTGCTGCCGGATTCCAAAAGACTCGGACGCCTGTTACTCTGACCATACCCCCGCGTTCTGCGCTTGGTACGACAACTAATATGGCGATTGGCACCTTAACGCTGGCGTCGACAGAACCAGGTCCCTGTTTCGCTTACTATCTCCTCCTTCCAATTTCAACTCACCTTCTCTTGACTTCCAATACACAGCTATCGTTAACCTGAAGCGCAAACGTCATCCAGATGCATCCGCCGGCCGTGATCAATACACCCAGGACCGCACCGCTACCACGTCTGATGAGGAAGAGGGCTCAGCACTCTCTGACTTACCGCCAGAGTTGTTCTCGGATCATCCAGAAACCAGCAAACAGCCAATCAAACACGAACGAAAACTGGCTTCGCCATCGCCCGCGCCGGTGGCAACAGCGAAGACTGGAAAGAAGAAGGCAAGTGATAAGAAAAAGCCCAAAGTCGACAAGCAGTCAAAAAATGGCGGGTCCACCCTTCCTTCCAAGGCTGTTCCCCAGGTTCCGCAAGGCAAATCTCAGCCCATTCGTGCTGCCGCCACTGGTGTCACTCGTCGCTCAACTAGACGCGCCCTGATCAAGTAACATAAGGAATTAACGGACCACGGTAATGTGTTTGGCGTTAAGATTTCTTGTTCTTGACATTTGTTGACGATAATAGTAGCATTCACTACTAACAGGTCTCCCATTGCTCGTCGCCGCTCTCTTCAATGTCGCTGTTACCGTCTCTCCTGCTCGCTGCTCCAAATCTTGCTCTGCTTTTTTTATACCATTGTTACGCACTGCTGGCCTGGTCTGCTTTTGGTCTGCTTTCTCCTTGCTGCGTTATTTATTCTGCTGTTTTCATTGCCTTCTGCTGCACCTTGCTCCTGTATTACGTGTATCGATACCCATCCAATATATCCAAGAGCTGTCTACTACATACTTGAGGGAGTGATATTATAATACTGTACTGATCCAATAATGTCAGATAAGCTGAGCACGGCATTTAAGGGCCCACATAGCATATACTGTCTTAAGTGCCCATGTAGTATATACTGTCTTAAGTGCCCACATAGTATATACTGTCCTGTATGCTTAGAAAAGCTACGGAAACACGGATACGTAGCTCGTTCTTAGCACCTCTTATATAAGCATGTAAGCGCTCCGCACATCTAAGCCTATCCATGAATGTCAACCTTGTAAGTACTTATAAGACTCGAGTAGCTTGTAAGGCCGTTTATACCCCTTCTCAATATAAGCTCAGGTATGGGAATCACTCATGCAAGAATCCGTAGCATCTAAAGGCTTGGCTGGATCATATTCATAAAAGAACCCACAGGACCGGTACTGGAATATATGATCAGTTAAGCATTCTAGTTTTTTCGTGATGACGATAGACGACGGCGAAATGGTAGCAGGTCTCCTAGCAGCCTGGATGCTGCAATCATCACCACACATAGGCCCGAACACTGCGTCAATATATACCGACAGCCAGAACTTCATCAAAGCCACGCAATCAAGAATCCCAGCAAGCGGGTCCCACATCCTGGAGAGCTTCAACGAAATAGCAACCAACCTCAAAGGCCCCAACAATGAGCAGATAGAAGGACCAAAATTCACCCTACGATGGATCGTCGCACACAACAAATCCAGGGGAAACAAGAAAGCGGACATAGAAGCTAAACGGGCAGCAAGAGGAGGAGTCTCGACGCAGAATGAACTTCCCCACTACCTTCGTACACCACTCCCACAAAGCGCCATCGCAACGAAGAAAGCATACCTGGAGGAACTGCGTAACGAGGAAACGGCAAGATGGAACGCATCGAAACGACACGACATCTTCACACGAGACATCGACGAGGACTACCCTATGACCAAATTTCGGCAGCAACAAGCAAAGCTGACACGCGCGAAAGCAAGCCTACTCATGCAAATACGAACCGGACACATCCCACTAAACTCATACCTCCATTGATTCGGCCAACATCACACGAACAGGTGCAACGCCTGCTACGAACGGACCAGGCGACACAAAGAAGAGAATCTCAAACACTACCTCTTCGAATGCCCCGAATACAGATGGGAACGAGCAGAAATGGACAAGAAACTCGGACGCGACTCAAGAAATCTCAAAGTCATACTCGGAAGCATGAAGAACATCAAGACATTGCTAAAATACATAGGACACACTAAGAGACTAAAAACCAAACCAGGTGAAGTACAACCAGCCGCTAACTAAAAATCGAACAAATGACCTGTCATCCTACTTAGAGCACACGTTATCCAGCAATTTGAAGACAACAGTACCGAGCACCTAAACCCATGCTAACAAGACAGACGCATGGCACCATACCCCAGCGACCATCCGAAAGAAACCTATACAGTCACCACAAACAATTCGTGTCAATGCGGGAGCAAAGACACTTAGCGGACAGACCAAGAGATAAGGGAGTAAACTGAGAGGCAAGGAACGGATGGAACCTCACCACGCCAAAGAGACGGCCCCAAAACGGTGTTTCCATACCGGGCTGACTGGGGAGGGGATCGCTTCGGGCGTACCTCAGCAGCGCGCAGGGGATCTCTAGAGGACCTGGAAGACTTTCATTCCTAAATAGTAATGTCTGCATGAGGTTGTACCTCCATAGACCTAAATCGACAAGAAAAAAAAAAAAAAAAAAAAAAAAAAAAAAACCATCTTCCTTCAAAACTGGACCCCGCGCGAACGAGGAACACCGGCCCTGCCTGTAAGTATACAAGACATGCTAAAAACAGCAAAAAAACACAAAGTTTCGATACTCTCACCTATAATCAGGCCTCAAATACAGCGAAACATGATTATATGGGACCATTGTGGACGAAAGGAAAGGACGGGCACACTTGAAAATAAGCGGTGGGCCGAGTGTCAAAGACACAACCATGGTATACTAACCGTAGGGCAAATGTTGGACTATGCCAACACACTCCTAGGCCCGAGACACCACAGACGACGAAACTGCGCCTGTATAACGTGTCGAAACCTAAGACACATGGGATGCGAAAACCCTGCGATCTGTATAGAGGAAGCCAACAATGTACTGAACAGATTAAGGCCTGAATGGGATCCCCGTTCTGAGGAGACAGCCTTAGCACTACAAACAAGTGAGCAAGCCAGACATCGAATCGAGGAAGAAAGGGCAGAAGGGATAGAACAATGTACCTTTGACCCGCTCCCGAACACCACAGAATCCCCAACAGAGGAGGTACGCGTATTTAACCCCTATAAGCCACGCGACCCAAACGGAGCTGCAGAGGATCAGAATCCTGACGGGAATGCAGGCCCCCAACACGATCCGGAGCTGATAACCATCATAACACAGAGTAAGAACGAATCCTATGACTCAGGCAAAACTGCAGTAGGAATTAGATATGCAGACAACCAAGAACAGGACCAAGTAACGGTACTCTCCGGAGGAGATGCCACTGGAGAACGCGGCACTTGCGAAGCTATTCTATTAGCACTGAGGACCGTCAACACGGGAGCCCACCTACGGATCCAACTGACGAACAAACAGGTTCTCAAAACCCTAACCGCATATTTGCCAAAATTCGAAGATAGAGGATGGATAAACGTGCCTCAGGGACACCTGTATAAGAAAATAGCTGCCAAATTCCGAGACAGGCGAGCGACAACAACGCTCACTACAACCTTTGATATGGGCCAATACATGGACATCAGAGATCGCCTAAACCAATTAGTCTCCCCAGACGCCCTCGAGCAAGCGGAACCGAACCTATTTAATAACCAGAACGATCAGCCGGGCGAAACATTGGAAGGGGCCAAACTCTCCACTGCAACACAGAGCCTTCTATACCAAGGAATAGTGAGAACAAAAGATGCCTATGTGAAAAGAGATACAGTAGCCCACCTAGATATGATACGACATGCAGTCGGTGACACTCACGGAAAAAGACCAAGCGATGAGCAGATCTGGCTTTCGTTACGAAGGAAGGAAATCGGGTTGAGACCCCGTGCCTTCTTGTGGAAAGCAATCCACAACGCCTATAAAATTGGCCGCTGGTGGGAAAGGATACAAAACTACGAACTCCGTGGACAATGCCAAGTCTGCAATACGACAGAAACGATGGAGCACATTCTGACGGAGTGCCAGGCGAGTGGACAGGAAACGATATGGAAGCTAGCGAAAGACTTATGGCAAAAGAAAGGCCTACAGTGGCCTAACCCTACGATAGGGCTTATACTCGGATGCGGGTTAGCTGCTTTCCGACGCCGCAACAAAGCTGCACCCCCAGGAACGAACAGACTATATACAATCTTAGTGTCTGAATCCGCCCACTTGATATGGAAACAACGTTGCAAGTGGAAGATATCCTTGGATGGCGACCCGGAACGCATACCTTCAGCACAAGAAACAACCGACACATGGCTCAAACAGATAAACCGCCGACTGCGAACAGACTGTTTGCACACTGATAAAATGAGATACGGAAGAAAGGCCTTAAGAGTACAGCTAGTTGAGACAACATGGTGGGGAGTCTTGAGAAACCAGAGGGACCTCCCAGACGACTGGGCAACAAATCCAACAACCGAGGTTTTAGTGGGTAGAGAGGAGCGCCCTCCGGGGCGAAATCTCCTTAGCGGTTCTCCTCGAGCCCCACACTACCCCAAAAGGGTGTGCCGTCAAAGCATAATGGCATTTCCTCGGGTGGAGAACTACAGTAACATACAGCAGAGGGAGACCTCTGCACAAAAAGCTAGAAATGCGAGGACGACTATGTCGACTGTCGCAATTCCGGAAGCTCCACAAAAAAAAAAAAAAAAAGGCAAGGGGATACAGATTGATTGAAAGGGTACTTACAGTAATAGCGAGCCCGGAGTTCCCATCAATGCTCCGTGCTCACTTATGATCCGACCGGCGGCACACAGCCAATGAAAACGCCGAGTCACGAGATCCGGCGCCGTTAGGGCGGCATTGACCGGTAATTACAAATAACTGTCAATAACTCCGTCTCAACGTCGAAGGAGCGTCCAGGACAACGGCCACAACGAGCAGGACACCTAGCAAGCGGACAAAGTGAGTGCCATTCCATCCCGACAGTGCGTTTTCCCCTACCGTCGTCCGATAGTGTCAAGTCTGAGCGTTTTTTCCGACGGATTTGGATGGATTGGGGAGAACATGCGTGGATGTCAAGTATCGATAACTAATCACTTTTCGTACTTCAGGCTCATCTACAACAATGTCTCTCGTTGTTCCCGAAGCGCATCAGCAATTCCAAGTGAGTTCTATTTTTCCGCTCCAGAATTGGTCTCATTAAGCATTCGTAGCACATCCTCCGTCTCCTCAACACCAATGTCGACGGTAAACGCAAAATCATGTATGCTTTGACCGAAATCAAGGGTGTTGGTCGTCGCTACTCCAACTTGGTGTGCAAAAAAGCCGACGTTGATCTTAACAAGCGGTGTGTACTTCTTCACGGTTCTCTCGTCCTAAAGTATTGATGTTTCATCAGCGCTGGTGACCTCAACTCAGACGAGCTTGAGCGTCTTGTTACCATCATCCAAAACCCCACCCAGTTCAAGATTCCTACTTGGTTTTTGAACAGGCAGAAGGACATTGTCGACGGAAAGAACTCGCAGATCCTGTCCAACGGTGTCGATTCGAAACTCCGTGACGATCTTGAACGCCTGAAGAAGATCAGGGCTCATCGTGGACTGAGGCACTACTGGGGATTGAGAGTGCGTGGACAGCACACCAAGACGACAGGTCGGTACCCTGGTAGAAGCTTTTATTTCGTATTATTTATTTACTGTTTCTTAACCAGGTCGCCGTGGCAAAACTGTCGGTGTTTCCAAGAAGCGCGGTTAGATTTGTTGTTTCTGTATGTTATGTTTTGCGTATTGGCCCATCACTTCAATACAAGGTGCTTTCTGGATCCTGCATAAAATCGCTATACTGTGAGAGAAATAAAGAGCGATGTTGAGACCAACATAAGTCACGTGCAATGCAAGTTTCAATAATGAAGTTCAAGGAGTGAATCTTAGCCGACTCGTCGACAGTTAATCTTGACTTTCTTGCTTTCCGTTGAGTTTGGTGCTTAAACGCTCGAAGCGCAATGGCAACGCCCGGACGACCAAGACAGTCGACTAGCTCAGGCATTGCACGCGTAAGCAGTATACCAACACCAGGACGGTCTCGTTCCACCTCACATGCAGAGCCTGATAACTCTGATGACATATCTCGCGCTTTCGTTGATGCTGTGAAAGCCAATGATCCTAATCAGCACCGTAATGCTTTGGCTCTCAGCTCGTCAACATCGTCACTCTCTCCGCAGACTGTTGCGTACTCAGGTCGGCGTTCGGTAGTGGGCCGGCCCTCATCTGCGGCATCGTCTTCTTCCAGAGTCCAAGAAAGAGCGAAGACGCCCATCTCGTCTCGGATTTCCAGTCGACCGCCTAGCAGGCAGTCTGAGCTTAGCAAACCTAATAGGACTGCCTTTTCTGTGGGCGACCATGTCAGAATAGAGTCATTGGGATTCGAAGGCGTCCTCAGATACGTTGGTGACATCGACGGAAAATCAGGGCTTTGGGCAGGTGTGGAATTGAGTGGTGGATTTTTCGGGAAGGGTAAGAATGATGGGTCTGTAGGAGGGTGAGCCATTCTTCCTTCTCGACGTCGGTCCCTTTGGGGAACATGAAATTCTGATATATCAAACCGCAGGAAACATTACTTTACCTGTCCAGACAAGTGCGGAGTCTTCGTCGCAACTACCAAATTATCTGCTCCTACGGTTGGCCCTGGCGCAGTCCCCCGTCCATCCTCAGTGGCATCCCACAAGGGAGGAAATGCCCTTGTTTCAACGAGTGGAGGCCGCATGACGCCATCTCTATCAAATGGTTCGAGGACACCATCCGCTTCCTACTCGAATGGGAGAGTTACCCCGTCGTCAGGTCGCATAACACCTTCATTTTCGAGTGGCAGAATCACGCCGAGTTCGTATTTCACCGGCATTATCCAACCTCGTTCTGCTAAGACACCCTCTAAGAAGTTTAATGGTCCAAGTCTGTCACAGAAGATTACAGAAGGTTCTCGCGCTTCAAAGTATATGACGATGACAGCCGCTCAACTTAGTCGTCGAGACACCACAGACCTCAGTTCAGAGAAGTCAAGAACGGCGAATGGCGATGAAGCGAACACCAACATCAGCAGTCCCGCACTGTCCCAAAGCCTTTCATCTTCTCCTATTCGTTCATCTGGATCTCCGTTTTCAACTCCTAAACCAAGTAATGTGCGTTCGTATAATACCGGTGGATCATCTCCCACTCTTCCATCTTCTCTCCGGAGTCGTCCATCAGCGAACACACCTCGGCCGCGAATCCCTAGCGGAATGGCCATGCCTCCGCCTCCCTCTCCCAGAAGCGACATAACTTCCGCCACGAATATCCCCCCTCTAACTGAATCTGAGCTAAGAACCAAAGGCTTTCAAGAGAACGATTCAATTATCCCCTTGTCGTTTTCGCGACCCACCTCGTCAGCATCCATCCGATCAGGGGGTACCGACGAAGTCAGCATTCTTGGCCTTTTACAATCACGACTGGAAGCCGCCGAGTATGAAAACGAACGTCTCAGGTTAGCAATGGAGGCAGAGAAGGATACGTCGTCATACACCCAACAAATCGACCTTTTACAGGCGGAACGAGAAGAACTCTTGCGCAAGTCCTCTGATCTGGAGCTCAAAGTATCATCACTCCAGGTCGAGTTGGAATCCCGCAGCGTTGAAGTCGCCACCGTGAAAACTGAGCAACAAAAGCTGCTACTCCAGCTAAACGATCTCACGTCTCAACTGGAACGTAACATGGCAGATCGACAATCAGACTCGGACTTACATTCCCGTGACGTCAAAAATTTGGGCAATCAACTGGAGGAACTCAACAGCGCCTTGCAAGAAAAGGAACAAACTAATCTTGCACAGAAGACGGAGATCGAAGAATTGCTGCTCAAGCTTGATAATGCTCAATCGCTTTTCCAGGGAGAGAGGGACGAATTGCTCGGCCAAATCGACGAGCTCAGAATCGCGGGACAAGTAAGAGACTTCATTTCATACGATTGTGTCGACTTATTATTTGCCCAAACAGGAAACCATTGCTCTGTATGAAGAACGTCTATCTATTGCGACCAGTCAACGTTATGACCTTGAAAACGTTATCACTGGACTTGAAGCCAAGTTGGAAACTCTATCTGCTAACCAGTCATCTCCGGAATCACAAGTAACGTTGTCTGCTACCCAGATTGACAACGAAACCCTACGCGATCAAGTGCAACATCTTCAACGGAAGTCGGCTAAACTAGAGGAACAACTTGAAGAAGCGCGGGCCACCCTCGAACGTGATGTTGCTTCATATCAGGATAAAATAACTCGTTCACGCATGGAAGAAGAACACAGAAAGCGAGAGCTCGTCTCCAAGACTAGAGAATTGGAACAGTTGGTGAGGTCCGAAGCGGCAGCTAAGACACGAGTGGAGGAAATAGAAGAAGCTCTGAGAGAAAGTACAATTGCTCACGAAAACACCCGGGGGGAACTTGAAACCCTCAGGACAGAGTTAGCTGTGAGTAATCTATTATACACAAGATGGACATCACTGAACTTCCTGTAGAATTTAGACGTCATGATCGATGATGCTAGTGGGGACGATATATGCACAAAGCTATCCAACTTTACCAAAAAGGCGGCTACAGATAAACTCCTGTACCAAGACAAAATCAAGAAGCTCGAACAAATGCTTGCAGAATCAGATAAAGCGCGAGATTGTTCATACGGCGATGGTACCAATCACTCTCAGGAGGACATTCAAAGCTTAAGCAAACAGGATGGCGAGGGTGTTGTAAGTCAACGACATATTTTGACCGATGTTCCATCGTTCAGTTTTTCTGTATTAGGGCAAGTACTCTTCGAAGGATGCTTCGGAGTCCTCGAGAACATCGGCCAAGATTGAGGCATCGGCGGCAGAAACCGCCGGTCTCAAGTAAGCTAATTCCTTGCCTGTGTTCGAGAATAATTCTTACAATAACTCCTGCAGGCATATCATCCAGGAGCTCCAGAAAGAAAGTATGCTATCAACTCAGCAACTCAAGCGCTTGGAAACAGAGAAGCAACTGCTTGCTTCGGAAGCTGCGCAGCTGCGTCAAGTACGACGAATGGCTCAAAGTCTTAATTTGACAAATTCTGACACTTCTCCTGCAGGAGATCAACATACTCGAATCAAACCTGAAAGAGAGCCTTCGTCAAAACAAAGGGTTTGAAAACCTCTCATCTACTGCTGAAACAAATGTCATGGAGACGATTACCGAAGAGAAGCCGAAATTCGAGGTGTGTTATACGCTATCGTTTGGCCAATTTATATTGATGAAATTTTTAGATGGAGTTGGAACAAATGCGCAAACGTCTGAACGAAGCAGAGGTCAAGCATGCCCGTACTATAAATGGGGTAGGTCATGTATCATTCGCTAAGGACTTCGATTGACCTTTCTTCAGCTTAACAAAGAAATCAGCGAGCTGGAAGCTCTCGTCGAAGCAAAGGTCCGCAGATCAATGAGAGTTGATAGTCATAGGATACTGACATGAATGTCGACATAAAATGCAGATCTACCGAGAGGTCCGTGGATTTGCCCATCTCATTTGTATGCTGCTCATGAAGCATCATGTCAGGACGAACTGGAACAGGAATTGGAAAAGCTGAAAGACAAATTGTCACGGCAAAAGAAGGCAGCGAAAACGCAGGGAATGGAAAGCGCGCAAAGGTTAAGTACGGCGTCCACCGACAGCAAATATAGTGACGAGGCTACAGTATGCGAGATATGCGAGCGGCCGGGACATGATATCTTCAACTGCAGTCTTTTGAAAGACGACAAAGTGAGTTCAAACGGAGAAGGATTGTTCTGCGAAGATTGTGAAGAAACGGGCCACGTTGCTGCAGACTGCCCTCATTCAGCGGACGTGTTTTGATAAGTACTTATCTATATTAAATAATGCCTAATAAATGTATACCCAGTGATGTCATGGTGCTATGACGTCAGGACTTTGACTTATAAAGAGCTCGGGTTGTTGAACGTGAAAGTACAAGTTTATTCGTATCATCGCCATGTCTTACGCCTCTATCGCTGCCCAAAACGCTCCTCCCCTGTCAGAGCAGCCTCATCCGGACACTGCCCTACTCAATACCGACCCTCCCACCGCACCAAGTACTGCAGATGACGCTGCCAAAGTCAATGTTGTTGCCCCTGATTTCAGGGAAAACCCACAGACCCTCACATCCGAAGCAGAGGTCATTCCTCAGGGTACAAATGGCCCCGACTTTGCTCGCGACGAGCCAATTACTCGCGATAGGCATCACAACGACGTGAACAACAAAGACCAGGATCGTCACAATATCAAGAAACGTGTGCAACAAGGCGAAGCTAAGGTCAATGACTGGTGCGGAACCATTACAGAGTACCTCTTAAGACCCGGAGTTGCTGGTGGCCTGGTTGGGCTCGGTAAGTCATCTATATATCTTTGGTCTTCCCTTCCCTTGCTCATGCACATTCACTAGTAAATATTGGTCTGTTGGCTTCTGTGGGTCGAGCCTTTTATATTCGCCCTCATCTACGTCGCGACGCCGGTGTATTGTCTTCTGTGGCAGCGGCCACAGCAGCCCTCTTTGCCCTGGAAAGCTTCGCTACCAAGGAATACCGCCAGACGCCTCAGGGTAAGGCCGGCGAAAAGAAACTGAGGCAACGGAGTACCAGTCTTGTGGACTACATGCATGACCAATTCCTGAGGCCAGGGGTTCTAGGTGGAGCTGTTGGACTGTGTAAGTGCATTCGAGTGCTTTTTTGAGATACATGTTAATCTGTATTATATCATAGTGAACGCATCTATCCTTGGGACAGTCGGGTATCTTTCATACACCAATTGGAATAGACCTTGGGATAGGAGGATTGTCTCTGCCGTGACTGTTGGGTTATTAGCCCTGTGGGGTGGTGAAGGGTATGTAATTCTCAAGTTAACATATTTTCAGGACACTAAAATTGCATGAATGAACATTACTTAGGTACCTCGCTGAGAATCAGTTGAATGGGCGTCGCAAGTAATAATTACATAATATATGATTTAATAATAATAAGTTGCGGGACTTGCCGTGTAACTGTAAAATTTGTGACTTGAATTCGTAATTGCTGGCGACATTGGGCAAAGCAACCTTTGAGAGTACCCGACCACAAGATGTCCAGATTTTTCAGGCAAGCAGGCGACTCCGACTCTGAATCCTCCGAAGATTCGGAGGAGCTCATGTCCAGCGGAGAGGATGAGCCCTCGAAGCCCACGACCACTGCGAAGCCGGCTATGTCTCGCTTTTTGCGTACTGCCGGCTCAGACTCCAGCGACTCCGAATCTGAGGACGAAACCAGCGACGAAAGTGATGGCGATGGGATGGGAGAGGATGAGTCGAGCGATGAGGAGGACAAGCCCCAAATTCGAATCCTTAGCGCGGTGGACAAACGATTGAAAGAAATGGAGGCAACAGGAAAGGTTATGGAGAATGGCTTGAAAATCAATGATTGGATGGCGATATCGAATGGTAAACGTCGCTGCCACACTCGTATCTCTGGCTCAATGACTAATGAGGACTCCTGCCAGAATTCGACAAGCTTTCGCGCATGGTCCAAAGACAGCACAATTTATCGGAACCAGTCCCCGCCTTCTATGTACGAACACTCGTTAACCTTGAGAGCTCGATCAACACCACCCTTCAAAAAGAGAAAGAGGCGAAGAAAAAAATGAATGTCTCCAACGCAAAGGCGCTCACCGCTATGAAGCAGAAAATCAAGAAGGCCATAAAAGAATGCGAGGCGGATGTGAAGAAGTTCCAAGATGATCCAGAGGCTTTCGAACGTGAATATCTGAACCTCATCTCGAAAGATGTTGCCCCGACAGCACCTGTTCAGACCCAACGAGGTACCGCCGGTAATGAACAAAACGATGAATTCACGACTGTTGGGAAAGGAGGCAAAGCCACCCAATACACCGCAGAAAGCATCTTTAAAGATCTCCAGGCCGTTCAGGAAGCCCGAGGAAAGAAGGTGAGTCTTTTCCACATTATCTGGTTCAGATATGTAATCCAAAATTCCTCTAGAACACCGACCGCGCTGAACAAATCCGTATATTGGAAATTCTCCTCGATGTTGCCGCTACTTCGTACCAGCGAATCCGTGTCCTCCTTGCACTCATCTCTTCGCGTTTCGACTATAATTCCTCGGTTTCTACCCATATGCCAGCCGAGCTTTGGTTATCGGCTCAGCGTGAAGTCGATCAGTTAGTCTCCATCGTGGCTGCCGATCCCAACTACTCGATCCAGGAGATGACCGACGACTACGATGAATTAGTCGAGCGCACGCCTCAAACTGAGAAAGGCATTGTTCGAATCCGAGGGTCAATTATCAGCTTCGTGGACCGTCTAGACGATGAATTTACCCGCAGTTTGCAAAATATCGATCCTCACGGAACCGAATATGTTGATCGTCTCAAGGATGAAAAGGTTCTTTACTGCACGATATGCCGTGCCCAGGCATTCTACGAGAAGACATCGCAAAGCGAGCCTCTCGGCAGAGTAATCATGAGGCGTCTCGAACATATCTACTCAAAGGTGTATCAACTTGCGTTTATCGACGTATCATCCCCGAACTAACGTTTGTTTGATTTAGCCTGATGCGGTTGTCCAGGCATTGGAAGCTGCCGCAGATGTGTCGGAAGTCAAGCCTACCATGACCCTCGCTAAGCAACAAACCACATCGGCTCTGGTCCACTCCCTCTGCGCGTACCTTTACAAGTCGGGAAATTCCCTATTGAGAACCAGAGCTATGCTTAGCCACATCTATCATTACGCTCTGCAAAACAATTTCTACACCGCGCGCGATATGTTGCTCATGTCGCATCTTCAAGAGTCGATTCATTCCGCCGACGTTGCCACCCAGATACTATACAATCGTACTGTCGTGCAACTGGGCCTTTGCGCGTTCCGCTCGGGGTTAATCAAAGAAGCGCAGGCCATCCTCCAGGATATTTTTACAACTCAGCGCGTAAAAGAACTGCTTGCTCAAGGTGTACATCAGCAACGATTCCAAGTCATGACTCCCGAGCAAGAAAAGGCGGAAAAACAGAGGCAGCTCCCATTCCATATGCACATCAATACAGAGCTATTAGAAGCTGCGTTCCTCGTATCAAGCATGCTGGTAGAAATCCCTCTGTTGGCCAGCATCGACTCTGAAGAACAGAAACGCAAAACTATCTCCAAGCCCTTCCGCCGTCTCCTCGACTTTGCCGATCGTCAAGTGTTCACTGGTCCTCCAGAGAGTACTAGGGATCACATCATGCAAGCAAGCAAAGCATTGCAAGATGGCGAATGGGAAAAATGCCGAGACTTGATCCAGAGTATCAAGATTTGGAGCCTCATGCCGGAAGCTGCTAATGTTAAACAAATGCTGGCAGAGTAAGTCTCTTGCTTTACTGTGCGTGCACGACATTGTCTGACCAAAACCTTTCTATCAGACGAATTCAAGAACAAGGCCTCAGGACCTACTTGTTTACCTATGCTCCGCATTACAGCTCTCTCTCTCTTTCATTGCTTTCGAAAACATTCTCCCTTCCTCTAAGGACCATCACATCCATCGTTTCCAAAATGATTTGGAACGAAGAACTCTCGGCTTCATTGGACCAATCGGACGGCGTTGTTGTCTTCCAAAGAATTGAACTGTCGCGCGCACAACAATTGGCCCAGACCATTTCGGACAAACTGGCTGCTATGGTGGATCAAAACGAGAAAGCACTCGATATCAGGATGGGTGGCACGGGCGGATGGGGCGATAGAAACGACGGCGGGAAGAATGAAAAACGCGGAGAGCAGACACAGGAACGCCGTGGTCGCGGAGAAAGGACACGAGGGGCTCGAGGTGAGAGTTCGAAACCCTCATCTTTACTCAGCGAAGGATGCATACTGACAATCTATTACAGGAGGAGCGCGAGGTAGGGGTGCTCGTTTCGCTCAGGGCTTAGGAAACCAGATGCCGAGCCATACCGGACAAAGGAGTCAGTAGCCGTAGTCTCGCCTGTATCTCTCTAGCTCTTTCATGTGTTGTATTCAAAAAAGGGCATCATGGTTGAGTAATTGCGATAAGATATGTGATTGTGACACCTATGTATTATTTTATTCTTCGGTATCTGCTGAGTCTTCTGAAAGGTTGCCGTCTGGTGTTGCCATCCAGTCAGAGACCTCTAACTTCTCCCCCTTCACGATTTCTGAAGAGCAAAGGACATGGTATCGGGATCACTGAACGAGCGAAAAAAGTGAACTCACCTCCAGCCGCGACTTCATAGCCGGCTTGGGTTACGCATTTCGTTAGCTCTGCTCTTGAACCTACTTGAGTGTTCTTCCCAAGAATACAGTTATCCAATTTGGCCCTGTAATGTTGTTTGATGAAAGGAGAGCACATTGACAATGAAAAAACCACGCACCCATCCTCGATTACACAGTGATCCAACAACACGCAACTGGTGATTTTTACCATTTTACCGATAATGCAATGTCTTCCTATTATTGACCTTTTGATCGTAGTGCGCTCAGAAATTTGCGTGGACTCTCCGACAATAGAATCAGCTGAAATTTGAGCCCTTTGATCAATTAAAGCGCGATCTTTAGGATTGGATGGAAGACTATATGTCGTAGTACCCAAGATCTGCCACAAGGAACAACGTAAACAGCAATGAACAATAATAAGCAAGTGGGATTATATGACTCACCCTCTTGTTCATTTCATAAAAGCTATGCAAGGTGTTTATTCTCATAGGAGGATTTTCAGGGTTGCGGTGGACAATCAGTCCAACTCTAAAGCTAGCCTGGGAGGCAAGCCTCGTTTCCGCTTCTTCTGAATCTTCAGGACTCGGAATATAAAGAAGGCTGGAGTGTCTTAGGGAAAGAGATTGTGAAGTCGGCTCCGAAACCTCTTCCACGGCTTGAAAAGCTCAATGATGAAAATATGCAACGTAGCGAAAGAAGATACAAACGAACCTTTTCCATACTTCGCCCTCTTTGACTGCCGATACTGGATTTTGCAGAGCCATGGGATGAACTCTTCTCTTAAGGAAGTAAAAGACGGCTTTTCTGCCAGCAGATCGAGTACAGACCGCCTGCACACGTAAACGTGCGAGTCTTCCAGCGAGGTTGACAGTTTCAAGTGGGGATGCCTGACTCGAGAATCAGACAAGAAATTGTTTAGTGACATTAGCGACAGCAGTTACCGAGACAAAAGAGACATCTTCAATTCTAATTCTTCGGCATTCCTATCCTTGTCGTCTGGGGTGTCGACGTGCAACAGAGTACTAGTTGCAGGGTCCCAAACAATAGAAGTAGTTGTGGGAAGAGGGCCCCATTCTTCAATATGTGTCCCTTTTTCGGGGGTTCGAGACGGGTACCAACATGTTGTTGCAAGACAGCCGTCGGACAAGGTATCGACTCTGAACTTGTTCAGCAAAAGGCTAAGAGGCAGATCTGGTGGAGGGATGAAATCACAAGGCAAGACGACGAAATCCTCCGATATCCGATTGGCAAACTGCCGAAGAAGCGTACAGGTGCCAATATTATCATCCAGAGACTCGTCATATGTTTGGAGGTCAATTCTGAGCGACGATGAGGAGACATCCGAGTGTATGTGATGATATACAGAGGACCGATGGCTGGCCGGGCATATAAGAAGCACATCTAAAGACAAGGCATGATTTTTACTGAGTAGAAGGAATAAAAGGAGGAGTACCTTTGATTCCTGAATGTTCTAGCCATGAAAGAACATATTCTAGCAGGGGTTTATTGGCGACGGGCAAGAGAGATTTGGGACATGGCTCATCGCCATAATCGCTGGTTAGAGGAGCGAGACTGGAGAAGAGTGGTGAGAGAAGATGAAGAAGGGAAAGAGAGGAAAACGAACTCTGTGCCAAAGCCAGCAAAGAGGACGGCGAGAAACTCTCTTGTTACGAGATCAGGCTTTACGATGTCGAGGTCCATGATGATGGCCAATGGCATCCTCAAAACACAATCTCATCTCAAAGTATTCCCTCGTCACATGACCCTCCATCCCTTATGTCCCAACCATCAGTCCACCACCTCTTCCAGCGCCTAGAGACTATTGGCAAAGGCGCTTATGGTTCTGTCCACAAGGGAAAGCATATACCCACTGGCAATATCGTCGCCCTCAAAATCATAAATCTCGACACCTCTGACGACGACGTTGGGGACATTCAACGTGAAGTCGCCCTCTTGTCCCAGCTGCGCGACGCACCCAATGTCACAAAGTACTATGGTTGCTTTCTCGATGGCCCCCGTGTTTGGATTGCTATGGAGCTTGCTCATGGCGGAAGTGTCCTCTCGCTGATGAAGGCGTCAAAGGACGGTTGTATTGAGGAGAAATATGTCGCCGTCATCATTAGAGAAGTTCTTGTCGCTTTGGCTTACCTCCACAAGGTCCCTGTCATCCATCGCGACATGAAAGCCGCAAATGTGCTTATCACCGCTACCGGAAAGGTCATGATATGCGATTTTGGAGTTTCTGCTCTACTTGCGACAACCTCTAGCAAACGAAATACGCTCACGGGCACACCTTATTGGATGGCACCTGAAGTAGTCCAAACCGTGCCAGCGTATGATACTAAAGCAGATATATGGAGCCTTGGAATTATGATATATGAGATGATAAAGGGAACACCTCCTCACTCCAACCTAGATAAATTTCAGGTCATGGATCTGATACCAAGAATCAAACCGCCCCGGCTTTCAGAAACTGAAGGAGGGAAAGACATGAGAGATTTCATGTCATTTTGTCTGAAAGAGTCACCCCTGGAGGTAAATGATCAATATTTTGTTACCACTTCACTTGCTCATCGGGAAGCCAGCGATTGCCAGCGGATGAGCTCATAAAAACAAAATGGATCAAATCCACGTCGAAAGTCCCCGTTTCCATTTTGAAAGACCTTGTTCTTCGACTGCAGCAAGCCGGGCCAAGAGCTAGTTTGGCAGAACCTCTGGACTGGGAGAAAGGCGAACTGAACAGGTTTGCTGAATTGTTTGCTGTGGCTATTCTTACTTTTTCTGAAACCTGTCATATACAGTCCACCAGAGGATTTGAATTGGGAGTTTGACACCATCCGAGGAACACATGCTGAGACAGGCTTGGAGAGCAATTCAGCCAATCTTGAAGAACCAACAGATACAAATCCACAAGCTACCCTTCGTGGTCAACCCTCCACGAATTTGCCATCATCTCTCAGACATCTTTTTGAAGAGAATGGCTTGAATCCACAGGAAAACCCGCAGTCTGTTGCTAAGCTTCCAGCTCGAGTTTCGCCATCCTCTTTACCGGAAGAGGAAGAACGGAGACCTGTAGACGAGGTTACAGACTTTGAGACGACAGACTTTGCAATAGTGAATTATGGGCCTAACGGCCAACATGAAATGACGGAAGCTATTGGGCTGTCTCCTCCCACGGACAACGACCATCCTCCACCAGTCCTCGAATCCATAGGGAAAGAAGTAGCCGAACAAAGCTTCTTCCAGCATAGCCATGATACCTATCCGCAAGAACGTTCCATTGCGCGAACTGGAAACCTGCCGGACGAGTTTGGCGAGCCCATTTCAAGTCCTTACGATATGATCGAAACGTTAAGGCGCGATGACCCGGACCTAGCATCACCTTCTTCTTTTCATTTTCCTCGACCTTCCAGACTCGACATTCCCTCGCAGTTGGCACGTACGCAAACAGTGCCCTATTCCCCGGCGATTCATCACCAGACCTCGACATCCCTGGATAATGCACCTGCCCACCAAAATGAAGATATCGTACTCGGACATTCTTTATCGCGCAGTAGATCCTCCACATATTCCCCTCCATATCCCGCCGCAACAAACTTTGAGACCAAAGTCGCGTTGGACTCCAGTACGCGGAAATTCAATGATGGCAACACAACTCTCCATTATTCTAACAGGGGGGTACCAGGTCTCAAAGATGTCCTCAAGGTTGTCTTTTCTTTATATTTTCATTCTCAAGCGTGCTGATATTTCTCCTTAGATTCCTTCTCTGACGTCCGGCCATCATATGGGACTCTCAGACCTCCTCCCTCCCTCCCCGTCAGTTGCAGTCAATCATGGGCGCTCGTTGCCTCTGCCTTCTAGCTTGGCATCATCGTCTTTATCTGCTTATACGACGGATGGCGGTTCTGAGAGCGGTCAGGATCACATATCTTCTACACACCGAAGCACTCAGCCCAGTCGTACACAACTTTTCTCAGAACAGAATTCCCTCGGCGAACCGGTTCTCGCGCAGTCGCCTCTAGACTATACCAGTTTAATTTTAGACGAGTCTCACAACTTCGAAATCAATCGCACTGTAACAACCCTTGCCCAGTGGTTAGCAACCATAGAATACGGTCTAAATAGTATGCTTGACAATGCGATTGAAGAGGAGAATGATACGGATTTCGGAGACTCATCAGTGTATTTAGCTTCCAAACAGGGAATAAATTTGGATAATGCGTAACACGGTCTATATGTACCATAATCGGAGGAGCGTACGCGATATAGGGATATTTCAGGAGATATAATGATTTTCAGTGAGATAATCAGCTATTATGCGGACCGCCTCTGCCACTTCCACCTGGTCAGTCTTGATGTGGATTTCTGGGGATACAGGCGGTTCATATGGCGCAGAAATTCCTGTGAATTCTGGACACAACAGTTATTTGGGTGCAAGCCAGGTTTACGGACAGCGTTGATGACAGACCTTTGATTTCTCCGGACCTGGCTTTCTTGTATAAACCCTTGGGATCCCTAGCCTCGACGACTTGTAATGGTGCATCGATAAAAACTTCGATAAAGGGAAGAGAGGATTGTTGATGAAGCGCACGCGCTAAATCACGATCGGCTCGGTATGGCGAGATGAAAGCGGTGATAGTTATGCAGCCTGAATCTGTGAACAATTTCGATACCTTGCAAGGACATATCAATGGGTGACGAGTTAATGTGCAAGTGAAACGGCGCGTACCTCGCCTATCCGTCTGATGTTCTCATTGCGAGACTTCTCGTCAAACCCAAGATCCTTGTTCAGCCCGAATCTGACATTATCACCGTCGAGGCGATAAGCGAATTTGTGAAGATGCAGGAGGTGTTGCTCCAGCGCACATGCGATCGTCGACTAGGTATTAATCAATTTCATTGCTTGTCAGGAAAAGAAGGAGCCACACCTTTCCACTCGCGCTCAGTCCTGTCAGCCAGATGGTGATCCCCTTCTGCCGAAGCAGATCATTGCGTTCCGCAGATGTCACAGATCCTGAGTCGAAGTAAGTGGGCGATTTAACAACAACTGTCCATGCACAGACCAGAATGGAAGTAGATATTGGAGGACATGATAAAGGAGGTACAGAGTTTATTTTCTTTCAGGTGGCATCGGATAGCTGATGACTGAATCAAAGATGGCGCAACCGTAACGCGATCATGAGTCCGCGTATATGTTTACCATGTTTAAATCTAACATGAGTATGCATTAGGATTTGTGGTGGATATTATAGTACAAGTATAGCAAATTATATTATCACGGCCGTGCAGAATTTTGCAAAGATGCGCGTCTAGCTATAGTTTTAGCACGAGTGTCCTCCAGTCGATACCCGCATTCCCTCATCTCCTGCAATACCATGTGACTACGGGAGTCTTCCGCAGATATGCATTTCTCGCTGAGAGCCACGTATATCTCCCGGGGTGGCACATAACCAGCGGCTTTCATTTCCTCCAGGTAATAAAAAGCGTCTTCGTAAACCGTTTGCGTCAGGCAAAGGCGAATCATATTTTTGTAGGTCTCTTCATTTGGCTGGACTTTATGTTTCTTCATGTCAGTCAGTAGAAGATCACCAAGGGGTCGATGCTGCGCAGTCACGCAACCTTCCAGAAGTAAATTGAAGACTGCGAGGTCTGGCTCGAGGTCATAATCGGAGAAAGACTTGTAAATGCCGACAGCGCGCTGCAAATCGCCAAGGAAGATTGACGCCCGCACCACAACTTTCAGAGCATCTATGTCGACTGAGCCATCGGCCGCGTAGATTTCATCAATCATGGTAGTTGCAGAGTCGAGCACGTCTACGTCGCGTTTGATGCATTCGAAAATAAAGGAAGTGGTCGTGTCCGCTGGTTCGATTCCGTTAGTTCGCATGAGCCTTGGTGTCGTTAACGCCTCTTTTAGCTGATCGTTCCGACAGAATGCTTCGATCAATGCTGCGAAGTGATATTCTTGCCATTCTATGTTCCCGTTTTTCAAGACCCGGAGGACGTCCATCGCTAACTCTGGCAAACCATGGCGAGCTGCGGTACTCAGCACGGCCAGACATATGCCCTCGTTCGGTGTGTGTGCAAACTCATTGACGACTATAGGCCAACATGTTGATACTCCTTCAACCTTTCGAAAAATATGGTCAAAGACGCTCTGCTTTTGAAGGAGAGAACTTACATAAAGATTTCGTGAAGCAGAAGAAAGACATGCTATCCATGCAGAACTCTCCAGTCGACGAACTGAAACGGCTTCGAAGTATTTCGCGATTTCTATGGCGAGCTGAGAATAGCCGCATTCTGCAGCCAGAATAATGGCGGCTTGAGCAGCAGAAAGCTCTGGGACAATGCCCTCCTTTTTCATCATAAAGAAGACGCGAAGAACGGTTTCAATGTTGCTTTCGTTAACAAGGCAAGTGATGATTGACGTGTACACGGACGCGTTGGGTTTCATGCCGTAGTGCTTCATTCGTTCGAGGGCATACCATAAATTTGTTGCAGGCCTATCTCGCTGGGCCTGCGTATCAAAAAGTCAGACGCAAGAAGTTGTATGAACGAGGAACCAAATACGTGTATCAAGTGGGAAAAGAGGACGGGTGTTGGTTGTATTCCACGCTGCAGCATATCATCGAAGATAGCCCAGGAATAGAGCCAACTGCCGGAGCGTGCAGCGAGACTGAGCATTGCATTGTAGGTGGCAGCATCAGGAGATATGTTTTCGGCCTTCATTTTGGAGGCAATCTGAAGACATTCTGCAAAATTGCCAGAGTTTGCAGAAGCCATGATTTGGAGGGTGTACTGAGAAGGGACAGCATCTCGGAGAGCAGCACGACGAAGAGGAGAAGCTGAAAAAGAAATAATAAATAATAAAGAAGCGGGGAGGAAAAGGAGAGCATACCGTGGATGAAGCGGCGGAGAGGCCTCGAGGCCAGAGACCTGCTGGAACTGAACATGAGCGCTTCAGCTTTTCACAGAACAACCCGGCCATGTTCTCTCATTCCGCTTGATTACGTAACACGTGTTCATCAACCACCGCCATTGTTCCCCTCCGACGCGTCTCTTGTTCTCTACCGCCATGGTCAGTATCGCCTTTTGCCCCTCGTTCCCTTTTTTTCCTCATGTATTCTCTTCCAGTTCTACTCAGACACCATTCTTTCCCGCCGTGGACCTCTTGGTCGCGTCTGGCTTGCTGCTCACATGGAACGCAAACTTTCCAAGAGTCAGACACTCCAAACGGACATAGAACAATCCGTTGGTCAGTTCTTCCATCACTCCCTCGCATTTCGACTCCTCTAATTTGGTGGCAGATGCGATCATGGGTCAGGAAATCGAGCTAATGGCGCTCAGGCTTAGCGGGCAGCTTCTCTTGGGCGTTGTGAGAATATATAGCCGGAAAGCAAAATACCTCTTAGACGATTGCAACGAAGCACTGCTCAAGATCAAGATGGCAAGTCCTGGCTTCTGGGAATTTTGTATTCGTTTTAACTTTTCAAATAGGCATTTCGTCCAGGAATAGTCGATCTAACGGAAGAGCAACTCACAGTCAACAAGCAAACCATCACTCTTCAAGCAAATGGACTTGGATTGGACTTGCTGCTGCCTGACGTAGACTGGTAATTGTTATCATCTATGATTTTTTGTCTTGATAATTTCATCTTTATTCTATACGATAGGGACATGGACTTTGAAGATCGTCCACTTCAGCGTCACGGCCACCATCAGGCCCACGTTGAGGACATCACCCTTCGTGCTGCGGATGATTTCCAGTTTGGCGCCGACGACCCCTTCGCTGTAGGGCCCTCCGACGGTATTGGTTCTCAGGATTTCAATGATTTCGATTTGGGCATCCACTGGGGAGACGAGCAAATTGATAAATCAGTTGCTTTAAGTGCGGAAGGAAGTGTCGGTGTTGGACGCGACGCCCAGTTCCGTGAGCACTCGATTGATATGGACATGCTAAGCAACCACAACTTCAATATGGACATGGATGTCCTATCCACCAGGAGCAAGAGCAGAGATCCTTCCGAACAACCGTTTGGCCATTCTATGGAAATAGATGCTTTCCATGATGTGGATTTGGGTGACCTTGGCATTGGTTTTGACGATCCCGTTCCGCCGTTGGATCCTAGTGGTATGGACGCTAGTGAAAGGAGATCCCTTTCTCGTGCTTGTAAGTGTTAATTCAAACGGCGATCAGGTTCCTTTCTGATTCGTCCTTAGCTTCACCCTTGACAGAGCCTCCACCAACACCCCCTGCTGGCAATGGCCTGCCTCTTCCCGTCGACCAAGAAGAAGTGCAGAATTTTGATGTTGTTAAGCAAAAGAGAAAACCGAAGGATAGGAAACAAATTATTGACTCTGTCACAGAACTCTCGAGTAATAACGCTGCCGCCAACAATCGAAGCCGCGCTGGTGCACACAGTAATCCATTGAACACTGACATTGCATCTATCACTTCAACCTACAACTTTCTTCCACGGTCCTCGGTCGTTTTGAGGCTGCAAGAAATACGTAACGACCCTGTTGCATATTTCTTATCCGCTCAGGCGAAACCCAACGGTGCATTTTTATCATGTGCTCCCCCTGGTTTAACGCCAGAACTCGCCCAGTTATTCGCTCGACCACTTTCAGCTGCAGCTACCCCCAAGCGGAAAGGTACACCACTGGAAGACAATCCTTTGAATAAGAAAGCTCGCCGGGACGAAGAAGTGGAAGTTCCTCGACGTGTACCCAGCCTTGGCCCCGGGGACGACACCCTGGAAATGCCCATATCACCAAAGGACATCGATGCTAGCTTCGAGTTTGCAGACCAGCCCGCCACCATGGATTTCGATGTTGATTTCCCTGAGGTTGGTCAAGACATGGACCAGGACCGTGCCAAATCGGTGGTTTCGGAAAGAAGTAGATTCTCTTCTTTGGCTCCAGACGGCGCTGAAGAATCGCAAATGGTTGACTCGACGTGCGCTATTGCAATGTTCGGGACCAAACATCCCCAGCAAAGTCAAGTTACAGAGGCTGATGCTGAGCAAGTTGATGCACAGGAAACCGACAAGTCGGGATATAGTAAAAACACTATTAAAGCTCTTTCTTTGATCAGGAACGAGCTACAACCAACGGGCGGTGAAGACGACCCCCCTAAATCCATGAGTTTCCAAGAAATGTCCCACAAGGTAAAATGCACATTCGTTTCTGTGGGAAGAACACTTGCTGACCTTCTTCTAGGCATCGCGACGTGCAGCCGCATCTTTCTTCTTCGAATTGTTAGTCTTAGGAACTCGAGATTGTATCAAAGTATCGCAAGACGCTCCTTTCGCTGACATCAAAGTACAACCTAAACCGCGCCTTTGGGAGCAACAAGTCCATTCACAAGAGACACTGTGATTTGATTTTTGATATTTATTGACGCGTCATTATTTCGCACGTTGGACATAGCGGTGGTGGGATCTCTATATGTAGCTAGTTGGAATATGGAGCAGGTAATTTAGCAATGTAATATTTTTTGATTAGTGGTGTGTACACATGATGAAGGATATAGTCGTGGCCAATGAAATGTTGAATAAGTAGTTACAGCTTAATCGTGGAGATATAATCTTTGGCGGCGGTCAGCGCTTCCTCGAGTTTGTCCGCGTTAATACCGACTCCTTGTGCGCTGTCTTCCTTTCCACCAGCCTGAGCTGATGTTAGATGATGTCTCTGAGTGTGGGATGGATTTGCTCACCTTCCCGCCTACAATATCGGTAACCTTTGAGGCCCACGTGCGGGCGTCAGCACCGGCCGCCTTCATAGCAGGAGAAACATAGTTGGCATGCGCCAACTTCTGGTTGTCCGTGTCTGCGCTGAAGACGTAGACGCTCTTGTTCAATTGCTTTCCTTGCGAGATCAATTGCTGTAGAATCTACACGTATGTATTAGTAACGGGACCCGGAATAAAGCCAATCCACGATAACCGCACCTTTGCATTGCCGTCGACGTCAATAGACGCGATATAGACCTCGGCTTTCTCGTTGTCTTTGAAGTATTGCTGGAACTGTTCAATAGCCGCTTTGTTCGCTTGCGCCTCACGGTCTTTGATTTGCTTATCATGAGCTTTGCGAACGACAGCGAGGCGGTCTTTGAGTTGCGACTTCTTGATGATTGAAATATCCGATTGCCCAAGTTCCTGCAGATGATAATGAGATAATGCACACCAGGCCACGAGAAAAATACGAACCACGCTGAATGCCTTCAATCCCAAATCCTTTTCTTTCCCAGTGGATTTCTCGAGGTTGTTTAGTTTCTCTTCCAGCGACTGCGCCAGTCTTCCAACTTCCTGTGCTTCGTGGCCAGTAACAGCTACGATACGACGAATTCCTTTAGCGATACCAGATTCCTCTGTAATGACGAAGTCTTTGATATCGCCGGTCTTGGCCACATGCCTGCCGATAAAGACTGGTAAGATCGCAGAAGATAGTATATATGAGGAAATATACACACGTTCCACCACAGAATTCAACACTTGTTTTCCGCCATTTGGGATTCTCGATATCTTGTGCGATCTCATTCACATCATATTCCAGAGTTACTACGCGCACGGGGTCTGGATACGATTCTCCAAAGACGGCACGAAGTCCTGGAATACGAGAGGCGGTTTCTAGGCTTAGTTCTTTGCTGAAAACTTTCACGTTGCGCTTGATCCAATCCAAGCTCAGAGCTTCGATTTTTTCTAGCTCAGGGAGAGTGATTTGAGCCTTGTGAGAGAAATCGAAACGTAGTTTGGTTGGAGCAACCAAGGAACCTTTCTGATCTATATGATCGCCTAAGATTTCCCGTAAGCCGTAGTTGAGAATATGTGTTGCAGTGTGATTGTTGCGGAGAGGCCATCTGCGTAACTAAACAGGATGTGTGAGTTCAACAATGTCGACATTGCTCACCCCGACCGTCCAAACGTACCTCGTCATATGAAGAAACTACCTCATCCTCAACATTGAGAACGCCATATTTGAGGTGTCCGGTATGCAATACGTAGCCGTTATACGCCTGAACGTTGGTAACCTCAAAGTCGGCAGTACCATCAATAACGATATTACCAGTGTCGTACTCTTGACCACCAGATTCAGCATAAAAACTTGTGCGATCAAGAAGAATGCCGAAAGTGGCGTCTTCGGGGATATCTTTGGTGGATTGGAGGAACGTCTTGTCGTGGAAAATTGCCTTGACAGTGGCCGTAATGTTTCCAAGGCCTGGAGAGTGTGAGGAATAATTTGGAATGAAAGTGGAAAAATATACGCACTGAATTTGGCAGAGTCGTCTGTCTTGGGAACGGCGTCGTTCTTTTCGAGAGCAGCGATATCGTGAACGTCGAGCTTGACCAAGTCAGAAGAACCCTTCTTCAAGGATGCTTTACTGGCTTCCTTTGAGTGGGCTTGGGCAGCTTCGAATTCTTCGTCGTTGATGGTCAGGCCAAGCTCCTCAGCCATTAGACGCGTCAAATCGACAGGGAACCCAAAGGTGTCGTACAGCCGCCAGACATCTTTACCGTTGAGTTCCGTCAGGCCTTGTGCCTTGGCGCGAGAAGCAAATTGGTCGAACAATTTTTCGCCCCTATCCAAGGTACGTGAAAAAGATTCTTCTTCTTCATCCAAAATTTCTTTGATTTCGTCCGTCTTTTTCGTTATCTCGGGGAAGGCTTCACCCTAACCATGTCCCTAACGTCAGACAGAAAGAATGTCGATGACAAGCAGACGCACCATTGTTTCAACCACAACGGGCATCAAAGACGAGAAGAACGATCCAATGTTGACGCCAAGTTTCTTCCTCGCATAACGTGCACCTCTCCTCAGAATACGCCTCAGAACATAGCCACGACCAACATTGTTTGGGACACCTCCATCGCTTAGAGCGAATGTTAAGGTTCTGACGTGGTCCGCCACGACACGATAGGCCGTGTCGATACCGTCGACATCGTCTGCCCCAAAACGTCCTTGGTAAGGACGAACACCGGTCAATTCACGGACTTTTTCAAAAATAGGCGTGAAAACGTCCGTGTCATAGTTGGATTCCTTATCTTGAATGACTGATACAAGGCGTTCAAAGCCCATACCGGTATCAACATGCTTGGAGGGCAGCGGACGTAACGAACCGTCTTCCTCCCGATTAAATTGAATGAAGACGTTGTTCCAGATTTCCAAGACGTTAGGATCATCTTGGTTGACAAGATGAGCAGCATTGCGACCACCGATTCGATCATAATGAATTTCACTAGAACCGTGTTAATGACTGTCTCTGGCAGAACTTTGACCCAAGGAATTGACTACATACCTGCAAGGTCCGCACGGTCCAGTAGCACCCATCTCTAGTGACTCAAATCAGAAGGAGGAGGATGAAGGATGAAGCGTAAGACTCACCCCAGAAGTTGTCCTTCGCATTGCCAGGTATAATGTGGTCTTCCGGGACGCCTTGGTCCAACCAGTATTGCTTTGCTTCCAGATCTGGGGCCAACCCGTTCTTCTCGTCGCCTTCAAAGTATGTGACATACAGCCTATCGGGGGATAGTTTGTAAACCTGAGTCAAAAGTTCCCAAGAATATTGGATCGCCTCGGTCTTTAAAAGGAAATCAATGTTAAGCAAGATTTTATTGCCGGCGAACATTCACTCACCTTGAAATAATCCCCAAACGACCAGTTTCCCAGCATCTCGAAGAAAGTATGGTGATAAGAGTCTCTGCCGACATCTTCCAAATCTGCAGATCGGATAAGAGAAGTAAGAAAAGAAGAGGTAACAGGGAGAGGGAGGATGCGACTCGCCGTTGTGCTTTCCACCGGCTCTGATACACTTCTGCGAGTTGAAAGCACGCTTGAGCTTGGACATCTCAGAGTTGGGATCGACAGTGCCGAGAAAGATGGACTTGTACTAGAAGAGGAAGGAAGGATGAGATACGAGGATATCAGACAGAGCGATAAGATGAGACCTGGTTCATTCCAGCGTTGGCGAAGAGGAGGGTAGGGTCCTCGAAGGGAATTGTGGGAGAAGAGGGAACAAAAACATGGTTTTTTGAGCGAAAATAGTCAAAGAACTGCTGCCTGACCCGGGGGGCAGACCAAGGACCTGTGTAAGCCATGGATGAGATTGAAGAGCGGAAACTGGTCATGGTCGCTTTTCTTAACATTTGACTCGATCGCGTGACATCTGTCACAAGCCCTCTTTCCTTAGAATGCCTCGCATCCCGCCCTCCCTCCTCGCCTCTTTTCTTCGCCCTCCCCCAAGGCTCCCTATTTTCAATGCTACAAGGCTCCTCGCCCGCCAGCAGCCACCCGTTCAGCCACATGTACCCACTCTTTTTCGTCCCTCGCCCTCCTTGACACCTACCACATCATCCTTATTCACCCCGCTTTACCAACTCTCCGTTCGCTTTGCCGCTCGCGGAACGGAATACCAACCCTCTCAGAGAAAGCGCAAGCGCAAGCATGGCTTCTTGGCAAGGAAAAGATGCGTAGGAGGCCGCAAAATCCTCAGTCGGCGGATGGCCAAGGGTCGCAAGTTCCTCTCGCACTAGTCCAGGTTACTTTTTTTCTCTTGTTTGCAATACCGAGTAGCTTTTCTAATTACCTATCTCTTTCAGGCATACATCTCACGAGCGGCTGCATTGCAACACGTAGAAAAGGAATGCAATTTGACAACATGACATGTGCAGGGACTGTAGGGGCTAGCAGTAAACGACTGTAAACGACATGGGCGAGGGTATTTTCGCGTGCAATCCGAAATAAATAACTTTCTCCAATTCCGAATTCCGGGTAACAGAGGCGCGTAGGTCCCGAGAAGGTATAACCTACAGGGTATAAGAATAGAACGCCTTTGTGTCTGCGACTCCGCCGGAGCCAGCAGAGGCTGGTTAGTGTACAAATCAGGCCTTCCATAGTTAGGCCACTATTCCCGTCATTACCTGACGAGGAAAAAAAAGAGCAAAAGTGGGTAAAAAGGCCGCCTCTGCCAAGTGGGGTATCCATCGTTATCTTGCGCAATCCAATATTCCACGGACATCCGGTACCGAGGTCAAATCTGCTAGGAAGGGTATGAGGTCGGTAAGTTCAGCATCGTGAGGGTCATTGAACCACGATGAAACAGGGACAGCGTTATTGGGGTGAAAAATATATGATGCTGGAGAGTTGTCTAGGATAATAGTATCTGCTATAGGTCTTCCAAGCTGAGAAAGGTCCTGAGGGTATTGGAGATCGGAAAAAAGCAATATAGGGCAGATTTCAGCTTCCGTACCTTGACATAGTTGCCTTTGTGGTTATAACAGCTCTCTCGGAATAGCCGGTGGGCTACAACACGGTGCGTGTCGAGCTTGTCCAGAACGGGATCCGCGTACTAAACCGGCAGACAATTAGAATCTCATAAATGTCAAGCCCAGTTTCGCGCTCACTTTGCTCAAACTAGCAGTAAATATGACCACCTCGTATATTTCCCCCATTTGCCTTAAAAATTCGTCTACTCCAGGCCGCTTCAATACATGGAAGTGGTGCCAATGATATTCAATTTCGACTGGGACAATAAAATCGGCTTGCTGGACAGCCTGCAAGAAAAAGAATGTTACAACGGGTTCACTATTCAAGTAGGATAGTCATACCTTAAAACTGCTGTGGACCAACGTTTCGTCCAAGTCGAGGACGAGACACTTTCTGCCCACGTGTTCCGGCGCGATGGGTGGCAAAAGAGGTTTGGGGACCCCATCCTACAAAAATGCAATCAGGACATGGTACATACAAATAAAACAAGATAATCAACGCACAGGGCCGATAGGTATGCCTGACCCTCCGGCCTTTATGAGCCGTTGCTCTTCCTCTTGTTCATCTTGGAATAGACGCAAGGCATCCTCGTCATCAGTAAAGCTCGTACGGTCAGATTCATCTGAGGAATCGTGAGTGTGGGTATGGACGATCTCCGTCCCCGACGAGCCGGGGGGCTGGACGGCACCAGAAGTCATGCCATCGGTTTCATCTTCAGGAAGAAGAGATGCGCTGACAGGGGGTGGGACAACGATGTCCGAGTCTGTAGGGGATGGTGGATTGGATATGGGAGGTGGAAGGGTGAAGCCAGCGGCCAAAGGGGGAGAGATATCCAGCTCGTGAGTAGTGTTTGGTTGGGAAATATCTAAGCGCGAGGTAGAGATATCCTTGAGAACGAAAGGAGGGGGATCCGCAGGAAGGGGGGAATCCTGAGCCGAAACGCAAGGTACAACCTTTGTGACAACTCTAGAAAGGAAGGAGGGTCTGGACGGAGATTTGAGAGAAGAAGAGGAGAGAGCGCCTGCAGAAGCAGTTGCCTTGCGGCGGTAGAAGGGCACGCGGCGGTTGTTGGCGGTCAGAGAGGTGTTGAGGGAGGCTTGCTCACGATCAGCAGCAGGAACCTGTGAGCTCGCTGGTTCTGGCGATGCTGAGGGGGTCGCAGACGTCGTTGAGAACAGCCTCTGGCGAAAAGTCGGCTTTTGCGGGGTGGCAGCCATGAAAAGGACCAAGCTGGTGTGCACTGTGCTCCATACGAGTGACAGCAATCTCACAATCCCAATGTGACTAAACACGTGCGCGTGACATTCGCTTTTGTTCAACTTGTCCCGTTCTGTCTTACATACTCATACTCTGACTAATACAGTATGCTATCCTTCAATTCCGTCGGCCAGTCCTCCCCTGATGCATCTCAGAATATCCAAACTATGCGCTTGCGCGATGATCCACCCCCCATAACACAACAGCAACGGACAGCCAAGAAGCGTAAGACTCCCCCCGACACGTCGATAGAGCAGCAACAACAGCAGCAACAACAGCAGAGCCAAAACTTGGTTCAGCAGCAGCAGCAGCAGCAACCTCCTCATCTGCCTCCGCCCCAGCAGCAGCCTCAGCAGCCCCAGCAGCAACCACCCCAGCAACCGCAGCAACTTCAGCATGTTTTGCCCCCTCCACATGCCCTGATGCACTCTATTCCAGGTCCTCTGCCGCCGGGCTACCCATATGCTCCTGCAGACTATACCCCGGGCGGATTGCCTCCCCCTGGCTTGCCTATCCAGCCTCAACAGCAGCAGCAGCAGCCTCAGCAATCCCAGTCGCCCCCACCTTCTGGTCAAAGAACACTCAGCTCATCCAAGCGAGCGGAACAGAACAGAAAGGCCCAACGTGCGTTCAGAGAGCGCAGAGACCAGTCAGTCTGTTTATTATTCGCCGTTTTTTCATTGCTGACCTTTCTCGCGCCTCCCAGACATGTCAAGGCACTTGAGTCTCGATCCCAGCTACTCGATGCGGCCCTTGCTTCGGCCGACGAAGCCAATCGGCGCTGGGAGGAGTGCAGAGCTCTCGTTGATCAACTTCGGGTTGAGAATGCGGCGCTTCGTGCAGCACTTAGCCAGCAAGCACACCTGCCGCCGCCGAACCTCAACCTTGTTCCAAACGGTGTTCAACCAGAGGATCCTAAACAATCAGAGGGCTCATCCGAGTCCAAGAACGATGCCCCAGAGAAAGCAGACCACAACATGCCCTAATTGTCTCACTCACCCTTCTACTCGCTTCCATACCTTTTCTTGTCGATAGTTTTCCGTTCCAGTATTTAAAGTAGTCCGAATACCGTAGACGTTGCAGCGGATTGGTGTACAATAATATGTTTCTTTGTCGGAGAGAAATGGTACCCGCGATTGCTCGTCGTGGTCGTTGACCAAAGGCAATCAAGCGACCTCGTTTTTTCTTTATGTAACATTCTTTGTCAACTTCTTTGTCATCCATGAACATGAACAGATAGCCGTGACCTCAAATCGGTTGACCTATATTCTTCCTAACATTCACATCAAGTCCTACTGGATTGTGTCCGTTCGCCTGGATGCCTCTTACTGTCTTCGGGTAATGGCATACAGAACATCCACTGCGCTTCCATATCTGTAATATTGCCTTTTGTAAACGACGAACTTTTTATCGATTCAATAACTACTCAAACCTGTATACTTAACTGGCTATCCACGTACATATGTCCATTATTAGGTAATTTTTAAGGGGCTTATCTTGATATTGCTTGCTTTGACGCCTGCTTGATTGTTCAATATTTCAAATGTTGCTGACGCGGGTCGCGTCGAGTTCAGTACAGTGAACGCGTCGACTCGCCCAGAGCCTCAACGATAGCCATACCGTCGCCCGGCTGCATTCATATCTTTGCATAATATGTCCAACTCGTTGTCTGCCTGGATCTGCGCGTACCTTCTTGACATCGCCGGGACGTATGGCGAGAAGTTTGCTGATTCTTCCCCTTATCCTAGAAAGAAGAAAGTCCAAATCACAAAGGTTATTGCACCGTCTTGGCTTCCTCGAAATGCTGCTGAACTTGTTATATCTGCATGTACTTGACTAGTTTCTCACTTATGGCTCCGACACTGATGAAAATGCTGAAATCTGGGCGGAAATTTCGGACAAGGCTCATTTGATACCTCTCAGGATTAACAAGGCAGCAATTACAACCTTCAAGACAAAGTGCGCCAGAGGTCTGCCTTGTTCTAGTAGTGGCACCAATTGCTCAAATCATTACTTGCAGGTCTGCAGGGCAGAGGCTGACACAGCACACAGGCGCAATTGCGTCAATCAAGGAATTCAAGGTCATACTTGCAACAGTCCCCAGTCCTGGTTCGATGACCTCTAAGCCACCAAGAAATTCCAGTTTCGCACTCGAATGTGGAGATATTTCTATTCTTGGCTCCTCCGGAGAAAGCACGTTTGGAAATCCGGAACCTATACTAGAATGTCACGATATAAAACTCTGGCTGAATGACTTGAAACGTAGCGGCGGTTCGGGGTAAGGTTTCATCTGAATGGTTGTTTGCGATGCTGATATGTGTCTCAAGAAGAAATATTTTAAAGCATAAGAAGCCACAAGAAGATAAGGGAGTGTCTCTAATGTTCGAGGATGCTGGACTTGCAGTCCTGCCTTCAAGCAGTAGGGAAAAGGCAGAGTCATGCGAAATAGAAAGCAAAGACCCGTATCGACACATCACGCGACAGGCGAAAATCCACACTTTGAGTGGTTATAACGCCTACTGGAAAGTGAGCGCTTGAGCATTGGTCAAGACCATGGACTGCGACCACTAATACTGCCTTGTACAGTCTACCTTGAAGAATTCAAATTATTTTAGACAACAGCCTGACGGTCAGTGATGCCTCGATCAATTATTAACCAGAGTATGTTGAAGTGCATATGTTTGTTTCTAGCCGTAAATCATATCGAGCACGAGGCAGAGGCGCTCGAGATCCGGAGTGAGTTGATCGCACATCCAGTGGGAGTCGCACTCATGAAATGTCTCGATAGCATCGCCAAAGAGCTCACCGGCACCCAGTTCTCCAACTGGTTCAGTAATATCAGGCTGGGAGCCCTCGCCCGAGCCTGTACGACATGTTATAATGGAATCTGCCAAGGTTGCGGGGCACAACGTCTCACTTGAAGAATCCGACATTCCATCACCCACACCGGCACAACGCCGGAAGACGCCCACAGTAACTCCTGCGACGCCGGCTGAGCCAGAGTCATCATACCCATCAGTGAAGGAAACACCACTTGAGGTTGAGACAGTGCTGAAAAATGTGACGGGACGAGCACGAAAAATACCTCGACCAGTGTCGCCAGAGCCGCCCAAGCAGTCGGGACCGGCGCGTGTGCTAGCGCCGAACTCTGATACGTCTGGTAGCCAGTCACAGCCTTCGCAGGTGCGGCGGATAGAATATGATTGGACGGGAGAGTGCAGACGGACAGGGGAGGTGATGGCTCGGACGGTGAGGTTACGTAGATGAATTTATTACATAATACGAAGTGGATAAAATTGGTGACAAAGTGACTTGAACTTGAGCGAGTGATCCATCATGGCCTTTTCTCTTTCTCCTCTGTCCCCAATGCTTGACTTTATAGCAAAGGGCGACCTCAGATCCATGTTCTGTCTTATCGTCTTTCTCATCGTATTCTTCGTCTTGGGTCCGCCTCTTTTCCTTCCTGCTTTTCTTCTTTTTTCAGCTCATCTTTTTCTCTCCAGCATATCTCACTAACCCGTCAGAGAACTCGTTCAGAGCATATCTCACCGAGCAGTCGTTCCGTCTTCATCTAAGTCGTCTGGACGACAGCGCCGACGAGTCGCATTCATCCTTGTCCTCACGTCCTCGATTCTCCTCGCCTCCGTCAACCTCTTCTGTCGTTGCTATCGACAATTCCTCTCTTTTTCACTTTGCAAATCGCGCTTCAATTGGCCTTCGCACTCCCAAACATGTTTTTCATCGGTTTGCCATCTTTACTATAGCCGCAATGGTCCCCACATCCAAGTCTTCGGATAGCGACGTAAGAGACGGCTGGATGATTTCAGATTCATGGTACATCGGTGCTTTTGGTAAATGGTGGAGAGGCGGGGTGCTCGAGGCATGGTATCAAGATGTCATTGCCAGGTCAAAGGACGAAGAAAGTTGGAGTTCCGGTATCTTGAGTATGAAGAGACTCGACATCTTGCAGGATTATGATGGTGCCACAACTTCTCTTTGTGTTCTTTTTTCTCTTCTTGCTAATGACTTGCCTTGCCTGTCATAGCTCCAACGTTCACTGCCAAAAGTCTGCCTAGCCACCTTCTTCGAGCTTCGCCTCCCCGATTGCGCAACAGAGAAAGACCTACGCTAAGGCATAACAATGTTCAACCCCGCAGTCAAACTCCTCCTCCCCTGCCAAAGTCAGCATCACTGCCCATGCACACCAGCCGGAAATCTTCTGCCAATTCAGATCGGATATGTGATCGTGCAGCCCAGATACAAGCGCCGCATCATGCTCAGCCATGCATACCTCCCAGTTCATTGGGTCCTTCAAGGACCCCATCAGGTCTTTTCGAACATTCGCCGCTTATCGAGGAAGTTTTGCATCAAATTGCCAACTCAAAGTCTTCAGTCAACGACTTGCGCACCCAGCTTTCGGAATGTACGACGACCGCTTCGCAAACGCATTCTGTGCTCCAAGTCGAACTTGATTTACATCGTGATCGGAAAAAGCAGGAAGACGCATCTAAACTCGAATTGAGAACGCGCACAAAGGCTTTGGAAGATTCGAAACGCGGAGCGGAATCCTTGAAGAAGGAGGCTGAGAAGAGACTTAAGAACCTTCAGTCCGCCCGCAATGGAGCACGGCAGCGTATGGACCTCCTCGATGATGAAATTTTGGGACTTCAGAAAAGTTTAGCAGAGGATAGGGATTACATAGAACGCCATCGCAGCCAAATCTCTGACGAGGAACGCGATATCACTCGGAATTTGGAACAAAAACGATCAGAAATCAAATCTGCCGAGGATACACTTACGGTTTTGAATCAACGCTCCAGAGAACTAGAGGAAAGACTCGCGTCGGAGAGAGATCGATTGAAGGCGTTGCGGAGCGAGTCCGATAGGTTGAGGCGGCAATTTCGCGTTCCTGTTGAAACTCACTCGCCACAAATTTATGCTCCGGAAGAACAATGGAATGTACACTCTCCGACAGACGCTGATCTGCATCCTTCGCACATCCACCCCGGGGATGGTTGGGACTCTCTTAACGTTTTGCTGAACGGTCAGTCTAACGCGGCTTACGACAATAAGGTAACCAACGACATATCTTCAACCTTGCGCCCCACAGTCGACCCTTTGAATGGTAGCAAGGTCATAATGCCGTTACAGCCTCCTTTTGCACCTTTGCCTTCCTTTATGTCCTTTGAAGATAGTCCGCAGAACAACGGTCATGTGCTGGGATCGGGCTTAAAGGACGGCACTTCAGTAAACGGCAATTCTACAGGCCTCGCACGCGACATAGATTCATTGCAGTCAGACAGTGACTTGTACACCGACATAACGTGGAGATCGCCAATAGTGTCTACTCTCAATGATTATCACAAGAAGCCATTCAAGTCGGGCTTCTCTTTGGTCACTTCTCCGTCAGTCGGTCTGCATAGGTCCCATATGAGCACCCAGCAATCTCCCGGCCAGTCAGGTCATTACGCACAGGACAGGTCGATCTTGCCATCTCCCACCGAACTGCACAGCTCGATATGGGGACCGGACGCGGACATAAACTACCCTCTCGACTCGAACTTGAGCATCGACAGTTCCCATCACCTTCACCTCGATCAGGGATTGCCCGCTTGGTTCTCTCGCTTCGAGGCGTTCAATGAAAAGTCTAATGGCAAAGGTCTGAATCCCGATGCGAAGGAATTCAGTCTTTTCCGCAAGCACGCGGCACCTGCAACGGCAAGCACGGCGAAAGGACTAGTACATAATCATGCACCTCACGCAGCGTACGACGCGCTCAATCCAAACGGGCTAGGGGGCATGGCGTCCATGACGGCCTCGTCGACCACCACCAACCAGTCTCTTCTGCGTGCATTCGCACCCTCGCCCGCGGAACGCGAAGCCCTCCAGCGGGCTTTGGGCGGATCGGCCAATACCAGCCTGGAGAGACTGCCGAGCTTGAGCGACGTAGGCAGCATCCCGGCCTCGCCTACCAACTCACATGCCCTTCCGCACGTCCCGCAACACGTTGGGCAAGGGTTGGGCAACATGTTGCCAGCGTGGCTGCAGAGTTTACCTCGTGCTAGGAAAGTCAATTTCAGCCCATGGGAAGACGAGGAACCGGTTGCAGAAAGCAAGGCTGCCATCGTCGAACAACAGTCCTAACTAACGGTGCCCCAGGTCAAGAAATTGACATCGCTCAGGCCTCTGTTTGTTCAGTATCATTAGTAGAATTTTGGAGCTTGCGACTCGACGTGTTGCGAAGATCTGTAGTTTTTCCCATGTTTTACATGCGTATTATTCCAATGTTAACGAAGAGAATGGTACTTAAAAATGTCGGCTGCATGACATCGCTGTCGAGCTTATTCACGATGGGAAAGCACGAGGTAATCAAAACGTATCACCAGAGGTAAACTTTGTGGTCCAGAGTCGAGGCGTAAGGTCATCATTGATTCATAGAGGTCATCATGTATGTAAACGAAGGATAACAAGTTAGGCTGAAGAGACAGAGAGTAATGCTACCAGAACACAGTCAATTAGCTACTCCGCCACTTCCTTGTCTCCCATTTTGCGAGATCACGAGATATATGCGAGGCGATAATGAGCGACGAGACGACCGGGTGGACAGTAAGAAGAGATGTCGAATGGAAATTGTGGGCATTAAATGATGTGGATATACGAAAGGCTTTTGGGACGATTCAAGGAGAATGACCAAGGTCTAAAAACTGTCTTCCGAAAAGGTGTATATGAGTACCAAGTAAAGAACGTATCAGAGGCAGAGCAATTTCTTGCAAGGGGTATAAGCGTCTGGGATATAGACCAATGGAATGATTGGTGCAGGTCCAGAATCTGCGAAAAGAGATAGCAGATATCATGTGGCTATGGAGTGCATTGACGTTAATCACCGTCGTGTGGTGTAGCTAGGACGTTAGGGAACACGGACCTAATCTGCCTATCGAGCACCGTCGAGAATGCCCCTGACATCGTCTACTGTGCTGAGGTCAGCCAAGAATGGCACCAAATCGGTCAACTCGGTATCATGCGGGTCGTTGAACCATGAGGAAACAGGAACAGCGTTATTGGGATGGAATATGTAGGACGCAGGAGAGTTGTCCAAGATAATGGTGTCTGCGATAGGCCTTCCAAGCTGCGACAGATCCTAACGGCCATATTTGAGCCTGCAAATAACTAGGGATAGAAAAAAATGTTGACCGACCTTAACGTAGTTCCCTTTATGGTTGTAACAACTTTCGCGGAATAGTCTGTGAGATACAACTTGGTGGATATCTAGTCTGTCCAATACCGGATCGGCATACTAGAGACGGTATTAGGATAAGCGCAAAAACAAGTAGAACAAAACATTTATGACCTTGCTGAGACTTGCTGTGAAGACAACGATCTCGTAAATTTCGCCCATTTTCTTCAGAAAGTTGTCGACACCTGGGCGCTTGATGACATACACATTATGCCAGTTATATTCAATCTCAACGGGCACGACGTAGTCGGCTTGTGAAATTGACTGGGCGAAATTCAATGATACCACTCGTGAATCTAAAGACTGAAGAAAACACACCTTGAAACTGCTGTGCACCAGCGTTTCATCCAGGTCCAATACCAAGCATTTCCTGCCAGCGTGCTGAGGAGAGATTGGGGGAAGCAAAGGTCTTGGGGTGCCATCCTATAGTCCCCGAGTGAGCCTTTACAGCAGAGAACAAAGTAGATCAAAGGACCTACAGGACCTATGGGAATACCAGCGCCGCCATTGAAAATCAGCCGCTCTTCGTCATCCTCAATCTCCTCGAGTTCTTCCTCGGTATAGCTCGTTCCTTCAGACTCGTCACCATCAGCTACGAGAGCGTGCTTGTCGTGGACAGGTGAATCGCCTTTGGAGCCGGGAGGCTGGACAGCACCAGACGTCACGCCCTCGGTTTCATCTGGCGGCAATAAATGGTTTGTTGGAGTGGGTGGGAGCACAACGTCGACGTCGTCCGCATGAGGCGTGACTGGACGGACGTCGGTTACGATGGTAGGCTTTGCAGGCTCTGAAGGGGTCGGGTGGGCGGCCTCGTCTGGCAAAGAGGGCTTTTCGGACGTGACGGGGGTGGAGTGGAGGTCATCCTTGAGAGGCTGGTCAGGCTTTGGGAGGTCTTGGGTGGCGGAATCAAGCTCTATAGGATGTGCAGTGGAAGGGGCGATGCAGGGTAGGACGATATGGATGAGCTTTGAGAAGAAGGAGGGCGAGGGCGACTTTGAGCCATTCGGCGGCTGCTTAGACATGGCTTCCAAGGTGAACCCGCCACCAACCAGCCTTTGCCTTGTTATTTATTTAATCACCGTCACCTGACCAACGCGCCCCTCTCTTCCTCTTCAACCAGCTACCATGTTCCCAAAAGGCCCTCGCTTCAATCCTCCAAAGAGTACCTCTCTTTCTTCATCCTCTCTTTTCATCTCTAATTCTCTCTCTAGTCTCAGATGTTCCAGGTCCAAATGCTTATACAATACCCAAAGGTTCTCACTCAACAATTCATATTCCTCAACATACTCACATCGTCACCTTAGAATCCCAGCTCGACAACTACAAAAGAGGCGCCTTTCTCGAGAAGACAGATAGGTTCACACAGGAGAAAACTGCTCCTGCAGGTATGCTGCTCTTACTCGGTTTTCTCCACCATCTCACCCTCGTCTTCACTCAGCTCCTCTGGCCAAACCATCAGCACCAACAAACAAGGTCACCGATCGTGCTGCTCATGAACGCTATCAAATCTTGCAGAAAAAGGTGGAAGAATTGGAAAGGGTACACTTGGAAGACAAGAGGATAGTATGTCATTCCGTCATGGTGGTCTTCTCGATTGTTTTGTTTCTAATTCTCTTCCAGCACCAAGTCGAGCTCGCAAAGCAGAAAGAAGAGCTCGTACTCTATCAAAAGCTTGCATCCGAAAATGCAGAACGCTTCGAGAAACAGAAGATGCAAACTACCTTGCTAGAAACGCGGTTACAAGACATAAAGAAAGCCTCACTATCCGACCAAAGCGAACTCAAGGAATTACGGCACAAGGTCAGGCTACTGGAACTTGAACGCGACAAAGCATCTTCGAAACAACCAGAGATTATGGAACTCAAGAAGGCACTTGCCGCGCTAGAGGTCAAACGGAAAGAAGAGCTGAAGGAACGTGACAAGCGTATTCACGACAACGACAATTTGATCCAAACCGAACGAAAGAAACGCGTGTCTCTGGAAAAGAAGGTCGACGAACTAACGCAAGAGACAACATCTCTCAAGGCTGCGGCTCGCCAGTTTGAGACCCGTATACAAGAGGCCAAAGAACAGTCCCGAAATGCAGCAGAGGCTGTGACCAAAGTGCAGTCCAGTGGGAGCGATCGGGAGAACGTGTTAATCCAACAAGTAGATCAGCTACGCTCCTTGCTGCAATCTGCTGCAGAGCAATATGGCAACCTTGTAGCACATTCAGTCCCTGCAATCAAGCACGATGCTCTGCAACGAGAGTTTCATGCTTCCCAACTTCGCCAAGTCCGCCTTGAACGTAAATTGGCCAACTCAGAAGGCCAAGTCATTGAGCTAACCCACCTTATACGCCAAATCAAACAGCAAAATAGTGAACTTCACCACCAGCTGTACGACACGGTTTCGGAAATTGCTTGCTTGGCAACCTTCAAAGATACGCCGTTTTCCGAGGACGCTCTGCCTCTCTACGACTTGTGCGATGACATTCTCCGGGATCAACTGGACCTCGTTCAGTCAGACTTGCTCTGCGAGGCCTTGTTATCCACTTACCACCGCCTTAGGAGCGAAGGACTCCATGCCCTCTCTTCCGAGGCCATCGAAGCAATTGGCGACCTACAACGTCAGGCCGAACAGTGCGCGTCTGACCTGACTAGTACATTGGCATCTCACGAAGCCATCGCCAGTCGTTTGGAATCCATTCAGAAGCAGAACTTGGACCTCAAAGAACAGTTCGAGTCTGCCGATATCCTGACAGCAAAGTTAAAGTCGACAATCGCAGGGCTCGAGGCTCAACTATCCGAAGTTCGCGAAGAATTAGCTGCGGCATCTTCCCGACAATCTGTGGCGGTGAAGAAAGAGAGGGACATCATAAACAGGCTAACTGCCACAGTGCAGAAGAATCGTGCAGCCGAAGATGCCCTTCGCGCTGAAATCGAACAGTAAGTCGAGTCATTACTGAGCCGGGTCTGCCCTTTCTGAGATACCTACCATCAATCAGGTTAACGTCGGAATTGAGCGACGCTGAGCGTTACCAAGAGGCGTACTTGTCCCTGTCCGAAGAAGTTGCCAACCTGATCACGCGAAACCAAATCTGCGAAGAGGAGAGTGAACGCATCAGTAAATTCAACGCTGAGATTCTAGGGCATAACAACCCCGCCCAGAGAATCATGTATGTCGATCGCATTAGGAGAGAACTTGCAGAAGCCAAACATGTACGCGTCTATCTCCCACCGCAAATCGTTCACATGGCTAACGTCTAGACCTTTCATTTGAAGACCATAGCGCTACTTTCTCGGGAGCAGGATGACCTACTTACTCAGAAGGAAGACCTCCAGCGCGAGGTTGACATGTACAAATCTGTGCAAGTCCCTGTGCATCACAGGCCCCGAACGCACGTTACAAGAATCGCCCGACCACCGCTGGGTAACCTGGAAATGAATTACAGTACAGCCATGGAGCCAATTGCCCTGGCAAAAAGCAGCACCAAAGCTCTCTTTTCTGGAAGTCGTGAAGGAGATATGACGATTGACGAACTGACCTGAAGATGGTTTATGAGCAACACTGTACTTTTATCTGTAGAGTAGTATTTAAAATAATTTATGTTTTCGTTACTTTTGTAAACGACGACTCAGACGAGAAGGCCACGTGATGTGTCGAAGACGTCCCCAAATAATAATAATTTACTATTTAGCGCTTGCTTCTTGTCTCGTCCGTCTACTTCAATCATGTCGAGTAAGGACGCCAAAGGCGCTCGTAAGTCAGAAAGGAAACAATGTACATCTCCCTTACCATCTCATAAAGAAATGTTCCGTGTGTTGACATATTCACAGCTTTCCTTCTCAAGACGTATCTTGTAACCTACAACGTATTGTCCGCCATCGGATGGGCGTATGTATTCGGGCTCACTGTCACCCATCTGCTCAACCTCGATGGCAAGTCGGATGCCGTCTATGAACCCCACACGAAGACGGCCACGTTCGTATTATCTCGTTTTTTGCGATCCTTGTTGCCTTCACACAAGAACTCCTACTTCAGGGTCCAGACATTGGAATCGCGCCTTCCACCACTCCTTCAGACAATCTTCCATCGCGCAACCACGGCGTATACTCGCGTAGGAGTGCAGACTGCTTTCGTCCAGAGCTTTGCATTCCTGGAAGTCGTCCACGTCATCTTTGGATGGGTGCGTAGCCCGTTGCACACTACCGTCATGCAAGTTTCCAGTCGCCTCTTCCTGGTATGGGGTATAACCGAACAGTTCCCCGAGGTACGCCCTCTTTTGCATTCCGTGACACCTGAAGTTGCTTATCCACAGTCATGAACAGGTTCGCTCGAACCCCCTATACAGCAGTATGGTTCTTGCATGGTCATTAACAGAGATAATTCGTTACTCGTTTTACGCGTTCAACCTTGTCGGGCTGAACCCCCGTGTTCTCTCGTTCTTGCGCTATACGACTTTCTACATCCTCTACCCACTGGGCGCTTCATCGGAGGCTTTTCTCATCTACGCCACGCTTCCATCTTCGTCTCCTATCCCAGGTTGGCAAGCTTGGATCCAAGGAATGTGGAAGCCGACGGATTATGCAAGAGCTTTGCTGTTCGCCATTTGGTGGCCAGGTACGCGGTGCAGCATTATCTTATTCGTAGGCTGGGACTCACGACACAATTGACAAGGTCTATACGTCATGTACACTTACATGATTGTCCAGAGGCGCAAAGTCTTAGGAAAACCCAAAACTCTCAAGACGAATTAAAGACTGTAATTTGATGGTGCTACATACATACGCTGCAAGATTTATCGACATTTCGATTAGTCGCTGTTATTAATGCTAGGGGAAAAGCCTATCCTTGCTCCGTTCGCGTAATCAAAAGTAGTATACCCTGCCAGTATTTGTCAGTTAATTACTGTACTAAACGTCTTTTGAACTACTCACAGGATTTCAGAAATTCGTCTCCTGGTACAAATTAGTCACCTTTAACAGGCTGCGAGATATCTGAAGGACCTACCGATAATGGCTAGATTAGAAGGGAAGTCTTTCCCAAGGGATAAGATACCCCCGACACAATCTCTGAAGAAAATGAGCTATGAACGAAATCAACAAAATTTGTACTCACGGTGAATCACTCTGCACTGGTCCTATTGAATGCGGATGTTGAGTTCGAGACAAGTCCGGGATCGAACCAACGCACCCATATTGAAGTCCTGGCCATTAATTGCAAAATTCTCGCCTCCGAAAGACATGGACGCAGTGAACATGGTGTCGCATGGGTACGTATAGAACTCTTCAGAGAAGCTTGTGTCATGCTGACAACGATAAAAAAAGCGCGAAGTTAACTGACCTGGTCCGTATTCAGGCGCCGATTTGGAGCCGGGTATCTATTAGCAGAAAATATGTTAAAATGGTAAGTCTTTACAGCATTTGTCATTACCATGTCATAGAATCTGGATGCTATATCTTGCGGCAGATAAATGAGAGTCGTGCCGGTATCGATTGCCTGAGGTTTTAATATACGCAGAAGCATGAATAAGTGCCAACATCATGTGCTCATTAAACTGGAAGACGCGTACCGCAACGACATTGCTAGATGGGGCAGCAGTAGAGTTCACGGATACGCCGTCCAGAGAAATAGACCAGTAGCTCTATGGGCAAAGTTCATGAGAAACTTTGAGTGGCAGCGTGCATTCTGCAGACCTTTGAGACAACGGGTATCCAATACACGTCTCCGGTGACCTTTTCGTGGTCGATGCAACCCAGGCACAGCTACAAGAGAGTGTCATGATACCGTTTTCTAATGAAGTTCCGAACGAGTTGACCTCTGAGCCAGTTTCTTTGCCTCTTGTCAGATATACTGAAAATATCGGAGCCGCCAGGCGCTTCTGTATGATCAGATTCTCCATGAATGTAGGTTGTCCTGAAGCCGCTATGGAGCTGAAAGCCATTCCCAGAATCCCGCTATTGGGAAAGCTGTCAAAGTCAGCCGATTCGCTGAAAACTGCTCCGAAAGACTGGTGCTTAATGGACAGGTCTTGTATTGAGACAACATCCGTGGAGAGCATCGCAGAGACCTCGCCAGTGCCCTGCAAAAAAGACGGGAGAAAGTCAATATTGAGTTTCCAGAGTATGAGGAGACGCTTGGAAGTACTTGCATAAGAAACCTGGAATACAGTGCCATTGTTAAAATAACTTGAGCTAGTCGCTTTGTTAAACTGTTTATTAGCGCACGAAGAGCAGTCAGAAGGTATCCAGAGGTCAGCAGAGCCAGTGTCCACATCAACAGTTAGGTCTTGCGGAGGAGTGCCCACACTCAGAGTCCCATAGTAGAGCAAGTCAAGAGAACCACTGATCACATCTGTCAAAGGCATTTTTCCTATGCCAGATGTGACCAGAATTGGCGGAAGGAGAGATTCTTCAGAGGGGTCCAACCCAGACGACTGCAGTAAAGTGGCATTGCGGTCAGGAAGAATGATCTCGGATGGGCTGCCTTTGAGCTCTAGAAATTTATCTGCATCTTTGTATTTCAGGAGAAGTCCTTTTATCTCCTGTTTCTAAAAAACAGAAGAGCGATATTCTAATTTCAGCAATATGGCGGAGGGAATTTTGTTCGTAAGTAGCCTCACAACGGGATTAGGGTCAAATAAACGCTGTGATGTGTTTAGCCTGGAGCTTGATTCTGATGGGACCGTCCGGCGGCGAAGCGAAAGGAGAAAGGCCATGTTGTTTGGCTTTGAATTTAAACCAGAACTGGGCATACGTATTCGAGGTGCGGGCGAGCCGTAAGCCTTGCTTGCCAGAAGCATTAGATAGAAGGATGAAAGCAGAGTATACCACAGGCACATGTCAGAATAAGAAAGGACTCAGCAGTAGACTGTTGGGTTAAGCCTAGGGCCTGGTTTAGTTAGGCGCCAAAGTTCTGTCACGTGATCTCATCTGGAACTTTCAGTAAAGTTCGAGCGACGAGCTACTTAAAACACACACTGTTTCTTTTAAAGTTGGTAACCACTGTCTACTACCACTCAATGGCATCCTGTCAAACATATGCATCCTCGTCGCATATTCGACATCCCTGGTTCGACACTACCGTCATGAAACGCAAACACCGCGAGACTGTGAGTCCGGAGGAGGACGCCCACTTCTCGTCCAAAGCGCTACCCCCACCCAAACGACTGCGCTTTACGAACCTCGAGAACGGGTTTGCGCACATGTCTCTAGGGTCTAATTCATTTCCATCTTCGGCTTCATCTGCGTCCGTGGAACCGTCATATCCCCAAGTCCACGAAGTGTCCGTTCCTGTCCAGAACATGGATATGGACATGTCTACTCCTACACCAATTACTCACCCCGATTCTACTTCTACATACGAGACGTCTTATACAGTTGAAGAGCCCAAGGCCCCCGAAGTTGCGATGAAGACCTCTTCGTGGTACGAGCCAGAACCCAATCGTAGGTTCTTGTTTCCTCTCATCCGCACTGCAGGAGCTCATAGTACCCGAAATACAGGAATAATTATCACTGACATGGATTCATTTACGCAATCCGACGACGATGAGGATGATGGAATCGTTTCAGTGAATCCTGCCCTTCTAGATCGTATGCGGAAGCGTGCACTTCAGTCCTCAACATCAACGCCAAGGATCCCAGTGCCTCCAAGTACGAGTCAAGCTCTCGTGCTTTTCCAACCTCTGCCTCTAATGAATGGAGACTTGGAGGTGGCGAAGGCTCGAGATGAGAGGCAGAAACAAGCAGCGACCGCGAGTAAAGAAGAGCCTGTCACCGACGAAGACGCGATGGACGTAGAACCATAATTTTATACTAATTTCAGTAGATAAGCAAATAACACTGTACATAATTTGAAGACCAAAAAGTGTATAATTCAAAACCAAAAGAACGCATAAAGATAGTCAAAGGTTACTACTAAGATGAGGATGGGCCGGAAGTACCAAATTGAATCATTTCTTCTGTACGTCTTTGCATCTCTAGTTCAGAGGCTGATGCGTACATCTGATAGGAAAAGTTGGAGTGATGTTGCCTGGCGTGAGCGTGAGGATGGGGAACGTGGTGCATTTGCATTACACCAGGATAGGGTGAGCTAAGAGTGATGGGTGCAGAGTGCATGGCGCCTGGGCCCTTCGAGGGTGCGGGAGCGGAGTGTCCCTGATGCTGCTGGTGCTGGTGCTGGTGAGGTTGGGGCTGTGGTGTGTACAAAGAAGGGGTGTGCTTTGGCGGCTGAGGTTGCGCTTGGGGCGTAGGTAAATGGCGCCGATAGTCAATATTAACATTGAGAGCTGCCTGACGCTGCTGTTGTTGCTGTTGTTGTTGCTGCTGCTGCATGAATGGAGATTGGGCAGGCATAGGGGATGGAGAAGGGACGGGTGGTGAGCGCTCGGACTCTGGAGACATTTGGAGATTATCTTCATCCATGTCATTCTCGATATGAGAAGGCCCGTCCTGAGCAGAGTTCTTTTGTGCAGCTATCTCCTCTGCGGTCAAGAAACGGCCGCCTGGGCCCCTGGGCCGTCTCATGGCATGCTTATGACGAGATTCATGAAGGTATGGCTGAGATAAAAGGATGTGTGAGACGAGAAGGATCGAGAGAGAGAGGGGTAGGACTGACCTTGCGCTGCCTGGAGAGACGATGTACTTCTTCAAGACGAGTCCTGGCTACTCTGCGCTTGAGAATACGGAAATACTGTTTGGCATTTACATATAGAGGTTCCTCGTCAATGGGATTTGAGTTTCTGTCAGGAAAGAGATTTTCAAAGAAGTTTGGAAAGAGATCAGAATGCAGATCTCGGTCGGATGTCTCGTTCTGCATGGCAGCAACAGCAGCGATTGGCTCAACAACGCCATTGGCTTTTACCTTGTCACCACCTGTCACTGTCACTCTCCTCTTTCAATCATGGACGCTAAGCTCAAGGCTCTCAAAGTCGTCGACCTCAAGCAGATCCTCGCAAAAGCCAACGTTTCTGTACCCGCAAAAGCAACAAAAGGCGACCTTATTACCCGCATACAAGCCAGCAAGCAGGCTCTCGAAGCCTATGCAGCTATATACCCTCAGGATGACCTCCTTGCTCCCCCAGAAGAGTTCGTTTTTCCTCTTTCTTTGCTATTCTTTCGCCTGGACTCATCGTCGCTTCCTTCAGAGTCGACTGGAACGATGACCAGATAGAGCCTTCTGCCGACACTGTCCAGCAGCAGAAACCCAAATCCAATAACCAACCTGCCGTTCCTCCGACTGCTAAACCGGCTTCGTCATCTGCGCCCGCCCCTGTTCCAGAGGCTGATTCGGAAACAGCAACCACAGCTGCGACTACACCAGCACCCGACCAACAGCCAGCAGTGGACGCAACTGAGACTGATACAGTAGACGAGGAGCTTGAAAAGAGAAAGAAGCGTGCTGCTCGCTTCGGCATTGCACTCGTGGAGCCACAGCAACCGAAATCCAAGGCTGCGCCCAAGGCGGCTGGAAACCCTGCGCCAACTGCAGCAGTTGATGTTGTGAGAAGCCTTGTTCCTTATTGTTGTCTCCATAACGCCAGCTAACCAGCACTCATTCAGGACCCAAAGAAGTTGGAAGCAAGGGCAGCACGGTTTGGCATTAAGCCCACTGCGAACCCACCTGCTGCCACAACCAACGGCAAAAAGCGTTCCTCACCAGAAACTCCTGAAATTGACGCTGAGGAACAAGAAAGGCGTAGAAAGCGCGCTGAGCGGTTCGGTGCTCCCGTATGTCATATATTTATTCTTCCCATTGTGATTCATCGTCTCACGACCGTGCTCCTGACAGAACAAAGCATGATTTTTATATATATTCACCTCTTGCGGAGGTTCCCCTTGAATACCTATGTACCTTGCAACACTAATTCGATTTTTTTTTCGTTTGTATCACTCACCCCGTATTCATGGGTGATATTCGCCCAATATTCGCCAGTTCAAACGCGACCAGACAATGCACGGTCTTGACACCGCCTCGACTTGATCATGTGATCGATCCTCCCAACATCATATTCCTCAGACGCCCAAATATCTTTGCCCTTGGCCCTTCTTTTGCCCTTAACCTCTCTTGCTCCCCTTGACCCTGCTTCATCCCTTTCTCATTTGCCCTTTCGCTCCACAGGCACTATAAAACTCGGGTCGAGTCGTTTCGAAGATTGTACCTTCAGCATGCCTTCAGTTAAGAAGTTGACCGACATGGGCTGGACCACAGCTGATGCTTTATGGTACTATACCCCTCTCAGCGAACCTACTTTATCTTCTGAGCTCGAAAGACTCTCTTTCGCCCAAACCATCAAGGATACTGATGTCGTCAGCTTTCAACCATGCCCTGATCCTGAGCAATACAGCCAGGATCGATACGTCATTCAAGATTGGGCATTACCTAACGGCATCTGGACTTTCCGTGCCATTTTTGACGGTGCGCACAGCGGTATGCTTGATTATCATAGAAACATAAATTTATTCCAACCGCAAGGCCATGCTGGGCATGATACCGTCGATTATACCAAGGACAGACTACCTGATATCGTCCAGAAAGAGCTGCTCAAGATGCTTGGTAAGGGGGACGGATACACTCCAGCAGACGTCAGCGACGCGTTAACCAGAGCCATATCTGAGTTTGACAAGTCCATTGGAGAGGCTCTTCTCAAGCTCTTCCCAGACGCAGATGCACTAGCCAAACTCTCTGACGAGGAGATACACCGTGTCATCTCTTCTCAAAGAGTGAACCAAGACATCATTCTCCATTGCGAACGCGGTACTACCGTGCTCATTTCCTTGGTCAGTCCCGTCAAGTCCGATATTTGGGTAGCCAGTTTGGGAGACTGTGCTGCTGGTGAGCGCCGTTTCCACACAAAAAATCTGGATTTAATTAGGTTGCCTCAGTGCTTGGGACCACGGATTCCGCAGGAGAGTGGTCGGCCACCGTTCTCAGCTCAGCTCATAATGGTGAAAATGAAGTAGAGGCGAACAGAATCAGGAGTGAGCATCCAGGTGAACCCGAATGCATGCTCGACAATCGCGTTTTAGGTGCGATTGCAGTCACACGAGGTCAGAGCGACGTTACAAATCCCGTACATGAACCAGCCTCACATTATTACAATAGCTGTGGGCGACTTCAGCTTCAAGCTTCCTGCGGTATATACCGAGCGAGTCCTGTTTAATGCACGGCCCGACTCCGTCATGCCAGATAAAGTGCGCAAATACATCGGACGCAATCTCACACCGCCATATATGACCGGAGTCCCTGATGTCAAACATTTGAACCTGTCAGCGCTGGGGTCGGAAAAGACGGTCATGGTTATGTGCTCAGATGGCCTAGTCGATCTGTCCGACGATCGACTGAAGCTGCACGAGGTATTGTCCAAGGCGTGGGTCAAATTGGTTGGGGAGCACTATGGAGACGGACAGAATTTGGCATTGAGACTTTTGCGGGATGCGCTTGGAGGAGAAGATTCAGAGAAGGTGTCGAGGATGATAACAGTGGAAATGGGATTCAGATGGATGGACGACACAACTATTTTGGTTCAGCGACTGTAAATTTATGTCTTAAATTATTCTTGTTTGCCAAGGGTATCTACAACAAACACGACTTTGATTATCTTTCAGCTTCCTAATTACTAAGATTCTCTATAAGCATCTATTACTTCGACCACTACCATCCTCCCTTTACAATGGCAGACCAACTCCCCCCCGATACACAGCTCTTCACATGCCTGTCATGCTCTATCGCCTTCCTTACACCAGAGGACCAAAGTTGCTATTTTTTTTTCTCTTCCCGTGGTGTCTTTTCGCTGACTTACTTTTGCAGGAGTTCACTATCGTTCAGACCACCATAGGTACAACATGAAGCGTCGCGTTGCATCGTTACCTCCCATCAGTGAAGCCGTGTTCAATCAGAAAGTTATTGAAAGGAGGACGGAGACTGCGATCATGTCCTCTGCAAAAGGATCTTCATGTGAAGTCTGCAAGTAAGCTTCTCACAATTTATTTCATCTTTTTTTTACCTTTTCTTATTGCTCCCTATTGTTAGTAAATTTTATACCACGGAGAATGCATACCGCTCCCATATTCAGTCGAAGAAACACAAAGAAAATGAGGCCAAAGCAGCCTTGAGACCTCGTTCTTCCGCGCCGGAAGAAGAAACACCGGCCGCAGGCACAGACATGGTCGAATCAGCTCCAGAGGCAGTAATAGCCCAAGAAGAAGAAGTAAAGGAGGCTACGGCGGATCCAGCTTCAAAAGACACAGAGGAGGACGAGGATGAAGTCATGAAGACTATCGACGAGAAGATTGCTGCGGCTCGATCACGGCTCTCCGAGAAGAATTGTCTGTTCTGCAACCATGTTCCTTCATCTCTGGAGGATAACTTGACACATATGTCCATCGCCCACTCATTCTTCATCCCTGATGCCGAGTATCTCGTTGATTTGTCTGGCCTGATCACCTACCTTGGAGAAAAGATTGCCGTCGGAAACGTTTGCATATTCTGCAATCAAAAAGGTCGCGAATTCCGGAGTATAGAGGCAGTGCGAAAGCATATGGTGGACAAAAGTCACTGCAAGATTGCGTACGATCGCGAAAAGGATCGTCTCGAACTCTCTGACTTCTATGATTTCTCATCATCATACCCCGACGCCGGCTCGGAACAGAAGAGAATCAAAACGAAGTCTGTCGACGGAGAAGAGGAAGGGGAAGACTGGGAAGACGCAGACGATGTTGATGACGAGGATGTCGACGAGATCGTGGACGAGTCCGCTTCAGATGCTTCCACCGATTCAGAAGATGATTCTGAGGACGACTTGCCTGAGAACCAGCTGACATACGGTGACACAGAATACGAACTTGTTCTGCCTTCTGGTGCTCGTATAGGACATCGGTCGATGCGAAGATACTACGCACAATCTTTCCCAGGCGCTCCTCGAGGAAACAAACCAGAAGATCCCGATTCAGGCGCTGCTCTCATTCGTCGTTTATTGGCGGACAAGAATTCTGCATTAGTGCCTCGTAAAGGCGGATTCGGGGCCTTTGGTAGTGGTACGGACGTAGTAAAGGCTAGAAATCGTGGAGAAGCAAGAGAAGCAGGAAGACACGTTAAAGAATTCAGAGATCAAAAGCGCAGGGAGGATTTCAAGACTAAGGTCGGATTCGTCCACAACTCCCAGAAACATTACCGTGATCCATGTGAGTTTCTACGCTCTATTCCTATTCTGAAATTCAAGATGCTGATTTACATGCTTGTCTTTCCTCAGTACTCCAGGTTTGTTCTCTGCCTACTTCGCAGCCATCGCCTTTACTGACCTCTTTGACCTTTAACAATTGCAGTGATTCAGCCAGTCATGCGTTCCACTTACTTAGATTTCATCATGCATTGGTTGAATGTCTACACTCGTTCATGCATATGCAGCTAACCTCACTATAATAATGCGGTCCTTTGTATTATATTATATCTAAGAACCAAGATGGAATAAGAAACAGACAAATCCGAAGGGTATAAAACAACAATGGACATTGCAAACATAAGACAGCACGAAACGACTAAAAGGATCCATCTTCAATATAAATATGCTGCAGGGACTACTCCTTCCTGTCCTGTTCGAACATCGCGCGCGAACCACCACCTGTATCCCATTGTCAATGACAATTCTCTGAGGATTGACACAAAAAGACTTACGCATGGTCTCTATCATCCAGCACCTCTATTTCTGCTCCAGAAGACATCGGCAGCTCCCCTTCTCCTGTGCCATCGAAAGAGTACCTAGCATGCGCCGGTCGACTCCTCTCTTCAGCAAGCATTCCTCCAACTGCATCTGACGGTGTCTCCGCGCGCATATAATTGCTAGCGTCAACGGATCCGAACGGATCCTGTTCGCCGTGGGGACTGCCCATAGCCTGTTCCTCTTTCTCCGAGTTGTAGTTGCTGTTACTGAAGGGACTTGTTCCTACAATGGTAGTGCGGGTGGCAGCATTGATGTGCTCCAAAAGTGAAGAAGGACGATGAGAGTCGTCATCTTCCTCTTCCACGGCGTCATATTTAGCGAGTTTGTCATCCTTTCTAGAGAACAAAGTCCACAATATGCCGATCAATGCCAACAGGAATACAACGCCGGCTGCAATCGCAATAGAGATTAGGATTACCACTCCAGTAGCCAAAAAGTCTATACAAACGACCGTCAGTAAACTGTGATATGCATGTGATGACATTAACAAAAAGCTTACGGCGTTGACTGAAGCTGAAGGACGCGAAGGAGTGGAAGAGTGAGGAGACTGAACCACTTGAACCATCGGCACTGGTAGAAACGATATATGGGAAGACGTTTTCTCCGTCGTACAGAGCAGAAGATGCATTTCCAGAAGGAGTGGAAAGACTTCCCGAAATCATGAGCATCCTATCACCTTCGATAACCCCATTGCTCGCATGAGAGCCTTGAAGAGGAACCATCACAAGCTGAGCAACTGTGGTGCCTTGTTCAAAGGTGGACCCTACAATGAAACCGAATTCAATATAATTTCCAGTGGTAAATTGCAGAGGGAAAACAACCTAGCGTATTCCATTTTTCGCCGTTCCAGAATGACAAAAAGGATGATGAGCCATCGCTAGTTCTAAACAACGTTAGCTTTCTAAATCTTTCAAAATACTATGGCCATGTACTCACTTTCCGGCAGCGAACAAGCTACTCGCGTTACCGCTATTGACTTCGAGGGCTGAGATAGGGCCAGGCAGATCTGAGCCAGCACCAACTGAGGTCCAAGTTGCGTTATCGAAGGTGTACTGTACGACATTAGATTGGGTATTTCCCGATAGAGAGATAGATCCAGCGGCAACAAGAGTATTTTGATTATTCTGTAAAAAAAAAAAAAAAGAAAAAAAAAAAAGTGTTGAGTAGAGTTACAAAAAATTCTGGAAAAGCTCACGTACGGCATATACCACAGTTGACACTTCTCCTTGTATACCATTACCCAAAGCGTTCCATTGTCTCGTGGACGTGTCGAGACTGCAAATAGCTTGGCAGCGCAGGGAACCTGCTTGCGCAAAGGAGCCTGCGACAATCAAAAGGTTGGACTTCGTAGACGACTTAGAGATAGATCGGACAACGACGTTTGACCCGGCACTTCCTTGCAAGGATTGGATCCCGTTCAGGTCCCATTCGTTCTTCGACAAGTCGTACAATGCAAGGCCATTCACGCTAGCTCCTGTAATCGTAAATTCACCTCCAACATAGAGGGAGTTGCCATCCACGAAAAGAGCCCTGACTGTGCCGTTGATTTGAGGACCAGCAAGAGCTTGGATGTTGAATGACTCTGGGTCAATGATTGCCACGCCTGATGCAGGAGTAGAGGACTCCGGTGGAGTGAAAGAAAAGTTACCTCCAACGATAGTCAACTCTTTGGAAGAATTGGTCCAGAAAGCACCTGCCAAAACAGCTGGAGCTGAAGCGGGGAGAGGAGCAGAAAGGGGGGTTTGTTGTTGTTGGGTCGTAGGCGACTGACGTTTGAGAAGGTGGGAAAGCTTAACGTGAGACATCCAGGCACCCGCCGAAGGTAGATGAGAGCGGCGGCGAGATGAGGTGGCTGCAGGGGCAACAGACGATACAGCGCCTCCAAGTTGAACCGGGAGAGGAGACACCGAAGGGCCATCGTTGCCTCCGTTCTTGAGCATCACAAGTCCAGATGCTCCAAACCTTTGGGATGCCACAACATTACCGGCCACGAACTGGGACTCGGAAGTACCATTTCCGACAAAAGTCATTTTACCCACAACAAGACCACCACTGCTAACCCACGTGCCAGTCTTGATATCCCATACGGCGAAACCAGGAGATTCCGTTCCACCATTGCCATCTTCTGAGCGTATTTGAGTGAAATTACCCGCCACCTGAAGTTGACCGTTCGACAAGCTCAGGCTGGAGACATCACCATTGACACCAGTTGATAAAGACGACCACGAATTCTTTTGCACGTCGTACAGAGCAATGCCACCAAGTCGACCTTGCTGAGACTTGGAACCCGTGTCTGTGAAGGAGCCTCCGACGAATAATTGATCTCCATCAAGAAGGAATGATGAAACGTCGCCGTTCAGCCCTCCATCCGCTAGAGAAGTGAGCGAACCGTCCTTGAATGCCACGATATTCGAAGATCCTGAAGCTGGGCCACTCGAAATAGTGAAGGCACCACCGACGAATACAGCGGAAGGATGGTGGGCAACAGCGTTAATGCCAGACTGAGAGGATAATGAAGCGGTCCCGCCAATCCCACTCAAAAGGTTAAACCCTAAATTGTCGAAGGCACTCAGAGTAGAGTTTGGGAACACTTTCGTACCATCAACTGAAGGATTTGGAGCTTGCGCGGAGCGAGGCCATTCCAAAAATCCAAATCCGTGTGCTACACCGAGCTGGGTACCGGCAGCTTGGCTTGCTGTAGCATTCGCCGAAGAGGTGGGTGTTGCGGACTTCAAAATCATCTGTACTCTATCGGCGACAATTTCGTAGTTCCCGTTTTGACCAGATCCAGCGGGTTGGTCTGCCAATGCCATATGTATGGTAGTGACAAAGTCAGGCGAAGAAGGAAGTATAGGGCCACTATAAAGAAGAACGGTGGCATCATCTTTATTCTGTTGGGAGATAGTGCTGATGAAGGGGTCAAGACCGGGACCAGGGAAAACAGTGACTTTTACACTCGTGCGAAGAGGGCAGTCTTGCAACGCGGTACAACCTGGAATTAGGAGATTTATGTCGTAGTTTCCGGCTGCAGAAACATATGGAATCCAAGTAAAGGTTGGAGCGGATTTGGGGGATGTATTAACGGGAAATTCTGATGTTAAAACAGCTTGGATGGTGGCTGGAATATTTGTGTTGACGACCTTGGAAATCCAGTTGCCAGTCTTAGTCGTGTTGGAGGGGTTAGGAGCGAAACATGATTCTGCATTGTTAGTGTCGATTGATGAGGCGAAGGCGCCCGAAGAAAGAAGCTGGAGTAAATGCAATCCGGGAGATGAACCAGTGAACTGGGATAGTGTGATCTGGACGCCGGTAATGGCAAGAGGACCGTCGAACAGGAAGTCCTGGTACAAAATGGACGAGTCGACGGACAAAGGACAAGGATCCGTGCAAGTGTTGTTGAGACCTGTCGAGGGGTCGATGTATTTCAGCTGCCTGACGTTGTTGTCTGGGAGGGTAGTCACACTAACGAAAACGCATTGAGAACAATAGTCTTAGTATAAACAGTAGTGGAGGCGCACCTGAAGCCAGTAGTTCCGTGGTTTGGTTGGAACGTATTGCCGAGGCGTATTCCACTCGCGGACAGAAACGAGCCTGTGCGCACAATGATTTTTGGTGTTGCAGTGTCAGCGGCGAACCAGGAATTCCCACTACCATCGGGGCCTGATGGGCATAAGGTGTTGTGGATATCGTTAAAACCTGATTCTGATGATGATGGGGCGGTGACATCTGCATTTTCCAAAGGGACAGGAACGAGCGAGGAAGAGAAGAGGGATGCACCAGCGGAGAAAGGCACGTTAGGGTTGTTAGTACCGTTCAAAACGACGTTTCCGTTTCCGAAAGACGTGATGAAAGAGCCTGCAAAGAAGAGGCTCGCGTCTGAGGAGTTGCTGGTGATGGAATGCACTTCGGCTTGCTGGCCGGACACGCCTTTGAAGGGTGCTCCTGACCATGAATTTGCCTTGGGGTCGAAGATGGCAATGGAGGAACCCGGCGAGGTGAAAGCGCCTCCCACCCATACTTTGTTGTCCTTGTCGTCACAGAAAAGGGTGTTTATCCTCCCATTAGGGCCACCTGAGCCGAGAGCTGCGACGGCATTGGTTGACGGGTCGAATGAAGCTATGTTGGCGATGGAATTGCCGTCTATCGAAGAGAATTCTCCAGCAAGGTAAAAAATATTATTGAGGGGACAGCCAGCGAGGATGCTTCCGCCCGAGTTGGTCGAGGCAATCCGCGTAAGAGAACCATCGCTGGCGCGGGACAAAAGGGCGGCGGTGGTAGAATCGAAAGCGACGGAATTGTTGGAAAACAAATCTAAGCCTGCGAAAGCACCTGCGAGGCCGACCTTGCCCATGCGGTCGAAATCGACCTGAGGGAATGCAGACGAAGAATCATAGAGAGAGATGGTGAAGGCGAGGAGTAGAGAGGATATTTGTATGAACATCTAGCAGACCATGCAGGATGTCGGGGTATATGGCTAGGTAAGTGAAAGAAAGAGGAAGAAAGGAAAGGAACGTAAGGAGTTGCACAGATATTGCGCGACTGTATAGTGATACACACCGTCAAGGTTGGAGAGACCAAGAACGTTGAAAGGACAAAGGCCAGTTTGTTGATCCCACACGACTCGTCGTCAACCAACTCGCGTCTTATGTAATCATTCATTAACTGCCGTTGTATTCCGTCTCTAATAACTTGTATCTACTTTCTCGGTACTACTCCGCTCATGTCCACGTTCATCCCAACCTGGTTCAAGAATGGCGACGCTTGCTCTAATGCCCTGTTCACGCACTCCAGTCAGTTTTCATTTCATACTCTCCCCCGCCTCACTCACTGTGGGTAGCTGAATCGACGGTAGCTTGGTCTTTCTGCATCGTTGACCAGCATAGTGTCTGCAGAAGCTTCTGCTTGTTGAGCCGTGTGCTTCGCATTCAGTGACAGCCAGTAATCGCGAGGTGCCGTGTACAATGCGATCCACCGCGTCAAGTACACATCGTCGCCAGCCTCGGGGGCCAATTTAAAGAATGCAGCGGTTGCTAATCCGGCTAGCGCGACGTTCCTCCAGAATGGACTGCCAAATGCTACGTAGATTTCTTGTAAGAGCCAGCGCAGATTCAGGGAGCAGGTCGGTCAAACGCACTTTCTGCTGGGTAAACTGTAGAATCTTGGTGGTGGTGCTGATGGTCTTCGTGTCCATGGGACGAGGATGCAGCCCTTCGTTGAGCTGCGAATACACCTCGTGTGCGAGAAGAAACCACCAAGGCCCTTCGGACGAATGACATGGGGGATACGGAACAGTGGCTAGCAAGTACGGGTTGTATACTAGTTCAAGCTCAATGGCATACGGCAATGGGCGTTCTTGTTTGGCATCAATTCTTTTAGCATCAAATCCTAACAAGTTATTCTTAGCTCAGACTACAAATAGAAACGTATGCAAGTCTCTAGAGTTTCGGATATGATTTTATAATAGCGAAATAGCAGTTTTATGCCAATACATACGGAATGCGCATTCTTTTAACGAGTTCCATATCCCCACTTCGGGTCGTGACTCCGTCCAATTCCGACGACACCCCAGAGTGTCATTATATCGCGTTAGGATATGACCGTCTCCGCAAAGTGTTCAAGCCATATCCCAGTCAGTTAAGTGGTTGTGAGTAGGCTTGTATTTCTTGAACCGTAATTAAATATGCAATTATGGATAAAATTTCCGGCTAGCGTCGCAACCAAATCTTGGAACGCATAATATAGTCCCCCTCGTCTCACATGTTTAGCGCATTGCATTATTAGAAAGAGATGTCTATCATAAAAGTCAGTAGGTGGAACATTATTAGGGAGGCAAACAACTTGCATATGTTATTATATTGTTTGCCATTGAGACGGTCAGTTGCTGTCTCTATTTCTCCGTTCCCGTATTCTCTCGCGCATTTCATGAGCCGCGCGCCGGGTACCCTCGGTGCCCGTCCAACCCCTTCGCGACAGGAAAGCAACCAGACGAGGTGTAAAAGCTCCAGTGAGACCGATTCTCACTGGAAGGAACAGTGTTTTGTGGATTGTATATGCTAGCACGAGCATCGCATAGAGACCTTCCTGGCCGCCTTGAGCGTTGGGATTCGACATGCTTTCTATCTCGTCTCTGCCAGGGTCCGCCGGCCTTGACGGGAAAAACTGAACGACTGTCGACTTGACGCTGGCGGCTACATGGGATACGTATTCTGCACCGAGCAGATTAACCCCGACAAACGCTACGCCAAAATCCAAGGCGGACAGGACGAGGTAGACGCCGAGAGCATACCATCCATATGACTTGATGAGATGTTTGAGGCGCTGAGTGAGAGATTGATCTGCGCGTTCGTCGCTTTTTTGACCTGGAGGAGGAGGGGAAGAAGGCTGAGATGCGAGCTTGGCATGAAAGCGAGTGAAGTGACGAGCACTTGAGACGCGAGGGGTGTTGGTAAGTGCCGATCTTGCAAGACGAATATTGGAGACAGGAAGAAGAGGGGCTGTTACTCTAGGCGCAAGAGATTTTAGGACGTTGAGCCTAGGCAGAATGCCCCGCATTATGGTGGTAGAGAATCAAGGAGGGAGGGTGTGTCAGAGAGATATCATGGAAATAATGTAGGTCGTGCCGGGGCGATGATGTAGACAACGACGGAGGGTCATGTGATCCCGGGTAGGCGATCCCCTTTTGAGGATTGGACGGCTAAAATTTTGAACTGATCCAATAATCAGCTTGTCCTTGCAGGCTACCCACCAAGCACCCTCTGAAGAGACTTGAGAGTCCTTGATACTTTCTGTCAGGTCTTGTCTCTATATCCTCCTTTTTCTATCTGTTTCCCCCCAGTTCATGTCTCCAGCCGTCGCCACTCGCGCCCAATCTCTCTCAGCTTTGCGATAGCATAATTCACTCATGTCACAAGCTCCCACCGACGATTTTCAAGCTTCTGCCCCTTTCGAGGGTCCAGAAAAACTTCTCGAAATCTGGTTCGCCCCTTCAGCAGAGGATGTTCCTATCCTCGAAAATTCCTGTGGTCAAAAGACCGGTCTCCGTACCGTCAGTCGCCAAACATGGGAAGATATGTTGGACATTGTAAAGTGCAAGGTGTTGAGCGTCATTGAAGGTGCGGAAATGGACGCCTACTTATTAAGGTCTGTTGCCACTCCTATCCCTATTATTACTTGTCAATCTTACTCAGTCTATAGCGAGTCGTCTTTTTTCGTCTCGCCACACCGTCTTATCCTCAAGACTTGCGGCACAACTTTGAACCTTTTGGGTTTGCCACGCATCCTAGAGATCGCTGCTAGGAAGGCTAATCTGACATCTGTATACCGATTCTTCTATTCTCGGAAATCTTTCATGTTCCCAGAACGGCAATATGGTCCCCATCGAGATTGGAAACAAGAGGTTGAATACCTCGACCAGTACTTTACCAACGGAGCTGCTTATACTATCGGCAAAGTCAATGGCGACCATTGGTTGCTATACATCACAGGCTCGGACGGATTTTCCTCTGACGTGCACCCACATATCCATCACCTTGCATCGGAAGATCGGCACGTAGACTACACCATCGAAATCCTCATGAGTGATCTCTCACCAAAAGCCCGCCAGCCCTTCTTTTTCTCCGACCCAATCAGCGACGGCACCGATGCCACCCCAGCCTCTCAGGCTGCAGACATCTCCGAAAAACTGGGCATCACCAGTATCTTCCCGCCATCTCTCACCCATCTCGATGCATATGCCTTTCAGCCTTGCGGCTATTCCTCCAACGCCCTCATTAAATGGGGACATGAATCTCTCGAGGACGATTTTGAGCATCAGTTGCCCACAAACGGTGATGCTGCTAGCCACTTTGGCGAAGGTTACTACACCATCCACGTTACTCCAGAGGAGGGATGGTCGTATGCCAGCTTCGAGTGCAATGTCCCCCTTTCCACTTCAAAAATATCCCACTCAGGAAAAATACCTGACCTCAAGTCTCTCGTAAAACGCGTTGTCAACATCTTCGAGCCAGGGCGGATAACATTGACCTTGTTTATATCGAGCGAAGACAACGACACGGGGGAAGAGCTCGCCGTTGAGGCCGCTCAAAAGGCTTTCAAAGTCGCCCTTACTGAATCTCCGATCTCTTTCGGATCGGAACAGAAGACTTATAGGAGAACCGACAAGATCAACTACGAATTTGGAGGATATGATTTGGCATTTGCTAGTTTTGAATTGAAGTAGAACATTGCTGTGTATGTACAATATAGTAGGCCTATGTGACTGTAAGATAAGGTAGTGATTCGGATGATGAAACCGGACGCGATGATATTTGAAAGAGAAAAAGGACTGGTTATGTAGTACTCGTATTAAAAAATACAAAAGGACATTAAGTATTGATATTATAAGGTGTGTATAGTGCCGTTCGGGCGAGGTACTCGCAATGATACAGTGCACTTCTGCGATGCATAAATACGACAATAAAAATGTAATTCTCATTGACACTGCTCGAGCTAATCACTGTCCGTGTCTTGCGGGTTGCAAACTGGGCATAAGCTGACGTACAAATCAGCCATAGGCCAAGTGATGCAAGCCTGAGAAGAAATAAAGAGGTCTAAATTGGATGATGTAAACTTTAAAGCAAGAGCACTTACGTATCTGAGGCGTAAGATTGTGTTGACCATTTGGGTGGCAGATGAGTGCGAGCGGTGCGCGTAGGTCAAAATGTCATACAACTGCTCTCGAACTGGCAGTATATCAAAGTAATGATTCTACGTGGAGATGTCCATTAATTCATTGCAGCAAGTCAGTGAGATTTGAACGTAGAACGTTACCTGTAAGTCTTCCTGTTCGGAAGGTGGTTTTGAAAATACCGCGGCATATCGCCTTCGATAAGTATCTGACATAGCTGGGTCCATGGCGAAAACCGAATCGCGTGGTATCATAATGAGGTTGTATCTTTCCGAACCTAAGCAAAGCTTATGCATCGCTATCCACGAGCGCAGCCGCTCCGAGAGGTGGTTCGTATTATCCCTCAGAAGAGAATCTCTTATTGCAAGATACTTTTCCAGAGGAAACGAGGCTACTTCCTGCAAAGGCCTCATCATGTTGTCCAAGAAGAAGGATAGCCGTCTTTCAAACTCAAGACGGTCTGTCATCGTGCTGGCATCCAGTCGATGCAGCGCGTCGAGAATATAGTCCGGCAGAGGACTGCAAGAAGGATGTTGCCACGGTTCAATGAACGAGGTTCGCGGCACGACGTCCTGCCTTCTATGAGGTGCGGTTTCCTGGTGGGATGGTGATGGTGCAATTCGTGTCCTGGGGTCCGGCGGCGTCAATGGAGAAAATTTAATGGTCCTCGGATGCGACATGTCTGCAGTAAATCGACCAGTATGATTGCAGTCCTGGTCAGAGGCCCTGCGCATGGTTTCTGAAAACATCGAGGATGCGCCCGGGGTCTGTGCTACAGCAATATTGTGGCCATAGAAAGTATGGTTGTTAAGGCTTCCACGTCTGATTTTGTCAGGGTCATCAGCTGTTCCTACAGGTAAGAGCGTCTGGCGGGAATTCAACGACGATGTATGCGTGTTACTAGTAGGATCCTGGCTGGCTTTGCGTGATAGCCTCTTCTTCGGCGTATAATTGCACTCGGCTGCAGGAGAAACCTCGACACACTTATTGCAAATAGGCAGATTACGGTCGCACTGGAACATAATGTCGTAAAATTAGATTTAGCACGTACACTGAATCCAAATGTGATTTACCTTGAAATTATGTGCTCGACAACGATCGCAACGAGGTATGCCACGATGGGCCGGAGTGGGCAATGGAGTGTACTTGCAATCAGTACTGGCCCAGGAACAGTGATTGCAAGCTGGTGTCGCGCGATCGCACTACGAAAAAATGGGACTTGTTACCAGATAGTGAGACACAAAGAACCGAAAAAGAACGAACCTTGAAGTTGTTGTTCCTGCAGCTGTCGCAACGAGGTTTACCTCTGCGACCTACCCATTGTGATTGCCGTGCCATATATACTTTTGGATTTGGGATACGAATAGTCAGTTGCCCATCACCATCATCGCTGGCGGTATCCGCAACAGAGGTCGATTGTTCTTCTAGGTCTTCAGGTAGAGCAGACATCCGAGTTGCTGATCCACAGCGGTACTTCTAATATGTGCTGGTTAAACAAGTGAGGACTCAAAAGCGATTCAAATGTGACGTGACTTGACGGACGATGCATTTAGGCCTCTTTTGGTGACAAGAGTGGCTCTTGAACTGGATTCAGGACTCTTTGGAGAAACCCGTATTTCTACTCAGATATTCGTTGCATCTATTGTACGTTCTATACATGGCACTGCTCAGGGTGTCGTTCCTGTTCAAAGCTGATTTGTAAGGTGCCAGCCAGCGAGTAAGCAGCAGTTCTCGAGTAATAGAAACCTTTTATTATAAACACAGGGACCATATATAGACAACGTAGTTCAGTGACAATTGGCACCGGCATTTACCGGGTCAGCCAGCTGCCTTTTCTAGGTACTCTCTGCTATTCTCTGACCTTGAGCTTGAGGGTCTGCCCGCTCGCCACTGACGTCCAACACAATACTACTAGTGATGTCTCAGCTTCATGCACAGCAGCAGGAGGCAAATCGGCTGACCTTTGGTGCTTCATTCCAGGTGCCTGATTCTCGTGGACGTCCTTTATTGTCACTTTGGGATTTGCATCTGCGCACGTTGCCCGTGCATAGCACGGTGGAGAGACGGTCAAGCTCTCAACCTGTGAAAATTTTGGTTTGGTCTAATTTTACTACTCGCCCTTCATGTGGATCCCTGCGGTCATGCATGTACTACTCCTTATTCGCATCACACGGTCGTGTATCTGGAGAAGAAGTAAACTGAATAGATCAACGTTTCACATGCCTTTCGAAGCTTTACTGAAGTTCATAAGTACCCGACGACTATCGATTCCTTTCCCTGTGTTCCCTTGAAGGCCCTGCTGCGATGATGTTGGCTGTAAAGCTTGGGCTGGCTGTTAGCATCGTTTCATCTGTATTCCATGGCCATGTTCAGGCGAAACCCGTTTTCAGACGAGCAGTTGACTTCTTCAATCCAGTGGATGGAGGGGGCAGCATGCTTTCCAACGGTGAGCCTTCTTGATTGTAGAGTTATCCAGGCCGAAGGTGACGTATGTTTTCAGCTGGTGCTGGTGGCGGAGAACCTCTGAATGTGCGTTTCTTGCAATCAGAATCAACTCTATCAGTTCTCTGACTGTTTTTTCGTAGGTCATCGTGTCAGGCTTGAGCTCCCCAGAAGTTCTGACGGATGATGGATTCCTTAATTTTGCTAAAGCAATAGGATTGTCAGTTTGACCAAAGCCCACTTAATTATCGTTATCCGATAGCTGACAGCTAGAACCATTTCGTTATCAACTTCTGCCCAGCTCAACCGAGTGTCTTGGAGTTCACTTAGGCGATCCCCAATCTGCGAACTTGGGGGATGGATATGGTCCTGTGAACCAAACGGTACTTGAACGGCCACCTGACTAAGGAGTCTGGTCATTGACTTCACTACCAACTTCTTAAAGGTCGAGCTTCGTCAAGATTTCGGTGACCCAAACCTTGGAACCTGCCTTGAAAGTCTCGTTGGTGGGAATCATTTCCGGCAAGTGGTACACCATTTTCGTAGTTGTTGATTCTGTTCTGAATAGTGTTCGCAGTGTTTATCACCAGAACGGTCCTTCTGCCAACAGCGGTGCTTTATTCCTTGCGTAAGAGACGTCATTTCCCAGGTTGCGATATTAGACTAATCTGACTAAACGCAGCGTTTCGAAAGAAGAGGCAAGTGCAGACAATAATCTTAATTTGATTCAGGTTTTCAACACCTTTATAATAGGACGTTCAACAAGGCCATACCATCGTCCCTGACGGATACGATATAGGTATGTAGCATCATTCTAATGTCTGTATTGGCTTGACCTGTCCTCCCCCCTCACAGGTCGTGATGAACTTGTAACAAACGCTGTGGGAACCACTAGCTTCGGCGGAGTGACATACTCGACAATATCCCAAACCATTACAGGCCTTCTTCCAGCTGGAAGCGATGGGTGCGTGCTATTTTACCAAACGCATCACTATCACACTCAATCCAATTCCATGGCTTTACAGCATCAACCACGGTAAGAATGAAACTCGGAGGTTCCTCTCGTCCTCAGTTAACCTTTTGATCAGGCATTGCTATCGATGGTAACGTGGTGCTTCTAACCATCACCATACAATGATGCGCAGGGTTATAATATTTTGTTCAATGGAAATATGCAATTTGGTGGTAGTTAAATAAGGTGCAATAAGGTATCCTATACAGTCGATTCGAAATACAACTTGCCTTCAGTTGATACAATCCCGGAAGTGAGGAAATGGCTTAGCCATATTCAGGGAGAAAAAGGCTCAGCAGAAGAGGTATCACGGCCTCGGTGGTGGAACCTCGACAACTTAAACTGTGTCAAGACAAGCAACCGGCTCTGCTCCTCTGCTTCAGCGCGTGTCTTGCGACGTAATCGATCAAGAACGACATCGAGAACTTCGAAATTAGCTGGGTTGGTAGCGAACTTCTTATGTTTTTTGGAGATCATATGCTTAAATGCACATGTCAGTGAAAAGGATACCAAGAGGGAGTAAAAGATGACTCACTACTGCGAAATCGTCAAACCTGGCGCGACAACTTTCACAATATCCAGGCTTTGTGGTCTCCTCCCGTTTAGGCAGTTTCAGTGTACTTGTGCTTTTGCTCTTCCGGAGGGTTACGTGCTTGGAAGGTAGCATGGCCGGGGGCCCCATAACGCCCGACATTTCAATGTCTCCGTCCCCATCCTCCATCCTTTCTTTATTAGTGAACTTAAGGCTTGTGACAACATGGTTCTTGAGGCGCTCTTGAAGGGCGTTAGGCAATTGAAAATTGCGATGGAACTGGCCGGATGTGGAGGTAGTTCCAGTGGTGGAGGTTATCCCGACGCTGTTGCCGGAGGCAGCAATATACGCTCCCGCCCCTGATGCATAACCAGAAGCATTGGCCGAGTCGTAATCGTCGTAATCATTATTTTCAAGATCAACATAGTGGTTCTTGTCCCGATTTCCTTCAGGAAGGGAGAGTCTCCTGTGCATGTTGTTCAAGGAAACAGAGCGCCTCAAGTCACCCTGAGCCTGAACATGCTTGCGAACGCTAGACTTCCTTTTGAAAGTTTCCAGTTCCCTTTTCTTGCGTGACTCCTCCTCAGCCTTTCCAGCTTGTTGTTGTTGAAGCTTTTCCCATCTCCGCTTTTCCCTGTCATCAAAAGGAATGAAGGGGTTGCGTGATAGAGGATGACAGTGCAGGACAGGCCATGGCTTTTTGGCCTGTTTGTCCTTGTCTTTAAAGACGGGATATTCATGCGCCGCAATAGTAGCAAGTTCTTGACTAAGGTCTTCGATGAGAACAAAGCACGAGCCTTTCGAGAAGTAACGATAATCGTGTCTCCTTTGCGTGGGGTCGCGTTCTGTACTGCCGAGCAATCTTTCGGTTTGCAGAAGGGCGGATAAAGATAGGTGGCTTGCCGCTGCACTGCGATGTGCTTGAATCGATTTCGCTGGAGGTGCGTCCATACAGCGCGATAAAACACTTTCCAGCTTGGCTGTGCTCCATATCTTCATTCCGTACCGCAGAGCGTTCTGCACGAGCATCTCCGATTCCCCATTTCTGTGGCACTGATTAATTCATTATAAAGGAGGAGACGAGATGAAAAGATCACCGATTAGTTAGCTTGACAGGGCTTTTCAGCGCAAGTTTGCTAGTAGTAGGATTACTCTGCATGTTCTCTTTATCTTTGTCGGCGTTGACGGGAGCGTCTGTTATGACGTGCGTTATTTCTTTCGCAAAGAAGATTTCCACTTTCTATAGGGAAGTGAATTACGCGCTGGAAAATAGAACAACAGCAATACGTACGCCCTTGAGTTGTTGGATCCTTGCCTTGAGGCTTTGTTGCATGCTCTCAGACATGCTCTCCGAATCAATGTAGAAAGTCCAGCTTGGAAAAGCGCGTGTGTATTTTTGTTTGAATTCTACGGCCTTTTGGTTGCGTTCGGCATGTCTTCGTTCTTTCTGAGTATCTCGTGCGGGTGGTGGCGAGAAGATATCTGGAACAGGAATGCGCGCTCGCTTCGCCAATACAGAGGCAGGAATATCAGGTTGGTCGGATGAATGGGCGCGTTTGGAGCCGGAGACAATTCTAGATTGTTTGCCCAAGCTGGGGGAAGGGTTTGAAGGGCCCTGGACGTGCCTGTTGGCGAGGGGGCGTCGCTGTGTCATGTAAGAAGTCATGATGGGAGAGCTGGGAATAAGGGCTAAAGAGGAGGAAATGGGTCCGTGTTTACAGAGACGCAAGCCTGCACCTCATAGGTGGAAGGACGTGGAAGAGGACAAGCCTTAATCAATGTCACCCTTGTCAACATTTAACGCGACGAGCATGTGACTTCCTCTCGCCGCGGTCACCTGATTGATGTGACCATTAAGTCACACTCCTCCTTTACAGTAATGCAATGGACTTGTTCATGCTTTCACCTTCCTGCTTGCTGGTGCTGAAATGACAGACTACAACACATCTCTATTCCGTCGGCTGACCTGGGAGGGCACGGTTCCTCTGGAAGTCCGTGTTGATCCCAAGGAACTTCCTGCCAATTCAAATCGTGGTCTAGAGTGTTACTATGTGCAGGCCCCGAGGATTAGCTATCTACCTCTGATTGTTCCAGAAATCCGGCGCTTCCTTATGGACGTCGTTTTTGACGAGATTGCCGCCAAAAGTTTGAAAGATGAGGAATGGTGGTTCGAAAGTGAGGAAGGAACGCTACTCAAATGGTACGCCTTCTGCTACTGCGACACAGTAGTCACTGTGTCAAACCCATAACTATATAGGCACTGGCCCATAGGCGTCATTTACGATAATCATACTATCAGTAACACTCTGCGATCTCCCTCTCCCCCCTCTTCGTCTACGGCAACTCCAATGCGTTTAATTCTACACCTCGCTGCTCCTCCCAACGATAAATTGTTTCTATCTCCAACGATAGAAGCTTGTAAACAAGCTTTTATGAACCAGCTAAAGGAAGCTGATTTCATTCGATGGGGAAATACTAGGAGAATGACATCTCTGAGGAAAGCTGATCAAGATGGGTTATGGGAGGGCATTCGAGAACGTGAGCGCCCTGCGTTCTATACTACTTTCCCCCGGGTCTCAACTGATTTATAGATAGTTTCGATGACTTCTGGAGAGTAGCATCCAAATTGATGCCTTCAGTTGGTTCGTCCATGCGGCCTAGCTCCCCCCCGGTTCCAGGATCTTCCCTTGCCCGTCCTGTGTCCACAGACAATGTAAATGCCGATCGGGATAGTGCTTACAGCATTCGAAGCGTACCAGTAAGGATATACCTCCCGGATGGACCTGTGCTACAGGAAGTTGCACCACCGCTCCTTGAGGATGGTGCGCAATATTCAAGCTTCATATCGTCGAACTTTTTGTTAACTTGTGCCCTAGGTACTCCGCAAACCCTCTCGCATTTCTTTTCCACAAATCTTCCATTATTATTTCCTCCGCAGCCGCCACCACCACCTCCCTCTCGACACAATCCCAATCCACAAGCGCCTAGTATACCCGCACTGGCTCATACGCTCATTCAAGGAGTGATAGCACCTCCGGAGGCAGAGCTTGCTTGGTTAGGGGCATGTATGGCAGGAGCAGATGGATGGTTGAACATATGCATCGCTATTAACCGAGTATAGATATTGCGGATACATTAGACTGGTTGCTTTGCAGAATATACCCTGTTGCGATGTACGCACGACATTTCTTGCACAATGTATTCAAAAGGATTTTTTGTCCAAGATTCTACTTTAATGGAACACTCTTCAGATATCAAATTTAACAATCTGCGCACGCCCTCCACGATCAATCCTGAGAAGCCTTTTGGCGATGCAAGTGTAAAGGACCTTCGTGGCACTTTGTCCAGCAACCGTGACCCCACTACTCTTGGCTTTGTGTGTAAGATTTTCTTTCACATCATTGAGAGGCATGGAGTAATGAGGCGAGGCCGAAAGCAACAACATCAAGAGAAAGGCGATCTGTATCTGCTGGAAAGTCGGTGCGTTGGTGCCATCTCCTGTGACTGAAGATACTGTAGATGCTATCGGGGATTCAGGCGCAGGTGTTTGAGTTGAAAGTGTTCGCAAGTAGGATCTATAAAGATATAAGGGCATTAGAGTAACGGCAGTCAGATAAAGACTAACAGAGTTTCATCCGCAGCAAGCGGATCAGCCGCTGAAGTTGAAGTATGGCTGGGTGGAGGCAAAATGTCTGCCATTGTTAACCAAATTTTCGACTGAAGAAGATGAAATCACAGAGGTACACAAATATGACAGAACATAAACTTACTACTATCCGTTGAACCTCTTCATCGACCTTTGGTTTCTTTTCGCGAGGATTCGTCCTTGCGGTATCACCGGTGTCCTGTTCGTTCGTAGACACCATTGACACTGGGGTTACTGCTTGGGAAGTGCCTTCCTGAGAGGATAGAGACTTGGAATAGATAGGCTCTGGGTGGGTTTCATCCGGCTCATCTTCGACAATTAGCTCTTTAGTCCGGGGAGATTGTGCGAACGATGCGACAGTTGGTTCCACTGAGTCGTCATCGTCACTCACAGCGATGTCAGCAAACAACTTTAGTGGCTTAAACTCGGAGCCTCCGGGCAAAGGACTTCCAAAGGAAGCAGAACTGACATCTCCGAGGTTGACTTCTTCATCGAGCAGGTTATCCGTGAAGCGAAGAACACGAGAAGGTTCGGCCGGGGCACCCCAGAACTTGTCTTCTTGAGGTGAGGAGACAGGGGAAGGAGGTGCAAGGACTTTGACGGGCTGTTGTTGCTCCAACTTCTTCTTGGGGAGCTGGACGCTTGCCTGATGGCTTTCCTTCTGAAGGAAACGAATGTTAGGTTAATTGCCCGGATAAGGAGATGGAGTTGTTTGAACCTTCTGCGCTAATTCAGCAACGCGAGCCTGAAGATCTTTAATCTTCTGCTCTTCTTGTTCGACGCGTACTTTAGTGGGTGCAACCTTTTCGGCAGTAGAAACCTGTGCAACTATGATTGAGATTGACGAATACGAGTTTATGAACGCGTTACCTTCTCTAGGGTGGCATTGAGTGATTGTATATTGCTACGGACCAACTCAAGCCGCTCCAGGATGGTGACGATCTGATCATAAGCCCTTGGCATGGGCCGGATTGGCTCACTAGAGTCTGGAGATGAGGATCTGTGTTGGTTGCATACTAACCGTAGAAACGCACTATTGTTCGATATACTTCAGCGCAGCATGTGCATAAACCTCTGGTTCAACGTCTCGCACCTCGTCGCGACGAGATACATGTTTCTTCAGGGGAGTTGCACCGGGGAACTCGGTTCGTCTGACTTGAGGCCCACGGCCATCGCGTTCATACGAGTTGTCGGAGGGATTGTTGACGAGACGGAAGAGACCGAGCTCGGATGGATCGACGTCTCTGATCAAATCAGAGAGATGGGTGGTAAGGACAGCGCTGGTGAATGGCCCTGACGACTGGGAGGGAGGTGCGATGGTGGCTGCGGTGGCCTGAATGGCACGGGTCGTTCGCGCGAGACGGTCAATTTGGTCAGAGAGAGAGGCCATCATGCTTCCCAACAAGGCAACTCTCACCTTTCCCTCTAGCCTCTATACCACCGCCCAATATTCCTCCCTTTTTATTATACCATTTCCTTTTCTTTCTTCTCTATAATTCCGGTCTCCTACTGCTATCTATCTCTCTCTCCTCTACCCCCATCTTATGTGGGAGCCTTTGCCGCTAATCGTCTACGGATATGCCATCCACCCTCTCACCCCGTCCCGCCGAGAAACAAGGCATTCAACCAGAAATCGTCTCTCTACAGTCACCGAGGCATCTACCGATGAGCATTCCGTCATGAGGGATGTGGTGGCTCTGGAAGTGGGAGATGAAATCTACGCGTTCGAAAAGTATACCCCTTCAACACGCGATCCCGTAGAAGGTCTTTGGTATAGAGGGTGCGTGTATCCTGTCCTGTCGTAGCACACCGAATCTCGTTCAACTTGGTTCTATGCTTCATGCAGCTATGTTCTCTGTACAACACGACGCCCTCCAGTAACATGGTCCTTGTCAGACCCATCCTCTTCCAGTTCCGCCTCTCGACCATCCGTTAAAGTGGAAGAAACTCAACAAGTGTTTATCGGCATATTTCCTGCCTCTCATATCTACGTTAGGGACGAACTTCCAGATGCAGAGGGCAGGCTGGCAGACCTTGCCCGCTCACTGCAAGCCGGCAATGGTTCTGTTGGGCATAGTAGTCCCGGCGATACCCTCGGTAATTGGAACAGGGATAAATCTAGCATCGCCATGGATCCTGTAAAGGAGGAGGAGGAAGACGGAGACGCATACGTATCCCGAGGGAAACCATTCAAATTGGGACCTCCCCCGGATCAAGCGAATTCATCCCGTGCTGCTCTGCCAGTATATCCGACCAGTATTCGTTCCTCTTCCCCAGTCGAATCTCACGTTTTGAAGCCACTACCACCCAGACCATCCCGCAAATCTGGCGATGATACCGCTTCCGGCAGTCAACAGCCCATTATCGACGAAATAGCTTCAGCCCTACGAGAATGGCATAGTCTCATGTTTCAATATCTAGCACGCCGCGACTACAAGCTCTTCATGATTGTCCGAGAACATATAGAGGCTTTGCATCTCGGCCGTAGGCAACTGCTTGCTCAGACCCTAAGCGCCGAGGAAACCGTCAACATGCGACGAGACTGCGTAACCAGATTGGTCAGTGGTAATCTGGTGCAAGGCTTGGATGTCATTGTCAGGCATCCTACTTGGGGTTCCCTCGTCACCGTCGACGTCGAAGGCGAAATAGATCCGCGCAGCTGGGTTAGCGCTATTCGGATGTACGCCATGCAAGTATCGCTAGCATACTTGGATGTTACGTATGATGATCCTCGCCCATACTCACTAGGAACTAGTACCGACTATATCCCCTCTGTCCCATTACCCACACCTGCTAACTCTGTATTCCCAGACCTGTCACGTCAAAAAAGCCGTTCTCGTTCCATTGGGCAAGGCATCGAAGATTTGCCAAATTCAACTCCCAAATTTTGGCACGTTTTCTTGGACCTCCGGGCTTTCGTTGCATCTCCCTGTGCTCCAGGGGAGACAGCAGAGTTATTTTTCTCCCTTTACAAAAAGCAGGGCACCTTTGTGACAGAGGAATTTTGCGCAATCCTGAATCATAATGGAGTTTTATCTCGTGATCCTTCGAGCCGTATACGCACCCTCTTTGTTGATTTGGCGACTTCCGATGTTCAAGACCCCATTTACTTGGTATGTCGGATAGTTAGGAACGGAGCTATGAAAATTGGCAACGGTATCGGCTCCAACGGGGACGGACGTAGAGGTTCAGAAACGTCACTGAGGACAGATTCATTATCGCCCACACTTACCTCGATGGGTTGGAATGATCAAATCACTGCTTCAACATCTACTTTGATTAGTCCAGGAAGCGCTCGATTCAGCGGTTTTGGCGAAAATTTGCAGTTCAGACGACCTTTCGGTTGTGCTGTCCTTGAGCTTACGCAACTCAGTAAAATGATTGCTGAGCAATCAGACGTGTCGCCATTGAAGGAATATACGATGCCTATTTACGTACCCACCAGCGAAACCTCCTTCTCCATGATTCATCAGAACATCATTAACAACAATACAAAAGAGTTCGAAAAATCGACAAGGTGCGTTTTATTATCTTATACATCATGAAAACCAGCTCAATCCGGTCATATAATAGAGCGGAAAGTTTAGCTGTCTCAATCAAAGCATTTCGCGGAGATGCGAAAGCTATCATTCGGGAAAATACAGCACTTCTTCAAGATACCCCTCAGACTTTGCGTCTCGGATTTCCCGACGCTGTTTTTCCAGGAGATGCTAGGAATGAACTCTACATAAAATTGTGGTGTGGTGATTTCAACTCCAACCATGGCGTCTCTCCACGGCTGACAGTGCCCAACTTCCGTCAAATTGGAGCTCCTTCCAATAATGTTCAGATCACTGTGGAGGTAAAAGATCAGAACGGAACGACTGTAGAAAATGTCATATCCCAGGGCAGCGGCGAGCCTCTTATGACCCAGTTCCACTCCATGGTCTTCATGCGTTGCAATGAGCCTACTTTCGGTGAACTGATTAAAGTACAGTTACCGGCACAAGGCGTCCCTCAATGGCATCTCTTTTTCACCTTCAGAAACAGATCCAGCCGATCTAGCAGCAAAGCCATAGTGGAAGGCAGCGAGCGACCCTTTGCTTTCGCTTTCCAGCCCCTTTTTCCAGATGCAAGCGCGTTCGTTAGCGATGGAAGCCATACATTAGTAATGTATAAGGCTGATAAACTGGCCAACATCACTCCTTCATTATACCTTAGCCAACCATCGCGTCTCTCGGCCGGTCAAAAGCCAGAACACTTGTCAATTTCTCCTGATCTTCAACGCATGGCACCACCATTGAAAGATACGCTGACTATTCGATCATCACTTTGTTCTACGAGGTTCAGCCAGAATTCAGTACTTCTGGCATTATTGAACTGGGAACGGCAGGATAAGGAGCTCCTATCTACAGTTCTTACAAAATTTCCTTTCGTCGGTGAAGGTGAAATTGTCAAATTCCTTCGCGACATCTTCGATTCTCTATTTGGCATATTGATATCACAGAGCAATCAAGCTGGAGAGCTAGACCTTTTGGTATTCAACGCCCTTGTCACCGTCCTCGGGATCGTGCAGGACCGACGTTTCAGCAACTTTCAGCCGGTCTTAGATGTTTACATTGAGAAGCATTTCACTTGTGCAGGAGCCTCATCTCATCTTATACACTCCATGAACCGTCTAGTCGCTAATCCCACGGCACCCGACACAGCCTCACCCCTCAGGGAAGCCTTGAAAGTTTGGCACTATATTTTCAAGTTTATTGCACGGTCTCGCGAATTGCAGAAGGCCAAAGAGATTGGAATGGGGGGAGGCGCCACAGTAGACTTCTTGGAATCAACTTTCAAGCGTGAATTGCGCGCTCATCTTGCAGGTTTCACGCAAATGATGTCCACTTCGTCACCTCCCGCTATCATAGGAACCCAGACCATCGCTCTCCAACACTTCACCTCGATTCTTCCCGAACTCTCCAAAATATATTCTACGGTTGAACTAGTCTCGATTGCGACGACATTTGCAAATGCAGTCACAGTCGGTAAAGGCAGAATCGTCAACTGGAAATTGATCATGTACCTTCAAATTGTCAAGAGTTTCTTATTCGACAATCCCGAGTCTCGTTCCACGCTTATTGAAGCAGTAGTGATATGGATTAAACCCCACTTTGGCAGATACGACGAATATGCTCACACCACCTCCAACGACACAGAAGCTGCTAGAGACGCTGCACGTGTTACTTGGTTGGAGAGCATCCGGCTTTGCGTAACTATTATTGCAGTTATGCTGGATAAACTTTCGCAAAATCTGACCAACAAAGCAATTATTGCCGACCGCAAAGCTTACGCTCAGGAGCAAGACAATGTTGAATCCCTGTTACCTCTTATCCCAAGGTAAGCCTGTTGCTTTTGTGAACTCTTGTGCCCATAATAACTGTATATACTAGGCTTCTTGATTCTTACCGCGAGTTGCAAAGCCCCGCTTCTAGGAAGGCAATTGAGAAGACAAAATCCCCTTCAACGATCAAAGCATCCGTGCCTGTTACATTCCCAGAGTCTTACCCTTTCTCCTTGATCGCCTCTCTCCCTGAACCTCCTAGAGGGGTCAGCAATTCCCCACTACCTCACGATGGTGATTCTACATTCTATCCAGGACTTGGTGAAGTAGCAGTTGTGTTCCTGGTTTTGATTCTTTCTTCGCCTACGAAGCATATCACTTCCTTCTTTGAAACAATCTTCGATATTGAAGGTCGTGATCGTTTCGTTGCACTTCTATCCCAATTCTTCAAGGTTGCGACTTCGATCTTGGAGAACGATGCCTTCCCCAAGGCATGGATGAACGTCAACATCATGGCCCATAAGGTTTTCATCAAGATTATGGACCCCATAGCTGCCATATTGGAGAAGGAGTTCATTCCTCCTGCGGACTTCGAGTCTCGGTTCGATGCCAGTATTTGGAGAGAAGGTTTACATATGCTACTGAAGTTACTTTCTTCGGAACAATTGATGATTGAGGACTTTAGCCCACAGGTAACTATCAAAAATCATTTATTATGTGCTGGTACTGATTATTTACATCAGAAACGTCGAGCAGTTTGGCGTCTTACGGGTGATATCCGGGGAGAAGGGGCTGCAATTTTGTTGAATCTATGGCAAGCACTCGGATCAGCAGAGCATGTCTCTACGAATGGCGAGCCTGCAGTGAGATATGGAGTAAGTGAAATCGTACACTGCTAGACGCGACAGTACTAACCTCGCAAACTATAGGGCTATCAGGTCTACCTGCACTCTCTTGTTGGCCATGTGGTCAATCTGTGTCTAAGTCATCATGATCAACTGAGGAACAACGCCGTTCAAATTCTCTACAGTATGATCGTTTCGGAGTACCATCAATCGGAACACTTCGATGGGATTGAAAACGAATTGGTGACCCGCCTTGATTCGTTGTTCATGTCGGACAGCAAAGGAGACGACATTTCAAGAGCTTTCTTTATTGGCCAGCTTCGGCATATGTTTGACACCTCGGACGTAGATGAACAACTCAGAGATCAACTATCTAATTTTTTAGACTCGGTGGACTTGTTCCTTGAACTCTTGCTCAGTGTTCGGGCTTTACCGGAAGGAGAGGAGTACGCAGACGACAGAGTCATCGCTACAGTACGTATACTTGGCCTGAGCGAAAATATGATTAATCAGACCATTCAACGCAGCTGAGACTCATGAACTTCATCCGGCGCATTGGAAGGGATGAAATCTACATCAAGTACGTTCACCAACTTGTCAATGTAAGCCTTTGTCATGCTCTTGCCTTTAGACTGCGGCCCGCTTAAACGATTTTTTTTTTTGCAGATGCACATTCAATCGCAGAATTATGTTGAAGCTGCATTGACACTAAAACTTCACTCCGACCTGCATGCATGGGACTTGAATTCTTTCGTCCCGCCTATGGAAGAGCTTGGTCTGCCACAGCAGTCTCACTTCCACAGAAAAGAGACGCTTTGCCTGCTAATTCTCGATTACTTGGGTGCGCTATGCAATTAATGCTTGGTTATGTCATATGACTCATAGCTGGCGCCGCAATTGTAGGTAAAGGCAAGGCTTGGGAAACAGCCATTGAAATCTGCAAGGAACTCGCGTTTCAGCATGCAGAAATCACTTTCAACTAGTAAGTTTTCGTTTATACTAATCCATCTTGACAACACTCATAGAAAATAATATAGTGGCCGTTTATCTGAAATCCTGCGACATCAAGCTGCCTTACTAGAACATATCGTCACAGACCAAAGATATTACCCGGATTACTACAGAGTCACATTCTATGGTAACTTCCCTGCTGCAATCAGGGATAAGAAATTCATTGTAGGCCTTCATACTAAATCAAGTTGTTCACTGCTCATTAGTTTGATAGTACCGAGGTTATGAATGGGAGAAATTTGGAGCGTTCTGTGAACGGATGCTCAACAAACACCCAGGTGCCCACCTGCTCAAGGCCACTGGAGAACCTCCCGTGGATATTCGATTCGGCAACGACCAATACATCCAATGCGTTGCTGTGACTCCTGAGCCTGACAGAGACCAGCCAGTATTTACTAACCCGGATGTACCCTTAGCTGTCCGCACTTACTACGAGCACAGGTTCGTCTCTGTCGATTTACCTCTCGGACCCGACTGTTTTAATGCTGATGGCCTGCTATCACAGTGGAATCAACCTCTTCTCCTCTTCCAGGCAAGTCAGGAGGACAACGCGTGATGGAACAGAGGAAGTTTGGGTGGAAAAGACGTACTATACGACGGAACAAGCCTTCCCAACAGTTCTCCGACGATCAGAGGTCATAAATGTGGAACTGGTTGAGATATCCCCATTGGAGAATGCTCTGCAGGAAGTTGAAGATAAAACCAAGGAGCTCGCTGGATTGCACTTGAAATATCAAGCGCTGGCCAAGACCACACACAATGTCGGCACAAACGCCCTGGCGATGGCGTTGAATGGTGCAGTGGACGCCCCACTGAACACAGGGATCGCCGCATACCGACAGATTTTCTTCAGCCCAGATTACATAGCACGCAATCCAGAGCGGGCAGAGTTGGTGGAAAAGCTTAGGACGGCCATCGACGAGCAAGTCCGGATCATCGACAGCTGTTTGAAGCTACACGGGCTGCTGTGTCCACCCGAGTTCATTCCGTTCCACGAAACGTTGGACAAATTCTTCAAGAAGAATTTCCGAGACGAGATTCGACGCCTGGCGGTCGACTCGGATGCGATCACGGTGTCGACGACCCGGTCGCAACCTTATGCGTCTTCGTACGACCAGACGTCGATGTACGGTGAGGACTCGGTGAAGAGGAGCATGTCGACGTCCTCGACTGCGCGGTACAACATGCCTCCATTGAACGTAGGTCGGTCGGTGTTGACGCCCACGCTCGAGTCGCCCGTCAGCCCAAGCGGGGACAGCAACGGAGGTAGCCCGCCTGCGAAGCAGACGCCTCTGCAGCGGCAAATAGCGCACTTGACGAGGCACGGAATCAACGGAGTGTCGTCTGCCCCGGGCGACATGGCAGGGGCAGACTCGCTTTCGGCAGAATCTCTTCATAATTCGTTTGTTAACGTCGGAAATGGTATCCATGGGACACCTGCAGCGCAAACATCGGGTACATCTGTCGCAGGCTCGTATATGGGCAGCATGGGCTCCCTGAGCTCGTTGAGGGGGCGCTTTTCACGATTTGGTAGTTTGCGATTTGGTCGTAGTGGGAATTAGTTATCCATTTGTCTTCTAACGGGTTGCTTGATGAAAACTTACATACTTGTACTACATTTTGTTTTTTTTTCGTGTTATCTATAGTTGTAGAGAGGATGGTGCAATCTTCATAACTAATACTATACATATATACATACAGGTGCTACAATACAAAAAACAACCATGTACAATCCCCTGTGCTTAAATAACGATAAGGATAAAGGGAAACCAAAAACGAGCAAACAAACGTAAAGAACAGCAAGAGAGAGAGAAAGCCAGTGACAGAGATGGAGACAGAAAACGAGGAAACAAAGCAAAAGTCCAAGAGTGACCGCATACACTATATATACCGGTCTGCAAGGTTGGCGAGAGTGTCGTCGGGGATGCTATGGAAGCCATAGTTATCATAAATGTTGAAGTCAAAAGCTTGACCGTCCATGAACGCCTGCTGTCCGTCATGGTCAGTCCCCGGATAGGGAAGATTAAAGCCGTCCAAGTCCGGTTTGAAATCCGTGACGGTGGTCCAAGGGTGCTCAACAGCCGGTTCGCTAGGGCCTGAGAAAAGGGGGAAGGCTGAAGTGGAGGAAGAGTCGGAAGAAGACGTGACAGCGCTGTCTACTGGGGAAGAAAAGGCATCGCTGTCGCCATTGAGGTGTGAACTGCCGGCAAGGGGGAAGTCGTCGGTGAAAGGTTCGAATTTGGGGACCTTTTTGTCGAGAAACCTGCTATCCGCCGGGTCTTCATCTTCGGGAGGGTACGACAGCTGAAGCGCGTATAGCTCGGGACTTTCTACAGCAGGCGCCGGGGGTGGCGATGCAGACTCTGTAGTTGTTGGGGATGTGTATATGGACTGTGTATTGTTGTAAGTGTATCATAATTCTGCTTGTATGCGATGGAAGGCAACTCACATATTTAGAAAGGATCTTCTCCAGAGCTTGACCAAGTAGATTCCAGTCAAAGACTTTCAGATCCTTCTCAATATTACGGGGCTTGGGATCGGGGAACTCCATGATCCGCTGGAAAAAGTCGCCAAAACCAGGTTTGTGCTTGGATACTGTTGTGGGACGGAGACCCTCAAGGTTACGCCTAATGCGGTTTTTCTCCTCGACAGGAAACTCGCCATTGGTAAGGCGCTCAAGAAGGTATATCACGTCGACGGAAGTGACGTAACAAGTGTCTGACTCTGTGCGGTAAATGCAGGAGATGACGCTATCGCTCTCGCAATAGTCCTCCTGAGGGATGGGCTCACATGAGACAATGAGACGCCTGCCGTCTTGGATCTTAGTGAAGCGGACGAGGCGACGACCGGCTGTGACTTCAGCGGGAGACCAGCCGGTGCAAATGCTAGTGAGAGGAGTAATAAGATCGAGGACGGGGGTCTGCGCATACAATTCCTCCTTTTGTGAGATATTCTGCTTGGTGCGAATAAGAGACTGTGTTTTCATGCGACGATGAAGGCGAGTATTCCGTTGCTGAGGAGAACTAGAGCCGACAGGGGGAGGGGGCGTGGGGTTTGAGCGCCTACGGATGGAAGTAGAATCGGGGATTTGAAGACGGGGTAGAGACGACGAAGAGGCAGCAGACGATCGACGTTCTTTACCTTTTGTTTCGTGATCGTGAGCTATAGAAAGGAGAGAAGAAAGAGGAGAAAGGGAACGAACCCGGAGTCCAGTAGGAGAACTCGCCAAAAGTAACGGTGTCTAAGATGACATTCTCCTCATTGAGCGCCTGGACAGAGATGAGGACTTTTGTAGAAGGCGAATTGCGGTCAAAAGGAGGAGCAGATGCATGAAGCTGCCATTTGCCATAGGTTACAGCGGGAAGAAGCCTGACTTTTGTGGGGACTGCCTTTGTGCCAATGACGAGCCGGACATACATTGCGTCCGCAAGATCTGGGTGAAAGTGAATGCGGACGGTGATTGGGACGCCACGCTCGCCCTCTGTGGGAGTGTAGCCGAGAACATGGATGATTCCAGCTGGAGAGACGACGGGAGAATGGAAAGCCATGGAGGAAGAGAAAGAGAGAGAGAGAGAGGGAATCTTTAAACGGGCCCAATGATATTGTTCGCCCAAAATAAGAACAACAATATTAAACACATCCCTTATGCCGCACCGTCCACTCCCCACTCCCCGAACAATGCCGTACCACCGCCGGAATATGCCCCGTCCCGGCGACCACCCGGCCGCAGACGGCGCAACCACTGAGAAACATGTCCGAGTACGCGTCGAGCAGGCTGATCAGTACCTGGAGCTTCCTGCCCGCGCCTGCTGCCAACATCCCCGTCAGCTGCTGCGAGACCTGCTGGAACACCGTGTAGCGCGACTGCCCTACGCCGTCCGTCTGCGCGTCCCCGTCAATCCATGCATCGAGCGAGCGACAACAAGCTGCCCATAACTCACCATTTCTCTTGGCCCAAATGCCCGTATTGTCTCGACAAGCACCTCCTCTTCGCCTCCAAACGACATGTATACAGTCATGACCTCTGGAATGGCATAGCGCATCCGATTGCCCCGTATCCTGAGCTTCTTCTTGTTCTGCTCGTTGTACTCACGTGCCCATGCAGCCAGTCCGTCCACGGTAACGCCCTTTTCCGCGCAGCTGGGCAGCACTGACGTCTCTCCTCGATCCTCCTCCACATAGCCCTCTGCGCTCCGTCTGCAGAATAAAATCAGCAAAATAAAATAAATAAAAAGAGGGTCCGTCCTTACTCCCGTTTCCGTTTGGTGCGTCGGTATGTCAGACCGCTGCTATCCGCTCTGAGACTCGACATGGCTCGATCCAACGCCTCCTGCACTGCACTGCTCTCCACTTCCTGTGCTAGCTCCGTGATCGACGAAAAGTCCCGTTTGGCTCCATAGTGCAGCAGCTGCCGTGGCACATTCCGCGCCCGCTCAAGACGGCCCCGTACTTGTTCGAGCTTGCCAATGTCTTCCTGGATGCTCGACATCATCGTTGTTCACCAGCACGATTTAATTGTCACATCTTGTCACATGCACGTCTCTTTCATGTCCATACTCCCGCGCCCACCAGCCCTCCCCATCCACCCTCTTCAGTCTTCCCAACCACGAAAAACAACTGCTTGCTGTCCTCTCCCTCCACACGGAAGCTGTATTCGTCCTTCAATACCGATAGATTTTTGCACATATGTATCTAATTTATGTATTAGCACCAATATTCATAAATATAAAAACATTGCTTACCTTGCCCTGTAACCCCAGTATCTCCAGCACCTTCTCTGGTTTGTCGTACTCTCCCTCACCCAGGTAAAATCCAACGTCCCCAGTTTCGTCCGTCTCATTGCCTGCGCCGGCAAGGAGACTAGAGTATCCTTCCTTATTTGCCCTATCCGCGGCTAAGATAGCCAATCTGCGGAAGTAATCTCTGTCATTGGGTGCAGGGCCTGGCAGTAAGAGCAGGTGTTTGTCGTCGAAAGGGAGTGAACGACACGATTTCGTGTTGATCCATTCTACGGTTGTCTTGATAGCACTCTGCACGAGATGGATGTCCGACATGGTCAAGATGGAGATGTGATGTGTGACAAGCGTAGTCACGTCTATAGCTGATTTTTTGGGAAATGAGAGTTGTATTCAGGCTCTCATGTTGCGTACCCTTGGCAGAGATGCCACCAGACGACACTCCTCTCTTATTCTCCTCCGCTCTTACACTACGCCCTCCACTACGCCCTCAAAGCTTCCTTCTTCCCACATTCCCCTCGCCAACACCAAGAAACCAAAGGTTAACTTGCACCCAGCTCCCATAAAGCCAAAGCCATCACACACACCCACTACCACCACCACCACCACCTCCTCCACCAAGATTCCCCGCTCATTTTCTACAGAAAAGACCGTACCCCAACCACCGTCCAAAGTCGCAGAAGAAATCAAGCACGACGTTCATGATGCCGAAGTCCATGGCATCCTTACCCCACCGCCTGCCGATGCAAACTGGGCCAAGAGAACTCTTCATCAAGCAATACAGCTCTTTGTCAGTCAAAGCCACCTCAGAAGTACAGCTTTCCTTGAAAAACTCATGTTTCTCGTCAGAAATTTTACTACCGCGGCGTGAAACTCATATTCAGCCGGCGGAAGCAAATCACTATAATAAATGCACGTATCAAAGCAGGAGGCACTCCTTTAACGAGGTCAGAATTCAGGTTGATAGAAACCCAGAAAGATGATATCAACAAGTACGTCCCTTCCTAAAACTCTTTTAAGAATGCTCATCATATCTATGGCTTCTAAAGAGTCGTTCCTTTCCTGATCATTGCTCTCATACTTGAGGAAGTTATTCCCCTCATCGCCATTTACGCTCCTTTCATGCTCCCCTCTACGTGTATCCTACCTGCACAACGCGAACGCATTGAGGCCAAACGCGCAGACAAAGCCCAGCTCTTTGCTTCTCAGTATCATAGCATATACACCGCCCTCCGACGCGCGGAGCAGCCGCCGGGCTTTCTCCCTCTTTCGGCGCTTAGCATAGCTTCAGCACCGACAGCTGTATGCGGGTATGTTGTCTCACTTTCTCATATAAACGATCGTGGCACGTTCTTCGTTACTCATAACGATATTTAGGCTTCTCGGTCTTTCCACGATTGGCATTGACTTTCTCCGGATACGACGCATTCGGCACCGCCTCGAATTTATCACAAGGGATGACCAGCTCCTTCTTCAGGACAACAAGCAACTATCCCAGCGCGAGCTAATAGAGGCTCTTGAAGAACGCGGAATGTAAACCTTACCTTTTATATGATATCCTCCATTTCACAACTAATTCAAACGCTGCGCTCTAGTGCTACTGCTAACCTGGCCCAGAAGGATCTGCATGCTAGGCTATCTTGGTGGCTCGACGCCATCAAAGATTCCAGTTCTGAGATCGACGATAACGCCCTCGCCCGCCGCCTGGCTCTTGCCATTTCGCTCCGCGCTTAACCTTCTTAGACACGATTTTGGGATATCACTGGATAAAATGTCACTCTTAATACGCACTCACGCAACAGCCATAACACCACCACCACATTTATATTTATATATTATCTTACTATCAGACTGTCCTTGCCCGTACATAAGCCAACGCATCCCAATTCTTCGGATCTGAAGGACGCATCATGATTGCCCGCTGGGCTTTCGCCAATACATCACGCTCCGTAGCCAGAGCGCCTTCCTCTGCCTTATCCTTTGTTCCGGCAGATATTGTCTGCGCCACAGCTTGAATGTTCAGTGCTTCCACAGCTGCATCCACCTCGCCCGTCTTGTTGTTCGGTCCTTCATCTCCCATTCCTGCTAATAGCGCAAGCGCCGTGTCCGTGTTGTTCTCCCCTCTTTGTACCATCAAGGCTGCAAGTCTAGTGCGCGAGCCTATATTGGAAGGCTCTGCGCTGACCGCGTGTTGTGCGATGGACAGCGCCCCATTCAGGTCCTCCTAAATTATTAGATTCAATTGCAATCCGTCAGCATACCATTACTCAAAACGCCCCTTGAAATGAAAATGAAGCACATAGGCGGAAAGAGAAGAGAGAGCAATATAATTCTTTCCCAGAGAAATATTAAATTAGAATTGAAAAAACAATCACATACCTGGGCAAGATGGTGCTGAATCAGCAGATAGTCCACGTGGCGTTGAGGGTCCAGTTTGTGCTTCTGGTCAACGGGCAATGAGAGGATCTCGGAAAGCGCTGCGTCCACCAACCCCTCGTCGTTTGTGACGACTCCCATGCCCGCGAGCGTATTGATGGCAATCAGGTTCTCAGGATCCGAGGCAATGCTAAGTGGGTAAATATTAGCTCTCCACTAGACTCGCTTAATAAAGAAAAAAGTATTACCATTCCAATAATCGTGTCTTTGCTGTCTCTTTCGCTTCGTCAGATCCAATAGCCCATAGCGTCTGAGAGAAAACAATGATGATCTGCCCGCGAAGAACAACGTCGTCCTGTGCGTATTCCAGGCCGTTTTCCAACATTCCTAATGCTTCCTCCAAGTTTCCGCGATAGAAGTGTGCCAGTCCCAACAAAAAGTGAGATTGCACTTGAAGTACCTTCACATCACTGTCTTCCCTCTCTTTCTCCGCTAGAAGACCAAGAGCACTCTCAAAGAAAGTAATGCTCTCGTCGTATTCTCTTTGACAAAGCTTAAGCCGTCCTAAGGTAACGTTCGCAATTGTATATTTCTTCTCGACCTCGGGATCTTCGGTTTCCTCGTATGCTGTTTCCAAGATTCCGATGGCGCGCTCTACAAGTTCGACTGCGCGTTCGTAATGCCCAATTCGTTCGCAAACCAATGCGAAAAGGTGTAAACCAGATACTTCTTGAGGTTGGCTGCGGCAATATCTGTCAAGCACGAAGAAAGCAGGCAGCAACGATTCTTGTACTTGATTACTACGCAATATATTCTTCGTTGAGTTGAGCACTCGAGATGCATACTCGTAATCCCCTTCGGCCTACGGAATGAGTTATAACTGGTCACAAAATCGAGAGCTATGAATGTACTTACCACAGGGGTCGGTAGCCCAACGGCGTGTTCAAGCAGGACAGCAGCGTCTGCCTTATCTTCGTTGGCAGAGGCGATCAGGAACTGGCCTATCCAAGCCATTGCATTGTCAGGGTCCAGCACTTGTGCTCTATAAAGCGCTTCGTTCGCTAACTGAATGTCCCCGTGGTAGTAATATAGCAAGCCCAAGTTTATCCATGCAAATGCATTTTTGGAATCAAGCTCCAAGGCCTTGATATAAACATGCTGAGCAGCCTTTGCGTGTGCAACAAAATATGCATTTCCTAGTGCAATCCAATACGTGTCCTTCGAAGGATCGAGCTGTAGCGCCTTCTTAAAGTACTCGACCACTTTGTCTTGAACAGTGGTATTCGCCGCAGGTTTAGGCGTCTTTCTAGACCACGCCTGAAGCGCGACGCTCAGGTCGTACCAAACACTGGAATGACTGCTTTGCGCTGCACCCGTCAGCGCAATCTGACTCAAACATGCGTATACGGCAGCTGCGCTGACTTGCGTGGCAGTTAAATCTCCCGTATGTGTGAATGACGGTGAAGGTACGATTTTCGTTACATCATCTGGGATATCATCTGGTGGGAGAAAGGGTATGGCTTGGAGGGTCCTCCTTAGTTTGTTTGCATCGCTAAAGACATGGAAATGACCCAGTTCGAACGTAGCATCCGAAACCATTTTCCAAGCGATTGTACGTAATCCTGGAGCACGTTGAATCATGTCAAGGGAGACATCAATGGCCTTGACAAAAGACTGTTCCGCCCGGACCTGGAAACCATCCGATAACTCTGAACGTCCTTGATCCAAGTGTGTGCGAGCCAGGAGAGCTAGAACTCCAGGCTCGTCTGGTAAACTAGCGCGAATGTTCTCCAAAAATATGACTGATTCTTCGAAAAGGCCCATTGAGTGTTTCACTTCTGCAATGGTGTACGAGCACACCCAGTCGGTCGGGTTAAGTTCTAACGCATGGGTTAGAGCCTTTAAAGCCGCAACATGTCTCCCAGCGTTATGATAGGCTTCTCCAAGCCTCACCCAGAGTGGCTGATCTTCCGGATCGACCCTCAGGGCTATTTGAAATGATTTTATAGCCTCTGGGTAGTCCTTATAATGCTTGATATTTAATAACATTGTCAGAGCAAGCCAACGCCAGTTGCACTTTGAATGGACTCACAAGTTTTACTATGCCTAAGGCTTTCCATGCCCAAGCGTTTGTGGGAAGATACCTGCTAGTGGGATCAAGCTCAGCTTTGGTCAAGCCAGCATTGATCCCTCCTTCTCCATCGATTGTTCGCTGTGCAACGACTTCTACCAAGTCCCATTCTCTATCTCTTGCAAATCCCTCGGCCAGGCGACGAGCAGCTAGAGTTTCTCTAGCATCAAGTTCAAAAGCCTTTTGAAAGCACTTTGACGATCGTATAGGGTCTGGAGGAGACGCATGGTCCAGGTAATATAGACCGAGCGAAGTGAAAGCAGGCGCAAATTCTGGATCCTGCTTCAATGATCTTATGAGGTGGCTGTATGCTACCTGTATGTTGGGCGCTATTGATGATCGAGTGAATTCCTTCATATATCAATATCATGATGAGACTTACTGTCGAGGTCAAGATACGTCTTTCCTATTCTCCATAAGCACCTGGCACGGGATGAAAGTATTTCGTCTCCTTCCATAGCATCCTGGATACTCAACACTTCCTGAAGTTCCAAAAGTCCTTGGTCTATCTTTCCAGATTGGCATTTACACCAGGCGCTTTCCTCTCTTGCACGTAAACCAGAATCGAAATCAGGCGACAGAATCGAGGAGACCTTATCAAAAACTGCCGATGCTCCATCCCAATTTGACGCTGCCTCCAGAATGTAACCTCGGTTCATCAAGGCTGAAATATTCTGTGCCGACTGCTGCAGAATTTCATCTACAATAGCGCTTGCTTCTTTATGATGTTTTGGAGAAAAGAAATGCACTAGAGACGAAGCCAGAACAGTTTGGAAGCCTGTGCGGGTTCTTTCGGTTTCATCAGATGGGTTTACTTGCACATTTCAAAAGATCATACTTTGAAAGCTCCTTGAGTGTGTCGCTCTCCAGCTTTCCCAATAATCGCAGCCCTTTCTTTGATATTTTGATGGCGTTTTCGTAATCGACCTCATTTAAATATACTTCGGAGAGGATGCGATTGCCAATAATGGTATCGTCCAGAGTCGCATAAGCACCCTGGGTCGTGCTGTCAGTAGAATACGACGATAATATGGAAGTCGAACAATTGCTTACAATAACAATGTCCAATGGGTCATCATCGCCGACTGTAAATAAATCCTTATCCTCTTCTTCGTCATCCGCCAGTCCTGACCCGATATATGCGAAGTAGCCTTTGAAAAGCGATGACAGAGCGGATTGTGGAAATAATGATATGAACTTCCTTATACGACCGAGGTCGTATCCAGCTATTCGAAAAGATAAGAAATTTGCCTTTCACGATAGGATCACGACGCGTACATATTTCTTCACAATCTTGTGCTTCGAAGTAAAGCTGCCAACCAAGTTCGTCGGACTTTTGCAGAAGGACTATTCCCTCCACGAGTTCATCCAACTCATTTGAAATACGACGCTTGAAGCTTTCTTCTGCTAATGGTATGGCATACAGTTGTCTTTGTTTGTATCGAAGTTGTTTTGCCTCCGTTTCCGCGCGTAGATCATCTGAAGTATTAGGATGGTTTAGCAGCGCATCCCAAAGCGATGGCAGCTTAAAAATTATAGTTAGATCTGCGTGTACCCTTAGCTGCAACTGTCATCACACCTTTGACTTGTTTGAAATCTCAAGAAAGACCTCTTTCCGTAGCTGCTCCGGGCTTGGGGCACCAAGCCGTGTCCTGCGTCTCTCCACTTCACGTTTGAACGTCTCCTCTTCGATAGACTCTGTGGTTGTCGCAATTTCGTAAAGGATCTTGAACCCATTATGAATAGCTTCTTGCGAGTCGTATGTCGTAGTACCGGTTGGATTTGTGGCGTCAGGTCGAGGTAATGTGGAAAGGAGAGGATAGACCTCAGAGTCTGGAAGGTAGTAGGAGAGAGCGTCAATAACCTAGATCGTAAAGTCAGTGATAGTATCGCGATATCGTTCCCTCCACCTGCCTGGTCTTGCGTTCCATGTTGGCGAAACAAGGACACCAACTTCTGAAGTGTTTCCGCACATTTGACGGTATCTTGGCTTACTTCCTCTCAAAATGATGCCTACAACTGCGATGCAGAAAAGGTACAATACCTCTTGCAGAAGAGATCCAATAGGTGCTTCAATATCGTGCTTTGCTTGTCCCAAGCTTGTCGTCGCTCGTAGAAGCTAGATAGACCCTGTCGATAGCAGGAATTTAATTGCCCACCTAGCCTCGCAATGATATTTCGTTACCTGCCAAGCAAGAGTTTGGCTAGGATTGAGCTTGGTTGCATTGAGATATATCTACGAATCCGTCAGCCTTGAGTCGATCTATACGAATAAGAGGGAGATTACTCGCTCGCTTTCGTCAAAATCGTTTAGCTCCAGGAGTGCAAGACCGAGAAATACGTGCCTGTCGAAACAATGTGAGCGAGGAATCATGAAGGAGGTTTAGTGAATACAGACGCATTATAATTATCAGGCTCAAAATCAAGCACCAATGCAGTCTCTTTTTTGGCGCTCGCGAAATCTTTCTTGGAGATGTGATCGCGCGCAGCCTTCAAATGGGATTTAGCGAAAGACATCCACTATTGAGTGTATACAGGAAAGTAATCCGGATTCAGAACCTAGATTGCAGGTCACCGTTTGAAGCAGACGCGTCCAAATTGCAGTGATGCACCTTTCATCATTGTTTGGATCAGGAGCTCGTGCAAAGTTGGCTTGTTTAAATAAGTTATAACAGGTTACAATCTGTTACAATTCATACTACATTCGAAATAAGGAACACCAAGTTATGAACCAACTCATTGTTGATTGTAGTATAACTTGTAAGACTATATTGATCAGTGCGATGTCACCACCATATGAGTACATGGTACAATTAGGAAGATCGCGAGAACATAGATGATAAAATTACAACATAAATCCATCGAAGATCCAGAGAACGAAGAGGCTAGGGGCAATTTATCGCAACTGCTTGCAGCCCATTTCGCAGATATTTTGCATAGTCTACTAAGAACTGCACCTGTTCATAAGTTTCCACTGCTTTCAAGCTCCTCCGACTTCTAACATATCCAATAACTTTCTCCACGAAACGAACGATCTCCTCATCCAAGTCTGAAGGATCGCAGCCTTCATCACATTCGTCATGCCGTTCAACACGTCCACGACGTATTTCGCCACAGAGACCGAGACGCATTAACCAACAGCAAGCTATGACACCGGCTCGACCCACTCCTCCGCGACAGTGGACCAAGATAGGTATACTGCGTAGTGTATAGCTACGAATAAGGGTAATCAAGTGACCATCCAACGATTCGGGTGATAATGGCGCTAAACCTTCTGGGATGGGCAGACTGTGCCGCAAGTTTTTTTACTTTCATTAAAAAAAGCATAATGGTGAACAACTTTGACATACTGAAGGACGTCAAGACCAATTTTCTCGGCAGCGGTCTTATATTCCGACCACGGCGCTCCCAGAAATGCAAGTTCCTCATCGTCAAGGCAGCTGAGGCAAGAACCGTAAGTCCGAAGAAAGTTCATGGAGGGCGGACATGACTGACCATACGACGCATCTCACTCCGGAATCCCTCACCCTTCTTAAATCCGCGTCCAAGTCTCGACAAACGCCGGTTTTACCCTTCACAGGTCCATCGAGTCGCACTTTCAAAGTAAAAGGTTAATTGGAGAGCACCGATGGTGACGTTAATATTTCAGGAACATACCTTTCTTTCCAGGGCAGGAGGATAAGAACAGGTTCCCAATCATACAGAACGGAGGCGACTCATGAGACGGTCGGAAACGATCTCTAATAGGGAGTACCTGATTCGTCATGGAGCCTGTGAGCGCGGGCTGAGCGTGTGAACTGGGGAGCTGAATATCATTAGGATGTGACATTGTCGTCTGGAGGGAGACGGGCGAGGAAATCTTCACGGCAAATGACATGGTCATCCGTGATTCTGGTGCATCTGTTGAAGCAACACACGCTGCACGTAAATTAGGCGCCCTGCACCCTGCCTCGGTATCTATGTCTAAACTGTTATTAATAGCGCTTTGCAACGCATTGGTTATCTGAGAGCGAGTAACGATCTCCGTTCGACCAATACCGCTTGGGGGAAGATTCGAATATGATGTAACGAAGGCGGACCGCGAGCTAAGCGCCTCAGCCAACCGGTCTATGGTGAAAAACGGGGGTATCTCTAGGACTGTATGGGCTTCCGAAGAAGATGACAATAATGCATGTGAAGTTATGAGCGCAATTAGCTCTGGAGGAATAATCATTGATATGCTGTGAGAAGCGCCCAGTGTCAACGAAGAAGACGAATACGCTTTTATGAGTAAATAATCAACTGACTTGATTGGATGTGATGCGGAAGTTTTGAGACCCTTGTCTTTTAATGAACGCGATGGCGGACAGAGAGGTTCGAGCATAGCCGCCAGAAGCTCGTTCTGAAGATCAAGGGGGGAGGTATGAGCCTGACTGGAAACAGGATATGAATGTGAATGGGAAGGCCACCAAGAACGCTGGTGCTGTGCATTTAGCAGCTGACGTTGACGCAATTGATAAACCTCGTCTGGCAGTTGTGCTGACAGTGGGAGATACGGGACTGGACAACCTGTAAGGAGGAGTAAGAGTATGTCCTAGCAACGGGGGAAGAAACTGACCTAGGAGACCGAATTTAGCGCGATTATAGTGACTCTCATGGTGTTGTGAGGCAAGAGAGGCTATCTGTATGATAAATAGACATGAGAGGAGGACGGTGAAGAGGAAAGAAAAGGAGGTACGCGGTGGTTGTACATGATCGTAGTGGGAAGGAAGAAATGATGAACAGCACGTGGCTTGGCATGTCGCTCATTGTTTTCCCATAGGCTAAGGACTACTTACCATCTTCTCTCACTCCCCTTCCCTTCCTACAGCAGGTCGGTTAAGCTGAACACCTTTCCACAGTCTTTTGCCCTACTCTTTTTCTTTCTTTTTCTTTCTTTTACTCCATGGCCCTTCGTTTCCAGACAAACTACGATTTCACAGATGTTCCAATCCCCACTACACGCCAACCACCGCCCTCTGGCGCAACCATTCGCCGAGCGAAGACCCTCACAAAACCGGAGCGTGGAGTCGCACCTGTCCCCCTCATAAATCCCTCCACCCCTCTCCAGCCTTCTTCAGGTCGCCCACCAACGTCAGGGGCAGATGACTACAATGGCTCTACGTCGTGGCGCATTTTCTCCCGGATAGTCACCTTTTGGGCCCCTGACATTCTACTTAGCTCGGTTGGAGGGTTAAAGGACAAGGCCGTGAGGCAGGCATGGAGAGAGAAAGTTGCATTATGCTTCATCATCGCTGTCCTCTGTTGCGCCGTTGGTTTTATCACCATTGGTTTTCAGAAGGTTTTGTGTCCTTCAACAGGGACCGACAACCGTTTCATTCGTGTCGGCTCCACACCTGGAACTTTGGGGATTCAGGGTGTAATTTACAACGTCTCCTCCGCCAAATCACCACCAGGCGTCGACATCCCCTCATTATCCCGGACACCAGGCCAAGATATCACGTATTTATTCCAGCGAGATGCCAACAATTTCCAGTCTTGCCACGACCTCAAGTTCCTCGTTGCCAGTGAAGCGCCTTGCTCGAGCGTTACGGAATGTCCTCTAGGTCCTCTAAACTCGACCAAGACTTTCCAAACCCTCTCGATCGTCGAGACCGAGTTCCTTGCGGGGTACTCTTGGGACCAAGTGACGGAGTTGAAAAACTATTTTGTGCTTGACGGCGCAGTAATCAACTTAAACCCTTACATCAAGCGACACCCAAACCTCATCGCTTCGGACAATGTCGACGTCGCTATCCGCACAATACTTGATGATCGTGTAGGAGGAAGCGGCAAAGATGCCACACGCCTATTCTATAATCGCGCAGACCTCAAATCGGCAATGCCATGCATAAAAGAGCGATATTATGCCGGCAATATCGACAAAGTGACGCCTGGTTGTTTCGTATCCAGCCTTGTCCTGTATGCTGGCTTGATTGTCATTCTCGGGCTTGTTTTCGTGCGCTTTGTTATGGCGTGCGTGTTCAATTGGTTCATGTCACAACATTTGGCTGGACCCCCAAGCAGTCAAGAATTCAATCGCTCTGCAATCAGCCCTGCAGTGATGCCTGAAGGCGCCAACGTCTCTGTAGATAACAAGAATGGAACAGCACCTTGGGCAGCCGGCCAAAAGAAGCTCAACAAGCCCAACAAAATGGGTCGCTCTTTGACTTCGTCCTCCAGCGCAACACTGATCAACTCGGAAACCTCTACGGCACCCATCATGAGCCTAACGCAAATAGGAGCAGAGCTCTTCGCCGTCTGCTTAGTAACGTGTTATTCGGAAGGCGAAGAATCATTACGGACCACCTTGGATTCTATTTCTACCACGACTTACTCGGATGCCAGGAAACTTTTGTTTGTCGTCGCTGATGGTATGATCACTGGTGCAGGTGAAAAGCGTAGCACCCCGGACATTTGCGTCAGTTTACTTGAAGCAGATCCACGGTTTGGCAATCCTATGCCGATGACATACGCATCTGTTGGATCCGGTGCTAAGGCACAAAACCGGGCAATGGTATATGCCGGTCACTACAGTAAGCATCTCCTGTTACACAAAGCATGTTGAATACTGACTTTGTCGCTATAGCTGTTGCTGGATGTCGGACACCGACTGTCATTGTTGTGAAATGCGGGACAGATTCTGAAGCCGTGACCGACAAGAAGCCTGGCAATCGAGGAAAACGGGACAGTCAACTTATTCTGATGAACTTCTTCTCTCGTGTGACCTACAATGATCGCATGACACCTCTTGATTTCGACCTCTTCCGGAAGATACATATATTGATGGGCGTGACACCAGACTTTTTTGAAGTTTGTCTCATGGTAAGTTCGTAAAAACTTCAGTGTCTGCTCGGTGATTAACTTGAACCTTATCAATAGGTTGACGCTGATACCAAAGTTTTTCCTGACTCGCTGAGATATCTGGTCAACTGCATGCATCATGACCAAATGATCATGGGTGTTTGCGGCGAAACCCGTATAGCGAATAAACGCCAGTCCTGGGTAACGGCCATTCAAGTCTTTGAATATTTCATTTCCCATCATCTGGCCAAGGCGTTCGAATCTGTCTTCGGTGGTGTTTCTTGCTTGCCCGGATGCTTTTCCATGTTCCGCCTAAAGGCAAGAAAGGCCACGGGGGATGATTGGGTGCCCTTGATCGTCAAGCCTGAAATCGTGAAAGAATACAGCCAAAGTGAAGTCACCACTCTGCACCAGAAAAACTTGCTTCTGCTCGGGGAGGACAGGTTCCTCACCACCATTTTATTGCGCACTTTCCCCAACAGAAAGATGATGTTCTTACCGCAGGCGAGATGCAGGACGGTTGTTCCGGATACTTTCAAGATTCTTCTTTCACAACGTCGACGGTGGATTAACTCGACTATTCACAACCTCATGGAATTGGTTCTCGTCCGCAATCTTTGTGGGACATTCTGTTTCTCTATGCAGTTCGTCGTCTTCATGGATCTTCTCGGCACAGTGGTCCTACCCATTGCCATAGCACTCACCTACACCCTTATTATTGGTATGGCTTTGGTTCCACCGAAGAGTTTTGAAGAAGCTATCCCTCTAATGTTGCTTATTGCGGTATTGGGATTACCGGCTGTCTTGATTCTCATCACTACAAGGAAGGTTATCTACGTGTTCTGGATGTTGATTTATCTGCTTGCATTACCCGTGTGGAACTTCATATTGCCCCTATACGCATTCTGGCATTTTGATGATTTCTCATGGGGTGAAACGAGGTAAGGCGGTGATATACTCCAATAAGTTCCATACTGAAATTTCCTCTTTTTTCAGAAAAGTAGAAGGTGAAGGGAAAGGCGAAGGTCATGGTGGCGGCGGGAAGAAGAACGACATGCCTGCCGTGCCAATGCGGAGGTGGGAAGACTGGGAAAGGTCAAGACTTCGAAAACTGAAGCGAGATGAACGTCGCCGGAAAGACTTTGAACGAGTACATCCATCTGGATACATGGCAGGCGACCGCGAGTTCCTGGTTGCACCCGATACTCGTAGCCAGTACGATGGTTCCGATACTTTCTCCGTCAATTCATCGGATGACGATCACTGGGGAACGCAAATCGGAGGATATAATGAACATCATTCCCAGTATCCTCCTCCACCAGTCGGACTGCTAGTGCCACAGGAAGAAGCGCTACAGACAGCGAAGACAGTCGGCGGAGCAGAGTTAGAGGCCATGCTGGAAATGGGATTTGACGATCGACCCACGCCCCCGACTTCTACGTACATTCCTCGATACCAGCTTAATGATGGGTCTACGACTCAGCTAGTAGCGCCTGTCACTGGTAATGGTTACTCTCCGCTCGCCAGATCAGGATCTCCGGGTGTTCTGAATCACGTTCCGCCCCTTCAAAATACCCTATCACCCACTTCCCCGACAATTAACTTCTCCGGTGGGGAATCCAGTCCTCCAAGAAACACGCAGTCGCGATCTGCCACCGCGAACGCTTCTCGAGGCCCGCCTCCGGAACGCTATGGGCCTCTTGGACCACTTGATCCTTCTACGAAGTTTTGAAGTATATTCTCGATTCCCTTGACCCTCATCTCATTGCCTGATATCGCAGCATTCGCTATACCCACATTCAATGTCATTAACGTAGCCTTGCATCACTTCACGATGGACAACGGAAGTCCCTTTAGTACAACTAATACCATCTTATTCTCGTTTTGCCTTTCGATATAGAATTTGGGTTTTGATTTTTCTGGCAGATCGCTTGTTACACTATCTATTTCTACGTCGTCTCACCTTCCCACTTACATTAGCTTTAACCGTGTTCATGCCCTAAGTAAAACCAAAGATAACGAAGACACCTGCCGGACAATATTGTAAGACTGTTGAGTGATATATGCGGGTTTGTGTGGGTGGGTATAGAGTACATCAAGAGCGCTGAGGCGCTGAGGCCCTAAAAAGGACAATCGGTGACCCCTGTCCAGACGGCACCGCATTGGTCATAGTAGTACCAAGTTATTGCATTAGCGCTTTCAACTGTCTCTTCTGCTACTTCCTAGCTCTTACTCACTCACCACTCCTGATCAGATATTCAACTACATCCGCCTCCTTTTCATTCTATTGAAGGTCTGACCTTGATTATTCAACTATTCCATGGTTATATCCAAGGAGAAGCTAGTGCGTTCTGGGCCATATTTCATCCTAAGTTATCTGACGTATTTAACTCACCATCGTAAACAGTGGGATGCTGGCCACGATGAGACTGTCGAAGTCAATCAGCGTGCCTTAATTGACAAAGTGCTAGCGCGCTACTCTGGCGAATTTACTGTGTTTCGTGAGTTACTGCAGAATTCAGACGATGCGCAGTCGGAGGCGGTTGAAATTCGATTCGAAACAAAGGCATATATGGAACAGCGAACTGCAGATTCCAACCGTGAAGCATTACCTTCCGGTAGCTCTGTATCTTCAGGTCAGCTTCCGGACCTGAAAACAGCCCATGTTCGTCTTTTCCGCGGGCCTACTTGACCCCGCAATCTTCCCGACTTACAAAACGAATGCTTTAGGTACACCAATGGACTTTCAGGAATAATGGAGTCATATTTCGAGATGAAGATTGGAACAGATTAAAAAAGATTGGTGGGCAGGTTTTCTGGCTTGGAACTCTCCTTTTTGTGCTAAAAACTCTTCTATAAATCAAGCCGAGGGAAATCCTGATGAAGAGAAGATCGGGGCTTTTGGAGTCGGTAAAGTCAACCTTCTTGAATTGTATAGGCATAAAGTCCTGAAGACAATTAAAAGGATTCTACAGCTTGTTCTCAGTTACTGAGGAGCCTTTCGTTACATCCGGAGGTGAGGAGTGCTGTTGCTTTGTAACAGGTTCGTTGTCTTGATCTGGGCTCTAGATCAATGGATGGCCTTCTATTGGAAAGATAAGAAAGATCAGGTACTCTTTTTCTTGCTCATGGTCACACATTGCATTAAGTCATCACAATATCAAGCTTTTCGCGCGTCGGGGAATGCTGTCAGACGAAGACGGGGACCCAGACATTAGAAAATGGACCAGTTTTACCATGAGCCTTCGGGAGCCTGCTCCTATTCCTATCGCATTCGACTTCACGCGTTTTCTGACTTCGTCCCTGACTTTTATGACGCATCTACGTGAAGTTTCGGTATACTTCGATGATAAGCGTCTTGTGAAACTTCGGAAGGTTTCTGGAATTCCTCAAGACCTTGGGATTCCAAAGGGTTTAAAAAACCGCTCTCCTTCCGGGACCATGCTGGTCGATGGCATCCAATCCACGCGTAAGAATCTTACTTTCTTCTTGAATTGGTCCATCTGAGCGCTTAGCGTTTATATGTGATTAGCTCTTTTCATTCAGGCTCAAGTAATGAAGTGGATTTATGCATCTGGCACAGAGAAAAAAAGACCCAATCCGGCGAAAGTTACAAAGAGTACAGGTCCGCCAAGTGGCGGCTTTTTCTCTTCCTTGTTCTCGTCGTTAGCCGGAACCTCTACCCCTCAGCGTACGCCGACGCCCATTCTGCCTAGTCCCAAAGAGACTGTCGATTATTATGCGATCAATGAAACGAGTGTGGCTTTATCCATTTATTCAGCTTCTATTCAAGTCCGACTAGACAAAAAGCTCTCTTCTGAAATACAGCGCTCCACCAAGAAAAATCCGCCTACGAGGATGAAATTTGAGCTCATATATGTTGGCACTCTTCTTCTGTCTTCCTCGCAAAAAATCGCTGACTTTTTGAGTTCATGTAGACGGGAAAAGATGAGTATGACCTAAGTTTAGAAGAGGAAGCAAGACAACCGGAAGCCACGGGAAGCATATTTCAAGGTCTTCGTGCTGATATAGATGGGTAAATTCCCCGCCTGTTAAAGGATCTGATTTTATATTTAATACATGGTTTAGAACAGGGGCTGCGCGAGTCTTCATCGTGAGCTTTCACTCTTTTATTCGCTACGCGTGTGCTCAATGCGACCAATCATAGGGTCATAGCACTGCGCAAAGTACAGGTATAGGAGGGCATATATCTGCTCGTTTTATCCCGACTGTGGAGCGAGAGTCGATTGATTTCATGTGAGTTGTTTGGCGACATCATTCCAGTGGTCGAATATTTCACTTACCCGCTTGCCCAGGGATCGCAATGTAGCTGGTCAGAAACTTATTGTTTGTCAAACAGTCAAAGTCTGATCATTATTGCGTTCAGTGTGGAACAGGGAATTATTATACGTCGGTGGATTTCTTTCCAGAGCGGCTTACGAGTTCGAACTACTCTCGGTCAAGAAAACATGGGGAACAGCTACTTCCGGACCAGATTCTCCTGATCCCGATGTCAGAACAAGGCTGACTGCTCGTGTTTTGCATGCTCTCAAATTCTTCATATTTTCTCCTTCAACACCTTCTGGTGAAGTCTCAAATTTATTAGAGGCTGCATTCTTTGACTGTTCACTCAACGGGCAGTTCCCCATCATCACGAACAAGGGGGTACTTGACATAGGAGCTGTTCGCCTTCCTGACTCCGCCTTTGCTGGGTTTCTCAAGGAATTGCCGGTATTACCTGATTCGATTGTGGCGGAGGCATCCTCAATAGTTTCCTCTCTACAAAGCCGCGGAATGGTGAAGGCAATAAACTTCCAAGATGTGCTGCGCGAACTGCAACAGCATCCCCTCACCGAAGATGAATTCGCTGCATGCATGACGTGGTGGATCAGTATCTTTCAGGCGGGCGAACGCGAAAGACTCTATCCTGTCAGAACGCAACTGATCAATTCAGTCATATTAACTACCACGCAAAATAACGACCAGAAAGTAATCCCACTTTCTTCGATAAAATCATACATCAACCCGAAGACACTCTCATCGAGCATACCAATGGATGGGCCTCTACCCGATTATCTATTACCCGTTTCAATCAGCAAATTATTCAAACCCGAAGTTCTTTCGACTTGTTTCCCATGGTCTGAACTTACTGTAGTGCAGTGGGTCGCCTTTCTCTGCGAGGCAAGCAACCTACCGGCTGTGTACGATATGACACTATCTCCACCTTGGGCGGAAAAGGTCATTGGTGTAATCACCCGAGCGTGGCCCTCGCTTTCTGCTGGCTCAAAGTCGGAAATTGTGCAGTTGTTAAGCGAGAAGAAGTGCATTCCAACATCGGTCGGCATGGTTCTTCCGAGTCAAGCTTACTTCCCCAACGTGAACATATTCGGCGACTTACCAGTCGTTGTTTGGAGTACTGGAGCACCTATCAAAGGAGCTTCTGAGAGGGTTCTTCAAGATCTCGGGGTGCGAAAGCATGTTGACCTACAAATCATCTTCAATAGGTTGGTGAAATCTTGTAGTACACTCTTGCTTATGCTCATCTGCACATCAGGATGATTAAAACAAACGAGTGGACGATAGCTGACCTTACTAAATATCTGGTGTCTGTGAGAAGCTCATTGACGGCCGAAGAATTTGAACGTCTAAGGGCGACTTCGGCATTCCCGATCGAAATGTCGGGAGGCGCGGGCAACAGCGAGAAACGATTAAGATATAAGGCTAACCAACTATACGAACCTTTAGATGTCTTTCGCTTCCTAAATCTTCCGGTCATTGACTGGGGACAACAAGCGAAATGGAGGAGCTCTTCGGAAGAAGGTACGACTAATAACTCTGAATTACAAAATATGAACGAAATCGTTGGCAGCCAAGCTATTGTTCGATCTTGGACTTCAACGTCAACCTCCATTAAACAAACTAGTAGAATTATGTGCGGATAACGACGAAAAAGTATGTCCATTTCACAGAATCTGTAAAGTTTTGGCACTTATGCTTGTGTCGCTGAACAGGTCCGCTCCTTTGCACTCAAGTACCTCATAGACAATCTGGAAACTCGGTACAGACATTATGATCCTATGGATTTCAAAGATGTGCGATTTTTACCGGCTCAGAGCAACGGCGTAAATTGTCTAGGTTCGATTCAAGAAGTGCGTACCTAGCGTTCTATTGAAGAATATAGACTTATTCAAATACCGTGCAGGTCTATTCCACCCCTTGGGCAGCTTTGGGATTTTTGGTTCTTCAGGCCCCGTACCAGGCATACTCGTCGAAACTGAAGATTAAGGAACATCCTAGTGCAGTTCAGTTAATGAGCCTGTTACAATCGAAGCCCCCGAAAAACGATGCAGAAGCAAGAGTGATGTTTAGCTTGCTCGCAAGCAGAGTAAACGGTTTGCAGCACCTTCCTCTCATCTTCAACTTCCCTTACTGATTTCTGGGAAGACTTCAGGAGTTCCGATTTGCATTTATTGTCATCTACTCCCTTTGTGCCCATTCCACTTGAACCAGGTGCTGCCGGACCAAGCACTCGCTGGTTGCCACCTTCGCAATGTTATCTGGCAGGTCAAGATAACACAGGATTCCATTCGAAACTATTCGTGTTTGTGAATTTCGGCTCTGCGGCAAATGCCTTCCTCCTCGCATGTGGCACACGAAGTCAGCCAAGTGTTGAAGAAGTTGCGAAGATCTTACTGGCGAATCCCCGCCAGTTCTATGAGCTGGCTCAAGGGCCAACCAAGTTAGTTGTTCTGGGTTTGAGTAGGCAGGGCACTGAACTCTTTGTTTAGCTTCATCGCAGAACTTCGAAACCTTGCTGTAAATGAGAAGGCCCTTTCCTCTGGGACAATTCTCAGGATGAAAAAGGCTCCTATACTCCTTGGATTACAGAGGAAAGCCCGACGGCAGAATAAGGAGACAGACGATTGGGACGAAGACGAATGGGATACGACTTACGACCTCATGAAGCCTAACGAAATCATTGTTGCAGATGATACCCATGCTTATCAAGCTTTTGGGCACTCGCTATTCACGGCACCTCAAGAAGATATCATAGAAGGTTATCATCTCCTTCGTATCGTTGTGCAAGAACTAACCAAAACAATCATGTAGCATTTTATAACAAACTCGGTGCTCCAAGGCTGAGCCGACTCGTGAAAGAAGAGTATCAAACATCTGTCGAACTGCCCAACTCGAAAGTTGCCACGGATCTGCGAGCTCTGGTTTTGCAGCGCCTGCCACTTTTCTTACATGAACACAACCATGCACGAACCAAAGTGTCTTTCTCGTGGCTCTCAGCAGAAAAGCATTTTATAGTCAAGGCCTTTGGGAAACTGTACGTGACGAAGTCGCTGAATTACGGCAGCCTCAATCTCTCGCGGAAACAAGACGCGTCGGCGGTGTCCCGAAGGATAGGTACAGGTCCCATAGAATTATGGATAGCAGGAGATGCGCAGCTGGACATGTACGAGTGAGTGAGGACGTGAAGTAATTTCGGCCCCTACTTACTATACGCGAATTGCAGAGTCGCGACATCTCTCAATCGCCTACTTTTTGAGTCACCTAAAGCAAATGATGCTTTGCTTTTCATGACGATCCTTTCCACGGACTTGAGATCTTTGAAGCGCAGAGGCTATAATGGTAAATGATTCACCTCCTATTTTATATGCCTACCTCATCTCTACGCAGTGGACAGAATTCTTCGTCAGCAAAGAGATGCCAAGTTGGCAGCTGAAAGTGCTCAGGCCGCTGCTCCGACAAATGAATCGAGTGCTCTTATAAGTAATACGGGTAATACCGACTCTGCTAATACGGGATCCAAGCCTTCAAAAGATGTAGTCCCGGCCAAGGCATCCCAACAGGAAGAGAAAATGCCTACTTCGTCACAGCTTGCATCTCACTTCCAAAATTTCCGACGGAAAATTGGCGCTATTGCTACGTCGGACAAGAACCCGCTTTTGCCTACGGGACCCAATCCTACTTCTACAGGAGCCTTACCTCCGCCTGGTATGTTCGATTATCGACATGTACCATTTAGTATCCCAAACTGAAATTGGATTGACCTGCAGCGGAGAAACCGGCGCTCACCCCGTCGACTGGCACTCATCCTCCCGCCACAGGCTCTGGCGTTACTCCTCTGCGGAACATTTGTGAGTTACATCAATAGTGAACCTTTTTACACTGTCTCATACGACGCGCAAGCTCGAAACATCGACATGGCAATTGATTCGTGTAAACCTGAATCTGGCGGGCTTTTGCAGAACAGAGAACATATGCAAAGGGTCAAGGAAAGCCAAAATGATGGATACTGCGACGTATCCGGTCGAAAGGGTGATCTTCATCACATTGGTACGTTGGATAGATTTCGCTGCCTCTATATAATTCCTGACGTTTGCATAAAGGCCAGATGGGGCCCGTAAAAATTTATCTATCAGAAGGTCTGAGCTTATGCATCGTTCTCAGCCTCTTATTAACTTCTGACAACATTTACATACGCAGAAGTCCCCAGTCATCAGGCTGGAACGTTCATGGAAACGAAGCGACACTCTCTCGCTCGATTTATACACATTATGCAACCGTTGGCAGATATCTATTCCCTCCCACTCACCAATCTGCATATTTTTTATGATCTTCAAGGAGGTATCATAGCATTCAATCGAAACGGCAGTATCTTCCTGAATTTGCGATACTTCGAGGAATGGCGTAGGTCCCTTTCTCACATTTCCCATTTGCGGTAGTTCTGAGCAAGTGCCCACCAGACGACGAGGACGTAAAGAATGACAAATTGGAGGGCGCTTATATCTCATGGTACTTCACCATTGCACACGAAATTGCGCACAACCTTGTGCAGCCCCATAACTCGGAGCACGAGTTTTATTTCTCTGCAATTTGCGAAAAGTTTATCATGAAGCTAGGGCAGCTGTTTCCACGAAGTTGAAGGGTAGATAGGCATTACATAAGGCATATGTCCTCGTAGCATAAATAGCATTGCTGGTGTCTCGGAGATGACGGGCCGAGGCAAATGGGATGGTATCGTTGAAGCGTCTGAGAGCAACTGCCAACAACCATCTCAAAATACAATGGCTTCTGCTATCCGTCGCAAACCTCTCCTTACATACAAGTCTCCCACCCCGGACGACCATGTATTTATCAGGTCTCCATCTGCCACTACACGGCCCAAAGACCCCACGGAGGAACCCAGCTGCATCCCATCGTCTTCCCGTTTGAATTCCCTTCCACCTGTCTCCCAGAATGCCTCTCGACGCGGATATCTTATGGCGCCCCCGCTGCCTCTTTTCCATCCTTTTGGGGCGCTGGCAATGTCCCTGCCTCCCCTAGACCCGACTCAATACGGACTTCCAATCCCTTCAGTCCCCGACGAGAGGGATTATGCCTTCAGCCAGACCGCGCGGTCAAGCCTCCCCGATGCAAGACTTCGAGCTGTGCAAGATGAGTCGCAGGTAGTGGCATCTTCCACCGTCAGTGCTATCGCTGCTGTCGCGGCGCGTGAAACCAAGGAAAGAGCGAGTCCGAAGAAAAGGCGGGCAGGAGGCTCAAAGAGAAAGCGAAAAGATGCAGAAGAAACCGACCTGACTTATCCAGCCAAACGGACACGGCCATCGCGAGGTGCAGTGGAACAGTCGGTGGAAGATGATTCGCCGCCGGACGTAATACCAACGGGTGATGTGCGTGCTGCCACTCCTGAAGGTTTAATGCTGTCAGAAACGAACGAAGTCACCAAGAGAAGATCAACGCGGGCAAAAGGGACTTCAAAGCGTCGTGACTCAAGCGCAAGCGAAACTTCAGGTTCAGCACTCGTTGGTCGAACACAACCGATGAAGTCGGACTCAAATGCCGTTGAAAAGGTGGCACCAAAAACGGAGCTTGCGGTTGGAAATGACGACAAAGAAGAAGGTGAATTAAGTGAAGACCCGCTCCCCTCTTAGCACTAAGCAGCAAGAATCATGCTCGTAAATGTTCAATCACTTGACCTCGAGATGCAACTGCTCATCACTTACTATGTCCACATACAGATGCAGTACCTGATAGCCGGTCGACACAGTAGATCGATGGCGATTGCTTAATATGTTCGCCTTTTCCCCAAAAGACGCCTGCCATCCTACATAGGAGTCATGGAGTGTGCAAGGCTAGTGCAAGACATACAACCTCATACAACGCAAGTCAGACTGAGGACTCCCAAAGCTCCCAACTTCCGAGCCAAGTATCGACTGCTCCCGCCTCCGCTAACTTCCGGCGGCCTTGAATAATTAATCAAATTCCCTATTTATCCTTAGATCATCGACATTTCCCTATAGGCTACTTCCCCGCTTTCTCCGTTACCCCGCCTTTGATAATTGCTTGTGGCCTCTTATGCCCCAACAAGGTATTGGAGATTGGTTTGATATTAGCTTTTGATATTTCTGCAACATGACTCTGTGCGCCTATCACTCTCGTGATTTTTCTATCAGTCCATTTGGTCCAGTGGCTTCGCAGAAACTGTCTGTCATCATTGGTACCTCAAATCAACTGAAATTTGGGATGCATGCATACCTAATTTGACCCTGATCTGAACTCAATCCCGCTGAATTCTGACGCATCTCAACCAGGTTTGTCAACCGATCCGCATCGCAGTGTGTTCACAACCACCAATTGCACGATCGTGTGTTTTTTCAAAGAGATCTAGCATGCATAGTTTGAGCTTAAAGCGCGAGCTCTTCGGATGAGGTAGCTCTTTTCGTACCTACTTCTCATTTCTTGCCCAGCGCTCTCCGAGGGCAGCGATGATGGAACAGGTCCAGAAAGTCGGTGGCCTTTATAGTTCCAATGTTGGTAGCACTCACAGCGTTGCATCAGGAGCGGCTTTACGTGGTTAGTATCGCCTTTGCTGTCTACCTACCGTGTGCACGTTGCTGATAATTGACCCGTCCAGAAAATGCAACACTTCCAGCTGGCGCAGAAGCTGATTCACAAGCAACTCCTGAGAAGACACCACCTCCTCAACCGTTCTATAAGAAGAGATGGTTTATCCTTTCCCAGATTATAATTATACCGTTGGGGATCGCTCTGTTATTCATCATTTTGTTTCCTGTCTTGCGCGCTATCGTCGAACTGGTGGTCAAGCGGACTAATCTTGACGTGCAGTCTGCGATTATAACACAGCCTAGCAACAACACGTACGCGGTCCTGTTCCTTCTTTTGCTTCGTTGCTAATTAGATGCATTTATCGTTATAGGTTTGCACTCAAATTGGAGGGTTTTGTGGGTAGTATCTTTGCCTTGTGTAATTCTACGCTCATCATACGCTCACACTAGGTATACAACACCGGGATCGTCAATGCGAAGATTAAATTTACTGAAGTCACCCACGTTGCTTGGGTGGAAGATGACACAGAAACACCACTGGGATATATGCAACTCAGCGAACTATCTACGAAGAACAAACGTGCAATAATCAATGACACGACACAGTTCTTCATCACAGACGAAGATGCCTTTTCCCGATTCTCAAGCAAAATGATAACGGCTCAGAACTTTACCTGGAGGCTGACAAGTTATAATCTTCGCGTGCAGGCGTTAAAGTTCCCTGTCGCGAAAGGAATTACTTTTGATAAATTTGTCACCATCAATGGTACCTCTTGCGTTTTCATTACCTTTCTCTTGTGACTTACGCCTATCCCATAGGGTTCAATAACTTCGACGGAAACGTTATACTGAAAGACTTCCAGCTACCCGGCGACGATCCGGATGGAGGCATACGATTCATTGCAGTGACTGAGCTTAACAACCCTAGGTACTTGAGTTCTGCACTTTCTCCCTTGGGCCTGCTGTCTGATGAGTGTTTCTTTAGTCCTTTCGCTCTGGATCTGGGTATCGTCGTCTTTGCTTTATCATACGAGGGTGTGCACCTTGGCCTCGGTACCGGAACAAACACGAACGTTGTCAGTATTCATTTCATTAATTACCGCTCCCGCTCTTTCTGAATTGTGTCGAACGAAAAGGCTCCTGGAAATAATGCCATAACCTTGAGAGGGACATTGGTTCCACAGCAAGATACGAATCTGGCCTCAGTCTCCCGCTTGTTCACGAATTACCTAAATGGCGAAAGTTCCCCTGTGATTGCAACAGGAAGGTCGACGCTGCAAGCAGATGGTTCAGCTATTTCTTGGCTCTCGCAAGGTCTTCAGGATCTGCATCTCAATGTGCCCTTCAAATCGTTTGTCGCGATTGATCCCATTCGCACCATCGAAATTGGAAACTTCGATCTCGCCTTCGATCGTGATAATGCCTGGTCGCCTTCCGTGGAAAGTAACTCTGTGCAAGCAAGTTTAGGTAGGCCATCCTTCTCCCCCGTGCCTTGGAAGTCATTTTCACAGTTCTTTAGAGTTGCCTTTCGGGTTTGGGATGGCTATAAGCGAGATACAGAACGACTTGGTCATCATGAAGGATGGACAACCTGTGGCTGGCTTATCCACTGTATGTCAGATTTGTTTAACTCTGCGGTTTCTTTTTTGACGACGTATCTTTCAGCCCCTCGGAGCTTCCACATCCTCCATCTCGGTTCAAAGCGAAAGCCGAACATCTGGTACCATTAACATAACGATCAAAGACACTCGCCTCAGCTGCCCGGAGGCACAGCGCTCAACGTTCGAAGCCTTCAGTGAGGTTGCGTCTTTTTTTTGGAGATTAAATCTAATGCAGTCACTCAGATAAGGACTTGACTAATTCGGACGTGGCGGAATTTCGCTTGGTTGGTGCAGCGCGAGCAGTAGCAAACATGGGTATCGGGAAGATTACTCTGGATCCTATTAAAATCAACGTAACCAGCCACCTGGATGGCTTGCAGGGTTTGAAAGGAATGACTACCATTAACTCCGTTGACGTCGCCGGTGGGACGAGCGAGGGAATCAAACTTGATATTTCAGGTCTGTCCCTATGCAGTTAAAAAATGGCGCATCACTGACCTGGGCGGCTTGCGCTATCTCAGTCACTATCTTCAATCCTTCGAATCTCAAGCTTGCTGTTGGTGACTTGAGTAAGTCTAGACTATCTAATAGTCAGCACGTAAATTCATGTTCACTCCTCGCTAGAACTACAACTTCTCCGTCAAGATGTTGTTCTCGGCACGACGGTGTTACCGAACTTGACTCTCATCGGCGGCAATAACACGATCAATGCCACCTCGATTTTCCAGGTATGCGAAACTTTTTTTGTCCTTGATTTGGTTATACTGAAATCATTGACCAGGCAAGTGCAAGTCCCGAAGGAATACAAACTCTAAACGATTTCGTGGGCAAAAAAGGTTTGTGCTTTCTGTGCAGTCTTTCCCTGTATTCATCACCCTTTTTCATAGACGTACAGCTCGTGATTTCGGGCTTTGAAGAGAGCACTGAAATAGCGTCATTGGGACCTGCTTTTGAATCTCTGCAGCTCGAGGTTACACTTCCAGCCTTGAAGACTAACCTGCTTGAATCTGCCTCTCTTAAAGGTGAGTATGGTACCTGGTTATCTCGTGTACTTTGGCATGACAAAATCATACGGCAGTCTTAACAACGACCGGAAAGTCGAATAATGTCAGTCATGTCACGGTCTTCCTTTCAAATCCATTCAGCGCGGCTCTCGGCATAAAGAAGATCTCGTCCCAAGTGTCGTCTTTTGGTATATTGCTTGGAACAATCGAGCAAGAGGTTGACTTTGGCACAACACCGAAGTCGACCACGGAATCACCTGTGCTTAATCTGGACATGAATTTTAATCCAGAGGCTCTTTTCACGTTGACTCGTGCTCTTGCAGCCGAGAGCGGCATGGATACATCTGCGCTCGATTCTATTGTCGAATTAGGGGGATATCAATATCTCCCTATATTAGAACGCCGTTCTAACGAAAGGCGACAGAATAACGTCTTCAAGTATGTGCATGGGGCTTTTGTATCGTTCAATCAGGCTGATCGCTTGCAATGTAGCAATTTCGATCTACCTTCGTTCGTAGCAACAGCCTTCAAGCAATTGAAGTCCGACGTCCAGTTGTCCACCGACTTACAAATCGGTAAGCTTTGAATCTATTGAGTAACCTGTGATATCGTCCTTACCAGCAATGTAACGCAAGGTGATTACAAGACGGCACTTCAATTTTCTCAGCCAGGGATTCCAACAGCTACGGATGAAAGTTTGAGCTTGATTCTTCCCATACTCGCTGCGCCAATTGTTCAGAAGATCGTCGACGAGTCCGTACTAGGGTGCGTGCTATTACACTGATGTTCGAGGCTATCTTGTGACAAGATAAAAATAGGATCGAGACAGTCCTCATAGTTGATCCCGAGCAGGGTTCTTTCCGTAAGTGGGGCTCAGGCTCAGCTCTCAGGAAGATAACTCACTAATACCTCACCTTGATGAAGAAACAAAACTCAAGGGAAGCATTACCAATGCCGGTCCATGTAAGTATGTTTGTCTATGGAGCCTGTCCAAAAGTGACTCATTGGGTTGTTGCAGTCAATGCGAAGATATCTTTCCCTTCAGGACTTACCATATCTTGGGGTGGTAAGGTCATTGGACGGATTGCCATGTCTGACATTAGTGTTGTCGGCGACGTGGGCGCGGACATCGATGCAGAATCACGTTTCGAAGTCTTAGACGTTGCTCAATTGACAGGGTTCACGAAGGCATGTCGCTTGCTCGCGTGGACGAACTTTGTATCTTACCAACCCTTGCCAACCCATCACAGGCTCTCCTCACGGAAGAAACTTTTGACTGGGATATCTCCGGAGACAACCTCACAGGTAAGTTCCTGACAATTACTTGGTATCTCATTTAATCATATTCACTACGAATCTAGTTGAAGCTCTCGGTTATTTGTACTTCTTTCATATAAAGCCCTTTTCCGCTCAATTGCTGTATTACAGGTATATCTGTCACTGGCGTGGCCTTCTCATCTAGAAGGGTCAGCCTCAAAGGTTTCAATGGACTAAAAGACGGCGTCAAAGTTGAAAAATTCGATTTGCCCTCTGATCATCCTTCTGGAGGCATCAGTTTGACTTTGGAGACGATGGTCAACAATGTATGTCTTGATTTGTATGTTTACGATTGCACTCTTCTGAACTTATTCATTTTTAACAGCCGTCGCAAGTCGGTATTCAAATGAGTTCCATTTCGTTCGACACATACATGGGCGACGTGATGATTGCTCCCGTCGCTAGCACCGGAACAGTGACTCTAAGTGCTCAGTCCACATCACAGTTGTCACTGTCCGGTCAATTGATTCCACAAGAAAGTCCCGAGGGTCTGGCTGCTGTTTCCAACGTATTCAATAAGTTCATCCATGGCGAAGATAGCAACGTTTCTGTTAGAGGATCAGGAGCAGGTTCATCAGATGTAAGTTAGCCCCGTCTCTACCTTATCGGACAACAGTGACACGATATTGTGATCATCCAGGTTACATGGCTCAATGAGGGCATCAAGTCTTTGGTGATATCCACTATTCTTCCCAACCAAGGGCCCCTTGACATCATCAAATCTATCAACCTGAATGAGTTAACGCTCATGTTTACAAGTCAATCGTCGTTCAACCCATCGACGAGCAGCGAGTCTACCGATGCTGCGTTCTCCCTCCCTTTCGCTTTCCCTATAGATATTGTGGCTTTGGAACAAGAAATCACTTTGGGTTACGAAGGCACCGATTTTGGAAAGCTAGATATTCCGAAGGGGTCGACTACCACCGACGTCCGGAACCGTGTCATCCATCTCACGTTCAATGACGTCCCACTTTCCGTTTCCAATGATCGCCGATCAACCTTCTCTCAGTTTTTGGCCGCAATCACTCTTGAATCCAGTCAGACTGTCCACTTATCTGGCTCTGCTAACGTAGATGCTTCTACAGCTGTTGGAATGCTGGAATTGTCGGGAATTACGTTCTCGCTTGATTCAAGTATTGCGGGTTTGCAGGGATTGAGTTCCAAACCAACTGTTGTCAGCAATCTCGATGTCCATCACGGCTACCCAGACTATCTACTCATCAAAGCGGATAGCTCTCTTTTCAATCCTAGGCAAGTTTTTTTTTCTCTACTCAAAACTTCGCTGACGCTCTTGCCGTAGCAACTTGACGATAGGTCTGTGTAGCATAATTGTACCATTTGGGCGAACATTGAACAGTATCTTTCACAGGGACCTCTGATGTTTCTTTCGATTTTCGTTTCCAGTGAGTTGCTAACACTCTATCTATCGGGAACACCAGGCTAATTAGAGTATATCTGAAGGGATCAAGTCATTGGTACTGCCGACATTGTAAGTACAATGGTCAATCCTTCCGCTGTCCTCATGACGCTGAGAAATGACTGCAGAGCAATCTGGTCATTCGCCCCGGAGAAGAAATATACCCAATTGGTATGAGAAACATTATATATCAGAATCGCAATTGTGTTGACCGGTGATCCAAGACGTTCATTTCTCCCCTAAAGGCGGGGCTGTAGGCGCAGGGCGAGCTCTTCTGGAGAATTATCTCCAAGGGATTGACTCTGTCTCTGCGATAGCTGGCTCGACAGATTCGACATCCGTGGAATCATTGAAACTAGCTTTGTCCCAAATTGACATCTCACCAGTAGCCATTCCCGCTATTCATCAGAACTTGATTCAGTCCGCTTCCCTTTCCTTCCCACTGGACATCGTCAAGACAGGCGTAGCGTCAACCTCATTCAAGTTGGCTAATCCTTTCACCGCTAGCATCAATCTCTTGAAGCTATCGGCCAAGGCTAAATTCCACGGTGTAACACTCGGAACGATTCCGGTGATTGACGCATCCTCCCATCCCATTCATGCACCTGGACACGGCGATGTGACATCGCCAGGACTTCCTCTTCTTTTCAATTTGGATCCTACTGCCATCATTCAACTGCTCCTCGTCACATCTCAGCAAAATGGTGTTGACTTGGGTCCTCTCGTCCAAATGTTCCAATTCGTCTTGCAAAATCCAGATTTCAAGCCACCGGTATGTCTCTTCTTTTCTCCGACGATCGAGTGCGGCTCTCAACATCAAACAAAGGTTACTACCTCTGTTGATACTAAGGCTCCTACCTGTAAAAGGTATGTTGCAGTGTTATTAACCTTTGTTGACATTGTCAATATTCTCTATGTTCTAGCGGCAACCAATTCGATGCGGGCGCAGCAATTTTACGTTCTCTCGCCGGTCTCGAAGTCGATCTCGAGGTCGATTCTTCGGTCAAGCTCGATGATTGTAAGGTTCCGTCCGGCTCCGTGCTGTCCTCCGTCTAATGTTCTGTATTAGTTCCCACAGACCTATCCTTCATTCAGAGCGGGGTCCCGGCGGAGGCATGTTGTCTTTATACTTGGAAGCATCACTGCTGATCACTACTGGACTCTAGGTCGACACAACTGTCCTGTATCTCATCGGTGCAGTGGCCGGCCCTGTAGCACAGCATCTAGTCGATGGGTCTATTCTCGCTTTCGAGTCAGCAGATATAACGTAAGAAATCATATTTTATGATTCGTTGGTCGCAAATTCAGTAATTCTATTTGGCTCCAGGAATATCTCCAACGACGGTTTCGACCTTACGTTGAAAGGGTCACTCACCAACATAGGGCCTCTCGATGCTTCAATTGTCTTCACTGAACCTTTAAAGTAAGAACACTTCTGGATGCCTCACGGCAATCACTCACTCTTCTGTTAGCGTGAACTGGCAAGGCCATGATATCGCCAAAATTGAACTTCCTTCAGGTGTGTGCCGCCGCCATGTCTGTTGGATTCAAGTCGCTGATCAATGTTTATGTTATAAGTTTGTGCTGCTGCGAACATCGGAGTACCAGACTACCAGACCAAAGCACGTTTGACTATTACTGATCAATTTCAGTGCGTATTTGAGAGAATTTTCGTAGTTCAATTTACTGAGCCCTTGCCTCCATTGCATTAGATTTGCGGAGTTTGCCACGTTCCTACTGCACAGCGAGAGCTTCGAATGGACTATTTCTTCACCTAAATTGTCACTCACTGCTCTGGGTACTATTTTCGAGAATGTTTCGTTTGGAAAAACTGTTTCTTTCAAAGCATTCAATGGACTTCCTGGAGTGAGCATCAGCAACTTCCAATTACCGTCGGACGATCCTGCCGGGGGTATACAAATGGAAACGGACGCTACTATTCCATCGCCTGCTCGTATGTCGCATTATCATTGGCCTGTGGACTGATTCTCATAACACCTTCCTTTCAGAAATCGGGATCGACCTTGGGTCAGTGACATTTAGATCCTTCTTCGAGGGTACATTTGTCGGACGTGAGTGTAGACCCCAACGTACATCTGGCTGCTTCTTATCTATCTTCTTGTTCTAGCCCTTTCTGCCAACAACCTTATCCTAGGCGCGAACTCTGTCACCGAAACCCACTTGTCTGGCCGAATGGTACCGCAGAGTGGCGCCGATCTTGACGTTATGGGGAAACTCTTCTCTCAGTACCTGGATGGACAGAACATCACTATCCAGACTACGGGAGAATCAGTCCAACCTGCTGGATCTTCTGAGTCGATCGGATGGCTAAGCAACGCTTTCAAGACCTTGACGTTCGATGTTATCCTTACTGGAGATAAAGCAAAGGTGTTTATTTTCGTTGACTTTATTTTTCCTAACCGTCTGACTCGTCCACTATAGGTCATTGAAGCCGTGCAGTTGAACGATCTGCAGGTCACTTTAAAGAGCGCGGATCAAGCATTCAAGCCTCCCACCAGTTCCTCAAACACCGTCGCCAAGTATAAGAATCCTTTCAGTTTTTCACTTCAAGTCGTAGAAGTCGGCCAAACCATTGCGTTAGGCAGTGGAGGTCATCAAATTGCCCAGGTAACTATCTACTTTGATCTTCCACATCTTCTGAGGTCTCACTTGATGTGCAACATTAGCTGGCTATCCCGTCTGTACCTGTCGTGGGCGGTGGGGTGTCTACTGGCAACGTAGTTGACCTTAACCTGGCATTTACGGACGTGCCACTCCAAGCGTTGGACGCAGCTGGATTTGCAACACTTCTAGCTGGAGTGACTCTCAGGCCTGATCTCGAAGTTGAATTGACTGGTGCTGCCAACATCGTGGCAAACACTGCCATCGGCAACGTGCCGATCAGCGGCGTCGGAATAGATGTTGTTTCGCACTTGAAAGGTTGGCACTTTTCAAAACAGTTGTTGTGCACGAGATTTTTGTTTCTTACGACTTCGTTAGGAATGGCATCCTTTGGAGGTGCTGCTAGACTGAGGGATGTCGTAGTGGCAGGTAGCGGCGGAGAAGGCGGAAGCCAATATGTTCGCGCACCTCTAAAGACTATCCTTGTCAATCCATCAAACATATCCTTGAACACCGTGGATATTTCTCTTCCAGTCTCCCACCAGGGCACTACAATTGGACGCGCAGTTCTCGACGTATGTTTTGTTATTCTATGGCTGAGAGGCTTACCAATTCAGCCTTTTGCAGCAATTTGACTTGAAGCCTGGCGAAAACACATTTGATACTGAGTTCCGCTATCAACCTGCAAACGCTAATGATACTGTCGCTCAGGTGCGTTCTTGAGACAATAATAATCATGAGAACAAGATGACATAACTGCATGAATAGGCGTTCTTGTCTACATTCCTTTCAAGTGGCGACGGCATAGATTTGACTATCCATGGCGATGGCTCAAGCTCTCCGTTTGCCTCCCTTGCACCCGCATTGGCCAACTTGAAGCTATCAACCTCTTTGCCTGGTATGGTCTAGATGACACGTTGGTTCAGAAACACACTAACATTAATGCGCAGGCCAAAACCACCCTAACCTCATCACTAACATCGCAGTATACATCTCCATTGAAAGCTTGATCACTAGCGTGGTCTCAGTAGAGTTCTGGGTAAGCTGATTTACCTTCTGTTATTTTGGAACTTTTCTCATTTTCGGCATTAGATCTCGAACCCTCTGGAAGTCGATTTAGTCTTGGAGAAAGTCCAATCGGACTCTGGCGTCGATGGAGACATATATGCTCAGTTCACACAAACGTTCGATAGCTTTGTCGTGCCTCCAGGGCAGACCGTCAGCTCGGGTGTTGTCCCCAATGTCATTCTGGTCAAAGGAATCCTGGAATCGCTCGGACTCTTGGAACGCGGTTACTTGGATGTGGCCAACGCGGTCACCGTGAGGCTGGGACAGGGTGGTTATCAAGTTCCATACCTCAAGTTGGCGCAGACCGGCGTCCCAACCAGCTTTGCCATCGTTGATGAGAACGGTAATCCTCTGAGAATGGGTCTGGCCCAGGCGATGCGAGTAGCCCAAGATGCGACATCTTCATCTATAGCTGCCTCATCATCTTCATCTGCACCATCGTCGGTCAGTTCCTCCGCTGCAGAAGAGTCCTCCGTAGCTTCGACCAGTGCCGCCCTGGGCTCCGCTACTCCTGCCGCCTCCAGCGTGGCGCTTCCTGCCAATGCAGAACCCACTAAATCTTCTTCCGCGACGTTTGACAACTCTGCAACAGTGACTGCGGACACCGACGCTCACATGGCCGGAGCTACAGAGACGCCAGCTGCAACAGAAACGTGATTGTAAATTTTCCTTCATTCCTTTCAAATTTATTGGACGATCTTTCGGGATTACAGTCTTTTGACATTATACCATTATCATCGATTACTATTCAGTACAAATAACTAGTCTTTACTATACCATATCAAATACGCAACAGTCGATTTACTTCTCCCCGTGTCTTCACTATGCTGGCGGCAAGAAAGTAGCCCATAATATGGTCGATATGGTACCCCAAAGAACGCTCCAGATTACCCAAACACGTCCTGCTTTGGGGTGTTCGACTAACAACCACGCAGCTGCCCAGTAGATAATCGGCATAGAAGCTGCCAGTCGCAGAACAATTTGTACGTTCGAAGTGAATACTAGTAAAAATGTCATTACTAGGGCGTGGATAGCGTGAGGTGTGATGCTTGAATTTTCGAAGGGAAGGTTTGTCTTCGATGGGGCGGCAGCACTCTTGAAAAAGCTGACCGACCCACTTCTCAAACGGGACGCAAGGTGGTGCACTGAAAACGCGAATAACAAGGTAATGTTGGGCGCTGCTAGGATGAAATTTGGCAGTTCATTCAGCGTCCAGTAACGCAAGAAACCGTTGTCCCAATATTTGGATTGCACATGGGTATATATTGAAGGGGGTATTTGCGAACACCACGCAGGGGTTTCGGCCTTGTCCGCTGAGCAAAAGGTGTGATAAGCGACGATATGGTGTGCAACGAATGGTAGGAACACGACGGAGGTATACGCCGTGGCTTTTAGAAGAGATTTTGATTTGAGCTAGATGAAACATGAATGACAAGACGAGGAGCCAAACTTGGGCTGAGACGCACCGATTTTTCCTCGAGAAAGGGTTGTATTAGCAGGTCCCACAATAAAAAGCCGCTCAGAAGGATGCCATTGGACCTGAAGGAACCCGCCAATGCAAAACAAATAGCGGCCTTGAAGTATTCCCGCCTTGTGCAGAATAACATGCCTACGAATATCACGATGAATACGCATCAGACGTCAAGGGACGACGCAAATATACCTCGATATGAGAAGTAAGTGAAGAAAGGTTCATTGTAGGGAACAAAATAGAGTGTTGCTGGACTGGTGGGTATGAGTGACAGGGTGCATGCCAACTTGGTCAACTTGCTGGAACGAAGATGGTGCAGCGACAGTGAACGAAGGGTTCGGTGTGTATCCCAGGCTACAATGAGCATCAATGCGTAAAAGAGGATAACCGAGTGTGCATTCTGGAGGCCAAAGGCGCGCAGAAGGAAGGCTATGGCTGGAAAGAAGGCCCATTCGTGTTCATAGATGTAGCCGGCAGAGGCGATGTGGGTAAAGTGGAGAGCATCCCAGCGAAAGAGAGGGCTATTGTAGGGGAGTAGCTTTGGAGAGGCGTCGAAGAGATGGAGGAGGGCTGTGGCTGCGTGGAGAAGGGCGAGATAGGAGAGGAAAGAAAGGAAAGGCATGGACGCTTGTGATTCTCGCTCTTCTTCATGGACTCCCACCTCGCCGACTTTCTCTCCTCTGTCCCTCCCGCCCTCACCATCCCTCTTCTCCGTCTTGCACCCTCCATATCCCTCTCAAAGCAAGCACTCCACCTTTTTACCTGGTCTTCACCCTCATGGCACACTAGCTGGCTTGCACTCGCCTCTTGGTGGGCACTATGTCTCCTGGTCGATACAGCCCTCCGGTATGTTCTTATCATTTAATCGTCTCCAGAACCCGGCTAATGATTCACCTCAGTCGATTCCTGCCCTTTGTTTTCTTGCTCGTCTTTGTGCTCATGCAGCGGCGGAAAAAGAGTCGGGACACGCGCGAGGCGCCCACGACAGAACACGCTCTTAGGAACGTCATCGCGGACCTCACCGTCATTCAGTCTCTCCTTCCTCAATTACCAACATCATCTATCCCTATCACAACAGCTCTTCGCGTCGTCTCAATTCTGTATCTTCCATATCTCCTTCTTTCCTTTCTCGTCTCGTTCCGTGTCATTTGTGCCATCCTAGGAACTGTTCTCCTTACATGGCGTGCTCCTTGGGCAATAGTTCTCCGTGCGACTGCTTGGCGTAGCGCCTGGCTTCGGTGGACTGTTTACAAGGTTTGGTCGGTCCTGACTGGAAGTCCACTTCCTCCTCGTACTTTCTCGGAGCAGCCCACTATCCATTCCTTGACGCCCGTTCAATCACTTCGCTTTTTGTTCACGATATACGAGAATCAACGATGGTGGATGGGTCTAGATTGGACAGCCGCTCTGTTACCGGGAGAACGCCCCTCATGGTGTTCCGCAACGCAGCACCCTTTGTCTCCTCCCAATGCGTTTGCACTCCCAGAGAACACCACAATCTACCTTCCCGATGGAAAGGGTGGTCGTTTGAAGCGCACCGCAACTTGGAAGTGGGAAGAGCCCGAATGGCGCGTCGTCGTTCATAAAGAAGGAGGAGGCCTCAGCCGAGTGGAACGGCCCCTTCCTACTCCCAAGGAGGAAACGACCAACAGCAGTCGTCTTCTGAAGGCCGCCGATCGACTACGGAGTACAAACCTCCCCCAAAGTTCTGCCGACTCTACAAAGTCCACTCATGGATCTTCAGACATTGACATCTCTTCGCAAGACTCGAATGAATCCGGGGAAGAGCCGTTGACTGATGCGGATGGTTGGGTCTATGGCGACAACAAATGGGAAGGCCAAAGTAACCGTGGAGGCATGGGCAAGGTAAGATCCCATTCATAATCACTCAAAACCTGAGCCTGAACGTATGTTCTTCCATGTAGTATACTCGCTACCGACGATGGACCCGTGTAGCGATCGTTTTCGAAGTTGTGGAAAACATATCTGAAGGTGCTTTTGGCATCCAGAAAGAAGATTCATCGCCTTCTACTATCAGCTCTGTCCCGCCGACTGGATCTAGCACTGTCACTACCTCTACCTCTACTCCAGTTCCTGAAAAAGCCCACGATAATCCGCCGGACAGTCCCCTTAGGCAGCGGTTAAAGAAAGCTTTAAATACTAAGCCTTCGGAATAGTATAAGAATATCGCTGTATTTGTATACTGTATTCTTGATAAATCAGGTTCACTTCGTGTCATTCGATAAATTTAGTAAGATAAATGCAAAGGATTTTATTCGTAGAGGTGTTTTGAGTATGGCTACAAGTATGGGTCGGGTATCAATTAGGCTACAATGTGATATGTCTACAGAAGTTATGCAAACGAAATGTCAGAATCCAGAGATACAACAAAGGAGGGGAATGATGGTAATAGGCTACAATGAAGAGACAAGGAGAAGAACAAAATTTTCGTGCGACCGGCGAGGAGAGAGGAGGGGGGTGAGGGAAGAAAAGGGGCAAAACCAGAGGCAAAAATTTAGACGGCACTATCGTTGGTAGACTTTAGTCTTGAGTCCTCGACAACGGTGGTCGATAAATCGAGGAAGGAGCCTGTCGGCGAAACAGCCGACACTGGTCGTGAAGAGCCTGATGGAGGAGAGACCTTGTTTCTAGGAGAGGATGCAGTGGAAGGCACTGCAGCCGTTGAGACAGTCAATGTGGGCAGCTTAGCAACCTCGATCGTCGAATCTCGTCCATCCTTCGTTAGAGTGTTCAGAGCGGACGATCGAAGTGAGCTTGCATCCCCGCTGAAGTCGCTGTCTTTGAAGGAGGTCATATCAGAGAAGGATTCCATGGAGTCCCGCTTCTCGACCACATCCTGACGAATGAAAATGGGTAGCTTGGCTCCTTGGAATCCAAAGCTGCTGATGTTGGATGCAATCTTGAACTTGTTGAATCTGCGAGAAAAAAAAAGTTGCTAGTCAGCAAATGCAAACAGCAAAGCGGCTATGTTCTACATACCCAGATGAACCAGTCGACCCCGTCCCGACCTTGGTGCTGCCATTGGTAGTGTACCCCACTCGTCTAGCGACAGAGTCAAACGCGAGTCTATAATGCTTTTGGGCTTCGTCCGCAAAGCCGAAGAAAGCAAAGAACACGAGTCCACAGACGACGACCAGCCAACGCGTCATCTCAAGACTAGTGCGCGTCGTGGGGTCTAGCTTCCAGAATTGAGCGAGGACTTGGTCGACGCGAGAGAAATCTACGTAGAGAAAGGTCAGGATCAGGCCAATAGGCTTCTCAATGCTGTAGTAGTACTCACTATAGTGAGTGTCCTCCCAGGAAATCCATGGGCTGACCACTCCGCGAGTGGCATTTAGGACCATACTAGCAATGCCAAAAGGTACGCAGCATAATACTTCAATCCCAGCGAGCGCCATGAGACGGAAAAAGCGGTGAGAACTGAGATTAGAGTTGGCGGAAAGGATTTCTTTGAATTCAGCTTGTCTTTTTCGGAAAGCAATAATGCTCATGACTGAAAGGATTTTATTAGTAAAGAGGCGACTAGACGATGATGTTATGGATTAGACACACTGGAATAGGTACCAGACGCCAGACCGATGACCACAGGCATCATAAAAACGAGAGCATAGGCCGGAGGAGTGTTGTACGTTGAAGGGTAACAACCAATATCCTCGAAGATGTTGTAACGATGTCCTTGAACTATGTAATCTGCACAGAGATTGTCAGCACCGCCGTCGTAAAAGCTTGTTCGTAGAGGTACTCACGCAGAGCCATTACAACCAATGGGATACCCAAACCAATGACGAGGTCAACTATGATGCTACGGCGTTTCTACGGGAAGCATTAGCATGAAAGTGCTAGTACAGTCGAAATCCAAAGTATACCTCAGCCTTGGTCCTTGTAACAGTCCTGACTGCAGCAATCGAGTAAAGTCTGTGATTTATGCACAGCGAAGCAGAAGGAATAGCAACAGATATGCCAATGATGATTTTGGACGCTGGGCAAGTGAAATTGAATCAGTGAAAAAATCAATCAGTAATGGCGTGGTCAGACTTACAAATATCACACCACACAGGAGCGAAATCAATCGCATTGTCGTTCCACATAACAGAATTTATAAAGAGGGACAGTAGTGCAACAGCTGTCCAAGCCATGTAAAGACAGGTCCCCGTGTTCCATGCTATAAAGTTCCGTCAGAATTGGATTGTGCGCCAGGTTCAAATTTCAAAACAAGTACCTTCCAGATGCCAGGGGAAAGGAATTAAAACAAGAATAAAAGTGATAAAAGAAAAGGCCGAGAAAACTTGGTTATCGACGCTCATGATGGAACGGTCGAACGAAAGAAGGGGAGACGATGAGCAGGGTATGCCTGTCTTGCGGCTCGCGTATTTAACCATCCTACTCTTGTCTGCGCCTTGTAAAGCGATTTGGCAGTAGCCTTGTTCGCGTCGTGTTCCCAAGACTGACAATGCGAGCGCCCCATGTCCCAGTTTGGCCAGGCGTTTGTTCGTTGTACGTGAAGTACGGCTTCTCTTCCCTTTGGTCCGGCGTGCGTGAGCAAGTCAGTCTCGTCACCAACAAAGAATAGGCCATCTGGGAATCGGTACTTGTCGGTGATGTTGCAGACCTCTAGTGGGATCAAGGTAAAGTCAAGTCCAAGCCTACAAAGGGAGTGCCTAATCTGGAACATTGCCCACAAGCGATAATATTACCATTCTAAAAATAAACCGAGTGTCTGGCCTGCCCTTTCAACCTTGTTCCCGAGAAAGTGCGCAGGCATTCATACATAGCATCGACTACCGCTGGTAAAAGCCTCTTTATGTACGCTTTCAAGATGGGCTGTCCAGTTCAAGCTGCGTCTTCGTCGTCGAAGATAGCAGTTTTCGGCACTCCGTCTTCTTTAATGAATCCACGGTACATGCCTTCGCAATTTAGAGGCATTGTCACTGTGCAAATTGCAATCAACTTAAGGTCATAAAACGCACGGAAGTCATAACACCAACCGTTCCCGTCAGTGTCTAAAGCTATGACGCCACCCATGCCCCCCGCATCCAGCAACTCGCCCACTACCTTTGCAGCGGCCACCTCGAGGGGTTCCTGCAAATAGCGGACTCTATGGGCAATAGTGATAGCCGCTCCTTGCCTGATGAAGTACTGTCGGAAGCGTACTGTCATCAAACGTCTACGCAGAGCGTGTATATGTACTTACATCGCCATTACCAGTCGAAGAAATGCCAACGCCCTTTTTTCCAGGTTTGCGACCAGTGACCTTGGTCCAAATCTTACTAAGTAAACTAGTATCGTCCCATTCTTCTGCCCAATACCCACTGCCCATGCAGGGCGTATCTCCTATGCGCCCGACGAGCTTGTTGGTCATCCCCCCGGTAGAAGTGACGGCAGAGATACACCCATGAACGTCCAAAGCCACCGCACCAACCGTACCGGTAGGATAGCGGTCCATAGGTATGGTGTCATCTTTTTGCTCTGGTGGAGGATAAGGATAAGGTTCTTCGGGAAGCCCCAAACCATGTCTGTGTTCTTTCCATCGATGCTCTGTAAAGAAGTAAGAAGGATCAACAAGGGTTTCCCCAAGCTGCTCCCCTATCGTCTCGGCTGTACTGCCTGCTATGAAGGTATGCGGTACGAGAGATGGGGCCAGATAAAGCGCGCGGACTAGATGAGAAGGATTCTTGGCTTTCGTCAATGAAGTCAGTCCCAGTCCACGTCGACTAGCTGGGATATCTGGATGTGAAGCTGGCGGTTTAGACAGCATTACTGACGTCTCCAATTCGTTCTATAGAGTATCAACAATTTAATAATCAAACGATGAGATCTAGTAATAATTGTTCTGACCTTCCCGGCGATGTTGAAGACGGCGCCTTTGCCAGCGTTGAAAAGAGGGTTATCTACGGAGGTGGAGGCAAAGCTGAGTAGTCTGCCAGGGAAATGTGGTTAGGTGAATGATACATACCCTCCAAGACAGTTACTGCAGCGACCGCAGCATCAATGGCATCACCCCCTGCTCGAAGTACACGATAACCCTAGACAAGGGATCTCAAAAAAATGATATTGTTCCATGCCATATGAGGCTTACTGAAAGCAACGCTTTTGATAATGCTGCTTTGTAGGCTGCTTGTTGCTCAGGGGTTGATGTCTCTCGCGTTATAGTTCCAGCGCCACCATGAACCACCAAAACGTGTCGGGGAAGAGGTTGAGAACTATGAGCATTGTCGAGCAGAGGACGTTTCTCTTGCAAATTTGCTTCTTTTCCCATTGTTAGACTGAGGGTGCACTTGGAAATTATCGGTGTATGAATACAAGACTGTTATCTGCAACGTTGGTAGGGCAATCGTGAGAGTTAAAAGAGTCATATTCTCGCTAAAGATGCAAACTTCGGGACCGCAATTCAGTCGGCCAAAGAAACGGTTATGCCTGACAGATTCAGTACCGCATTACACGTTAGGGTAGATTGTTAGAATTAGGTGCTGAACTTGTAGAGTAAAGGTAAATAAAGTAGGCAGAAGTTGGGCAGAAGGTAAGAGTTTAAAAACGCTCAAGGCTTCCACCTCTTCTAGAAGTGACACAGTGCTGGATGTTTCCCAGGCGCATTGACTGAAGTCATATGTATAAGTATTTAAGAGTTAACATACCCTTTTGCCTGCATAGTCACTTTGCCGGAGTGGTTAACGGGATCGCCTGCTACTTTCGTAGTAGATTAGCGGTTGGTCTTTGACCGCGAGTGTTCGAATCGCTCAGGTGACGCTTTTTTGCTTTAGTCTCGGATTAACCACGAAGTGTGCTAGAATACAGTCACAAACAAGCGCTACATCATTGGTATTGATTGGAATTTGGATTGCATCGACCGCGTCTACATAAACCTCTCATACAGCCGAACACTGGAATTGCTGAAGACACTAGCGACTGCATAGTGCTCACTCATTGACTAAACACTTTTGCGCGGTTCGTTCACAATGAGTTCGAGTAAATATGCCGACCTGCCAGATATCGTCAGTCAATCTCAGGTTATGTTCGCGTCTTCGCCGTGGTCTCACTTTCGAATCTTAGGATACAGCTCCTGATGTGTACGAGACCGAAGATATTGAGCCTCTTTCTCAAGTTGTGGTATGTTTTGCATGTACGGCAGCTTGCAGGGCCTGACGTGCGTTTTAGAATGGCGACTCCAGCGACGATGACTCAGGAATGCCGTCGAGGTCTGCGAAGAGCAGAGTAGACCCCAACTCCCGGGAAGAGCTTGATTACAGCAATCTAATGGGTGCAGATGAAGCCAGCAAGAAGTTCAGGCGAGCAGAACACAGAACAGGTCAGTCTCTCCAGTTTTTTACGCTCAGCTCGATCCTCATTGCTACTCGTTTTGACGCGTCAAGCCCGAACGAGAGCTTATTATGCGTATCCCCCTTCCCCAACATCACCGTCATCAGAACTCGAACCGTCTACAGTTTCACGTCCTACACCACTCTCACAAAGACTAAGATCACTGCAGGCCGAACTGGTCGCGTTGGAGAATGAAGTCGCGGATCCTTCCAACCCATTACTCCTGAAAGAGAGAGAAGAACAGAATTTGGACCCCGGGGAGTTGATTAGAGGGCTTGTCGATGTCCGTACAAGGCTGGATAAGATTAAGAAAGGCAGGGAAGGTAGAGCGCGGCTAGTTGGTACAATCTTGGGAGAAGGCTCCGAACAAGCGAGCACCGAAGACAGACATTTGGTGAAAGATCACTCAGAACCACCTGCGGCGACCAAAGTGCAACCGAAAACTGAGATCCAGACTATGGTCGAACTAGATCAACGTGTTGGAGAGCTTGAACAGATTGTGGGTTCTTCGAACACTACCCTTGACGAGGTACTCTTCTTCTATTTGCAGGGCGCCTAATTACCATGCTCACAAAGTCTATTGTAGGCCTCTCCGCTACCTTCACCTTTACTTCCCCTTATTACACGTCTAAATACTCAACTCACGCTCCTTACACAACCTCGACATGTGGACTCAATTGCACGACGCTTGAAACTCCTGCTTTCGGACCTCGAACGTGCGTCTATTGCGCAACAACAAGCCCACAAACGTCATCCCTCTCAAACCAACGCACCCTTACCTCCTGCAATGCATGACCAACTTTTCCCCCTGCTGACACGTCTAGGACCTCTCCTTCCGCATATTCCGCATATACTTACACGTCTCCGCACACTATCCACGTTGCATACCTCTGCCACTGCATTCCAAAGCACGCTTGAAGACCTTGAAGAGGAGCAGCGCAAGACAAGGAGCGGTCTTCTTGAGCTCCAACGAGCTGTCGAAACCGTTGAGAATAGTTTGCAGGAGAACCGGGACGTTGTTAAGAACAACATTGCTGGTCTCGAAGGAAGGGTTAACTCTCTCCTGAGTAGGTTAGAGGATTCGACGAGGGAGCAGCAAACGTATGAATCTTAACAATACCCCGTTTACTTCCGAATCTATACCCTACTAAAATTTTGGAGTTGATGGATCGATAGATACAAGTTACATATATTCAATACAACATAAGTTTTCAACAAAAAGCTCCGACTGAGAATACGCTACATCCCGGCGCAGAGCATCGCAGGGACAAGTGAAGTCCGAAAGGTCATAGTCAAGTTTTATTCAAAGTGACCGGTGACTTTTCTTCTCTAGATAGAGGACTATCTAGAAATCTTTCAATCGTCAGGCATGTTCTTCAGTCGTATTTGCTAAAAGTTCCTTGACGAGGACCGAACAGGATTCATCCCTACCATGCGCTCGACTACGGCCTAAAGGTAATCTTCAGAGACGATGTTGTCAGTGCTGAATCACTAAGAAAACACACCTGAGTCTTATCCCAATCCAGTGCCTCCTCTTCATCGTCTTCATCATCGTCTTCACTCGGTTTGCTGTTTTCTACACCAGCTCCTAAGCCCCATCCTCCCATACTTGCTCTAGGATCAAAGTCTGGACTCCTAAAGTGCCGATGACTGAGATATCAAAAGCCGCTCCTACGAAAAGCAATGCAAATACGAACCGCAACGCTTCTACCTCTTTCTCCCTCTCTCGTTCACGTTCCATTTCACCACTGGCGGCCAGTCGAGGTGTATCATCTCCGTAAAGATCTTCGTCTTGACCGGGAGATGGTATGCCAATCAGTTCAGGAAGGTTCTTGCCTTTGTAAGCCACACGACCCCGTCGATCTCTCGGTATTCCACCAGAAGAAAAAGTAAGAGCTCTTGAGGGGAATCCAGCGTTACTCTTGAACTTTGCGGCTCGTGCTTCGGATTGCGATGCAGGGCTTCGTACGAGGCGCAGTAACTCTTTCACAGCAGCTTCCCCTGGTGTGGGTTGAGGCGGTGGGGTAGTCAGAGAAAATGTCTTAGGTAAGTGCCGACTCTGGGATGATAACACAAGAAGCCTGGTGATGTAGGTTAGCATAAGGCTAAGTCAAGCATAGAAACAAACTTACATCTGCTGAAGGCGTGGTTGTTGATATGACTGCGTTTCCTGAAAATTGTCTTGTCTATTCGAAAGGGACAACCTCGACGCTAATCGTTGCTTGATTGGCAGGATAACTTTATCACGAAAGGATCGCAGTGCAACGGAGCGGACATCGATGCGGTTTGTAGACGTCGCGCTTGAGTTAGATGAAAGATTTGGTTTCGGCCCAGCTTGCCTAGTGGGTGAAGTTGCTCTATGTGTCTTAGGAGTGCGATGTAGTGAAAGTAACAACGGATCTGTTTGAAGAGGCAGTAGGACCTAGTCCCGTCATGAATGATCATTTGTGGAGCCGTGCATTGGCATTTCACTCACTCCTTCCAGGTACGTTAGCACTTGGTCCCAAAAAAATCCCCAAATTTCTACTACCCTCGGAACAAGTTTCTCGTCGTCGATGCCAGCAAGCTTAGCATTTAGGGTATCCATGCCTACAGCAATGAGACCAGAAGCGTCATTTTCCAGCGAGGAAATGGCTCTAGAAGGTGACTGGGAGACAGCTATCTGTATGTGCCGCTTGACTAGTACGTTGAGGTCTTCTCTGTTGACAAGAATTGATCAGCATATTGGAAGACAAATGGTGGGCAGAGGGACATGCATTGGAATTCTCAGAGGTTCTCCATTAAAAAGTGGTAAAACTTGCACGTGTAAAACATCCCAAGGTTCTGTCGGATGTGCAGATGATGTACCAGTTTGCGAAGGAGTGCCAGATGGAGGGATAGCCAACGACGAAGAGGAAGGTGGGGCCGAAAGTTGCGGTCCTGAGTTACCTAGTCGGTGCATCTCACGCGAAACAACCTTTGGATCATAAGTGCGACCATACGACGGCTGTAAGTACAGTCAGAACATGTCAGACGCGGGGGTGAATAACGAAGCCTGAACAACCTTGGATGGAGATGTGTGGGATTTGCTAGCAGTGGGCTGATTTGCAGAGACAGGGGCAGATGATGAGGGATTCGGAGACGCAGAACCAGACTCTGCTCTCGAATGAATGTGGGGATGTAGAAGTTGACTGGGATGCAGAGTATTCTTGAGGGTATTACCAGTTTCTTTCGCGGTACCGGAGAGAGACGAGGTAAGCTTGTCAGCAAAGTAGCCGAGGCGCTTTGTCGAGCTGAAGGCTTCGGGCCTTTCAGCGATGAGGGTTGAAGTAGAACCAAGGACTGAGCGAGGAATGTCTTGATCATTGGCGGAGGTAAGGAAGCGAGTGGTAGCTGGTGTCTGTCGGGGGGTTGCATCACTCGAGGTCCGTCGGCGAGGAGAGTCTGTGCCATCGTCCGGCGAGGAGGACCTACTGGCTCTGGATTCCTGGTGGCCCTGGTCGTGCGACCTCCTTGGACCATGAAGATGGGAAGCAGACCACATAGTAGTTACCAGATGAAGTGACTTCTATAAATATCTACAGCTATTCGACTTGTTCACTCTCATCATGCCACTCCGCCCTCGCTTCCTGCCTTCCAGCCTCTTCCGAAAGCACTCTCGCCACTTCAACGTATTGGCCATAGAATCCTCAGCAGATGATACCTGCGCAGCTGTCGTAAATTCATCGCGTCGCATTCTCGCCAACGTCGTCATAAAACAACATGCTGTGTAATTCGACGCCTGCTATTTTTCCGTCTCAACTTCTTGACCGCCATCGCGTTCTAGCCATGAAGAATTTGGTGGGATATATCCAATGAGTGCAATAAACTCTCATCAGCAAAACATGGTACGAAACTTTCCTTACTACAACATTCGTATCCTTACACTCTTGCTTCGTTGTAGCCGTATGCTATTCGGCGCGCTCTCGACGACTCAAGATTAGATATCGTGAAAGACATAGATGGAATTGCCTTTACACGGGGTCCAGGTACGGAGCGTCTTGTTATTCAGTTTCTGCTAAAGTAAATTTGCTGGCAGGCATGCCAGGTTGCCTTAGCGTGGGCATGAACGCCGCGAAATCACTTGCTGCTGCTTTAAAAAAACCTTTGATTGGCGTGCATCATATGGTGAGTGTATCTGCTCAACTTTCTCGCGACAATGTTGACATTAGCCCGAACAGCAAGGCCACGCACTCACTTCAACTCTAACATCGTGGCCTAATGAACCGAAGTACCCGTTTCTGACACTTCTAATATCAGGAGGGCACACACTTCTTCTTCTTGCCAAGTCGAATCGATTGTTCGAGATACTGGCTACAACCAGGGATGAAAGTGTAGGAAGAACCTTTGATAAAGTATCCAAACTCTTGGGCTTGAAATGGACGAATCTCGGTCCTGGGGATGCCTTGGAGAAATTCTGTGCTGAAGAAATTGAAGTCGACCATCCAAGCGTTCCTCCCTTTCCACGCCCTCTTCATGGCCAGTTATCCTATTCATTTTCTGCGTTCCATTCTCATGTTACCAACTTCATGAACGAACACGGTGGCCATGAAAAAGTTGATATACTCACGCGTCGCGCACTTGCTCGCGCGTTTCAGACAGCTGCAGTCGGTCATCTGGAAGAAAAGCTTATTCTTGGAATAGATCTATGTAAAAGTAAGAACATCCACATAGCGGACATCGTGGTCAGCGGGGGGGTAGCGAGCAATCAATACCTTAGAAAGCGGTACGAGTCCCGTTTCTGTCGGAATCTACACTATCGTTTATGAATATCACATCAACAGTTTAGTTTCTTGTCTAGCGGAATATGACAGGCACACCTCATATCATCTCAGTTTTCCACCACCTCATCTGTGCACAGGTCATGCTTTCCTAGTTATCAGTTTGGTATGGCATATTCATATGTTTTTTCGTTACAGATAACGCTGTCATGATTGCATGGGCTTCTATGCATCGATTCCTAGCCAATGAAAGTGATCCATACAGTATCGAGCTCAGACCGAAATGGAGCATCGAAGACTTATGACGGCGGTTTTACTCGCGCAGCTTGCAATTGGTGATGGTTAATCCATAAGCCGTTTGTTTTTACAAAAAGACAGGTATTATACATTGACATAGTATCCTACGATACATGACATACGTAACATTAATTTGTGGGTAGGGTATAATTCAATCAAGAAACTTGAAATTTCAAAGTATTAATGTTTCCAAAGCGTCAAGGACCTGCGAATTCGAAGTCTTCATCTGCCTCTTTGTCGGACCCCCATGCGTCAAGGCAAAACTGTTCTCACTAAGTTTCCGTTTTCTCGATGCGGAGCCGCCCTTCAATAGAATGTGGTCAGCCAAACGCTCAGCATGTGTCATCGCAACATCGGTGCTGGCAATGGCTTCACTTGAATGGCACATTACCTCGACGGCGTCATCAACGAAATCCTCGGTATACTTGTCGTCGGGATTTGGATTGGGAAAGGTAAACAAGAAGCCCCGGCCGACGTTTCTCTGGAAAGGAACTTCCCAACACGCCGATGGTATGAACCAGGGATCCAATTCGGTCTCATATTCATATTCAAGGGAACCAGTTTTATCGAACGGCTGCCGGTTATTATCTCTTGTTTGGAGAATGCGAGCTGGCGTGTTCGCGTTTTCCGTTATTTCGTTGTCCATTGTAATGTCTTCATGGTTCACAGCTTTCGCCTTGCCTTTCCCTTTCCTCGAATGAGACCTTCCCTCCTTTTCAAATTCGTCAACCAAAGACGGGTATACCACGCGGAGCACGCTGCCAGGTATCCACAAGGACAACATATCATTAGCACCAGGAGGCGCTTTTTTGGTCTGCTTGCGCACATCCGGCTCTTGCCTGGTACCCTTGATGCCCGAGTTAGCTAACTTCACCAACTCCACGGGCGATACCTCCACATAAAACTCTTCAAGCTGGTCGGTAGATGAGTGCTGGCGTTTTCGTTTTATCTTGAGGACTATTTGGTCGTCGTCGTTGTATTGTGAACTGGTTTGAGCTGTACCGCGGTTGACAAATGCAGCGGCAATGTCAAGCCTCTTGTCCTTGGGCTTCAAGAACTTCTTCAACAAGGATAAAGGAATAACCATATCATTGCGGCGTCCGTGGCCAGCATTTTGAAGCTGTTGATCAGCTTCAAGAGCAACGTGACGCAGGACGCGAATGACAGCGCATGGCCAAAGCAGGTTCCTGAAACGCTCTATGATTTTGTCCCGGTATCCCCACTCAAAGTACTTTTCGCAGAGACCTGCGATCTCAGCTAGACTCAAATGGTTTTTTTCGTGTAGGGCGAGGCTGTTTGTGGTCGTATTCTGTCGACCGCTTCCACTGGTGAGAGGGAACGCATACTGTTCCAAAACTTCGAGGTCCGGGAAGTTGTCGGGTATTGTCAAGCTTTGCCTGGATGGTAGAAAGCCTTTTGTATTTTCCTTGAGCTCCCGATTCACCCGCGCTCGCCAATGTTGCAGGAAGCCATTGAATTCCGGTCTACGAGTCCTCATGTTTTCGTAATTTTCGAGCAATTCGTCTCCAAACTTGCAACGAGCGAGGCCATGTGCAATCTTCTTTCCTATGCGTTCTACGCCCTACACAATGAAGTTCAGTACATGGAAGAGATTGTAAGTACTGATTAGCAACCTTACGGTAGTCCCCTCCTGAGAGAAGTGCGAAAAGGATCAGCCCGCCTCGAGAGAGCTGGACCTCGCTGTCAGTAGCAATATCGCTGGCTCTATAAAGCATTGTGTGTAATTTGTCGGTCTTGTCCTCGCAATTTGTTGCCGGGTTGCTTTTATTGCCGGATAGGTTTGAACTTAGACTAGTCACGGGAAAAAATGAAAAAAGTACAACAATATTCAAGGAAACACTTACTTTTTTAAAACCACTTGAGCGCCAAAAATGAACGCATCACAGTCATCTGTCATGACGGCATCAATGTAACCTTGCTTGTTAAGGTGTGCTAGCTCGGCTTCCGCTTCGCCGGGCGCCTAGTGTAATGCATCAGCGTTTGAACACACGACAATGACATATTTCAATTAACCTCCATCCAGTCCATGCCAAAGGCTTCAATAAGCTTTTTGAAGTCTTTCACGAGAGGATGGCTTCCCGATTTCCCCAGGTTACTACCTCGCTGTGATAAAATGTAAATAGCATGCCACACGGGGAGAAGGTAGAGGCGTGCTGACCTTTGTCCTTGGCCTTTTCCGACCATCGAACATGAACAAAGGAATAATAGGCTGCTTCGCTAGAGAAACTCATGAGAGGCGTCGGGAACCGCATATTCGTATCACACTAACCTAAGAATATCAAGCGAAAAAAAAGGTTTCTCAACTCAGGGTTTTCCCCTCCTTTGCTACCAAGCGCATGATGAAACCAAATACTGGCGTCAATTCCGAGACGGTAGCCTCGCCTAGAAGTCTGCAGTATTGAGGGCCAAGCTGCGCTAGTAGAAGTGGGTAGCTACCAACCGTCTGGAATCATTATTCTCGAAGCCTCTCGTTACTGCAAGATGCAACAAGGAGGTCGATTTCCCTACTTTATTTATAGTCTAGTAGAAATCGTGAGGACCGCCAAATTTGTCTTGAAAAAGTTGGTTTTGGACGTGTTCTCACCTCCCATAAGCCAGGAACCCCCATCTTCAAGTATTATTGATTACTGCTGTCCAGGTCACCAGGTGCTTTGCTGCAGTAGAGTAGAACAAGAGGAATTCGAGCTAGAGTATGATCTGACAGAGATGCTCTAACGTTGCAAGCAATGGGGGAAGTTCAGAAGAGCAGTGGCACAATCTGGCTTGAACGTGCGGGTGTGAGTGCCAGTGCTTCGCATGGCAGATTACGAGACCTTAAATTGTAATCGGAGAGTGAAATAAATAATGATATATTTCGAAAATTTCAAAAGTTTGTCCTTGTCGTGATAGCGCTGAACTTTCGAACTTTGGTCAAGCAGTTTGATACTTAGTAGGTAATGGTTGGTCGTGAGAGAGCTCCAATATGTGTGCCGAGAAAGCTGAACATTCAAAGTCCGAATCACACGCGTGGTCACTGGTCGCGGCCACGTAAGGAGCAAGGGAAGGAGCATCGGAGCGACAGAAAGAGAGTCGGCAACTGTGGGAGACCTAGCGCATTTACAGAGTTGATAGGTGTACGCTTGCGTTGAAAGTATGCTCGGCTTGGTTTGGAAAGGAGAGGAACAGGTAAATTTTATTTCATACATGACAAATTGTATCATATATACACATTTTTAGTAAGTGGAAAAAGGGTCGTTATTTGGGATTCTATTCGGGCAATTAATATTATTGCAATCTGGGTTCCATTTCCACTTGCAGTTTGCTGGTCCAAGTTCGTCTTCTGCGCTCTGTGTAGTTTGCGTCGAGTCGGAAACCGGGCCAATGGGCTATTGCTACTCCATCGAGACCTTTCGATCGTCTCCAGTATTCAGGACATACATCTCTGCATGGTTCGTCCCAGTTGGCCGTGTCTTGGAGAATCACGCCTCTTTCTTCCAAGAGTATCGCTTCTGCGTCGCTAAATGATTCGTTTTCGTGTTTGATCGCTAAGTTTTTGGCGTAGAGTAGGCTATCACGGTAGCAACCACTTCACATGTAGACTAACCCAATAAAACCACTGGTGGTATTACGATGGCATGGCATCCGGAGGCATACCTAAGTACGAGGGTAGCAAAACCGCCGACGATGACTCGATACTACCAAGAGATGGAAAAATAGCCATTGGCGTAATATATATCAGGAAAACACTGATACACAATTCCACACGAGTGGCGCAACACGAAGGACAATCTAATCAAGAAATATCTGATATAATCTAATCGTAAACTCATCTTATCGATAAAAACCGGGTATGAAGAAACCGGAGTAACCAAGCAAAACCAAACAAACCGGGTAATACTTTGGCTGTGGACGACGATAATTTCACAGAGTAAGGCGAGACTTACTTACGTAAGGTCTCGTAACAAGAGTCGAGAGGCAATGGAAGTGGCCAGGGGGTGACCAGGGACGCGACGAGTAACGTCACGTGAAACTATGGCAAATGGCATTGGTTATTGTCACACAGCGGCACGTAATTCTCTCTCACTGCTTAGTGTGTCGTCGCGCGAGAACTGTTACAGCTACACTCTACCTTGATGTCCGCTTTTCAACCACCAGTGGCTTCCTCTTCTAAGAGGAAACTAGACTCTATCGAACATGAAGAAAGGTTGTCCGGAATAAAACGCGCATTGCCTTCATCATTCAATTCTCAAGATACCGGCCAAGCTGCATCAATACAACAAACCTGGATGGTTCAATGGTATGACACATACCTTTTTATAAGTTTATCTCTCATCCCGCATATGCAGGCGGAATTTTCAATACAAGAAACATAAAACATGGGATGGAGACGCTATATTAGTTATCTGCAAGAGTTCGGATGCCACTTTGTATGACACAGACGGCAAAATGTGCGCGAACATTTTCCTAAATAACTGTTTTACTGATACCGCTACTGTAGCTTGGGAACTGGAAAGGTACCCCTGCCGCTATCGCAAGGCAAAGGGTTTTCTTTCTCTGGAAAAGACATTGAATTGGACAGGGAGATTGCAAACGAGGTGTTTCTTTCCGGGACGTGTTTTAGTCCTTCAACATGTGTGAATGCCTCGGGCGATGCTGACTCGTCAAATCATGTGTCGGCCAGGCAATATGCCTCTCCTGCCTTGAAAACCAGCCAATTCAAAGCTCCCTCTATGCGGAAACCTACATATCCCACATCGAAATCTGCGAAGGACGATAATAATCGCCCAATAGGTCTTGCCGAAGTCACCAACTTCTCCTTGCATTGGACTGCCAACTGGTATGTCAGTGTCGATCTTGCTTTGTTTGACTTTCCTTTCATGTGCTGTCAGGCGGAAACCGCAAGAGAAGAAGAACAAAACTTGGGACGGAGACGCATACGTCTCGCTCATGAAGGACAAATTAGTTATGATATCAGAAGATGGAAAAGTGTAATTAACCGAGCATATACTCTGCCAGGCACTAAAGCAATTTCTCTACAGCATGGGAAGTACACCCTGGAAGGGCCAGGTTCTCAGCTCCGGTCTACACACATATATTGGAGGAAAGGAAGTTGAACTTGACGTTGCCGTGTCAGGATCCCTACTTCCGACGGTCCAAGGAATGGGAATGCAGCCTGATGAACCGCCTGATGACGAGCTAGAACCGAATCCGACCAGTGCATCAAAACAGCCCGCAAGATATGTGGCTCCTGCGACCTTTTATACACCATCTAAAGCTAAAGCAAAGGAGCCCTTGTAAGCCTTTCCTTCTGTATCTTACCTCTTCCTGATATGGCTCCAGGCACGACCCACATGCACCTGACAGCCTTGTTATGAAAGAGCCTAACAAGGAACACATGAAGAAGTATAATAAAAGGTATGATCAGTAAAGTATTCTTCGGAGGCAGAATACTCATTTTACCAGGAATCTGCCAGTTATACCTGTTGTTATCGATCCTTTATTATCGCGAAGAATGAGGCCGCATCAGAAAGAAGGTAAGGGTCACTGTTGCATAAGTAGATACTTGTTACTCAAGAATGCATATCGGCAGGTTTAAAGTTCCTGTACGAGTCTGTGATGGGATTGCGCAAACATGAAGGACAAGGGTGTATTCTGGCAGATGAAATGTTCGTCCATTGCTTCCATTGTCTTGATCTTGTATGAAACATTCGGCACAGGGGGCTTGGGAAAACATTGCAAGTGAGTTTGAAGCAGAGTAATCCATATAACGATGACCTAGACATGTATAAAGACTATAGCGCTCGTTTGGACTTTATTAAGTATGTCTCCGAACTCCCGTCCCTCCTGCTTTACTGAACGTATCGCCCAGGGCAAAATCCTTATGCAGCGCCCAACGCAGCAGTCCAAAAAGTCCTCATTGTCTGTCCAGTGTCTTTGGTCAATGTATCGTCAAACTTTCTTATTTTCATGGCCCTCTGGTTCTAAAAGATAATGATGGTTGCAGAACTGGAAAGCCGAATTCCACAAATGGCTGGGAAGAGATCGCTTGGGTATCCTTACTTGCGACAAAAGCAACTCGAACATTCATCTCTTCGGAACCTCGTTAGTATACAGGACACCCTCCCAAAAATTGTGCCCCTACTGATAGTTATCTGAAGGAAAGTCTACGAAGTCCTTATAATCGGTTACGAGAGGCTGCGGACTGTCATGTGAGTGAGAAATTCCAAGCAACTATGGCACGCATACAAAACAAAACTCATGCCTCCGCAGAGATAAACTCGCCAACATTTAGTACGATGGGATTGCTATGTTGCGCAAATCTGAGCTAAACATGCCTTTCAAACAGTCCGCCAATTGGTCTCATTATTTGCGATGAAGGTAGCTGGATACGAATCATATTCTAGTTTCCTTCACGCTGACAGATTCATTAGGTCACAGGCTGAAGTCTGCAAACAACAAAACTGCAGCTTCGTTCAAGGCATTCGACACTCGCCGGCGAGTAATCTTATCAGGAACTCCAATCCAAAATGATTTGGGAGAATTTCACGCAATGGTAGTTTTTCGGTCAATAACTAGCCTTGTGTGTCCTAACGCTTTGACAGGCGGACTTTTGTAATCCTGGGCTTTTAGGTACCAAACTGTCCGGCCCTTTCTCGACTAATATCTGAAATTCTGTGTCCTAGATGATTATAACGTTTTCAGGAAAGTGTACGAAACACCAATTCTCAAGAGCAGAGCGCCGGACGCTTCTGCCAAAGAAATCGAAATCGGCGAAGCACGTACTGCACAGGTGTGTGATTTTATTGTTTTAAAGATTATCGTATTCAATAATCGTGTTGTAGCTCCTGGCTGTTTCCAAGAGTTTTGTCTTGCGTAGGGAAGCCTCCCTCTTAAAGAACCACTTGCCTCCGAAATGTTAGCTTTTGTCAAGTTTTTAGCTCTTTGCCATTGCTAATCGTACCATCCCAGCGGAATATGTAGTTTTCATCGTGCCGACAGAATTGCAGATTTCTATGTTCCAGAAGATCTTGCATCCCAAGAAGGTGGACGACATTATCCAGAGCTCCACGGCAGAGTCGTTGGCCTTGATCAACATTCTTACCAAAATCAGCAATAGTCCAATTCTGCTGAAGGCAGCAGCTGACAGCGCCAAAGGAAGGAAGAATGATAACACTCTGACAGTTCAAAATACCGCCGTAGCTGAAGCATTGGACCTACTTCCCGAAAGAGCCCATGTCGCGGATACCAGTCTAAGCGGTAATATGCGTCCCAATACAGTAGTGGGAGCGTTGACTAACACGTATTAAGGGAAACTTATATTTCTGTCCGGCATGCTTAAGCTTTTACGCCAGGTGAGGCCTTACAACGCTTCATTGGACAACCTTAACAGTTCCTCTGCACAGAACACCAGTGAAAAATGCGTTCTGGTTTCGCATTATACTTCCACTTTGAATATCTTAGAAACTTACTGCAAGTCGAAATCTTATTCGTACTACAGGCTCGACGGGTAAGTAGCATCTACGCCGACGGTGCTCATAGGTATGGCCTAACAAACTAGTAGGCAAACGCCTCAAAATAAGAGGCAGGAATACGTCAATGCATTCAACATGGGGACTCAACAAAATAGCTGTACGTCAACGAGCTCTCTACCGTTTTACACTTCTACTTAAGACTTTCTCGTTAGTTATATTTCTCCTGAGCTCAAAAGCTGGTAGGATCTATCACTTTGACACTTTGATGCGTTGGTTTAACAGGTTCGTCACAGGCGGAGTCGGCATAAATTTGATAGGTATTTCCCGCTGCTGATACCCTCTGGCCACTGCCTGATTGATATATTGCTGTAGGTGGCTCGAGGCTATTTATCATTGACTCGGACTGGAATCCTAGGTAGACATTGTGCCGTTTCATCAGTCTGTCGCAGAACTCAACACTCTCGCAGCCATGACCTCCAATCAATGGCTCGCTGTCATCGGTAACTACATACGTTCTCTCTTCAACATTATCCCATATCTAAATCGATAGATTAGTGACGGACAAAAGAAGCCGGTCTACATTTACAGAATGCTTACCGCGGGCGCTATTGACGGTATGGTGACATCGTTTCCTCGAAGCCATGGAACTCTGCTTAAAATCAATGGCCATATACAGAGAAAATATACCAAAGACAAGTTACTAAGCTTGCGTTAGGTGATTGTAAGTGCAGCTTTCTTTGACAGTGTCTATGTCTATGACGAACCATCATTACAAAGCTTTAATTGGATCGGTGCGTCTTCACCCTTTCCTACGGATTTCGTCCGCCTCATGACATGGCGAGTAGGGCACCGCGAATTCGAAGAGCGACTCGTTCACGCGGAAAGATGTGAGTATTCAACCGTCAACGAAGCGGTCCACAAAGCTAATAACCACTGTACAGCTCCGCGACATTTTTAGGATTCATTTAGACACGGCATGCAATACTCATGACCTACTGGAATGCAATTGCGGCAATGAGATGGCAGATTTGCCTGATGTCACGGTGCCGAGTGAAGCATCGAACCCAGAGGCGGGGGAAGAGGACCACACGGTTAACATGGGATTTGTTTCTGCTTCTACCGTAACGGCAGCAGAGACAGAAGGCGCTGAAAATGCGGTAAGTAGAGCAATGACACACCTACGCTCTTACTGATGCAAATATTGTCCTAGTACTTCCAAAAGAAAAAGGCTGCATTGGCTTCATTGGGAGAATGGAATCATGTCCACTGTCTCCGTCCAGCGGAAGATTCAGATATATACGTGCATGATGATATCTTGCGCAGGGTTGTTACGCGTTCTTCCCGAAAATTGTCGGAGGGCACAGAGGAACTCAGCCTCTTGGACCGGATAGATATTGATCGTATACAGGCTCTGACTAGAAAGTCGCTACGAGATGCTCCGGGGGGGTCAGTGTCCTTCCTTTTCGAGAGGTGCTCAAAGACAGGAGAAGACGATAGTACCATTACGTAGAATCATGCTGCGCTTACAGATGTATAATTATGACTGGATGCCTGTTAGATATATCATAGATGAAAACTGATAAACACTACTTTGTTTGTTGCACAGAGATACATGATGTTCGTATATCTAACAAGTGTAATGAACGGTAAAACAGAAGTTGGCATGAAGCAGTCATCGGGTAAAAACATAAGGCTCCTACGCAAAATGACTAGCATTTTGGACATACGAGCGAGACGCAAATTAGACTGGGAAATTGATATCAAACAAGGGCAAGGAATCTGGTTGTATAACGGGGTATAACGGGGAGGTGCAAAGCAGGTTGTAGATGGTAGTTGTCGATCATCTAAACCTCCAAAGAACCACCCAAAAAAGTTGGATACAATACAGAAACCAAAAAAAGAAGAAAACATTAAGGAAAGAAGAGAACGGGGAGAACAGTAGGGGTAGATCATGTTCTGGTTTAGATATCTCCAAAGACAGGTTTTCCGTCGATGACTGTGGCTATGACGCGAGTGGAAAGAATTTGATCCTCTGGAACGGTCATGATATCCTGAGAAAGTACGGTGAAGTCCGCACGCTTCCCAATCTCCAGAGAGCCGAGGATTGACTCTGTGAAAGATGCGTAGGCGGGATCAATAGTCATGCCTGTGCAAAAGGGTTTTGAGCATAGACCTGCAAAAGAAGTGCATCACACTACCTCTGAGGGCTTCACGCCTAGTTAACTTCTGCTCTGGAAACCTGGTAAGCGGGGTTGTCAATGAAATTATCGACGTCGCTCAAAATATTAGTTTACCATCCACCTGGCCCGTGAGGCGATTTTCCGTCGGGAGATTTTCTTGTCACTGCTGCATAAAAACCAGAAAGAGGATCCATAGTTTCCACCGGAAAGTCTGATCCAAGAGTGATCCTAGCGCCACTGTCTACAATGGATCGAAAAGCGTACAAGCTTTTCACTCTTTCTGGTCCCTTGAGAAATATTCAGTCGGAATTTAAACGAGTCGTTCCTCCATGAAATCGATCGGACTAACCAGTCTGTCCTCCGCATACCACATATCGCTGATACTATAGTGGCACAAAACGCGAACGCAGTATGAATAACGTACAGTTATCATGTTCGACAAAACTCACGCATGTGTTGGCTGCACGCTAGCAATCACTGGACGAAGTTGTCAAACGATGAGATTAGAAATTGGGTGGGATGGTTTACCTCCTAACTTTCCCAAGCGAGTCATGTCCTCCTTGGTCATCATTTGAGCATGCTCAAGCCGTGGTCTCAAAGCTCCAACATCTGCACCGACAAGGGATGCTTCAAATGCATCCAAGACGATCCCATTCGCTCGGTCACCGATTGCATGCACATTCTATGGCTAGGTGTGAGTGTTGAAAAGAGAATCTTCAGCCAATGTCACCTACTACTTGCCAACCATCCTTCACAAACTTCGGAATGACATCGAACAATATTTCAGGCTCGAGGCGCATGAAACCTCTTGTTTTCGGATTGTCATGGTATACTTCGTGCAGCTATTTGTAATATGAGAAAGAGTGGCAATAACGTAGAATGCGTGAATTATACCGCTGAACCTCCTGTCCGGAGAGCTCCTGTAGTTCAATGGTTCAGATAAGACTCTTAATAACAGAACTCGAAAAGTAGGGCAGATACCGTCTGCAAATATCTTGACACTGCGAGTAGTGAGCCTTCCATTTCCAGTAGCTATGAGGGGTCGAGTAACGTTGCCCCAGTATGGAGCATGCGGATCGAAATAAGACATCCCATAGATTCGAATCTTGTGGAATATGCGTCATGATCACTTTTTAGAACCGATGAGCTACGGGAAAAGCTTACAGGAAGCGTTCCTTTCTTTGCTTGTCTGCAAGGCACTTAAATTAATGGGCGAAACGAGGGAGAAGAAGGATGAAGAAACCTCTTAAAGAACGCAAGGGACATTGGATCGAGCCCCGCATCATGAACGGAAGTTAAACCATATCTATGAGCATCGCGAACAGCCACATTAAATCGCCTCAGCAGTTCAGCTTCTGTCAATTCTGGTTGCTTCAACAAGTCTTGGGCGTTATCCAGGAAGAGGCCTGGTATTGCTTAGATGAGGATCTGCAAATCGCTGTTTGTAGAATGCAAAACGGGAGAACATACCGGTAGGATCACCGCTCTCGTCGCGGACAATCACGCCTCCTTCAATAGTTTCTGGAAGGGGTAAACTATCTTTAATAGCTTTGGAAGAAACCCAGAGAGCGTGACAATCTTTGCTTTGCAAAATGACAGGCCGTCCACGGACAACGCTATCGGCGTCCAAATCAGCCTGTGAGAAAGAACATGAGACCAGCAGCCCACATCGGTGAACGATAACGAATCTACCGCAGTTGGCCAGCCTGTACTCGACCATGCAGTGTGATCCCAGCCGCCTCCGAATATTACTTGAGACTTGTCTTCGAGTATCTCTGGAGTTGCTAAGATATACTCCCGTACACGTGCGACAACGTCTGACGGGCAATTCAGAAAGCCATGCTACGTATTACATTCCAAAGGATGCAACATACCTTGAGGGGATTTGGCTCCTTCAAGAGGAAGTTGTTGCGCTGCGCCATATTCTAAGACGTGCCCATGGGAATCTACAAGGAATTAGACCGCATTGTAGGAAGGCACAAGGAGGAGGCGGTTCGCTTTACCGCTTAATCCGGGAAGAACAACAGCGCCTTCTGGGAGGTAACGTATCTGAATATCCCCCCATTTCTCTCGAATAGACCCTGGCATCATTTATTCAATCGGGTAATGCCAACGCAGCAAACCAAATGCACCTACCGAGACTACCCGTGTCGGCGATGAGTACGCTATCGACGACAACGCACTGGGTCTGCAAGTTCCTATCGTCCACGACGTAAACTTTATCGCTGTCTTTGGAACAGATGGCATATGTCTTGGGCAAGGTGTTTCCGCGTTTATTGGTCAACAGGAAAGAACCCAAAGCAATTGCAACCGTCGCAAACAGAATAAGCCAATTGTTCCCCGAACGCCCGCGCAGCTTAGCTTCGTCGCTTTTCTTTTTCTTGTCTTCACCTCCGTCTCCACCTTCAGAAACATTAGAAGGCATTTCGGCCTACTACAAAGAGTGGTTACTTGTTGACAACTATCAGAAACTTTACGCAAGCGAATTGTCGAATATAAACACCTGTGTCAAGAAACTTGCTTATCCGGATACAAACGACGATGGAAGAGAAGGAATGCCACTCGAGGCAAAATTCAAGGCTTTTATACCCCAATCTATCACAGTTTCCCCATGCACTTCATTTAGCGGGAATCGAGATTCGCATAGCCTTGAATCGCCTTATGGAATTCACAAAAATTTCCCAGAAGACTCTGTGGGCGCTTAAGCTAAGGCGAAATAGGCGCGGAAAGTCTGAAGAGACACGGGCAAGAATCTGCTGACGGATATCAGAAAGTAATCATTGGGAATTTGAAGTTGGTTGAGATCTGGACAGTGCAGACTGTTATGAAGACAGAATGGCTAACAGAGAGGGGACAATGCCACGTAATAGTTATTCCATATCCGGACGATGCATGACGTGACAGTTCTCCCGTAGGCAGTGCTCACACTGCACACCCAAACCGCCTTTTCTCTTCAGCCTATATGTCTGGTCTCGTTCAGCAGGCAGCCCGGTTGCTCAACTCCCATCGCATTTTCTTCTACACCCTCGTATCCCTGGTATCTGTATCGGCCGTCATTATCAATGCATTGAAGAACTACAGCAACTTCTATTCAGTCGCTATCTACTTGTCCAAGAGCAGCCGCAGTGTTCTGGTTCGCATTTAGCATTTCAGCTTGGCTTTCAACACAAGGGCTCAATTTCCACAGGTTCTAGCAAACTTTGGCGTCTTACTGGCGATCCTGTGTGGTCATATTGTTCAACGGATATTCTTTGGATCATTGAGACCCAATGAGGTTGAAGTAAGTTTCTGTCATCTCTGTCTAAACTCTCTGGTAATGATTTTTTGTAGCGTCTTTATGATCGCCTCTGGTTCTTCATCACAGAGTCCCTATTGGCCTTTACCATTTTCCGGGATGAATTTGACACTCCATTTGCCTTCATGTTTGGGTTCCTATTATTCGTAAAGTCTTTCCACTGGTTAGCCAGTGACCGTATAGAATGGGTGCGTAGTATAATGTTTTTATCTATATACTCATACTCATCTACCTTCAGATGGACCAGCGTCCTTATCCCGGTCCTCCGCTTCTCTTCCATTTCAGAATGGCGATACTATTTGTGATTTTGGGGTTGACTGACCTCTTAATGTTCTTGTTCGCCATTGAACATACTTTGACAGCTGGAGTAGGGGGTATGGTCCTGTTCGCGAGCGAGGTGAGTCTTCCTGGACTGCTAAGTCTACCCTGACTAGCCTGACACGAATCTAGTATGGCATTTTGATGGCCAGCGTTACGAACACTGTTTCAAAATACCTTCTCTCGACCTATGACCTTCGCCGAGCAGGACGGAGAGGAGGGGAAAATGCCCCTCCTTGGGAAAACAAGAGCATGTATACATTCTATATCGAATTGGTGACAGGTAAAGTCGGCAAGGTTGAACTAGTTCATTACACTGAACTCACCTTTACCAGATTTCCTAAAATTGACAACATACCTCATCTTTTTCATTATAATAATAACTTTCTATGGTCTTCCCTTGAACATCATTCGGGATGTCTACATCACCGCTCGCTCGTTCATTACGAGACTCAAAGCGCTGCATCGATATCAGACCGCTACGCGTAATATGGACCAGAGATATCCAAACGCTACGGAAGAGGAGCTATCCACGATGACAGATCGTACATGCATAATCTGTCGTGAAGAATTGGTATACACTGGGACCCAAGAGTCTCATGGACATGATGGTCCGAATACCACGCCGAAGAAGCTTCCTTGTGGCCATATTTTCCATTTTCACTGCCTTCGATCATGGCTTGAAAGGCAGCAAAGCTGTCCGACCTGGTAATTGATTTAACCAAATATTTTTTAGGTGTGATATCTAATTTTGTTCTTAGCCGTCGTAACGTTTTGGAAGTTCCGCCTGCAGTTCAACAGACAGATGCACAACCTCTTGGGCAACCTGGGCAGCCCCCGGCTGCAGGCCATCAACGTCCAAACTTGGGCGCGCGCTTAGATCCTCAAAATCCCCAATTGCAGGGTGGGAATAACCCTTTAGGTTTCATTGGTCGCTACATGGGACTACCCGCAAGGCCGGACAACCAAGCAGTCAACAGGCAAATTCTACAGAATATCAACAACAATAACCAAGCTCAACAAGCTGGCCCGGGGGGTATCTACATAAATTACCAAGTACAGTATCAGTTCCCCAGACCAAACGACGCAAACCTGCAACCTGGTCAAGAGCAGCAAGGCTTGCCCTTACCGCCGTATGCGGGATTTCCAGGTCCTGAAGGTGTATGGCAACCTTGGCCACAGCCTGGAAATGTGGGTGCACAAACACCCGTAGAAGAGAGAGCGGATGCCGGAAGCATCAACGCGACAGACTCCCAGCCAGTCGTACCTCCAACCACCGATACAGCACCAACCTCTCCTAACACAGCACCGGGTTCCTCCTTGCAAGGACAGAATGTTATAACTCCCAGAGAAGCAGCGGCTCAGGCGGCATTAAGTCGCCTGGGGCAAAAGAGCACTCCCGAGGGAAAGGCTAAAGAGGACTTGTCCAGTGCCAGTGTTCAGCAAATTCAAGAACAGCCAGTCAAAGCAAAGCCTCTGTCGTCCTCATCCTCATCCGACCGTAACTATCCCCCTAAATTCATACCACTTACCGATTTTCGTCCTTCGACACCTGGCGCCCTTCAGCAAAGTGGTAGTGCTAACAACTTCATTCGTAACAGTTCATTGCCAAGTAGGACAGCACCGACGACTTCACAATCCTTCTATAATAATGTATCTGCATCAATGTCACGCCTCCGCCAACAGCATGACCACATAACTTCCTCCAATCTACCGGTGAACTTGACGGACGAGCAGCTAGCAAATCTGGATACTCTGACCCGGGAGAACATCGATGAACGCCTGCGGATCTTGGAGGGAGTTTCAGCATCTGTCTACCGGTGTATAGATGACCTGATGAGATTGCGAAGTGCACTCCCACCGGTTAATGTACCTTCACAATCCCGAGTATCTGGAAGCGCTAATGTTCAGGCGCCCAGCTCAAGTGACCATGGTGTTACGCCACAAGCAGATGGCGAAACCACCGCCGAGGATAAAGGGAAGGGGAAACAGAAGATGCAAGAAGCAACGGAACCAGGAGATGGGTCATCAGACCCGGACCTTAATATTAATGCCAGTAACTAGTCTGCTCTTCTGTGTACATAGATCATTTGATTGTTGTATAAATCATCCTTCAGATTGCCGAAGTAGGGATATAAGGCTATGAACTTTGAGTGGCAAGGAGTTCTTGTGCTCGGTGCTTCACAACGTTTGGGTCCACGGTCGACTTATCGACTTTAGCGTAAAACTCTTTGAAGACAGCACCTAAATGCTTCTTGAGGTCACCTCCCCCTGCAGGCAGGTTTTTTATCACGGCCTTGAGTTCGTCGTCGATTTGGGTAGTAGACAAGAGCGGAGGCAAAAACGCGGACAGTAAATCTGCTTCCTTCTGTTCTTTCTCCGCCAAGTCGGGCCTACTTGCGTCTTTGAATTTTGCCACAGCTTCGGTCTATAAATACAACGTGAATGTGAATATGGAAGGAAAAAATACAAACAAGTAAGCAGGAACATACACGGCGTTGAACAGCCTTCCGGATAATAGATGCCTGGTTTGGAGTGATTATGTCGCAAGCAATTTTTCAGTAACTCAAATAGCAGCGCTTACCATGGCCGATTCCGTAGGTGCACCGTCTTTTGAAGTCTTTTCAGCTAAAAGGATTTCTGACATGACAGACTACCAAAATTTCAGAGGCTATGCATTAAACCCGTCAATGGAAGTCATACCCGTAATGTCATCGAAGTAGTTGTATCACGATTCTAACGGACAAATGTAAGCATGTGCGTTGTGTTAACTATTGCAGGACGGTTGACAGTACCTTCATGGCCGTCTTGATCTCATGTTGTAGCCTCGTGCGCAAGTCTACAGGACAGTTAATGACAGGTTCAGAGACATGCAAGTAGAGGTTAACCTGTGGACGCAGCAGTTGAGTAGCACGGGCGGCATGAGCTAAGGTATATGCGACTCAGAATTCGGGCGTTGAAAGACATCGTGTTTAGAGCTAAGTTGCGTGTCGGAAGATGCCGTGCTGTCAGAGCTGAGTCAAGTCCAGGTCAAGTCTGCGTAGTACGTACTTGCGATCATATTTTTGACCACTACTACATACCAATGCCTACTTTGCCACCCTCAGGTGCTTATCTACAGGCCATTCGCGAGTCATCGCGCGAACTACGCATCTCTGCAGGTGTTCAAGTATGCTTTTTTTTCTTTTCTTTTCTTACATCATGATCTGATTCTGGCATGCAATTAGATTACACAGGAAAATATTAAACGCCTGCTGCTTTCGCCATCATTTGTGCAATCCTTTCAGCGCGTTTCCAAAGACCATGGACTCGTAATTCCTTTGAACTTTGCATCGGACCTTGATGAATTGAACTTCATCTCCGTTCTTTCACTTCTCAATTTTGCCTCTGGCTACCGTGTCCCATTGCACGCCCAGAATGGTCGGGGAGCATGGGACTCTATTCGTGCCCTCCTGTTTTCTCTCTACATTACATCGACTTCTGAAGGAGATTACCTATCTGCTAAGGGCCTGAGTAATATTCATGCCTCCAAAATCGCCGAATTAATGAATATCAATATACATGTCGAGCGACCTCACGAATCAATACCCGGCGTAACCATTGGCGAGATAGGCGGGCCCTTGTACGAGCTGGTGAAACAGATAGAAGGCGTCCTCAATGAAACCGGCGACATCTTGCAAAACAATGGTTATTCAAACCTGGGGGAGTTTGTAGCGGAGGCTCTAGAGCAAGCCAGAAAATCCCGGCAGACTCACAACGACGACACTCTCGTGGAATTTCTGTTAGAAAGGGTACGTTATGAAAACTCACTAGCTACGCAGATGTCTGAATGGGTTTGGATAGCTGGTCAGCGCTTTCCCCGGCTTCAGAGACATGGCGGAGGTCAACGGAAAGCGTGAGTTCCCGTCTCAACTCTAAAATGTTATGACATGCTCACTTACGAATTTTTATGTTCTCAGCGGTGTATTGCTTCAAGAAGGCTCTATTCCTCATTCACGCAATAGTAGTCCGTTTCGGCTCGAAGTCTCCGCCACCTTTCCCCATACCTAACACGATCAACGTCCCAGTCTTCTCCGACAACGTGCTACCATCCATGCTTGTACACCTGGGTGTTATCGATTTATCATCAGCCCCGGACGTTTCCAAGTTGTTCCCTGTTTCAGAAGGACAAGTAACGGCGCTTCTGGAAGCGGCGCCTACTCCAGCAACCGCTGCCCGCTCGAAAACCATCCCAAAGGAAGGGCCAAAGGTTACTCGTGACCAGTCCTACATACTCCGCGCAGCTGCGATCGATGCTTGCCAACTTATCGTAGAAACCGCACGCTCGTTGGACGCGAGTCTCCTGGGTAGCGATGGCGCATTGCAATGGATCACAGAGGTGACATTACCCGACTTAGATATGTGGATCTGGTCGGTTGCAAAGGATCGATCTGACTATCGAGCTCTGGAAAGATTTGTGGACCGCAACACGATATATTTCTAGTAGGAAAAAGTGATACTAACATACAACAGTCTGATCTTAGTTTCCATGTCTCCGATGACTTAATATACTCTACATGGAATATGATATACAAACATAACAGCATCGCTGAAGAAAAAAACATGCCTACAAATGCATTCGCCTCACATCAACAGTTTGATTCGCTGTCGCTCGCGTTGCTATCGCTTTCGTCGTGGCCCCACACAGCAAATGCTCTATGCTCCGGTTGGTCAGCTGAACGCGGACGAGAATGAGAGCTCCCACGGCCACGACCATAGGGCAAAGAACTTGGAGTGGGGGTTTTGACCGATTCCAAGTCGGCGTTTCGATCTTTGGGAATTCGACTCCTTCCCGTCAACCGCCGTGGGGCGTGAAGTTCGTCTCGAGTTCCGTGTTGTGCCGTGTCTGCTACAAAGGATTCTCGAGATGATGTCGATGGGTTTGAGTCTGAGACTTGAAATTCGACATGACGGGAGGAAACATCGGGAGGGTGTGGAGCAGGACCGCTATAACGTCCAGGTGTATTCACTCCAGACAAAGGTGGTGGGCGAGAACGAGAGCGCGATTTGGATTTCCTCTTCACCATTGAAGACGATCGTGGACGATTCGTAGTGCTGTCCGATCGATCCGACTGATTACCATTGGCTTTACTAGAGCTTTCTGCTTCAGGGGACGAGTCGTCGATGTCGAATTTATCTTCCTCTTCTGAAACTTCATCTTCTTCCTCGTCATCCACTAACTCCTCTGTGGCATCCAGTGTCTGAGATATCGAGCTTGAAATGTTTCCTTTCGTTCCACTCTTTCTTCTGGATAGCTTTGGCGCGTCTTCTTCCACAACCACAAAGGACTTTTGCCGTTCGCGTTCATTCCACTTCAGCGTACGCGAGATGGCATGGAACCAATCTGTAGATTGTTTATCTGCACAGACTGTGGGGAAGGGATACTTTGATGCAGTCACTTTGATGTGGTCACCCTCTGGATATGCAATAGATTGTCATGAAACAGCGATGGTTTGAAAGTGTGAATGACATACGTTTTAATTCCACCCGACCTCTTCCATCAAAAGACGCCCAAGCCGTACTTCTTGAATTATAAGGTACGCATATCCGTAATTCCATGCTATCAGGGAGAAGCATTGGTCTAAAAGACAGTGTATGGGGGCATATGGGAGTGATCAAAATAGCAGGAATTTCCGGGTGGACGAGAGATCCACCAGCCGACAGCTTTTTAAGAAAGATTTAGAACAATCCGTATGGCTAAGCATCGGTTAAACGTACAGAGTATGCGGTCGAACCCGTAGGAGTCGAGACAGTCAAGCCATCTGCTTGCACAGTTGTCATATGATGCTCGTCCCCTAAACAATATACAATAAATCACAGCAAGGTCATTATGCAGCATTATCTGTCTTACCGAAAAGTTCAAGCAGCGACACATAAGGGCTGGGTCCCCGATCCACGACGAGGTCATTCAAGACTTCGAAAGTCTCAACGGGCCTAGTAGTGAAGCACATAATTTCCTTATCTTTCGTGTGACCCTTGATACCTTCAGGCACAGGATAGCCCCCGTTCCACCCACCCTCCAAGGCTTCCCAACCATGCTCGAGATTTTTCATCATTATCTCGCCGGTTTCGCCTTTCTTGACCGCTTTTCTTCCTTTGCCTTTCTCCGGAATGACGGCACGGTACACGGTGCATGTGAAACGCATACGCAGGTTTACTCGTATACCATTGTCAATCGCAGAATCCATCACAGCTTGGTAGTCAGCAAAATCAAAATTGGTAAGAAAGCCGAGTGAGCCGAGGGCGAAGGGAAGAACCGGTGGAACAATTCGCTGAAATAACCAGGAAGTAAAGAGAACCGTGCCATCTCCACCAAGCTGATTAGGGTCATGAGTCGCTTGCAATCGAGGTTAAGCGCATTTGCTCACAGTGACCACGAAATCGAACAAATCCGGATTTTGGCTACACATACTGCTAGTCCAGTAGCGCAACTGCCCTTCATTGTCGTCTTCCCTGCGTGTAAAATCAGATGTGGACGAGGAGAGGGATTGACTGCTAGAGGTTCGACGTCTCGGGAAGGGATTGAATAACTCTGGATGATCCTTTCGAATGCCTTCGGCATCAAAGCGCCTGGAAGTTCTGAGCTGATTGTCGACATAGCTAGTCCATTGTCAGTACATCTTTTGAAAGTTAAACACAAAGCCAAACGCACACAACTAAACCTCGTTTGGAACCGCGCCTCTGCTTGAGCATGAGATACAAAGCAAGTTGTCGCGTCAACTTTATCAGTCGGTTGTCCCGAGCTTTGGTGACGATGAGGACATTCTGAATATTAGACTGTACACGAGCGCGCCCTATAGCAAAATAAAATAAATAACTAGCTCAGGGACTGAACAAACGAACATACCCAACTGTTTGCTCATTTCGCGGACGCCAACGGCAGTTTCGGCAAGACGCTTGGTAAGGCTACCGACAAATTCACCATCGCTCTCATTTCCAGAGTCAAACGTTGAGGATTGTGGTGAGATCACAGATGACGGGCCTGGCTGGAGAGATCGCGCGACGCCAACGTCGCCATTTTGGAGATGAGACTGCTTGGCTTTGAGCCAATCAGTGTCCAGATGCGAGTGCACAAAACAAGGAGAGTTGGCTGGCTTTGAGTGATGTGGCATGGGTGGAAGGTTATTGAGAGACGATATGGCAGCAAGGTCACGGGGAATGGTAGAAGACAAAGGGTTCGAGTCGATCGTCTTGCTCACTTCTGGCGAAGTGTTGGTCAAGAGCTCGATGTCTGGATTCCAGTCCGATCCTTGGTGGTCGATGTGAAGAGAGGTAGGCCGACTGCTCCTGCGGGAAAGCGAAGGGGCGATGACGGTCCTGGCAGAGAGAAACGGGCCAGGAGTGGTTGGCGGAGTGCTGAATGTCTCTGCATCAGGTGAGAGCAGGTCTGTCAAGGAGTGAGACATTTGAATGAAGGAATCGAAACAAGTCTTTCAGATTTTGAAGAGAATCAAGTCAGCGCACGTTCCAAGTCGTCTAGACGACTAAATCACTGCTTATCCGCGTCACATTAGTCATTAATACTCTTCAACTTGAACTACTGCCACCATGTCAACAAAATCAAGCCACCCTCTTCCCCTAGCCAACATTCTCAACGACCTCGCTATCATACGCTCGACCGGTATCATCCCATCTGCAACCCAATCCACCGAGACCGGTTCACTCGACGACGGCACTGACGCGTCGGCAGTCCGCAAATCCGTCAACGAGTCCTACAATTTTGTCCACGCCGCCCGTGCCGCCATAAGACTTCACGACTCGGGCAAGGTTGACGCTGAAGGGAGTAGGGTAAATGAGGTCCGCACCAAGTACCAGGTCCTGTTGGATGACTTGAACGCGGGCAAACCTTCAACCTCCTGAGTGAGTGGTTTGCCTCCCGAGCTGGGCGGAACACTTGTGCTGAAAGATGGACACAATGGGCCCTTGTCCTGCAGTTTATGTACGGAATACATGTCATATTATGATAGTAGCTGCTACTGGATACGCTTATTGTGCTGCTATATGTGGTTGGTTCGGTGCTATCTAGTAGTATCATTGGTTATCGCGCTTAGGGCCAGCACGTGGTTTTTAAGAAGGGCCTCCTGTCTAGCAAGCACCTCTTTTCATTCTCTCCTTGTCGCTACTCCTCTCAGTTCACGGTGCAGGCTGCCATTCACGCACAGTCAGCAATAACCATGTTGCTCATGGATTTTGCGACACCGTTCGCGCCAACCTTCGCTGCGCGCGTTCTTTCTCCACTTATCGTCCTTCTTACGACTCTTTCTCTTTTTTTCCTTAACTCTCACAGTCCTTCTTCTCCTTCTCCCATTACCCCCGTCGTTGTAGCAACTTCTGTTCCGAGACGCGCTCTTCTCCTCCCTTTACTAACTCTCATCGCCTTGACATACCTCGTCGATGGTCTTTCCTTCGTCATTTTCTCAGTCATTGACCATAGTTGGCCGCGTCACTCGGGCATCCCAATCAACACCATTACTGGTGTCATTGCGTTCTCGGGCTTAGCAGCCCTTGGAACTTGGAAAGACATCCATGGTGTGCAAGTTTGGTTGTTGAAGAGAGTCAAGGTGGCTGTCGCCGCTGCTTTGGCTTTAGATTTGACTTTGGCTGTACTACTCGCGCTCCATTTACGTCAGGGCGAACTGCGTGAGTGACTTCCTTTTTTCTGGAGTCGTGTCTGTATTCAGCGATGGTTTGTAGCGCCCCTATTTTCTGTCCGCACCACAATCCATGTCATTCTTCCTGCATTCCGAGTACTTCTTCTGGCCCTTCTGCTTGTTGGCCTCATCACCCCTCGTGTGACCTACAGTTCCATCCAATCCTATGATGATCTCGAGACAACGGACGTCGAACCCACAGATTCCTCGTTTTTGCTTCCGCCTTCAGCTGCTGCACAGCCATCAGAGGGGTTGGCCCCTGTGTCTGGTCACAACGGAGAAAGCAGCAAATATGGCACATTCCGCACCACCCGATCAACTTTGCAAAGCTCCGCGCCAGCGACGCGCGCTGCTACACCTGCCCCTTCCACTGTTAATGGCCGCGAGGGAAAGGTCAGTACGCCTTGTTGAGATGACTGAGGATTGGCAAATCTGACCTTTTTGCCAGTCCGATAGTAAGCCCGAAGTATCCTTTGAACCCAGCTGGGGTGAAATCTGGAGACGCATACGTCGCATTTCCCCTTATTTGTGGCCGAAAGATAGCCCATCTTTGCAGTTCCTAGCCGTAAGTCTTTCGCATCTCGCAAATCTTTCAGGTTGCTGAGTGTATTCGCAGGTTCTGTGCATAATCATTTTACTGATTGGCCGCGCAATTAATCTTGTGATGCCTCTCACTCTGGCTAAACTGGTCACTATTCTAGAAGGCAACTCCATTGGATCACCATGGCCATACATATTTGCATATGCCGGCTTCCGTTTCTTACAAGGCAGTGGTGGATTATCGGCGATGCGAGATGTAAGATTTTTAGGCTATATGAATACTGTATTCTGATTACCTCGTTACAGTGTCTTTGGGCTCCGGTCATGCAATACTCGGACAGAGGTTCGTCCAGTACATTTTCTTTCTTGGTTGGCAAATGTTCAAGGTTATTTTAGAAATGTCGCAGCTCTCCTTCGATCACATTTTGAACCTTTCGTTCGCGTGGCATACACGTCGTAAAACTGGGGAAGTGTTGAGAGTCTTGGATCGCGGTGCCGCCATCAACCATACACTCGAGGTTCGCTTCATGGTCTTTTTGTGAAAAAAATAGTTGAATTCACCTCTTGCTTTAGCTGGTTTTATTCAGCATTCTTCCAACCTTCATCGATATTGCCGTCGCCCTTGTGGCCTTTAGCATACTCTTCCAATGGACAGTGGCATTGGTCATATTCTGCGTCATGTTTACTTACGGTACCTTTTCCGCTGCCTAACATTCAGGACATTGACTAACCTTCTCTTAGTTGTTGCTAGCGTTATTTTGACGCAATGGAGGACGCGACTTCGTCGCCAAATGAACGAACGTGACATAGTTACTCGTGGAATTCACACCGACTGCTTGCTCAATTACGAGACTGTCAAGTATTTTGGTGGAGAAGAACACGAAGGGGAGCGGTACGCCGATGCTATTCGTGAATACCAGAACCTTGAGTACAAAGTCATCAGTAAATTTCTGTTTTTCTTATGGTCTACTATTTTGATTCTTACAATGCCTCTTAGTGTCTCTCAACCTTTTGAACCTCGTTCAAAACTTCATTATCGTAGGTGGTGTTCTCATCTGTGTTACACCGTTACTGAACAACTCTATAGACATCTGGTCTCCTCATCGGTTCATTAATGGTTGCGCGTGAAATCACTACTGGAGAGAAACCAGGAGCCAGCCGATTTGTTCTTTTCATCACGTACCTTGCTCAGGTGAGACCCTAGTTGTCTACAAACTTTTGGGTATCTAATCCAGTACATGAAGCTTTACGGCCCTCTCAACCAACTGGGATACATATATCGGTCTGTCAACCAGTCGCTGGTTGACACCGAAAAATTGCTTTCTCTCTTGAACGAACCCACGGAAGTCAACGACAAGGAAGGTGCCAAGGATCTTGTCATTTACAGTGGTGAAATTGAATTCGGTGCGTAACACTACGCCTGCCCTGGTAACATATTTGAACTCACCGGAAACAGACGATGTGCATTTTTCTTATGATGGAAGGAACCCCGCGCTTAATGGCGTCTCTTTCAAAGTACCAAAGGGAGGTTCTGTCGCACTTGTTGGTGAATCAGGTTCTGGAAAGTCCACTATTCTCCGATTGTTATACCGTTTCTATGATTTGGGTGAAGGTCAAGGAAGGATCCTTATCGATGGACAGGATATCAGGTAATATTTGACTTTCATTTCAAATACATGTTCTCACATTTCATTGCGCAGGGATGTCACACAAAAGAGCTTGAGACAGGCTATTGGTGTTGTTCCACAGGATTCCGTTCTCTTCAACTCTAGCATTGGGTATAATATTGGGTGCGTTTTACTATCTTTACTAATTCATTCGTGACCTAACTTACTTGCAATAGTTATGGGAAATTTGGTTCTACTCCCGAAGAAATCGAAGCCGCGGCGAAATCTGCTCAAATGCACGAGCGCATCATGAGCTTCCCTGATGGTGAGCCGAGTGTGAAATTTACCAGTTGCTTGGTGCTGACTATTGTGCAAGGTTACGACACGAAAGTTGGTGAACGTGGTGTAAGATTGAGCGGAGGCGAGAAGCAACGTGTTGCCATTGCCCGTACTCTCTTGAAGAATCCACCTATCTTACTCCTGGACGAAGCCACCAGGTAAGGATATCGTCAAGTTTTCCGTTGCACAGGCGTATTGAATCGGAAATAATAGCGCCCTCGATACATCTACGGAGAAGGATATACAAAAAGCTCTTCAAAATCTCGTCAAAGGCCGGTCCTCATTGTCCATTGCTCACAGGTTATCGGTATGTTTGCAGCACTTGGTCAATCTGCACTGGCACTGATGCATATTACCTCTCTCGCAGACCATAGCGTCCGCTGATGTGTGAGTGTCCTATGTAAGAACCGTATATCAAGACAACAACTAACCCGGTCATAGCATCCTCGTGCTGAAAGACGGACGAGTCGCGGAGCAAGGCAGCTTTAAGGAATTGATCGAACACGATGGACTATTCGCTGCAATGTGGGCAGATCAGGCTTCTACCAATGAAGACGCTGCGCTTTCAATAACTGGGAGCAGCACCAAAAAAGAAGTCTCAGGATACATCGTTGAAGCTACAGACCAAGTCGAGGAGGTGCCCCAGCAGAATACCGCGCAAGTGGCGTTCCCGACGGACGCTGAACCTTCGACCACTACGGATGCCCAGGAAACGATCTCGGCTAATGTTCAAGCTGCGCTACCTTCGATCGCACAGTCGCAAACTGAATCCGACGGGATTGCGAAAGCGCAAGACAATTCTGCAGACGAGCGCAATACCTCGGCTGAAGTTGAGCAGACTGTTGAAGTGGAGGCCCTCGATGCATCGAAACCTGCCGAGATTCCCCCGGTAGCCGCAGTATCATCTGCTCCTATTGCCTTCCCTACTTCTGACGATCAGTCGGATGTTCAACCACAGGAAGAACAGCCTGCTGCACCTGTCCCCATCGCTTCTCCTGGCGTCACTTTCGGCATTGTCAACTCTCCGCCTTCACGAACTGGTACTCCTGATCCAGACAGTGAACCCAAGAGGAAGCGTATTTCGTCTCAAAATTTCCAGCGATTGGCCCGTAGAATTTCTCTTACCACGCGGAAAAGTTCATCGTCGTCGATCATTCCTAGCATTCCTGGCTTGAAGCGCGACTCTCCCAGGGTGTCCACCGATGATTCTGCTCGTCCTGAAAGTAGCGCTGCCGGTGCTTCAAATGACAGCCCGGCAGGCAGTGTGAAGGACGACAAGGGAAAGTCCAAGAAGAAGGCGAAGAAGGACAAGAATAAGAAGGGTACATTGTAACGATGTTCCCGAGATGCGTTGGGGTTTTTTCTTTTTTTTTTCGATTCTCTTTGATTCATGACACTTTACGACCTACACTGCTTGCGTGGCCTCTATCACGACTGATCTACTACATATCTTGGATACGATGCTTAGATACATTCTTCATGTTTTACGACAGTTTCTCAATTCTCTCATGCGTTTACGACCGACATATAATTTTGGGGTTGAGCTTGTGTCAAAGTGTCATTAGACAAGGATTCTTTCCATGAGGAGCGGGATAAAAATGTAATGGAGGAATGGACATGTGCCAGGGCCGAGTGTCACATTGGCGGGAATGTATTCGAGTTAGGCCTCGTTGGGGGGGCTCGGCACAGGTAGTACGTGAGTTTGGAGTCTAAAAACGAGAAAATTTAGCCAGAAGCGGCGTCATTTGGGGCATGAATCAGCGGGAAAGCGGAGTCTGAAAATGGACAGCGACGTATATAAGACCATTTTTCATGGAAGCGGCGCTTTCTCTCCTTACCTTCCAACCACCACAGCCCTTCGTTACGAGTTTCGGTCTCGGTTTTTCGTTTCGTCTTCTCGTATAATCAGGTTCTCGTTTGTAAGCACGATGTCTGCTAAAGTATATGTTGGGTCAGTCTGCCTTTGCCTCGGTGTTACACGCAGCTTCTCCTGTTGTTGGGGGGAGCTCGACTGATAGTGATTGATACCTGTGTATAGCAATTTGAGTTGGAATACCACGGATGAAACCCTTCGTCAAGTCAGTATTGCTACGGCTTGTGGTTCAGCTTTGCGCTTCGCTTGATATGGTTCCTTATCATGGTTATGTGTTTCCCATATTACAGGCATTCTCCGAGTTTGGCCAGGTTCTTGACGTGCGCAATCTTATTCCCTTTTTCTCATTATGATGATGTCTTGCGCGCTCGCTGTGTGAATGCTTCGCGTAAGAATGAGTTGACCGCTGTTTTCGTTTCTCACAGTCAATCGTCATGCGCGACCGTGACACTGGACGCTCTCGTGGTTTCGGATTCGTGACTTACAGTAAGACCGACGAGGCAGGAGCCGCCATCGACGCCTTGAATGAACAAGAGCTCGATGGCAGGCGCATCAAAGTCAACCTCGCCAACGCCCGCGGCGGAGGCGGAGGAGGAGGAGGTTCGCTGTCACATTCATATCAGACGCTGACCACACAGTAACCAATATAAATCTATCTAGGATACGGTGGAGGAGGAGGCTACGGCGGAGGCCAAGGTTGGTTTTTGTTGCAGAATGTCGTTTAAGAGTCGATAAGCTGATGATCACGATGATGCACAGGCGGCTACGGCGGCGGAGGAGGATACCAAAGTGGAGGAGGAGGATACCAGGGCGGCGGAGGCTACGGAGGCTCCGGCGGCGGATACCAGGGTGGAGGAGGAGGATATGCAGGAGGATACAACCAGGGCGGAGGATACCAGGGTGGAGGAGGCTACTAAAGAAAGCTGAATCTGCAGTTGGAGAAGGGTGATACGCAGGTTACTGATTGCTCGTTGCTTTTTTTCTTCTTTGTGTACATATTTTACCTCTGTAACTGTATCTCGCTCGCTTGATTGGAAGAATCGAATGGTGTTACTCGCACGTGCTGTTGGTTCGAAGCAAACAAAGGACAACAACGGGGTCATAAATGGTGCTCGGTTATGCTCACCTTGTCTGTCCCTTTATTCGTCTTTTTCCAAAGTGACCATCATGCCCCCCACCCCGCCAGACATTCCTCCAGTTCCTCCCCCAGAGCCAAGGCCTCCTCGTCCGCCCAACTCTTGGATTCTCTTCAGAGCATACATGATGAAGCAAATCCGAGATGCTGAGGATCCCAAAGCTACACGTCTCACCCAAACCCAAATTTCTATCATCATCGCAAATATGTGGAAAACCGCAGACGATGCGACACGCGCAGAGTTCGAGAGGCGCGCCGAAGAGGCTAAAGCTGCGCATCGTCTCAAACATCCCAACTATCGCTATCGCCCTAGGAAGAAAGAGGACAAAGAGCGTGAAAGGCAAGCCAATCAGCTGAAGAGGGAGCTCAAGCGTCTTGAGAAGTCGTGGCGTGCCATCGACTGCTACGGTAATGTTATCCTTGCATACCTTGTACTTCTTGTTATTCATTAATCGCCCTTTTTTCTTCAGGACTCTTTGAACTTCAACGTCGCTGTGGACCCTGAGTATCAGCGTGATATGCAAACGCTGGTCCACTACGACGCTGACCTCTTGGCATCTTACAACGATCTTTTCATTCTCAGCAATATCGGAGAGTTCAATCCAGAGGCTCTCATAGAAGTCCATATGGCGGTGGGAGGTTATCAGGAGCACGAAAGTGCGGCCAATTTCATGTCCACCTCACAGGTTCCTTTCTCGCCCTTCCATTCGGAGGCAGGCTCGCTGCCACATATGGAAGCGCCAGGACCAGATTTCTACCGTCAGTTCGACCCAGTGCTCAATATCTCAGCGCCATCAGAGCAAGCAGCCTATGGCATGCACCAGGAAGATGCTTTTCAAGCCAATTATCAGTACCCATTTGCTTCTGAAGAAGATTCCCTGTCAACTCTCCTTCCCCATGCCGAAGTCTCCCAATCGACGTATACCCCTATAGCTGAACACTTGGTTGACTTTGATTTACCAAATCAATCTACGGCGTATAATCCACCCGCTGGAGCCTCGCATTCCTCCAATCGCCGTGTTGCCGGAGACTGGACCACCCATTTCCTCAAGACCACTGCCTCTCCTCGCATATCTTCATAGACCAATATTTGCTTCCACTGTTATATCCCCTCAACATTTCCCCCCATACCCTAGAAAGACCTCCTATTTCGGGACCACTATGCAAATTCTTCCTCTCATCTCATGACAACTCACGAACTTCCTCTTTTCTTCTCGTTATTTCTCTAATCTTCGTCTTCTAGTCGTGCCATCTCGCATTCCTGGTATACCATCGTCGCCGTGCTTTCGATGACTGTTTCACATTGTGTCTAGATGCTTGATGCATCCTTACTTTTTTCTAGCATTTTTTCCTTTGCTTGCTATTTATCCATCTCCTTGCTATCTATTGTACCATCCTGAATCTGTTTGTCATTCACTACTCCCGCTCTCATCATGTCTTGCAGTATTGTCTACATACCCCTACCACATCGTCCGCGCTTTGCAATATTGCTTACCAGCCTCATCTCCGATGTTTTGTTCTTTACTTCTATGCCAATAACAACTTTCTTGGATATACGCTTGTCATGATCCGGTGTGAAGTTTGAACGGGTAAACAGACGATCGTAAGAGCAGAAGGAAAAAAATTGTTCGCCCTAGATGCAACGAGGCGCGCACCAAGGCCGCATCCTGAGAGAGGCTCAGGCCTGTTATAGCGAACAATGAAGTGAAGACGTGAAGTGCTAAAAATAACGTGCCTGTTCATTGTCCTCCGGCAAGCGGCAAAGCTGCCTTCTTCATTGTCCTGTTCTAAGCGCTAATGAGCTGCCAACTTTCTTCATTGTCCTGTGGCAAGCGGCTAAATTCTCAGCTTCTTCATTGTCCTACTAGTTTAACCTTCCCTTTGTTCTTCTAGTCGTAGAACGACTAGAATCCACCTGACGTCCTGTTCCACCGCCGTGAGGAGAAAACTTTTCCCAACAGAAAACGTGCAAACTGAATGGATTATGGCACCATACGAGTCGATAAAAATATTAAAAAGAACATATGTACAATCAGCGTATGTATACCCTTCTTCCAGCATAAATCTCGTTGGTATAGATTCTTTTTTCCCTGCGCAACCCCGGAAGTATATATAATCATGGGGCAGGATAATCAGCCAGGTGGGAGCAGGCTAGCATCAACAGAACCTCCTAAATCCTCTGGGCCGGCGCCGTCTTCTTCCTCTGACTTGATTGGGGTTCTAGGCATTGCCATGAGACCTACAAAAGAGTGTCGAATCAGCACACCAGTCTGCGTGAGCATGCAAAAGAAACGACAAACCTGTTCGCGCAGCTTCCAGGATACCGAAAGGTTTAAGCAGACTCAGGAATGCCTCGACCCTAGAAGTCTTCGCAGTCAGCTCAACGATGACGCTGTTCTCGCTGACGTCCACGATCTTGGCTCCAAACTGCTTGGCCAGAACGTGAATGGAATGCAGGTGCTGGTGCTTGAGGCGCAACGCCTGCGAGGGCGTCATAGGTGAAGTGTGAAGCTCGGGCTGGGCACTGTGCTCAAAGTTGTGCGCTAGGACAGCTTCGCGCTCAAGCTTAGAGTCGGCAAATTCTGCCTCATCCACGCGTCTGGGCTCATGCGAAGGGCCACCAACGAGCTGTTCCTCCAAATACTCCGGCCCGAGGATGGATACCTTGGCCAGGAGAAGTTCACGAGAGATGACCTTCGTTTCCGTATAATCCAGAACAGCCCATACGGGTACCTAGATTGAAAACTCCCTTAAACAATAGGCGCTTAGTGCGTGAGTGGGACCAAACACCTACCAAATCTTCAAGCTGCCTCCTTGCCTGCTCGACAACACCGTCTTGACCGCTGAGGACAATACACATGCGACTAAGATCACGAATTTCGGTCCGGCATACGACCAAGGAGTCGATGTTAAAACCTCTGCCTGCAAGAATTCCAGACACGCGTGACAGGACACCAGGCTCGTTCTGAACGAGGCAGTTCAAGATATGTCTGTATAAATTGCTCAGTTATCAGACCGTTCTCAGGAACAATGATCCTTGGACTTACTTCTTGAAAGGTTGCAGACTAGGGGGTGGAGTATTGTATAAGATGTTCGTGACGGCCTCCTCCGCACTACGCGACCTAGGCACGTCTGTCGCTGGAAGCGGTGGTGGACGGGTTCTTTGCCATCGTTTATATTCGAGCGCAGAAGTAGAGTCATCAATAGGTTTTGGTGGCTGGGGAGGCTTCGGTAAACCGTTTTCGGGTCGTCTGACGTTAGGGGTGGTAGAGAAGAGACGACGACCAGCAGCAGATGCGGCGCGATTGCGCAGAATGGCGGACATTTTAGAGATGCGCGGTGAGTATTGGTGGTCGACACAACTTTATAGTTGGTTCAAGCAAAGTGACTCGAGCGTCGGACGAAAATCAATTTCGGATGGACATTAAAGCACTATATTATGTAATCTCTCACTCTACTTCCCACTTTGCGCGTTCCTCAACACCTTTCTAGCGAGCTCGACATATTCAACAGCCTCCTCCATGTCTTTCCCATCCGTCTCTGCAACTTTCTCCCAGTGAGAAAGGCCACTGTCGACCAACGTCCATGACTCCGCTTCAGAGTGCTCATCCACCCATCGGACATATTCGGCTTCCTGCCATCCATGCAGTTTATGTGGCAAAGGGATCGGCGATCGAACTAAAATATGGTGGAGGACAATCAAAGGCGGCAATCCAGCAGTACGACTGGGTGATGCAAGCTCTTTGTTATCTAGGAAAAACAGTGGTCTAAATTATCTGGTTAATATCCTGCTCGGCAAGGTCACATTTGCAAGTTACTCACCGCATAGCACGAAGCGCGCGATATTCTTCGCCGACCGACTCCAGGTTTCCTCCCCGCTTGTTATCGATGCTAATGAAAGCATTCAATGCAAACTCCAGGCTCGTCATGTCGCTGGCCATCTGCAGTTTGCCACTTTCCCCCAGTGGGTATGCAATGGAAATGTGTAGGACAAAGATGCGGATCACGTATTTCACAATGTCCATTACCCTATTACTTTTCTTGAGCGTTGTTCTCTTTTTGAAAAGAAGGGCGCACGTACCAAGTTGCACCGTAATCACCCAGATTGAAACGTGAGATGATTTCACCCTTGATGAAGGATAATTTCTCGGTCAACTCTTTCATATAGATGCTGGATCCTCCCATGCCAGCATCAGGGTCTGCAGACTTGGAGAAGTCGCTCCGATGTAATTTGGCAATGATAGCGCTCAGTTCGCGACGAACAGAAGTAGCTAGTGGGTCCACAATTTGTTCGTAAGCCTTCTTCATAGTCTGATTGCATTCCTTAATGCGATTCAAAAAGCTAGGACAAGATAAATTGACGTACTTGAATGCTTGGTTGCAAGGAACTGTACACCGCCGGAATATGTTCCTCATTTAGACCAATCAAGCGAATCCAGACTTGATATAGGAAATTAGCCAGATTAGCATTCGATATTTGCTGGGGCGAGGCTGAGGGGCCCATCAGTGAAATAGCTCCCCTGTCCTTGGAGACCTTTTGGGCTCACGATGAGCAAGCACACAACAACTTATCAACTTATAACAATATTCAAGAGAGCTCACCAGTCCTTCCAACCTTGATAAGATATTATCGAGACATGTTGCTGTATTTTTGGCCACCGCTCTTACGAGAAGAGGATCGAATCGAGCAGCGTCCAGTTCATTGGTAACGATCCTCGCCACGTTTACGCCTTCGGTTGTTCCTGGCGCACGGGCCCCGCCAGAGAATGCCTGACCAACAGCTTCGTTTATCTTGTTTGATGACTTCAAAAGATACTGAGCTTCAATAGTAGACAACGACCGCAGGAGAAGGGTGGTTTCTGGGCTGGATTCTTGATTAATTGGGTTGCGTGGAAAACTTCATGAGCAAAGTGCCGTACCTTTGGTAAGTGTCAGTATATACCGTGTCGGTGTGCACCACTACTTTAGCGAAGAAGTCGTGGAAAAGGCGTAAAAGTCGGGGCAGGCCAGTCGACAAAGTCTGTTGGAGAAAAGAAGAACCTTTGAACAAAGTCATCAGCTCGCTTTTCCTGGTTATGTTCAGTGAAACAAACCTTTGGAAGAGTCTTGGAAATGCTTTTGGAGAGAACGACTCAATGCCATCCAAAAAGCTGAACTGGGTGTATTCTCTAAAGCCTGCAATGTACGTCAAGATTCCTGAAATACCGAAACACAATTTGTCGTATACCTTCATAGCTTCATCCAAAAATATAACATGAGATGATGCATCCCTTTTCATCTTCAGAACCTTTTCAAGGGCATGTACCTGGAAAACATGCACAACGATAAATGGTAAATAGAAATCCAATGCACGAGATACCGCGGGGACACCTGCCTTGATGCAGACATCCGCCATCTCTTGAAACATCGTCTCTAGACGTGCCCAGAGAGCTGCTGACCACTGTGGTGCAGTGACATTGGTAGGTTCAGTCCTTACTCGAGATCGATACATTTGGGGGGTATGAGGAGAGTTAGTTGAGGGCAAATCTGCAATAACTATAAATTTTAGCACACATCTACACTTGAGTCAAAGCCTAACAACCTTTGGAAACGTCTTTCGAGATTTTATTCAAATCGAAAGCTCCTCGTATTCGATCTTCGACTGCTTGTGACAGTTGGGAAAGAAGACTCTGTACAAGAGATGGCAACACGCCCAAGTTGTATGCTGTTTGGAGAGAAGACGCCAGCAATGTTTGGTTCTGTACTTAACATGTTCGTTCGTAAATAGACATGTAAAAACGTGCTGAGGGCGTACCAGAGTGGCAAGTCCAGTCAAGACCATGTTCTCCATTTCATTTGTTATGATAGAGCGCGACTCCTCCACAAAAGCCTCCTGGGATGCGACCACCTTTATGGAGCATAAAGGTATGGTACTGTTAACGTCAGAAGGGGACTTGGACAGTGTTGCATCGTCTGTCTCTGGGTCATTCATCAAAGAGTCTGAAAAAAAAAATCAGATGAGCCATTTGTTGCAACAAGAGGCAGTAGAAAGTACGGACTCAGTTCTGCAATGCTCAATGCAGCTTTAGCAATTGCCCTTTCCTTTTCGTCTTCTATATCTTTCCCGTGCATGATGGTTGCAGTCGCTAATTCATCCGACGCGCCTTTATCTGAAGTCTTGACGCCCTGCACCTCGTTCATCTGGAGCTGTAATCGCCGGGCAACGATTATGAAGCGCGATGTACGTCTCAACAAGTCTGAGGCTTGATGAAATCGTTGTAGACGAGCTACCAGCTTTTGGAGAGTCTCATAGGGGACATGAACTTTAGAACGGAGCCTGGCAACAGGGTGAGTCGACCGCTCAACATAACACTCACGACATACGCCTTACTTTTCCACAGAGTGGTCTAAATCAGTTAGACCAGACTTGACCGAGGTCAGCGCGCCAGATAGAGCATTAGCATTTGATGCTTGGGTTAGCAGGTCTTCGTGGTGGGCTGTAACCTCAACGGTGAATACAAGTCAATAACCTAACGTTCGAAATGCTTTGCATTGACGCACGAGATTTCTAATCTGTTTGGAGACATCCTCTATGCCAAAGTTAAGCTTGGAAATGGCCACTGATATATCCTCTTTCGAGATGGATTCTTGGTGCGAAACCTTCACAGAGCTTTTGACCAGCTTGCTGTCGGCGTATGTTGAATCGGCGGCTAAGATGGCATTAGCATACTCATTGGGATCGAAATCAGGGGCCGCAAAGACTGAATAATCTAGTGAAGAGAGTATAAGACTGAGAACGCGCAAGGCAAGCGTGGTACGAACCAGCCATGAGTGAGTTGCCCGTTCAGTGCTAAGAAGAATCAGGGTACTAAATTAGAATCCACGCAGTGTTTGCTCTGTGATGTGATGTCACTTGGATGGCAGTAACTTGGCCACCATGATGGTCTGCTAAGGCCGCTCGAAGACCGTACACTGTGGACGTTCATCATGGCTTACAACTACTACCAGAATACTATGCCGTCGTACGGCTCAAATCAGGTTTGTGAATCGTGTCCATACTATAATCTCCTCATCTCACCCCAGCGGTAGCCGTTCCAATTTGGCGCGCCGCCCAAACCAGCTTTCCAGCCGCAGCCCTCTTGTGCGTACAGATCGTTGAAGATCGTCAAGCTTCTCGGCTGATTGTCAATTTCCAGGGGGTGGTCACGACTTCTATCGCGCCCATGCAGCAAATGCAGATCCGTAAGCGGCTCTACTACTTCAAGTGAACCAATCGTCTAACAATATTGTTAGATACCTCTTTGATCACGCTTGGAACCGCGTCCGCGAATATGGCGGAGCACCTGCAGGAGGCATGGGCGTCGGGTTGCATGAAGCACGTCACTGGCATAGGCGTGCATATGGTGCTATGGTCCGCCAATTTTTTAGATCCTGATGGCTTGCAATACCTCACTGCTGATCATTCCCCACAGAACGAGGTGCATCTACTGGCTCCAGAAGAGCTTGGGCATGCCGCAGCATATGAAGCCTACAGGACCTGGATTCACAATAGTTTCATGTACGAGCCGCTTAGTGGTGACATAGAACGTCAAAGGGAAGCCTTGACTGGCCTAGCTGTTGCAGAAGGTGGAGTGTTCTTCACCCTTCCTACTGGCATTGTTACTGATGACTATTGCAGCGAGTCGCCTCCTAACGTTCTCAAGCAGGCCACTTGATAATTATGCAAAAATGGCAGCTTCTGAAGCTGCTGCTCACACCGCGTCTTATATTTTCTATCAGGTATGACCTTCCTTCTTTATTTCATGGCCACTAGTAAGTGTTAAACATTTCATGTAGTCTCGTGAAGAGAATTCAAGGTCCCGGTCCAGTTATCGTCCAGAATATGACGATCCATATGCCTACGACGATGATGTTCTTTATCAGCACTCACGATCCTACTCCCGTTCCGGGCATCGTTCTCATTCAAGGCCCCGGTCGCACTCACGACATCGAAGTTACTCGCAGTCAGGAATGATGCCATTTCCTGGACAAGCTTATTCTTCGTCGTCGGTCTCTTCGATGCCTATGCCTCATACTGCTTATGCCAGTCAACCGGGCATCTATGGTGACCCATATGGTTCAAACCAAGGATATCCTATGGCAGTAGGTATGCAGCCTTCCATGGGCTCAGCTTCCGCGTATGGCACCCCAGTATCGATGGGCATGGGCGGCGCCTACTCTGCTATGCCTCCAGGGGTAGCTTCTTCCTACCAAGGTTCGACGCTCGGCGTCCCAGGCGACTACTCGCGCAGTCGGAGTTCTTCTTTCTCGTACCCACAGCAGCCATACATGGGAACCGCAATGAGTGCCTCAGGTATGGGTATGCCTATGGGTACAGCGATGAGCGCAGGGATGGGTATGCCCATGGGTACTCCAATGAGCGCAGGTATGGGTATGCCTATGGGAACCGCAATGAGCGCTTCTGGGATGGGCATGGGTATGCCTCAGGGTCAGACGATCGTTATTCACAAACCACGACGAAGCAAACACCGTCATCACAGTAAACACCGGTCCCATAGCTCAGATGGAGATTATCGGGACAGTCATTATTCTGAAAGATATTGATCCAGTCAAGAAACGGTGCTGGACAGAAATTTATCTGGTGATATTGGATACCTATGGAATACCTATGTATGTATGTATGTATGTGTATGATACCGACTGTTGTACTATGAGATCTATCCTTCTATAAAGATACTTGAATAATAAATCGGATTGCCTAGCACTTGAGCGTGTCAAACTTTGCGTGTTAAGGTGATGATGCACCACTAAGGACCCTGGTCAAATTCAAGTCTTCACCGCTCTTCGACGACCATCATCGTGATTAGCATACCCGGAGGCTGTATCTGCAGTCTAGGTAACTCCGACTTGAATGATTTCTCACGCATGGCAGTGCTCGGTATATAAACCTTTTGGCTACGTTCCGTTTCATGTATAGGCTGGTCCTTCCCCCGTAGTGCATTATCCTCAGCAATCCATCGAAATCTTCAGAGCTGAGCTCTCCCAATTTTATCTAAAGTCCACATATTCATCAAAACACAATGTCACGCGTCCAAACTCGTACTTTCTGCTGTTGCATCCCCGTCAGAGCTGGTGTAATTGTACGTGAATCTTTCAGGCTCACGCTCGTCGGTGTGTTTAAACTCTCTGGCCTGTAGATTCTCTCAATCCTCGGTATCATTGGAGGCGCCGGTGTTTCCGCTGTCGGGATCATCAATTTGAAGCGCTCAGGTGCGGTGGCTTGATTTTGCTCGATGGTGTTGCTGGATTGAAAATATCGTATAGAGGGAAGCAGAACAGCTGCCATTTTACAAATCATTATCTATCTCTTATTGGCACTTGTTTCTATCTTCGGGTACGTCTCGAGTTCAGCTTTCGAGGCGTAGTAAAGTCTAATACTGATTGATATGCTTTCTTCAGTTTAACGGGTGGTATCATCAGAAAATTGGCGTTTATCCGCGTCTACCTGGCCATGCTCATCATTCACCTCCTCTTCAGCATGGGTACGGGTATGTACGCCATCCACCGTAACTTCAAAGACGCGCCCAAGTACATCTCGGATTGCGCGAGCGGCTCGAAGGATGCGGGTGTCATCAAAGTGTGCAACGACGGCGCCGCGTTACTCAAAGGCGTAATGATCGCATCTTTCATTGTTGGATGGCTGCTCGAAACTTGTAAGTGGCAAGTACTACCATTATCAGGGGCTTCCACTCACACTCCGCGTTTTAGGGGCTTGTGTCATTGTGGCTCGTTATAGCAAACAGCTTGCAGAGGAAGAAGCAACGAACAGCATTGTTAAAGATACCGAGGCATGGTAAAAAGCTGGCTCGTGAATTAGAGTACATATAATCCGTGGGCACCGTCAACTACTAGCAATTCTGTCAACGTATGAATGCCATTTGTTTGCCTCTATGCAAAACGCGTCCATTGGTCTCAAGCATGACCGACACTGATCAGAAATCCCATTTTAGGGAGGGATCTTGCAAGTTTGCAGTCCTGCTCACTATAGTTTGGGAGTTGACTTGAGTTCGAGCGCCAAAATCTCAATCTCATGCTTATAGCGTCATTCAATCCTATGTATTACGTAATACAATTGGTTGGGGTGGATGTGTAGCTCGTTAACTTGGAAGTGCTTTTCAGTCTTCCTGAGTGCGCTAGCGTTGCCTCATCCTTCAGAACTTCGATACACATACACTATACCCGCCTTATACCGTCACCATGTCCGGACCTGCTGCATCTGCTGGTGCCTCTAAAATGGCTGCCTTCATCAATCATCCTGCAGGTCGGTCCTTTGGTGGACTCCATGCTTCATTGCTAGCGACTTACTCCAGCCCGACGTCTTAGGACCCAAGACTGTCTTTTTCTGGGCACCTCTTATGAAATGGTGCTTGGTAGCTGCAGGCTTGAAAGACTTAACCCGGCCGGCTGACAAGCTGAGTGTTTCTCAAAATTTGGGTATGCAAGGCGTTGCAGAGTGCATAGGAAACTCACTGATAACTACTCATAGCTTTGGCTGCTACTGGCTTCATTTGGGTGCGGTACTCCTTGGTGATCACTCCTGTCAACTACAGTCTAGCGGCCGTACGTTCTCCCTTTCTTCACAACCAAATATTATATTGATACTATATGCTTTTTCATACGTAGGTTAATTTCTTTGTTGGGCTCTCGGGGTTGACTCAGTTGGGACGCATCGCAGCGTATGTGTTGGCTTCTTTCCATTGGAAAAATTCGTTCAACTCCCATTATACAGTTATCGAAACAGTCACCCGACGGCTGCGCCATCAACCAAGGCAGTTTGACGGCCGCTCTCTATTCTGCAGTAGACTAATTCCGTTTTTACCCTCACGCGCAAGGAATAGAATACATATGACTCGTAATGGATTACGCATCACTTACATTACCTCGTCCGTGTCTTTTTGGCGCGCTTCTGTGTAGCGTCCGGTCCCTTCTTCTCTGTACCCTTCTCGCCCGTCGCAGCGGCACTCTTGATGACATTCCACCAGTTGCCACTCAATATTTGACCTGCCCCGGATACCAAGTTCATGAGTTGTTGGAATTGGTCGTGATCATCATGACCAGGGTTTCGTTGCTGATTCTGCCATTCGTTATGTCGATTGAATGATTCCCAAGCTTTGGGCCTCGGCTTCATCTTTGGCTGGGACTTTTTGGAAGGTCGCGCTTTACGTGTCCGTGGTGCAGTATTGTCGTCAAAAATTTGACCTAAGAGGCCTCCCAACATTGAAATAACCCCATGATTTCCGAGTGCGTCCCCTGCACCATTGCCAGCGTTGCCCATGAAATATCCGGCTCCTGCCATCATTATTCCGAACATGGAACCCCATTTGAGGAACCAAAACATCGTCCGTGCGAACCATGCCGTAGTGCGGTATACGCTCATGAGTGCCAGGTAAGCAACGAGTATGGTGATCACGGGAGGTAATAACGTCTGTGCATTCCAGTTGGCGGGGTTGTTGGAGAGTAGTGAGGCGCACAAATTTGCTAATGCCGTTGCAGCAGCAAAGGTATGCGATAGGATGGTGGACAAGACGGAGTACAAGGGGGGAGGAAGATTCGCGGATAAGAAGTCTAGGACAGAGTCTAGAAGGTCGGATAGCACATCTTGGAGGTTATCCATGGTGACAGCTTGGATTGAGCTTGAAGAGGCTTGAACTTGAAGGCACTTCGGTTGCACTGTGCGCATTTGGCATACGCGCGTCACAGGTACACGTAACACGTTATCTTACTGTTGATTCTATATAAAGATTACTCACGTGCCTCCTTGCAAGCCGACTCGGCATAGATGAGTTATTCGGGACCATCAATTTAAAGGGTGACAGGTGACATGGAATAAATCTGGGGTTCAAAAGATACTGGCCCAATAGGAGAAAGCCGAGGGCGGTGAGACAAGCCGGTTCGCACGGCTGAATATAGTAGTAACACATTAACGCCGCGAAAGGATGGCAAACAGATCATAACAACTTGGCATATAAGCGTCGAGAGGTGTTACCTCTTTGCTCTCAAACTCTCACTCAAACCAAATCCTTGACTTCTATATATACCTTATCCCCTCCCGTCATATACTATGGCCCCAAAAAGAAAACTCGAGGATGATTCAGAGGAGACTTCGCCCGTTGTGCGTACATCACTTTGAGCGCTCATGCGCGCTACTTACTTTTTGGTCCTTCCAGAACAAGCAGCTCAAGCTTGTACCTTTCCCAAACAGCGAAGACGACATGGACGTGGTCATGTCTGACTCTGAACCTCTATATTTGGACATGGTTCACAGTCGTCTGCAGTCTAATGCGAGTTCTGTATCCTCTACCGCCTTAGACTCGTCTCTCACTCCGTCGCGTAAGTCGTTCGCGTCGCATATCGTTACGCATATATTGAGCCCGTACATAGCAGCAGCGTACCCTACCTTCGACCTCTATCCACTTCCCTTTTTCAACAACAGCGGCACGGTTGACCCTAATTCTCATGACTTTGCTCACTATTCTCGTCTGTCGCCTGAATCCCAGCTTGGTCTTCTGCAACCCCAAAAATCTTTTGTTCACCATGGGTATGATGTCTTGTGCTACTGAACGTGACCCACGACATCTAAAACATACTGCGTTATATAGCACGAACTGTACCCAAATTCCGAAGCTCAGAATTGCCTGTGCTTCTGGCGTCAACGGTCGACGCACTATGTGGAGTCACTGCGAACAATGCGGCGCTATATCTATGGTAGACAGTGACTGATGTTTTTACTGACCTCCTTAGCTGGCAGGCTTCAACACAATCCTCCTGGCCCCGACTCTTGCTCTCCTCTTCTTGTTATTCTTGATTTATTTGTCTGTTGCACCGTACATCTTGCCGACATCGACTTGCTTGAACCATTCCGCAACTCGCCCCTCTCGACCTGTATATGTAAACGATTTCCTCGTCGCCATCCAACATCCCCGCCGTGAACAACAGCTTCTCCTCGAAGCCCCGACCTGCTCGTCTTGCCATCCCAACCTGCTCTCAGTTATTGTCATATTCGTTCCGCCTATATATATGTAGATGCTGTCTTTGTACCATAGTTATGTTTCCTAAATGGACTTTGTTGATGCTGCATTTTTCCACGTAAACGCAGCGAAAAAATATGATCTCCTTTTCCTTCTTGGAGTTATACGGGTTTCACGGGGGGATCCACGGTGCTTAGAGCTGACTCTATCGACAGATTCAAACACACTTGTACAGAGTAAACGACAGTGAGCCTGATCCGTTTGATTTTGGCCCCTCGGTAAGCTTCTTCTCTATTCTGGACCCGGATATACTGCGATGTTCACTTCCCAGGCCCCACATTCGTCCACATTGCTCCCTCCAAATCGGTACAGACACTACCCCGCTTCACGTCTGACTAGTACAAAAATACATTGTCCCACCTGCACGGAGAATTCCGCATGAAATGGTTAAATAGCACGAGGGTTACTTTAACAAAGCCCCAGTACCTGTTCTGTTTAGCATCTACGAAAGTGCACAAACAGTCATGCCAGAATACTCGGAAAAAGTTAGTCAAGAAGAACAACGCGAACACGGCGGAGAGGTTCCCAGTGCAGCAGATAATGTCAATGCCAGGTCCGCCATGATTGCATTTCATACTCGCCCGATGACGTCCTGCCAACCTTGAATATTCAGGATACAGAATCCCCTTCATGGCATACCGCGCGACGAACTCTTTGCTCAGGTAGATGCCTTCGCAAAAGAACAGAATCTGGAGGACATTCAGCCGTTCCTTCGAAAAGGAGCATTACTTGCGCAGAACCCACGCGATTTTGAATCAATTGAAGAACTGGATAAGGACGACCTGAATATCATTCGACGAGAAGTGACTCGTGCGTCGCTTCCACTTTCGGCCTCTTTTTGTTTCTCATTTCAGCCTTTTAAAAAACCTATCCAGATAAATGGGACCAACCGAGAGCTTTGTATGCTACAATTATACTTTGCTCAATCGCAGCTGCTGTCCAGTGAGTATAATATCCGTATTTTGGATTGTTACCTACAACCCGCTGACATCGCGATGACAGAGGATGGGATCAGACAGGCTCCAACGGTGCTAATCTTTCTTTCCCCCAGGAGTTCGGCATTGACTCCCACTCTGGTAACGCGGGAAGAAATGAGTGGATAGTAGGTGTTATTAATGCAGGGTGAGTCGTAAGGTCGAAATCATCGAACGATGTCTCAGCAAAAGATTTTGAATGGGCGCTGAACTTACCATTTATAGACCCTACATTTCCGCTTCAATGCTGGGTTGTTGGTTGACGGATCCACTGAACAACTTGTTTGGCCGCCGCGGTACCATATTCATTGCGGCCATATTTTGTACTCTTTCTGTCATAGGGGCTGCATGTTCTCAAACATGGCCACAGCTTCTGGTAATTGAATCGATTATTGCAGCACTGGTCCAATTCTTACTAAATTCTTTAATAGGTCTGCCGCTTGTTGCTCGGAATCGGAATGGGCGCCAAAGCTACTACAGTTCCGGTTTATGCTGCTGAAAATACTCCGGCTTCGATTAGAGGTGGTCTAGTCATGTCATGGCAGTTGTGGGTAAGTGCATTTCCTACAGTAGCTATGTGCCAGTAACTGATCAGCCGAGGACTTTGCAGACAGCATTCGGCATCTTCCTTGGGTTCTGCGCCAACTTGGCCGTCGCGGACGTAGGTCGTATAGCATGGCGTCTTCAATTAGGATCTGCCTTCATTCCCGCCATTCCACTGGCTATCGGGATTTACTTTTGTCCAGGTAAGCAAGACATTATCCAAACTTCATCAGAACTTATTGAACATTGATTTCTTTGGCAGAGTCACCACGTTGGTTAATGAAGAAAGGTCGCTACAGGAAGGCATACGAATCGTTTAAGAAGCTGCGTAACACGGAGCTGCAAGCTGCCCGAGACCTGTATTACGTGTACCGCCAGCTCATGGAAGAGAAGAAGGTCATCTCTGGAGCGTCATATGTTTCGCGTTTCACAGAACTGTTTACCATCCCTCGAATTCGTCGTGCCACTCTCGGTAGCTTCGTTGTTATGATCAGTCAGCAGATGTGCGGCATCAACATCATCGCTTTCTATTCCTCTTCGATTTTTGTGGATGCTGGTTACTCGGCCAAGGCTGCTCTTGAAGCATCGTTTGGGTTCGGTCTTGTTAACTTTGTCTTTGCATTCCCAGCCGTATGGGTAAGGTGAACCGCCTTAACCCTCTCTCACTCGCTGACGTCCCACATTAGACGATCGATACTTTCGGAAGGCGCAATCTGTTGCTATTCACGTTCCCCAACATGGCTTGGACTCTTCTAGCAGCAGGATTTTGTTTCTTCGTTAATGACACCAAAGCGAAGGTCCCCTTGGTCGCATTTTTTGTGTTTTTATTCGGAGGTATGACATCTCTTGTAGAGTATATCTACACTCTGCATCCTAATCGACTTTCCTCATAGCATTCTACTCACCTGGCGAAGGCCCCGTGCCTTTCACATACTCTGCTGAAGTCTTCCCCCTTACCCATCGTGAAATGGGAATGTAAGACTTTCAATGGTTATGAATGGAATTAGACTGACCGTACTACGCCACCAGGGCATGGGCTGTTGCCACCAATTTGTTCTGGGCTTCGGTGCTCTCTCTGACCTTCCCCCGTTTGATATCGGCTTTCACTTCTGTTGGCGGTACGTCCTGCAGTAGTTTGAATACTCCGTACGTAACGATCTGAAAATTACTTGCCAGCCTTCGGCTTCTACGCTGGCTTGAATGTTATCGCATTTGTTATGATATTCTTTTTGGTTCCAGGTAAATTTTTGCAGCATTATTCGTCATTCCCCCTTAAGCTTACCACAAATTCGTGAAGAAACAAAACAACGCACTCTTGAGGTGAGTTTGAGAAGTTGCGTGCTATGAACACTTCTCCGATTTCTGACTGTAAAACAGGAGCTCGACTATATATTTGCCGTCCCAACTTCGCGACACGTGTCGTACCAGCTGAAGACTTATTTGCCATACTTCTTCAAGCGTTGGGTATTGTTCCACAAGGACGCCAAGCTAGAGCCACTCTATAACTTTGAAGAAGTTGAGTCTATTACCGTCTACGAGAAAGGAGTAGGGCATTAGAGACTAGTAGGAGTTTGAATAGGAGGGGTTAGGGAGGGGCGGAACTTTATGAAGATGCCAATTGGCAGTAACGACTTTTTACTCGCATGGCCTCTGCAGAGGTTATCGATGTTAACGACCTTTATACCTTGTTTATGTATTATGCCACCATGTACAAAGTGCTTTCAACTTGCTTGTTATTTGACGAGAATCAAGTTGAGTCTTCGCACATATTTTGAAATCACGGTTGTGTTATGTAAGTCATTGATGGACACTTGGTCGATAGCCCGAGTTGGTGGCGGAGTGAGGAAGATGTACGCCCAACCACTTCCACTTAGACTCCTTCCTCGTCTTTTCCCTCCTATCCTCTGCTCCAGCTGAGTTCCTGGACCTCATTACCGTTGCTCTCGGATTTTCATCGCTGTCATGAATCAAACGACAATGCTACAATATGAAGCACCCTGTAAAGTCCCTGATGTCATCGGCGATCCTCTGAGGTTCTTATGCATGTCCAGGGCCCGTTCATAGTCTTGATTGGTGCAAGTCATCAGCTCCTGGACAACAGCAACGACCACGCTCGGCTTTCCGCCTTGGGGTGGCGTCCTTCCTAGAAAACTATCAGAATCAGATCGCCATCGTAGGCCTACAAGATGAACGCGTTTTGGTCGAAGATGATTTCACGGATTACCCTGATTTCGTGAAATTGTGTGAAGCATATCATGGATATCCGGCGACTGGTCTACAATGGCAGCCTGCATCTGCTCAGAACCATGCTTGGTCACAGAAATCCAGTGCAACAGAGCTGTTGGCCACGACGGGAGATGCTCTGAGAATATGGGAATACAGCGGTGATGCTCCTCCCTCTGGCTCAAGCTACGTCGGACGACCTCCACCTGTTTCTTCAGGGCATAGTCTTACTATGAAGACTGCGTTGCTTGGGGTATGTGTCAAGCCTTTCCGTTGTCGGTGTCACATTAATCATAGCTATGTTATCAGTCCAAAGTGCAGAGCCAAGCTACGAATCCTCCATTGACGAATTTCTCCTGGAATGAGAAATCACCAAATCTAATTGTGACAGCGTCCATCGACACAACATGCACTGTCTGGAATATCGACACGTCCAGCGCCATGACACAACTCATTGCACATGATAGAGAGGTTTACGACGTAGCGTGGCATCCAGGATCTACAGACATCTTCGTGTCCGTTGGTGCCGATGGAAGTTTACGAGCTTTCGATTTGCGGAGTCTGGAGCATTCTACCATTTTATATGAAACGCCTGCTCCGAAGAACGTACCTCTTCCTTCTGCAAACCCCTCCGCGTCCGCTCGACCACCCACGTCGCCTCTTTTAAGAATTGCCTTCAATCCTTCCGACCCCAATTACATGTCTACTTTCCATATGGATGGCTCAGATATACAAATTCTTGACATGCGTAGCCCTGGCCAACCTGTCATGGAGTTGAGAGCACATCATGCGCCCATTAATGCCATGGGATGGGGCTCCGCGGACAGTCCCTTGCTAGCTACTGCAGGTATCTGTCGTCCCACTTTAAATATTCACGTAAAATGCTTATTCGTTTCCAGGGGACGATTGCCAAGTCTTGCTTTGGGATCTCGCAGCTTACACACAAGCCGGGGCATCACCCAGGAGCGCAGGCTCCCGTCTAAACTCTCCACGTCCTGACGCCAAAAAGCGCATCGTTACAGATCCTGTTATGGCGTACACTGCTTCTAGTCAAGTCACCAACCTAGCCTGGTCGCCACAGATACCTGGGTTAACTATGAACTCGGGATATTCTACAGCGACAGGCGAATGGCTTGCAATTGCATCAGGCAAAACCATCAAAGCCCTGAAGATTTGAGTTGTGACGAAGTCCTCTTTCTTTGCTTGCTTTGGTCTTTCGCCTATAGGCATCAGATCTCCTTGCAGACAGACTTTGTAATGTTTGTGGTACCTGGAGTATATAACCCATGAAGTATTGGGCTCGTTGGTGATAGTATTTTTGTTATGTAGGACTTGCGCGTTATCATGGCCTTAAAGGTTATCGCAGAGAAAATCACCAGCGCCTCCGTTAGCTACCAGAATCGATTCGTAGCACTTATTTTTCGTCCATTTCGTAAAAGTACCCATGCATTGGACATTCTGTGGATGTATCTTTTCCCGTTGTTGAATTACAGTGCCGCCAAGGCGGATGCATCGCATGGCGGCTGTTTAGCATTGTTTGGTGCCTCCGTATTTTTTTTTCAGAGGCGCTGTTGAGCGCCAACGTCAACGTTCAACCACAGGCGCCCATTGTTCCTTTTCGTTGAGAAGCCTGTTCCCGCTGCTGGACTTTATCCCACCGTCTCCAGCGCCCGAACGAGGCCATCTACTTTTCTCCATATGGCCTCCATACCTCAGAGTCCCAGCCTTAGTCTTTAGCGCTTATCGCTCTTTAGCCTTTAGAATCAAGTTTTGTGAGAAATGCATGGGGCACTGTCGATATATGAAAGATTGAAGACTCTTCCTGCAATCATACTGGAGCACAATGAAGAATGGAGTAGTTTTCTGTGAATGAGCACATCCTTTACGTGGTTACTCCAATATGTAGTCCGCAAAAGGATTTGTTTGATCAAGCCCGTACCAGTGAATACTAAAAATGAGTGTAGGATCAATTTTAAAAATTCCGCTGGTGCTCTCTCTCCGCCACCTTCAGGCAGGTCTCTGTCCGCTTTCTCTTCCAAAGACCATGGTGCCGTCCACTGTCATTCGTCGTACCCCTTCTCCTTCCTCTGCTTCTTCGATGAAGGAGAAAAACATCCCTTCAGAACCGGATGTTTACATCTCAAAAGACCTCGAGGAAAATTCCGATACTACTCCAGACGCCATCCCTTTGACGGAGAAGTACAGGACGTATATCTTGGTCGCTCTCGCTGCTGTCATTCTAGGGTGGTGGATTAGTGCGACGGTGTTGAAGGCCACGCGGCATAGATGGTATTTTTCTCTTGTATTCAGGCTATAGGAAGTGAAAGCTGAAAATATATTAGGGTTGTACAAACGGTTTTGGCATGGTTTCTCTTAGCGTGAGCGCCTTCTCTTTGGGTTGCTACCAAATCTTAATTGTGTCGTGAAGCGTCATTGCCTTCCGTTTCGTACCCAACACCGTCGTCACAAGGCCCGTCGAAGCTATCTGGGGCCCATGCGTGCATAAACCATGGTTCGCCCTTCCATACTGGACCAGACTTACCATAGGATGGCTCTGTCTCTTGGCCATAGTATTTGGATCAGCATTTGGGTTCCCCCTTGAAGAAGTGATCAAGTTATACATTGCGACTTCGATGACAAAGGCTTACCTCGCATCTTTAGGGTACCAAATACGCTGACCGGGTCATATCCGTTGCCGGGTTGTTCGTATTTCAATGCGGGTTCTACCTCTCGTCTCGCGACAAGAAGTCCGTTCCATGGCAAGTTGCTCTTTTCCCATTGCAGAAGGTCATGAGTCTAAGGTTCTATACTTGAACTCGTTAGGCCGACTATCATTACTGGCCTTTTTTTGCAACAAGTAATTGCTTTATTCGTCTTGAAGACCAGCGCCGGCTTTTCTATCTTCAAATGGATAGCCACGCTTGCCAGTGATTTCTTGAGTCAATCGAAAGCTGGAGCCGTTTTCTTTTTTGATCTAGAAACTTTCGAGAAGGGCTGGTTTTTTGTCGGAGTGGTCAGTTCTTCTTTCCTGCTATTTTCACAAAACTCACGACTCCCGAAGCTCGCTTCCATTATCTTCTTCATTGCTTTCGTACAAATGATGTACTACCTTGGAGTTATGCAGTGGGTCATCGGAGGCTTGTACGTCGTATCAAGGTCTTATCCACTCGATGATTAGCGCTCATCTTTTCCCCAGCGCATGGCTGTTCTACAAACTTATGAATGTTTCCGGTGCGGAGGCAGTCGTCGCAGCAGGTTCACCCTTCGTAGGCCAAGGAGAGTCTGCTTGCCTTGTAAAACCATATGTTGACTGTGAGTTCACAAATGTCAGATATGCTCTCTTATCCGCCAAACTAACATATGTGCACATAGTAATGACCGAGTCTGAATTGCGTACGACAACTTTTCCTTTTCTCCCTGACGGATTGATTATAACCTCTTGACTTGTCAGATGTGACAATGACCTCCGGGTTTTCTACCATTGCTGGATCTGTCTTGGTTGCATACATGAGTCTCGGTGTTCCAGCCACGACTCTCGTTACATCGTCCGTCATGAGTATTCCTGCCTCCATCTCTATTAGCAAGATGCGCATCCCGGAATTGGATGAGCCTGTTACTCGCGGCAATGTAACTGTTGATCGCGGAAAACAAGATGATAAGGATCGACCCGTACGTGTGCACTGTCGATGTGAAATATATGACCTATTGACATTCTTGTGGATGAAAAGGCTAACGCCTTACATGCTTTCAGTCAAGGCGCTCTGTTTGGGTTGATTGTCGCTGGGCAAATCCTGTGAGTGCAGTGGTAGTACCTCTCAGAGTCGTTTTGTTGCTCATGCACATTAGTGCGAACGTACTTACGGTCCTATCCCTCGTGGCAATGTGGGTATCGATCTTCTAACGAACAGAAACAACATCCTAACAAGTAATACAGGATCAATGGACTACTTACTTGGATCGGCCGCGGTTTTGGCATCCACGCACTAACCTTGCAACTCGTCCTTGGTTACGTTTTCTACCCCGTAACCTTCTTCCTCGGCCTACCCCGCTCCGAAATTCTCAAAGTATCACGGCTTCTCGCCACGAAGCTCATCGCCAACGAGTTTTCCGCCTACCTGGAACTAAAAGACCTCCAAGCGGCCGGCGAAATATCTGCGCGCGGTTATACCATTGCCTCGTATGCCCTTTGTGGGTTTGCGAATCTCGGGTCGTTGGGTATCCAGATTGGTGTACTAGGTGCTCTCGGTCCTTCGAGGGGTAAGATCATCGCCAGAATCGCGCTCTCTGCTATGATCTGTGGCTTTTTGTCTACCCTCCAGACCGCTACCATCGTGTAAGTGGAATCGCTCTTTGATCATAATCGTGGTATTCATCTGCCATTTTCTTTTGTTCAGAGCAATGCTTTTGTAGCCACTGTACCAATGTTTGAAACAAGCCATAAAAAGTACCAAATATGATATAGTAAGTATATATTTCGCGATGCAGTAGTATGTACATACAACTACTTGTTGTGCGAATCCTATTAATATCTATATATACCCTCCCTCGCGAAATGACGGTCATTAAGTATATCGAGTATCGATGAAGGAAACCCGTGGTATAAGAGTAAAATCAAACGAGCATGCCACTGAGCACGCGTTGATTAGCTTATCGATAAAACAAGCCATTTAAACAGTTACTCACACAATACCGGCTGTTTGAAGAGTTGACAAAAATCCGCAAATCATGGCAGACAATGCAATCCGAGCAATGATCTTGCTGCGCGACGGTGCCAAAGCTCCCAAGACACCGATTTGGATTCCCAGGGAACCCAGGTTGGCGAAACCACAGAGACCGTAGGTCGCGATTGTGTAGGCGCGCGCAGTGAGGGGGTTGTCTCCTTTCATCACGGTCTGCAAATCCAGATACGCAGAAAATTCGTTGGCGACCAATTTTGTAGCGAAGAACTCGGAAACCCTGAGGATCTCATGACGCGGTACACCCAAGAAGAAGGTTACTGGATAGAACACATAACGAAGAATGAGTTCCAGAGTAAGATGGTGTATGCCGAATCCTTGTCCAATCCAAGTGAGTAAACCGTTGATCCTGGCAATAACAAAAACTGTCAGGAAAAGACTTCACATAGGGAGGAATCATCTTACATGGCGACCAATGAAAGGACGGTCAAGACATTGGTTCTAGAAAAAGTAACGCATAAGTCAGGCGGTTCGGGCATGTTAAAGTAAGCCACTCACAAAATCTGACCAGCGACGATGAGACCGAAGACAGCGCCCTTGCTGAAGGCATGCAAAGCATTTGCCTGACGAAATCCATACATCAGGAGGATTTGAGATAAACTCATCGAACAGACGTACCGGTGCATCCTTCTCCTCGCCACGGTCCACCGTTACACGTCCTCGAGTAACAGGTTCTTCCATTTCAGGAATACGCAACTTGCTGATAGCCATGGAAGCAGGGATACTCATGACAGACGAGGTGATAAGGTTGGAAGCTGGGACACCAAGCTGTATGTACGCGGCGAGTACTGAACCAGCAATTGTCGAAAATCCGGAAGTCATGCTCAGATCTGTGTCAATTGTGAGCAATACTCCAAACATTGCAGCCAAGTTTACTGACGGAGTTCAGATTCAGTCATAACTGGAAAACAAGTGTGAGAAGATTCAGTCAACAGAAACAAAGCGAGGAAGACTGACGATCCACGTATGGTCTGACCAGACATGCAGACTCTCCTTGTCCGATCCATGGAGAAGCCGCAGCTACGACAGCTTCTGCTCCTGACACGTTCATGACCTTGAAAAAGAACCAAGCACTGCCGATATATATGTAAAGTGAACCATGAAGTCGCAGAATATTGTTCTACTCACAAGTTCTTGATAACCCACTGCATGACGCCCAAGTAGTACATCATTTGAACGAAAGCAATGAAGAAAATGATGGACGAAAGCTACAGATAGCGACACCCTTCAGATATTTTGTGCATTAAGCCCACAATTAGAAGAGGCGTACCGTATTAACAAAGAACCAATGCTTATTGTCGACCACATCCTGGTCGAAGAAGAATGCAGCTCCGGCTAAAGCTTGTCCAAGGAAATCCCCAGCGAGAGTTGCAATCCATTTGAAGATGGAGAAACCGGCGCCAGTCTTGAGTACGAACAAAGCAATCACCTGCTGCATAAACAACCCAACAATGACAGTGGGCCTTCGGAATTATGAGATTCGCGTTTCTAAGAACGGGTGGCGGGAAACGCACCAAGGGATATGGCTCCTATGTTTGGAAGTTGCCCAAAGACAGAATTGGAAAACAAACAGGCCAGCGACGTTGATAGTGCGATCTCCGAAGTTTGTTCCCTGCAATGCAAAGTGGAGTCAGAAACAGGTGTCCAGAGAACAGTACATGAATAAAACTTACAGGTTGCAGCTTGAATCCGTAAGCAGAACCAAAGACAATTCCTACCAGACAGAGCCAGCCGATAGCTAGTCTAGTACGGTAGGGAAGTTTATACCATGGTTCTTGTACGACTGGATTCCAAACGCTAGAAATCGGGTGCGAGACAACGGACGTGGGGATATATCGGAACGCGATTATGCTTCAAGATGATATAAGGTCAATGAAACAGGTGCAGATAAATAAATATGATACTAACAGGATAAACGCCCATGCAAAGAGTGTCTGCACGATCCTGATAACCGAAAGTCAGCACAAGGTATTCAGATGAGGGTTTGGGACGGACCATCTGTGCCTCGTAGCCTTCAGAATGGTTGCGGAGATCCACCATCCAAGGATTACAATTGCTAGTGCCGACAAGATGTATGGCCGGTATTTCGAGTGAACCTGGGCAGCTCTTTCCTCCTGCTCGTCGACGCCGGCGGGTGGGACGCCGAGAACTTCAGGATCATTGTGGTCCCCCTTTTCATTGGAAGCAGATCCAATGGATTCAGAGTCGTTCTTGGTAAGGGAAGGGTAAACCATGGCTGTTGAAGCTGGCAGGGACCGTCAATAGAGAGACCAGGCGGCTCAGGTGGGCGAAAGCAAGCGTCCGACATTTGAGGGGAGATTTGCTCCTTAATAAATGCTGGCGCTATCTTCACAAGGGCCAGGAGCATGCGGTGCTGTCAGATCTATTTATAGAGATCGGGGTCGGGACTACAAGTGCAACATACCACATTTAGAGCCCAGCCATCCTCCCATCCTCCCAGGCCCCAGTCCCCTCATTGGCTAGAGCCAGTATCCAGCGACATATCAAGTTCTCAACGCCCTTCTATGCATGTCTGCCCATAACTTACAAGGATAAGAAGGAACGAAGGCCACGGTTTGGGTCAAATCAAGCAGACAAACGACCACATGGAGCTCTGCGCATTTGGGACCTGAAGACCTGAGAGATTGTTCACAAGATCTATTTCAAGATCCACTCATATAGAAAGGAACCCACATTGAAACCTATTGAAACGCAGTTTGATTTTGGTTATCGTTTACGTACTGTTCCAAGTTTCCAGCTCGTTGCCCCCGGTGTTGAGATCAAATTTGGATCATAGCACGCTTGTCGTGTCGTGATATGTCGCTTGCTCAAGTTGAAGGCTGCTGAACCTGCTCAACGGTCAAAGTCCCTATAATATTACTTACTGGAAGATAAAGGGTATATCTTGCCTAAGCGGAAACCTATGGAGAATTGAGGATCTTTTGAAGCCAAGTGAGCGTCCCGCGTATGAAAACAACGGCGGCTTTCTCCTTCAGTCAGTGAAACCAAAAAGATAAGCAGTTCAGCATGCTCACACCTGCTCACACATCATTCCAAGAGGACAAGTATCTGATCGCTAAAATGCAGTCTCGAAGTCTTATGCTTTCGAGCCGTGTGGAATAAATATTCCCATGTAAAACGTAGTCTTATGCATAGCTGTGCTCTGGTTTGTACCATAAAACCTCATAAAGCGTGTGGTACCAGACTTCGGACCAATTTTCAAGTCAAACAACATCCCGAAATACCCTAGTCATTCGGGTATGCTCGGGCACTGTAATGCTTTGGGACCGGGGACAGGAAATTGAGAAGGCAACCAGTAGTTCACTTTCACTACTTACATTCAACATGATTGTCTCCAGGCCAGATAGCTGATTCATTTCCCTGCATAAAAGTGATCGATAGGAAAATTGGCCAAGCCTTAATCAAATGCATGTCCTTGCATCCTCTCCGCATCTCCACCACAGGTAACGCGGTAACGGCTGGTCACAACGGATCTTCAGCGTCATCCGCCGTCTAGGACTCCATGGGCTAGTGGAATTACTGAATATATCTGCTATCCCGGCGCATGCCTGATAGTGGTGCCAGAAATATAGACTCCGTGCATATAGGAGAACTCTTCGAAAGGACGACACTGGGCGCGGCATATCTATCGGGAATTTGCAGAAGTACAGTGAGGTATTGAATGGTGTGCGGACAAATGAGTAGGTCGTAGAACTGGCGTCTTGCAGAATCCGCTTGCATTCTTCCTATACATCGGCACATAGGAATATCCAGTAGCTAGATAGATAGAAAGCTATACATAATACAACGGAACGGTTAAGCAACCGGCGCAAATGAGCTGCGAGCTAGGTAAGGCCTCATGCACACGGAAATTGGAATACTGTGATTCTCAATTCTTCAAATATGCATATTTGTTCGGTCGAGTGTAGAGAAATTGGATGAACAACATTGACCATGTCCCGGATTATGGGGAATAGTCCCATGTGTACATAAGAGGTTCAGAAGTGCAAGAAATTCTTGACGAAAGGCGCATTGCTGCGCATTGTGCAAGACAACCAAATAATAGTACAGCCACCAGCCAAGCTTCCAGAGCTCAATTCTGCCCAATTATAGCAGCTCCTTCTTCAAGTTCAAGTCATGCTGACTCTGAGACTCGTACTGCATGTTCTTCTATCCTTCTTATCTGTTTCTGCGCTACCTCGTGTATTGTCCAGCCCTCGACCGCTCGTAATATGGCACGGGCTTGGTGAGTAGGCACCTCCTATGTCTGTTACTTACCTTTGGTGTCAATTCTGATTATGCGGAATTGCCAGGCGACTCTCATTCGTCCCCGGGCATGCTTGAGTTTGCATCTCTTATCAAGGAAGTACATCCCGGAATCTATGTGCACCTGGTCTATTTGGAAGAAGATATTGACAAAGATCGAAGAGCTGGCTTCGTACGTAGTGAATGGATCCCCAAGTCAACCAAACGCTCATAGGTCCCGGTATAAGTAGTATGGTAATGTTGATCAACAAGTCGATTTTGTAGCAGCTCAGCTTGCAAGCATACCGGAACTTCAAGGCGGTTTCGATGGAATAGGATTCTCTCAAGGTACTCCCTCCCGCCTTGTCCGATTTGTCGCTGAACATAAGCTCAGGCGGACAGTTCTTGCGAGCTTTTGTTGAGCGTTACAACTTCCCGGCGGTCAATAACCTGATCACTTTTGGTTCGCAACATATGGGAATATCAGACATTCCCGGCTGCCGCCCATACGACTTTCTGTGCCAGGTTGCTCGAAGGACAGCCAAGCAAGCTGTTTATGGGACATGGGCTCAGTCAAATCTAGTTCAGGTCAGTCGCTGTTCTCTCTCCATTAACAAACAGAGTGAAGATATAAAATAGGCACAATATTTCCGGGATCCTTCAAACTATGAGAAATATCTTTCCTCGAATCATTTCCTGACTTCAATCAATAACGAGATCTCAGGTTCACGCAACGAAACCTATAACCGAAATCTTTCGTCTTTGAATAGCTTGGTTCTTGTTTTATTCACAGAAGACAAAACCGTAGTTCCGAAAGAAAGCTCTTGGTTCGGCGCTGAGGCCATTCAAGACCTATCCAACACCCACGGGCTGACGAACATGGAGCAAATTCCTCTAACTGCTGAGGCGAAGCTCAGTAGTATAGTTCCAATGAGACAACAACCCATATATACCGAAAATTGGATAGGGTTAAAGGAACTCGACGAACGCCGGGGGATTTTATTTGAAACATGCAAGGGTGAGCACATGCAACTTGGTGGATGTTGGAAGGACTTGGTGGCGAAGTTCGTGGGCGGACGTGATTAATGGGGAATTGTTGGATATCGCGTACTTTATTTATTTCCTTTGTTATCTTCTGAAGGCTTATGGAATAAATATACTATATCGGCGTGAGCGACTCTTGGTCGAATGTACTATAAGTCACCCCAAAGGGAGCGGCAGTAAAGCTCAGTGATATCTCATGAAGTCGCGTCTTTCGCGTCTTAACTGAAGTCACGTGTGTGGCCTTTGTTTTTGTTGATTGCTTCGGGTGAGTAACGCATCTTGGATCGCCATTATAATTATGGTACACGCTGCTTAGACGTCGTTAGACTCCTTCCACCATGTCTGCCGTGTATACTGCCACAATGACCACCCCCAGGCTTCGTTTACCCAGGCCGACGCCGTCGTATAATGACCGGAGTAGGTCTAGCGCTACAACGACAGACTTTGTGGGCCCGTCGCGTCTCCCAGAGTTTTCCCAGCTCGTGGACGTGGATTTACACGACATGGCCAGGTCTGAAAGTAGTGACCAACCAACCATAATATCCAAGGTTTCAACTCCTTCCACCGTTGTTCGTGCCGAGGATCGTGCCGCAACGCTTCGCGCCCTCCTCGCACGTCTTCCCGAGCAAAAGCACAGTCCTGCACCGTCCCAAATACCTGACCAATACCCTTCTGAACGCGAATCGGATTATGATATGTCGGACCGCGGATCTGTCACGCCGAGTGTGGCACAGGAAAGCCTCAAAGGTATCTTCTCGAAGGCGCGGTTAGCGGCGGAAGATACCCCATTGAAGACCCAACCGAGATGGAATGGACTGGATACAACCCAAGTCGAATCAAGTAGAGTACTTCACCGCGAAAAGGACACTGGGAAGGGGAAAGGCAGGAGTCTGAGTGATGACGACAATGATGAAACCAATGGTACACATTGAACTCTACACTTGATCATGCTGGCTCTTAAATTCGATCATTTATAGTGGTATCCACTAGCCGCAGTCGGAGAAAATCAAGGTCCTCTCCTCAACCTCTGACGGCGGAGTTCCTACGAGAGCGCTTTAGTGAATCCTTTGCACCTCCTGTAGGAGAGACTTCCAGTGAGCCATGGAGAACCTTTTCAAAAAGTACCATCTCATAACCCGCTCTTTGGTTCAGATAACTCTAGCAACGAAACCGCTACTTTGTTACGCGATTTCGACACTTCACATCCGTCCCCGCCAATGGCAACGAGTACTCCCCAACAGTCCATGAGGATGTCTGTTAGCATGGATCTTCACTCAAGTTTGTCTTGTGTTTGAAATTAAGATCAATACTCATTTTTGTCTAGACTTACTGGATCAAGATACAGAGATGCAGCATGCGATAGAAGGTCTGGATAGCTATGAAGGCGACGCCGATAGCCATCAAGGTGAATTGGACTTAATGGCCACGGGATGATAAGTCCTCATTGACGTTCTACCAGCGCACAACCTCGAATTCCCGCGTAGAGGAACGACGCCAACTGCAAGGAAGGACGTTGGACGTGAATATTTGAACGAAGAAAGTTCTCATGATACTTGTGGGTGCCGTATCGTTTTGTATCGTATCGGGCATTGACCCAAATTTCTACCAGCTGCCCGGTCTAAGCCACGTTACAGTTTGACGCCACGTCCTACCAGTACGCCGTTTATTTCATTGTCTCCTTGGCCTCGCATATGTGCTGACACGATGCTAGGGTCTGCAATCGGTATAACAAAGCGACCTTCAGGGATTGTTTCCGAACATGGGCGATTTCCATCGGAGCAACCGGATGCTCCTTCTTCAGATGAGGAAAGGGACGAAGTGGCTGAATCACTCCGGTCGAACAGCAATTCAGAGCAGTCGTACGGAGCGCACGACGTGGGATCGCAGTCTTTTTATGACCGTCAAGAAGTGGAAGAGTCCTTGAAATCGGAGTTGGGCGAGAGAGACGACTCTGTTCCTTCGCATCAGTCGTTCATGGATGAACGTGAAGTAGAGGAATCTTTGCAGTCGGGTTTTGACCAGTCTTCTTACCTCTCCAAAAATGCCTCTCAGTCATTCGCATCTCGCCATAGAGACCAAGAATCTTTGCGAGACTTTCCTCACCATGATATCCGGACATCTCGAGTAGAAAGGAGCCTCACACCACTACAAGGTGCATCCTCCCAAATGCAGAATTCCTTCGCTACACCACGTCGCATTAATGAGCGGACCAGCAAAGACGGCGCAAAGCAACTAGACTGGGACTCCGTATGGCAGGAGGATTCCCAGGGAAAGAAAGTGCTCGGGACACCATTTTCTCCCACCATTTCACCCCTTGACTCAGTCAACCAAGCTAATCAGTCGGGTAATCCAGCTGGGGAGGCTCATACAAATGAAGCTGAACCGTCCTATGAGTTCGATGATTCCAGTCCGAAGGGCGTCGCACAAGTGAAAGATTCACGGCGTACTATTGCGCCCTCTTTTGTGCGCAGTCCTACAACAACGAGGGATGGTTCGCTGCGTACCATGGGCAACATATATCATGATAACACGCGCCAAATACCTCCTCAATCTTCATCCCCGCTTCTTTCTTCGTCCAAAGCACGCCCAACTTCTCCCAATGCATCCTCCTTGTCAATCGGCAAATCAAAAACATTGTCTACGCCACGTTTCCATACTGACGACTCTTTTGTTCCGCCCGATGTATCTTCAAGATTGCCCTCTCGCTCGTCTAAAGAGCTTTCGCAACAGGTCTCCAGAATGAGTTATCATGAGGATTCTAGCATGTCGCTCACGCAAATACATCAGAATGAGCATATCAATGAGCATGAATCTCATGCCAATGGTGAGTTACATATGTATATATTTCTCTTGCTAGTGTCTAATCTTCAAGCAGTAGCTGATCAAGCTGGTTTCTCGTCACACCAAGAAGGCTCAGGAGATGAATTTACAGGCGCGACCGCCGATAATAGCATGGGGTCGAACAATATTTCCCAGCCAATTTCCGGACAGGGCGCGTATGCGATCCCTCCAGGTACTCCCAGCCTCTTTCTTGAAGAGCATACGCCCCGCGCAGGGATTTTGCAGGAAGTTGGATTATCGCCATCCACACCACCGAGGCGATCTACTCCGAAAAGTGCTAGAAGGGATTACTGCACGCCATCACCTCCGGAGAGGCTGCCTGATTTACCAACGCCATCATCTAGCGACGAAGCAGACCCTAGCCCGATGAAAAAGCGAACTTCGAGGTCGAAAGCTTCTCGAGACGAGAGTTCTCGTTGGATGCCTACTCCACGGCCTCCAGGTGGATGGGCTGCTACTCCAAGGCATCATCCAGACTCTGCGCAATCGCAAGGATCAGATGCTGATGAGCACAGTCGACCGTATCCGTCTCTTCATGGTGCTACTGGCGGCGAAGACGCCATCAGTCACCTCGATACAATTGGCAAGACACCGAAACCTCCAGGAGGTTGGTTTGCGACGCCTGCTCCGGGACCTTCGAAGTATAATAAACCGCTGGGCGGAGATGGTGCCGAACGGTTGTTGGTTAATGAAGGCAATCTCACTACAGTTGGTAAAACCCCCAAGCCACCTGGTGGATGGTCTACGACACCCCTCGTAGGTCTCTCGTCTTCACGTGCAGTGAATGGTCAATTATCGAATGCCGAGATTAGCGAACACAATGGGGGCCTTCTCACACCGATGTCGACATTATCAAAGGGCAATTCCCTAGATCCAAAGACGCCTCACGTTCCTGGTGGCTGGTTGGCTACACCTGCAGTGAGGAAAAGTATCCTCAAGGTCCGCTTCAACTCTGAAACGCCTTCGAGACCAGCTGATCGTTCGGAGCGTTCTGGAGGATTTCTTCCAGAAACATCAAATTATCTTCAGCCTGGATCTTCTTCTCCTGCATTATCGTCATCTCCTCGTAGTCCTCGTCAGTCCAAAATTTCTAGCATACGGGTGGTAGATGCCTATGGCAGAGAAGAACGGACGCCTGAGCCAGGAAGCCCCGATAATACCGCTCGAATGCTTGACGCTCATGGACACGAAATTGACGTACCTAACGCTTCGCCAGTGGAAGTTGAGCAAACTGAAATTTCTCACGACATTCCCTTTCTCGAGAGGCAAGAATTGTTATCTCGCATTCGACATGGGCTCGACGAACTTGCTGACGAATTTGCAAGTACGGAAGAGTAAGTCTCTTTGTCGTAAGTGTCTTTGAAAAAGAATTGACCCTTGACATATTTGTAGGACCGAAGAAGATGTTGCTTCCCGAAAACGAATTCAAGAGCTACAAGCAAAGTCGGAACAGGCGCGCAGAGCTCGGGAAAGGTTAAAATCCGGTTCTAGTCTTTCTGATATCTCTGCAAAGCAAACTTTGGTATGTGCCGACATTTTTCAAGATTCATATGTTGGGCTAATCATGTTGTTTATTAGCCTATTGACACACGCTCTCGTTTCCGGCTCGGTTGGCGACTTTTTGTCACGAATCTTGTTCTCTTGCTGTCAGGTTTCATTGTATTATACTGGTAGGTGTTATGGCCTTGATAGCCAGCTTTGTAACTAACCAGTGATGCAGGGGAATATCAACCTACTTCTATGGACAATACATCTCAAGATATTACGATCCATTTAATCCGGAACTAAACAATTTTCACTCAAATAGCGTCTCGCATCTCGCCGACGCCCGCTTCTCGAATGGGATTTCTTGGTACTTACAACTGCCGACGGGTGCAGATATACTTGAATCTATATGGAAACTGTGGAAAGATGATACTCTGTTAACATCTCCCAAGAATCATTGGGTTCCAACATAGCAATTTCTTTTCTTTTTTTGGTTATTTATTCATAAATCATTGTATGTGTATCTACTCTATAGTACTCTTATAGCATTATGTCTTATGTATACCTATGGATATGATTGTATGGACAGATAGTGTCTACCGAGTGTCTACCCAGAGAGATCGACTTGGCACTGGAGCGTTAAAAATTGATCCGGGGGGAATGACATAGTACCCCTTCATTCTTCCTCCAAAACATTCCTGCTCTATACCCTGCTTCCCCTTGCTGTATCTCTCTTCCATATCACTCAGACTACGTTGCCTAACACACCTGGCTGTTGATGTCCACTAAAGACCGCAAAATTGGTCAGGAAAGTGTTGAGGAGAAAGACAAATTAGACCCTCCCCTTCCTTCACCTCTGCGGCCGGAGGCTTTCGAAGCGCAGGCCGCTGATTCTGCCACAGATACGACCGCGACCGGTTCATCTGAGGAATTCAATTGGTCTGAAGACGATAACCCTAATACCAACACCCACAATGCAGATCCCATACGTGCAAAAAGAGGCCGTAGGATGTGGCTTGCTTTCATGAAGCTCGCGAGACCCATGAGGGTTCTCATCATTGCGCTCTTTGGCGGAGCTATCTGCGTTACCCCGCTCATCGTCGTGAACATCCGTTTTCAAGATAGTATCATCAAGAGACAAGTGCATGTCTGGTCCCTTTGGTTCACGATTATCTGGGTCGCTTCTTGCGCCACATATGTTGTCGTGGACTCCATTCCCAAAATGGTGATAGCATTGATATGGCTTTTCGGAGGGCAGATAGAAAGGCTTAAGATCCAAGTGGAGGTGCGTCGAAGTTCTCGGGAAAGACTTTGAGGAGTGTATTCATCTGATGTTCTCCCGTTCACTTACAGCTTGTCATGGCCGTCAAGAGTTGGCTGAAACTTGTTCTTGATATTACATGGGCATGGGTTGCCCTATCGGTCCTAAGAGCGGTGTATCATCCATTTGGGGCGTACTGGATTATAATAAACCGCCTCATGCAGGTTTGTCTGTCGAGTTTGTGTTTGGTGAAGTTGTTTACATTACTTTACAGGCCTTTTTTGCAGCTGGCATCGTAATTTTTGTCGAAAAGCTATTCCTGCAAGCCGTTGCCATCAATTTCCATCAAAAGGCCCTCGCAGATCGTATCGCTGAGAACCAATTGGGGCTGAAGGCTCTGGACAAACTTTCGAATGCTCAGCCGTATTCACCTAAAAAGAGCCCTTACAAACGGGGGCATAAGTCACACGCATCCACACCCTCATTCGACTTACCCAATGCCGGTATGTCTAGGGAAGGAGAGGTCAGTGCCAACTCTTTTAAGACACCTCCCACAAGTTCGTCGCGATTATTTTCGCCGAAGCCTAGTGGCCAACCTAGGAGACGGAAGAAGAACATGACGACGGTAATTGTTGATCAAGTAAGGAACTATCCTTCTGGGTCTCTGACGCCTGTTAACTAGTCTGTATAGGTTGGAGGGGCCATTGGCCAAATTGCTCTAAAGAATTCCAAGTTTAACCAACAATCAGACCTTGGAGGGACGCATTCTGCCAGACGCTTGGCTAGGAAACTTTTTAGCGCATTGAGTGATGTCAATCCGCCTAGGGCTTACCTTGTTGTAGAAGGTGAGTCAACTTGTGTCTTTGACGCTGGATGCTTTCCTAACTATATTGTCGATTGGTATAGATTTTTATCCGTACTTCGCTACGACATCAGAAGCTGTCGGTGTTTGTGTCTTCTGCATAGCACGTGTTGTTACTGACTCTTTCTGCGTGTAGCATGAAGCTTTTGCCATTTTCGATAAAGATGGGAATGGAGATATCTCAAAACGCGAAATGCGAGAGGCGGTTCAGCGCATCTACCATGAGCGGAAGTCTTTAATTTCTGGACTCAAGGTATATTGCCATGTAAATCATATATCAACCGATCTTAATTTTGTCTTCACTAGGATGTTGGATCGATTGTAGCCAAGCTGGATGCCGTCCTACTCTGCATCGCCCTGGTGTTGATTATGTTTATCTGTCTTCTTATTTTCAACCGTTCCAACACGCTCGCGTCCCTCGTTCCATTGGGCACGATCGTTTTAGGATTTTCATTCATTTTTGGCCATTCCGCGCAGACCCTATTCGAATCTGTTAGTCCTTTCTTACTTGTGACACTCCTCGGAGGTCTGATAGGCCATCTTCCCTTGCGTAGCTCATCTTCATCTTCTCGACACACGTTTTCGACGTTGGAGACCTTGTCATGATTGATGATCAGGTAGGAAATAAGTTCTCCAACTGCGTTGCTTCTGGCCGAAATGCTGATGGAACGTCGACCATAGGTCTTATTTGTCCAAGAATTTGGATTGTTTTCAACGACTTTCCGTAGGGTAGATGGTCAACAAATCATCGCCCCGAATTCGTTGCTATCCAGTACGAAACTTGTCCACAATGTCCGTCGCAGTAAATCCATGTAAGCACATCCTATATTGGTTTTCTCGGTCTCTCTATCTGACTTGTCTTTGTAGGTGGGAGACAACCCAGCTGACTGTTTCTTACGACACGCCGATGGAGGTTATCGAACAACTAAAGAGCAAGATAGTTGCCTACATCAATGCCAACAATCGGGAGTGGTCTGATTGCGCGTTAAACATTGATAAAATGGAATTTCAAAATGCCATTTACCTCAATGTCAGCGTAGAGCGTAAGTTCTTGTTCGTGGTTGCAAAAGTTCAGTATTCCTTATTTACTCTATAGATCGCCCAAATTGGCAAGATTGGGGAGGAAGATGGAGACGCAGGACGGAGTTTATGAGACATTTGAAGACAGTCCTCGAGGAATTGGAAATCCATTACACTATGCCAGTCCAGCCTATCCTTCTGCCTCAAGGGGGGCCTACTTATGTACCCCCGGCTGGCCCCCACGTACAAGATCCACCACCTGGTAGACTCCCACAAGGCGATGGGTTAGGTAATGCAGGTTTCTTCCAAGCAGGCGACTTTGGACGCGCAGAAGGGGGATCTCTCCGACCGGGGGTATCGAGCTTTTAGAGTAGATTTGTAGGACGTTGCTTAGTCAGCGGTTTATTAATGGGCAGCGCGCCTGTTAGATGTTTTGTTGTTTCGCGACGGCGACGACTGAAAATGCAGAGCGGATATCCTTCAATCTTGTCCTCTTGCTACTCTTTTCACAAGGCAGAAATTTTCTCGAATCAGGCTGTTCACCCTTTTGCCAATACTGCCGCAGCTACTTGTGATCTTCTGCAAGACTTGATCAACACCACCGACCAAGTTTCACGTTCCTTGGAGCTATACAACTCCTCTACCCAGTGGTCCTGGTCCAATTACAAGCTGATCTCGCTGCTTCGCCAGCATACCTCTATAGAACATGCCGTTCACTCTGTCAGCAGATCCAATCATATATGACAAGGTCATACAACTCACCCACCTATTCTGCACATAGTCGGCGAAAAATGTCCAGCACCTTATTGACGTTCTGTCCACGCGTCCGGACGTAATGTACGGAGAAAGTATACCCCTACTATCCAGCTCGATACCTCAATGGTGTGTTGAGCAGTTGGTGGCTTGGGGAAAGTCAGTCGGTATGGAGAGTTTCTGCGATGAAGGTCAGGAAGGGCGGTACACTGTCATGCTCGGTGGGAAGGTCCTGGTCATCGATGTCGACTTAGTTCTAGAACGCAGAGACCCTTTGAAGCCGGTGCTCAGGGTGGCAAACGTCAAAACGTCAAATGCGCTATCGCAATCCTCCGGCTCGACTTTGACCACCTCTGCCCCACTGGACGCGTTCCTGGCTGAGCACATTGCTAGCTACTGCGCAGAAATGCAACTGGAAGAAGAAGCTCGTAACCCATTGCGGGCTGCAAGTCTACGAAAGAACATTGTTGAATACTTACAGTATCTTGTTTTACTCGATCGATTGGCTAGTCGGAAGGATGATGGTGGTATTCGTTGGTTCACAGACCTTGACGAATTTTTTCCTACCATGATTGCGGTAGCTGAAACGGAAGCGGAAAACGTGGCATCGTGAGTGATTTATTTTGCTGTAAATGTTGTTAAAGTGACAGTATCTCACTGTGAATCAAAGTTCTTTATCCATGACAAAAGCACCGCTGGACATATTCCTGCTTCGATCCCATTCGTTACCTTTACCATACCTCAAGTCTCCTTCAGTCTCCTTCTTAACATATCTCAGTCCCGCTGCATATCTTACTCTCCTTGACAAACCACAAGCAGAGAACCCTGGCGATGCTACTTATCCTCATATCGACCTCGGAATATCAACCATAAAATCTCACCTGGACTCTCTTGGGAGTGATGCCGTCGTGGCTACGCTTTTTGTGGACAAGATCTCGGAGGCAAACCTTTACCCTGCTTCAATGTCGATGCCCAACGCACCGGCGCGTCCCTCTTTTCCACTTTCGCCTCTGTCTGCAGATTTAGACCATTCCTTCCCCCAGATCGACAATTTCAATCTTCACCCAGATTCCCAAGGACCATCTAATCTGAAACAAGAGGCTTATGCATGGGTTCTAGATTTTACAGACCATGGCAAACGCCCCGGAGTGGTGATGAGTCAATCTCGAATGAAAGTGATTGAGCTGGTAGTAAATCCTCTGGGAGAAGGCGACGGCCTCCACGGGGTCACCGACATCCTATCTTTCAGTAACGGTAGTTGGGTTGATCTTTTGGTGAGTGGGGATATCAGCTGCATTGAGACTTGTGTTAATTTATGTTCAGATAAATCCAGGTCGCAATATAGTATCCCCTGAGCGTTATACTGCTTTATACGTATGCGCCCATACTTCCATTCCTTAAAGTTGTGCCTCCTAACGTGGTATTCAAAGAGGTCACCAAATTCGCTACACCCTCCCCTACAACTTCGTTTGACAGCGCCCGAAGAGCCAGGTTTTATTCTGGAAAGAATTCCCATACATAGTATCAAAGAAATTTGGGGAATCTTGGAGGTTTGCTTTACACTCGTCATGTAGACTGTGTGTCTATATAACTAATATCTTGCCTAGGTTGTTAGGGAGCAAAGTTGGCTAAATGGCATTCTAATGGGTTGTCATTGGACAACCGAAGGCTTGAAATCAGAGGAAGAGGACATACCAGACGATACTGGCGCTACCGCTACCGAAGAAGAACTGCAAGCCATCTTGGATGGTAAAGTCCTTTAAGCCCGCGGAAGTTTATGGTGCTAATGCAGAATGAATTTAGGAACCTATACCCCACGCAAAATCCCCGTCAACGTCTTTCTTCCGTCTGGGAGTCCAACGGATAACTTATTTGGAACAACTGATCTAGGATTCTCCCCAGCTTCTGCTCCGAAGATTGTCATGACATCTCCAGAGCGTGCTCCTATTTCCGGATTGGTCGAAATTACTGTAACCCATGACGAAACTAAGCCTCGCGGGGTATCCGTTGAAGTGCATGGTGCTATGGGTTCAGATCTCAAGCCTGCTGATTTGGAGGAAATTTGCCGGAGAGGGGGTACACTGGGCTTATCCGGAAGAGTATGGGCCAGAGGACATCATCATATGAACGCATAATGTGCTATGGTCAATTCTTTGGTTGCACAAAATCAATCCAGCTGCCTACGTAGTTGATCATGATTTAGATGTTTCCTCAGGTGGTGTATCACGCTGTGAGTTGGTTTCTGCCGTACTTTGCTTCCTCTGAGGCAGGAATTGCGAGGCCTATCAATACTGAGTGTTAGAATAATGATATCCATAATGGAATACCTACCCTGTCTTTCAACTTGACAAGTGTTTCCGTAGCATTCGGAGTTTGGTTTTTTATGCTTTCAACGACGGAGCCTGCAGTCGCATGTACTGCATCCACTCGTTTCTGCAGTTCATACCTTTCTGCATAGGGTTGCCCGGCTTTAAGCCCCAAGGCTGAAAGCTCCTGGACCAAGCGCCGCGCGACAGAAATGACTTCCATGGCACTACTCGCCTTGTGGTCATTTCCGCCTTTTTGCATGATTTCGAGCATGTCGTCATAGGCTTTCATGATGATGGAAGTGGCTTCCTGACCGTGCTCCTCGACGACGCCGTCAACAGCGTCGAAAGATCTGTCTACCAGGAAGCCCGCACCAGGGAAGAACGCAACATAAGCTTTGGCTGCCTGTCTCAGACTGTCGAGAGCTTGCTTCGGTGCTCTCTCCGCGAGGCGTTCTTTAGACACACTCATAAGGGCCATTGCCGGCTTCACAGTGTCCACCACCACTTTTGCGCCAGAGAAATGGTAGACAGAATAACCTTATAGATGTTAGAGGCGACCAAAAAAGACTTGACGAATAACAGGAAATGCATACCCGTTCCTATTATCACCCCACACACTGCAACGCCGCCTACGGCTCCCCCAATAAGTGCGTTTCTAAAGTAAGCTCCTCCACTTGCATAACGTGCTCTGCTTGCTGGTCGAATAATTGTGCTGCAGAGCACTGCTCTAGTACGACTCAAGCGCAGGAGCATAATAGGTAAGTATGCGTGAAGGATAGATAGAGTTCTGTTTTATATGCAAAATGCGCGGACGCTGACGTTTTCAAGGCGGTAATCTATATTTAACTTCAATTTGATTGGTGACAGAGCTCAGAGTTCAGACAGTTATTCTCGGCCTCAAGGATCTCATATGCCACGGGTAGCGAAGAAAAATCATGTATAAAAACAACGTAAAAACGTTCATGCGTCGGGGATCTCAACGTCTCCAGAGTCGATACCCTCGATGATATCGTGGGGGGGTTGACCGTCAACAGTGCAGCCAATGCTCTGTGCGGTACCGAGGATCTCCTTCACACATCCAGAGAGCTCCTTGGCGAGGGATTTCGACTTCATTGTTCGGGCAATGTCGACAATTTCATCGAGAGGAATGTTTCCGGAGTGCTTGATGTTCTTCTCCTTCTTGCGGTCACGTGGGGGCTCTGTAGGATGTTAGCCCAATGCTAAGGATCAAGCAACATGGTACGCACCCTTGAGAGCACGGATGACGAGGGAGGAGGCGGAAGGGACAACGGAGACGGCGGCTTGACGATTTTGGATGGTGAGTTGGACGGTGACCCGTAGACCCTTCCACGCAGAGGTAGCTTTGGCGATATCTTCACCGACCTTTTTGGGCGACTATGATTGCAGTAGAGCAAATAAGCTGCGAATTGAAAGTAGCAGGAATTTCAATAACTCACCAGACCAAGAGGACCGATCTTGGGTGCAAGGGCGGATGAGGCACCAACTTCACCACCGGTGGCCCTGAGGTAAATGATTTTTATCTCGGTGGGATCCTAATTTTGCGAGCAGTAAGCAACATGTGCGATGGACGAGCAAGGGATAGGGGCATTACGATCTTTGGGGCCATTTTGACGTGAGATGAACGGCCTGTACGACGAGGTCAACGGACAAGCTACGAAATTTAGAGTTCAGAGTCCGATCGCCAACTGTACAGCGGAGAACCCGTCTCTGTTTGGTCTTGTTAGGCTGCAGCCTTGTCCATCTCTTAGCACAGTTGTATCGATTTAGCCTGTCGATTTCGAGGCCAACCACGGCGGCGCTCTGCAATGGATTCATGGAATCCTCCAGCTCAGAAAGGGTCGAGATTCCTGCTGATTTTGAAGATGCTCCCGTAGAACACCTTAATGTCCTTATAGGTATCTTGAACAATCGTGAAATCTCCTTCTGTCCGTCCTCCCACTTACTCAGCTTTTCCAGCTGACATGCTGGAGCGTTTAATGGCTCATAATGACCGTATACCCCTCTCTCCGTATGTCCTGATGGCCTTTTCGCTCTTCTCCAACATCAAATCAATCCTTCAACCAGGGAAGCTTTGACCCGATTTCATTCTCGTTCAGCCCCTAGTATCAGCGTTCTCGATTATCTCAGACGCATTGTAAAATTCACCAACGTCGAGGTACGCCTGACCTTGAGCGTGCACATGTCGTTATCGTACTCCCTGCTAAAAGAGATCGTTTTTCTTCCCTAACAAGAGGTCGTGTCTTTTGATCACATTGCTTTACATCGACCAGATCTGCGCCAGGCTCCCTTTATTCACTCTCTCATCTCTGACATGTCATCGCTTCGTCATCACCTCCATCACTGTATCCAGCAAAGGTCTTTGTGATGCCTTTTGTCCGAACAATCTGTACGCCAAAGTCGGTGGTATCTCTGTCACGGAGCTCAATAACCTTGAGCGAGAATTTTTGTCAATGATAGATTGGCGATTAATGGTCAGTAACACCTATCTTATTCTCATCATCATATCCTTCCAGACGCGTCTACAGTGTAGTAACCACTTTCTTTTTCCTCACCATTGTATGGTGCTAGACCACACGCGAAGTTTTGCAAGAATACTATGTCAATCTTGTGCGAACCCACAGTACCAACATTTTCTACATTGCCGGGAATGAATCACCGGGTACTTCGTCATCGGACAGTGATCTGGACATCGACAGTGCTCCTTCTTCGCCAATTATAAATCGGCCATCTCACGTCCGTCTTTCTTCTGCAGAACCGGCCACTGTTCTGGTAGAGCCGGGTACAACGTCTCAAGAAGTGCATCAACGGCCCACCATAGAGCAGAACATGGCATTTGCCGCACTTCAGCAATTCCAGGATTCCAATCCCATGTCTTCCATAGAAAAATCCAATAAAAAAGCATAAAAACACATTTGAATTTTTGCGTTGTCTAGCTAAATGCACAATGAGGGGGTTGTTTGGGTTGTTGGGGTAATGTAGCAAAGAGGAAGAAGAAAAAGAAATAGGGAAAGTGAATGGTGTAGCTAATTAAATACAATATTGAATGAATGAGCTGCAAGGAACGACGTCTTGTTGAGCTTACTGGCCACAACTGGCTGAGATACAAATCCTACATGGGGCCGAGACCCAATTGCGAACTATTATACGGCAGGCCGACAGACGATTGATTCGAAAACATCAAGCTTTGATGCATGAAACAAAGCATGGCCGTGCGCACCGCGAGTTTAACTACTGTACCAATACAAAGAGAGTATGCTTTGAACCTTGCAATGTTGCGCAATTGTCCCAAGATGTGTCGGGCAAAAAATGATGGATGCGCAACATCCACTGCGTTGGCAGGTTGTAAAGAAAAAAGTCCATGATCATCATCGTCGTCATCGTCATCTTCCAGCGAAGACCACACCAACTTCACGGGTCCGTCCCTCAACCTCAACGGCGGAGAGCAGAAAGCATCTTGGCAAGGGTGTTGATCTGTCCTTTCTGTACTTTCTTCACTCCGTCAGCACCTTCTTCCTTGGCCGTACCAGCAAGGTCCGTGGTACTTGTAGCGGCATCTTGGCGCAAATTCTGAGGCGACTTCTGGACATTTCCGAAACCTGTTGCGGGACGCTCGGTGATAGTGTCCAGTTTCAGGTCCTTGGGCGGTTTCCGAGTGCGCTGCTTACGAATAGGGGGAGCACCAAAGATATCGCCAACAGGGTTGGGATGCTGTCCACGAGGTAGCTGATCCAATTCCCAAGGCACACCATCCATGACTGGGCAAGAGAGCATGAGTTAAGGCACACCACATACATTTCTAAAATAGATCAACTTACTCTTGATGTTTTTCGGGAGATTGCCGTGAGAATAGCCGGTGGACGATGAGTGAGTTGAACTTGCTTTGACGCTTGTGCGCCAGCTAGCAGCAGAGGAAACGCTGGTAGCTGTGGTGGAGACGCTGCGGGCGCTCGAGTTGCTGTAACGAGTGAATGCTGAAGTCGAGGTACCTGCGCTCGATGAAGTGCTCATTGAGCTGCGCCAATTCGAAGAAACGACGGAACTGGCGCTGGATCCGACAGTGCGACGGCCACTGCGTGTACTGTTGGGAGAAATGGCACGCTGTGAAGGCCGATCGTGATGATTCCACTGCTCTTGGGACGCAGTGGGACTTGTAGAAGGCAGAGCATATCCAGGAGACCTGCTGGGAACCTTCAAGGTAGCTGGAGCATGCATATCCCTGGCACGGCGGCCTCGACTCCAGGTAGAGGCAACATCAGGCTCAGACTTGGAAGGAATAGTAGGTGCTTGTTGGTTCGAGCATTGAGACCATTGAGAAGACTGCTCACGTTGCTGGCCGTCGTTGCCTTTGCTTGAGATGGAGAAAGATCCAATGACGACGGTGGAGACACTTCTTCGACAGGGGATACACGACCTGCAGCTGCGGTCGCGGCCGCTGCGTTGGCAAGAGCGGAAGCGCTGGTCTTGCCAAAACTGAGCTTCCATTTAGACGGCTTCTTGGTGACAGGTATAGGTGCAGTTGCCACTTGAGTGGAGGCTGATTTGGAGGGAGGTCGTGTGTTGGTCAACATTGCGGTGGGAAGAGCATACATACTAATTGGTTCAAATGCAGCCCTAGTTGTCGACGGCGTCCGTTTGGTAGAGGTCGAACGACGCGACGAAGACTTGGAAGCCATGCTAATCTCCCGAGCGAGCGATTGCAGAGATTGAGATGCCATTGCCAATGTTGTCAAAGTGTTATCCTGCTGCGACGTAGGACTTGCAGCACCTGTGCCCTTGCCCTTGCGAGCACCTCTCTTCCGTCTCTTGTTGGTAGATGTGGAACGCGATGTCGTCGTGGCTTCGACTTCAGGTTCGAGATCCAGATGACCATCGTTCTCTTCGTCTTCGTTGTCTTGATCAATGACGGTGGACAATTCTTCCCTTTCTTCTCTCTCGTAAGCAGGGCCAAGAGAAGGCGCGCGAGAAAGAGAACGTGCGGGTATGGCCGGAGTACGAGCCGCAGTAGTACAACCTGATGCATTTCGAGAAGCAGGGCGAAGTGACAACGGGGTGGACAAGGAAAGTCGATGTCCTTGGGAACTGTTGGACAGAGTACGATGCATACCATGCTGCCCAAGAAGGTTAGGAAGGTTTCGTGCCCATGCGCCAAATTCTGCCGCGCTCATGCGAGGAGCATCTTCCTTGGAATCCGGAAGAAGACAGAATACCCTGTAGGCTAGAACTTCGGCAACGGATCTAGTCATGCCCATGAATCGCTGCATGAAAAAGTTGACGGGGTCCCTGAGATAAAGAGAAAACGAAGAGCATGCGTCCTGTGCGGTATCGGTCCATGGATTGACGTGGTAGAGCCTATGATTACGCAAAGAGATAAAATGAATGAAGTTACCGCCTTTGATCAAAAAGAGTAAACCTACATGTTGATAAGGACAATGCCCAGAGACCAGACGTCAGCAGCACGAGGACGATAGGTAGGTGCGACATTGTTCCTGCATTCTACAGAAGCGGATCAAGATCGGTTCGTGCAGAGGCTCTGGAAAAGACTAACCATAGCTCATGTAAGGGGCACTGCCGCAATCCATATCGGCTGATTCCAAGTCGGTAGTAGAGAGTCCAAAGTCGGTAAGCTTGACAATAACCTTGCGTTCCAGACGTCCATCGGGGGTGGTGTAAGAACCATCGGTGACGATGAAGTTCTCCGGCTTGATATCCCGGTGGAAGACCTGTTGTGCGTGGCAGGCAGCCACGGCATCGCACATTTGACAAAACATGGAAGATATGAGACGAAGACGAGTACGAGACAGCAATTGGGAAGGATGTAGGTTTGAAAGCAAGCTAGGAGTTGGGGGAGTATGAGACGTTGAGACTGACGAGTCGGTGGTATGCGCGTTATCCACTTCATAGTGGTCCCGCGCTTGTTCTAGGAAATAAAAAAGATCTTCTCCAGGAACATACTCCAGGAGGAGGAGTAGAAACGCAGAAGTTTCGAGAGTCCGGTAAAGGGCAACAATGTTGGGGTGCAAGTGCAATGACTGATGAATGGTAACCTAAAAACAGAAATAAGCCGCGTGTTCAACCAAGTTTTTTTCGGGCGTGTTTCCCACAAAGAAGGGGAAGAGGGTTTTTACATACCTCGGACATCTGCAAAGCTAGAGCCTCCTCATCGAGGTTAGCCTTGGAGAGGCACTTGATGGCATATTTGCGACCATAAACAATCTGCGCCGGCTTGTTGCTGTCGAACTCCATGAGACCAATTGTGGACATATGACCGTCGTCGGAGGGAGGCGGTGGACGCGAAAGGACTTCTTGAACAAGGTAGACGACTGCGTAACTTCCGGTACCAAGCTGCTTGATGACTTCGAATTCCTGGGCGGGTTCTTGGTGGGAACGGTCGAGAGCGCCGTTGGAGACGAGGCGGATTGGCTCCCCCTGAAGGAGGAGACCCTCGCCGACGGTATCACCGGGACCAAGGACATCTTCAATGGGCTGGGAGTCGATGGAGGAAGAAGACTTGAAATCTGAACTGATTTGAAGCGGGCTTGTAGTAAGAAGCTGTCTGGACGAAAGATAGGGACTACGTGTCGAAGGAGAAGAAGGTAAAAACGAAGAAGGAAGATTAGTTGAGATAGCGAGGGGTGAGAGAGGTTGGGAGGAGGAAAAGGCGGAGGAAAGCAAGGGGCGAGAGACGAGAGAGTCTTTCTGCAGGCGCTTGCGGTTCAAGAGGGGGTCATTAGGGCGGGCATGTTCAAAGTCTTTGGGAGCAGCTGGATTCTTCGAGGAAAGAGACAGCGGAGGCAGCTGAACGGGATACTGCAACATGAGCAGACTGTCGATAGTGTACGGCGACAAGAGGGCCCTGATGCACTGCTCTGCACTGCTCTTCTCTGATGAACGGCAAAAGTCGGTTCAGACGAGACCGGCTTAGAGTCTGAGCTGGTTTAGGCCGAAATACATGCAGCTTTGAGGGGAACCGGACTGGGAGGCTACGCCTGGTCGACGCCTGCGTGAGGGGAGTGGAGGAGGAACAGCGGTGAGGAGATGGGAGAAGGAGAAGAAGGAGGGAAAGATGTGATTGTTGTCTAAATTGGCCCCATGTGCTTCCTACAACACGCTCACATGGATCACTAACTACTCTCCGCAGCATACATTCCTAATCGAGTCACAAAACATGTGCTATCCCGTATTTCTCTCGCAGCTTGGCAGGGGTCCCCCCAACGACCCCGGACACCCTTCCCAACGACCCAACAAGATATTCCTTCTGTTACGCCCCGTTCAGTTCACATCGACAACAACGACGACGACGACGAGCACTCACCAGCGCAATGTCAATGTCCTTTCCACACCACTCCTCCACAAATTTCGTGTACTCTTCCACCATCCCAGCTTCCCCTATCCGCGCCAGTATCTCCCCATTCGCTACTCTTAGCCCTTCCACGAGCTCCTTTCCTCGCGTTTCCTCCGTGAGCATACGGCGCGCTGCAAATACTACCGCCCGTGCGTCCCTTGGCAGCGTGCGTCGAACCTCCCCGTACAGGTGATCCAGAAGCTTCCGCCGCAAGCTCTCCGGAGATGGATAATTACATATCACTCCCTTGATGCATTCAAACAATTCAAGTCGTGGGATAGCTGCGTCGTAACCGTCCGTTAGTGTGTGGTGTCATGTCATCTATAACCGTGCAGGTCCACATACCTCGAGCTGCACTGCTAATTACAGACTCGACAATCCCACCTTCCATCACCATCCGTCTCGCTTCGTCCCCTTCATAGTCGGCCTCCATTTTTGCCGCCTCCTCGTTTTCTTCCTCTATAATCCGTTCCCCCATGATTTGTTGGCTCGGATCCGGCTTTTCCTCCTTCTTCGTTTTTGACACCTTGATCCCCAAAACATCCCATCGCCGTCGCAGGCTCTCGATGAACCCTAGCTCCATTTTTACATATTCTTTCCATATGTCAAGACTCTCAGGGTTTAGTCTGATGCCTCGCTGCAACAACACACGCGCGGCAGACGGTGATTGATGATCCAATTCATGCGATGCAGCAAGAATAAACAGTCCCGGCTTGTTGGGGTGCAATTGCAGCGCTCTGAGCCGGAGCTTCATTAGTTCCATATATGTTGTCAATACCCTTTCAAACCACACCTTGCCGTGATCCTCCCAACCAATGCCCGAGCACCTTCTTTCTTCGCAACCTCAATGTATTGCACCCATAGTGCTACATCCGACTTGAACTTGTTCACCGCCCGTTCAAATATGTGGAATTGTCTCCTAACAAGCGCATAGTCTGATATCGTAGCAGGGCCCGTTTTGATGTCTAAAGGCCAGCAAAAACGGGGTTAAAGCAAATCAATAACAAAAAAAAACCAGACAACGCTTACCCATTCGTGCAACGCGTTTACGCCTCAATTGTTCCAGCCCCATCTCGTACGCCGCATATCGTAAGTAATCTTCTTTTTTCGCCACCCTTCGAACAAGCGACCTTTCAAACATTGTCCTTTTCTTCATAATCATTTTCGTCTCTGCCTACACGTTGCTCGTCAATAAAAGGGCCATAGCCCGTTCACGTTCCCGCTCCAAGTGGGTGAAATACCTCCGTGAAAAGGTTCTTCTCTACAAGATCCTTCAGCTCATCGAGCATCTGCTCCTGCTGGAAGTGTACTCTCTCCATAATGCCGGGTCTGCGTAAAGGACGAGGAAGTCGTTGAACAAAGAGTAGTCAAGGTCGTTATATTGGCTGCGGCCCGCCAATGAGAGTTGATGTAACCAACTTTTTTTGTGTGACATTGCTGTGACTCTCATTTCCATTACCGGCATTGCTGATATGCTGATGACATGAATAGCCTTCCATGCAACTGCCATGGCCTACAATAGACTTGCAATGCATAATTTCCCATTCTCCCTGGAACCTGGATGCGGCGAACTGTCCAACGATACTACTGTGTATTAAATTACTCACGGAACTCCCATCTTGCTTGCTTAGCACTTAAAAGACGCTGTACGTCTCTGTGCATCTACATCATCGTCCCGGCCTAGGCACCCACCGCCAACTAGCCATTGCCTGCATTCTCTGCCGTACTCCTGGAACATGCTATAACGCGATGTCTTGTCATGCATCCAAACCTCGTAAAAGGGTTTCCACAGCTCTTCTACACATATTCTATCGGTCGAATACGACATATGCATAGCTTCCGTTGCCATGAACGAGGCATCTAGCAACACGACGGCGGAACGGGAACCTTCACCGGCTCCAACTTCCTGGGGTTATAGTCGGAAAATATATACATATCCTGTTCACTACCTTACACTACCCTAGAGTATGAACCAAGATAAGCCGGTGATAAGCCCCAATGCAAACGCATGTCTGTGGCGTCAACGATCATCACGCGCCTCTTCCAAACATACCCAGCCAATCTTCTGCTTCAGACTAGAAGCAACTAGAAGCTGGAAAGTTGAATTCCGGTTACTCTGGACGATACATAATATAGCCTCTCCGAGAATAGGCTGGTTTGCACGAATTGTTTTGATTGCACATAGAGGCAAAAATCATGGGACGTGGTCCATACTTAATGACTTTTTCAAAAAAAAAAAGAAAGAAAGAAAAAGCTTGCTTCTAATTCTGAATCGAATCGGATAGTGGAATGGCCCACGGTGGCGGGAATAACCACTCTGCATGGGACACCCTCCGAACACCCTATTTTCGTCGGCGCTAATTTGAGACAGATTTGTCGGTATGTCGGAAGGACTTGTCGCTGCGGCCAATCGCGCTGGTCAAGAGGTATTATGTTTCTAGGCGGCGCTGACTAGTGGGATATTGCGCAATTGTTTAACAATCTTCTACTATTAGTATGCAACGGCGGGATGAACATTGAACAAGGCGCAGTCATCGGCCCCGGAAAAGGATCCAACTGGCAAAGTACGAGACCTGGTACAGCAATGGATAGACGCGATAAACATGCGCGAAGACCTACACATAAACACCCGTGGTGCAGTTGCTCCTCCGTTTACAGCTATTAACAGTGGCATCGACTGACCCCAATAGCTGTTAGATGGTTTGCTTATGTGCGTGTGTAGAAACGTATATTGCAGCGGCGACCTAGCAACAGCTTAGACTGACATCATTTAGACGCTGGCGGCTGCCTGCTAAACGTTTTTGGTCGACGCATTGAGTAGGCATGACAAAAGCCGTCTGCTGAGAACAAGTCGTATCTAGTCGCAAGTCGACGTTTACGTACTAGGGCTTTGCTAAGATGAATGCGTCCAGGAATATCACAGCCGCAAGTCACATAAAGCGTTCTGTAAATCGTCCTACCACACATGTAAGGAGTTGTGTAGGTTGCGATCGAGCGAAAAATTATGGCTCAGTGCTAAAGTAGCTTGCTCGAAGACCGGCCCGGCAGCCGAGGAACGGGTGTGTGGGGGGTTCTGGCAACAGAACCACACAAATCGTAGCGACAACGTCGAACAGAGCACAGGGCCTCCAGTGCTGCAATTGCTGTCAGCCTTGGTGGACATTACGAGGCCATTTCGAAGCAGGATTATATCCATATATTGGCCTCTTTCAGAGTATAATATTGGTTCTTGTTCAAGAGTGCGCACGACCAATTCGCCATGCCCAAATCAACGAGGAATGCAGGTCCAGGTCAGCTGCGACCCCATTCGCGATCTTCTTCCGCCACAAGGTTAGGCGCCAACCTACAATTCACTCAGAAGGATTTGCAGCAGGCGAAAAATCCTGACAAAGTCAAGAAGAATGCTTATCCTCATGAAGTGAGTAGCTGACTGCTTTATCTACGATCCAGATGACCAGGATGTCATTATTCATATCGAAAATCGCTGATTTTCTTCCTTTCTTTTCGATCAGGGACATCCAACTAAACCATCGTTTTCTCGGGCAAACAGCAGCCAACGTGTGCAATCGAGAGAACAGCTAGCTAAACGTCTGGCGCCCCTGCATCAACATCACCAACAACCCCCTCCCAAGGCTGTCAATGGCGACGCTAAAGGTTTTTCGATTGCCAAAGGAGGCCAGGAAGAAGACGACGACGACGAAGACTGGGTGTCCAGTGAGAGTGGCGCTGCGACCCCTAACGATAAACACTCTGGTTCTGACACTGCGTCGGAAGCTGAAGCTCTGGATCCCGCTTTGCTCAACCTCAACCTCAATAACCTTAGCAAACGTATTCCATCTCCTCCACCTCAAGAACCTCCTAGAGTGAATACAGTGCTCCCCCGAGTTCCGACTGTGCGGCAGGCCGATTTTGAAGTTATGACCAACAAGACAGACCGTAATACATCGAGACCAACCACTCCTATGAGACAACCGCAACAAGTGCAGCAACAATCTCGACAGCGACAACAAGAAGAAGAACAGCTACTGCAGCAGCAGCAGCAGCAATATCAACAGCAACTATACCAACATCAACAGCAGCAACGACAACAATGGGCGCAACAACAGGCATCTGGTGAAAATAACCCGCCACGGCGACAAGTAAACCCTTCTATGCCCCCGCCACAAGAACCCAATGCCGGACAAGAGGCAAGACAAGAGCATGGATCAGAAGTCCCCGAATCTCGACACAGTCCTCGTCCTCGACATATGTCACGTCCACCTTCCATGCACTCTACTCATAGCAGGATTGAGCTGCGTCCCCACCCTCTGATTCGGGGCCAATCTTACGGGAATATCTCCAAGCCTGTGCCACTTGCCCCGCTGACCGTCGTACCCACCGCCGCACCACCCCAAATTTCTACATCTCCTCCCAGTAGCGTCCATGAAAGTGCAAGGCACTTCCTGTCTTCTTCACCTACAAGCGTGAAGACCTCTTCTGGATCTCCGGCGTCGACTCATCATGCACAGGTTCCCTTTCCTTCCGAGAGACGGTCTTCTTTCTCTTCCACTAGGTCTGTCAACACTATTCCAGTCCATTCAACAATCATCAGAGAAACACCCTGGGCACAGGACCGAAATCGCACCTTCTCTACTATGTCTGCTTCGTCCTCGTCCGCTGCTCTGTCGTCTCTGTCTCATATTCCAAACGTAACCCGTCCTCCTTCCCCACAGTCTATCGTATTCTTCCCTCCCACAAATCCTCATGCAAACCCCGAACTCATACACCCGCTTTTGCCCACTCCTTATTTGCAGAACCATCTCACGGTTCTGTCGAGAAGAACCCCTATAAGGGAATCGTTCGATCGAGTTATCCGCGCGAAGAATGCACGTTAGCCGCATACTTTTATACTTGACTTTCCATGATTCTTCATTTCTATGCCATGGCGCACTCTTTCAGTTGTATGCTTGGTTATACACTATGTAGTATATTGCTTCAAGCCTTTTCAACATACCGACCATACCCTTTATCTTTCCTACTTTTTTCCTCTTCCCCGTAGTACATATGCTACTGAAGATGTAGTAATTCTTAGAATTCTACGCACAGGACTTGTACTTGTAATTGTTATACAGTGCTATTAAAGATATTCGATTTCGAGTGCAGTCCTTGAGTCACAGTAAGATTGCACCTGAGCTTGTGCAGTGGTACAGGCAGTCGACTTACGAGCACTGAGCAGGGCGACGGCAAGCCATTTCCGACGGCGCGTGATTTGTGTTGTCACTGTTTGGGAAGCCCCTACATACGCAGCACATACTTGCCTGCTGCGAACTTCTGCTACGCCATATCCTTTTTCTTTTAATACCCTTCTTTTCGCTCTTCATTACCTCCTAAAATGTGGCTTTCGGATGCTCAAAGTCAGTGTGCAGCCTATGCATAGTACAAGCTCTTTCTGAATTGCGTGTCCTCTTACAGAAATCGGTGTCGCGCTAACCACGTTCGGCGCGCTGTTCATGTTCCTGGGCGTAATGCTCTTCTTCGATGCTGCATTACTGGCCCTTGGCAATGTACGAACTACACCCTGCTTCCTTTGATACGTAGAGGAACTGACCTACTCTCACTGTTCACAGATCCTCTTTGTTTCTGGGCTCACGTTAATCATTGGACCTCAGAAGACGTTCTATTTCTTCGCTCGCAAACAAAAGCTACGTGGCACCGTGTGCTTCATTGGTGGAATTCTGCTCGTATTCTTCAAACGTCCGTTCATCGGGATGGTTATTGAGACTTTTGGATTCTTGAACCTCTTCGGGTATGTGTCTGCAGCTTACACGTATGGACTGCGTGTCATGCTTACACGCTTTTTGCTGCAGCGACTTTTTCCCCGTGGTCATTACGTTCCTGAGGCAACTACCTTTTATTGGAACCGTCTTGTCAATGCCCTATATATCCACGGTCAGCCCTGTTGCACGTCTCTATCCACTTTCTTGGCTGAACTTCTCGATGCAGGTTGTAGACCGCGTAGCTGGGTCACGGACATCTGCAGTTTAAGGTGCACATAATTTATAGAGCTCATGAATTATGGTGTTATATATTTCTGGAAGTTACATTTTGATTATGCCTGGAACTTCTACAATTTCCTCCGCCTTCTCGCCCTGGTCTGCGCTATTGGATCTCTCGCTAGAGTTCAGAGACGTGTTCCGTTCGATATGATTTTGCTCATTGACGTTCCGAACGCGGAATCCATTTTTGGCGGCTTGATCGACAACCATCCCACTGCGACTTTCATTTAGGTCCTGCAAGCTTTAACTAGGCGGTACAAGACTTACATCGCGTATATGGCCACTGCACAGTACCCTGAAAATGGTACGAGATAAGATCTGCGAGTTGACACTCTGTCCGCGACAGATGCTTGAGCAGGAGGGTACCAAGCTCCTCCGCCAACACCCTACAGAGAAATGCACATCAGACTGGTATTGGCAGTGTCCAAGCCCAAAACTTGACTAACCACCACTATAAGACCAGATCCTTGCTTCGAATAGATTCCTAGATTTTTAGTTCCGAGAGTGAAGATACACTGTGAGAAGGCAGTTTAGTTGGTCACTCCATCAAAAAATCCGTGTACAGAGCGCGTACCGGGTAGCAGATTGATTCGAAGAAGAAAAGAGCGAAGAGACAGCCTATCCCAGCGATCCCAGGTGCCAAAGAGACGGCAAGGGAGAAGATACAACATGCTATGGCATACAAACTCAACAACAGCGCCGGGTCAATGAACTGCAATATGCCGACGCCGATAAACCTATGAAACGATCCGAGTCCGTGAAGGTTTAGAACAACCACATACAGCAAAAGCATTATTCACCTCCCGAAAGTGAACGTCAATTGACAAAACGAAAACAGTTGGCTGGCCTTCGATGAGCTGAGTCCGACACCCTGTTCAATCATGAAGTTGACTGCCAAAGATGCCACGCCCACTTGAGCGCCACTATTTGGCACGACAAGCCGTTAGTCTTGCTTTGATAACGATAGGGTGGATAACGCACCAATAGGCCATCTGCGCCACGAAGCCAAAAATGCATCTATATTGTCGTATGAAAGGTTCTACTTTGGGCTTGGTTTCTCCCTCAGCAACTTGGGTCAAGACTGCCTCCTCCTCTATTTCTGGCAAGTTGCAGAAGCTGTACTTAATACCGTCAGGCACACACCATAAACAGATTTAAAAGAAGACGTACTAGAATAATACGTTTAACACAACCCCCAATCCTGCGACAGCGAGGTATACCCTGAGCTCCGATCAGTTAGGAGACATAGATACTATGCTAGAATTATACCATTGTACTGTGTCCAGTTTGGTGGCATTCGCTCCACGGAAGAACCATCGTGATGCTATCAGAGGGCCGGCGAAGGAAGCAATGCCCTGAAATCCCTGACTGAAGTTCAATCGAGCAGCGGCATATTTGGGCGTCCCTAGAACCGCGATGTATGAATTGGCGGCAACCTCCAGCGAGGCTAATCCGCATCCTAGGGTGTTTAAAGCATATGCCATGATCAACAAAAATTTGGCAACCTTTGCAATAAGGCAATATTACCTATGACAAAGGTGCAGCCGACGAAACCGCCGTATTTTGCAAACTTAGCGGATGGCCAGAAAAAAACTGCGCCTATCAAAAATAAGAGTATAAGCACCTTTGTCCTAATCAAATGGAGACGAAAGGGCATCTCGCCTAAGCTGTAGAGCGTGAGCCCAAGATGGATGCCAGCCTGCAGAAAGGAGCAAGACGTGAGAACGAGACGCATTTTTTCATGTTGCTCCAAACCTTGTAGCCCTTCTTTCTCATCTGCAGTCGAAGTCAAATCAATAGTTCCCCCTGTAGTACGTATTTCTCTCACAAAGATACCCGCTATGGGTGCAAAGACCACGTACGCCCCAAAGTAAGCTAGTTGGAGAAGCGTACTCTGAGTTTTGTTGATACCAAAGATAACTTGAAAATGCGCATTCAAGACATCCAGGAGCTGCAAACGCAAACGGGATCAGTGATCAAGTTGTGCCACCAACACGGAATAGAACCAACATACACCATAAGCGAACCCCCCTAAGGGCACACGAAGACAATAGTCAATCGCAATCCACCAGGCAGGAGATACTCAAGACCAACATACAAGTAAAGAACAGGGATGAAACCAAGGCAAAGGAAAAGGCCCACTGCCCCCGTGTTAACTGCGACCCTGTGGAGGGGTTTATGTATTTATTTAGCGCTAGGAGTGACCTCTATCTCACCAGTAAGGGGCACCACTAGCACAGGACCTGTTGGTACTACCGGTGACGGCATAAGAATCGTTCAAATATTCAGACAAGAGCCCAGAAGTCGTTTAGCAATCGTGACTGGGTGCTGGAAGAGAACTAGAAGTGAATCCACACAAACGCCATACGCTGGCGTATTTGAATGCATCTAGCTGATCTCGCCTGGGGCACCCCCGGGCACAGAGTCTGGTGGAAAAACTGTTTTTAGACGGAAGAAGCCAAAGCTGTATTATATGGAGATGGTAGAAGCGGAGACAGAGGAGGGACATGGTGGTGCATAGTTCAGCTGATGCTCAGAACGAGTATTTTTGGTGGTGGTTTGGTCAAGTAACCTTACCCGGCCCGCTTCTTGTCTTCTTTACACCACTACTGACTCTAAAGCGGCAGGTGAACAACAAAACATATCCTGAACTCACGAGTGAGTGACTTGCATCTTTCTTGTTACGGCAATGTCTTACGCTATCTTCCTCTAGAATCGGTGTAATGGTCCATCAACTTTTTAGAGAAGCTCTCGCGGTTTGATTCAAGGCTTGATAAAAAAGTTCAGGCCATCTTGACGCGTTGCCTACAGCGTCGATATGAAGCTCTGAAATCTCAATATCCCTCGGAAGGTCGCCGGAGATGGTGTCTGCGCGTATTGTACGAGTCATGGCCCATCTTAGCGCACCAGGCTGCGACTTCTGCGGTAACGAGCTCTGAAGGAAAGGCTGCTGTACGTTAATTCGAACATTCCGAACTTATCTGCAGCGTACTTAATACTTGCTTATCTCTTAGTTTGAGACGGACTCTGATCCAATGGACGCGGTCCTAGAGGACGAGGAAATAGGACTCATCATCCGTACGGATTTTACAGACGATGAAGCATGGAACACATTTCGCCAGAAGGTGCAAACATCTCAAAAAGAGTTCTTAGCTGAGCTCTCTGGAGGGAACAATCAAGATCAAGATCAAGCTGGAGATGCAGAATCCTCCTCTGTAGTCCAGGATGCCACTATGGACAAGGCACAGACAATGCCGGACGCCAATGAAGAGAGTTCCGATTCGTCTGACGAATTGCCAGATATTGTGAAAATCCTCGATCCATCAGATGCAGGCGATAGGCAGAAGCTGTCGGACATCTCGAATATTGCGGCTCTGCGATTGTTCAACGACGTAGATATCCGCCCAGCTCCCTCTCTACCTGCAGAGACGAAAAGAATATCCCCGCAAAACCCTCTGATTGACCTCGGAGGATGGCAAGAGATATACACCGGCAAAAACATCTGGATATATGACTCGGCTTCAAACAAGGACGAATGTGTCCGAGTTGTAAGCCAAGAGAGCAATTTCTACGGTACAGCGACGTATGTTATCATTCTTCAATGCGCATTAAGCGGCTACCTGACATTGAGCGTAGAGGAGACAACTGGCGAGCCCGCGGGGCCCATGTATGCGAATTGCAGTTCAACATGACTTATCAAGGGCTGAAGATCGATTTCAATGGTCTCGACAAATGGGACTACAATCAAAGACTGCGTAACCTCCAAGAGTCTACTATTCTGTAATCTGATATACAGACAATTCTATCCAACCCAAGGATGGGATGGCAATTCTTAACGAGGACACACGAAATTATGTTTTTGACAATTTTTTTCGTTATATTGCGCGTCATACAATAGGAAGAAAACATGTATTCGTAACCCTCCCAAACTCGTGAATACAGCATGCGTTTTTCATGAGGTGACGGTCCATACGCGGAGCTGGTTGTCGGTGAACCCAGCGAAGAGAGTCTGGCCATCGGCGGACCAGGCGATGGAAACACACTCGGGTTGTCTGGCCTCTTCGCGGACATCGGTGTAAGCAGGCTTGAGCTCATCGACAATGGATCTACAAGCATTTAGTATGGGTCTGCAAGTCAAATCTTGGCACACTTACTTGCTCTCGAGGTCGAAGATTTTGACGCAGCTGGCGGTGGCAGCGCACAGCCAGTAACGGTTGGGGGAGAAGACGAGAGCGTTGACAATGTCTCCAGCTTCCAAGGAGTAGAGGTGCTTGCCCTCGTTCAAGTCCCAGAGCATGGTGATACCGTCCTTGCCACCAGAGGCAGCGAGCGAACCATCAGGGGAAACGGAAACGGTGTTGATGTAGCCGGTGTGACCGTAGTGGTTGGTCTTCAACTTGAACTTGGAGAGTTCCCAAACCTTAATACGGGAAGTCAGTACAAATTGGCTTCATACGAGTCCGTTAAATGGTGCGTCAGAGATCTTGGTGGAAAATGTTGTCTCATTGAGTTTAAGGCTCTCTGAAGTAGCAAATATTTTTTTCTTGCATCATACGGAACAAAAGAGAAGTGATGATATACAAGGCAGATCCTACTCACTTTGACGACCTTATCCCAACCGCAAGAAACGATGACTGGGTTAAGGACATTGGGGCTGAATCTTACGCAAGACACCCTACGTCGCATGAGACAAGCGAATACGCCAAGTTACGCGAATATAACTCACCACTCGGTGTGACCCTCATCCTTAATATCGTACTTGCACTCTCCGAGAGTGTTCCAGAGCTTGATGGTGCGGTCGCGCGATCCGGAAACGATTTGACGGTTATCAGCGCTGAAGCTGACGGAGAGAACATCGGAGGTGTGTCCGACAAACCGACGGGTGGTCAATCCGGTGTTAAGATCCCAGAGACGGAGAGTGTGATCCCAGGAGGAGGAGAGAGCGAATTGACCGTCGGAGGAGATAACGACATCGGAGACGAAGTGGTTGTGTCCGTGCAGAATGCGCTTGGGGTATCCGTAGGAGTCCTCGTCACGGGTCAATTGCCAGACAATGATGGTCTTGTCTAATTTATTTTTTGAAAGCAATTAGATGCGCACAAATCCAGGAAAAGCTAGCTCGTACCCCGCGAAGCAGTCAAGATCATGTCGGGGTTCTCCGACGAGGTGGCAATGGCGGTAACCCATCCCTTGTGGCCCTCCAATGAACCAAGGAAACGCAGCGATTCAGTCATTTTGTTTTGGGTGAGTTGACGGCGACAGACGTTCTCGACAGCCCAATCCGCCTGGGTCACTGTCACATAAGCCACCGTGACAGCCGTGACTGTATAGTTCCCGGCAAAATCCTGTTATCCGGCCGAGTTGCCCACCCCTTTCTCCTCCGCATGCACCTCGACCAGGGCTGCTCTGCTGCTTGAATGCCATCCTGTTATCGCACAAATACCTGCCCGATATCTTATTCTTGAAATTCTAATGTGCCGTTGTCGTGTTTCCTGGCTTCCGCCATCTGGCGCTTATCTAGCCATGCTTTTCTCAATTTGATCTTATCCGAACCGTAGAATGTTATATAAAGCGCGTGAGGTACGCGCAGGTCCGCAAATCCCTCCCAATGACTTCAACTTCAAGCAACTCCCGCATCCCCGTGATCAGTAAGACGAAGAAGGCACATAACATGCCAATGTAGGGCGTTGACAGTTATATTTTCAGTCGATACAGATCCAGGCGTGGATGATATTATCGCAATGTTAGTTAACCTTGCATTTACCCGTTGAGATCATGTGTGACGATTAAACTCAGCCTCTTCGCTATCGCGTCCCCCGAACTCGATATACTCGCGTTCAATGTTACGTATGGTGAGTTCAGCCCTCATGATAACGTTATCTTGACCCCATAGTAATCAATTTCCCAGGCAATACAGATTTAGATTCGTCCTAGCAAGTATCTTCTACATTTTCGTAGACGCACGCTAATGCGTCGTCTTGGCTAGCCTCAATATTCTCAAAGTTTATCGCGCGATTGAGCTTCACCTTGAACTTCATCCATCCGATAAATATAGATTCCCCAATTTCAATTCCGGGAGGAAACCTATTCTTGTGAGGGGAAGTCATGCACCACTACAAGGCGAAGTTCATGGTGCTCAATATTTCCACGGAAGGTTCTTAATGTTTATTTCTCATCTGGAGAAGACATTGCTGATATCCCTACGTCAGAGACGGTCTTGGCAACATCGCAGGCCGTCATCCAGAGCTGGCATATACGAAGCCAGGACCCGACCATCCTCAATTGACGATCTCTGACCAGACTGGAGTTGATGTGGCCCTTGACACACTAAAGTCATATCCACCCAGGAGTGTTTCCTATATCGTGTTGGGGCCCATGACGAATTTGGCTTTAATGATGCGGAAAGACAGCAAGACGGTGAGAGACCGAATTGGTCGTGTCATCTGCATGGGAGGAGCTCTAGACGTACCCGGTAATACGAGCCCGGTCGCTGAATGTAAGTCGGTCTACATTTCCATGCATTCGATAATGACAATTATCATCCATATCCAAAGTCAACTTCTATGCCGACCCTTTCGCAGTTAAGGAACTACTCATTTCGACCCCTTTGCATGAAGGTCTGCCACTGGACCGTTTCACTCTTGTGTCCTTGGATATCTCAACCACGCATGAACTGCCCTTCGTTGTCTATAAGAAGGCGGTTGACGGAGCCTTTGAGAACACAAAGGCGCCATCTGTGTGCGGCACGAAATCTCCTATTACACATTTTACGAGTTCTTTCTTGGAAAGAACACGAGAAGTCATGTTACAATTTGGCAAGGATGTTATGGAGCTTCACGACATAGTCGCTGTTTGGTGCGCTATTGACCATCCACCCTTCCCTGAAAACGAAAGCCCGACAGCTGCCCCAGAATGGAAGGGCAACTTCCGAGTGTTCGATATCGAAAGGTACGTTCTTTGAATGACAGCGTTAGCGATTGTAGACCTCACCTTTTTTGTTTACCTAGAACTGGAGAGTTGACAAGAGGAATGTTGGTCGTGGATCGTCGAGAAGACGAGTCCGCGTATGAGCTAGGAGCGAATCGTTCGGAAGCTCAGAAAGAAAAAGACGACCTTGAACACAACGCAAAACTCGCAGAGCAGCAGAAGAGTCATATTAAAGGTTCGACTGTGACTGGCATCCACGTCATTTCAGAGACCCCTGGCTCGCAAGTGTTACTCGAGAAGCTATTGAACAGAGTCTGGAATGCTTCTATTCCCTAAACTGCAAAGTTCGGTCTGCGGAATCTTTTGCATCCTAAATCTGTGGCCTATGTGCATTATATATTTTGCATAGACTATCTATGGTATCTAATTCTTTCCTTGACTTTATGTCCGAATTCCTTCTGATTCTATGAGCTCAAGCTCCCCCTCGATGTCGATATCCGTCAACTGTGTGGGTGTGTCTTTAAACCACAGCTTGCAACCAAAGTAAAGCACAGGGTAGAGTAAACTGCAGAGAAGTCAGTACAAAGATACAGATGATCCATTGCCTGGTATGACCTACCAGTTCGCATAGTTGGACAGAAAACCAGTAAGATCAAATTCAGGAAAGATTGTATCCCAGCCGCTGAATGTCAGAACCGAAATATTCACAAAGAGAGCGTAGTACTAGCAACACCCGATTAATATGCCTGCCGACCGTGTTGTATTAACAAGGAAGCCTTACAGTGATGTATGGTTGAAATGGGCTTCTGTATGGCAGCTCTTCCCGTGATATTCCTTGGATTTCCATTGCCTTGAAGAAGCGGAGATAGGTAAGGCATAGAACAACCCATGAAACAATTCCCGCCGTCGTTACTAAAGACACGAGCAGTACGAAAGCCTGGGAGTTCGAGTATTAATGTCTGTTCGAAAGATTTTTTGACATTTTTCCTTGGATACGCACCTGGAATGCACCATGGTGCAAGCTTGCGTAGGCGATTGCACCCCATGCAGTAGATGCGGCGACTGCTCTGTACGGCACGCCATAGCGGTTTAACGGTAGAAAGAAAGATGGAGCATGTCCATCAATAGCGAGACCGTGCAAAGTACGAGAAGCAATAAATGTGCAAGCATTGCCAGAGCTGAATGCAGAGCTAAAGACCTATGCAACGTATCAGGATTCAGTTGTTAGTCGTGCTGGGGTGTATCTGTTATACTTACTACAACTGTAACAATGGATGGAATGGCCTAGAAAAGATCAACGGCATTTAATGTTGTTATTGTTTCTTCTCATCGAGGAAACGAACTTTGAGTCCTGCACCGCTGAAAGCGAGTACGAAGGGGCTGTGTACCACAGTACCGGTGGGATGCTCGAGGCGACGATCGGTGGAAGGGATTGTCAGGGATATGACGACAATCGAAGCGACATAAAAAACAACAACCCTGGCGAAGGTCTTGCGCAGGGCACCGGGAATAGTTTGACGTGGATTCATTGCTTCCGCGCCAGCAATGGCCACAACTTGTACGTTTCCGTATGCAAAAGCGGCCGAAATCATAGCTGACCAAAAACCTAAGAAGCGACCGCGGAAACCAGGAACCATGTACTCATGAAATAAGTTGTATGGTTCGGACCAGTAGCGAAAACCGATATGTTCTCGGTTCGGAATACCACCGAGGTCAAGCACTAATCCACCGATGACGAAGCATACAATTAGAGCGATCTATTTTGAAAATACATCAGTTTGTTGTGTGTATGAGGAATACATAGACAATCCTTGCAAAAAGCCAGGCCAAATTCGAATTCACCGTATACTCGAACAGGGGAAAAGTTGATGACTGCTATGACTAGCCATAGGATACTGCAGCGGAAGCATCGTCAGTTAGAGTCATGGCCTTTCGGCGGTTGCCACCAGCACGACTGTCCAACCTTATAGAGATGAAGTGGTTAATATCAGGCTTCCAGTAACTCAGCAAGGTTGTCGCTGCGCTGATCTCAGTGGGCATGGTCACAGCCATAGAGTACCAAAAATTCCATCTGCAAGATTCATAAAAATCTGAGCTCACAACGAGGCTACGAGCCCTCGCATACTGACATACCCTATAGCAATGCCACTGCTCCTGTCGAGCCACATAGCTGCATGTCGTGTAAACCCTCCTTCCACAGGTTTGAAGGCAGACATTTCGGCAGAAATATACGCTGCACATGGGATTCAGTACACATCCTCTAACCTAGGAAGTGAACATAGAACGGAATTGCCCACCCATGCAAGCGGTTACTGTTCCCATCTAGAGTATGAGAAAGTCAACATAGAACGAAAGTACTAGCAGAGTAAAGCTCACCAGCAGAAACGCCAAAACACACCCCAGAGGGCCTGCGTGGGCTAATGCCCTGCCACTGGATAGGAACAAGCCAGTCCCAATCATGCCCGCTAGAGCTATCATGGACAAACTTGGGAACGAGTCAGATATGTTGCATCTGTAAGCATCATCGGAGGAGCAAACTAACTGTCGCTCCTGTAGACCCCGTTTTTCATTGTCATCTGTGCATATATCATCAACGGGAGGCACGACCAGTGGGTCCTCGTCTGCTACTCGTTGGTAACGGGCTTGATTCGTGTGCATTAGGATGAGAGTAGTATGTCAGGAATCACGTTCCTAACATTGTTGGGAACCTATGAACACGGCGAAAGTATCAGGAATTACTATGTCAGCTGCGCTCCTATTTTTAGCTAGCTTTTCGGTGAATATCTCTGGCCCGAGACTTGGAATCCTGGTCCATCGGAAAGAAGAAAATGGATGAAGTCTGATGAAGTGTGTGTTCCAAAATTGGAGTCTGCATTTTACAGTGGTTCGATAACGGTTACCATATTCAGTTATTTTGATTGTCACGGCGGACAAGTAGCTGAAGATTGGCCGGTAAATGTGTCCTGAAGATTGATCCGGCATATATGCCGAATATGTTAGTTTGTCACCCTTGTCACGCCTGCTTAAGATAATGTCGTTCTTTCCCTTGCTCAGAGGCTTATGTGACGATTAAAAGCACTGATATAGGTGTATATACTACTAGGTACTTATATCCATTGCCACTAGCTATATAATACTTCTTAGATGTTTTTCAGCATTCACAAGAAACCCATTTAGATATATTCCTGGCATATTAAAATTTGGCTTCGGCTACATGTGGAAAGAGTGCACTGAATACTATTTAAAAAAATTCTTTCATTTATCACCTGTAATGAAGCACATTCACTCACTATCCAAGCCCACAGTGACCACAGCACGACGATTCGTCCTTATTTCTGGCTCTTGAAGCGGAATTTCGCAGAATGTGACGGAACGTTACGCTTCCGGATCAATTGACAGTATAATCGTCATGACACATCGCGGCATCAATTGACAGTTACTTGTCCGCCGTGTGTGATTTTGATTTTGCGACATCTTGCACCATTATTGCCGCAAGTTGTACCTCTGCCCTTCGTCCTGCGACCGTCTTGTATTCTCAAATGCACCTATCATCCAGCGATTACTACCCATGACTCGAGGGCGCAAGAAAGATTTGACGATCCCTCCAACGAGGAGCCTTGTGCAGCAGCGAGATTACAGGGCCCGCAAAGCCAATTACATTGCCAGTCTCGAGGAACGCTGTAGAAAGGCAGAAGAGGAGAATGCACAGCTTCGTCAGGAACTCATGCAAACAAGGGCACGTTTGGAGAATCCAGCTACCATGTTGCCTGAGACGGTATGTGTCAAGAGAAACAGCCCAACTCTGCGAACTGACACTATCTTTATTCATCAGGCGGAGGCGTCGAAAGAATTAATGCGTCACCTCGCATTGGCTTCCGCTTCGATGGAGAAGTTTCAAAGAATAGCTTTCAACAATGTTGTTGAAACTGCGGAGCCCACAAGCCCGACACTAACCCTGCCACCCATTCACATGCAGTTAAGCGCGCACATATCCCCCGACAGACCACAGCAACAAAGTGAAGTTCGCCCGTCAAATACATTTGGCAAAAAACATTTCTATGTCGATAATACCCCGCCCTTTTCCCCTGATTTACAAAGACCTTCCACAAATCTTCATCACAGGAGCCAGAGCTCTGACTCGGAGGAGTGCTGCGGGGGGATGATTGATTGCGAGGCTCTAGGACACGACGGCGTCATTGAACAAGACGCAGATGAGTATTCACGAACCAGGCAACGGCTATCCGGACTACGGTCCACATCCAACCATGACCATAGATAATCTCTACCCGAACATCGTCTGGACTCTGTACATTATGAAATTGTAATACAATTGGAAGTAACAAAACAGGACAGCAGTAAAAGATAGCAAAAATGATACAAGAAACCAAGTACCTAGCCGATGACTACCTCACTTCAAAGGGGTGCTTGACAAGTTCTTCGTATAGCTCAGGTGGGAGGTCCCGCACAAGCGTAACAGCTATGCCAATGACAGGTAAGGCCTCCAACGGCGGGAATGTCCTAAGCAGGCGCATAGGGCTGTATGCGACGGGTATGTTAGATACGGGCCAGAACTTGTCAAGGCTACAATTCACCTTGAGGAAGCCATTACTTCATCCCGCATAAGCAATAGCTGAGCAATGACGCAGAGAACATTCAAGTGAACCCCAAACGCTAAGAGGAAATCCCATAATTGTAAGACTTGGTCAAGAGGAGGGGTGCAGGCACAAAGGGTTAAAACGGCTAGTTATCGGTTAGCGTATGAAAACCGACTATGCGAACAAAAGTTGACATACAAGGAAAGGCATAAATTTCAGCAGACAGGTTCTTAGATCTGAGATGCCCAAAGAGTTCAGGGTCGACAAACTGGAGACACTTGTCAAGGAGCTAAAAGATGGGCCTTAGACCAAGTATCCCATGAAATGACAATTTGAGACTTGGCACTAACCTTCAATCCGCGGTGCACGCCTTCCAATGTGGGCTGAACGTAAAGAGGACATGATTCTTCAATGAATTTGGCGAAGCAGAAAAAAGCTTCCATCTCTGATGGCATGGTATAGAGAAAGGGAGCGGCAAGGACATTCATTCCTTGCACATATGTGAAATCAAACTGTTCTGTTTCTGTTTCTTGCCTGTCTACAAAGGCATATTGAGCTTACGCCAAAGAGGATGCTGAGAAAGAGGATATACCATGACTTCGCCAGACAAAGGCATCTAACAGGCGTACTAGCATATCTTCTCGGACACGCTCTTTGAAACCCTTGTCTGTAGCCAGCGTCCTACCAATATGGTTAAGCGTACTCATCAGTGTATAGTAAGAAACAGCAATACCGGAACGTGTCATTCCTGATCTTTTCTCTCACTTCGCACGGTCCTCGAGAGACATAATACAAATAAGTATCTGTTGGAAGCTCGTTAACACGTAGTAGGATCTTCCATATCCTAGGACGAAGAGTGGGATCCTGCAGTTCAACTTAGACAATGAGGCTGAGCGCAGCAACAATTGCATACATACAACAGAAGATGGTATGCCCTCCACTAGTATCATACGGCGAAGCTTTTTCACGCCATCGTCTACTTCTCCGGTTGCCCGCGATTTTGAAACAGCCTTTGGTTGGCTGAGGAGTTTATTGAAAGAATGAGCAGCAGCAGCCGACATATGGTATCAAGTTTGCAGAGAGGTCGTGCCAGTCCACGAGGGTATATAAAAGTTTAGCGATACAAGTCGATTTATTGGTCCATAGACAAGTGTAACCTTTATTGCCTAGATAATGAGACGGCAGTTAAGGATCTGCAGATGTTGTTGGTGAACTTTGGAGATGGTTGACTTCAAGCCGAGCAGCACCGCCACACGTGGGACTGGGTCTATTGAGCCATTACATAACCCGCGATCACTTTCCCCCTAACAGTGCTTCGCGAGCAAGTCGCTGTCTACAAGTTACAACTACTAACCCCGCATTTCGCGTCCAGGAATAATTCAACTCTCGCCGCGTAATCCTTGCAATCGGCCTGTCAAATCTCCATCGTCGCAGGACTTCACTGGGCTGCAAACTAATATACTGTACTCCCCACCCAACATAGCGTTGGCATCTTCCTGAACTTTACCGCATGATTCGAAAATACTATTACTAGTTTTGACGCTTCTTCCGAGCAACATATGGATATACCTTTTCATTCGTCTGGGGCTCTGAGCAGAGCGCATTATACTATTGTTCGAAAGGTGGAATCTGCTCCAACCGTCCAGTCTGCGGACCAACACATATTCTTAGAAATCAAGTCAACACACATCCAGCTATCTCATCCCAAACTTACGCTTGTACGTACATCATACTTCAACTCTGTTCTTCGAGTGCTGAGCTGCAATGAAGGATAAATGCAAAGAATGTCTTGTTATTCTTCTCTACTGCTATCACACTGTCACTCCGGGATTCCTACCTCCAGACGCGTTCGATTTTGCATTTCCGCATGCCATAAATATGGCAGAAGCTGGGAGGACCATCGAGGAAAAAAGGCTAGGTCAGCTCTTATCACGTCGTCACGCAAATTTCTTCTCTTACAAAAGACATAGGGTACCTTGTTTGCTCTGAAATGATGCCTCTCGAGCATGAGCTTAGGCTCATGCTCATAAACACGCTAAGAAAGGTTCAAGCATCCATCACTACACTAATGAAGCTAGCTGACGTATTACTATAAGGATATTGAATCGGACGACATACCTCTGATATGTATGGCACTGGATAATCTCATCATTTCGCCCAATGAAGACGTTATTCCCGCCGTCCAGTCTCATTTGCACGATCTACTGGCGCACGACCAGTGAGTAAGCTTGACACTAATTATGACTTGATGTCCCGAGAGCCGACGTAATCTTTCACGCAGTCCGCAAGTGAGGCGAAGAACCTTGTTTGCTTTCAGAGCGCTCTCCACCTGTGACAGGGCTTTACTGGATCGAATACATGGATCTATCATCGATGCTTTGCGAGACCATGACTACTCTGTAGTCAAGGCCGCCTTGATACTCGCCGAAGGGTTCCCTAAAGTAAGGTCATGAGTCAAATGCCGCATATAAACCATAATACGACATTGAAGCTTTTATAGGATGCGCTTCTGTCCGCTGCGGTGAACGAACTTTTCAAAACCGAAGTGACAGACAGTAATCATATGGATGAAGATATAATCCTGAATCTTTTGCAAGCGTTTCGAAAACTGGAGTATGTTCTACTACATATTTCACCGGCCGATGAATGGACGCTCTAACCTTTACACAGGTTAACTGTTACGAGTGTTCCCTTGGTTTACGATATCTTGCAGAGAGCATGCCGAGATGAAAAAAGCAATGCCAGGTCGCAAGCTGTCATTCAGGCCGTCTTCGCCACCCTCAGCCAGATATCATCGTCCGTCTTGATTAACCTGGAAAAATCGACATCTGTGTCCTCTGTTGGTTGTATTCGCCATTTGCTTGTCTCACATAACCCGAACGATGTTCACCTATTTGTTGCTTGTCTCGAGCAATTAGAAGCCAGTTGTTGGGCAGGGACATCGCCCGAATACGAGCCAGTTCTAGACGCTTTGGAGTTTGAAAGAATCATGCAACTTCTCAATTATCCTGATGAGGAGATAGCCCGAAAGGTGTGTTTCCTTTTTCTTTTCGATGCAACCAAGGAACGGAGTGGAACGAACAAATTGTTATAGGTCCTGCGAGTGGTAAACAAAGTTGACCCCGCCATTTTAGAGGCACAAATTAGCCTCTTAATGGAGAAGGTCCCGGAGCCTGCTGAACGGGGGGCTTTCACTTCGCGTGTCCTCAATATTGCTTTTACTCGCTATGCTTTGGATGGGGGAGAATATGCAAGACAAGTCATTGAGCTAGCTAGGCATCTCGAAGCAGGCTTGAAAACTCAACCCGTCTTCAAAGAGGTGATTGAGCTTGCTCTGAACCATGCGCACTTATCAGGTTAGAACTATAATGTTTAACTTGCGCGCTGATCCTTACTTGCAAGTTATAGAGCACCCCGGATTTCTTACATCTTTCTCCGACTACCTTATAGAGCAGTTAATCAACGAACATAGTGTTCTGGGCCCGACTACCATGGTCATTGCAGCTGCCTTATTAACAGAAGTCGCGAAGGCTTTGCCGTCTCCCGGCCGAATTCTTTCTTCGCTGGCTTCGAGGTTGAGCGAATGTCCTAGTAAGTTGACAGTAAATCAACTGGCGGTTTTACTCAATAGCAACATAGCCATTGTCCAAGAACCATTATTGATCTCCATGATACGTTTGAGAGCTGAATGCAGTGAAGTTCCGGCATCTGTTGCTGAAGCAGTTAAAGGTCTTGCGCAGTCCAAACATCGTTCCACGAAATTGGTGGGCTATGTTTTTAACATGGATCTGTACGTCAAAACTCATTGATTGGGCTAGCGTTGCACACAATTTTTGAATTTCTATGAAGACAAGGAAGCCCTGATCCAAATAGTCAACAATCTGCCTTCTTCCTCTGTGAGTAACTCGCTTTGCCCGTCGTCGATTTCTCGACTCATGCAACTAGCTGCCTGACTTCTTGATTGCGTTGGAGAGCCACCGTCCTCCCCATTCATCCGAAAGCGTGCGATCCTCTTCCCCGTATTCTCGTTCTTCTTCCAGATCAACTCGACCAGTTGCATCGCTCAAATATGCAGCGTACGCCCAACCAGAACTCCCTCACACTGCCTTCAGGATTTCGGGAAGAAAACCGACTCCCCATCAAGGATCTTCAGATGGCACAGCGGGTGCTCTTCCGGATAGCACCAAACGCAACAGTCCTTCACTTTCTTTGAGTGCGGGACATCTGGCCTTGGCAAACTCATTCAATGACTTGCATCTGTCCGAAGAGCTTCACGACCCTTCTGGGCCGAACCACATACAACCGGAGGTAGGTGTGGCCTTGGCACAAGGAAACTCTAGAGGTTAACAGCCTTTCTCTGCAAGGCACGGACCGACCTTATCAACCTTGAATCTCCATTTACGATGGATGCCTCGATGCGTCATGAATCGGTGGAGTCGCTTGTAAGGGATGAAGACTTTGAAGAATTATGGAATTTGCACCAGGCGTCTTGTGATTTACGAGGATGGTGTAATACTCCGATAGATGACTTGACGAGACGGCTTCAAAGAGTGAAAGGGCGGCATCTCCGAGTGATTTCTGCTGATCTGGCCCCATTTATAGGTAAGACCGCCGTGCGTGTCGCAGAAAGTAGGATCATGCTGATAATTGACGATTCGAAGGAGAGCTTAAGGTGGAGATGATTGTGAACGGGCAGAAGGAACGTTCGAGCGCAATTTTGTTGCGGTTGCGTGAATCCGAGGAGGAGTCGTGCCTGTGGCGGCTGCGATGTAGCGACGTGAGGGCTGGAGAAGAAATAGAGAGGGTGTTGAGTTCGAGTTAATGCGATTGGTGGGATCAGCGTGGGAAGTGATATTGAGATTACATAATTGAGTGCTAGACAGAAAATTGTAGGGAGAGCGGGGGCCGCTTCTTGTCGTTGACGTTCACAATCTATGGTTGTTTCTTTTCTACTGTAAGTCCCATTGTCCTCTTCTACTCGCAGCAACCATCTCATTTCTTGCAGACTGACACATCAAGTTGGCAATATTCTATTCGGACCACTTGCTTTCCCCCTCGTCGACACAGACCGCCCTCCTTAAGGCCCAAAGGTGCTCATACTAGGATACGCACCAACCTAGCTCGATATTCAACTCTATACAACCCATGGGATAATTCCGATATCTTCTTCAATCTGGTTCCTCTCTCCAGGTCTCGCGCTCCAAGGACACTTTCTCCTATTCACGCCGTCATCGATCAACATACAAGATAAACCAGGGAAACACTACTCTTTATAAATCATAGACACCACCATGAACGTACTCAAGAACCCTTCATTCTTCCGACCCGCCAGCCGTCCTACTTCGCCAGGTCCCGCTGCCATCCTCCCCCGTCCCGAGTCCAGCCAGGGGCTTGAACGCCAATCGCGTCCTGCCACCAAATTGTCGCTGAGCAACTTCATTCGTCAAACCCCTTCCCAGTCTCCCGCCCCGCCCCCAAACCATGCCACTCTCATCCAAGACGGATCTTACCTCGAAATGCTGAGTCTAAAACTCAGTGAGGCCGTTTCCAAAGCTTTAGCGCAGCCCGCAGGCGGTACTTCTGTGTTGAACGATCAGACGGGTGGGAGGCGTCCTATTCCTCAAGGACGTGGCTTAGCACTGGGCTCATTGATTGCTGGGTGAGTCTGTTTCATTCCAGACCAAGGACTGCGTTGATGACGATATCACCAGGGAGCTCCACGCTGTTCAAGATAATGCACACCTTTACAGGGCTGTTCTCCGCTCCTTGCAACGCCCGCTAACCGTGTTGCTTACCAATTTATCCGGCCAACTACTTCCCGCGCTTTCGTCTCCGTCTTTCCACGCTGTACCCACCATCAACAATCAAATGTCATTCCCAAACGGTGTTCAGCAGTATGCGTTATCGGTCGCTAAATTCTGCGAGGAACTTTTACAAGTCTTCGATGAATTGGGTCTTGGAATAGACGCCGATGTACGGGGAGACGGCTTGAAAGCCATACGGGATGGAATTGTTTCAGTCGTGAACCGAGTAGTCAACCCATTCGTTGCATCTATCCGAGCCGAGCTACTGCCACTTATCGAAGCTTTGGAAAGTCCAAACAACTCGATTGCCAAAGTTCAACCAGGCGCCAAATCCAGCATTGTTTACCACCCGTCCGTGGTATCATTACAGGCCCTGATGCCTGTGTATGCGCGAGCGCTCGCAGGTAGCACCACATCTATCATTTCTCAAGCTACCCTTGCAAGCCTCCTTATTTCCATTCTATGGAAGGCCATGGTTGCCCTATCCCATCGAGTTGACTTCAAGCCTTCTCCCTTGCTTTCGGCCGAAATGTCTGCCAAAAAGCGTCGTGGTTCCCCATCAACCTCTACTACGCCTCCAATGACTCCGCCGCCGGGAAGGTTTATGATAAAGTTGCCGCCATCACGCCCTCCTTCACCGCCATCGGTCGTAACTTATGTGTCTGCGGCAGCTGATTGCAAAGCGCTGTATGAACTGTTGGTGACGCTACCTCGTCCAAACTCTGAGCATGATTCTACTCGCCTTGCCAGAGAAGCAGTAGACGAAGCTTATGAAGGCCTTAAAGCGCTGCCTGCTCTTCTGGACGCCGTCCAGAATGATCGGGGACGCAGTGAAGTTTCCCCTGGTCACTTAATTCAACTCACTGCCGATATACCTTCTCTCATCGCACTCCCCATTATTCTCCGTGCTTTGGGTGGACCAGGTACTTCGTCGGTTGCTACGATATTGGGAATATCGGATGAAGAATATAGGAAAGCCTGCTTGAGTGGCTTCAGCCGCGCAGAAGAATGCTCTATTGCGGTTGCGCAAAGAGTCCTGGAGGTTCTACAAATGAACCCCGAGTCGAACAAGATTGTCATCCGGTGGCTGGAGCTGGAGCTGGCTGATATCGAAGAATCAATGACTGAGAACATGTAATTTCATTAGAAGGTTCCTTTTCTCCCGTGGACAATGGGTTTTGCTTCTATCTCTTTTCATTTTATCTTTGCTATATCCCTTTCTTTATTATTCGACATTGCTGTAGGACGGTAATTTATGTCCTTCATGTCATGATTTATTAAGTCAAGTCACTTAGATACCAGAATCATATTTCGTATTTCGTCGCACCATCTAGATGTCTTATTTGTATGAAGTAGCAGATGCACGGTGTAGCCTTTCTATGGAAGCAGGTTTCAGACGCTGTCATAATGTGGTCCCGTCTACGAAGCACCTATTGTAAAGGTTCGTCCACGCACACGAGAAGCATCAGCACACCTAGTTACTAGTACTAATATCACACCGTCTTAAGTATCCGAAGACATACTATACAATAGCTCATACATTTGACAACAAATCGATACAGTTATTACATGCCAAGACAGCGAAGTGGCCCCGGATTCGAGAGAAGACTACCACGAAATGTCTGGTTGGGAATTCGAAATCAGCGCCGTGAGCAACAGAGCAGAAGAAAGATATGAACCTGTTTTAAGTTTCTCCCTCCTCGTCTCACTCATAAGAAGGGCCGCGTGCCTATCCAGAATGTCAATGTAAGGCTTCAGGGACGTTTTCTCCCAATCTACAGCCATAAGTTCAACATGGTAAGTCGAAGCGAAATGCCTTTCGATACGAATGCACGCACCGGAGTGAATCTCTTTGCCTTGGTTCTCTGCGTCTCCCGTCTCATCCAACTCTTTCAACAGCTGGTGTACAGTAGGCACACTGACAGGATCGAAGTTTTCAATCATATCAACAGTGAGAGGTACGCAAACACGTCCAGTGGATGGATGGATGCAAAAGGGTGCTTTGAGAAGATGGTTCCGGTGTTTTGATACTTCGGCATCAAGTCGAGGGTATGTGTAGTTGAGGATGATATCTTCGGCTATCCACATCGGGGGGTGCTGTCGAATGAATCAGTACAAGTGGGCAAAACATTGTGGTTGGTGAGGCGCACCTGTTGTTTATGGACGATCTTTAACAAGTCATTCCATTTGTCTTGCGAGGACCGTGTAGGGTTTGATTCCCATTTCTTTCTCAAAGAACTAGCGATGCTTGAATCCTGGATATTTTTCAGGAGTTCTTCGTAGCCATCCTCAGACTTGAAGCAGTTCTGGTTATCCAATATGAGTCCTCCAAAGACCTTCTTCAGGTATTCCAAAGAATTCCTGCAGACATCCATAAGCAATATGTCAATTCACAAGATAAAATCAATCAACGAACTGTAAAGAAGGCGGCAACTTTCCGCCAATGCGAATATTCAGCTTTCGGCTGCTTTCTTTCCCTCCTTGGAGCACCGTCAGGTAGCCAACTAGCGCCTTCCTTTGCTGATCTGTCAGTGCCAGGGCATCGTGGTCGGATATCCACAAGTGAATACCACGTCGTCCGGAATAAACCCATAGCAGCTTCTCATATCCAAAATCCTCGCGAAGGGATTGGTCCAAAACGCGAACTGCAACTGCGATGAAGCCCCAGCATTTCTTGCAGATATCAGCATTCGAACAACACGTCCTCACAGGATCGTAGTCCGTCATATCGATATCGAACACGAGTTCGCGCAAGATGGGATTGAACATCGCAGGTCGGACAGTTTTCCTGTCTCTGGGCTAGTTGACTTTGGTTAGGAATCTTGGGTGTATGATAGAAGGAGTCAGGCGTACCCGAGCCGAGTATACAGGCCCTATTTCGAACCGCGTTGGATTCAGTTGACAAACTTGCTTTTTCAACTCGTCCGCCGTGGTGAATGAGTTATATCGCAGATACACATCTCCAGCGAGCGTGAAAGCAAATTCGCGTTGGGTAAACAGTCGACTTGGCGAATGCTCGTGGTTCAGCCAGTTGAAGATGGACTTGAAGGGGTATAAACGTCGGTAGTAGGTGAGCATGACCTCTGTGTTAGCCATGCTTATGAGTCGTGTTTTGGTAAAATATGGTGGATAGGCGTACCTGGCGAAGGTTTCTCCATTTCCGTGGTATCTGGCATGGCTTTGCACAAGAAAAGGACAAGTGAGACGCGGGTGGTTGAGTTCGAGTGGGTGCAAATTAGTACAACCAAAATCTGAGCATTGTCGCGTCTGTCACATCACATGGTGGGGTATAATTTGTGACCCCCTCCATGCGACTGCTCTCTGGCAACTTTCAAATTCCGAGTCCTCTCGTCTCGCATGTCCATATGTTGATCCTGCTATTTTCTGGACTTCGAAGGTAGTCAGCTGCTTCTTGGATATTTGTATATGGGTATATATTGACTCTTCATTATATCTCAAGCAACTCTTTGGATGAAGAAGCACAACCGTCTATCGAGGTCCCAAACTGTTTAGGCTTCCTGTTGACTGAAACGTTATCTACACGAACATGAAGATGTATAACTACATCGCCCGATGGCATACAGAATTGCAGTACGGATATGAGGTCTTCCCGCATGCTATCCTCACCGGGCCCCGGCAACCCTGGCCCCCACACACCAGAATTGATTATGGTTCAGTACTAGCGAAAACCAAGCTGGCTGCTGATGTAGAATCAGCTGTCAAGGAATCATACATCCTCCGTAGGAGTACACCGTATGGTCTTGATAGATTCGTGCATTTAATCAGTCTGACTGACCCACTTCCTGGTTTTAGCTTGCTCGTATTAAAGCGACAAGATACTTCAGGCATATGCAACAAACCCAGGCTTCTGGGAAACCTGAGGCTCTTTCTGGAACCTTGCTGCTTGTCGCCAGTCTTAACGTTATGTACACACACACTGCCCACATACCTCGCAACACACTTGCCGGAATTGGTAAGTAGTGTTGGGCGTGCATTTGATGGTGCACTGCACTGACCATGTCAGCACCACACCTGCTTGTCGTCTGTCTTGTATTAGCCTGCCTTATTCATGATATGTATGTCATAGTACGACCCCCTGACACACTTCTCCCCGTGTTCTAACGGATGGTTTTGACGTTTACCACATTGACTTACTTACATTGGCAATTGGGCTGCAATATGGTTTGTAGCCCAACACTAAGATTTCTACTTATGCACACGCCAACTTGACCTTCCAGCGAAAAGGGGGTTGAGTACCATTTAGCGGCCAGCGGCGGCACCTCTACCACCCAAAGTCCGCAACAATTCTGTTCTAATTTCTGCATTGCCCATTCTAATTGACCTAGACTCTTGCCCTTAGCATGGCTGCCATGGACTTATACATACCTCCATCAGAATCGTGTCTAAGCAATCTACATACATGCCTCGAGGCTGAAGGTTCGGAGTCGACCGGTCGCATGTGTAAGATCATGAGGCAATGTGTCAATAATACCAGGTCGTTGGTATGTAACTTCCCAAACATCATCATTCGCCTCTTTATGGCACCTGCATGGATGATGGACCCCTCGCAAGAATGTCATGTATTCGATTCCGAGCTGACTGACGGCCAATGGCGCATGTCGTCGTGCAGGCTGCCGCATACGTTCTCGATAGAAATTATTCTATACGACGCCCTCTACGAAGTGTTAAGCAAACTCGCACACTTCTACTGCTCCTGACAGAGAAGCTTCTAGATTCGAACCTAGTCCGACCGAACTAGAAATACGACAAGGTCATACCACCACATTCTGCAATATCTCATATGCAGGTTTCACGTCACCGCGTCATTCGAGATGTTTGAAAGCATCGCATTTCATTCAAAAACGTGAGAACAGGAAGAAAGCACAAGTCCAAATATCATATCAAACGTTAGGTAAAAGTACAAGAGAATGCAGGTGATGGAGGGGCATAACATGTGAAGGTTGAGAATAAGACGGAAAGTAGGGGTAGGTAGTTGAAAAATACGATACTTTGTAGAGGAAGATATCCAGGGGTGGATATATATCACAAAAGATATTTGGTTCATTACGAGCATGAATAAATCGTTCAACCGACAAGAGGCGCACGCTCCTCGTCGCTGAGGGAGATCCTTCCGTTGCGAGAGCGGTAGAACAGACCAATGGCGCCCTTGACGACCCAGATAAGAGCGAGGATAGCGAATACAAGGGAAGACCAGTGGACGAAGCCGGAGGAAGTCTGGTGTGCGAAGATGGCCCAAAGAGACCAGGCAATGGCGATGGAAGCGGGGAGATCACCTTCTGGGGTAGAGAAGGCGTAGGTTGCTGCGGTACCCTCGAGGAAGAAGCTATAATGATGGGAAAGGGCGGTTAAGTAAGATGAAGTGATAAATGAATGAATGAATGAATGAGAATGCTTACAGGCCAAGGAAGACAAAGACCTTGGTCCAGATACCTGCACCGTGGTGGTAACGACTGACGCCAAATGCGTCAAAGGCAGTCACAACAACAAGAACGGTGGTCCATCCATGGTAAAGAGAGAAAGGAAGGTGGATGAACATCTCGTCACCGAAGGACTCAGCGGTGTGATGCTTTTTGACGATGTAGTAAATGTGAGTCACAGCCGAGCTGACGAAGAGAGAAAAGATGAAAGCTATAGGTATGGTAATTAGTATGTGGAGGAAAGAGAACGTAAGGAAGAGTAATACCAATGATGTAGTGGTGAGTAGACCAGAGGTTGACGTAGATAGCGTTGAGGACACCAAGGAGAGGGAAACGCCATGAGATACCGTCGATGATCGTCTTTTTGCCGTTGGGGAAGAACTGGTAGATGACAGTGCCTAGGAGGAGAAGGTGGATGAGGGACCTATAGAAGAGAGAATGAGATATGCTGCGGAATGAGACCAAGCTGCACGGACCATATGAGGAATGCCCAAGGAGCAGGAGTGATGTAGGTCTCCTTGCCATAGTAGTAGATGGAGGAAGGAGAGGCTACGGTATAGATATTCGAGCCTAGGAAGACAAAGTAGACGATAATGTTGATGATTTTGAGGAGGATGCCATCTTTCCAGGAGTCTGCCATTGTGGATGGGAGAGAGAATGAGTGCGGAGAGACGCAGCAGACAAGGTTTATGTACCATACACGAGGTGACGTACCTATCAGGTGACATGACGCCACCCTTCGAGCGCACTCCCCTATTCGCGACCTGCGAGTGCGACTATCACCTCAAGATCCGGATATGACTATAGTCCTTTCGTCATGGCCCCCAATGACTGTACAAAATGCCACAAATCAGACAGGATGCTCAATGGAACCAGTCTACTTCTCCAATGTATAGCTTGTACCCGCTTTTGGCACCATAGTCCGTTCCTCATCACTCCTTGGCATTCACACTCCTTACTTTCTTCTTACATAGGATGCCATCGACCTCCAGTCCCAGACCGAGACCTCGTCAATATTCTCAGCCGATTTAAAAGAGATCGCGAAAGTGGAAACCAGAATCCTAAATTTCACTGGACATGCGCTGCTTGTATTGCTGCAGACGACGACATCCAGATCATAGAAGCACTCCCTGTAAAGCCTGCTACTGTCATCGAAATTGACGACGACGAGGAAGATGCGAAGCAACCAAGACCGATAGCCACAGGGTCAGCTTCTGCCTCGGTAAAACCGTCCCAAATCATTGCTACGCCTGCAAAGGCTACTATCACCGCTTCAAGTGTCATTAGCTTGTCCGATGAGGATGATTCAGACGACCCAACGCCTAAAGCATCTTCAGCACAGGCTGGAACGCAGCCTAAAAACTCATCTACGTCCTCCCCAACGCCCTCGGTCATCCGTTCATCATCCACGTATAAGGACCCGACTACGACTCCATCACAACGCTTGGACGTACATCGCATTCCTCAATTAAAAGTCGTATCGCATAACCCTCGCACGGGAATATCGATCGTTGACGACCCTCTTCCCTTCTCTCATGATCCTAATCCTAAACCAACGCCCGCACCCAAACAGCTACCGGTCCTCCCCGCCCAGGCAGCATCGACACCTACATCCTCTTCCCGTCCTGTCTCCGCTCCAACGTCAACCTCGACTTTGGCAGTCCAGTCCCCTTCCGCGCTCGTTGTACCCACTGTTTCCCGATCACCGACTGAGGTCCCATCCAGCGACACCGCTCCCACTCCCATCGAAAATGCATCTCCAATAACAACCACATCCCATGGGCCCAACTCTGCCCGTCAACCTTCGGCGCGCCCTGCTTCTGCGCAGTCCGGACATGCCATCAAACAAGAACAGCTGGAAGCTTCTCTGCGAAGAGAAATGGACATGGACCTCGACGCGGACGTAGACATGGACGCAGGCTCGGGCGAAGACTCGGACAGAGAAACTGTCAGCAGAATGGGTCATCTTCATATTGGGCCAACAGCCCCGCCGGTTCAAGCAGCCCAACGTCAGCCCTCCGTCTTCGATCCCAACCCAGAGGAGTCAGACCTCCTCCTACAGGACTGGATCAACGGGCGACATGTGCATGGGGAATACGGTCCTGATGCATGGGACAAGTTGGCCGTGCTAAAGAAGAATGGTAAGCGCCCAGGCCAAAGGAAGAAATCCAAAGCTCGTAGTTTGGCTGTGATGCTAGGCTCTGCACCCTCGAGCACGACGAAGACCATGTTCGAGTTTTCTGTGAGCGTCTGGATGCAAGAGAAGATTGAATCACTCAAGATGTACTAGAGCATCGTGTACTATACCCATGTTGATAATATACCCCTCAATCGTTTGGTTTGTAGGTAATGATATGCCCTTTTCTTGTTCGAAATCATCCATTAATAATCGATTGGTATAAATACAATAAAAATGCATGGTGAATCATCGACCCTTGGTCCCTTTCTATAGCTCGGTATGGTCAAAATAATCATCGTCGTCTCCTCCCTTATTACCAGCATCCGCATACAGCTTGCTAGTGATCGGGTTCACCTCCGTCTGCAGCTCCGCCAACTTCTCCTCCAAATCCTCCAAGCTCGCGTCCCGTCCATTCTCATCCACCCAATCCGATCCCTCCTTCAGGATATCCTGCAACTTCTTCTTGTCGGCCTTGGACAATTTAGCGGACATACCCGTCTTCGCGTCCTTATCCGCCAGCTGAGTTTTCAGTCCAGACACAAACGCCTGAAGACTGTTCAGCGCCTCCGTCCGTTTCTTGTGCAGCTGGTCCTCGGCAGCAAACTTCTCGCCCTCAGCGACCATCCGCTCAATGTCCTCCTGACTCAGACGACTCTTGTCTTTCGCGATAACGATCGACTCGGATTTGCCCGTTCCCTTGTCCACAGCGCTGATCGTCATAATCGAGTTCTGGTCCAGCTCAAACGTCACCTCGATCTGCGGGACGCCCTTGGGCGCAGGCGGGATGCCCGTCAAGTCGAACTCGCCGAGGAGGTGGTTGTACTTGGTCTGCCCGCGCTCGCCCTCGAACACCCGGATCGACACCGTGTTCTGGTTGTCCGCCGCCGTGGAGAAGATCTGGCTCTTCTTGGTCGGGATGACCGTGTTGCGGTTGATGATGGGCGTGAAGACGCCCCCGGTGGTCTCGATACCGAGCGTGAGCGAGTTCACATCGAGCAGGAGGACGTTGTTCAGGTCGCCAGTCACGCCGGCGAGGATTCCACCTTGGACGGCGGCGCCGTAAGCGACTGCTTCATCAGGGTTGATGCTCCTGGATGGCTCTTTGCCAAAGTACTCCTTGAGGAGCTGTTGGACTTTTGGAATTCTCGTAGAGCCACCGACGAGGACAATCTGTCAAGGATAATAATGAGAAAGAATGACCATGAGGATGATAACATCGTGGACGTACCTCGTCGATCTCACTCTTTTTAACACCAGCATCCTTCATCACCTGCTCAACAGGCTTCATGGTCTTCTTGAAGAGTGCCAAGTTCAATTCCTCGAATTTGGCCCTGGTCAGAGTATCTGAAAAGTCCTGCCCGTTCTCGAAGCTCTCGATTTCAATCTTGGTGCTTTGCTGAGTAGACAGGATCCTCTTCGCGTTCTCGACCGCCTTCTTCAGTTTACCCATCGCCCTCTGGTTCTTGCTGACGTCGGTGTCCGTCTTCTTCTTGTACTCCTTAACGAAGTAGTCAATGACTTGGTTATCGAAATCTTCTCCTCCGAGATGGGTGTCTCCAGCGGTAGCGAGCACCTCGAATGCACCGTCTTCGATGGAGAGTAGGGAGACATCAAAGGTGCCTCCTCCGAGATCGTACACGATAACCTTGGACTCTTTGCCTTTCTTGTCTAATCCATAAGCGAGTGCGGCAGCGGTGGGCTCGTTGAGAACACGGAGGACAGTGAGACCAGCGATTTCACCGGCGTCCTTGGTTGCTTGACGCTGAGCGTCGTTGAAGTCTGTCAAGCAATAATTATCAGCCTTTATCGAGAGACTGGAATTAAGAGGTAGCTTACAGGCAGGGACAGTGATGACGGCGTGGGTGACACTGTGGCCAAGATATGCCTCAGCAGTCTCCTTCATCCTTCCAATGACCATAGCGCTGATTTGCTCAGGAGTCTAGTAAACAAAATTCACATGAACACGACGACGAGCGTCATGTAAGATCTCGAAAACTTACGAATTCACGAGACTCGCCCTTATATTTGACGTTGATGATGGGCGTCCCATTCTTATCCGTCACCTTGAAGGGAAGATGCTTGAGATCCTTTTTGACCGCCGACTCGTCCATCTTGCGTCCAATTAGACGCTTGGCGTCGAATACTGTGTTTTTGGGGTTCGTATGGAATGCATTCTTTGCGCTGTCACCGATGCTAAGGAGAAAGAAAAGCATATGTGAGCCGACAACGCTTCGCGAACACAAGAACAAGTAGAACGTACAGCCTCTCGTCTCCGTTGAATGATACCCATGATGGTGTGATTCTGTTTCCTTGGTCGTTTGCGATGATTTCGACGTGTCCTCCTTTATACACGCTGCAAACGTCATAAGCAATCGTGGATGAAACAAGGAATGAAAGAAACATACCCAACACACGAATAACTAGACACAAGGGTAGATATCAGTTCAAGATGCGCATATACTCGTCTGTCTGCTGTCGAACTTACGTTGTACCAAGATCTAGAGAGTCAACTTCATGAGTACACGTCGAATCATTCACGGCGACCAGACGTACCAATTCCGATTACAGTTCCATACTCTGGATGCGCCTGTTCCTCAGCTTTCGCTGCAACGGGACACAGAAGGACAATCGAGACAAGTAAGAGAAAGGCGAACGAGAAGGACGCCAGCAAATTTCTGCTCTGAGAACGCGTCGGATGCTGAGCACCGCGAATTCGTGTTGAAGGAGACATGGTGGTAATGCTCCAGTGATCAAGGTTTTCGGCGTAAGCGCGAGCTCCTTTCCTCTCTCAGGCTTTAATCGTTCGCTAACAAGGAGAAAAGAAAAAAGGAGGCAGGTGGTTAGAGTACAACTCAAGAGAGAACGTTAATAAGCATTTTATATATTATTGATGGACCTAAAAAGCCACGTATTTGATGCTGATTGCGACAACAACGCGATGAGCTACTTGAAACGTGTTCGTAGACGACAGATAGACGTGGCTTGGTGTCGATGATGGTGACAAAGGTCCCCGGAGGTCAGCGGGCGCGCCGGACGGGGCTCACTTGGTGACGAGCACTGCCACGCACTCTTCGATCCAAGCGCCCACAACCTCTGCCTAATTGATTTTCCTAATATGCACAGGAGCCCCTAACTTTAGCCAGGACTAGAACAGTACTGGAACTCGACTTCACATTTCTTTGCAATCTTAGTTGCACAAGTTGGGCACGACCTGGCACAACTTTATCTCTGGCGTAGGTGTAGACCTATTGAGGAGGCTTTCAGTGGAACACGCACCACGTTGCGCGTGCTGCTACATATGTTTCTTCTCATCTCGATTGTGGTGTATTACACGTCGGCTCGCACCCATCTTACACGTACGCAAGAGACTATGCATTGTGCATTCCACTGTCCTAGAAACGTGTATCTAATGTACACCGAGTACCGATTATGTATATATAGTGTCCACTTAGAGAGAAATGGGGAGAAAAAGAAAACCTATGAAGTACGAATACACTACTCTACAATCTTACATGAAACCTTTACACCTGCGGGCCCGCCAGCCTGACCTTCTCATCGACATCCTTCTCGTACAAGGCAAACGCCTTGGTGAACATGCCAGCAAGCTTCCTGAGTTCCTTCTGGAATGCCTCCTTGTCGGACCAAGCAAGTGAAGGGTTGAGAAGCTCCCGAGGAACGCCTTCGAGGGACGTAGGTATTGAGAGATTGAAGGTGTCAAAGTTCTCGAAATCTGCCTTGGCAAGCTCGCCGGAGTGCACGGCGTCGACGATGCGACGGGTATACTTGAGAGGGCAGCGCTTGCCTGTACCGAATTTGCCGCCGGCCCAACCGGTGTTAATGAGCCAGCAGTTGACTTTGTGCTTAGCCATACGCTCAGCAAGCATCTCGGCATATCTTCCAGGCTATTGGGACTATCAGTATCGCGAGCATTGGCACATATTCGCAGGTAACTTACGTGTAGGACGATGAAGGGTGCACTGTAGCAAGTTGAGAACGTAGGAATGGGTTCGAGCACACCGTCCTCAGTACCAGGCGTTTTTCTAATCAAGAATTAGTCTCCAAAAGTCGTAATAGAAACAGGGGTAGAAGCTCACGAGGTGTAACCCGCCAAGAAGTGGTAGCTGGCTTGCTCAGGTGTGAGTCGGCTGACGGGAGGAAGCACTCCAAAGGCGTCGCAAGTCAACATGATGATGTTGGTTGGTTGGCGATCGACGATGCAGGGGATGAGTGCATTAGGAATGTATTCAATAGGATACGCGCAACGAGTGTTCTCCGTGATGCTGACATCGTCGTAGTCGGGGGCGCGGGTGAGGGGATTGTACACGACATTTTCGAGGATGCTGCCGTACTTGATAGCGTTGTAAATATCGGGCTCTTTTTCCGCAGACAGGTTAATGCATTTGGCATAGCATCCGCCTTCAATGTTGAAGACGCCAGTATCGGACCAGACATGCTCATCATCACCGATGAGGAGACGGCGAGGATCAGCCGAGAGGGTAGTCTTTCCAGTTCCAGAAAGACCGAAGAAGAGAGTGACATCACCATTCTCAATGCCCACATTGGCAGACGAATGGAGGGAAAGTTGGCCAAATTTGACGGGTTGCAAGTAGTGCTAGAAGTTATGAAATTAGTAAAGCTTCACGATACAGCCCTAGTTGCCGTTCATACCATTACGGAGAAAACGCCCTTCTTCATTTCTCCGGCGTACTCTGTGCCGAGAATAACCATTTCCATACGTTTGAAGTTGATCTCTACCGATGTAGTAGAGCTCATTCCTTTGGTGAAGCGATTAGCTGGGAATTGGCCGGCATTGTAAATGATGAAATCCGGTTCTCCAAAGTCAGCGAGTTGCTCCTCTGTGGGTCGGATAAGCATGTTGTGCTAGAAACGCGCCGGCTTATCAAAAGTATGTCAGGGAAATTTTCAGATGAAATGACATACCATGAATAAAGCATGATAGGCTCGGGCACAGATTACGCGGACCTTGATTCGGTATTTTGGATCCCACTGCAATGGCGTGATCAGAAGCAGAAAACAAAGGAAGCTAATAAAACATACGCCAGCATACCCATCGAACACGTAGACATTGTCCCTAGTGTTCAGGTAATCGATGGCACGTTCACGGTTGATTTCGAAAGTGTCTGCAAAAGCTGTCAGGGCGAGGGTGTCGTTAAAGGAGGATTGACCTACGTTCGTCCATCTTGATGTTCACAGAACCCCACCAGATGTCATCCTTGCTGGTGTCTTCGTAGACGATGCGCTTGTCCTTGGGACTGCGACCGGTTTTCTTGCCGGAAAAGTTAATGAGAGCTCCGGAGGAGGAGATGATAGCTCCTTCGTTGCGAATGGCGTCCTCATAGAGAAGCGCGACGGGGGCATTGCGCTTTATCTGAATGCGATCCATGTCGAAGCCAGCTTGGGAGAAGTACTCGAGATCCCGACCAATGACTTGAGTAACATTATGAGGCAAAGGACCAGGAAAGAATAATATAGAGAAAACATACGATTTGAGAACTGCTCATGGTCATGGGACTGGGCGTAGTTCTTGTGGAGGATGTGGGGGGTAACATAGGGGGTATGATGGGGCAGAACCATTTTCGAAAATGCGGGGTAGAGCTGAGCGGAAGACGTTAGATTTATATACGGTAGAAAATATTAAGATCCGCTGGCGTGCGAAGTATGTAAGCGGGGTGTCAGGAGACAACTTACGGGTGGCTGGATGAGGGTCTTTGGCTTTATAGCGCTAACGAGCCGCCTCCACATCCCTCGATCCTCCGCAATCCTAATGGAATCCTGGCCGAAATCACAATATTGCCTGCCGGTCTTGTCCGTGCACTGTCCCGTTGCGCTCTCCTTGTCCTCCGTCACTGCCTCTCCGCACGGAACTAGCACTAATGCTTAGGGCGTAAGGAATAATGATGAGCTATCATTCTTTCCAGCTACGTATCCAGCCACAGCGACGGCAGAACTCATTCACTTACCCAGGCTATCACATGTCCCGCACTCTCTATAAACAGCACTCGCCCAGATTGGCCGCCCCCTCTCATCCGTCGGGTACCCGCCATCCTTGGATTCCACTCTATGTATCTCGGATTCTTTCTCTTTCTTCCTTTCCCGGAAATCCACCCTACTATTGGCTTGGGCTTTAAGCCAGAGATCGTCTCTCGCTAGTCAGGATGAGTGCTAATGTCAGTTTCTCCCTTCCTTGATGATGTCGTACTCAAGTCTCTCACTGCCCGAGACCTAAAGCGCGTCCAGGATCTCCATGTGAGCGCCTAGTCTTCTGACAACTGCTGCCCGATCATTCAACTCCATGTAGTCCCTAATATTGCCTGTCCGATATCCAACGTCGTTTTTCCTCCAACTCTTGGTTATTCCGAACAGGACCTGCTTCGTTGCCTATAGTCAAGGGCACCCCGTTGGATTCATTTCTGCAGCAATTCAGAAACCCATTAAATGTTTCACCTTCTCGCCTCCCGACAATCACCCCCTTGTTGTTCCGCCTGAATTTCAAGACAGTCCTGCAGTCCTATCAAGCAGCCAACCCATCGAAATTCTTACTCTCGGAGTCCTTCCAGCATGCCAAAAGTGCGGTCTCGCGCGACGCCTCGTCCATTTCCTTGTTGAGAGCGTCCGGAAGGAATCGTCGTGTGCCACAAATTCATTCGGTGGTACACTCATTTACGCCAACGTCGCAGCTTCTAATACCCAAGCCCTCGAATTCTACGAACGTATTGGCATGGTCGTTTTCTCCGATGTTATCAGGAATCTTTATCGGACCCTATCTTCTGGCTCTCGAGATGCGTATCTCGTCGCCGGCGTCTTATGATCGCTTCTTTTGAATTTGCGACATTTCAACGATATTGGATCATGGGAAATCCAGGTCAAAACTGTAGTAGTAGTTATGTATGTACAAGTATCACTTTCGGGATTGTACCATGTAAATAGATACCACATGGATGCTTGTTCTAATCGATTCCTGTAAGCCTCCATCACCAATTAGACGCGTCGGGATAGTTAATTGAATCACGTGGAGCGCGCGTCTGCGTGACAGATCGCGTCGTCGAGCGTTGACTACTTTCACCTCAAGTCCAACTATCACCTTCGAGGTCGCGAACAAAGGAAAACCGCAGAGGATGCTGCCTATGAGGCCACTTGGGCCTCGTTCTACCCTACTGAACCATACATTCCCCGCATTTTACGCCTGCTACCTACTCAAATCCTTGCAACCAGGTTCGACCGCGTAAGCCTCCAACAACGTTCTTTCCTCGAGGAAGAAGTCCCTGAATTTCATATTAGGGTCTACATAGGGAGCACACCATCTCCTCCTCGCAGGATCAGGTACTGATCCTGGAATCTGAACGTACGCGGGACTCATAAAGTCATACAGGCAACACAACGGCGAGCTCACGCAAGGTGCAAGGAAAACCAAGGCAAAGAGGCCATGGGAAATGCAAATGATAGTCCATGGATTTCCATCGCGGCTGGTGCGTATATAACTCTTATTTTCTATGCACTGAGCTCATGGAGTCATATCGTAGGCTGCCCTTAAGTTTGAATGGGCCTGGCAACATCCTCAGAAGTCTCGGTATATGCGCGACAAAGATGGCCCTCTTTTCCCTCGCGCATCCAGAAAACTTAAAAAGAACATTTCGTACGTGTCGCCGTTCCATTACTATGTTTCGCGGATGCCTAATCGTAACATTACTGCTGCAGAATAGTCCGGACCATGGTCTGTACAAATCCGTTCAACACATGGCCACTTCACGTCAAGCTATTTACAGAAGAAGCGGTCAACGGATGGGAAGCTGCATGCAAGGTTAAAAATTGCCCTGCTCTTCCACCCGGTTTTACATATTCTATCGAATTGGAGGGTGTAAATGGCCAGTCGGGCCATTCTGGATCCGGACGTCAAGGTCCAATAGATGTGGAAGATAGTAAGTTCTCTGCCGGTCATTGTATAGAGAACTGACCTTCAATGGTTTGCCATCGTTTTAGCCGAATTCACTTCTGCTATTTTGGAGAAAAGTGCAGCCCTTCTCTCATCGGGCCGTGCCTTACACTGTTCCGTGTGCAACGAACCAATTGAAAACTACTCAACGGTGCGTTGCTCATGAAAATTAAAACTTCGCGACCTTTCTCATAGGCTCTTCCTCCAGGACTTTCTAAGCAACGCCCTATGCCCTTCCCACAGATGCAATGCCGTTTCGCATTTGCGCTGCCTGGCAGAACACTTTATGAAAGAACGACCCGAAACCGGTACTATAGTTCCCAGAGGTGGTCACTGCAAAACATGTGGCGATTACACGCTGTGGGGGGATGTTATACGTGGCTGTTACCGTAGAGCTCCCGCTACAGCAAAGGACGGAGCCGATTCAACCCTTACGGCGGATGATTTGTTCGTTTCCGACGATGATGACGAAGTCACACCAAAGAAGCAAAAGAGAACATCAGAACGGCGTTCCACAGCTAAACTTACAAGAGCATCAAGGAAAAAGGCCAAAACAAAGGACATACCACAAAGTAGCGACTGTGAATCGTTTGATTTCACGAACATAGTCTCCAGTTCAGACAGCGAAAGTGCGGTTACTCCCGTCAAGCGACGACTCGGACGATCACCCAAGAATGTAACCCATGTAGTCGCAAAGATTCCTAAACCCAGGTCCAGATCGGCTTCCCCGTCTCTGAAAGACAGCAGGGTTGTGAGGGGAAAGGCAGAAGCTATTCCTATCAGTGCTTTGCTGGCTCTTGACAATAACATAAATATCGACAACAAAAAAGATATCATGCCCACGAAGAAAAAATCTCGAGTTGCTAAAGCGCCCGCGTCCCATCTGCCTTCGGTCGAAGATACCATACCCATCCCTGCGAAAAAGAAACCTTCACGGAAGCGAGCCAACGCAGCTTCTTCATCATCTGCTAATCCTAAAGAGCAACCGAAATCCAAACAACGCGAGGCTGAAACGAAAAAATCACGTTCGAACCATAAAAATCGACCCGCTCGTAGATTATCTACATCGAGCAGCGAAGGTGAATTCTTTGATTTCGATAATATCGCTTCAAGCTCGGAAAGCAGCGACACCGCTCCAGCCGTGCGGAAGGTAGGAAGACCCCGAAAGATTCAAAAAGAACTGGGATTACCTTCTGCTGGGATTACATCATTGCCATCGACGTCATCATTCCCTGTGAAATCCTCTTCAAAGCCTTCCGAAATATCAGATGCAACCCAAACTTCAAAACCAGCCACCATAAAGCGTCGAAACGGCAAAGGAAAGGCCAAGGACAGTCCGTCTAGTAGTGAAGGGGAACATTTCAATTTTGATGACATCGTTTCAAGTTCGGAAGATAGCGATGCTGTAAAACCTGCCAAAAGAAAGCCAGGCCGTCCTCGGAAGAGCTCGAGTCCTTCTAGTCCAAAGACAAAAATCCAGATCCCCACTGTCGAGCGCAAAAAACATTATCATACATCTACCGTGACATATTCCAACCCAGAGCCCTCGCACTCGAAAGCTTTTAACGAACTTCAACGCAGGAGCCAGACCGGGCAACTGATAGAACAGGTTCATTCATTTCCCAGTGGCATCCTGCCCAGTGATATTGAAGAAATAGATACCCCCAATGAGCGCCTGACGGATCTAATGACCAGCCTGCATCTATCCGATTCTGCCCATATCAAGGTCCCTCCCGAAATCATCGAGCTCTCAGACTGACATACACGCACATAGCCTGATATCCTTGCCATTTCGAACCATCTCAATTTGTATTATAGAATTACATTAATGTATGTATAACATAGATGATTTGTATCAGCTAGCAAATAACACAATGGAGGAGCACCCTAATTTACAGGTATACGAACTACAACGTCTAGGACTCTTTCCTACTTTCCTGAAGTTTTTCAACCACCCGGGCATGTATCGCCCTCGTCAGAACTGCTACCCCTTCACCATTGCAAACAACTCCAACACCTATAGCAGCTACCTTTCCCGCCGACAACATTCCTGATGAGTGTCCCTCTTGGACCACCGTTGCGACGGTTTCACCGAATTGCGGGATAGGCTGCAGGCCTAGTGCGTCCTCGTCCATGGAATCGGTCAGGGTCGGTTTCCCTGAGGTCTGAACATCAAACAATGAATGAGAAGCGTCGACAATCGCAACCCTCTGATCAGTCAGCAGACGGAAGTCCAGGGCATGTCTGAGCAATTGTATGAGTGACACGCAAGACAGAGGAATCAATGTTTCGGACGCACCTTAAATCACTGTATAGAAGACGGTACCATCCGGCTGCCTTGGCAAATATATCGACATTTCTTCCGTTATGTTCGCAATCTTCCCGGATTACTTCGAGCTCAGTCACAATAGGCAAAGTCTCCCTCAAGAGGGTAACCAGAGACTTCAGACATGGTACCAAGTTTCCGTGTGCATGTTTCATAAGGTCGCGGAGGAAAGGCTCTGCGTCTTCATGTGGGTTGAATTCGCGTTTGTCATCTGCATCCATGGTGTCGTTGGGCCTGACTCGCGAGAATTCAAGGTCAAAGTTTCCACCGCCAGGAGACAATTGATCTTCACATCTGATTGCAATGGTATAATCCTGGAAGACGATAAGCCTTGACTCCTCTGTGGAGTAACAATCAAACATAGACTTACCTGCGCGTAAACAAATTCGACAGTTTTTAAGTCGAAGGACAGCAATCTAACACCATCCCATTCCGGAAGTCTGGCCATTTTACCAACTGGTTGGATGGATGATTAGTGTTTGTATGTATTAGAAGCTCTGCAGTGTAGATCACCTTCTCTGGCAATAACAACCATCTTGGAGACCCTTGCCCATTCTTCCAAAAATTCGTCGACACACGTGTTGACGTTTTCGGAGAGGAAGGACACCACAGCTTCCGTAGTGTCATAGATAATGCGCTTCGAAGGACGGATAACTGTTCGCCCATTCGCTTTTTTGCCCATTGGTTGTTGTACATACTTCAATTTGACACATGTTACAACCTTTGAGGACATATTAGCTTAGCAGAATAGACGTTCGAATGCCATAGGCACCTGGGCTTTTTCATTGGACCACCAATTCAAAGGTATAACCCTGATATTGGGCATTGCTGCTTCTGCAGCTGGTGCCCCCGACAAAATGTCCTGAGATTGAACGCAAAGCGAAGGAACGGATCGGGCCAAAGAAGAATGTGTCCGGGGAGAATCCAAGGAGTCGATGACTTTACTCGTCGTGTTAATATGCGTGAATGGAATGCCGCGAATCTTGAGTTGCATCTCGACGTTGATGAACGCCACTCGAGCACTGTGCCACTTGGTCAATGAAAGTAAATCTCAAAGAGGTAGAAGAAAAATTACCAGCAATAGCTATATAACTCGCGTAACCCTTGAGTGTCGAGATTAAACCTTGGGTGCTACATAAGAGGACGCAAAAGACTGCCGATCTCTCTCACTCACCCGGATGATTTGGCCTTGCGATCGACGCTTATGCTGTCGTGAGTGTTACTACTAGACTTATGCTCGGCGTCGCGTAAAGAGCCGCCTCTTATGCGAGAAAAATCCAACCAGGCAATATCCTCCAAGGACATTGTCATATAACTTTCAGTGGTTATAGTTTTTGTTGTGATCAAAGCATAGCGAAATCGTTCCTCTGCGACGACGAGCACTAGGTAGTGGTCTTGGAAATTTGAAAGTTGGATGAAGAGTGTCGCTCCATTGGCGTCCAGGCCAGCCTTCGACATATCTGCAAGTGGTCAGTATCAAATCGACCGGAATCAGTAATTCAATAGAGACCTTCCGCCTTAATATTCCGCCTTCGATAATTCGATAGGCCCAGATAATTAGCCTTCTGTTCCGCCAAATCAATGATAGTCTATGATGGGCGAGTGAGCAAAGTAAAATAAAAGGATCGACGAATGGTGTCGTACGTTGATTCGCAATCGGTATAATGCTTCCACTAGCATAGTTGGATTGTCATTAAGTCTGTCAGATATAACAGAAAATCGGGGAGCACGACTGGCAGATGCTAGATCTCCAGTATCCCTGAGCGTCAATCTGCCGGTCCGGGCGTCAATCGTCACAATAACAACCTCGTCAGAGCACAGCAATATTTGCAAGGCTTGCGCGTCGTCTGAGAGTAAGTGAATCAATAAATGAGGTATAACACATAAGGTATTAGATACACACCGTTATCACTGAATTTGACAATGTCAGGACCAGAGAATACCCTGCTGGACGCGTGTTGCAATTGATATTGGTAGCATTCCAAGAGAGTCCTTGTATGTTTTTTGATTACCACGCGAAGGAGATGTTCGAAGTCAACGTTATCGGCATCCTTGTTGAATTATGAATATGTATATCTACCCAAACGTATGACAAAAATTGACGTACGACCTGCAATACTCCTTCTGGAAGTGTCATCATACTAGGAGCGGTGGTCATTCCTAGGACACCTTGGCTCGGCTCCCACTTCACTACGAATCTTTGACCTTCAACTTCGTCCGAGGGTTTCTTAGTACCAAGTTTAGCTTTTTGTTGCAATCGAGCCATAACCCGTTGACGAGAAGTGCGAGTAGGTCCACGCCCCGCTTGCGGTGGTCCGAACACTTGCGTTATAGCAATTGTCAAGGTGCCACCGATGGGCGGTATCTTCTGTCGAGGTCGTCCAGGGGCCGGAGGAGGAGGAGGGCGTCTTGAAGGTTGCGTTAATACCACATCGTACAAGCAATGAATCACATACATCCAATATGACACGCGCAATGTCTTTCTATCCTGTGACATCTGAATCGTCAGATAGTCTGCCCAACCCAACGACCTCATACGCTCCGCCTAACATGAAAAAATATGTTGAGAGGGATTACAGCACTAGACGATATTCATGTTGAATCCGTCTTACTTGATACCACAGTATTTCAAGCTGATACGACAACGACATCATTTCTAGCAAGGTGAAGCATATGAGCCTTCGAAAAGAGAACGAGATAAGGACGCACGCAAGAAATTATACAGTCGGACAAGGGGTGCATCTATTACTCCTGTAGGCAGTTCTGGACGAGGAGGCGCTTCAAGAATTGGTTCGGGCAACGGAACGTAGAAACCAAGTCGAGCATCAGCCTCATCTATGATGTGCCGATTTAGAATGCCCTGAGGTTTACGAGGGAATTCTGCAATGGTTGCATGAGATGAACAATACGGAATGTCAAAAAGCTTCTTGTTCACCTTGTAAGCCTGTTAGGTCGCCACCAACACTGATCAGGAATTCTACATCGACACAAAACCATCCGGAATCTTTGCGTCCTCCTGAAAGGCAAACAGAAGTAGAGAACAGTTTCGGCGCAGTGAAATGGACACGGCCGTCCGCTTGAATGATTCATGAGCATCGAATATGAGTGCAGAGATAAGTGCTTTTCACCAATGTGGTAATTAGACATTTCCACTGGTATAATTTCCGTCATGCGGAGACGGTACCGAATAATCCCCTCCATGTCTGACAGAGTTCGGCTAACTTCTTCGTCGGTCAGAGGCGTTTGAGGTATCGCAATTTTCTAAAGGGAAATTTCAACAGGATTCAATGGGTGAAGTCTCTGAAAACCGACCTTGATGCAAGTAGGAAGGCGAAGATACGATCCTTTCGTGAGGACGTCCAGAGATGTAAGAAGATCGTGATTCCGAGCCCTATGACCTCACCTTTGAGTAAATGCGAAGCACTGACTCGAATGAAATACCTTGAAGGGTCCAGCGATTCTTTTGCATAGGTGAGTCCCTGGATTGTCTGCTCGAATTGGTGATTTTGGTTCAAGAGAAACGCGGTGATATTCTGGAATGTATCGTTCTGTCAGATAACGTAGCCCGCCTGGTTTCCAGTTCGACTCGCCATGCACTTCTGAACGGTTTCGGCGTCTCGAGACCATTTTGCCACAGCGTACAGTTTGACGACTTGCTTCTTTGTTTTCACGACCCAGTCTGCAAGTGTTCGTTTACGTGCTGCATCTGACATGTTGGGCATACTAAACACGACATAAAGCGCTATAATGTTGAGAGGTTATCCTGAAGACGTACGTTTCTGCCAATTCCGATAGCTCTGCGTAGATTGACTGAACAACACGCGAAAGTAGTTCTCCCAACGGGACTTGCCCGTCATACACGACTGGAAGTTCACTTTCTAGTTCCTCCAAAGTGGCTTGTAAGGTATCTTCTGCAGTCGAGTCCTTCCGTGGCATGTCGATCGTCATTGAAGGCTGGTAGTCCACGGCCATGCTGCTTTGACTATTGTGATCCATGTAAGGTATGGAAAGGACTATGCGTCCGGACTTCAGAGCATGAGACAACCAGTCCAAGCAGTATGAGAATGGATTATGATTCTAGGGAAGATGATACCGCGGATGTTAAATGGGTAGAACCAAAACAAGAAAGTACAACGGGTTACAGAACGGGTTTGGGTGCAAGGCACATGATCGGTAATTACAGCCTCTTAGCTCTCTCGACGACGGACGTCGCTTCAACTGATACTGCGGCCACGACTCCTTCGCTCGAGCTGGATCCCTACAGGGACGTGCAGATCCCAGTCTATCGCACACTACTCCTGTCCTCTCTGCCCACCTGATAATCGAACGCGTCAAAGTCATCCAAATTCACCAACATGGATTATCTTCGTACTTTGGGATCTGCCGCTGTATCAACCTTAGTTCAGAAGTCAGGCTTAACTCTACCATTTTCCTTGGGGAAAAAGCTCGCGCAGGTTGAAGGCTACTACACTATATATGACGCTACGAAACGGGTATTTCTTCCTGATCCTTGATATGTCCTGCATGACCTTATACTTGGTAGGATGATGGCACCCCGGTTTCTGTCTTTGAATATGATTTTAGCGACTCTTCACGCAAGAATACCAAACCGTTTGCCCAGAATGCCCTTCGAAAGCTGAGGACGACGCGACATCCTGATATTCTGAGATTCATGGACGTTGTGGAATCTGATTCCAGCATCCTCATTATGACAGAACGTGTGCGACCACTGTCCAGCGTCCTTCCTCAATATTCATCCAAAACAGCTCAAGAACGTGAAGATTGGATATTATGGGGACTCCATCGCATATCAGTATGTTCCCAACGTTCATAATGTTGAGCATCGCAAAGACTGAATATCCCATCCGTAAATTAAGGTGGCATTGACTTTCCTTAATGATCAATGCATGTCGACACACGGGAAGATATGTCCGAACTCTATATTTCTTTCGCCATCCGGAGAGTGGAAGCTAGGAGGATTCGAAGTTCTCAGTAATCCGAGGGACGATAACGCTGTATTATATGTTAGTGCCTATTTTTCAGACGTTTTCGGGTTCAACTTAGTCCTCTCCATTCGATCCAGACTATGGGCGGCTTACTTCCTGGACTATCTTCCTGGGCTCCACCGGAAGTTAAGAAAAGTGGGTGGTCTGTTCTGAAAGAGTAAGTGTCTTCATACACTTCACAATGTTCCGTAATAATCTCTTTTGCAGAGCAGACGTCGCGGCGGCAGATTCATATGGGTTGGGTTTACTTCTTCATGCCGTTTTCAACCCGAACCATCCTCCACCACCTACAGCTGAGCCGCCGCATCCTCCTCCCCTTCCTGCCTCTCGGGGTGCGATACCTACGTCTATTTTCCCTTCCTTCAAGAAGCTCTTGAATCCTAATCCTAAAGGTCGCTTGAGTCCCAAAGCTTTCCTGGAAATTGGCATGTCAGAAACCGGTTTCTTTTCAAACAACCGTCTTGTAAAAGTCTGCGGCGGATTAGATAACTTCGCCTTGTCGAGTGAGGCTGAGAAAAACATGCTACTCAAGTGAGTTGAGTATCCTCCGTTCATGCCATAGGTTAAACCTAATTTTGTCCTCCTCAAGGACACTCAAAGAATCCGCTTCTTCTTTCCCTCCCGAGTTTGCGTCCTATCGAGTGCTACCATCATTACTTTCTGCTTTGGAATTCGGCGGAGCTACTGCAGCTACCATTCTGCCATTAGTCCTGCAGTTTGGTGCTAATACTTCGCCAGAAGAGTATCCGAAAGTTATTTTAGCCCCAATTATCAAATTATATGCAAGCCCTGACCGAGGCACGCGAATGGCTTTGCTAGAGCATTTGCCTCAATACGTCGACAAGCTGGACAAGAAAGCAGTCAGCGAAAAAATCTTCCCGCATCTGGTGTGCCGCTTTCCATTTTACCATGTCTTCTGAAAGAGATGCTCATCGAATGTCATAGCAACTTGGTTTTTCCGATACCGTCGCCGTTATTCGAGAGGCGACTGTCAAATCTATTATCAGTTTGGCACCCAAGGTGGGCCTGTCTTCGTCTTTTGTTTTGCTATCAACCTCAAGTCCCTCAGTTCACCGATCGAATCATGAACAATGAACTACTCCGCCTCCTTGCAAAGACACAAATGGATACCGAACCTTCCATTAGGACGAATACGTGTATTTTAATTGGTAGGCTGGGACCAAGCTTAGGATATAATACGAAGCGCAAGGTTCTCGTCCCTGCATTCTCAAGAGCCTTGAAGGACCCATTTGTCCATTGCAGAGTTGCCGGCCTGATGGCGTTCATGGCCACGATAGACTGCTACGAAATCCCGGAATTGGCTTCGAAAGTCATTCCGTGTATGGCCTTCACCTTAGTTGATCCTGAAAAGTATGTGCTTCCCTTATATGTGAATCCAAAATCTTCAATGAATGCGATCGCTAGATTGGTACGAGATCAGGCCTTCAAAGCTTTAGAGTTGTTTGTCAAGAGGCTAGAAGAACATGCATCCAAAATGGTGATGTACTTTCTTTTGATTGTGCGGTATTGAATTAAATCCATGCATTTGTTAGCCTGAAACAGCCATCGTTAGTGACGGGGAGACGCCAAGTGCAGCTGTACCTGCAGCTATTCCAACCGCCCTTGTGAATACTGCAGCAGGGGCTGCCGGTTCACTGGCAGGGTGGGCTATATCTTCTCTTGGGAAAAGGGTAATGCCCATTCCGTTCAAAAACGAGCATGTCTATTCTGACAGTCACAGATTGCAGCAGCTGACTTGCAATCTCCAATTAATTCCGCCTCGGCTTCAGAAATAGGGCGCTCGACGTCTGCCCCAGATGCCTCCTCTCTCCAGAGCCATATTGGGGAGCTCAAGCGTCCTACACCATCGACGTCTTCGACTTCACTCTCTCAGCAACAGAGTTTTACATCTCAGTCGAAAACGAAAGCTCTACAGCTCGGAGCCAACAAAGCGCCTGCTAGTGCGTCTTTCAGCGCTATTGCAGATGAGCTGGCCGAGGAAGCGGCTGCATCCGCTTCTTTGGAGGGAAATCCTTGGGGCACGGATGATTTGATCGACGTAAATGCGGACGATGATGACTGGAGTAAGTCCTCTAATGACTATGGAGTGCCTGCTTCTAATTGCTTTTACGAATTAAGGCGCATTTGAGACTGCGCCTACTCCGCAGGTACCCACCATAACCCAGACGCCTAACTTCAGTATGAATTCTTCATTATCATTGATGGATTCGTCTTCGCAGTTTTCACGAAGTACGGAGCCAGCCAATGGAAGGAAGACGCTACATCCTCCTGAACCCAAAGCAATACCTGCCATACAAAGGGCGCAGTCTCCTATATCGCGGCCTTTGTCTTCACAATCATCTAATCCGAAGTCTCCAACGAATGACGCTGGTTGGGATTCATCGGCAGGATGGGACGCTGAAGATGAACCGTCTCCAAGCACACCTATGAAAGCGAAATCCAGCATCGGATCTTCCTCGGCACCGTTGTCAAAGGAAGATAAAGCTCTGGAGATGGCCAGACGAAAGGAAGAACGAAAGCAGGTACGTTAAATCAGTTGTGACTGACCTATGGTCGCTGCATTAATAGATTCCTTAGCGAATTGCGATGCTTAAGGAGCAGAAGAAGGCCGGAGGCAAGGTTTGAAGGACAGGTTCGGACGTGCTGTTGCACGCTAATCTTTAGATGGCTGTTCATAGTACCTACTCTAATGAGGTTCCCAAGGATGACTATATGAGTGAATAAATCTACTATATAAGGCGTGAGTGACGTTGGCCAAGGATCCGCGTCCGTAAGGAGGAAGGAGTGCATAAATAGCCAGTGTTGGCTCCCTTTACATTGGTGATATCATCCGCCGCCATGGGTTCCTGGCTGCCCATGCGGGTTGCGTATGTATACGCATTGGACTGTGGTGTATACACTGTGATAGGCTGAAGTAACGTTGCGCATTTTAGCCGCGTGGTATCCACTTGGCAGACTGATCGCAATTGTGCAGTAATTGTGCCCGTTATTTCGCTTGCTTTCAATCTCCTACGGACTACAGTGATTCTACCTCGATTCCCGCTTGTTCGAACCACTTGTTCTCCGTTTAGGAGGTTCCAGCCACGCCATTCCTAGCCACTCCGTCTTGACGACCTCGAAGAAAAGGGCGAGCAACCCACGGAATGTCTGCAATCGACCCTTCCAAGGCCTCGAAGAGTAACACCACAACTGCTTTCCTTACTGCTTTGGCCGTCAACGGAGGACTTTTGTTGTTGGAAGTTGGTGCATTCATTATCCTCAAGAGGAGGTTATGGAGGATTTATAGTCCACGAACAGTTTTACCACCCCCTGAGTACGTCCATAACTAAGGCAAGCAGCCTTCCGCTGACCTCACTCTCGAACGTGAAGTAAACGAGCGAAAGAGCTTCCCCCTGGACTATGGAGATGGGTACCTGCAGTGATTACGACCCCTGTGGAAGACATTGTGCGTTTTAATGTGTCCTTTTCTCCCAAGTCGCCCCCTCTCATCTCGTCTTTAGATAGCCAAGAACGGCCTTGACGCGTTAGTTTTTCACCGTGCTCCTGTTCATCTCTCCCGGACCTGACAATTATGTGCGACTTCGTCCAACAGCTATATGTTTTTGCGCTTCATAAGGCTTCTTATCATCATATTTCTCCTTTTTACATGGTCGACTTTCATCATCATCATACCTGCAAATAGCGCATACATAGAAAGCAACTTGCCCGGATTGGATCGTATGTCGTGGTCAAAGTGTGTCTGTTCTTTTTCACAAATGGTTGCTGATTGCTCACATATAATTAAAGTATTGTCGATCCGAAGGACCAGATACGATTCTGCGCACATATTGTCGTTGTCTATATCCTTACCGGTAAGTTATATTTTGAAGCTGCAGCTTCATTGCACTGACTACGTTTGCGTAGCTTTCGTGATATACATGATCTATCATGAAATGCTGCACTTCGTACACATGCGTCATCAGTTTCTCATTAGCAAATCGCACTCCCGCTTGCCTCAGGCACGCACAGTGCTGATCACGTCAGTCCCTGAAGAATTGGCCAACGAGCAGGATCTTCGACTCTTTGCAAGTTTTGTGCCCGGAGGAGTAGACAAAGTCTGGATGTATCGCGATACGTCTTCGCTGAACGATTTATTTGAAAAGCGGGAAGACGCTTGTGCTAAGTTGGAGGCTGCCGAAGCTGCTCTTTTGAAAAGTGCAACGCTTGCATGGCGCAGGAAGGCCAAGGAATACCGCAAAATTCAGTCCCGTAAACTCAAAGACGAAGAAATCACAAAGGACCAGTATGATCCTAAGTTGGCGATGCCACCCGCCAGTCGAGAACTACTTGATGAGTTAGTTCCCCCTGACGCGCGACCTCATCATAGGACGGGCTTCCTTGGCCTGGTAGGGCAGGAGGTGGATACGATTGACTGGTGCAAGGTGAACCTTTTCCATTGTGAATACGCCTGTATAATCTGAACAATATTTGCCCTTAGGCCAGGATTTCCCGTTTAAATCATGAAATTGAGGAGAAACGAAGGAACATCGTCAAGGGCAAATTCCTAGGAAGTGCTTTCATTAGATGCAATCTACAGCTCGGTGCCCATGTTTTAGCGCAGTGCCTTAGTTATCACGAGGTAACCGGTCGTCTTGTCCTTCTGGTATGAACCCGCCTCTGACTGCAATATACTGCCAAAACAGCCCCTGCGGATGTACAGCAAGACTCTAGAAGCTCATCCTAAGGACATCGTCTGGCGTAACCTGGATGATGGAGCATTAGAAATGAAGTCGCGATATGCTACGTCCTGGATAGCCACAGCCGGTCTTATTTTCGTTTGGGCTTTCCCCGTCGGATTCATCGGGGCACTGAGCAACCTTTCTGACCTTTGTGACAATGTTCAGTATGTGCTTAATTATTATTTTACTTCTTTCAACGAGTTGAAATTTGTTTAGCTGGTTAAAATGGGTCTGTCGAGGTACGTCAGAAACGAGTTGATGCCGGATTATTGCATCAACTCCTTACCAATTGATAATAGCACCTCCAATTGCACAAGGCTTCATCGAAGGTGTATTGCCTCCTTTACTACTTGCTATCATGTTTGCTTTATTACCAATGATATTATATGGTATGTCTGCCTTCCTAGTACCCAATAGCATTGAGGACTAACAAGCGACTCTTTAGCATTGGCATGGTATGAATGTATCCCAAGATACACTCTAATGTCCATTGCTGTCTACAAGCGCTTTTACCTGTTCTTGTTAATGTGAGCACACTCTGAATGGCACCCCTTTTGGAGACCTTGACGACTTGACTGTTGTACAGACACGGTTTCCTGATCGTTACATTGACCTCAGGAATAACTAACGGTGCGTGGATTCTTCCGATATAAAGCGCCATGTGTATTTAATCTGATCCGAACTATTTAGCCGTGGAGGATGTATGGATCACCGTTTCTTATGGCTACAACCTATTCGTACCTGACTTCCATATAGATTGTTAAAAACCCAACTCAAACAGTCCAGCAGCTTTCTAGTCAATTGCCAGGAGCATCCGTCTTCTTTTTGACATATCTTGGTGCGTAATACGCACCCACGACTTATGTCAGTGGACCTTAACGCTTTTGCCTCCAGTCACTCAAGGCTTGGCTGGTGCTGGTAGCGCTCTTGTTCAACTAGCACCCCTCGCACTACATTACTTGCGCAAGTGGTTCTTGGGACGCACGCCTCGACAAGCTTATGCAGTATGTTTAGCCTCCTACATAATCATTAAGCCGGAGAATATTTAATCATGATTGCAATAGGTCACCTTTGAGATGCCATCGGTAAGTCAACGACATTCAAAAAAACGTAGCAAACTGGTTACCCATTTGTCATAGGCTGATTTTGGGGTTGTGTTACCGCGAATGTCTTTACTGGCGACCATTACCTTTGCATACAGCGTACTGTCGCCCCTCATCAACTTGCTAGCCCTCATCAGTGAGTGCGATCTCAAACTGCTTGCTCCGTCGATGAAACGATACAGGATGCAGGTTATGCAATGTTTTATCTCGCGTGGAAGTTTCGTAAGTCGCTTGATCCTCATACTCAGTTGTACCATACTCATCATATGGTAGTACTAACACAAGTGTTTGACCAACCGGATGAAAAAGAGTCTGGTGGGTTGTACTTCCCCATGGCTATCAACAACTTGTGTATGTAAATTTCTTATCATTATGAACCCACATCCTTAGACTGATGAATGGACCGCTTACAGTTGTAGGGCTGTACATCGAGCAAATATGTCTAGCTTGTCTATTTTTCCTGAACACTAAAGCAGCTGGAAAGACGGCAGCTGTCCAGGGTATTTTCATGCTGGTGTTGCTGGTGTTGACAGCGTGCGCGCATACCTTTATTCAGAATAGTTTCAAGCGTGAGTCTTACATCATTCCTGATTATTGCGGTTTGTATCAAACTTTAGAGACATGCAGCTTTGGAACTACATCTTCCTATGTCGCTTGCTACGAAGAAGATGGCAAAAAGATATGCCAAGCAGCAAGCTGATGAAGGGGCGGAAGGAGGAGAAATAGACTTATTCAGCAGGAATCGTAAGTCCCCATCCTTTATTTTTGCCCACCATTGACTTAGCTGGATTACAGGCATTCGCAGCGTCCGCAGGCGCATCAAGACAACCACTAAGGGTATTACGGCCAAAGTCACAAATGAATTTATTCGTTCTCGCGTAGGCAACGGAGCTCCTGAAGGCAAGGATGACATGGAGATGACTGCCCTTACGGAAAAAGCCAACAAGAGAGAGTCCAACAATTCTACGTCGACTGCAGTTTCTTCCAGCCACGGCGAGACGAAAGAGAACCGGGATGACCTGTCCCGTCACAGTTCCGTCAAAAGTGACAAGTCCAAATCTTCGTCAAAGAAGCCAACGCCCATGTTTGACCCGGCCGCTCCTGCAGTTCGAAATTCGGATTCTGAAACGGAGGATGACGAGGATGAGCACGCATTCGATCACCCCTCAACCTATGTTGACCAGAAATGGATCTGGTTGCCGAAGGATCCCCTTGGGCTGAGCGAGATCTTGACGCGAGACCTGAAGGACGCGGGAGTAAATGCTAGCGATGTAGGTGCAAATATAGACGAGAAAGGTGTGGTAGAGGTAACGAGGAATCCGCCTGACGAGGATTGGGATGGTGGTCACGATCTGTAGCTTATAACCTTTTAATGACGCAGTATTTGCATGTAGGATAGTCTTGAGCTTTCTTTATGACACCAGGTCGAAATCTATTGTGTTTTGTCTTGTGCTTCTTGCAGAAGATCAATTGGAATTCGGACCAATCTTTGCCCTTCTTCTGGGCTTTCGTTGGATGGTTGGCCTTCTGCCTCCAGATCCACGTCTCCGCGAGTAGCAACTTGTGTGGCATTAGAAGAGAAATAAAGAGTGATATAGCGCAGTGCTTACGAAATTGGCTCAATATTTGGAACATTTTCGGCCATTGTGCCAACACTTGTCCATGAACTAGGGAAAGGCTATCACTTTGAAGGATCGTAATCAGATAAATTCTGGCCGCACCTTCTCCTGCATTTGCCATAATTTCGCAGTCTTCACCCAGTGCCGCTATCCTTTCATAGTACAAAGCGCTTGACCTTTCTAAAGCAGCTACCGCGTCGTACTCTTTCTTCTTCTCGATGAGTTTCGCGGTCGCGGCGGCGGAGGAGACTGCATGTGAACTTGAGGGCGCATGGGATGCTCTATTCGGCAAGACTGAGTGGCGCATGGTAAGTTATGTTTGTCCAAGGACGAGTAGTAAGTTCCCAGTGTTTTCTATCCGACCGCACTGTTAGGTCAGAGTCCGTGAACGAGCAATGAATATACAAACGGCAAAGGCAATGCTGCAATCAGCAGCAATCTGGAGACGCGTTGTTTGTGTATGATATGAATGCAAGCTGCTCGGATGTTGCGGACCGGAAACCACTTCGGTTACAAGCTGCCAAATTAATGGCCGTACACACCGATAGACACCGACGAGTAACCTTACAGCAGCTTTCAGCTGGGTGTCATTCCAGAGTCCAGGCGTACTGATTCCAGCTGGTGGTAGCAGGGCCTGGATAACAAATGCGCGAGAAACAGGAAGAGACAAAGGCAGAACCTTTATCTGTCTATGAATCTCATCCTCCAGAGTGGCTACCCAAGATCCATGGCACTGCCAATCTCGGTCAGCCCACAGCTCTCTTCTTCTGTTCAGTATAACTCAACGTTTGGTAGGCTATATTGGCTTCCACCCTCCTCGTCCTGGGCAAGATGAAGACAGCTTGTCTGAAACGAATGTTAAGAATGGGTTCATTCTTGCACAACCTGTTGCGGTTAGTGAATCGTTTCCCGACAAGGTTTTCGACATAAGCTAATGTCATGATAGGTCGAATCATTCAGTGCACATTCCATGATCAATGAGAATCTGCAGTCTCCAGAAATATTGTCTAAACTGGAGCATCTGATGAACGAAGTCTTTGTCCGCCGAGCCGAGCGCATCCCTCCTGTACCGTAAGTTCTGTGATTATACACTCTCGGGACATTGAACTAAACAACATACAGGACTTCGACTTTCCGTATACCCACGAGGGTAACATTGAACGATGCAAAGCGCCAGGCGTGGTTTGCCGATTTAGCCAACCCTGATGTCCCGTTATATAAACTCGGAAAGAGCGTCCCTCATGGTGCCAAAGGACATGACTTATTGGACCTATTGCATACAAACAACGTTGAAATTTCTCGCGCAGTTTGGTTCCTTCGAGTTTTTGGTGTGAATGAAACCGTACGTCTTCGACGATGCTGACGTGTATTGCTCTAAACATCACACAGGCCGGCCTAAGGAATAAACCGTCTTATATCCCTACTCAATACAGCATTGATTGGGCAAACATGGTCACTAGCTACATGAAGAAGCAACTACAAGGAATTGCTCTTCCAAGTGCTCCTCGTTTACACTTGAACGTCAAGCAAACCTTCAAAGCCGTTTTGGCAGACACCGACACCCGAGAACAATGGATTTCCCGTTTCACGTATTGGTTAGTGCCGCAGTGTACAGTTCAGCTCTTAAGGTGCTCATATGTCTACAGTCTCAAACTTCTCCGTGCTTTCTACGCGGAAGATCTCGTGGATCATCGAACCTTTTTGGTTTGGCTGGTACAACAGATGGCTACGTGCAATTTGGCACAGGCCTGTTTTCTAGCCCGCCTTTCTGATGAATATCTTGAAGAAATTGTGGCAAGTCGTGCGCTCGCAAAACCTCTTGTGGATGTTTGCCTTTCGAAGTTGTTGGAAGTAAGTATATTAGCACACTAACATACCAATTTATCCTAACGGAAAACCAGATTCGGACAACATTTGCAAAAGATTTCTTGAAGGATACGGAAGACCTCCTACGGTCGCTTTTGCAGGTACATCCATCTTAACGGCTTCAAGTAGATTTACTAAACAAAGTTTCTAGAAAATTAGCGTGGCCATACCCGACGCTTTCATTAATCCAAAGAGTTGGAGTCTTTACGCTCCATACGTGGATGAACTTGCCTCAGAAGGCATTTCAGCGGTCTGTGGTTCCCGTTTAATGGAGCAAAGCTTCAGGGATCTCGACGACAGTGTTTTCACTAATTTGACCGGAATCAAAAAGAGAAATGAAGCCTTACTGTTTCGTTATCCAGTTGCTCACGTCTCTGCCCGCGTAGGGACGGCCGTCTCCGATATAAAGGTAGGTCGATAACCCATCGCTTTAAAGCAAAAGTCTGACCATGTCGCTAGTTATTAAATGCCATATCTGGCGATACGGATATCAGTTCCGTCTCCTACTTTGGCCAGGATATCAATGATCCAGGTTTTAGGGAAAAGCTGGATATGCTCCTCACATGGAGCGTCACACCCCTGCAGTATGGAGACCATCGCCCCTTCGCAGCTGTATCACTCATTCGTATCTGGCGGGATAAGGCACGCGACAGAGCGAGCCGAAGAGACATATCCACCCCCAGTGAATTCTTACAAGATCAGCTTTTCGACTGGCTTGATACCTCAGAAGTTGCTGGCGACAGCGCCAACATCAGATATGTCGCCCTTCTTTACGGGAAGTTAGTTAAGCACGGAATATTCTCGTATGCAAGCTACATACAAAGGTTGATTGCGCGCGGCGAGATGGGATTATCGAATACTGAGGTATATTTCTTGCTCATGTCACAATACAATCTAATTTACATTTTATTCAGCAGGGCAGCTGTTCGCGACATCGCTTGTTTCTTAGTTGGATTCCTTTGCTTGATTCCGCTCCGTCGCTTATTCATCAGCGCAAAGCCATCTTGCACGGCTTGAGAATTAGGGATGTTCCAGAAGACGCCACTGAGAGAGAAATACGCAAAGAAATCCGCTCGGTCATGCCCGATCTTTTCGAAGGCCAATCGCCATCTATGTGGACATCCAGAGCTAGTCTACTGGACAAGTGTATGACACTCATGAAAGCGACTCGGTTTGAGCAAGTCAGGACATTCAGGCAATGGTTGCTCCCTGTTTTCAAGCAGCGTGTCAAGAGGTCAGATTCCAAAAGATATTATTGTAGTCGTCGCTGACAAACATCCTAGAATTAGTGCAATTGACACATCACTATTCAAGTGCTATCTAATAGCAATTGAATTAATGTCCTCCACTCAGTGCTTTCACTCTGCCCTTGATGTAAGTTCGCAGTGTTGACGTCCTATTTACCATGACACTAATCCAGTCTACAGTTAACATTATCTTTGCTTGAACAAGCCAATGATGCTGACTCCATGAACAGTCTCATTAACACCCTTTGCCGGTTCTCAACCATATGGACTTGTATGGACACGGTGCCTGTGATAGTCAGTGCTCTAGATATGGCTCAGCAAGCTTGGAAATTACGGGGTCATGTTCCATCACGGCATCTTCTCTCGGTTTTAATGCAATTCGACAACGGGAGATATTTGAGCGACTCTTCTCGGGAACAGATCACATCCAGTATTGCAAGTTTTACATTGGTAAGGATATGTTTCATAAAATCATTCTATAATGATAAACTAAATATTCTATTTACAGGCGCTACAACCGGTCGTGGAACAACCTGACATAGTACCTGACTTTCTGCCTGAAATTCTCTTATTGGCTGCTGAAACAGATCCAAACGCCCCGTCGGCCCTTGCAAATGGGCTTTGGATCAAGTATCGCACGTCAATGGATTGGGCGTGGAAAGTCTGGGACAACACAATTGCCAGTCTTCGACAGATACCTACCATGACCTCTGACCTTGAAGCTCGACATGCCTGTGCCATAAAGTATGCTGATTTTCTTTGGAAGGTGGATGAGCATTTACCGCACGGCCTGGATCAATCTGTTTTGGACTGGCTCTTGGGTCCTATGAAGGCCGAAATCGTAGCTCTCGACGGTGAAGCGTGGGAGATACTGAAGACGGTCTTGCTCTTCCTCGTAGTGCGCGATGCCTTGAAAACTACCACTCTATTGCAGGGCATAGTATACCCAGCATGGCAACTATGCGCCAATAGCTCGATCTCGGAAACTTACCTCTCTGCGGCTAACAGTCTCTGCTTCCAACTGCTCTTGCCAAACGAAGCCAATGTCGACGCCATTCCACCGACTGACTTGTTTGAAGTACAATGCATTCAAACAAGGCGGCAATCTGTTTATGATGAGCCACATTTTCCTCTGCTCGTAGAAAACATCCCGGCACTCATTTCTTTAGAGAACAATAATGTTATATCCGCTGTTCTTAGACAAGAATCAACGTCCCTTCGTTGCCGCATATGCCAGGAGTCTGGGTTCCGCAGAGGCGCATACCGTAACCTTGATCTGATTCGCAATACCTTCGAAAACTCTCAGTACTTCGTGGATCAAGACCCTAGCTCCGGAGAACTGAGTAAGAGAGCCATAGCTGGATTGAAGATCATTCTGTGTGATTCAACGGATGGTACATTTTATTTCTTGTCGTTCCAGCCTTTGCACTGACGCAAATTTGTTTAGACGCAAATTTATATGACTGGCCGGAAGTTACTTGCTTGCTAACACCGTGGAAAATAGCTGCCACCACCATTCAGATGCAACTGCAACTGAAGCAATTAGGCCGTGCCTTGAGCCACGAGTTTACTGCGGAGCTCGCAGCTGCCAACATGAATAAACTCGCCTCCATGTTGTTTCACCATATCAAGACCGCTGAAGAAGCATACTACGTTGGCGAAATGGCGCAAGGCGTGGACTGCATAGTTGCATCAAAGGTGACATTGAATCGCTCATCCATATAGGGTACTTGTTGTTGACATGCAGTTTAGTTCCTCAACAGCGGCTTCCAGTGCATTACCGAGTTGCTGTCAGACGAGCAGACAAACCGCGCGAATATGAGTGATGACGAATGCATTCGCCGTGCCGGTGAATTGCAGAGCGTTCTCATCCACATTTCTCAACCATTTCGTGATACGTCGTCGCAATTAACGGTTGATTCATCAGTACATGAAGCATTCACTGTGGCTTTAGACAAAAGGTTCAAGAACGTCGAGGAAACGATTTTGAAATCTAGCGTCCCGCCACACACAGCAGAGAATTTGAATATCTCTACCTTTTCACGCTTGCTGCAATTTATTCTTAGTTTCAAGAGCACATGGACCCCTAGTCTCAGAGAAATATACCTTAATCTATCCCAGCTATTCTTTCGGTTTGCCATGGTAAGTTCTACGTTTGGTCACTTTTACTATTTATTTGCTGACATTAGGCAGCACTTTGGAAGCGGTGACACACTTGATATTAACATATACCCTACAATTATCGATACCCTCTTAGTCCTATACGATGGTGAGTGGTTCTCCTTTCCCGTTCACCACCAATTAATGTGTTTGGAAATATAGAAATTCAAGCAGATTCAAAGCTGGCCACGCTTGACCCATACCGACACTACGCTAAAATATCCCTCGGAGATATACCTCAAGATATGCCTCCTGAATACCGGCGACAGATCCTTTCCCTACTCGCAAATGCCCCTTCAGACGCTGTGGTAACGGACCTGGTTTCCACGCACCGTGATAAACAAGGCAAAGTGGTACTTGGGTCTCCTGTCGTCAACAAACCTTGGGAATGGGTAGAAAATTTGGGAGAAACCCCCATCGTTGACCCGAAAGAAGAAAAGAAAGAACGAGAGGAAAAAGAACGACTTAAATGTCATTATCTCGTCAAGAATTCTGGATCAATCTCCTTGGAACACTTCAATGCACGTCTTTCTGGGGATGGTGTCAAGCAAAGCATGGTCAATGAACCAATCGATATATCCGAATCTGAATACGCAGGAGTGGTCGAGGGATGCATCAGGACATTCGGTGATGGTTTATCCGAAAACATATTCATAAGGGACTGGCGGGAGTCCCGACTCGAGTCGGAACTTTCTCCCAATCTCAGGGGAGATTTGGAGCCAGATGGAATTGGCCCAAGTACCAGCCAAGGCATGAACGGACCATCTCCTACGTCCTCTGTCATTTCTCGGTCTTCTACTCAAACAACAGTCCATTCACAACGGCAACAGCCAAGCCCTAGTCACTCCTCTCTCGGTCTATCTTCGAGCTCTGCAATGCATGAAGTCATTGACGTCGATAGCCTTCCAGCATCTGCTACAGGCGAGAAGGGGTCTAAACGCAAGGCTTCTACGACCATTAGCGACGATGAAGTTGAAATCATCGAAGGCCCCTTTGTCGTGCGATCGCAAACAGGAAGTGCTAAGAAACCCAAAGCGGCTAAAGCGCCGCCGCCATCCACGAGCAGGGCAAGAAAGAGATGAAGTTCTTCTACTTGTTATTGTATTTATAAATCTGATGTATATATAATCACTGTAGATTACTTCTGTAATACTGTCTTGTAGGAAATTGGATGGACTTCATTTCGAGAGGGGTCCTCAGCCTAAACAATGAGCCGTTCATATAGCCAGAATAAGATTGAAAATTAGAGATACATGCATGGATTATCTATGCTATGCGAATGCGAATGTGCTAATGATACAACTGAGAATAAAATATAGAGGATACGCGGTACTATGATTTATGCAAAAATGTCGTTCGAGGGAAGAATGAGATCTTCCCGTTATAACTTGCGAGTTGGGAAGAAACCATCCCAAGGACTCGAGCCGGCAGCAGGCACCTTAGCCTTACGGCTTGATGAGGCAGCCTTTTCCGGGTTCTCCTCGCCAGCGGCAGCAGATATAGTGCGGGCAATGTTTTTAAAGGCGAAAACTTCTGTTGGCCGCGATCTTACTACTTCACGGCACGAAGGGCACGTATACTGCGGGGTTGGAGGCACTAAATGTGCCACCATTTCGCGGACGTGAGGGTGTTGAGCGAGTGCGGGATTCGTCGCAATACTATGTAAGAGATATGTCACTTGCTGGGCTTGATTTTGACGAACTCCGTCTTGTTCCGGGTGTGCTTGCAAAAACTGAGCCTGAGTGGTACCGAACCAGTCTACTAGACATGACTGGCAAAAAGAGTGTCCGCAATCGGGTAGGCTGATGAGGGCATTGATATACAAATTTCGGAGGTAAAGAAAACAAAGAACTCACATGTAAGGTGTCCACATGCGCCCCGTGCAAATCTCACAGTCCAAATTTTCCGCGAGTTTATGTAGATCCTTTGTGAACACTATGAGCATGTGCAAGGTGGCAGACAACGTTTATGACACCACGCACCAAGGATATTTTCCCCGAATCCGGTTTCAGGAGAGATTGTAATCTTTTACTCTCTTCTTGAGCCTCCTTGAGAGCCTTAGTTGCTCTCTCATACTCTCGTTTATATTTCACGAGTTCCTTTCAGGGATCAAGCATGAGAGACTACACATGAAGAAAACTTTGCTCCGTGACACACCTCTCTGCTTTTATTCGCCTGTCTCCGCAGATCAGCAATCCGTGAAGCCTCTGAAGACTTGGGTAAGGAATCGTCATCGGATGATATTTCGATGACTTCGTTGGGCGGTACTGGTGCGACGGGTGCCTTCTTGTGCGTGGCTTTGTTTTGACGCCTTACAGGGAGTGGCACCTTGTTGTTGGTTGGCACGCAAGGATCAGGTTCCGAGGAAAGGTCGATGAGTTGTGTAGGTTGATGCTTGCGAGGAGGACTTGCTGATGGAAAAGGATGTTGACGGGGTTGTATGCTGGATGAACGGGTCGGAGGCATGGTGGCAGTTGAGAGCAGACAATAGACTTAAGCGGACAAAGAATGTGGGCAACAGATTCGGGGCAAAAGTAATTTGCCTTTCTGGGACAATCATCAACCTCCCGGCCTATTTATATCTATGTGCTCTTTGGTAGATTTCCAATACAGTCTCTGATAACTCGGATCGTTTCAGCCCTGTCGTACAGCAGCCTTTTGCATCCATCATTAACACAGGCCGCTTTCCAGCACGCAACCGCCTCAGCCCATTCGTTCAACCCACAGTCAAGTATCGTGTCTCCCAGAGGCCGTCGGTCGATCTCTAACACCATTCTGTGTTTCAACTCTCGCCAGGTCGAATGCGCAAACGTGATTGGCGTCTCGCACTGAGCGCATGTCGAAGGCTCTCCAGATACAAATGGTGGGCCATCTAGGCAGGTTCGTAACCTGCTCGTACAGCTTAACTTTAAGATGGTTTGCCTGTCACGGTGCCACTCTTACTTACCCTTCACGTCGTGCACGGTGCAGCAGGAAAAGGTCCAACGCTGCATCTGTGGACAAGGTTCTGATGGAAGTGTGATGTCTCTCGTTGTAAATGTCCAAGGTGAGCGTCAGTGCAGACATATGCTTTGCCTCCTTTTCCCAGTCGTATCGACGAGCTATGCCGTATAAACGTATCGGATCGACAGTTGCGAGGGAAGGCAGAGAGAGATACATTCTCAATATTGACATTGGTCCTGGCATGTCATACTTCTCTGCAGCGAACAAAATGGAGTCTAAAAGGTCGTCCGATGTGATTTCAGGGAACGGAAGACCACATATCATGAACAAAAGATGCTCAAGGATTTCTGCATCCTCGTCTAGATATATTATGTCAGATCGCGAGCTATGTGACCTGTAGAGAAAGAAACAAGCCTTGAAAAAGGGTATGATTTTCCTGTCAGAAAGGCGACGTACTGGGGAAGACTGTACATGGTCCGGAAGAAACCAGAAGTGGTTCTTAGGGTATGACTATGGACACGGAAGTACAACTTGGCGTCCTTCGCGGCCAGCACGACATTGCCATCCGAAGACTCGAAATCTGGATGAAACTTGAGAGAGATCAGAGAGCTGTGGGGTACAAAGCGCTCGTCTGCCTCGAGCTGCATCATGGAAAGAAGCGGACTTGGATGGTTACCCTGAGCAGACAGGCGCTCCGCTAGGGGTTTACTTTAAAAGCCATTTGCGAAAGCGGGCCGAAGCGGGCCCGACGTTGCTCGTCGAGTCGGAATCTCCCAAACTTCTTCCGGACATGTTCCTCAGGCAGTTGCATCGTCCTTTATCTCAGCTAACAAGAGCCATGTCTTCCGGTGCATCATCAGCAACCATCAAGCATAACTTCTTCGTGTATGCTCCAGATAAAACAGAACCAGGTACTTTGCAACGTAGACTTTCTGTTCGCGAAACCCATCTCGGCGGTGCAAAGGAAAGGCATGAAACTGGCTTTATCCGTAAGTTGATGACGTGCTTATGCAGGCTTATACGTCTGCATAATCGAGTCTCAATGATACATTGATGTCTCCTTGCAGAGATTGGGGGTGCAATTACCACCCCAGAGGCTATAACCAACCCTGACGCGCCAAAGAATATGGTTGGGTCTGTGTTTCTCATCCAGGCGGAGTCGATAGACGAGTTCGTCCGATATTATTCCCGCTTGGCTCAGCACAACTGATCTTGCTATTAAGTGTGAAAAAGATGATAGAGAACGATATCTACTACACTTCAGGAGTGGTGAGTAGAATCGGGATTGTTGATATACATTCATTACTGACTTTGACTTCCCACTTTCACTTTAGTGGGATGCCGACAAGATCGTCATAGCGCCATTCTTCAGTGCATTCCCCCTTCCATTCCAATGATAACCTGTTATCTTGAAGTATATGAAATAGAACTTCTACATGGGTACCTTCCGAAGTATCTGTCAGCAAGACGATTAAGATGTATATATAGTCCGGCCTCAATTTCTAGTCGTTGCCTTTCTCGCATCTTCTCCCACATCAGGGCGAACTAAAGGCATCAATCCATTCTGCTCCTTACTCCATAGAATGGCGGACGATCTGAAGATATTCTTTGTATACGCACCATATCAAACGGATGCGGAAATTCAAACAAGGCGCACTGAAGTTCGACCTCGCCACTTGGAACATATGTCGACATTAATCAAGGGTGGTATACTCAGTATGCCAACCTTTTTCTATTATTTGAATGGTAACTCATATCTTGTTGTATCTCAGGAGTGGGTGGCGTGCTATCTGACCCAGTCGAGGTCGAGGGAAAACCAGGAGACGCAATGGGCTCAACGATGGTGGTCAAATACAAATCGCTCGAAGAGGTCAAGAAGATGCTAGAGTCCGATGCGTATTACTCTGGAAACGTGGTACGTGTAATTCTTTAACGTGTAAAGCTGATGCGCTCATGCTCAAACATTTTGTAAGTGGGACAAAGCAAATCTCGTCATTCGGGCATATACCCCTGCTGTTCCTTTACCATAGGCACGCATGTATTTTCAGAAATTGTGTGTGTATAACAACCCATCCAAGTCTCCGATCCTGTCTGCGATAGCATGTTACCGAGTAACATCACCACAGTACATGCTACCGCTGTTCACGAATGGGATCCTGACGAATCATGCGTTACGACTTCTTGGCTGCCTAGGTGGCTAGGTCGAGGCTGCGGGATCAACAATACAAGAGTAAGATACCAAGTACTTGAAGGTATTGAGAAGTCAAACCAGTCGATCTATACGAGAGTAATACTAATAGCAATCGATGGATTGCATTTACTGTCGCAAGTCCCTGATCACCTAGGAAGCTGTGCTGGCATATTAGATCTTATGACATGGGGAGGCGTCCTACCGAACATCTACACGTATGATAGCCCCCGTAATCAGTCGGTCGATTTACAGACTTACAGTGAGAAAGCTGATTGAGCGGCCTTCACATTGACTTTCACTGAGCATGACCCGTTCGTACGAGCAGATTAGGCAGGATTGAGTCCGATGCCAAATGGATTACACCGGTTTCTATGGTACCCGAGTATCCGGAAGACTACCCCATACTCGTATTCCTAATTTATCGCATCGTTGAGGTCACTCCTGGTCACTCACGAGTCGCCTTACTCACCCATCTACGTGGATTTGTGTAACACAAGATCACAATAATGGCACAATTTATGGCTCGTCCATCTTTAATCCCGAAGTCCCTGCGCTTCTCTCCTTCCATCTACAGTCGCACCGCACCTTCGTATTCACTGCGAGCCGTCACTCGATTCATGTCGTCTTCAACGTCCCAGCCGTCCTACGAATACATCTTGGTTTCCCGACCAGAGCCTTCCGTGGTCTTGGTGACTTTGAACAGGCCCAAAGCTCTTAATGCTCTGTGTAGCCCTTTATTCAAAGAACTTAACCAAGCTCTGGAGGAGGCAGATCAGGACGACAGTGTCGGCGCCATGGTCTTGACTGGCTCTGAAAAAGCGTTCGCTGGTACGTCCATCTTGTTGAACAGGAGTTGGTCATAGCTCACAGTGTACTATAGCTGGCGCCGATATCAAGGAAATGAAAGATAAACAATGTAAACCTGTCTCGTCTCTACAGCCGACTGTTTTATGAATGTGTCATATTCATAGATGCGGATGTCTATAAAAACAAGTTCTTAGAAGATTGGGGACGTATTGCGCACCTCCGAAAACCCCTTATTGCGGCAGTCAGTGGATACGCGGTAAGAACATTATCATTTTATACTGGCTGATATGATGCTCATACTTTGACCAGCTCGGCGGAGGATGCGAACTCGCCTTGATGTGCGATATTATCCTTGCTTCCCCATCCGCTAAGTTTGGCCAACCAGAGATCAACCTCGGTGTCATTCCAGGCGGAGGTGGTTCGCAACGCCTCATTCATGCAATCGGAAAGTCTCGCACTATGGAGCTGGTTTTGACCGGACGCATGTTCAGTGCGAAAGAAGCCTCCGATTGGGGTATGGTCAGCAGAGTTGTTGGTGAAGGCGAGGGAGAGGTAGTGAAAGAAGCGATCAATATGGCGAAAGAAATCTCTGGCAAGAGTCAACTCGCCGTACAGGCCGGGAAGGAAGTTGTCAACGCCGGTAAGTGATGGAAGATTCCAAGTCATGTTCATACTTTTCACAACTATCGCAGCGTACGAGATGACGCTCGCCGAAGGCCTTAGATTCGAAAGGAGAATATTCCATGGACTCTTTGCTACAAACGACCAGAAAGAAGGTAAGTAAAATAATTTTATTCATAACCTTTGTCGTTAATTTTTTTCCAGGCATGGCAGCATTCGCTGAAAAGAGGAAGGCTAACTTCACACATTCATAAAAGAAACTAAAGCGTCATGATAAACCAATCTTAACTCGGGCATTGCTATGTTCTATTCTAAGCCAAATAAGCTGATCAGTCAACTGTTGAATAAACGAACTCACATTGCCACGATCTCCACCTGAAAACACTGCCTACAAGAAGCGCTGGTGCACAAATATTATTATGGATGCGTCAAACGTCCTTTTGAAATGTTCTACTAACCCAGACCTAAACCAGCCACGATTTTCTTTTGTCCTGGAGAGCCTGGAGCTGCTGCACGGGATTGCCAAATTGCATACGATCCTGTAGCAGCAAGGACGCCCGTACCCATCACCCGACATGATAGACATTCTTTTGGACCGGTAGAATTTTGGATATTCGAGGTGACCCCTTGAGTAACATTGCTTTGTTGAGTGCCTTCTGCCATTTCTTCAAGGTTGTCGGTGGATGCTGTTGCAGGTCAACTACAAGTTACGGCTCCGTTGCGTCGTTGGTCTGCCGAATGGCGTCGATGCCGTTTGATGATCACTCGGCAATCATCACACATTTAGGACAACGCGCTCAAGCCTCGAAACAAGCTATCTTGAGTTCACCATGTTGCTCCAGAATTCTACCAAGTTCTTCCAGTGCTAGCGCTCAGAGCTCAGTACCTCCCCAATTCTGATAACATCGACAAGTAATAGAAAGACGGTTGCCAGGCTCTTAAACCGAGAACACGCGACAATTTATTCGTTCTGTACAGGGCTGGCGCGAACATCACCAGAAGAAACAGTGAATCACTTCACGACTCCGGGACGCGAATATGATCTTGCTAGTCAAAAACCGAATGTATGGCCCGGAAATTTGAAACAAGTATGATTTTGTAGTAGGCTTATCAACAGTCAGTGCGACGACTCTGAGACGTCTGGAAAAGAGCTTTTCATGATGAATGGTGCGTTGCTCTTGCACATATTTCTTAACTATAAAAGCTCACATACCCTTCCCCTTTTTTCAGTTTATGTTTTTACGACAAATATCCGTGTGTGGAGGACCTCGACATGATAATGTCACAAAGACCTTCAGTCTATGTCCGCGCCCTCAACGTCTATCCCCTGATGGAATAAATACCGAACAAAGAGGAAGCTTCAGCTTTATCAAACGTCTCCGATTGAACCACCCTGATAATTGTTTGCCCGTTTACCCGTCTAAGTCTGTTCTTCGCATGCTTGCTGCGGTGTATCATGATGTCTTTCCCTACTGCTCCTCCTCACTGATAATATACCGACGCTAGTATGTATGATGGGAGAAGATAGGAACATCTTTTCTGTAGCTAGAACAAAGCTTACTCGCTTCTGCCCGAAGAGCGGGTCACTGAATTGCCCAGGGTCGCTGGCACCCAGCAAGGAGGTCTACATGCTTCACTTTTCCGGACTTGCCTGAAATGTGGCTTTCAAACTGGAACGCAAAGTTGGTTTTGTGCTTATCTTGAAGTGTAGCCTTGAAAGTGTTACATGTTTACTCTGTACTCTACATTCGGTCACGGGATGTTGGGAGAAGGGATTTGGATAAACTGAATTGGCGTCGGTCTAATTGAACGTTGATCGGGCCACTGCGATTTCCGGCAGCCGTCGTGTTTGCAGCTTGTTCCCAGCGAAGAGCGAATATACCCTTGCTACTCTATACCTTGTCCCTGCTTTTAACAAGTCACATGAATTGGTTCATCATTTACGCAGTTGTCCCTTTTCTCATCATATGCGTTCACAGCGTGGACGACAAGATGGTTAAGAGCCACTCGTAGCTCCTTCTCTTCTACCAGCAACTCCAGACGGCAATATTGTCTAATCACCCTGAGGCTTCTTCACCACCGAGCGACGATAAAAGCTTGTCATCTTCTGTCCTCTTTGTCCTTACGCCTGTAGCTCTACCATTTCACTATGCAGGCTCTCCGTGGACTCCTTGACCTCAAGTTCATGGTGAGATTCTCGCGTTCGAGTGGTAAAATGAAGCCTCTCACCTTCCGTTCCCAGTCCTTCCAATCTGTCCTTTTGTCCCTCTCGCTGGCTACAGTGGTCTATTTGATTTATCGAAGGAAGACGCGCATCAGTGTCTCTTACGTCCCAGGCCCTGAACCAGAATCTTTTGTCCTTGGTGAGCTTGGTGAGACAGTTAATTCTTGCGCAGTATTCTAACCTCGGCTGTAGGTAATCTGCCTGAAATATTCCAAAGTCAAGCCGGTGTACCAGACTTCAAATATCAGCGACTTTACGGCGATGTGGTTCGCGTCAAAGGCGCTTTCGGGGTAGGCTAATCATTCCTATAGCGTCGTTCAATACACTGACTTCGGAATTGTTTGTAAGGAGGACCGCTTGTTAATTTCTGACCCTAAAGCGCTTCAATACATTTTCCATACATCTGGTAAGCAACGAGGCAACTTGGGTGCGTTTTGGAGCTAACCCTCGTGGGTAGGGTACGGGTTTCTCAAGTGGCCTGAAAGAACCGAAATATCTCGTATATTGATGGGTCGCGGTCTCTTATGGGCTGACGGTGCGGCTTATTCTAGAATGTGATGCCTTCAGGATTCAACATGGCCTTTTTAAACAGCCGATATCCATAAACGCCAGCGGAAAGTCATGCTACCCGGGTTTGGAGGTTAGTCATTTCGTCAAAAACGTGTTAAATGACCTCAATCAGGTCTTGTAATCCAATAGCGCCCGAGTCGAGATCCTTCGTACCAATCTTTCGACGTGTGGGGTCTGAGGTAAGATCACATTTGAAGCCATCATTTATAAATCTCTCACAACTATCGTAGTTAACTGCCCAGTGGACTGATATATTAGCCAGTTCCCCAGACCAGACATCCGTTTTCAACGTTGCGTCATGGCTTTCACGCGCGACCATGGACTCCATTGGAGAGGGTACGTTCCAAGTCATATAATATTGGATACTGGAGGAAGGGTGCTAATTTGGTTATTTGCTTTCGAAAGCCGCTTTCGATTATCAGTTCGGTGCACTCAGAAACACCGACAATGAGTTCATGAAGGCCTACTTTGGTTTAATGTAAAGCTGAATGTTTCAGGCCCTTATGTCTACTCAACCTTCGTTCCTCAGGTCTGATACGTTGGGCTCGCCTCCGAAATCGGCCATTTTCATGCAAACTATCTTTCCTGTGTGGGTGCTGCAACTTATGTCGCAGTTTTCCCAAGCAAGGAACCTTGTTCATGCTCGACATACCGCAAACTTAGCGAACGAGGTCACAAGGGAACTTGTTAAGTCCAAGGCGGATGCACTACTTCAGGGAAAAGGAAACAAAGACATACTGTCTTTACTAGGTCAGTGGCGATAAAAGTGAAATCGCACAGGAAATTGTGACTTAATCTAGCCTTTAGTCAAGGCGAATGCGTCCGAAAAATCAAGCACACGCCTGACTGACGAAGAAATGCTTGCTCAAATGCGGTCAGCGTGGTATTTGGTACGGAAATGGTTTGTCCGCTCACATTGAGTTTCCAGCACGATCCTTTTAGCAGGACATGAAACCAGTGCGACGACTTTGTGCTGGGTACTCCTGGAGTTGGCTAGAAACCCCGACGTCCAAAAGAAACTGCGCGACGAAATTAGAACGACAGAGCATGCGATCCATGCCCGTGGCGATGACGATTTCACGGCCGCCGACTTGGACAACATGCCGTATCTCTCGGCTGTAATTAAGGTGTGTACTGCTTTATCTGGATTCTTCTCATGTTAGTTGATGGTCTTTTTTAGGAGTCAATGAGGTTTCACCCTGCGCTCTATCAGAATTATAGACAGGCTGCCCATGATGATGTTTTGCCGCTCTCTAAACCTATCAAGACTCTTGATGACAGGGAAATAAACACGCTCCCCATTCCCAAAGGCATGAAGATCATACTATCTATTGCCGCCTATAACAGGTATGCTTTTCACGGTCTTTAGCGTTTAAGTGAAATTCAAGCCCCTTGTGCCCACCCTCCTCAGAAATACCGAAATCTTTGGTGAGGACGCGCATGTTTACAACCCCGATAGGTGGTTGCGTGACAATGGAGACAAGAAAGGACCCACCTTAGGTGTCTATGGAAATTTGTACGTTCTCCATTGTTGAATGTAGTTAGATGGTGCTTAAACCCATGACCAGGCTTACTTTCTCAGGTGGTGTCAGAGCTTGCATTGGATGGAGATTTGCAGTTTACGAAGTGCTGGCTCTTACGGTGGAAATCATAAACAACTTCGAGCTGTCGCTCAGCCCGGATATCGCTCGTCTCAGGAGGGAAGCTTGCCTTGTCATGCTTCCTACACTAGAGGGCGAGCAGTTGAAAGGGGAGAACTTGCCTCTACGCGTCACCATCGCGGCGAGAGATTAACGATGTAGTGAACGAGGACACATTTCATGATACTTACGACATCCGGGCTGTGTTTAACTCTCGACTGCATGTGTGCCCTACGAGTATCATGTATCAATATTTCATCAAACCTTTCCTTGTACCCCGTAACTCTTTGTATAAAAGATGCATTTACAAATTGATAGATGGCGCAGACCAGTTTGCTATTTTTGATCCTGTCTGCAATTGACTGGAAGGAGTACTCATGTCCCCATGACTCACTATGTATCTGTTGATAAGGGTATTCACTTTGAACGTCACGATACTTGGGTGGCGATTTAACAGGCCTCTACCTCAGACCTCAAATTCCGTCCAGTTTTGTTGGTTAGACGTTAGACTCGGACCTCCATCTATCTAATCGGAAATTCATGCCCTCTGCACCTCTCTACGCTGATGGGTCTCTATTTGCGTCGCATTTTCTTTGTTTCCAACTCCAATCCTTGGCAATCTCCGTTCAAATTTCAAAGCTTCCCCTCCCAACCGCATTAACCTGACTCAGGGCTCAACTCTAATGCTTATACTAAATGCACTGCAGGTCCGTGCCAGTATTCTTTGTGATGTTCCTACTGGATGGCCATCATCCTATGTATTTTCTCTGATTAGGGGATATCATTGACGAATGACCTCTTTCTTTGCTTCTTTCTTTCTGCTCCGACTCATTGCGGTGAAGTCCACAGCATACCACCCTTCATCTACAGTGCTTCACAGCAGAGAGAAAGCCTTGCATGAATCCTTGACTTATATCCGGAGAAATCTTGTCTTTTATGGCTACCAGCGTTTGACATATATGGGCCTCCTTGTTTTCGTCCTCGTTTTATTCTCGGACCTTGTGGTGTCAAGTAACAAGTTGACGGCCGTCTATGCGGAGAAGATCAACTTAGGAACGGCCCCGACCCAGCAGAGGTTAATAGAAGCTGCTGCTCTCTTTGGAAGAAGGGTGCGAGGGCTTCGTGGAATGCCTCTCTGAAGTTAGGGCGCCATCTTCCCAAAGGCGAGCTTTTCTGGACGCTTGCCGTCTTCGTCACGATTTACTCCGAGCTCACGATGTCTATGGCTGCCTTTACGGACACGATTCAAGAATAGGCATGTATTCTGCCTCACCTTATACACGCGCCTCTGGTAGGCTCACTGCAATAATGTGTTTTGGCTGGGTATCATCAAATCCATGCAAGGCTCGATGCCACAGCCATCAATTCTGTCTCAGGCCCTCGTAATGCGTTGGCCGCATTGCTCGCTATATAAGCCAGGAAATCCTTTGCGCAGATTTACCCCGCATATCCTCGCACTTTTACGCTTCAGCTTGCAGGTCTCTTCATCCCGATAAGGCATGTTTAGATCGCGTCCGCCTGTATAAAAGCCTTTCAACTTGCCTGATTTAGCATCCCCTTTGTTCACAGTTTTCGCGGGTGTGAACGATACCATAATTCTCCTGTCCGCTCAACGAGCTTTAGTACAGGTTCTTGGATTTTGCCTCACCCCCTTGACCGAAGTCCGAAATTCTGATATAAGAATGGACAGCCCGTTGTTCCCAACCACGGTGTAAGGGAAGCGCTCACTCTCGCTGTACGCACACTTTTCGTCTGGGATCTATCTGATTTCAATGTTTTCTAAACCGTTATATGCCTCGATCTCCACATAGATGGCAACCGAACCACCCTCGTCGCAAAATGTCCGGAAACAAATTACCCCATCAAATCCCCACATATCTCCTGCGCAGGCAATTGCTGACGCTTGGAACCGCGAAACGCAGGAAAGCAAACAAAGATGGAGGAAGATAGATGCAGACGTGAAGTTACGATATAATTCGCCAAAGAAATCGGATTCAAAACCAAAGATGTAGTAGACCTAAGCGGCCCTCGTATGTCAGGTGAGAGTAGATTCGAATGCTTCTGCGGTTTCTATTGACCGGACAATCTCAGTGTGACACGCATCCTCAACCTTCGACTTTTTTTGTTGGATGCATACTGGCATGATTGATGACGAAGAGAGGAGTGGAATTGGGTGACCTTTCTGGCGTTGACTTTATTTATCCCGCCGCACATATTTACGAAATTGAAAGAACGAACCTTGTAAAACATCGACGTGTAAATTTATCAAGGAGCAGGCTCCATATCCTGTTCTACCTCACTCTCGTCGTACTCATTGTCGTCTTGATCATAATCCTCTTCCTCTTCTTCCTCGAGTGCAGCCTCTGCTTCAGCCTGAGCCTGAGCCGCAGAAGCAGCCGTAGCTATCGCAATCTCCAGTAACTGTGCTTGCTCATCAGAAAGACCATACATCGACAGTGAAGGAAGTGGTTGTTGGGTTTGAACATCTTCACCACCTGGCTGTGCTGGCGGAGCATTTCCGTCGGCCATTGGGAAGTCTTCGTTTATTCCTTCCGGTATTTGAGCGGGTGCAAGGGGCACAGAAGATGCAGAGGTGGTAAACGTGGAGGGCGGAACGGCTTGTGATTGGGCACGAGCAATGACACTTGCTAGAGTTGCCTGTCCTGCTGAAGGATCCAAAGGCGCAGTAGGTGGATGGATGGGAGTACCAAGTGCATTCCCGACCAAACTTTGCAAGAGAGGATGAAGTCCTAAGACTGAGCCTTGTATGCCAGCAATGACTGCAGGGTTAATTTCCCCTTCGTCTACTGTGTTAGCATCCCTATACATATTTTGCGTCGAGGAAGAAGATATTCCAGACGATTCGCTGACGACAATTCCGTTCCACAATTTGGCCCTTCTCTCCTCTCTAAGTGCGTCTTCCCCCTCTTCCCCTTCTAACTGAACTTCTATTATCTCTGCAGCAAGACAAATCTCACTCTTCGGCCCCCGCGACTTGGTGCCAGTTTTGTGTCGTTTTATAGCATCGCGCCTGGAGAATATTTTATGGCAACCTTCACATTTCCAGGCCTTTTTGTCGTGCAATTTAATGTGACGCTTCAAGTCATGATTACGAGCGAATGATGCCGGACAAACGCTACATCGATATGGCCTGTGTGTCGAATGACTTCGTTGATGGGCTCGAAGGCTATACAGTCGAGAAAAGGTTTTGTGGCAACCAATTATGAGGCAAGGGTAAACAGCTGTTCCAATGTCGGGACTTTGGCTGAAGCTTTGTCCATGGCCGTCTGGCGAATGCCCAATTTGGATGCCACTTAGGACACCGATGACTTGAATCAATCCTCCAATTTCCTGTAGAGCATGCATGCTGGGACCGGCCGCAGCTGCAGAAGTAACAGCAAACAAGAAAACTTGATGCAGTTGCAATCGAATAGAGGAGACGAGCGACGGATCCAGGCCTTGGGAGGACGTTCCAAGTGCATGCGATATAACGCGTACCGCTTCTACTACCTGGTTTTGCAGGTCGAAGTCAGGGACATATGGGCGCTTAAATGGATGTGGATAATGGTAGTGAGCCTCGTCGTATCCCTCCTCCTCGCGTTTACGTTTGCCTTTATCCAGTTGAATGGCAGAAGCATTGGACTGCTTCAAGTTCCCAAATAGCTCGCTAGAGCGAGCAAGAGTGACAATAACTTGGCTGAGAGGGCCCGAAATTCCCCTAGATATGGTTCCAGATGCGGCGCACTGGGACAGTAATTCGAAGATGTTTGGGCCATTGGGGATGGTTGTAGAAAGAAGAGCAGACTTGGCCAAAGGATCGTTCCCAACCAGAGCTAGAATAGCTTTCATAGTTCCAATAGCTGCTTCTTCCTTTCGAGGTGTAGCATTGGGCAGCGAGTTGCTGGCTACCCCGACACTTCCATGAACGGGCATCGACCCGCTGACTGCAGGTTCGGTATTCACATTGTGCGTCGAGTTCTGTTCCGCAGTGACCTTGCTTATATCGGCCCACAGCTGCTCTCCAAGCCTGCGAGCGATTTCCAATGCTTCCGCGTCAATGTCAGCGTCGTCATCCTCTTCGTCGTAATCTTCATCTTCGTCCCAATCCTCTTGTTCAGCAGGTAATGAGTTGTTGATATCATCCATAGTGGAAGCCCGGTTTGGTGAGAGTTATGAATTGTTCTAGTATGCAAACCTTCATCTGCTCGGTGTAGTTTCTGAGTCCATGAGAGAAGGGGCAAAATTTGTGAGTACGAGTGTCGGTTTACTGGAAGCCTATGGAAGCCTATTTTGGAAATTGTAGATCTTCGGGGGAGCAAGCCGGGCCATAATCTTATCAGCTCGATTTGTACACATTTGTCGTCCGTTCCTTTACAAGTATGGCTTCCTATATTTTCTTGGATGGCAGAGCCCTAAGCACAACTCCAGCCAGGTTCCTAGGTTCCCTCCTTCCACCACAGAATGTCGAAGACTGTCAAGGATTTGACCGCTGGGACCGCCGGTGGCATTGCCCAGGTAATGAAATAAATATTACCACCTTTATACAACCACCCATCTGGATTCCGCATGGTTGCACATAGGTACTCGTGGGTCAGCCTTTCGACATCGTCAAAGTGGTGCGTCCTACTCCCGTTTCCCTTCGAATACCTTTTAGACCTCTTACCGTGGATGTGTGAATCACAGCGCATGCAAACTGCCCCTAAGGGTACATACAATGGAATGCTTCATTGCGCAGGCGGCATTCTTAAAAATGAGGGACCTTTGGCATTTTATAAGGTATAAATCATATCTTTGTATTCTTGAAAGCTTACTGTACCGCTCCTTCTTAGGGAACCTTGACACCACTTCTCGGAATCGGTGTATGTGTTTCTATTCAATTTGGGGCCTTGGAATATGCCAAGCGGATATTTGCTGCCCAAAACTTATCCCTTGGTCGCGGAGGAGAAGAGGGAAAAACGTTGACAGGGGGACAGCTGTTTTCCGCTGGTGTTTTTGCAGGCCTCGCAAACGGAGTCGTGTCTGGCCCCGTGGAACACATTCGTATTCGTGAGTACTTGTCGTTTCTGTACTTCAATCCTTACCCTTTCTCATTAACCTGTCATTCTAGGCTTGCAGACTCAGTCCAACACGAACCCTCTGTACCGAGGGCCATGGGATGCTATCAAGAAGATTTACGGTCAACGTGGCATTGCCGGCATCTACAAAGGACAGGCAGTAACCTTGCTGCGCGAAGCATCCGGCTACGGAGTGTATTTCCTGACTTATGAGAAACTGGTCCAGAGGGAAATGGCGAAGAAAGGAATTCGACGCGACCAAATTCCAATTATCAATGCTGTCGGTTACGGGGCGGCCGCTGGTTATGCCGTGAGTGCATCAATGACTAGTATCCAAAATGAGAGATTGAAAAATGCACTTGTTAGCTTTGGGCAATCATATATCCAATTGACATGGTCAAATCAAGGATGCAGACTGATGGCTTTACACCTTCAACTGGCCAGAAGTATAAGTCCACTCTGGATTGTGTTCGTACAGTCTGGAGAACTGAAGGGGCTGGTGCATTTACCCGAGGAATAGTCCCGACATTAATTCGGTACGTGTAAAGCACACTGCGATTGCATTATTCGGAACTCATTTTTTTCCAAGCTCGCCATTTGCTAACGGGGCTACTTTCGTCGGATTCGAGCTGGCCATGCGTGCATTAGACAGGTTATGATACGGATCGCCCTTATTTGCGTCTCTATTTTCATATTGGCGTTCATTGGCGTTCACAACTATCTATTTCTACATGAGTATTCTTAAGTACAATTCTCAATCCCTCAAATTAGAGAAATTAAAGTTACTGCAATTGTTTGAAAATCTATAGACTTACAAAATATACCTCTATTTAATGACGTGCCAGTAGACATGCGTCGTTGGTTATGCTAGATAGCACAAAATGATCCCACTTGAAATCTGTAGCCTGTGTTTATCTTCTTCACATTTCGTATACATGTATACGTAGTTAGACGTCTGGGGAGTGTGACGGATCAACAGCATGTTCCTCCTTTTTATTAGGCTCGTTAGAAAAATACTGCATAGCTGCCCCATCTAGAAATTCGACGTCCATCTCGGAGAAGCGGTCATTCCACCGCACAAAAAACTTTTTGAGGGTGTCATAATCGCCTTGAGCTTCTGCAACGAAGTCGATCATCATGATGACCTGGAGATTCGGGAATTTCTTGACGTCGATGGACATTAAATGCTCGCGTAGGCTTGATGGCTTGTCTACATCTAGACCTTCCCTGTGTGCTCCACGTATGCCAATGCGCCGAAGGCAGGGCGAGGATACTGTAATTTCTGACGCGCGAGCTGGGAACGCGAACCCTTCTAAGAAGGGGCAATTCTGAGGGTCCAGAAAAAGATCAGGAGACACATCGCAAGATAGGTCCGGCTGTAGTCGAGTGATATCTGATTCCAACTGGCCAGCTTTCAATGAAAGCTTCAAATCCACCGAGGTAAGGGACGCGCCGTTTGCTTGTAGAAATAATTTCATTAAACCATCCGTCTTGGTACGGTAAAGCGACGCTTCCATTACTAAATCCCTCAGAGAGGGTAACCGAAGAGCAGTCGCCATAACCAAGCTCTCCTTACGCGTCGAAAGAACAATGTGCTTTAATCGCGGCAGCGTTGGGCATGATTCTGCCACCAAGCTCCCAGATTCTGCCTCCGTAATGTGGCGGAGATCCAAGACAGAAAGTGATTGAAAAGAGCAGATAAATTTCAGGGAAGCTTCCATGGTAATGCCTCGATAGCTGACGTCCATGTCATTCCAATACAAGCCTGATATGACGGGACCAAGTTGTTGCGCTACTGCATCAAGAAATGCATGTGGCAGCGGGCGAGTCCACCACCCACTGAAGATTTGAAGATTCGTGCACCGCATCAGAATCTTGTAGATGGTCTGAAGATGGGTAATATCATTGGAACCACGGCTAAAAGTGAAGACTTCGATATGTCGTATCCATTGCGCATAATCGGCAGGTTGCAAGGGAAAATTTGAGGATCGACTATCTTCCAGACTCTTCAAAATAGCTAAAGCGCGCATTGGGCTTCGAATGGCGACATGTTTGTAAAGTATCTGCACAGCAAGGCACCTCCATGCCTTCGAGACGAGAACAAGTGCCAGCTTTGTTCTAAGTGCTGATGTAGGGGTATTGTCTGCCATGACATTTGTGGTAGCATCTTTCGGGGTAAAAGGATCCAAGGGAATGATAGTGGCATTATTGTGAACATATGTAGCAAATTGAAATATTTCCAACCAGAGTTCGAGAGGAAGAGGACGAGGTATCCGAGGGGGTTGAGTTGCACTAGCGGTTGATGAGCAAGGAAAATCCGTTAAGTAGGAGCTACACAGCAATCAAGGTCAGACAGAAGTTCAAGTAGATGATTGAGAAGCGATACCAGTAAAAAGTGCGCATAACTAGTTAGTAGTGGAGGAGTCCTATCAACCCCTACTAGGGGCCTCTAGGGGCCTGATTAATTGATTGAGGGATGACCAAACATCAACAAGCAAACCCTCGGCTTCGTGACGTTAGCGTTGTGTAGTAAATGGTTGTGAACCGTCTCTACGACATGTTCTTACCGTCCTCCGTCTTGCTGTCTCTCTTCGCCTTTTCTCGCCTAACAAGCGCGATAGAAGTGTATCTTTCACCCGCTCCTCCTTTTATTCAGTCCAGTTTGTCACCGGAAGATGCAAGCGCTGCGCTCTCGCGTCATATAGGGCTGGAGGCTTTCGAATCAGTTTGGGATACTTCTGTCTACACCAACAATGAAGAAATTTTTGTTGGGGAAGGACCCAAAAATGTTTTAATTATGACCATGGATGAAAACGACGCTTATGGTTGCTATCCAGCGCAACTCCTTTCCTGAATTCTTACTGATTTATATATGTCACAGGCATACTACCGCATACATTCCACCATGCATTCACAGTGGAATCACCGCCTTCTACAGAGATATCCTCTCTCTCGACGGTCGTATCTACCTACTTACACCGTGCCAGTCAAGAGTTCACTTCTATCTTTTCATCTTTCGACTTCAGCTCACTACAAGACGTTTCTTCGCTCCAGTCCTTTTTGGACTCTGCACAAGAACCTTTCTTTGTAGGAATTGATCTGTCTGCACTTCATACAGCCATTGAAAGCGATGACGAAGAATCTGCAGGCGTTATAGATGCATTGCATTCAATGCTAGAAAGCGTGCGGAGGGACGAACGTTTCCACCTTGCTTTACTTACATATCCGTCGGATTCTTTGACGGAAAGAGCGACAGCTCAGCAGACTCAGGCGCCTCTTCCCTCTAATCTTCCCCCGCCCCATCAACCTATTGGCTCCGTTTCGACATGCTTTACCAGTTTGGATTCATGCAACAATGGGACTTCGACTTGCTCAGGACGGGGGCAATGTGTCAAAGCCAGCAAAGCTGGAAAGACGTGCTTTGTCTGCAACTGTGGGACTACGAAAGTCGGAGAAGGCAACAAAGTTAAAACCACTTACTGGGCTGGTGAAAGCTGCGAACGGAAAGATGTCAGCGGGTGAGTATTACTATACTTTGTTATGAATCTCTCTAATGTCGTCATCAGTCCATTCGTTTTATTGTCCGGCACTGTCATTGTGATCATTCTACTCATCGTTGGCTCCATATCGCTTCTGTATGGCGTCGGAGATCAACCACTACCCAGCACTCTTTTAGCCACCGCCGTCCCAGCGAAGAAAGATTGAAGATCAAATGGCTCGGCCAGGCTCCGTTGCCTTATACTTGCGAAATCGAAATTAGCAGCCAACACTTGCATGGACGTTATCATACCGCTTTGTCACGTAGTATCAAGAACAAGACATAATTCTAGTCTGCTATCATCAATCAGCTGAACTTGCTCTCGGTTCCGGCCGACTGAGGGGAAATATCCGTTCAGCATAATCAATACTTCCGTAAGGGAAGAATGTGAACGGGGGATGCGCTTGAGGCCTGCAGGCCTGCAATGCGACTCGATATCCGCACGTCAGGAAGCAAGTGGTTTCGACGGCTGGTTCTGTGGCTGTAGACTTCCGAGACCTCAGCTTATGCCCTGACCGTTGACGACATTCGAGCCATAAGTTTCAAGGATAATTTTCCATGTAGCAAGAAAACCTCACGGCGTTGATTGGTGGGCTTGAATTGGATTTTGACAGGATAATCAATGGTATAGCAGTTCCCAATTAACGGTTCCTTTATACGAGATGTCTACAGAGTAATTCATATGTGCTAATCTATGTTATTCCGGAGTCAGATGCGCTACATTTAGTACGCGCACCGCGTCATAGACGTCAAAAGAAGGCGGCTGAACAATACTTACCGCACGTACCGCCGGCCCACAAAGTTAAAGCTCGAACATCTCCCAGCTCTCCCACGTCAAAGTTTGTGGTGGGTTCCTAGGAATTTTCTGCAGGTTTCTGCATCCAAAGATTACCCAATGATTGTTGTTCATCGTGCCTCGTTCGGCCGTCGGCGTTTGATGTATGTGATGTTCCTTGAGCGTACCACCGATTCTGACGGTAAGGCAAGCCAGACTTCTTTAGAGAACTAATCTTACTTCTTATTTGCAGCCTGCTCCAAAGGCTTCGTTATCCCTATAGTAAAGTGTAAACCAGAAATCTGAACGGCGAGTTCAAGACGCTATGCACCCCAAACTCTCGAGTTCTCTTGTCCACATATAATTACACCGCAATAGGTTGTATGGCAGTTTGCCACAGTCTTTTACCTCGCTACCGAATGATCAAACAGGAGCAAATTCCGCTTGATGGAGATGGAACACAACTCCGTAGGCGAGGGGTACATACCCAGAAAGAAATAAGCGGAAGGTACACTCTGCATACAGTACATTACATTTTCATTCTCTCTATAAAATTGTTATTACTACTACTACTCTTCGAACGTTTGGTATAATGTTATATAGTACAGGTGGATAGAATAGCCCACCAATGTCGGAAAGATGTCCATATACTGAGATTGACAGGGCTAGCAAATAAACAAAGGCTAGCACTGGAATGGCGTACATGGGATATTCGGTCCCCCTTGCTTCTCGCCAAATCCTCGGGAATTGAGTAGCATGAGGATTTTCTCGTCCGTGGGATGCCGCCTAGGAGGTGGGTGATCTTGCAAGTAAGAAAGAGGGACGAGGACCTCTCGTCCATGTTCCTCCGAAGGAGTGAGCCTTGATGTACTGGATATACGAGAGATGGAATGCTGTCGTACGGGTTCATCGTATTTCGGGTCAGCACGCGCACAGCGACTTGGGGAGATCGGGGACGGGAACGCTTCAGTCGGGGTATAGGGAGCATACTCGAAGCGGGAAAATGAGGTATTTTCGGACGAATTCTCAGAATCGGCATTATTGAAAATGTGCTCTGGTCGACCCTTGGAAGTGCGTGCGCTTTGGTATTTGCCATGGGGAACAGCTAGTGTTGCTAGCTGTGGAATATCGTCAACTGATCTTAGCCTGATCACAGTATCTTCAGTGAAGTAAGCAACTGAGAATACTACATCAGCGACTACTCAAGGCATATCTAGTGGGTCGTTGCTCACTTAGATGCCATTTTCTGCGGCCGCGCGGGGTATCGACGTAAACCGTGTAAGTTTGTTTGATTAACACTGAGCGGGATGGATCGTAAACGGATGACCTATATGTAACCATGAGATTACGCAGCAGGGAAAAATCGCAGAGGTAATCTTACAGGCCATCTGCGTATAATTGTTGCGATGGTGTTTTCTCATGATAGAACAGAAACCCCTAAGTCGAAGTCTGCGTTAGACGAGGACACCAGCAAACAGCATTGAATGAATCATTACCTCCCGCACTCTTGATGGACCCCATCTGATACCTTTAATATATCATGAAGAGCGTCAATATTCGAAACAACAGCCGCCCAAGGATATGTACGCACCGTCAGTCCACCGTTCTATGCCAACCTGTACGAGAGGGCTCGTCAGTACGGCCATCGCAAACCTACCCCTGTGCGATGCTCACCCCAGTCAATTCAGCATGCGGTCCTCTTTCCTCCCACACATAAACTGATCCTGAAGTGATCAGACTCCTTTCTTCTGTGTCGAGGCGTCGAGTGACCATGGGGAAGATGTTGAGGTAGACTGAATGGAAAATAACCCGAGCATCCGCTGGGGAGCGTATGCGGAGACCTGTTATAGTGGCACGCTGCATAGTATGGCAGGCGTAGGAAGGGTGGAGGAGAAAGGGGAGGGATCGAAGGAAGCAGACAATGACATAAAGTTATGCCTGTCTTTAAGAATTGTCGCCCCGTAGTTCACAGGACTCAGGAGAATGTAGACTGATGGGGCAGGTTTACGACATTTGTGCAGGAATGTTCGTCTAAAAATGTGTCTTATATTAGAGTTTTAGAAATCACTTGGAACGTCAGGGAAGATGGCCGATGGGAATGGAAAATGATGCGTTCCTGGATTACCGTCCGGACGCCCAATCCATAGCGGACTGACATTATCGATGAGATGTACCCTGGCGTACCGAGAACGGGTCAAATGAATTGGCAAACGCTCAACGAGTCAAGAAAATACTGTGGGGACTGAGCAACCTGGTTAGAAGACCGAACTCCGTGTCTTCTGGACGTCCGCGTCAGGCCTTAGTGCTTTAGTGCATCAGGATCTCAAAAGAAGCTGGAAGATGACGCTTGCCTTAAAAGTGTGTATGCCCGGACTCAAACGGAGGTGGTAACTGATAGGGCCGTCTAACTCAGATGCATGCCGCATATCTTGCAACCAGGATTATTACTTTCCGCATCCTAAGCGTCGCAAACAATTCCTTGACTAGTAAGTCTTTCCCCTCAAAACAAGGTTATCACAATACGCACTCTGCTACAATTGTTATATGTCATATGTCGACGTCTTAGATAGGGCAATGGGCGCGCTTCATAACCTTCAGAGCATCGTGCTTGCAGCGGGAACCAAATGATGGCTTCGAGTCAAGGTAGCTTAAGCTTCTGTTTGTTGTTCAGACTACCGGAGATAGCTTATGCATGACATGTGCCCAAAGAGCTCGGAACAGCAGGTGGCATTTTAGAAGCGTGAATATCTGTTTGGTATCGTCGATCCTAAAAGAAGTCTTTGGATGATTTGCGTTGGAGTGCATCAAGCTTAAGCTCTCGACTTATCAACATGCCGAAGGCTGAATGAACAGTCCGTAATCGGTTGTCAATCTAGCGAAGATGTAAATTTCGACGACTTTCCATTTGTACTCACGTGAGGCTTCCGACTCCTGTTATTACCAGGTGTTACCCAGGCAAAATCAGCCTGTACATGTAGGGACAAACTTCGGGATAGCTAAGATCCATAACTCTCTAGCAACTTGGCTCGATGGTTCAAATTGTCAATATAACATTAACGTTTGGGCCCGAGCCTTATTCGGATTTGATCGTGATGCATTGATGTGTAACCTCCATATGATTGGCTGCTTTCAATTCCGGCCCGAAGTGCCACTCAACCCTTCGCCACGGCAAGATATCAGTCATCTGCAGCAAATCTGACCGTTCGCGGAGTGTCGTCTGGCGCGCACGCTGCACAGATGCTGATGCATCACATTTCGGGCTTCGAATGTTGCCGCTGACGATCGTCGATAGGGTGCTATAGCACTGTAGGAGACTGTAGGTGACGGAAACTTCCTTTGTAACCACCACTGGTACGTTGCTCACAGGTCACGCGGGGGTGGATGTCGAGAAATACAGCAGGACCAAGCCTACCAATGGAACCGGCCACATCAGTATCATGCTTTCTGGCTCCACGGCGACCTTGTCGCCTCCCGGAATGTCGTTATTTCGTAGTTAGCAATTAACATAGCCTTTGTGTAGCCTCGCGGAATGCAATGCTACATACGTAGTACATACCACTCACTGAGATCGCTCACTGAGATCGGAAACTTGAGGAGTTATAGATGCCACGGAATCCAATTCATGAGATTGTCACCGTCACCCTGATTGCATGCCGAAGCCGGTGAGAGACGAGCAGGCGAACTATATTTGATAACTGAAATTCTGAAACTCACTGACCCACTGCTTGCAGATTTTTCAGATATATAGGAACGACATACTTCCCGCCGTCTACTGACTTGGCTTTTCGCACAATCTTCCCCAGTGTAATATTTCGTTTTACCTGTACAATTGCCGTTCCATAGTTCACCTGTATCACATATGTTAACGCAGAGTTGATTGTACATGTCCAAGGTTTGCGCCAATCTGGTGAATTAGGCTTGAAGGGCAAATATGGATAGGGCAATTTCTATCATTATTCTAAGCTTCTTAATTGAAGGGCCCATGTTGTGGCCAATGGTCATGCGTGCTTATGAAGTGTGTTTGCCCGGACCCGTGTATTAGTTAGACATATGTCAAGGGCAAGGGGTTTGCCTTAGGCATGGACATTCCGGTCAAACTCTTATCGCATAGTCGACATATGCTTTTGCCACTACCGGCGGCTTGTAATGGGATGTCATTTTAATCACATTTGTGCAACTGCAGGTATGTTTACATTATAATTGACCTGCAGAGATAGCATACTTGTTCGCCGTAAAATTAGAGTCCCGTTCTCAGGGTCCTTGAGTTTATGCATCAAGGCATCAGATCGCCTTTCCTCACGTCTAAGTTAGCTTGAATTCAATGAGCAACGTTACAGAGGTCTTTGGATAGACTCGAAAGACTATCACGCGCGCGGGGGTAGAGACATGGACGTGGACTTCATGTACATGTTTAGCATAAAATTCCGTCGTGCCTAGCTAGTGTGCACTACTGGTCGACTGACAATGGCCAATAACATCGTTCTCCGATGTAACAGACAGTGTGCCGTATGGCAGGTGACATTTTGGCATTCATAAGTCGTACAACCCGCTAACTCAACTCCTGGCTTTGACCCTACCTTTTTTTGCGCGATGTCAGTCAGTCAGTAGTCCCCTGTAAGCAGACTCCGATACTTCCGTTACTGATGAGGAACGCCGACGATCTTACTCTTCTTTTGGTAATTCGGCGCAATTTTCAACTCAGCGAAGCGGCGCCGGACATCTCCCGCGAACATCCTATTTCCTACTCAGGAAGTTCTTATGAGCTAAAAATAGCAAATTTGTCCTCATTAGGATCATACACGCAGTTCACGGAAACCCATTGGCTCTACTAATCTTATATCTAGGGCAGAAAGGTACTCGGCATACAGGTCCCTTCAAGGTCCCTTCGACACTAGCTGTAGTCATATGTCAACGGGGACTAGAATACCTCTCCGATCTCCGAAAGGCCATCGCTGCATCAAATTCAATCAATCATTCCTCTGTAACAAGTAAAGTATACAACTTGTCAGTCAGTAAACAGTTCGGTCCCAGCTATGGACCTTTACCAAATAGCCAATGACTGAACCTTGATGCTTGTCCTAAGACTGAAGCTTCAATCTTGCATTTATACTTATAAGGCGTATGCCGTGACCTTGGATTGACCCGCGCGAAACTTTTAGCGTTTGGATTGAGGTTGAACGTTGAACAGCAGCTCTATTGGGGCTAAAGTGTGCGTAGGTAAAGACGAGATCTGGAGGTATATAGAGCCATGGGAGCTCTTGAGAGATGCGTTATCGTCCATTCAAACACATTATATTGTATGAGGTGAACATTGCATGAGATGCTAGCCATCAGGCAGATAGCCTGTGAAGCAACTCTGAAGTCCGTAACGAGTGAAAGCGATAAGTCTGCTCTATGATATCATTTATGACGCAATGTCTATCAGGTGAACGTTTCTGTAATACAATAGCCCTCTGAGTTTGCCGGACAGACGTGGACATTTTACCACAGTTGTCACTTAAGCGCTAGTCACGATACTGCAGTAAGTTTAACTCTTCATCGACATCGTTTGCTTTGGAATTGAGGCGGCGTGAGGCCTGAGATATTAAGATCTAGTATGCATGATGGCATGCAGCTACTTTGAAAGGCAGTTTGGACTTCCACAAAACATAGTTAACAGGTACTCTTCTACTTCAGGCATGGTCGGACAGTCAAGTAGCTGCTGCCGCCGGTCTACGTATACGAGAGCTGCCACATGGTCCACCAAATCCTGCTACACCGTTGCAATGGTGGCTTGTATGATGCACCGAGAAGCATGGCATATAGCCCGTACGAAGGCGAAGACCTGTTTTTGCATCATCGTTTTGAAATCTACATTTAATGACAAGTCGCAATAACCGAAAACTAATACCCAAAAAGAGGAGGTCGGAAAACTTGAAGAAGGTAAGTACAGGCAAATCCCCATCATGACGCAGTTCGAAATCAAAAGAATGTGTCTGACGCGCACGCGTTCTACGTCGTAAAGTGATTAGCGAAAACGAAAGCGCTTGGCATATTGGTTGCCCTGGTGCATCGATGGGAGGCGGTGCCATCGAGTGCGAGGGAAACGGGAAGGTGATTAAAGAACGATTTGATTAATGGCGAAGGTCCCCTTCCAGGAAGGATGAGCCCAAAATATAAGTTAAAAAAAGGTGATCGAGAGCATGTTGATCGATATTAATCGTGCAAGATATCCTTCCGTTTTCTCCCATCCTGGGGTGTATAGTGTGTATAGTAGTACGTGTGCAATTCCGAAAGCAGCAGTAACATGAAGATTGTTGCGAGGTTGGCGTGTGTATCGTGGGGCTTCGTGTCGTCGTGGCACATAAATACCAAAGAAGAGGAAGAGTCGTAAAGGAACTACTTCCTATGTTTCTTCTTCTTTGCGCCGTTGACTTGAGCACCGGCTACCGTTACCATCTGCTGCAGCTCGCCACTCTTTTCCAGAGCACGGATATTTTCAACTGATGAATCCAGGACCTTTCCCCCAATGAGCAAGACGGGCAGCTCAGACGCGGAAGTGAGCCGCAGGATCATCGGCATGAGAATATCGACATCTTCGCGAATATCGACATCCATGATTGTGGGTGCAGGCTTCAGGTTAAGACCTGCCAGAATAGCCTTAATTTCCCTGGATGCCGGAGAGTAAACCTAAGAACTAGCGTCAGCCTAGAAAACACACTGAAGGTATGTATGGGATAGACCTTGGAGTAAAGGAATACTGGATTCCTTAACCACACTTCTTCCACCATCGCTTTTACTTCTTCCCGCGCACGCGGCCCTCTGGTGTCGAAGTCCAAGACCAGCTGAGGGTCTATCGGTTGTGACGGATTGACGGTATGTGGAATGACATTCTGCGGCAGGCTAGCCAAAAAACTTGTGACGGCGGCAAGTTCTTCACTGGGATCCAACTTCAACGTAGGCTTGTAATGATGGTGTCCTTTCCGGAATGTGTGCTTATTCGACACGTCCGACAATCGGGAATTGCGAATCGTCTCTGCCGCGAGAGCTAGCTGGTCTGCTGCTGCTGAGTCGGAACGCCGTACAGCGAGGGCCGGGGACAGTGTCGTACTCTGCGCAATGAAGATGTAGCTGCTGAGACACACGAGAATGAGAAGGGCGATAAAGGTGGTGCGCTGCTTGGGTTTCCGTGGCTGCAGAATTGAGAAAATTTGGGCGACATGAGGGGGTAAGGACATAGTGTTTGAAGGTGCCTGCCCTGTATGGTAGTAAGGAGGGGGAAGAGTCAGAAGGTGAGCGGCAACAGTAGATAGAGCAGATAATAAGGAAGGAAGGAAAAGGTAAAGAACGTGGTGGGTGTTAGTGGTCAACAAATCAATTATATCCGCATCAAAACGTCTTCGGGCCTTTGTTCCAATTGTCTCATCGACCATTCCCCGATCACATGCCCGCTTCCTCCTCTCCATACCCATGCCCGTCTCAAGCATATGGTCAATATCTCACTATAACTCGCTTTCGCTTTTTCCTCCTATCCCTCTTCAACTCTCTACTTCTCTGCCAGGCACACCGAAGCACTCTCGGTACTATTTCTTCCAGCTCCACCTCCAATCTCGCTTATCGTCTCCATCACAAGTTTTCAAAGCTTCCTTGCAATTTCATATTTTACACTGAACGCGTATCTATTTACGTAGTATATTGCGGTATAGATGTACAGCCGAGTCAACTGAGGATCAACAGTGAATAGCTCTTTGTGCCCACAAATGTCTGGTTCGAATCCTCATCTAGCCAAATAAAATGTTGTCTGTAGGAGTCGCAAATTTATTCGGGGTCAATGGGCCTTCGTAGCGGCCCTTTCTTCTTCTTGGCAATTGAGTTGCTGAAAAGCTAGAGGAAATCGCTCGCAATAGGATCTCAAAGAACGCTTTGCTCCTAGAGAGTTTGTTGGATCTTCTTCAGAGGGGTAGAGAACTTGATGGGGCAATAGGGGGTTCTGAAGATAGGGATGCCTGCAAAAAAGTCTGGCAATCTCAGTGTCCTCAAAACCGGTCAAGGTACTTATAAGTAGTCATTAGCTTTCCTCCGGCCTTGCTTATGATGATGATGGAAAATTAGCTGGTTATGCACGACGTACGTCTCGGAGTAAGGACCCATGGTCTGTACAAGACGAAAGGGCTTGTGTGGTCGCATTAGATAATTATTTCTACGCCGATCGCGAGCATCGAGAGGAATAATAAGAGCAGCCCCTAGAATCCCAGGGTGATAGAGTGCCTACTTTAATGAGAATCATTTGGAGCAGGGATAAGCCAGCAAGGTCCAGAGTCGTTTCACTGGGTCTCATTAGAGCTGGAAAGTCTGGATTCACTTTCAGCAAAACGCATACCTAATTCACCAGCAAGTGTTGTCCTTCACGTCATGTTATCTATGATTTCCTCCGCTGTGGAGTTTGAAGCCTCCTGAGACGAGACAGAGAGAATCAGTGCGTGCCTTAAGAGGCGCAAGGGGCGCAAGGCAATACGCTGATAAACTCAGTAGGGGTCGTTCAGCGAAGCTTCTGAGTCCAAGGCTGGTCCAAGGATCATCCAAGAAAGACGAAAGAACGAAGAGAGTCCTGAGCAAAGTCACGTAACGGAGTAAAGATTCTGACGACGACGCATCACTAGGATTGACCAGGATTGACTTGTGCAAGTGTCATGCGAGGGCTATAAAATAGGAAAGATAGTCTTCGGAGTCTCGTGTGCGCCAAGAATTTCAGTTCAGAGTCTGACGGTTGTAGTGCATGGGCCAGCACATAGTAGGTTACTAGAGGATTGCTACGCTTTGTATTACTGCGGTCAACTTACAAATTGAAAACTACTACTTACATGCCTTTCAAAAGTTTACGTTTAAATCAAAAACTTGAATGAAAGTCTATAAGTGTGCTGGTAAAAAGTCCGCTCATGATCCTTACTTTTGAAGATGAAGTAGAACAAGGCGAAGAAGGGTCGGGGGGCTTCAAGCATTGGAGATCAAAGGAGCTTTCTGCACCCACTCCCTCTTCTCCACTTCACCCACCATAAATGCTGCAAGTGCCTTCCTCGACAGTGTCATGCCCACTTTCCCATCGCCTACATATCCAGCCACCACACCCTCCGTATCGGCATTGGTCAAGAATGGTACACGGACCAATGTCCAGTCCAGAGCTTCTCCTTTGGATCTGACCACCTCCCCACACGCAACAATTTCTGCATAAGCAGAATGAGCAAGTGTGCGTATGGTTCGGACCAAGGCCGCGTATTTCCAACTAAACTTGTCGTGCGGATCCGCGCTGGATGCGGTACTGAGAAGGATGAAGCGTTTGACTTGGTGTTTATTCATGAGATCGATGAGGTGTCCATAGAAAGTGGCAATAGGCGTGTTGGATGGGTGACTCGCTCCAGGACCGAGTGCGGATAGGACGACCTCGACATCCTTAACGGCCGTTTCTACAACGTCCAAATCCTCGAGAGTGCCTTTGATTATCGAAACCGACACATTTTTCTTCAAGTCTTCAGGTACTTTATCTGGTGAGCGGGCGTAAATAACTATTGTCGCATTGGGGAACGCTTCCAGCGTCTTGCGGACAAGAAGGATACCGGATGGTCCCGTAGCGCCGAGAATCAAGAAGCGTGTCATTGAAGCCTTTTAGCGACGAAGGAGAAGTACAATGGTGAGTGGTAACTGTCTTAACACTCTGGATCGAGCGTCCTTATAACTGCCAGAATGACGGCGCGTCAAGAAGCAGACCGAAATACCCTTGTGTACATGTATATGTAGTGACGCCTCGAGGGCCGAGGAGGCGCCACCTCATATTGATGACTACGCGGAGGCCGATTTGCAGTGACTTGCAGTAAGCAAAGGAAGCTTAGGTTAAGTTTCATACGATGCTGTATGCTAATCTAATAGATGTTCTTACAAGAGCTGACACTAAACCGCCGACGAAAATAGCCCGCTTGGCCGACCGCCTGCTCCGATGGAGCATTTGCTTGACATCGATAATGTCCCTCGACACCGCTGGGGGAAAGGTATTCGAGTAACGACGGATTCAGAAACACAGGCAAAGCAAACATCATTATGATATTTTCTAGTCAGTACAAGTACAAGCGTTACAGGTATACAGGTCAATAGTTACAAGTTGGCAATGTTTAGGATGGGTATCATGTTCTTGATGTAAAAGGCGAAGACTCGACGGCGGGCAAAATAGTTGGCTGCGATAGCTACGACGTCGCGGGTGGCACGGGTTGAGATTCCTCGTTCTTTTGCTCATCAACCATTTTTCGTCTCTGGAATCCCCGAAGGAAAAAGATTGATGAACAGACAACCACGTCGACGACGCCTTGAAAGATGAGGAATCGCTTCATATGAAGGGGTGGAGAGTCCCCTGGGCCTGCTCTCAAAGCTCCCGCGACTACACAGAATATTGTCAGCCTAGAGGTCGTCACAGTGCATAAAATGAACCTACTAAGAATAGAAGCGACAGTGAAAAGATTTCCTCTGATAAAATTCCGAATGAAAGGTCAGACGGTACGCTACGCTGTGAAAGGAAGGAAGCACTCACGTAAACCACAAAATAGCAGAGCTTCCATCTGCCACCCTGGTGAGTTCGCAACCGAGTTCCATACCGACTGCGAGCATCGTTACTGAGCATACACCTATCACTGTCATGATAACAAACAACGCAGCCAAGTTGTGGGGTCGTACTGAATAAGTAAAATGAGAACAGTATTGAGAAAAATACCAACAGAATACGCACCTGCCCAGATGAGGGAAAGCCAACCAAGCGCAACGACAGGTACTAAACACTTGCTTGTTAGGGCAAGATGGTGTGTAAAAACTCGATCAAATAACGGGGCAGAGATAATGGCGGATACCATGCCAGTCAAAAGCATGCAAGCTCCCAGGAAGCCGCTTTCGTCAGATGAGTAACCAGCAGGTTGCTATCATTGTACATGAGTGGCCCCGATGAAGAATCACTCAGAAGCGAGAGAGACTCACCAAGATTTGGGCAGAAAGAATCGCAAAACCATTTGACCTGTGAGATACAGTCAAAGGACGCCCATACAAAGGTTATTAGGGACATACGAGGCAACAAGTACTCCAAAGACGCAGGTCACAATGGCAAAGTCGAATCGTTCTCGTCGAGACATGTAGGCTGCAGGTTCAACTGGCAAACCTAGCATAGCTCGGCATAGTGACAGGAGAGATGCAGGCTTCTGTGAAGCAGCGAATGCTAACCACGGCAACAGGTAAGCAATGCTCTGAGATGAAGAATGGATAATTGAAAAGCGCACTTGGAGGCGTTGGCGGTGCCTTTTGGATGAGGAATACAAAAGGCACAACAGCCGTAGATAAAATTCCCAGAACAAGGACCTGGCTAGAGGTCAGATTCTATAAACCTCCCTCAGGGAAAATGACATACAGATTGTCTCGGAGAACCGACAAGCGGACTGATTAACTGGCCTAAAGCCCCTCCCACAGGGTTGGCTAAAATAACTGAATGAATAGATTTCTAAAAGAGATAATGTACGAGCCTTACATATGCCAACTATCATAGTAGCTGTAGTCCTTCCATTGAGGTTGAACCAAGTCTCCGAGAATTTGGGACCGATGACCTGGTATATTGGCTGGGCTATAGATGCAAAAAACTGTTTTAGACAAAACACGTCAATCATCATGAACATCAGTAACTGTCAAAACATGTTGATGCAAGTCTTAGTTACCTGTCCCACAATGAGAAGAGCGTAAGCGCCCCCCGGCGTCAAGGAGCGGGCGGTTCCTGCATATCGAATCCACGCTGACAAAATCAAGGCCATTGCTCCGAGGTCACACTGAGTGAGGGATGCCGCGTAAATTGAGAAATCCCGGATAGCATTGGACACAAGGAAAACGTACACATCGACGAATGCCATAGCGAGAAATTATGGTTGGGATTAATAAAGCAGTTGGAAGGTATATCAAGGCGACGATATTCCCCAGCCAGTTGACTTGGTCCAGAGATATATGGAACTCAGCGGCAGCTAGCGCAGTTGTGAGAAACCTACAGCACAGGGAACCGAAGGATATAACTCACTGTCGTTGGAAATGGGCCCAAACCATGGCCACGACATTGCCGCCACAAGGTTAAGGGATACCTAGAAAGACATACGATGAGATGCATGAATGAAATTACAGCACAACGACGAACCAAAGCAACAATCCCAGTGAATCTACCCCGGTACAGACGATACGTTTCTGGAGGGACACTCTGGGGGACAGACTCAATCATTTCCACAGTTTCAGTCGTCTTCTTCATGGATTCCTCGGATGATTGAGTCGAAGCACTCGTTGACTGGGCAAGGACATCGGCACTAGATTCTGGCGCTTTCTCTTGTACAGCAATGTCGGAAGTTGCGGCCATCGCAAGAGTTGCAGGAGGGCAATGAGCAGATAATTCAGAGGAAGACTCGGTTCATGGACAAATCGATAGCTGAGTCAAGAAACAGATTGGAGCCGTGCTTGCGTAGTACCTGAAAGTTAAATATAAATGTCTACACCGAGATCTTTGTGTCATGACGGAGAATGAACGGGAAAGGAGGTTGCGGACAGACCTTAGTTTAGCTGGAGAACGCCTCTGCGTAGAAGGACAGCTGAGATGAAGGTAATGGGCAAGCGAAAGGCAAGACATCGGATGCGGTCTAATATCCTCCTTCCCAAGCCACAGTGGACCGTCATAATTAGGAGACTCAGGCTCTCAGCTGCTCTCTGCCATACGGTTGCGGTGTTGCACTCTGGGCATCTGATTGAGTTTCAGACAAAACCGTGCGAATCCCCGGAAGCACTTCCATGTGCGCTCCCGCATCTTATCTTATCTAAGGCACATTCTTCGCACGTAAGCACAATGCTTTCTCTCACATCCCTTCACCTCCAACCATGAGCGAGTACTGGGTCTCCAAAAAGAAATACTTCTGCAAGTACTGCGACATATACATCGCGGACGATGCTCCCTCTAGGCAGCAGCATGAAACTGGCCTCCGCCACAAGGGCAATGTGGAACGCTTCATCAGAGGAATATACAAAGCTGGAGAGAAGCACAAGAAAGATCTGGAGGAGGAGAAGAGGGAGATGAGGCGCGTGGAACAGGCAAGTGGCGCTACTTTTAGTGTCATATCATGTGCTAACTGAGCTTTCAATATGCTGATAGGCAGCCGCTGCCGCATTTGCTGCAGACGTTGGCGCAGGACTAGCCAAAGGGCATACTCCGGTGGCCTCAACCTCCGCGGCTCCCAAAAAGCCAGCAACTAAACCATCCAATCCGTTTGCGAACTACAGTACCGCCCAATCCCTTGGGTACACCGACCCTGATGCTGAGAGAATAGCTGCCGAGCTTGAGCTCAAACGATCTCAAGGCATAGCTGGCGAATGGCAAGTAGTCAATTTACAACCTCCTGTTGGATCGGACGTACATTCAAAAGAGTCGGAAGCCTCGCCAGCGGACGGAGCTGGACTCAAACGAGAAGCAGAAGCATTACCGGACGAAGAGGACACTCGTGCTTTCAAGCTTCGAAAGAAAACAGTGACCGGTCTCGGCGAAATATATGATCCTGGACTCATACCTATCAAAATCAAGAAAAAGGAGGAGGTCAAACCAGAACCAGAACCCGTCCCAGTTGCAAGTTCTTCACAAATCAAAACAGAGCCCGCCGAACCGCTCAAATGGAAACCAACACAGTGGAAGATAGCGGGACAGAGTACGCAATCGAACACTGAGGGTGGCGCCTCCACCACGAGCGATCCTCAAGTCAAACAGGAAGACCTTTCCCCCGAAAGCGTACCATCAAAATGGGTAAAACCACAGTGGACCGCACCGTTGCCCGACTTGAAACAGGAAGACAGGAAGAGTATATTCGGACACAACGAATCGGATGATCGAGATACCCTCCAGGCGCAATCAAACGACGAAGAAAGGAAACCCGACGTCAAGGTTGAAGAAGCCAAAGTCGAAGAGACCCCTGCCTCGATTCCTTCTGGAAGTTTGTTCAAGAAGCGGAAAACACCTGCAGGCGCTGGAAGGGGGCGCAGGGACATCTAATTTCCTTTTCGCCTGGAAAATCTCTAGCCCCTCGCAGAAGGTGTTTTTCGCAACGACCAAGTCGCATAACACCTTGTTGGATTCCCACCTTTTTCAACACCACCTGCCGCACACTTGGTTTACCTGTGCTACTTACTATATGCCATGTAACGATTAGCCGAGCATGATCCACCGGGCTAGGAAATGTGAGTTGCAAGTCTGGTAAGTAGAGGCGGTAGGGTTCCACCCAAGTTCGAATCTTCTCTCTTTTTCACTCGAAGTGCAACTTTTGCTTGCAATGGCAGGGAATCTTTTGTAAAAGATGTGTGATTAGGTTGAAGCTTTCCTACTGTTTATTAACTATATCCAATAACTATTTAGAATTGGGCAGATAATAACACTGCTCTAAGTACTACGCTGGAAGCTCGAAGGTGTGAGATATAAAGATGCTAGTGCCGTGTCCGCTGATGATGAAATGCGTTGAAAACATGATGAATGGAAGATGTGTAGAAGTGATGCAGATGATGGTCTAATGATACAAATTGAGGTGGAAGCTTGTAAGTGCTGTGACCGCGATTGGTTACTACGGACTAGATGCGACTGAACAAAATGTGCCTTCTAAGAGTGTTGGATGCATCGTTGTGGTGTACTGTTGGATCCGGCATGTCGCCGCATGCTTCGTAAGCAGGAAGGTAAGAGCCAGACGATGGAGAGAGTTGGAGGGAAGATGTGATGCCCGCAGGCGATGTGCCCAATATATAAGGAGAAAATCCACTTTCCATGACATATTTACGACGCTGCCAACGTCGGTTTTACTGCAGTGGAGGGCGACAAACTTCCTTCGTCTTCCTCCGCAATGTCGGCGTGCCTTTGCTGATGCTGATACGATGCTCTCATCGAATTCGTCCTCGACTCCACTACGCCACTGCTGTGGCTACCTTCAGACGGCGATGACGGAGGCATCGGGGAGGGAGCCATCGAGCTTGTTTGCTGCTGGTGGCTGAAATAGGAGCCCTCGGGTGAACCTGGTTGGCTTAGCGAGAAGCTCCATCTGCGCGGCAGTAGGCTGCCAACGGTGATTGTACCTGAATCCCTTGAGGAAAGACTTGGTGGTTCCATGGTTGTCACCGTAGTGGTTGGTGATATTGGAAAAGGAGTAGAGAGATAAGGATCGAAAGGAGTGTTGTTTTCGGGGGTAGGATTGACTGGTCTCGACCGGGCGATTTCCTCGATGCTGCCCCCATAAGATAGACTGACGGGAGAATGACCACTGTTGGTTGTGCCAAGTTTGCTTCTTGAGCTGCCGGTATGACTCCTGTGAGAACTCTTCTCCAACATAGAGCCATCCGAAGCGCCAGGAGAATCGGTGGAGGAGGTATTCGACTTCCTCAGTAAAGGTATTAGCCCTGCGACTGCATTCCAAACAAAATTGGCGATTGTGATGACGACTGCAACCGCCCAGACCAGAGCAATCACGATGCCGATGACGACGCGGGGAATGGCTTTGACTTCTATGTTCTCGAGGAACGCAATCATCAATGCCGTGCAGACCAATCTGACGATGGCGAGATAGGTTGAGAAGACATCCCCTCCTCTGGTCTTGGCTGGCTTAAGCACAAAGTGCGACACAACCAACCCAAATTCCACTATTATCAGCAACACAATCTGGGCCGCTCCTGAAGCTTTTGCGAAGGAGATGAAGATTGCACGGAGAACGAACGCCACCAATAACGGGAGGAAAAAGTAGTAGCGTGGGGGCCGATACTGAGCAAATAGAGGACCTTCTCTGTGTATACTCTGCTCTTTATAGTCGTATAAAGCATAGAAAGATTCTCGACGAGCTCGACGGAGAGTGAGGAAAGAAGGGTAGACGAGGAGAATGGCTATGGCAATGAGGCTGAGAACGGAGAGGAAAATGGACAACCAAGAGTCTTTCAGGGTCCACTGGTAGAAGATAAAAACAAGAAGGGGAAATGCGACAGCGAGACCCTGATATAACGTTGTCAGTAAAGACAGTTGTACGCGATTAGAGTACGAAGCTTACCACTCGCAGGAACCACGAGAAAACAAAAGAGTTGTAATCGAAACTGAGGGGCAACCTCTGTCGCTTGGATCTCGTGCGTGCGAGGAGAAGGAGTATACCATATCCAACCACAGCTACAGCCATTGTGATGGCAAGTAGGCAAAGAACAATCAAGAAGACTGTCATGAAGGCGTTGGCAGTAGCGATGTGCACTGTGTTTACGTATATCGGAACCCCGGCTTCAAGGATATTTGAAGATGCGGCTGTGACTGTTTGAACGTCTCCATTCGAAATTGTATCGCGAGCAAAGAGTGCTCTTTTGGAAAGAAAAGAACCAAATGACTGAGCCAACACGTTTGAGGACGGCGCGTTATAGGGGCTTAGCTTGCGGTTCACAAGCCCAACGGCGGCGTCGCCTGTGGCATCCGCCAGCTTGCCGCCTGTCAAGTGGCGCATGTGGTCGATGGAGTTTTGGAGCCCGGACGCGGATGACGATGATATCAAACCCATGGCCCAAGCGAAGTTCAAAGCGAAGGCGCGATATACAGAGGAATAGTTGAGGTTCAGAAAAGCGCTGCTGGAGATGGACTGCAAAAGATACAGCAGCTCCAAGAAGCGGAAGTGAACGATCGACTCTGGCGAGACGATGGAATATAGAACCGCCACGACCAAAGCAGCGAGAGTGACACCGCCGGTAGTCCATTCCACTGCTTTTTGATGTGCGGAGCGACCGTTGGAAAGGGTCGCTTGCACACAGGCCCTTACTTTGCCAGTTTTGATGTCCGTCAAAGTCAGTTGGGCAAAACCTTCCAGGTCTGGTATCTTGTAGGCGATACCGGGAATTTGCTGAAGGACACCCAACTGGGGAAGGGTCAAGGAATCGGCGCCAGTGAAATTATACATCGGGAGAGGACATAACGCGCCGTGCAGGATACCGCATAGATCCAATGTGAAGTTGACGGGGTTCATACCGTAGACGTTGAGGAAGACGTTGGCAGAAACATTAACGTTTGGTTGCTTCACTGACGTCAGAAAGGGGCAATACAGCTTTGAAGAAAAAGAACATACCACACTGGCGGCCGACACATTGAATGAGACGGATGCGTTACTGGGGAAATAAGCAAGCTCAAATCGTTGTATAAGGAGTGTTTCTGGTGGGTTGCAGTAAGTTACAGAAGACGTGACTGCGTAGAAATGTCAAACGTCGGCAAAATAACTTGGAAGACGAGGAGACACGCACATATAGTATCCAGCTGAGCGGCGACAGAAATCCAGGATGTTGAAAGAAGAAACAAGATAGCAAGGGCTCGCGGCCAGGCGAGGAGAGAAACCATGAAGAGCGTAGTAAGGGGTGAAGGGGAGGACGCAACGACGGTTCACTCTATTATAAATGACGGAGATATATAAGAAGATAGAGGCCAAGAAGCATTGTACTCACAGTATGGCGTGGGCCACTTGCCGAAGATACAAGGGCTATTGTTCTTCTTTTGTGAGAGGAATGGAGTAACCGTGACGGCACAGCTTGGATATCGCGAAGACGATGAATAGCGCTGGTGTGGCGGCCTTTTAAATGTGATAGGGACACAGGTAGAAGACTCTTGGAACGTGCATCCGGCGTGGCAGAAAAGATGGAAGTCAAGGAAAGAGGGTGTCCGAAGAGGCGGAATGAAGGAAGTATCAGACAACCCCAAATGACTGATAATTATAAGAACAATCATCTTACAAATATGGTCCAAGCCGCTCCGGCCTCGTTTCTTGCGTACTCCCTTCGTCTTGGCCGACACCACTACCTACCTCTCTGCAACGCTTCAACTCGCTGGTAGCACTGCTCCAACACGTTTATCCCACTCCCCGTGGCACATCATCCATGATCAGAGCCTGCTCTGTCTGTGCTTAAGTCTATTTTAAGCACCAGCAGCAGGGTAAGCAGCATTACCAAAAACTGCGGACGCGCTGAGAGTAACACAGCGTTGTCGATTGAAACACCACCGCACTTTCCTCGTTTCTCGTACGACACGGGGTGTATGCTTTGACGTGATTACTCTTATGTACAGATGTAAAATATTCTTGTAGGTTCACCGAGTAGTGTTGCACCAAAATTACTGCCAGTCGAATTTCCCACGAGGCGAGGTCACGCCGGAAAAGTCCGCCACGTCCCGAGTTTTTGCGTATCGTTGTCGTCGCTCATATCGTCCGCTCTCCTTAACAATGTTACTCGCCTCAGCCGTACGTTCCGTGTCCACCGTCGGCCTGGGTCGTCGTGCTGCCTCGAGTATTGCCTCTAAATACTCCAAGGCCGCTTTCGGTGCTGCCCTCGCCAAGTCTCCTCAAACCCTCAACAAGGTCCACACCGAACTCACCAACTTGTCCACCGCTATTCAAAAGGATCAGGAAGTCGCGTCCTTGTTGAGCAACCCTACCTTGTCGCTGCAGGAACGTTCCAAGGGTCTCCAGCAAATCTTCTCCAAACTCGAGGGCTCGGGCGCAAAGAAGGATGCTTTCTCCGACGTCACCAAGAACTTGTTGAACGTCCTCTCTGAAAACGGAAGACTGCAGGAGACTGAGCAAGTCATCGAAGGATTCAATGAGCTGGTCTCTGAGTACAGGGGCGAATTAACCGTCACCGTCACATCGGCTTCTGCGTTGCCCAAGGATATCTTGACCCGTCTCGAGACCACTTTGAAACAGTCGCAAGCTGCTCAGGCCGCCAAGGTTGTTAAAATTGCCAACAAGGTACGTCGACATCAACGATGAAGCCTAACGATTGCTAAGTGATGTTAGGTCAACCCTGCCGTCCTTGGAGGTATCATCGTCGACTTCGGTGACAAGACCATTGACCTTAGCGTTCAATCCCGTGTCACCAAGCTGAACAATGTTTTGACGCGTACGTCTTCTTTCCTCCCTCACACTCGATTGTACTTAACTTGTTTAACAGAATCGGTTTAATAACATCCGTAATACTCGATATGTACTCGCACTTTACACTGTGGCGTCTCACAATACCATCCATGGAACTTCCTGTTGGCCCTTAAGCGTTCTTGAACTGTCCTAATCATGAAATGTGATTCTCTAATGGGGTGCACCCCCGCAGCACACCAACACTACGCTAGAACAGCGCGGAACGTATTGACCTTCCACAAGATTACGTTCATCGTAATAGCTCTTTCTTGCCCTATGTTCCGTTTCAAACCCCTTCGCAATTTCTAGCTGCAACCAGATCACAGGCAAATACAGGGACCACTAGAAGCAGCTAGGAGACTGCATCTGGTCAAGAAGCGTCCGACAGCACGGTGTACATAAGGAACGTCCTTGCATTGCAAGTATTCGTTTGCCGTGAAGTACTGGCTTCTGGACGTGATCTCCGATTTACTTAGCTTCATATCCCCCGCACTGCCTCTGTAACCCAATGTCCTGAGTATCTTCACTATGCATTCAACAGTTGTCGTCCAGGTCTTCCGTACTTGGCAGCACGTTCCAGGCTAGAATCTCTACCCCATCATTTTCATTTTCGTTAACTTCGATGCCCTCTGCGTTTTGGTGAGCCGTTCAGTCCTCCGAGATAAAGACTCGTCCATTTTACTACTTTCTTGCCATCATGTGGGAGTCGAACAGCAAGGCTCATTCTCCCGAAATTTTGCTTCCCGATGAGTATTTTGATATCTCTGATATCGGTTCGGGCCTCACCCTACAGGCTAACGTATGCTCATGATGAGCACCACTACAGGAGCTTGTGCAGTTGCAAATGGGAAAGTATTCTCGGCAAAGGACCCTATGGTGGGATTCGGAGCGGATATGCGGGAAGTACGAGCTACAACGCGCTTGCAAGAACTCCCTGCTGAGCATTCTTCCTTCTCTTCCTTGGTTCTCTTAACGGATATCCACGGAGAAAGAAAGGACACCGAAGTCCGTTGCCTGTTTTTGTCGAATTTTGGCAAACAAAATATCGAATTGCAGCAAGATCAACGGTATTGGACTCGAAACAGAGACTACCCTTGGTCGAAATAAAATTTCTTTGCATGCCAGGTGAGTGGCTTTCCAAGCGGTGCCATCTTCAGTATTAACAAAGCTCAGCAGACACATTACTCACCGGCGGTGAAGAAACGGCTAAAGGTGCAACTGAGTGCATCTGCGAGACAAATTTTATACATATACCCCTCACTATCCAGATGGCTGAAGTAGCTATTGTCCTCTCGCAATGACTCCGGCTTTCTTGAAGCTTCCATTCATACTCACTTCTCTCCTTGCCTTTCAGGCAACGACGACCCCTCCGAATCCACCTCCAAGGCCTGATGAGACGGTTACTTCTACAAAGCTTGAAGTAGTCGTGAAACAACGGATAGGAATACTGCTTGTCCAGGTGAGTCCGGATGCCTTGACATGACCCCCCTAGCTGAATCTCAAGCATCATAAGACGATCTTCTGGCTTGCATCCCTTGCTGAGGCAGCTACGATCCTGGCGTCTCAAAATCCACAGTCGGCATGTAGTCAAAGAATTCTCAAGTTACTGGTCTTGTCCCACACTGCAGAAGACATCAGAGTCAGACCGACTGTGACGTTTTTCCTAGGAGTCATCCTGATTTGTTTTGGTTCCTACATCCGTTGGTCGTGCTTCCGAGCATTGGGGAGGATGTTTACTTTCGAAATGAGCATTCGAAAGGACCACCAACTCATCAGGGACGGGTTCTATAGCATGGTTAGGCACCCAGCTTACACGGGCGTCTTGTTGACCCAGGCTGGTATCATGTGCTGGCATGCCACTCCGGTATGTCATGGCTCACTTTGTTCAAGTTCAGTCTACTTGACTCACAATCATTCCAACTTTAATTAGGGTTCGTGGGTAATGCAATCTGGCATTTTAGAAACGACGTTTGGCAAACTATTAGGCCTTGTCTACGTCGCTTTGGTCTCAACTATAACTATAGGACTCCTCTTTCGTATGTCGAGGGAAGACGCGATCTTGAAGAAAACCTTCAAGGAAGAGTGGGACGTATGGGCTAAAGAAGTGCCATATAAACTTGTACCTGGTCTGTTATGACGCGCCATAGCGCGTTCTTCTAAAGTAGATTGGAATTGTCTGTTTTATGTGAACAGGATGCTCATAAAGTGCTTGCGTTCTTAGCAAAGTGTTGCTGCGCGCAAGGGTTGACTGTGACCTCAACGTTTGATGACATGGATGTCATGCAATAGTGTAATAGTACAATGTAATAGGTGCTCTCGAACTGCGGTACGCTAGGTTCAGCATCGTCACAAAGGATTCCAACTCGTATCCCAAAAGAAAATGTATAGACTGTGCATTAAGATGACTGATACCAAGCTATAAATTAAGCAGAAAGGCGAAAATTCCCTAATTACCAATAATATACATCCTTATCGTTCTTTGCGACGAACGCTGCTGGTTTGTTATTCCAATCTTCCACTCTCCTTCCACTCACTAAACTGAACGTCGAATCATGCGTGCCAATAAAGCCACTGGCCATGCTTTGAGCTACGATATCCACCAATGGGGGATACCAATGGCCGTATCGCTTGACAGTTTGCTCCTCTTCGTGATCGATGCGAGTCCAACCCAAATAGCGAATTTCTTCCCAGAATTCAGGGTCCTCTTCGTCTTTTAGAAAGGCAAAATATGAGATGACGCCCCAAAAAGCGGTTAACATGCAATGGCTGACCTGACATGAGAACAACTTCCTTCACTACTATGCTATACTTCTCCCATAGTTCAAGCTTCATTTCATTCACACGCCTCTCGAACTTCGATAATGGGATTAAACAATTTCCCGGTGTATCCCAACACTGGTTCGCAAAGTCGCCACGCCGCATATGTACAGCGATGAACTTTAGAAGAAGTAAAAGTTATGAGTAGGGGTAGTGATAAAGGGAATAGCAATACACGCACGTGGGGAAGTTGGTCTGGGAAAGCTCCCAGGGCTCTGGCCAGGTAGCCAGTAGCCAGCTCAACCATCTTATCCGTAAAATGCAAGTGCTTCCCAACCATAGTCCAAGCAGGAGCCCATGAAAACTTCCACTCGTATGTCTCCGGACTTGATGTGCCGTAATATAGGAAGTCGAAGCAGGTCATATGGTGGTCAGGAAGAAGTTCGTGCCCCAAGGGTGACTTTTCCATCAGGGTATATCGACCATTGGGCGGCGGAAGCGGGCGCTTAGGATAGATATAGCGCACCAGCTTCGAGAACACCAAGTGATCGTCGTTTCCATCGCTGGGATTAACTCGAGATTCTGTGGGTATCCGGGTATATGATATGTCGAGCTTTAGGTGGTCGACCACGGAGCTGACCCGTAACGGGTTGGGATTGTTGCCTGGGCGTGTTGACCAGCATCCCAATTGTTCGCGTTCTTCCGCTGGAGGCGCTTGGCCAGATTTCAAAGACGGTAAGTGCTTAAGGTCCCGCCATTCAAGAATTGGCGTGTGCATTGCTTCTCTCGCTCGTGAAAGATTAAAGATATCGCCGAATGGAATGATGCCCGCGTCGTGCGCTGCTCCGACGGTTGAGAGAAGAAGAGAACGTTAGACTATGCCGACCTCCAGAAGAGTTGGGTGCTCACGGATATGGTGGTCTGGACCGAAAGGTGGAACAATGGGTATACGCTCTGAGACTAGTCCCATGTAAATCATATTGACCTACTTCTCATGAGGACAGAAACACTGGCAGGACTGGAGGTAGTAGACTCACATAACTCATAAACTGGTTAGCTTCGAGATGTCAGTGGTCGCCCTGTCCCAGAAACCATAGAAAAGACCCATACTGAATCCAGCATTCGACCAAGCAGTGATATAGAACTTGTCCTGTCTAAGGTTATCTGGCATCCGCACAAGCGGGCTTGAGCAAAAGTTTGTTTAAGCGTAGATTGTAACACCCATACCTCTAAAGTACTCAGCAGGACCACTGTTCAAGTACTTAGTCGGATCCCATGATTCTACACTGGGCGCCGCCTTGACCTTTTGGACTCGATCTGGCCGTGGGCGCGATTGCAGTTTAGCACAAAATGCGGCCAACTCAAGTGGTGATAGAGATTGGCGCTCGACGTCCTTATGCGTATTGATGGCGGCCTTGTGAGTGGGAGAAAAGAGATAGAGTGCACCATAATGCACTATAGTGATACCCACGAAAAGGAGGGCCGCCAGGAAGAGGACGCCTCTGGCGCGGGCGAGCATGGCGAGGACGGAAAGAGTCTGCGAGGAGACAGCCCGGCGTCTTCTTTCATATCATCTTCGGACGTTCCTGAACACAATGTCAAAATCCGAGACCACCATTTTTGGAACGTGACTGGCATAACATATGGCCTCGGCTCTCTTTGATGAATTAATTAACTTTAATTAGCTGCTCAATTACGAGGACGTGGCTCTACGTGGGTATCGCTGGTTGTAACTTGTGGGAGTCCAAGTTATATAAGGTAAGATGGTGTGTATCATGGGCACAGTGTCCTACTTTCCAGCCGAGCTTCTCGGAGTAGCACCAGCATCCTCCAGAAGTTTCCTTAATGCCTTTGTTTCATGTAGTCCTTGTAGGTTGTCTGAGCCACCAATAGAATTCCCATGCAGCAGTACATTCGGGAAAGTCGAATGATGTGTCAGTCGAGTGAGAAAATGCTTTATCATATTTGCGTCGTCTAACACATGTGTCAGTTTGCGTGGTCCATCGCATATGCACGCAACATTTACCTCGAAGATCGACCTCGATGACTTTCGGTGGTGGCTGAAGGTCGTACGTCGCAAGTAAGGCTTTCGCGCGCTTGGAGTACCTATGTATGTCTTACTCAGCGAGAATAAAATAGTCGAGGAAATGGCAACTTGCGGGCAATACGTCTGAAAAGGTCGACTCGACGATTAACAGATTTCTGAAGCAACGGTTAGGTTCTACTCACCTTGCTGAACACAATAACCGGATACTCGGAATCAATGCGATCACGTTCCTTGTCCCAGTCCAAGTGCTTGTTGCTTGCAGCATAGAAGTCCAAGTCAATAGGCACGGTAGGATTAAAGTCGACCGCATTGCTGAGGACGTGTTCCTGTTCATTATCTCCTGTGACAAGATGAAGAAGGCCGTATATTTCCTTGACTTCGCTCTTCTTAGGTTTAGACAGCTTTGCTATACTTGCGCGGGACAAGCTGGAAAGGGAAGCGTCCCTAAGAGCCAACGGTATTTCCCATGGAACGAAAAAGAAAAGGAAGGCTCCAGTCAGGAGGATGCCCAGGAAAATACGCCGTCGACGGACTGAAGATCCAAAGGGTATAGGTGTTGACATGTCCAAAAAGTAGATGCCTGAGTATTGAAGATGGCAGGGTTCCGAACTTGGCGTATGGTGGCTTCCCGTCGAAAGCTTGCAAGTTGAGCAAGTCGAAGGTCGAAGTAGTGTCCAAGTGCCTGTGCTAGTACTAGTGATCGCGCCGGTGCCGGCTAATTAATAATTAGCGATCGTCGCATAATTTGTTTAATTTGACCCGACTGGCTCACCGGGCTCTCTTCTGTCCCTGTCCTGCACTCTCCTTGGATTGCGATCTGCATCATGTCGACTGCAAGGCCAAAGATTGAATATGTTCTCTTTGATATGGATGGTATGTATCAATACCATACATACACTTGCTTATGGACGATTTTTTCAATGATTCAACAAGTACTTCCGCAGGGCTGATGATCGATTCCGAGAAGATCTACACGATAGCTACCAGTCAGTAAATTCTAAACTAAGCCATGAAAGTCAATGGTTCAAACTAGGCAATCAACAGACGAGGCACTGAAGAGTTATGGCAAAGAGATGACGTGGGATATGAAGGCTGGCTGCATGGGCAAACGTGAGTGCGCCATACTGTATTATCTTCCACTTTATTAACACCCTAGGAATACGACGCAGCCGAACGGGAGGCAGCCATCCACACGTTATCGTTCTTCCCTGACATTGATCTCAGCGTCGATGACTTCTTAGTTGAGAGAAACCGTGTCCAGGATTCTCTCTGGCCAACCGTGCCATTATTGCCTGGTATTCGCAAACTCGTTCATCATCTCAAGAAGCACAATATCCCTTTAGCTGTTGCAACGAGCTCTCGACGAAGAAATTTTGAAATGAAAACAGCTCATCTGCAAGACGTTTTCGGTTGCTTCGAGGGCAAGATTGTCTGCGGGGACGACGTACAGTACAACATGAAGGGAAAGCCAGCGCCAGATATCTTCCTAACCACTGCCGCTACATTCTTGGGGCGGGACGTAGGCAAACCACAGGACATTCCAACAGCGCATCAAATTGACGAACGCCAGAAAGGCCTGGTCTTTGAAGATGCTATTCCGGGTGTCCAAGCTGGAAAGCGAGCTGGGATGTCAGGTATCATTGTTAACTTGCTTTAACATAACAAAGCTGATCATCGTCGTCATCTAGTGGTCTGGGTTCCTGATCCCAACCTACTCAAAATTAAACAAAATAATGTGGAAGAGAAACCTGATCAGGTCCTTGAATCGCTGGAACAATTTGCGCCTGAAGAATGGGGTTTACCACCTTATGATAAGGAATAGGATGTTGTCGAGCATTTATGGAGGGATGTACTGCTGCGATATATATCTTGTTATTCAGATACCTTTTAAATTTCATTGTCAAGGAGGAATTACGACGCAGGTTAGTGCAGGCGACTCATTGCAAGTGTACGATTTATACTGAATAATAACCATTAGGTCGCTGTTATGATGCTTACAAGCAATGGTTATAAGCTCATCTCGGATTGCCAACAAGAAGACAAAATTTGATCAACATTTTCTGCGAACAAAATTAAGGTTCGAGTATGCTACTTACACTCGAAGTCGCAAAACACGGCTTCGACGGTGAAATGTGGGCTATCGAGCCCTCTGAAGGCCCAGCAAGCTGCTTTACAGCCACACGGGAAACAGTTGGTTGCGGCGGCTGCCCGTGGCCGTTGACCATGTCGTTTGGTACAGACTGTGATGCAACCGTTGGAGAGTTTGTGTTGGCAGTCCGTGACCGACATATAGGCTTTTTGAATTTCAGAATAGTGGCGGGACGATCAGCCTTCATGATCACCTGGACCGGGTGGCTGAGAGGAGCAGATTGGGGCTTCGACCTGATGGTCGTCGGAATAAAGCTAAATTGTTGCATTATTCTACTGGTGACCGGAGTTTTCGACTCGGGTGTAAGAGTGTGAGGTTTCTGTTGTGTGCAACTGTTCAGAGGTTTTATGGAGGGGGGAGGAAGGAGTGTTGGTTTTAGCGATGGTTGATATGTTGGCGGGTTATGAAATGCGGTTGAGGAAAGCAATGCTGCCGGGTGGGGCGCAGCGCGAGGCGACGTGTATGACTCGGGCCTGTTTTTTCTCAATGGACTTGAGCGATTTGGGCGAAGCGCTAGCAACCCGGCATGGGGAAGACGAGGTGCGGAGCCACCCGCGGTCCCAAATTGGAGGCGTTTCTGTATAACATGTTTGTTAATCAGAATCTGAGCGAAGCCATAATTATTGGACCTGCCTTCTCTATGGCGGTTGAATGCCCGGACGCGTTGTTACTGACAGCAGCTGGTCCTGTTCTCCGCCGTGTATGCCTTTCTTGATGCGAATATTGTAAGGACGCCAATGCCTTCTTTTCGTCCTTAATACTTTCCTCCCAGATCGTCTTCCGTATTTGTCGAAGATGAGGGCAATCTGATATACTGGAGTCCGAAGCTGCGTCAGAATTGCCGTCTACGTCGTCTTCGAGCCAGCCAGGAGCTGAAATCACCGCAACCTCCCTGGTTGCCGAGGTAGAAGCGGTAAGAGCAGAGCATTGCAGAGAAGCGGCCTGGACTTCTGTAGATTTCTGGATAGTGCGTAGCGGTGAGCGTACGGGAGTAGGATTTGCGTTGATTGCATGGGAAGGATTAGTGAGCGACGTATTTTGAGCACTGAATACTCCTGCAGGTATTTTGGAGACACTAGGTTCCTCATTTGTCCGAGTAGATAGAGACTTCCTAAGACCGGGTAAAGGTTTTGGTGCAACTAAGGCCTCGGGTGGTAAGGTGGCACGACATTGAACCTTTGCCACGCTGCCATTTGTAGGCAAGCTAGGGCGATTTGGAGTCTGACCTTTGGTTAGGGTTGACAGATAAGTGGAACAACTTAGCGACATACCTTGACTACCTGATTCTTGTCTTCCTTAGGAGTACGAACCTTAGAAGAAGGAATAGTTGACGCGGACTGACAGCTGGTAGAGTCAGATGTTGAACGACTGCGTTGGCAAGGGATAGTGCTCGGAACAAGGTCTGGACCTGTTAATACCAGATCAATTATCAGTTGTTATATCATTCAACAGAGTGACATACGATGAAGTGGGGAGCCTTCGTGGTTTTTCCCAACAACGGCATTGACAATCCGGAACCAAGGCGAGTTCGTATCGTGGTAGGCTTCCATGATAAAATGGGTGAGGACAACTTCGAAGTCGTCGTCTGGGTCAACGGCACGCCGCGCACCCGTGAAGGATTCAATCAATGATTCAAAGAGTGCGTCGGATACTGCGAGTTTTTCTGTTTGTTCTCTGGCAATCTCGACTTTTAAAGCATCGCTTTGTAGCTTCAATAGCCTCTTATCGCTTTCAAGGACAAGGACCTGTCGCTCGAATTCCCTAAGATCTTTCGAGCGGAGCAGCTTCTGATTGTGGTAGTCCTTGCGAACCGCGTTGCACTCCTCCATGAGATCGGTGTAGTCGTGTCCCAGCTTTCGATTGACGTCCCAGACATGGTTGTATTGCGTTTCCAAAATCCGAACACGACGTCGAAGTAGAACAATTTGAGCCATAAGCACCCTGGACAGTATGGAAAAAACTGAAGGGCTACTTGAGTTCAATCCACGCAGCTGTCCTACAAGAGAGGTCGAAAGGGATCCCAGGTCTATACCGAGACACAGGAAATCACCCAGCGGCGTATGGTCACCTTGATGCGCAGGCGTAGAGTGAGCGGGCGTTTGGACCTCTCCTGAAGGGTTGCCCTTGCTCGGTACCATCCTGAGCTCAGGCGACACGAGAATTCTGCCATCGTCCATAGTGATCTTTGCGCAGGGAAACGAAAAAATCGCGCGTGGCTTGTAGGTTGGCGGAATAACAGAAAGGTGTCTTGTGTCGCAAGCAAGATGCTGATTTTTTTCTCTTATAGCAGAGGACGCCCGCCGTCGTGCGGCGTAGATAGACTGCAAGTTAGATCTCAGCTTCGATCGAAATGTCTGTCATTTTGGGCATGAATAGGACAGGCAGGTCCTTGAAGAAAATAGAGGACTCGACGTAGGCCGTTTATTAAGTGCATTCTTTCGAGAGCGTCGAGTCACAGATATCCAGTTTCCGTTCGAAGGTGGTTGGAAAACTGAAAAGAACAGACAGAATGCTAGAAATCACCAGAAACTTCAACCAGCCTATTTTTGAACGACTTATGTCAGCATAACTCGTTAATGAAGGTTTGCTTAAAGAGGCGCACCGCCGCCCGTATCGTCATCTTGCTCTATTGGTTTCATTCACTTCACTTGCATCTTTCTTGAACATGAGCAACTATCCTGTTGATCCTCCTGCATATGGACCGTCTAATGCTCAGAAACCGAACTATCACGCTGCTGACCAGGCTCGAGAGCCCCTGTTAGGTAGTTCAAGTCGCGGTGGTGGTGGAATTTACGAACAACCAAATGCGGGGGAACTACCTGATGACTTTAAGGTACCTTAGTCCACTATGATGCTTTGAGAATATGCTAAATAAACGAGCGACCTTCATAACAGTACGGCGTTACTGTCTCAGAGAGCTCTCCGGAGATTCGCAACGCATTCATTCGCAAAGTTTACACTATCCTTTGTGAGTATCGTTGTCATGATTCCGCAGCATGGTGGAGTTAACTGATATCCTGCCCAGTGTGCCAGATAGTGAGGATATTTCGCGTGTACAGTGAAAGCTTAAGCTCACCTATGTCTTAGACGGCCACAGCTATCGTCGGTGGCATCATTTCTCAGTCACCTTCTACCATCTTCTGGGTGCAGACGCAGTAGGTCTACTATCTCTCACCATGCGAATGTAAATCACTAGACTGTTTTCTCTTCAGCACATGGGCATTCTATGTCCCTCTGTTTGGTACTCTAATCAACTTGGGCCTGCTGTTCTGGAAACGACACAGTCACCCATGGAACCTGGTCCTCCTTTCTACTTTCACTCTCATGGAGGCTTTCACTCTTGGCATCTCCATCTCCTTCTACCAGAATATTATTGTTCTCCAAGCACTGTGAGTAGATTTCCGTACACATTGATCCAAGTTGCTGAAGGCGGACATTGGCAGGGTCATTACCATCGGTATCTTCGTCGGTTTGACACTTTTCACTTTCCAGTCCAAGGTATGCAGCCATTATGCCTTCGGGAAGATTTTATATTGACCTCTCATATTATAGTATGATTTCTCGGGCATGGGACCGTTCCTCTTCGGTTCCTTGATAGCTTTGTGTAAGTGTCGTGGATCTGGTTCAAGAATTCATCTAATAGGATATCTGCCACCTTGTTAGGTATGACTGGACTCGTCGGCATATTCATTCCTTTCAGCCGCACTATGGATCTCATCTTTGCCATCGGAGGTTGCCTTATTTTCAGTGGCTACGTTGTCTATGACACATACAATATCAACAAACGCCTCTCTCCTGATGAATATATCATGGGCTCCATAAGTCTTTACCTTGAGTATGTATACCTTCCCCTTCTGCAAGCGTGGATGCTCACAATATTTCTCTCTCGTTTGTAGCTTCATCAATCTCTGTAAGTGCTTGCCTATACCGCTTAACTGTTTACTAACATTGTCCGTAGTCCTCAACATATTACGCCTTCTTAACGACATCCAAGACAATTGAATTATCGACAAAGAGTATGTTCAGCGAGGGATTTTGGGGTCCCGTTGTATAAATATTATTTTCAGTCTCCTTGGTTGATCTATTTTGCTTTGAACAAATAATGTCCGATTCCCCATCTTTCAGAATTTGCAAAGTAATTTGTTTGCTTGCCAATTTATCAGATGTGCAAATGACTCACTGTTGGCCCCCATCCATGTTGAAGAACTCTGAGCATGCCATGTAAAATACCCTAAACCTGAAAGACCCGGTTGGTCATTATTCGCCGATGAGACTTCAATACTACAAAAATTATACCTATGGAAGGTTTTCTCCCCTTCTTCAGGCGATATGCCTTTGGCCTTGGCATCTTTTCGCAGAACCTGCAAGCCCTCTGCGCATCGTGTAAAGCATCAGAACTGGACTGATTCAGCTAGAGACCACTATACCTTTCCCATTTCGATCTTGGAGCTTAAGCCAATGCTCTAGCGTCCTGGAGTAATGAGTACCAGGTAAATACCAACTTCGCACCAAGGTGAGGTCTGTTTGGAAGTAGAGCTAGTAACGCTTCGTAAGCAACAAGGTCATGCATCGTCATGGATATAATATATGCGTACGAAAAGGTCATGAGAGGGCATAGTTCCGCCTAGCATGCGGATAAGTGAGACAGAGATACACACATGCAAAATCAACGAGATCCTGCACCTGTAAAGAAGTTTTGGGCCATCCATCCGTCATCTTCTACGAAGTGATAGGGCGTCGTTCGATGGCAGAAGATGTGAATGAACAAAAGCGATTCATCCGCTTCTGAGCTGAATTCCTTCTTGGCATCTCGGGGTCGTAGCCATGTAGACACTTTCTTGAAGAGGGCTTCGTAGTTCTTCATATGCTCGAACATCTTTGGGATGAGGTGTCTCGTTTGTCAGATTGGTGATAGGTACAGATGGTAAGAAGGGATAGAACCTCAATAGACAGTATCCTATCGAATCTGCAATGGCAAGATCAACACCAATTCAATTAGAGTAACATGGACACCCACTTTTCGAATGTTTCGCCAAACTCGAAAGTATTGACGTCTCCCGTAAATATCTAGGCTCATGCCAGTCAATCGACTGTAGGTAATTAATATTTACCCGAAGACGTACTTGGACGTTCGTAAGTCCTCGTTGTTTTGCGGTCGCATCAATGTGCAACTTTTGCGTAGAAGAATTCGATAACCCGGTGATGTGTGAATTGGGATATTTCTGAGGTGTACTTTTAGATGGATGAAGCCTCCATCTTAAGCATAGATTGCGTACCTCCGCCAGAAACAATGACAAGCTGCCCCATCCTGAGCCGGATTGACATTAGCCAAGAAATAGTAGATATACATGAAGAAAGGCGTACCACATCCAAGGTCCAATATATTGAGGCCGTCGCGTAGTTGGGCCTTCGCGCAATAACTTTCCAGCATAAGTTTCTCTGCTTCAGCAAGAGATTCCCTGCCAGTAGGATATAAGCAACTCGAATATTTCCCATACGGGCCCAGCGTGGATAGGATGAACTCTGTCGGGACCTGAGTAGGATCCGTCACCATCTCAACAGACGAACGCAACGAGGCAGGATAACGAGCACGAAACATACTTCATAATGTTGCTTGTTAGCCTCCTCCGGAACGTCTGCAATGGTCTCTCGAGACCGGACTTCTTCGATCCACTTCATCTTTGCAGCATGATTGGCTTCGAAAGAACCAGCGTCTATTTCTCGCAAGCGTTGACGCGACAAGAATCGTACAGCCATACGTATAAGAAAGTCAGGTACAAGACCCTGGCGAGAGAGAGATTAATGGTACAGAAAAAGCAGCGTTCAGAAAGCCTACTTTGTCCAGCAAGGAGTACCCAACTTCAAGCATAGAATTCATGGTGAACAAGAAACGACGAAGAAAGAAGATGAGATAGAGTGATACTCGGGTGAGGTATTTAAGGAGTCGTCGTGGTAAAAATGATATAATAGGTACGCGGAATGTCGTTCAAAGTTGAGCGGGGTCACAACGCGATGACATGGCTTGGACAGGGTGGTGATCGCCGATCGAGTCCCACTTCCTCTTCTTTGATGCATCAACACTCTATAATCGCCCTATTATGCACACTACACTTCAGGAACTAATAGTATATCATCAAATAGCCCAGGCTGCAGCTGACCGTTCACATATGCGTCTTTCAAGTTCGCGGACATCGGGTCGGTAATTGTCCGCAAAGCAGACATCACCGCACTTGCAGTCCTCTGCAAACTCCATAAACTCACAGCTTTCATGCGTTGACGGTTCATATGTGACTGGGAGACATGATATGCCATTGCTTCGTATGTCTGTTTCGCAAAAAGTAACTTAGTATCCAGTGTAGCTTGCAATGCAAGTCCAGCCAATCCTACCTTGAGCGAAATTTCATCCATGAGCCCACCTGGCCAGAAGGTGCGCATTAGAAACGTGCAACTATAGGTTGTAGATCCTAGGTACTTACTTTCCCACATCTGGAAGGAACTGTCAGCGTCTGCTGCAAAGCAATAACCTCGTAACATGGAACGTACCGTCCATGCACCATCAAACTCGGAAACATCCTTCACCACGCGACAATGTATAGGAATCAAAGTGCGATTTGCGCTGGATGAACTGGTAAGATGCACGACTACGAGCAGACGTCAAGGTCACTCACTTCATAAAGGCAACAATTGGTCTGATCAAGGCATAATTCACGTAGGAAAGGTCGTTAGGAAATATTGGTACCGCGGCTTTCAGGTCGCGGAAGCGCAGATCGATGTCTATTACAATTTTTGGCTTATGGTCGCCTGTCCTTTCTTCTTCTTCCTCTTCCTGTTCTGGCACAGTAAGAGGTGGCTTTGCCAATTCTCTCTGCCCGGGAATTGTATCCGTGGAATGTGAAAACGAAGTTGTAATGGCGTCTGCTATTTCACCAAGAATGGCATTGAAGGGAAGTTCATCTTCAGGATCCCGAGGAAATTTGATATCCAGCACAGCATCCACCTTGCCCGACGTAATCCAAGATATAGGACCTTCCATAGTCGTAGAATTTTGTAGGTGATCAATGTTGACACCATCGATTCGAATTCGTGACTGAGACGTGCCTTGAACAATGCTGGAAGAATCATGGGAGAATAAGAGACTTACCACTCTGCCCCAGTCACCATCTCTGAGATCCTTTTCGGTGGAACGGCCGATACTCTGCGGTTTGTGCAAACTGAATAGGCAATTATCGAATTGCCCTACCACGTTCTCAGCACATAAAAAGTCATAGAATAGCCATCTTTTCCTGAAGAGATGTATATCGGCACGGAAAATAGACGCTGCGTATGGCCTAAAATCGCCAGGTTGATAAATCGTTACGAGAACGTCTTCAAGCTGGAGACTCTCCAACTCGAAATCACCGGGTTTGCTTTCATGGCGGAACATTGCAGGGTCGAGTGGGTTTTCTGGGTCCCAAAAGACATTTCTACGGTCTTCATAGAGAACCGTGAGCCACGCGGAATGGACAGAACAAGCCAACAGTGAACTTACCAACGACACCTCTTACGCCCCTTACAACTGCATCTTCGATTAGGCCTTTACCATCCAACCACCTCTTCAGAGACAGTGTGACATCGACAGAATCAATAGTGAGATCGAACATGGTGTAATTAGTATCTTCGTCGTGATTGGATTCATCCATAGGCTCTTCGTCTTCGTCGCCAACACGGTGGTATGCAGGGTGATTACTGACATCATAACCAACAGCTGCCGTATGACCATCTTGATTCAAATCTTTGCTTGGTGAGGGGGAATTAAAGGGGCGGCGCGAAACGTAGACGTTCTTGAACGACAAGCGTGAATCTTTCCACTTCGGTACAATGGCGGATTCGAATATAATAGTGACGCCGGTTTCCGAGGTTAGGTAATCACTTATTGCCCTTGCAACATAACCTGAAGTCATTTAAGTTCCCTGATATCTGTAAGGGATGTCTGTGACATACTTTGCAGTTGTAGGCTGTTTGCCGTTGCAAAGATTACGGAGAAGAATGTGGTGCTGCATGGATATTGGTGACATGAGCTTGTTTCTTGTAAATCAAAGCAAGAATGGGGACATACGTTCCAACGAGGATCCAAAGTGTCTGGCTCATGACAAACCATGTAATGAATGCGGAAATGTCGTCGGCATTCCACTTTCGAAATGACCTGACCGTGAACCATTTGAAGCGAATTCGCATTCGCTGCCAAAAGCCTGTCGCAACGTTCAAGAAGTCTTCCCGGGTCGGTCTATGAGGGTGCGGTAGCGACATTGCAAGTCGTTGGAAAAACCGGGAATAATTTTCGTGATCCCTAGCGTGGGGAAAGCCATGTTCAGAATGTTCGCTGGCTTGCTGTTCTCCATCATGCTGACCAGGACTTTCCGGAGGTTTAGGTGTCTTATTCGTGTCTTTCACAAAGGGGCCGTTACTCGTTTGTTCTTTTCTAATGGTGGTGACAAAATCTCGTGTACACCTTCCTTCCATACGAAAGGATGCGAATGATATGTGATGGCGTAAAAGTGAACTCGGAGTGGACCATGAAGGAGTTTTGGAATGAGGTACACGACTTGAAGAATGTATATGCCATGGTCGACCAGCAGAGCAAAATGGACGGGAAGTAAAGAAATTCCTGATGATGCCATACCTCTCGGATGTAGTGAGATATTGGGACGGGAGTCCTCCTAGTCGATAGGTCGTGCGACTAAGGTGCAAGGAGGATAACATAGTTATGAAATGCTGATGACGGGGGCCGACGAGGGTAATCTAACGCAGGACTACCGAGTCCGAAAAGGTTTGACTTGCGAGCGTGTCCTTGTCGAAAGTTGCATGAAGACCCCTGCCGGCCAAGGACGTCATGGAAAACAATTCGACCGTGACTTACAGCCTGCAGAGTAACGCAAGTAACACTTTCAGAGTCACAAACGCGTCATGAAACCAAGTTGACCGCGGCCACACATGCAATGCTAACCAGACTCGATATAAGCGATTCAATAGTCTACAAAAAAAAAAAAAAAACCAGGAAACAGCGCCTCAAAGATTGTGTCCTTGAGCGAACAAGCCTTATAACACGTCGATACAACAAAATCGCTAGCGGCAAATCAAGATTCAATTGCACCAAAACGACAGTGTAAGTAAATGCCAGTGTAAGGTGAGTAGATTATCTTCTAGGTCTTCAAATATGCTGTATATGCATATCCTATTAGTATCGGCTTAATTTCTACCAGGAACCCTGCTCTGCTCATTTCCAAGTTCAAGTTGTTCGTGTCACGGAACTGCACCCACACTTAATCAGCTACGGTTTTAACATATTCAACATTCGACGGCTCCGATGCTCGTGCACAGCTCTTTATTTCCCAGTTCTGTGTGTATTTGTGAAACCTGGAACCATGTAGAGTTCAAGAAATATGAGAAACCTTGGGAAGTCCAACTTAACTTCGAAGTCATGAAGTCACGAGTATGTGACGGCACGCGACGCGCGCCTCGCTTCTTCGCAGCGGAGGTTTTTTAAATAGGACTCAGTCGTACGCGCCGCGGGACTGCACCCATGAACCAGGGACGTCGTGCTTTCGATCGGTACGAGACCCGCCCGGGATAGCTGCCAGACATCTACGATGCTTTTGTAGTCCATTTCAACTCCTGCAGCCTCGTATATGCGCCATTTTATTTGATTCAGGCTCTCACTCAACAATAACCTTTATATTGAGCAGAACCTTACCTCGTCGCCTTTCAATTGGCTGGGCGGAGAAACCACAATACTTCAAGACAGTCACCGGCTACTACTTCTCTTCTCCTCTCTAATTCTTGTGGTATATCATGGTTATTGGTATGTGGGAGATTGCCATCAATCAAGCTCAAGTATCACATAGCGTTATCTATAATCTGATTGTTCCTACGGCGCAGTGGCCAAAGATTTGGCGTCCACAGCTGAAGTGGGCGCCAAAGCCAGCACACGATCATCGAAACCCCTACCATACGGCGTATGCAAGTTGTGTAACGGCTCTGTTCAGTACGATGGATACGTGCACCCAAACAATACCAATTGGCATCTCGACTGTTTTGATAGAAAAGGGCGGGCAGCCGAGGGGGCTGAGGACGCGAAAGACCAACCTATGACGATTATCGACAGTTCTTAGTGATGTCCTAGCAACTCGACCATAACACATATTGCCGCTTGTCGTGTAAAGAAGCCAGTGTCTTTCAGACGTTCCGACCATTCGAATACGCAGGATTATAAAGCTATCGAAACAGTGGGATCGGGCATGGATCAGTGACGTCTCGCGGTAGTCGCTGTATAAAATCGGTGTATTGGAAAGAAAAAAATGCGCATAGAAATTGCCCCCACCTCCCCAGCCCCAACATCCGAGGGGAGGGGAAGGTGGGCTTGAGGTGGCTGAAGCAGGAGAGAAAGGGGTAAGGACAAGCAAGATAGAAGCGCTCGTCGTTCATTATCCCATACTGTGATATAAGTGGTACGCAGGTAGCTGGCCGAGATACATACGGGCCTGAGGCAGCGAAGTCGATTGGGTCGATTGGAGACAGTGAGGCATTAACTATGTGTGGCAATGAGTGGCCCAAAAACGCATTGAACCTCGATTAGATTCGCAGAAGACGCACATTCATATGGCAGCCGGACGTCGGCATCATCTAAATGGAATTAGTCATCATGTGCATACATAAAGACCTTGATCAAGAGGCGTCCAATGAGACAACCTCACTTTTGTTCGATTTCGTTTGCAACAACATTCTTATTGTTTCTGACCTTTTCTTTCACAGCTTCTCTTCCATCTTCATCCAGCAAATTTTTATCGAAGGTGCGCAATTCATCCTTTCCGTATGCAGAGCGTCGTTTTCATCTAGAATTTCAGAAAATTTGGAGGACGGCGCCTAAAACTCGTCGGTTCCGTAATTGCAAGGGATTCTTCGTGCAGTGGCTTGCAAACACATCGTACAGGAACCATGCCACCGACTACAGCCTCTGCAATAAACCTTCCATCATCCATTTCTCAGTTCCACTTCCAGACGATAGGTCAGGCACCGGCATTGCTTCAACGTATGACGGGCTCCACGAACGAAATTGAGATGGCTTCTCGATCACCCTCTCCCGACCTTGAAAACGAGCTCCTAGTCCCTTCCCCAGACCACAATCCCAGTTCACAGCCTTCTTTACAGTCACGACTGGCCATGAATACGCCCTCTACCAGTGGCAATCAGTCACTATCTGCGCAAAACACAGGCCCCTTATCACAAGCCAAGAATGTACAACATGCATCAGCAATGGATTCTTCTGTACGCAGTGAACGACAGAATGTAAAAACTGCTGGTTCTGCCACTATTGGATCAAACTCCGCCTCGAATGCTCAGGCGAAAGTGGGTGCTTCTGACGCCTCCAGTTCCTCTCATGTCCCCATCATGAACGGAGGTGCTCCGTCACAAACCGGAAGTTCACAAGTTGCCAATGCGCAGACCGGTGATGTCGCTTTGAGGAGGCCCGTCAGCATAGTGGACAATGCCCCTCACAATGTTGTAGCTTCAGTCGATTCATTGAAAGCTATCCAAAGTCGTCTTGTGTCCGTTGTGGAGAACTTGATTCCCATCGACACTTCCACCGCTTTGACTCTCGCTCGGTCAATCAAAGAAAAATGTTCCGAAGTGCATACATCGGCTCGCGATGCTCATACACACGCTTCGTCGGCTTTGCGGTCTGCGGAGACTTCTATGGACTCTGCTAGCCGCTGTCTCGAAGTCGCTAGTAGCGTCCAGAGTCATGCTGATGATTTCATCAAAGCTATCGAATGCCTCTCCCAGACTCAGGGGCAACCAGGATGCGATTGGAATGGTGTCCTGGATGCTCTCAAGCAAGACTTGGGCTCCTTGGCCCAATGGACCCGGGAGAGAGAGGCGGCCGATGCTCAACTTCGAGAGGTCTATCAGAGGGCCAAAATGAAAGCTGCGCGTATCAGTGCCACGCAGGACGACGCTGATGCACCCAAGGCTAGGCAGAAAACGGCCATCGCTGAAGCCACGACTCCTATACAGCAACAAGAAGAAGCTGTACCTTCTCCACCTATGGACGTCGACCAACATCCTGACCTCGACTCAGCCGCTCGAGAATATCAGCGTCTCCTCGAAGAGAACGAGTTGATAAGGAAAGCAGACGAGGAAGAACTCCGGAGGAGACGAGAAGAGGAAGCAATCTTGGAGCAGAAGCGGGCTCAAGCGTTGGCTGAAGCCGAAGCTCAGAAAGCTGAATTGATTCGTAAGCAGGCTGAACGTGCAGAAATCGAGCAGAAGATACAGCGTAAGCGAATGCGCGAACAAGAATTGGCTGAGAAGTTGAGGCTTCAGCAACAGCACTCGAGGGAGAAAGCCAGCGAGGAGAAGGCCGTGCAAGAGGCGCAAGCAGAGAGAGCAGCGCAGGTCCAAGCTGAAAAGGAGCGTCAAATCCGCCTGAAGGTCGAGCAAGAGATAGCTCAAGCGCTGCAGAAGCGCCTCCTAGAAGAAGAAGAAGAACGTATGCGAAAACTCAAGGCGGAGCAGGACGCCCGGCGAGCTCAAATTGCTGAGCTGAAGAGGCAGTCAGCCGCGGAGACAGCAAAGGGCATCCAAGCAACGCGCTTGCAAAAATCGCAAGACCTCCAATCTAGCATCTCCCCTCTTTCGACTTCGGATAACCAAATTGAGAACCCAGCCATGGGTAAAGCTCAACCGTCTACGGTCTCTGTTGCTACACCCCTGCAAAGTGCAGTTGCCACCGAATCTTCTTCCACCTCAAAGAACCGAAATAGTCTTGAAAATGTCACATCCCAGTCTGGTCCAAAAGCAGCTTCCTCGATGATGGATCAGCGAGGGGTAGACTCAACGACATACAAAACTTCGGAGATTTCCAAAATTGTGCCTACACATGGATCCTTACCCATCTCGTCTTCGTTGTCTGCGGTCGCTGGCATTGGCAATGTGATGGGGAATACCGCAAGAGCTGGCCGGCTGCCTTCTATACCTGTCACCTCCTCTGACAAGAATCCGACTGCGTCGCAGGGAACCCAGAGCAAACCGTTATCAAGTCAACAACAAAGGGTATCCGCCTTGCCGCCTGCACCGGCTACACAGCCTGGTATGTCGGTTCTTAGTCGAGGCAGAGACACTGGCAATGTTACGCTGTTGGATTCTTCACAAATCCTGCCTGTATCCCCTGAAGTTCAGCGGGCGAATCTTCGTCACGTCCTGCCAAATGCTATTCCTCATGATACTCTCTCGACAGCCGCTCCTATTTCCAAGCAAGAGTCGTCCAATGCCGAACCAACCATTAAAACTGACCGATCAGTCGTAGGGACTGCATCTCTTGCAACGCTAAATCCAGGACCAGCTGAAAACCGCACCTTGAAGCCCGGCCACGGCCTGCCAATTAAGCCCAAAGTTGAACCTGTCGATGACCTACCTCTCAGTCAGCAAGCTGTACCCATGGCCAAGGCTAGCGTCGCCCAAACGCAGAAGAGTGAAAAGGTAGCTCCTAGCTATCCTCCGAAACGTCCCTGTCCAGCGAGTTCTGAGCAGCTATCAGATCGCGGTCTTGCAAGAAAGAATGGACAGGTCGTCGTTCCTGACTCACAACTTCCGAAAGAATCATTGACTGTTGTACCTGGGTATCAAGTGCGCCAAAATGGGCAACCTAATTCATTGAAGTCTCTCCCTCTGCGTCCTGTCAATCAGCCGACAAAGGCTCATGAGGCGCGCACAAATGGTGCTGCAGTCAACAATTACCTGAACGAGGATGATGGCATGGCGAATGATCCATCTTTGCCCAGTGGTTGGGATCAACCAAACGATGATGAAGATGAAGCTATACAGCGACGATCTGAAGAGCGTATCCATCCTTACGGTTCTAATCCAAGTTCCTCTTCGTCATTGCCTCCTCCACTCCATAGCCTGCCTCCTGTTCCTGGTTTGCCAGCTCACCCGAGCTTGCCTCCGCCTCCCCAGAGTGCCAACCGAAACACTTTGCCAAGGGCGCGTCGAGGCCGCAGGGTTGATCACTATTCTCCTCGTCGCCGAACACCATCACCTCGCCGATTTTCACCGCCACCTCGTCGATCGCCACCTCGACGTTTACCATCGTCGCCTCCACCATCATCTCACTACAGATATTCCAGAGGTTCTCCAGACCGCGACCGACATTCGTCTCATTCACGAGGATCGGTCAGTGCTAACAACTCGAGAGCAGCTAGTCCAGTTTCGCGCCCTCGTAATGTCCCTCGTGATTATCGTCGGTCGGCCTCCCCAGCGCCGGTTCCAACTATTGGTAGAAAACGCTCTCGCGACGACGCAGATAACGCAGGACCGCCCAACAGGCGATTGAGGCAGCAGGGCAACGACGCGGTTCAACCTGTTTATGGGCCTTCTCGCCCTCAGCGCGCGTCTCTTGGTCGGCCTGAAGATGACTGGAGCCATGCTGCAGAGTATGGACGTTCACCTCCACTCAACCATCCCGCGCAAGACGGTTCTTCCCATTCGAGAGTCGAAGACCGCCCTATTAATCTGCCTCCGATTCCAGGGCCTTCTCACTCAGGTGGCAAGTCGTATAATCATAATAAACCCGCGGCGAGACGTCAAGGCGGAGACGACGATTCAGGTACCCCGGAGCTTTTGAATCGTATCAGTGATGGAGGGAATTTGGCAGCCGATGTAATGCATTACACTCCGAATAGAGGACTTCCTCCTCGTCATCGAGGTGCGAAGCAACCAGGACGAGCCCAACATGCACGAGATAATCGCAACAAAGCTCAACTGATCGATCGCCTCCAAGTTCAACCAGATGCCAGACATTGACACTGAACTCGTGCGTTGTATTCATTCTCCTCCATCGCCTCTGTTCATTCGTGTTACTGGGGCGCAGTTTTCAGATTCTCCACGACCATCATAAAGCGAATAATTGGAAGCATATGGTCGACTTAATTGCTATTATAACATTGGAATAATTTTGGCCGAATACAAAGTATCTTACTGTACAAAACTTGAGACCCGTACCCATCCTTGTTGTATCGTAAATCCCCTGAATGTCCAGCTTTCTGATTTCAGTTGCCCCCGCAAATGGACAGTTCCCTCATTTCTTGAAGAATGCCTTCAACCTTTAACGAAGTCAGTAAGGCGCAACCACAGCGAATTTGCACAGTTAAATACCTGTGCATCAAGTTGGCCTGCAGCATAGTCATCGCGCACATTGTCGGCGAAGTACCTATGTGGATCGTATGAGCATGGCGACAGTAACAGTGGGGAAAAAAGAACACTCACCTCTGAACACCGCTGAGCTTTTCGTAACCTTCCTCAGCAAACTTTGCTTGCATGCGAATCATCGCTTCGAAACTGGGGTCGAAGTAGGGTACGCGCAGATCGAGAAGTTGCGGTAGTTCTGCGATTAGCTGATCATTCAACATGTCGAAGAGTTCTTTGCTTTCATCGTGTTCTTGTTGAGCCTAATATGCATGGCGTGAGTTCAGGGATTATACAGGAAGAGCAAGCAGACACAGACCCTCGGGAGCTTCGTTGGATCTTCACTGGGTTTGTCTATGATTTTCCGTAGCTTGCTTCGTGCGGAATCATAGTCCAAGAGCTGATGATCATTAGGGTCGCTGACAAAGACGTTAAGAGTTTTAATGGCATACCTTCTTGTTGCGTTTGGTGATATGTTCGTTCACAACGGGAAAGTAAGCGCACATTTTGCCAAGGGGTTCCGAAATCGTAGTTCGGTAAGGGAGGTCCTGGAAAGAGTCAGCATGTAGGCAATGCTAACGGGTTGATCGGTGAAGTAACACACAAGTTCTCGAGTGAAAGTTGTGTCCAAATCGTCCACAGATCGTTTGTATGCGTGGCCCGCCATTGCACCCTCCGAGGTGCGATCAGCAGCGCCGTAAAACGTCTCCAAAGTCTCTGCTATACGACTCTGAGCGGCAGTCATGGCTAGATAAACTCTATTACGGCAATGTCATGCAAAGCATGAGAAGAATACAGACCTCGCATTGCATCCCAATAGGCCTTGCTATCCTTCTGCAGCGCCTGGCATTCTTTCTCGAATCTGTGATCATGCGATCGGCACGTTGGACTGGCGCCTGGTTAACCAACTGTGCACGTACATGCGATACTTGGCTTCTTCATCAGCAAACTCCCTGTCGACTGTTCTTTCTATTTGACCGGTTTTTTGGAGCAGCTGAGCCAGTATGTAAGAATGCGTGGAACGTTATCGGTCAGGGGCCGGAGATGGGACTCACAGTCGTCCCTGCCCTGCTCACGGACTTCTTGAAACTGCCGAGGGAGTGAGAAGCAAGCTACTGATAGTGAGCTATACACAGACATACCCTGTCCAACTCATAGCTTTACTTGGCCCAAAGTTACGATGGGGGACTCTCAGATGGTGACTGTAGGTTGACCACGACTAGTAAACGGTAGAACTGAAGATGCTTTCAAGGCGCGCCGATGTGCAGCCGTCTGCTTAGTCAGCATCAATTAAGACATCAGAAAGGCCATGAAGCTTTCGAGTTACTTGGTCTAGTCAGCCATGAACGTTTGAACAACGGTCTGAACGATCTTTCGTTAACAGGATACATATTCTCTACGATTCACCAGACCAGATGAACCGATGATACACAAGTCTGACCGCGATTCGAGGAATGATGACGATCTCGGGCTCGAATCGAAGCTAAAACGCTCCAAAAGAGGAGACAATCTTTCAGGAAAGAATGTTTCTTTGGCGCTACTTTGTTTTGGATGCTTTTACAACGTCTACTCGCTAACACTCGAAGGCTTGCTTTTACTGCAACCCTGCCCCTCTCTTTCAAGACCCTTCCCATGAATGACCTCGTTGTGCGCGTGGAACAAACAACGCGGTGTCTGCGCCGAAGCTCGCGTTTACTTGCTACATCGGCCCACACGGTCGCACTTGCAAGCTTGACTCCTGAGCCTGAGCCCACAGCTTCGCCCGCGAAAAAGCGAAAGCGTAAACTTGCCGTTGATAGTGAAACGGAAGAGGGGGAGACCGCTAGAGAAGGTGGCACGGCAGATGTTCAACCATCCCCACGAACACGGAAAAGCGCAAACAAGAAGACAAGCTCTGTCCGTAAGGTAGCAACGCAAGTTGACGGTGACGACTGGGTGGAAGCTCCATCTCCTTCCAAACCGAGGAAAAAGAGGGAACCCAAGCCAGAACCTGTTTATATTATCCCGGACGTCGCAAGGAAGGAAACTACATTCAAAGGGAGACTAGGTAATTATCTACCATTTCTTATCTATCGGCAATTACAAACGAGCACCATGCAGGCTATGCGTGCCTTAATACCATTCTGAGGACTAAGAAACCCGCAACTGAAGCAGTGTTTTGTTCGAGGACATGTCGGTCAGTACTTCTTGTTGCTTGAACAACAGACATCTGAATGGTACCAGGCTTGATTCCCTTCGTAAGAATGGTTTAGATTGGGTCAAAGAATTGGGCCGCAAAAATGTACAAGATCTCTTAACAATTCTGCAATGGAACGAAGCAAATGTGATTGATCTTTTTCGTCTGTCATCTCAACTTATCTGATATTCAAACCACCAGAACATTCGTTTCTTCAGGCTATCTTCCGAAATGTTTCCCTTCGCGTCCCATGGCCAATATGGGTATTCTCTAGACTACTGTGCGGACGAGTTGGCAAAGGCCGGCGCTTTTGCTCGGGAGCATGGCCATCGATTGACCACACACCCTGGTCAATTTACGCAGCTCGGAAGCCCGAAACCCGCAGTAGTGGAGGCTGCAATCCGAGATCTGGAATATCATCGCCAAATGTTGGAACTCTTAGGGACAGGACCGGATAGTGTTATGATCATTCACGTATGTCGTCAAGCACTCGATATGTCTGGTGGTTTGACAAGATGACTAATGAAATTGTAGGGAGGAGGTGTTTACGGCGACAAAGTTTCTACTCTAGAACGATTAAAGGAGAACCTGCAAAAACTTCCTCAGAATATTCGAGACCGATTAGTCCTAGAGAACGACGAAATATGCTACAACGCAGAGGACCTTCTGCCAATTTGTGAAGAACTGAGTATACCCCTCGTATTTGGTCAGTCTCAACGCAATTACTGTTCGAGCCATCACGTTTCTCGACTTGTACTGATGGATAGGCCCAGATTATCACCATGACCGTATTTTCCCTTCCTCAATTCCACCAAAGACTATAATAGAACGAGCCAATGTGATTTGGAAGCGTAGAGGAATAAAACCCAAGCAACATCTCAGCGAAGAACGTCCAGGTGCAATCACTGTCATGGAGAGACGCGCGCACGCAGACAGATGCGAGAACCTGCCGGAGGACTTGCCTGATGACATGGGTCAGTTCCTGGACCAATTCCACAGCCTTTTTGGTCACTGATATGTATTCCTTTTCATTAAGATCTCATGATTGAAGTGAGCCTTCAAGGCATATTGTCTGTACATCTTTGCTGATGCGCAAATAGGCGAAAGACAAGGAACAGGCGGTTCTTTACTTGCACAGAATGTATAATCTACAACCTGTCATCTATGGTAACTATGAATCTTACTGCTTGAAACGATTGCTTAATTGAGGTCCACAGAATCACTGAGACCGGCCGCTGCTAACCCCTCTAAGCAGACTGCTGGTCGCAAATCTACCAAACGTGCCCGCGCAAATGCAACGAAAGAGCTCGCAAAAGATAAAGATGAGCAAGAGGAGTCTTCGGAGTTGTCAGGATGTGACAGTGGAGAAGATGAAGAAGTTCTCGTAGATGAACCATCTCAGGTTTAACTGTATTGGAGGCGCGTGTGCGGGCATCTATGCAAAGTAATATATTCGTTTTTCCTTGGGCGAAATATGAAGTCATGATACAGGTATATGGACGTAGACGAAGAAGGCTCGCGTGTCAATGGAGAATAAGGGGTTTCTACAATTGTGCGGTAGTAGAACATGACGAAAAGGTTGGGAAGCGCGGCGTGACGCGTAAATGACGAACAGGGGTATGTTATGCTACATATACGTACTAATTGTAGATACAAAAGATGAACAAAGAAATCGAATAGCATTGATAGCAGAAAGCAAGTCGAAGGTGATAACAAGGTGTATGAGGATGAGGAAGAACGAGAAGAAGAAAAGACCAAGTTAGGCGTTCATATTGGCATTGAAACTGGTCACGGCCAAGCATCCGAACCATGCCATTTCCATTACTGCGCGTCCGATAGGTGTCAACACCGGGACAGTATCATTAGAAGAATTGTCGTCGTCTTCGTTGGGTTCAAGTGGCCTTGGGTTCAACATCGGACGCGTCAAGCCAATCTTGTCGAAACCTTCGGAAAAGAACTCGATGCCTGAAGACCGTGAATGACAATTGGCGAGAACAATATCCTCCTTTCGCATGCACTTGTCTGGGAGGTACTCGTACGCTTCCTTGAGTGGGCCAGAGACAGCCAAGCCAACGTCTGGAATGCGGACACCAGACCCTTGTAGGTCTCGATGAGAAAATACACGAGAGGTGACGTGAAAAGAACTAAGAAGCACATGTTTGTCTGCTTCATGGGACGCGTTCTGCGAATCTTGAGAGCCTTTCTTTTTCTTGTCCACTGACTTTCCTTTGCCGTTGTCTTCCAGGATGCTAGGAGGAGGTGGAGGGGTCTTGAAGTAAAGCAGAAGATATTGACGGGCACTAATGGGAATTGGCGACGGGGTATAAGGGTATTTCCTAGCACAGAGAGGATCGGTTTCCCCTGGCCAAAGTGGAATGAGCATGTAAAGTGCATCTTCCGGCACATCTTCGAAGATATCAACTTCGTCTGTCTCCGATTCCCGCTTCCTAGATTTCTGCGCACTGCGACGGTCGTGTTTGCGCTTAGGTGGTCCGTTGCGGCTCGAAGAAAGCTTGATTTCACCGGTAGTGGGTAGCAAACCGACGTCTTGGAAGGAGATATTGAGGTCGTTCACGATGTATTTGCGAGTTTCGGAATCATGGCGTGGTTGGGTTACGGGCCATGGAGGGTCGTATGGCTTATCCAGCTTCGAACGCCCGTTGCGATCACCGGTGATAGATTTGGCAAATCCAGAAAATATCCCGCGAGACGTACTCTCTTGATGAGCATTTTAATATCCTCCAGGAGCCCATGCTGCATATGCTTCTCGATGAGATGTACGCGTTATAGGTTTAGATAGTTCGTCGTCGCTGTCATATTCGTCATTGTCACCATCAGCATCAAACACATGAGGAACTCTTCGCTGGGCAGTCTGCTGCATGGCCATTCGATGTTCATGGGCCCGTGCCGTACGATCTGATGAGGTCGTTTCGTGACTGAGAATTGAAGGCTCTATCGAACCAGCTGAGCTACCAGATCCCGAGTAACTTTCTGGGGTGGTGACTGCAGTCATACTGATCAGAGTGCCGCTGTCTCCGCTAGATAACGCGTTGACATCGCTTCCGACACTGCTACCTTCAGAACTTTCTGGGGCTGGTTGGCTAGGGGAAGAGCTGCTCTTTGTCTTATCTTTCTCCTTCGACCTGGAAGACTCGGCAGGATGCCCTTTCTCGACATTCGTTTTTCTTTCCTTCCGCTCTTTCTCCCTCTCCCTGTGCTTTGCGCGCTTATCACGCTCTTGTCTCCGTTGTCGCTCAGCGTCCTTCGAGTGGCTGTGTTCGTCATCGTCCAGTAAGCCATGCGATTCAAGAAGACGAGTCGTGTTTGTGCTGGTATATGCCTTTTGAACTTTACGAGTTCCCAATAAAATCATACTGCTCCTCTTCTTGCCGTCAGCAGAATCCCGCGAAGATAACCCTTGAGTAGTAGTGGCATGACGAGGCGATCCTGGTGCAGGGTTGGCAGGTCTGGCACGATAATGGCGTCCAATTGAAAATGCCGCTGCTTTAGAATGCTTGTGAATAGTAGCAGATGGTCCATCAATAGGTTCACGACCATGTCCATTCGATTTGGGGGTACGAAGATAGTTGATATTTATACGCTGCTGCGGGGGTCTACCTTGTTCAGCGGCTAATGACACAGGTTAGTGGTTTTCATCGATCATAATGAGTGTACACACAAGCTGTATTCTTCCTAGTCACTCTGAACCGTCCGGTGGAACCATTGTACCAGATTTCTTCGGAATCTAGCGACATGCCCTTCCACGCTTCTTTGGATGATTTCTCCTTCCCCTTCTCATGAGACCTATCCTTGTCTTTATTTTCAACTTTATCAAAAATGGACGAGGACCCGGTAAATGAATTCGTGTGGTGATCTGTGGTACTGCTGGGCCTTGGGCCGAAAAGTGTAGAGATGCTCGGACGAACTTTGTCTTTGTCTTTGTCTTGACCGTGACGACGACTATAAGGGTTTTCTTCCGCTGTTGTGACCTTCTCCTGCTTGAACCACCACATTGGCGCTTCCTCCACATGCTTCCTGGTAGCCCACAAAGTGTTGATATTTTTGTGCATGATATCAATTTGACTCGACACCGTACTCTGGCGCCTCGTACTTGTAACGCTAGTTTTTCGCATGCCGTAGAAAGATGGACGATGACCGTTCAAATTACTACTTTCGCCGACGATGTCCGCCATTTCGGACAGATCAAAGCCAACCACCCCGCTGAGCCCATATGGCTGTAGCCAACTTGTGTCAAAATCGTCTGCAGCGGAGACGTTTTCGGAATTGGTGGAGGTAGAAGAGTTGGAAGCAATCGCGGTGGAAGAGGAATTAACGGTGACGGCAGTCGGGATATCTTTCTCCTTTTGTATCTGCGTCGAACGTTTTCGCAAATTAATCCAATCACCCTCGCTTTCTGGGACAGACGTTGGTGCTCCGGGTTCGTCAGCGCGGTGAGAGGTAGACGAGTTCTGCGAGAAGGAGAAGGAATGAAGATCTTCAAGACTCCGACTGGGTCGCCTGCTGTTACTTATGTTCGAGTAATCGTAATCCCTTGAGTGACGCGAATCATGGGATATTGCTCCAGGAATAGGCATGGCGAGACTGCCTCTCCTGCCTGCATTATCCATGTTTATACTATCCCTGCTTGGATTGGTGAAATCGAAGAAAGTCCCGCTGTCACTGGTGCATTCATGTACAACCGAGTCGATTTCAATATCGTTTTCGTAATCCTCTGAATATCCATCTGAGTCTTCTTCCGAGAGATACATGGGTGTTCCACGAGAATGTGAATCTTGTAGCGCCTCTCTAGGTTCCGGAGGGAGCGGGTGCCTTCCTAATGATTCCTCTTCGTCGTCAGACGTCAAGTCACTAGGCGACGTCTGCTGTGTTGTACTTGATCGGCGGCTCACACGAGAAGTTGCGCGCGAGTTCGACGCACTCGGCTTTGAAAACGAGGAAACAGACGCAGAAGCAGAAGAATAGCCAGATACGCCGTTGTACCCTTCGTCTTGTTCCCTCTCACGACGGTCGAAATTGTGGGCATGCAAGCTTTGCAAGAGTTGTGAGTTGGGACTACGAGCGGGCTGGCTTCCCACCATCGATGGTCGAGGTGTAGTATCTGGTGCAAGGGAAAGCTCTTCTGAATCTGCATCGTCGCGTGGTCGCGATAAGGGATCTATGGGACTGACAAGAGACGAAGAGGACGAAGAGGACGCTGCGCCGAACGAAAACGTCTGGAGGTGGTTGTGTTCATACATGTCGGAGAATGTCGTCTTCCCAGACCGTGGTGGTTGGAGCACACCATAGGGACCAGAGAAATCTTGCGAGTTCGACGCTGAATGCCTGGATGAAAGTTAAATTTCGAAGTGCAAAGAGATGCTTAAGAAAAGGAGCTGACTGTGAAGACATCTGCGTTGTCGAGTCGGCGACATCGTTGGGAGTCGTTTTCCCTCCTGCTATGCGTTGCGATTGCGGGCTTCTAGATGGCGACCTGCTACTCGAGGAGGATGAATGATACTCTGTTAAGTCGTGGACGGGAAGAGCAGCACGAGAGCTGTGATTTGAGCTTGTTGCCTGAGGGACAGACGGTTCTCTTGAGGAAGAGGTTGATGAGGATGAAGAAGTCGACTCGGTTCTCTTAGAGCTCGAGCTCTTCACATTAGTGGACTTTGTACGTCTGAAGATGAAGGACATGAGAGGAGAAAAGTATAGAGGGGAGATGGAGAAAGAGTAGAGAGAAGAAAAGAGTAACCCAGGTGAGAAATTGGACTGGGCTGTGTCTCTCCAGTGTTCTGTGCGACAAAGCCTGTCCAACTGGGGAACAAGGAAGGCCCTCCATCAAAATGCCGCCCGCACACGTGGCTGTTTTCACACGTGGTTTTGCCATGTGGCTTCGGCTATCACCCCCTCTTCCTTCTCCTCGAGATCTCTAACCTGTTTTCCAATTCAATTTAATTCAACAATCAAGTTGCTGGCCTCAGCAATACTCCCTCAATTGAGTCTGTTGTCCAACAGGACGCGTTTATAAACTGGCGACGATACGAGTACTAAGTACAAGAGGATCACAGCCCACCATGACATAAACTTGTTTCTTAGTGATAAAACATGTATACAGTAGAACTGGAAGTGTAAATTTATGACCTCTTGGACACCCATGTATATGGCTCCCCCATAGGGTGCGAGTCTCGGGTCCTTCTAGATACTCCGAGTCGGTCCGGTTCGTGTGCGCCCAGACGGCCAGCAATGGCCAGTTTTGTGTAGTCCATAGCTCGTTTGAATTTGAGTTCAACACTTACTATAAACAGTTAATTACTACCATGCGAGACTCGAGTACACAGTACAGCACATCACAAGATTCCTTCGTAACGACCGTAGGCCTTTCTTTAGACTCCACGGGGCAGGAACCCCTGTCTTCGGACTGCATGGGATGTATTAGGATGTATTCTTGAACAACCTTTTGAATTAGAGCAAACAAGCATGACATGTAGATCCTGATCATCGTGGCATGTTCATGATTCTGTAGTCTGGCGACATGTCCGGACATGCCCACAGCAGTCGAGGCAGCGGGCATGCTATACGTTTGGCCGATGCTGTCAACCTGTGACACACCTACAGAGGAACAATCTCCGCCGCCTTATGTTGTGGTTTAGTATCGGTTTAGTGAATCATGGAGCATGTGCCATAGAGTCACAGACAGAGTCCTTGACTCCTTGGGAATTAGGTTATATTTCTCACTCCTTACATGAGAAGAAACATACGAAGTAATAAGGATATACTTGTTTATTTCCACATCATGACCTTTGAAATATATTGCAGGCTACAACTTTGCCTTAGGCATCCCAACAATACTCTCAATATCCTTGTACCGATAGTACAATTGCAGGGATTCCGGGTTCGCAACTGTGCCGCTTGGTTGGAGGTTAGATCCTGAGACAATTTGCTTGACGGCGATTTCAATCTTCTTCCCGTTTACAGTATACTGTGAGAGAAACACGCCATGAATCAACCGAGCATATGTATTATTGAGAAGAAAAGGCGCACCGGTATATCCGACACTTCAAAAATATAGGCGGGAACATGGCGAGCACTCAGCCCTTTCCTGATCGCCGCTTTGATTTCATCCACGAGTTGAGGAGTAAACTTGAAACCTGACCTCATCTTCAAGAAAAGAAGGACACGTTCATCTTTGTCATGCTGGCGACGTTGACCAACGCATAGGGAGTCGTCCACAGTATTGGAAAATTGCTCCATGATGGTGTAAATTTCACCAGACCCAAAGCGAACGCCACTAGGGTTGAGGACACCGTCGCTGCAGAAATGAGAGAGCATGAATTCAGGTCGTTCTCAAACAAACCTGCGGGAAAATAGTATTACCTGCGGCCGAGGATCATAATCCCTTTCGTCACTGGATTGACAATCATGAAGTCCCCTTGCCTCCAAATTCCTGCCCGGCAACAAATTTTAACGAGATGGTATTCTGGACAGGAATCGGAACATCACGACATACCTGGGTAAGTGCTGAAATAGGCTTCCCTCAACTTTTGCCCGGATTCATCTCCCCAAAACCCTATCGGCAGGGAGGGGTGAGGACGAGTACATACCAATTCCCCAGGTTGTCCGGTATGTTCGATGTTATTGCCAAAGGGGTCGAAAACTTCGACTTTCATGCCCAGATCCTTAGCTTGGATCTCTGTGGAACTAAGGTCATGAAGTGCCATGGCATATAATGACCATCAAACATTACCTCCACTATACACAGGCAGGCAGGACACGCCTGTCACAACTAGATGGGATAGAAGATAAGATGTTGGTGTTACGAGTTCGTTTGTAACAAAAAAGGAGCGTACACGCAGAACAGATGTCGGTTCCGCCGCTAACAGACGCGAGGTGGATATGCTTTCCAAATGCTTCTTGGGTCCATTCAAACATGGGCGGCGTGAAAATGGCTCCAGTAACCTTCATCACACGTAATGCTTCGAATGACCCAATCTCCTCTACCACACTGTCAGCAGGGACATCACCCTTTTTTCAATCACTTGGACGTACGTGGTTTGATACCCCGGCCCTGGACTTCTGCAAGAAAACGCGGGCTTGTTCCTAGGGTCGTAACACTTTTCCATAATGAGGCCAATTGCGGAGTTAAATCTAACAAGAAATGCCTCACCCTTGCTCACTAATCAGCCGCAAGTAAGTTTTCAGATCAGGATGGAAAGGCGAGCCATCGTATAGGATAAGTCTGGCGCCGCAAGCAAGGCCTGTCAACATGAAAGTCCACATCATCCAGCCGGTCTGCAAAGGAGGTCGTGCTTAATGATCATGGTAGACAGCTGCCAGATAAGTACTACGAACCGTCGTGTATTGAAAATAGGTATCTTCTGAGGTCAGGTTGTAGCCCATTTTGACGTCTTTTTTCGTATTAAGGAGAACGCCCTGCAATCATTGCTCATTCAATAGAAAGATATGTGTGCACATTTCGAGGGCTTACCCCTGCCGAATGGACAATGCACTTGGGTTTCCCGGAAGTACCAGAACTGTAGAGAATATACAAAGGTTGATTAGCGGGTAGTTGCTCGAAGACCAGTGGTCGTTCGTCCGCGGTTTTGAGGAATTGCGACAAAGTCATGCTGGATTGCATCGTCAGCTGGACTATCGAGCCTCAATCCATTCGAAAAAGGTTACCCTTTCGACATATTGGAAATTTCAAGTTCTTTCCCTGAAATTCGACTCGGTAATAATATAGCGCGCTCCAAGCCCTGACTAGACAGGTCTTGGACGACCTCAGAGACTTTTGCAAGATGGTTTATGGTCTTGCCGGCGTACTGAGTTTCTGTCTCTGCGAAAACAAATTTGGGCTGTATTTGACGGTATCTGTCGAGAATACCCTGTCGGTTCATCAGTTTCGGGTTCATGGAAACAAATCACACTTTCATGCCTGAGTTCCCATATCAGTCGCAGTACTAGAGAATATCCCGCCTGCACTTGCGGTCGCAAGTGCTATAACGACGGCATTAGTAGAGTTTGTCACGATAGCTACGCAAGGAGCCTGGTGAACAGATGAAGAGGGCAAATAATAAGGGTCAAGACGTACCTGCCACTCGGTCTCCCACCTTCAATCCGCTGAATCGTAAAGCTGAGGCCATTGTGCGCACTCGCTCGTTCAGCTCTCTAAATGTTACATGGTGCAGTTGCCCAGATTCTCCGGTTTCAGTCAAAGCAGTCCCATCGTCTTTCCTGTAGAGAAGATTCTCAGCATAATTGAGTCTGGCTCCTGGAAACCAGTTTGGTATCTCGGGGTATTTTCCAGGTTCTATAATGCGGTCCTGCAATATGTCAGTTTGACTGATGAGAGAAAGGGGCTTCAGTGCTTTGCACTATCACCTGTCGCGGAAGCACCGAAGAGATTATTCCTAGAAAGTTCCAGAGGTCGAGCCAAAACGTATAATTTTCCACTGAGTACTTGTGCAAATCATGATAGTTTTCTGAAAACGCATTTAAGATCTTTGTTCTCTAGCTAAGTGCATTTGAGCAACCCACTGAGATTCAGCCCATGCTTTCGGTTGATCTCTCGACGAAGAACCTCGGCGGCTGATGTTGCTGGTTGAATTGGGGTCCAGAGCAATTTTGACTGAGCGAAATAAGTATCCATTGAGATGAAGCAGGACGACACTGGGGAGTGAAATGGGTCGGAAAGGTAGCCGTGAACTCGCGCATTGAACAGAATGGTTTGACCGGTGACCCGGTTGGATCATGCAAGGTCATGGGATACAGCGCTTCTATTTTAGTGCCGTAGATATCAGCAGAAAAGACGCTGAAGCCATCAAAGCGGGGACTCGGTGGTGGTAAGTTGAGAGAGTTCGCGGCATCATTATCGTGCAGAATGACGACCAGTACATAGGGGCTAACCATGACCATATCTTCAACCTTGGGCACATGCATTGATGACTAGACTGTATTACTAGAAACTGTTGCTCAAAGTGACAGTATCATAGTTTCATGTAACTACTGTGCACGATACTCTGAGGGAAAGTTTTTTTTGCATGCGCAATTGACCTTAGTGATACTCGATACACGTTCATGCGGCTATGTAGAATGTATAGTATCCTGCTTGTACATACCCAGAAAGAATCCTGTCGTTTCGGTGTCTTCATGGTGATCATTTAGATTTCCGTTGAGCGATTGGCCGAGTTGCGCTTCCTGAGAAAAGAAGAAGAAAAGAAGAAATATAGCCAATTGAGATATCTAAGGATATTCTTACCCCAGTCTAGAGCCTGTGCTGCCTGTCAGGCCACTGGCAGCGTTTTCAGCCACTGAAACCAATATGGCATTGTGAATTGTGTTGGAGCATTACACAGACGTGCAAGACGCGTTTATGAGTAGGCTGTGCATGTTGAAGTGCGGACGCAAGGAGTACGCACACAGACCAGCCTGCGCTAGGCATAAACCACGTGTCAGAAAAGTTGGGTCCATATCGTCAGCTCACTGCCGCGTTCAACTGTAACTGTAACTGTTGCATCTTGACCCGTTCAACCTTTTCCTACATTCTTCACAGAGAAACCTTTCTCTTCTTACCTATACACTTCGGACACTATAATACCCAGTCAGCCTCATACACGACTACGACAGCGACAACAACTTGATGGCGTCTTCCCAGCCCAATGGCACTCCTGTGGAGGCGGCTACCATGAACGGTCACGCCTCTCAAACAGAACGCATTCAGATTGTCGACGAGGAGAAGAGATTCACGTTAGTAGCAAGGATTGCAGAAATGCTGTGAATGTTCATCTAACCACAGACCTTGATACAGCCCTGACTTAGGAGCCCAAATCGAGAAATGGGGTCTGCGGGACGCAGGCTTTGGGTACAACATTGTATCTGTCTTCGGGTCTCAGTCTACCGGAAAGAGTGAGTATGGACAGGGATGTGGCTCGCTATGTCTAAATACCACTGCTAGGTACGCTGTTGAATAGACTATTTGGCACGACTTTCGACGTCATGGATGAAACGAAGCGACAGCAGACGACTAAAGGTGAGTGCTCTACGCACCAGCGTCTGCTCCAATCTAACGTTCTCTCAGGCATATGGATGTGCCGCGGTAAGGACATGAACGTGATGGTTATGGACGTGGAGGGAACCGACGGACGCGAACGCGGGGAGGACCAGGTGCGTACAGTCACGTCGGAAATGTCTAAGATGTCCATTAACGAAATCTACAGGACTTTGAGAGAAAGTCTGCACTTTTCTCGCTTGCCTCGTCCGAAATCCTTATTGTCAATCTTTGGGAGCACCAAGTTGGCCTCTATCAAGGTGCTAACATGGGTTTGCTCAAGACTGTGTTCGAAGTCAATATCAACTTATTCGGAAAGAAGGCGACTGACGGGTGTGTCCTGAAGACTCCTACACATTGCTTAGATTGCTGAAACGCTGTAGAACAACTGGCCGGACCCTTCTCCTCTTCGTTATTCGGGACCACATCGGACAGACACCCATGGCCAACCTGCAGGCAACACTCACCGCGGACCTCAACCGTATCTGGGAGAGCTTAAGCAAGCCTGCAGAGCTCAAAGATACCCAACTGTCGAACTACTTTGACCTTGCGTTCACTGCATTGCCACACAAAATACTTGCTGCCGACAAGTTTGAGTCAGAAGTCCAGAACTTGCGCACGCGCTTCGTAGACAAGAACTCTCCCGACTATCTATTCAAACCAGCTTACCACAAACGCATCCCCGCCGACGGTGTGGCCTTCTACATGGAGGGTATTTGGGTCAGTGCAATTCAATAATATAATTACCTTTGGAAAACTGACTTACCTTTCGTGAACAGGAACAAGTCCAGACAAATAAGGACCTCGATTTGCCTACTCAGCAGGAGCTCCTTGCCCAGTTCCGATGCGACGAAATATCTGCGGTTGCGTTGAGTGAGTTTAACGAACAGGCCAAGTCGCAGAAACGACCTGTGGAGGCAGGCAAAGTGGTGGACGGCTTGGGTGCCATGATGAAGGACTGGAGAACAGCTGCCCTTAGTAAGTGTCTAGATCAAATAATTTTGAGGTGCTCACGACTTAAGGGCTTTTATAGCTCGCTACGACCGTGATGCGTCAAGATACCACAAGGGAGTTTACAGCCGTAAACGTGCGGATCTGGTTTCCTCTGTGGATACCACACTTTCACCTCTTTATCTTGGCCAACTCAAAAATCTGCACAAGTCATGTTTGGTTGCATTTAAGAAGGAGATGCTGGATGGCATGAAGGGTGAAGGATACAGCTTCGCCGACGTGGTCGCGAAGGCGAGAGAAAGATGCGAAGGCACATTCTCAGCCGCCGCGAAGGAAGCTACTATCGAGGACACTGATTGGAGTTGGGAAGAAGAACTGGCTTTGTTACAGGAGGAAGTCGGTGTAGTTGCTGACCAATGCAGGAAGGACGAGACCAAGAAAATGGTCAACCAGATCGAGGTATGATTTTGGCTTTGGGATCCTCAATTCACTTGGACTTACATTCTTTTTGTAGACCAGTATCAAGAAGCAGTTGGCTGAGCCTGTCGAGCTCCATCTGAACTGTCCTACGGCCCAGATGTGGGATAAAATTCTTCAGGCTTTCCGCGATGTTCTAGGCAAGGCAGAGTCTGCTTATCTTTCGAAAGCAGCCAGCGAGTATCCTCCATGATTTTGCCGACTTCATCATGTTGATATGATGTTCTGTAGGTTTCAACTGCACAGATGAAGAGAACGCCGTTTCCCTGGCCACGCTACGGAAACGCGCCTGGCTTACTCTTCGTGCGAAGATTGACGAACAAACGGCAGACCAGGCATTCCTTAGCAAGCTCAGGAATCACTTCGAAGAAAGATTCCGGTATGACGAGCAAGGTGTTCCGAGAGTATGGAAACCTGAAGACGATATCGACGGTGCTTTTAAAAAGGCGAAAGATGCAGTATGTTCATCTCCTGGTTTTAGAAGGAGAGCCTTTCTCACGTTAGATTGCAGACAATTGGCTTAGTGCCGTTGTACTCCAAAATCCGTCCCCAAGATTCGTCATTACAGTTTGACCTGCCATCGGAACAGACGGATAGCCTATCAGAAGGGGATGACTTTGACTTTGCGTCTACTCTAACAGTATTCACGGAGACGAAGGCCCTGGACTTGACGAACAAGTTCCGTAAGGACGCAGATGCATATTACGTCGAGGCCAAACGAAGCACCGTTTCGAGCATCGCACAGATTCCTTACTGGATGTACGGTGTGCTCGTGGTGCTCGGTTGGAATGAGGCTATGGCAGTGCTGTTCAATCCTCTGTATTTCACGTTCTTGTTGATTGGGTTGGCAGCCGCGTAAGTCTCTTCATGGGACCTGCTGTAGTCGAGATATTGTGTGACTGACTATTCCACAGCTACCTGATCATACAGCTGGGCCTGGTGGGGCCACTCTTCCACGTCACGAAAACCGTTGGAAGTGAGGTAGGTATCATTCGTTGCAATCTCCGAGCGCCCGATGTTTACTATTGTGGTCTCATCCCCGTAGGTGCAACGACAAGCGGTTGCTCGGTTACGAGAACAATTTGCTGAACCCGTCCTTGCGCAAGCGCATGCGGTCCCAGCGTCCAGAGCCAACTCTGTCTCCCGTTCAAATTCTTTTGCGGAGGAGCATGACAGGGTCGACGAAGAAGTGCGCCAGGATTTGCGGTCACGACAAGCATGATTATACCAAAGCTACGAGAGCACGATATGTAAAAATCTTTATACCTACATTCCATTTTGCAGTAATTACGATATACTATGGTCCGGACCGGTTGACATTGGCTATTGTGACAGGAGTGACATGGTGACAATAGTGTCACAATAAGGAAGTGCCTAATTTGGAGAACAAAGAAGTGGATTGGAAAAGACAATACTCGAGGATGGCCGGGCTTCTCAAAAGGACAAGGGCTTTGGCTCTGTTCTTCCCTTTCCCTTCCGTCCCGTACATCTTTTCCGTTGTCGCAGGTCGATCCACGTCCCTTCATGTCCTCCAACTGGAATTCACCCTCTTACGACGCTCACTCGACCGCTTCCTACATGTCCACTCCTACTCCTTATTTGCAACTTCGTCATTTATTGTCTCTTACATGGCTTGCCTATCCTATCCTATCTCTCATCTTCATTGCCTTTCGCCTCCAGCTCTCGCTCGCTGATGCGCAGAATTCTATCGCAAGCGCAAAGGATACCCTCATAGCCAGCTGCAAAGCTGCCGAAGAAGCCGCTACTTCTGCAACGAGCATGCCTAGATTCCTGGCTCTCGCCACTAACAAGCAATACGCAGACGCCGTCAATGGATCCCTAAATGCTGCTCGTGCGGCGCTTATACTTTCCTTGACCGTTATGGAAGCTGTCATCAATTTCATTATTGACCTCTACAGGTCCACGTTTCTGTGTTTTGTGGAACTAGTTGTGAAAGGTGCACTCGCCTTAGTAGTCGCAGCTGTTGAAGAGGTGCGTTCAACTTCTGAACATTGAAGCCAAACACACTAACACCGTCCGCTGCAGCTCAATAAAGTGGTCGGCACTATCGCTGATGGGTTGGCGACTGCAATTGATACAGTGCTTAACCCTATCATAAATGCACTCAACAAAGCAGGATCAACAGCAGCAAAACTTGTCGGTATAGATATTAATGCAATAAAACCGCCGAATTTGGATGCTCTGCACAACGTTTCCCTTCCTCAATCCTTCATGGACTCCTTGACCAAACTCAGCGATTCCATTCCTTCCGTTGCGGATCTCAAGGACAAAATTGAGGATGTGTAAGCTTCACTTATTGTTTATGATCCATCGAGTGACTGATCGTTCTTTAGGATTGACACTCCTTTCGAGCTCTTGAAGAAGGATATCAATGACACCTTTTCCCAAATTTCATTTGATCCAGATGGTCTTCCGGTCCCAGAGGTCGCTCGCGTTACCTTCTGTGGGGATCTCGATACCTCAGTCGTTGACGACTTGGGACGTGACTTGATTAAAATGGCGAAAATCGGAGTCGTCATAATCATCCTCCTCGCCCTTCTTCTCATTGCTCTCAACTGCCTTTTGACTTGGTACAAATGGCGTTGCACGAGACAACATCTGCAATACACTCGCGAGGCTTGGATGACCGATCCTACCATTGTACATGCGAACTCTGCCTCGTCTCCACCACAAATTGTTATGAGCGACCACAACCTCCTCATGCTGCACGCCAACTCTGAGCATCCACTCATTACGAGAATTACCAACGTTCTGTCCGCTCGCCTCAGATTAACGCCTAATAACCATGCCCGGACGCAATGGTTCTTCAATTATGTCTTCCATCCACCAGCCCTAGCGTGCTTCCTCATCGGGTTCTTCGGCCTATTATCTGTCCAGATCCAGTTGTGGGCTTTAGGTCCCCTCGTTCACAAATACCAGGATCGGGCAGCTTCTACTACTGCAGATTACTCCGCTGTCATTGCCACTGCCATTAACCAGAGCATGTATAACCAGTCTAGCTCTTATGCCGATGCTGTCAACGGTCGCGTCGACTCCATGCAATCCGCGATTAACAATGGCCTCTTCGGATGGGTCGATGGAACTACCACCACTTTGAACAACACCATCAATACCTTCTATACCGACATCCAGAATGTGGTTACCACGGTATTTGGCGGTAGCCCTCTTGAAGATCCAGTCAATGACTTCTTGAAATGCTTCATTGGGAACAAGGTCGACGCGATAGAAACTGCCCTTACTTTCCTGCATGACAACCTCCACATTGACATTCCTCGACTCAACCAAACTGTTCTCATCTTATCCCCCGAGTCAGTTAACGAGGCCACGCAACCTATTGCGCAAGCTGCGATCGGAGGAGGTGCAGGTGACGAGAACGGCGGAGGCCTCATCGGACGTCTTATCAGCTCTTATGCTGCGTCTTTGAGGAAGGAGAGGATCATGTTTGCCGTCTTCATGGGCTTATGGGGGTTCGTCATTCTTATGGCCATCGCCTTTATCGTTTGGGACGCTGTCGGGCGGCCTTACCTCCATGAACGAGCTCGAAAGAAGTACCAGCTCGAGCAACGCGGGGGTATTGAAGCCGTCGGCGGCACCTATCAGAGCTCCATAGGTCATGAAGAGAAGAGAGATTTCAACTCTTTTTCTCCTCTTCCTTCTCCCACGGGCGGCGAGTTCAAGACCGAAAACGCAGCCTTTGGAAATTCCTCTGTGGATCAGCATGGGCACGTTCAAGAAACGGCCGAGAAGAAGCGTGGTCCACTCAAACTTCTTGCCCTCGGACGCAGAGCTATGCAACGTGGAGAGCGACTGAAAAAGGACGGTAGCGAAGAGACCGTGCCTCTTTCTCCGACTCAGATCACCGAGCCTGTCAGTGCGAACTACAGAAACACTGCGTGGTTCGGGAACTACAGAAACACTGCGTGGTTCGGCAAGATGCCTGGTTTGCTTACCAGGAAGAATAAGGACGTCGATGATACTTACATTGACTCCTGGAGCCAGCAACCGCCCATGCAACAACCCGAGCAGGCGCGCCCAAAGCTGCAGATTTACACTCAGCGAGGAATCGACAAATACGGACCTCCGCCTAGGCAGCAGGATTGGTCAAACTCCCAACAGACTGAGATGCATATACCCACCGTGCAGGTCCACGAACCAGGAGCGCCTCCCTATTACGCTGGCATACAACCCTCTGGTGCTCCCGCCAGGTCGCGAGAGCAAGTTACCAGCATCCCGCAAGACGTAGGACCCATGTACGAAGGTTCTACAAGGCCTGCTGCCGCTGCTCCTCCTCCTCCTTCCGCAATATTCCCTATCCCTCTCTACACCGGCTTTGATAGCCATGAATCTAGGAATCCTCCACCGCGTCACCCTCAAGTGCAAGCTGAAATTGAAAGGAGACAGCGAGAAAAAGATGCCGCCGCTGCACGCTGGCGAGTGACGAATGGGCTTCCAGGGGATCCCGTCGTTAGCGCTGACGAGCAAGACATGTCGAGGCATCATGCGCGCAAAAGCTCGACTATCAATCCTTTCATCACGCCTTTCGATGATGAGCACAGAGTTGTAGTCGTCGACAGCGCGGAGCGTTCAGCTACCCGGAAGAGCATACAGACGAATCCCTTTGGTGACCCTCTGTGATAGGAAACTTTTTTTGACGACAAACGATCTTGACTGACCACACCCACGTTCTGCACGACATATCATACCCACTGCTCTGCGCTTTCTAATGCTTTTGTTCTATCCTGTAATATATTACGAACTTTCCCATTGCCCTCACATTGCATCAACTAATGTACCACTGCGTACTGCTGTATTTCTACCACCCACCCATCCATCTTGCTTCATGTACCTTCTTCGACAGTATCGTGCTCATCTGGACATCGAGACGACTTGTAGCATTCATCTAGCACATTATTGTATATACACTTCTTACAAATACAAACCGGAATAGATGGTAGTTTGTGAAATATGTTGCTTGTTATCCTACTGCCCTATGGTTACACGACATAAGACCCCCTACAAAAATAAAACTCGCGTCCGCAACATCTGCAGTTCATGCCTTTGCTGACGACAAATCTTCGAAATCAGACAACAACGATGCATCCTGCTGCGTAGTCAACGTCCATTAGTTCGATGGATCTCCGCTATGATTCGCAAGAATCGCCTACCCAACTACAATCATGGATAACAGATATCAGACTATCCTCCATAATCTCATAGCTGTCGAACGGCGGAATGAACAGAATATGCTCGGGAGTATCGTCATACTTTATTGGCACGGTGCGTTCGACGTTTCCAAGGATGGTGACGCGACGAATGTCGCCATCTGGCGCTTTCACTACCTTGATTTCGTCCGTTGCAGGGACTCGTTTGAGGCCTGTGACGTAGTGGAATAGTAACTGCTGGCGCGAACGTGGCCATGAGCGCACGATCTTCCAGAACCATTCGAGATGGATGTCTGGCTGCCCTGTGCTGTCGTCTTCATTCCCCTTTGTAGAGGACAGAGAACACTGGTCACTAGGCCATATCATGAAATGCAGAAATCTGAAGAAACACAGTGCAAACACACCGGTCAAGAAGAGATATCCCACCGACAAGCTTCTCCACTTCAGACTGATCGTAGCCGTAGAACACGTCTCGTCGATGAATCAAGTCCCGGAATCCATCCAGGAAAGCGTGTAGCTGTGCCACTGTCTTGCTCGTATATCTCTGCACTGCAATTGCATCGATGAGTTCTTCCTCTTCCTCGTGATTGACAAACTCCAATCCTTCTGTTATATCGTCTTTGATTTCGATGGAGAATGGTTTCCGCGTTCGTCTGTTGATCATCCTGAACGTGTTGAACGTTCGTTTCCCGTTGGTTTGCCTGTATTTCAGTAAACAGAAACGTCAGCGAATCCAAGTCTGTGCATTTCAGAAGAGTAATAATAGACGCACCGAATTATTTTCCCGTCAGTGTACGCTTTCAGCAAGCTCTCTCTTTCTGGCGCTGATAGCTGTGTGCCAGCGGAGAGAATGATGGGGTATATTATTGGTACCAGACTAGGATCTATCAGCAAACCATGGAAGATGGCCATGCCGTATATCCGTCCGATAAACTTGAAGTACTCCAGATATCCAGGTATCATATTTGAGTTGGGGTCGATCACCAAGCGGTCTGTGGCAGAATCCTTCGTAAACAACTTTAACTTAGGATCGAGAAGCTTCTCGAGCAAAAGCTCCAGCCATTCTCTGGTCCAGGTCTTGAGCAACTTGTAATCCCACTAAAGAGGGAATAGAGTCAAACGGACCTAACAGAGTTCCTCTGCCTTGTCGAATCTCCTTCGAACGAGACTGTCGGTCGCCGCTTCAGATCAGAGGCAGGAGCATCCCTGAATCGGACGATACTATCATGCAGTATATTGCTCCTCCGGACCTTGATCAAGAAATGGCCTGATTTCACCTCCAGACGCTGCATACGGTGCAGGTAAAGAAGTTTCCTCCGGAACAATGAAAGAGGATCCATGTCCTTCAGATACTCCGCCTTCCGAGGATCCTTCCACGTCGTTGTCTTAGTGTTGTGGTCCACAAAGTACGTGCTTTGGTTGCCAGGTAGTGTTCTTATTTCCCAACCTGGAGGCAGCGGACCTAAGCCTTCATGATCTGCCGCAACGTCCAAAGGAGGGGGACGTGTCCATGTCGTCGTATGAGCGTTGTGGTTCACATAGTATTTCCTGCCCTTATGGTCTAAGCGCCATTCCCAACCTGCAGGCAGAGGGGCGTCGTCCGGATAGGCCTCGGGGCAAGTAGGTCTCACCCATGTGGATGTACGAGTGTTATGATCCAGATAGTATTTGCGTCCTTTGTGGTCATACCCCGATTCCCAACCTGAAGGCAGAGGACCTTCATCGTCTGTAACAAGCGGTTTCTTGTTTGATGGAGGCTTGTCTAGGACAGAAGCAGGTGAGCACACTTCAATATCATGAAGGATGAGTAGACCGACGAGTAGGAGTAGATGGAGTTATATGAGATGAGGGCATAGGTCGAGAGTAGCAGTATAGTAGGTAGGATAGAGCAGCCGCAGTGCAACTTGGTCAAGGTCCCTTTCCGGCAACTCTTACTTCGTCCAAAAATAGAATTATAGGAGCAGTACTATTGAAATAAATTACAATGCATGGCCATCTATATACGTTCCTCAAATTCAGGCGCCATACTGGAGTCAGCAGTGTTAGCTTCCTCTAGAGCCTGCGAAGCCGATGCCTCCGAGTTGTTAGCAGCCTCTTTCACTTGCTCTCCTTCCATTTCCTCAACGCCATTCAAAGAGCCGGTTTCCCCTGCCGCCTGCGGGGCATTGTTATCGCCAACAGATACGTTGCGGTCCAAACTGGAAGACTCGAAAGAAACCTCGTTCGCACTTAACGCCCCTGACTCTGTCCCAGGAGCTCCTTCTGCCACTTCTTCATCAGCATCGTCTGTGGTAGTCTGGACGAGATCGGTAGTCTGTCTGCGCACTAGGAAGCGAGTTGAGGTAAGCAAAGAGGCCGTATTCGACGCATCGTTTTTGGCCATCTGAGTGTTGCTGTTGGCGGTCGGTCCAACGTCCCCAAAAATGTGAGAAAGATCAGAGCTCCCGTCGCCGTTCTCTCTCCGTGACAGGCTCGTCTCGTGGAAAGAAGCAGCGTTCTTGTTAACGCTCTCGAGATGTCGGACGTCGCCAGTGCCGGTAGTAGTTGCGATCTTTGCAGCCCCGTTGTTGACTTGCACGTTCCGCTTAACAAAGCCCGACATCTGAGGGACATGGTTTTGGTGGGACCCTTGATGATCAGAGTCTGAACCCGCTGAACTCTTTTCGAAGTCCGGGCTGTGAATCTGGCGATTAAGGTACTGGCGGGCTTGGAGAGAGCTGAGGGTCCCTGATGGATGGCCACCAATGATTAATGCTTGGGCGCCCATGTTCACCAGAGAGAGGGCGGGAATAACGAAGTAACCAAAGGTGCGCATTTTAAAGAGAGGTGGAGTTCAGCCGAGATGATAAGAGGACAGTAAAAGGTGGACCGCTCCGTAGTATAGCGTTAACTGAGGACTGAGGTGAAAAAGAGAGCAAAGTGACGGCTTAAATAAAAGGTTCGATGGCTGACCAGAAGTAGGAGCCAGATGCTGACGACTACAACACGCGCGAACCGATTGTGAAAACGACTGGTCGAAAGCGCGATAGGTGCTGCCTGGCTGACCTTACCTTCGAGTCTTCGTCGAGCTCGAGAAACCGAAAATGGACGCGAGCGAGCAGGAGCCAGAGTGAAACGCCATACGTATACTGACATTCTCGAATAGCCATTGACACAGTCCAGGAAGCAAGTATTCTTTTTTTCATCCTGCTTCGTAGGTAAGTATTCTAGGGCCTCGTACTGCAGATAAGTGAGCATCTCGTTCCGCAAGTTGGCATACCTGTGGACTCTTTACGCCGTATGGTAGGAGGCGTGGCTGTTAGCTATCAGGTTCTCATAGCTAGAAGTCGATATTAATGGAGCGGAAATGGGAAAGGCGTACTGAGGTTTTGATAAAGTTTCGTCAGATTCCGGAAAATTGGCTAGTCCAGCTTGCCAGCTAGTGAAGATTGCGCGATAACTGGGACGAGTAGCAGGTGAACCAAGAATAACTGGAGATCTTACGTGAAATTTCGGGCCTAAGGAGACGCTTAAATAAGAGAGTGAACCTCGGGGGCAAAAGAGCTGTTGATGGATTCGAGTGTATTGGTTGGTGGTAAAGCCACCCGAGCGCGTGATGGCACCTGCTTATCTAGACAAGGGAGTCAACATGAGGCAGGAACCTTGCACCACTCCGGGCCCCTGACATTCCGACGCTATATTGTCTGCCAGAGTACTCCCAAGTTAGCTTGTTCCTGACCCATAAGGACAGCTCTTCTGAAGGCGTGGGGAAAGCCCTTTTCCTACGGGATTTATCTTGAATCTTCAAACCACTTCCGCGTTCGACTCAGGTCATGAACATGTCTTCTTCTTCTTCTTCCTCCTCTTCATCTTCCTCCTCGTTGTCATATCCACCTCCTGAACCTCCTGTAATCCTGCCTGAAGACTATCAGGAAAATGGGCGACCGACAAGTAGTGGGGGCAGATCATTTCTGAGCAGCGAGCCAGCTCGCGACAGTACGATTGAGGTACACACATTGCCACACGAGTACCAACTACATGTACGGTTACCCGGCTTTAGTTGGGATGGCATAACGCTGGCAACCAAAAGACGGCGTATTTTGCACGTTGTCGCAGATAGATGGGACCACGGAGGGGGTGAGCGTCTGATCCATGTTTTAAGCTTTTAACATTCGATCGTGGTTCTTCTCGGACGACGTACATCTTTTCCATTCATCCATTTCATTCTGTCATATTGCATTATGTCCCTGGACTACCTTTACTCATTCTTGAACGAGTGAACTGGGAAGTGCACGTACTAATTGTCTATGTCTATGATAGGACATTTCGAACGTCGAGTCGCTTTCGGATACGACGCTGATCTCACCCAAGTAAAAGCTGATTTCAACTGCGATTTGCTTCGTATAACTGTCCCTCGCCGTCCATCCTCTGTCGCTTCTTTTCAACCGACGTCAAGATATGCACCCATAGGAAGGTCTTCCTAAAGACCAAAAATTTTACTGTCCAATTCGATTTGGATGGCAAACCTGCAAGATGATTCCAAAATCAGCCCCCCTCTCTGAAGGGTGGATTCGCGTCGACCGGTCTGAATTAGCTCTTACGCCTCCTTGACCTTCCAGTCCAGCGGAAACCCCACGCCTTCACCCCGACCCACATGCCATACGATATCCCTTTCCCATCTATTATTGGTTCCAACGACTTCTGTTACAATAGAACACCTCGCATCTATCGCCCAGTCAACCATAAAACCTTATACAGTCGATACTTGTTTTTTTATAGTATACCAATACCCCAAGATCTTCTACGTTGAATGCCAGTCATGATACGAAAAGTTTTCTCTTAGTACGTTGCTGCCCCGATTGTACTGATAAAAAATTGGTCACTTAAGGAGCCCGGTCCGACGAGGTAGCCCAAAATGTCCACTTTGACTCCAACCACCAGCGAATTCACTTCCCCATAGAAATCTCATTCTGAGTGAGTTGGAACTTCCGTCTCGTAAAAACCATGGTTCTGCAGATGTTTGAAACGTTTTTGGCTTTTAGAACTTCTCCAATCATGTGCAGCTCCCTGCCTTCATATATCCTCTCAGATTTTACGTGTGCATGTCCCTTGAAAGGTAGATTACCACACCTCTTGGCCATAAATGGTTTCCTCTGGCCTTCCTTCTCCATGCACGAGTAGTCTGCGGATCTCAAAATGTCCCACACATTCTATTTCACCGATGCTCTTTGGAAACTTGAAGCTGCATGTCTCTGTGCAATTCTCCTTAGCAGTTTCTCTGTCCTTTCTCCTCGTTTTGAACACCGGGTAGTTGTAGTAAAGTGCGCGGTATGGATGATTCGCCAAAGCTTCATCAATCACTCTTTCGCCGCCTAGGACTCATCCTTCCAACGTTAGAATGAAACAACGCACAGCGATGGCTCACTCATCTTTCCGCGAGCGTCACGCATTGAATCGACCTCCTATCAAGACAGATTTATTGACATGACGGTACGGCAGATGATATCTAACTTTCTGCTGCAGATGGAACGGTTATTTAAATGATCATTCCGTATGTACTTTTGATTTCTTATCCGATGTCCAGCCGTGTTCACAATACTCATACTTTCTCAAGTACTGAATGTCTGTCTTCCGGGACAAGTGAATAGAATTCCCCAGAATTCCCCTTCTTGTGAAGATTCCGCTCAGCCGACTCCCGAGGCCGAGCGCTTCGCATATTCAATCAAACAGAACAAGATGAGTGGAGAGCGTTGCTACACCCTAAGAGCTGATCATCATGTAAATAGAAGCACTGAAGCGTTCAAAAGCTATACTCGTGCCCGAAAAAAGTAACCGTGATTATGTAATACGGCCACCATCAATCCCGTCTGGGAGGAGAACGATGACTTCGTTTTAAGATGTAAAACAGTAGCAAATGATAATTTATTTTGTGTAACAGAAGAATAATAATGGTCTTCTATGTACATGTAAAATTTGAAGTGTGTGTGGTCCATATTTGCCTCGGAATTGCTGCAACTTTATTTGGCATGTGCTGAAGTATGTCTTTGAATGTCCCGGGCATCTAGCTCGTCCTAGGCAGCATAAACAATTAATCAAACGGTACCAGAAGATGTAGCAGGGTCTATTCTATACCTGATAATTCTTTTGAGCTTTCCTGAGCTGGCTTGGCGGAGAAATTCAGTGAATAATAAAACATGATGGCTCTGGAAAGTGGAATGAATACTAAACAATGCTGTGATCAAGTGTTTTTGGTACAGAGTTAATGTGTTTTCACATTGAGATGAGGAATACACGTGTCTGTATTCAATTTTAGTAGGATAATACCCCCTCTCCTACCAGTAGAAGAGCGAAGAAATGGTTTGAAAGATCCCAAGTCCTCACCATCATTGACCATCCACGGAATTATTCTGATTTTTTCCGTACTCAACCTGCTCAGAAAACCAAGAAAAAATTATCAACTGTAAATTTGATCCCGCTACGTCTCCTGGTGTATTTTGATCAATTGTCTATGTTGCCTGGGACGAGCTAGATGCCCGGGACATTCAAAGACATACTTCAGCACATGCCAAATAAAGTTGCAGCAATTCCGAGGCAAATATGGACCACACACACTTCAAATTTTACATGTACATAGAAGACCATTATTATTCTTCTGTTACACAAAAGAAATTATCATTTGCTACTGTTTTACATCTTAAAACGAAGTCATCGTTCTCCTCCCAGACGGGATTGATGGTGGCCGTATTACATAATCACGGTTACTTTTTTCGGGCACGAGTATCATCCATTACGTCCTTTGCAAGCAGTCAAGTTGTGGATGCGTCACAATAGACACAAAAGCACTTCTACGCTTTCTATTGGCCTGTCGGCCGTGTCTCAAACCGGAATCTCTAGCCACTCCGTTTAATTTCACGCCCCACAAATGCGTCCGGACCTCGGGAACTGTAAAGCACACATGTGGGCATGCAAACCCGGATACGAGCACGGACTGCGCTCTTGCAGCGCTAACGCACTCGCACCTTCGCATTCACCAATGGTGAATCGATAACACCATGGACGAAGATGCCTACATATATCATGAAGCACCACTGCGCTCCGCTTATCAACGATAGTACGCGTAGGTCCTTCAATGATTATAGAGTAATGGCCATGGTTTCTGAGAAGTTCTTCTTTAGCGCCTTTTGGCGCCACTGCAGCTGGACGGTTGCAAGGACGCCTGTACGAGCGTGCAGTTTCGGTGTTAAGGACTCCAAAAGTCAATCAGCGTCCCACGAGCCTACACGTTCTTGATTGCGCCATTTAATGACATTCAATGAAATGTGTACTCCATGTCTAACTCGATCTAGTTGTAAGCTTTACTATGGCTTTCTACGTGAACTGAAATACCTGGAAGTGGTGATCATGACAGGGATCTCTTGAGCGCGGATATTTGGCTAGAAAAAGAACTTTAACCAGTCTAGAACCTGCGTCTGTCTTTACCTCCATTGAATATCGCTTTCCGCTCTCATGTCAAGGGAGTCAGGCTCCAGTGGACTCTTCCGCCGTCGACGTGAAGAAGCGACGATATCTCATTGGCCAGCGTTTTTTTTTTTTTCAGGAAGTCGCGACGTGCAGCGTCCCAGTACGCCCTAGTTCATCCACATGGATTATAACCTAGCCTTGCAAGTTGCCGTTCTATTTACCGAAGTTCAGCTCGTCAAAGCCATCCTCCAACAACAACAAAAAAAGTTCTATGTCCGAACCAATTCACTGCAACTGCATACATCTCTCGAACGCTGGATGGAAGGGACAACGCAATATCTAAAGTCATTTTCTACGTAATGATTTTCAAGATATCCCCTCAGCCGACTCTTGACATCTCGAGTCTCGACTCTCCGTCGACTCCCGTGCGTACTCCTAGGACATACCGCGCCACCCTATCGCGAGCCTCTTATCCTTCCTAGTCTTCAACCAATAAATAACAACCCACGATAATACTCTTGGCACGATATGGGAACAGCGCAACTCCTCCCTCACTTGGGTTTCTCGCGCGCCCGCATGGTGATTGGCCCCGCACCAGGACGCGCACTCAGCGCATGTATCATCTGACTATTCACGTCTGACCAATAATAATGCGTGTTCCCCATCCCAACCCCAACTGGCAACGCAACGAACTTCCACAAGCAGAGCACAGCACGAACGAACCGGAAAAGAACTTCCCAGTAATTAAATTATCGGTTTATATCGGCCACTAGCTGGGCCAATTCAGTGTGAGTGCGACTGCTGCTGCTGCCGCAGTGTTCACCTCGAATCATCAACCGTTCGACGCAATCGCGCCCAATCCCATCACTTGGTTATATTAAATTAAAAACAAACCACCCGATAGTAAAAATATAACACAGAAGGTCGAAGAAAGAACCGATACAAACAAACTGATGATGATGGCGTCGATGACCTCTCGGATTCTGTCATGAACGACGTTACCAAGTATAACATAATTAAACGTATGTGCGTATGTATCATCACATTTTCATCAGAAGGTCAACGACCTAGGGCGTCTGGCTCGAGGTCGACGCGATTCAACCTATACTTAATCCACACGTTCGTAATACGATTGGTAAGTATTAGCACATAGAGCCAATTCAAGACAGCCAGTGGCAAAAATACATCTATTTCAGATGAACAAAGGAACTATATATAGTACGGACCGAGAAAGAAGAAAGGAGGGAGGGAAGGATGTATGAGAGAAAGAAGTGAGGAGAAGGAAAACAAGACAGAGGGACGCATGAATGCCATAAAACCGCCGAATGTGAACAAGTACAACATACACAGTACACTAAAGTCGAGTAGGGTGTGGTAAGCAAGAGTAGTAAAGTACAACGGGATTGACGAGAACCATACAGTAAATTTCTGAAAGAGTGGTATGAATGAACGGGTTTGAAGAAGGAGCAAGTGCTCCAATAGAAGGAAAAGGAAGAGGATGACGAAAGAAACATGCAAAAGGACAATGAATGAATTCCTAAGATGAATATTGAATCACCATACATCGGTCTTGGACGACTGACTTGTGACTACACGGGTATGTCAAGAAATTCAAAGTATTGTAATCAAGAAAATAGACATAAGAAAAAGGAATATTAAACAATCAAAGGCCGGATAAAGGGGGGTACAACAAGAAATACAGGCAGTGATTTAGTATAAGATGAGTAATATAGGTGGATGCGTATATTGTGTGTGGTATATGTGTGTTTGTGCAATGCATGTGAAAATGAATAAAGGGCTGGAATTAAAAAAGAATAGCCATGGGAGAGGAAGATGACAGTGACCAGAATGATAAGAAATTAAGTCCGCACCAAAAGAGTGGAGAGAGCTATTGCAGAAAAGGAGTAAGAAAGGCTAGCTGGCAGGCAAAAGTGGATGGCGGATGGTGAGCAACACTAGATGTTGCGACGATGATGATGATGATATGATGGAAACGATCCTTCTGCTGAGTGATGTGCAGTGCTTGAGAGAGATGACAATGATGATGAATGCGATGCGATGCGATGTCTTGAGTTAAATTGAGGTCCGAGCTGGAGTTGAATTGCAGTTGACGACATATTTGTGTATGATTGTGGTATACAAAGAAAGCGGCGACGAAGGAGACGAAATAAAGTTAATCAGTGGAGGGTTGGAGCGGGAACGGTTGGAAGAAGTCGTAACACGGCATCGGCACGATTTGCGAAGCAAGGATAGCATGAAAGAAATGAAGCTGCCGAGGCAGAGGGTAAGAAACCGGTTCATAAGGGAGGTTATCCTCCGGTTCTACTGTCCCTTTCGCCCCATTCCCTGGCTTTCAGAGCTTGTATCGAAAGCCGTCCGGTTGTCGTGAGCGTAAGGATAGTTCGTTGAAGCGTCAGTGGGTCCCGTCTTGAGGGTTCAAAGCAAATAAAATAGGATGGATAGAAAAAGCTTGCAGAGTGATAGCGGAGGTGAGACCATCCCAGCTCAGATGCAGATCCTGAGCTGCCCGGCGGCTTGGTAAGGTACGCCTAGTCCAAAGGATATACATTTTATAGTATGTTCCAGGGGATATAAATAATGAAAGAATGGCGGAGCTAAGTGAGTGGAGAGCCGCCGTTATGACCGTGTTGACACGGCACAGGATTATCGGACTCGTCGTGCGAGAGCTTGCGATGATGACACGTTCGATAGAGCCTGGCGAATATCCATCACGCGCGACCCAAAGGTCCTGATCGATAACTGTTCCACGTAACTGGCGACGCTCGCCTTGGGATAACGATGCGAAGCATGGTGCCGTCGAATTCCGCTCTCACTTGGACTAAATCGGCATCGTAACCAAACGAGATGCGCCGTTCAAAATGACCTAAATGGTTGTTGAGCATTTTTTAAAATAAAAAAATGTAATAGCTATAGAGATGACTCACCACCGCCGTCCTCCCATCTATCAGCGACAACGTGTAATATCCTACGCCTCTTGGTGGCCAGTGTAATACCCTCCCTTGAGAATCCAGGAAGTCGCACGTGAAGCTTGTATTCGCTTTGAGTGGTTTCTACTTCTATCCAGCTATCGGGGGGCGGTGGAGCATGACTCAGAAAGGGGACATATGCTGGTTGTGAGCGTGAGGTTGGTTGCGTCATGTAATCCGTGGACTCAGGAGGTAAAACCACCGGTGGCTCCGGCGGAGGATAAGCTGTAGGAGCGGTTTGGACTTGCTGGGGAGCCATGAACCGCCTCATGGCTGTCCAGGCATTTGTAGTGGCATTGTTACGGGGTGGTCGAGGAGGAGGGGGCTGGGGAGCACGGAACGGGGATACAGGTCTTTGTGGAGGGCGGGATTGAGAAGGAGGATCCGAGTAGGCGGTGGCATCCCCTGTGGCTGTCGTTGTAGATGTAGGTGAGGCTGGAGTTGAGGGAGGTAACGATTTAGAGCTCGGAGGAGTGTTTTGTTGTTGTAACAAATCGGAACTTGAATTTGTGGTGGCAACCGACTCCCTGCTTGACGAAGAGGAGCTTGAGGAGGATGAGTCAGAGGAAGTTGCTTCACAAGACGGAGAACACGTGTCGGTCCGATCCTTGGCTGGATTGGACCCCGAACCGGACGACGACAAATGGGTCGGTGACGACGGAGGGGAAGTCGTTGACAAAGGATTCGAGCTAGGGCCCGAGGCAAAAGATAGAGATTGAGACGGGCCCGGGTTTGCACGGGCCAAGTAATGGAAGGGTATCTGGGAGGGAATAGGCAAACTTGCAGAAGAATATCTATCCGGCCAGGCGGACATGTCAACTGCAGCATGCGTAGACTTGCGCATATAGTCCCTGTAAGCCTGCGACTCAGCCTCTGGCAGAGAAAAAGGGCGGGTGGGAAGGACAGTCTTGGAAGAGGATGGCTGGGAAGGTGTCGAGTCGTCCCTTGTTTGTGGCATTGCTGACTTATTGTCGCGCAAAACTTGCTCGGACGTAGGGTTAGGCTTCATGTTTGGGTTCTGACTGCTTGAATGCCTGCTAGGCTCATGCTGGTGAGCGGTCGCCGAGGGACTTGATGGTGTCGATGGGGCAGGCGTGGTTTGACAGTCTTTTTGAGAGGAGCCTTGGCCGGGAGCAGCGTCCGGCGGCTGGGCCAGTAAGGGTGACTGAGGAGATGCCGTTGCAGAGAACTCAAGAGAAAAAGGATTCTGGGACTCTTGGGGAAGGATGGAAGGGGAGGGCAGAGGAACTTCCCTGGGCGAGCTGAAGGAAGCGTGACGCTTAGAGTAGGATGAATAGCGGGAAGCTTCAAACAAGTCAGAAAACATGATTTTTGAGGAGGAAAAGTAAGAAGACTGACCTGAATTTGTATTTGTAGAGTCGTCCATGGTGATGGAAAGGAAGAGAGAGAGCAAACAAAACCGACAATCGCTCGCTTGGCATAACAGGAAACTGTGACGTCAGCTTATCCCCGACGTCATCCTGATCTCGTCCATTTATACGCCTCGCTGTTGCTATGAAAGCCATCCAGACGCGCCTCCTTCCTGTCCTCCATTCCTGCACTCCCCTAACACCTGTCCCGCTCCTCTGGATCACCCCTTCCCTCTTCGTTTGTTTGCAACAATTCCTTTGTCTTTCAGGGTCGCTCCACTACCGTGCTTCTTATTGACTGTTGGCTCCAGTACTAGTCTTTCTTTCCAATCATTTGTTTCGTTACAACTATCTACTCTTTTCATTTCTTCTAGAAACCTGTACCCTTCTCCGTGTCGTCCATCACTTGCACTTCCTCTTCTCGCGAGTGGAGTGATTTCAAATTTGCGCTCCACAGTGTGGATACCTTGTTTGACACGTTTTCCACCCTAACATGTCCTTACACAGTCCATCCAGGGTCTGAACTCTCTCTTGAGTAATTAACAGCATCCATATACTCCATCCCCGCTTCAATGTTGTACAGTCGTCTCTGTAATAATCCATACTCCTCCGTGGAAGGCAAAATGTATGGGTTATTAGAGAGTATGGGCTGAGGCAGAGGTGCTAAAAATAGAAAATAGAAACACTTATTGAGAATTGAGCAAATATGTTCTATTTGACTATTGGCGTGTCATCAGAGCTATGATACAAGCCGAAAACGTTGAGAATCACAGCCAGATTGCCACAAGATGGGCAGCAAGAGGACCGCAGGGCTAGCGTGGCGTGAGAGTTTTGGCCCTGATGGGCGCCGTTCTGAGGGAAAACTCGAAGGAAAAGCTCCTGACAGCGGTCAAGTCACCTAAAATGGGCCAGTATATAGTATACGTGGCTGTCATTGATCATTTATGAAGAGATTTAGGCTAGGAACCGGCCAGAAATTAGCGTAAAGACCCATCGGAAAACCCATATTTTCCCCCAAAAATGTATGGATTATGGAGTATAACAGAGATATGGGTTTTGGGTACGATTTCCCCGCGAACCAACTCGGTGGAAACGGAATCGTATGGATTATTACAGAGTATGGGTTTATACGGATATGGATTATTACAGAGTCGACTGTAGACCACAAGCTTTTCTCTGCTTTTCTCTTCCGCGACGCGGCTGCCTGGAATGTACTCGAGTACTTGCTACCAAAAATAGACTGCGGGGTGTGCCGGTCGATGATCACGGCAGCATTATACACTTCCGGCGTTCACCAAGTCCGGCCCCTCCCCATTGCCCAATAGCAGCTCCCTCCTTATTTCCGTTCCCACCGCAGCCACACCTTATCCACAGCTGATTCAAGTTTCTCCGAGGCCGCTCCTTGCGCGCGACCAACTCCTCTACCGCAGGTTGAGTGCGCGTCTCCAAAAAACATATAAGCGCCTCCGTGGCTAATGGCACTTTTGAAATGTTCCATCTTTATCTGTATCTGACAAGTAAAGAATGATCACCCCACTGGCGCCATTCGACCTGCGCGCAGATTACAACTCTAATCTATCATGATCAGTCACTCAACAAGCCTGCTATCAGTCAGCCCGAGTCTGCTACGCAATCCTAGGACCAAATGGAATTCCGATGCACTGCGTGTCGGGTACCCCTTTCTTTAGCCATGGAGTTGCAGTAAGAGAAAGAGAACCTACACACACACCACACCCCTCCGTGGTTTTGGCCCAAGGGCGACATAGACCGCGTTTTCTGGAGTGCTTGACGGATATCCAGGCGATCCTGATACGTACACCTGCACGAGTCTCGTCCCCATCTTCGTTATTCTGTTCTCACCACGCTTAATTGCGCTTCCCGACGGAGCATCAGTGAGGAGCCACTGTACCACTGTCTTGTGCGCACACCCAAACGCGCCCTCTTTTTTCAACACCCGTTTGTCCTGCCGTGCAAAATATATCCACAAGTGGCAACTCTCCAAGCCGCCTAGTATATTAACTCCAACTAAACTTATGGTCGGCCCGCGCAGTATGGGTGCTGGCACCCCAAAACCTGCCCCCGGTGCTATTCCTGGCACTACTGGCTCCCAGAGCACAAGTGCGCCAAATAAAAGTACCAGGTATAATTTTAACCACGAAACGAAGAGCACCACAAATGGGCATGGCGCGCTCCATCAGCACGGGAGTATCATCTTAACGCCCGCACAGCAGCTTATAGAGCGCTACGAGCGGATGAACACCCCACCGCAGCCGCCTCCACGCCACCACCCACGCCCTCGGCAGACGCATAATCAGAATCATCAGACGCGAGAACGCTATGCGTCACCCCCTCTCAAGTCTACGTACCGGACGCAGTATGTGTACGACTTTACGAAACCCGAGCAAGAGAATTACACGGCAGCGAACGCCATTGCTAATTTCAACGCTGGCTTGAAGCCGCAGTCGGGCGCGTTAGCCACGCCAGAACGTCATAAAGATGGGATTATTCGCGGGAAGAAAGACAAATCCCCCATTCGGCAAAGTCTGAAGAATCTATTTTCTGTCTTGAGGAAAGGTGCTAGTGGTGGACTGGCAGCTGCGAAACGACGAGCGGACGAAGCGCAGGGGTATACAAATACTTCGCTCGGTGCGGCTGCCGCACGACATAGGAGTTCTTCCTATTTGAAAGATACTTCAGCAGACGTGACGCTTGCAGCAGCGACGACAAAGAAAGAAGTTGATCAACCGAACGTCCTGACGTCCTCTCTGCATACAGATGTTCAACCACCGAAGAAGAAAATGTCTGGATCTCTTCTGTACCTTACGCGCGGCACACAGGCTCTCAGTTCTGAGACCCCTGGACCACTGACATGGGCGACGTGTAGCGTAACACTGGACAGCGAGAAACACAAATTAATCGTCACCTCCTTCATGGGAGAGCTAGAACTCTATGTGCACGAGATTCCTTTGGCGAAGTGCTCTGACATACATTCTTTATCTACCTCTCAGCTTACCGAGGAGGAAAGTAACCTATTGACTGAAGCCGTCGCAGCCGGTGGTAGTCGTGTCGATTCTCTCAGTTTGAAGGTTTTCGAGATCCTCTTTGATGATGGAAACACACTTCCAAGGAAGGAGAAGTTTGCTGCCAGATCGGTCAAGGAGAGAGCAGGGTGGATAAGTGCGATCTGGTACGTACCATTTTCATGTCACCAAAACGTCGTTTTAATGTTTTAATGGACTATATGCTTTTCTTTTTTACATAGGGATTCAATTTTGCCATATCAGTATCATGATGTAGGTAAACAATTGCCTGTAGAAGAGTTGCAACACGAAGCCGCGCCTGCGAGCGGCGATACCTTTGAGGCACTCATGAAGGAAAAACATGCTCTAGAAGCGGCCAAGTTAAACGGCACCGGTAGGACGTCGAACCTTCAACAACCTAAACCCGAGACACTGGCTGTACTCGTCGAAAGTCCTCTTCCTCTTCCTATACACAAGCTCAGTCCGCTGCTAGAAGAAGATTTCTTGGAAAGGTCCTTGCCTCCTCTACCTGAGAAATCGCCAGCGTTGCCTCAAGTGCTTCCCTTGAACGTGCCCGACAAACCAACTGTTCGCAAACATCCTGACCTTCATCTGGACTTGTCAGAGCTTCAAGGTCCTATCTCTCCAAGCATATATCCACCGACCTCGATCGGACCTTCTCCGGGCGCAGCAGACTCAAAATTAGCAGCAGCAGCAGCAGCATCTTCACCAGACAATAAATTACCGCAGCTCGCACGGCTGGACACCACCTCGACTACATTGAGCAATGGAAGCAAACATACTCGGGTGGTCATCGCGCCTTTCAGCCCGTTCGTCGCTTCGCCGGAGGGATGCTCGACGCCTGGCTCTGCGCGATCTCATGCGTCAAGCAGTCCGTCTATAGCTAACCTGAGCCAGCTATCCGTGGTCAGACAACGTCTGGCGCAGATTGAGAGAACGCATTCGCAGCTCTCGGCGGAGAGCGAGGTGCAGCAGCAGAGTCAGAGGACTCGGAGTAGGATGAGTGAGGTGTCTTCTTCTTCTGTGGTGTCGCCGGCGGCCAAGTCGTATACTCGTAGTAGTAGAGCGTCGACGCCGACGAGCCCTAGCCCTGTGTCGCCTGCTGGATCTGGATGGTCGAAAGGAGAGGCGATATTTTTGAATACGACGCGGAAAGGGACTTCATTGAGTGTGGATAAGGGGGTTAGTAGTGGTGACTCTGGGAAGACTGCTGCTGCTTCTTCCTCTGGAAAGGAAACGAATAGTGGTCGGCCACCTACCGTCGATGCTATGCTTTCCACGCGGGTTGAAACTCGAGATAAAGCAACTCCTCAGGAGAGTTCCCGTTCCAAGGATAAGGATAAGAAAAACCAAAAAGCACAGAACATGCCAGACTCGTTTTCCAAAGATTTACCCGGTCTGCCTCCTCCGAGCCCCATAGATTCCGAGCCTGCTTCGATTTCCGTCTCTGGCAATAACCCTACGGCTTCAACGTCTTCGAATTCTACTTTTCCGCGAGAGGAAATGCATCAACTGTCGAAAGGGTTGTCCAATATCAAAGACGTGTTGGGCGGTGAATCCGGATATCCCACTATCCATCAGATGATTGTCGGTCTCGAACAACGAGTGTCGGGAGACGAAAAGCATTTTCTCAGGATTCAGGAGACGCTCAAGGTGCTTCAGAAACAGATTACGGACGCTATGGTAGTAGCTGAGGACGTCAAGTCCAAGTCTGCCGACGTTCCGACGTCCTCGAGTCCTGATGAAAGTCCTACTTCTCCTACTAAAGGACTGGACAATGATTTGGTATTGCAGGCTTTGAAAGACGTTCAAGAGCGTCTGTCTCAGGAGTTGCCTGTGATGACTAGCAAACTTCAGGAGATTAAGGACGCCCAGGAGAAAAACAGGCAAGCGGCAGGTAGCAGCAAAGAAGGAACATCTAATGCGGAATCTGTCCCTCCTGTCAATGGCGAGAATGGCGTAAAGGAGATGGACCTGGATCTGCTTCTGATGAAGTTGGAAGAGATAAAGGCTTTGTGTACTGCTTTTCCCAGCCACTCTGAAGGTGCAAAAGGAGGCGATAATAAAGATGACAATGGCGTTTCGGAGGTATGTCTTGTTTACCTTGCGCATTGACTGAGTTATGTTTATTGATGTATGGGAACTTCACAGAATATAGCGAAGATCCTCACTTTGGTTCAGGAGGATGGAAATAAGCAGACGTTGTTATCACAACAGCAGGCTGATAGCGTGCGATATCTTAACGAACTTAACTCTGTACGTCGCCTTTCCGGTTTTATGTACCGCCTCAGCTAACCTATGTCTTCTGACGTTCAGTGGCTAGAAGCGTTTGTCAACAACGGCACGTCTCAAATACAGGGAATCTCATCCAACATCGAGCGTCTATGTCACGAACTCGGATGTAAAACCAAGCCTGTTCATGAAGGTGCTGATCACCCTAATCTGATGAACGACATTCGTCAGCTTGTGGCGGGCATGAAAGCTCGAGATCAGAACTTCACCGCTCTCCAGGCTGCGGTGCATAGCTTGCTTGAAGTCTTGACTGTGTCGCAGACACAGCAGGGTGCAGGTTTGTATTAAACGTTTCTTTCATGGATGGAGCTCGCACGATTGACTCATTTGATGTTTCATTTCCGTCTTCTAGATTCTCAAGCGCTTGCTGGCATGATGGATCGTCAGCGGCATGATCAGCAGACGATGTTTAGGGCATTTACGAATGGTACGTATCTCGTGCTCCATAGGTTTGTACAGCTTTGGATACTGATTTTGATTTTTGAACAGAAATATCCGGCGAGATAAAAGGCGAGAGATTGCGTTTCGTGGAAGCTATGAAGGAGGCTACTGCCATCAACGTGCAAAGTAGGTCTCCATGCTCGCTCCATCAAGACCATGAAGATTACGAGTTGACCAACGTCAATAGTGCATGTCGAACAATTTAAGCAACAACTGAGCCGCGAAGTCATGACAATGACAGAAGAAGTGAGGCGTCTGCATCGAGAAAAACTGCAAGTCGAGAACCAGATATCCGATCTGTTCTCCTTCTATTCGAAGCACAGCAAGCAGGGCGACATGGTACGCGAATTCCTACCCACAGGAGGTTAAGCACAGTCTCAAGTATTTTGCAGCCTTTGCAAGTCATTTCGCAGAATGCGGGCGCACCCATCCGTCCAATGCAGGACAATTTCAGAGCTGACATACCCAGATCAAATCAGCATAGACTTTTGCCGTATCCAATGAAGCCTCAGTCTTGACGATGCGGAAGCACCCTAGCCTTGATGATATTATGATTACAGCGTTAAGTATAAAGAACTATGTCAGCAACAATTAATCAATTAAGAGTGAAGAGCAGGGTTTATTTGGCGTGCAGTAGCCGCGATGCGGAAATTCGTCGGAACGACGGTGTGTCTAGAAGTCGTTCAGCAAAACACATTTCCTTTCAAGGGTAAGGAGAGAAAGCTGACTCATAGTATTCCTGGACTGCTGAGCCGTCCATTACAAGGATATCACCCTGTATCCGACGGTCGAAAGATCAGCTTTAAGCATTGCGGAGCACAGATGGGCTCACATGGCGCAAGACAACGCTCAAGAGGATACCCCTTTTCTGTCTTTCGGGATCAAACTTGGAATGCAAACGAAAATGCATCAAAGCAGGTGAACCCAAAGACAGACCCGCAACGAGGGGCCCAAGTCCGATTTCGTCGTCGCTGTGAAACTGAGCCGGATACGGTCAGGACAATAATGTAGGATTGATACGGACTCGATGCTTACAGCCATCTTTTGCCTTTCCATGTATGCGGCACTAGACATCAATATATGAGAAACAAGGAAAAAGCAAAAAAAAAAAAAAACAAAAAAAGACTTCACGAACCTCAACACTTCGTTAAATTCGGTCTTGACTCCAATTGCTTGGTTGACTCGCTTCTCCATGAAAGCCCGTGCCTTTATGACGGCACCAGGGGCTGATTCAAAAGGTACTGTATTCGCGTCCCCTCCAACGTACTGAAGCAGTAGTAAGTGACCATCCATGCAAGACTGGACCTCATGACACACTTTGTATGGGACGCCAGCTTTTTTTTTTTTTTTTTTTTTTTTTTTGAAAAAATTAAATTGATCAATTAACTGCGTTTATAGACAAAAGAGCTCTTACAGTTTTGAGAGAAGTAGTTAGTCAAAAGTGCCCCGCGACCTGAAATTGCAAATCAATATCGCCAATTCCTCCAGATACAAGTGCAAACGGATAATACATTTGTGCTAAGATTATGACTGTCAGTACAGTCATTGCAAGTTCATATAGCATACTCACAGCTTTCAGTGGCCATCGACGGAATTCGAGGACACCCTTGGTGGCTTGTTCCTGGTAGTCGACGAAGATTTGGTCAGCTTCCAACCTTCCACGAGGACTGCCTGTTTGAATATGATGGATCCTAGCCCTACAATCACGTTTAGTCAATCGGCAGTGTTTGTGTTCAAATCATTTTCCAATACCCATTCTGAGGAAGCAAAAACGTCTGTAGGAATCCCCTGCCAGCATCGTGCGTAAATGTTGTCCGAGGTAATGCAACGATATCTAAAAGAATTTGGTATACAAGTCTTTTCCGAAAGTCATGTATGCTCACCTGAGGTTGCATTGAGGGAGAAATCGTTGAAGTTTACAGGTACAGTCTGGTGAAGGAATTCCTTTACGTCTCTGGGAGGACGTTCAATGGTTATCGAATGCTGCGGAGCGCGTCAGTGATGCGCCTTTGCCATTCAGTTTCGAACCTACTTGACAATGCATACATTCCCAACATTCCCACTTCCACCTAGGGCGCTAATGAGATTCGAGAGCTTGGATGTACTGGAACAGCCTACAGACCTACATGAGAGGCGGCCACAATTTGGACAGTGGAAACCCCTGGTAGATGCATAGTTGGTGGAATTCTCAGCGAAGATGAATGTCGAGGGCGAGGCCGGCTGAATGCTATCAAAGCCCGACGTGATGACCTTTGAAAGCGGAAGTTCAAGGAAGTTCGAATGGTACTCTAGACGAATAGGTAAAAATTGTCCATCTGACTGACGCCAAAAGCCGCGACACTCAGGATTCAGACAAACCCAGTCATGGGCAAAAATCCGAACAAATCTTTTCAAACAGAATTGACACCCTAGGGATAGCTCCCTTCTTTCCCTGAGCAATTTTTCAGTGATAATCTCGATTATGATCAGGAAAAAGCAAACAAACTTTAGGAAACTTTCGGGGTAGGATTTTGATGATTGTGGAGAGCTTTTCATGCTGCATTTCAATGTCAAAGATATATGCACCAAACCACTTGACCTACCTCTGCCCTGGCTGTGGAATAAAGACTTCCTGGGTCTTGCCTTGAAGGTTTTAGTAGTCAGATATGGTTTGCGCTTGACACCGTAGTCTTCGACGTACTAGGAATGCACTGATCGACGCCTTGACGCGCTTCAATGCTGGTAGGCGAGTTATGCGCTGTAGTGGCAATATCTTAAAACGAAGAGAAGAAACCCATGTAATCGTGAAAAGGTCACCTTCGGCTCTATCAAAATGCCACCAAGGATCCCCCTAGTTCAAGGATTTAACAAAGTGAGAGAAGTACCCAATAAAAACTTGGTACCTGGTGATCACACCACCGAAATGCAAACTTATATCTCACGACGCGTCCCAGTGCATTGTTTGCAGGCTGATATTCGGCTACAATAGCGGTCAAAAAAAGACTAATATTTAGTTCGTTAAGGAACACACCCCAAGCATATACGATCGTATAGAGTCCAAGGACCGCATATGTGACGTTTTTCGACCTTAGGTCATATGGGAAAAGTGCGTAGTTGTCATCCGTCACCAAAACCAGCGGGCGATTGTGCACGTAGTTATCGTATAGTGCCCGTACAGACTTGTCTTGTGCCATTTGATCGCTCGCTAGCTGACAAGAAATCTGGCCGTGCTTCGTATGAAGACTTTCAGCCTTTCCTCCCCTATGCGGTAAAAGGTAGATATAAGTGCTCGACACCCTGACCCAAGACCTCAAACCCACCCATGCGAGATGATAAACCGGCCTCCATGCTCAAAAATATCACGACTATTGAATTCAGGACCTATCGTCGAAATTGCGTGCTGAATTTTACGTACCTCGAAGGAAACCCTCCCAGGAGATAGCCTTTGACGGCATTATTGGCATGGTACACCCCACCCTGATAACTACGAAACCAGTCGAATGATTCGCAAATCTCTTGTCGAGACTAGGCAAATGAAAAGGCAATAAAAATTAGTGGCTAGCAAGCTCTAAATGTCGGAAATACCTACTTCAGCCCATATAGGAGGTAGGCTTGGAAGTTCGGGCTTTGGCAGGTAACATAGCCTTTCATGATCAAGCTGATCGTCCAAGGGCAAACGATAGAGGCTGTCTTCGACCTTATTCGGTAACTCCATGTCGGAAATTAGTTTGGTATCCGCGAACTCATCCGGCTCTTGCTTCAATAATGGAAGACTAGCAGAATCTTGAAAAGGAGGATGATGGCCTTCTTCCGGCATTGGCTCAACGTTCATGACGGCCGCTTCATTACTCAGCGCCATTGAAAGCTGATCAATACACCCGTTGTCCAAAAGTTGGAGCATGACGGGAACAACGAATGTTTTGACCTCTGCCACCGTGTTATGCTGTTCGATCATTTGAACACTCTCGTGCCCCTGGAAAACGAGGGTGTCTGGACAATCTCCCTTGATTTGCACCTTCGAATCCAAGGGATGCTCTATAACATCAGGTAGGACAACGGAGTCACCCACATGGGCTTTCGTTTTCTGGACTCTTTTCTTCGATTTGTCGGTTTGTTTCTTTGAGGTTGTCAAGGTCTTCTTCGAATTACGGGTGCTGACAGGCAAGAGTTCGTGTTTCCCGCCGCCGGCTTCCATACCTTGGTTGCTGGATAAAGACGTAGAATCGGGTATGTCTCCATTAGACGGTATGGGGACTGTAGACAAGCCTGGAGCCGCGGTAGTCTGCTTCCTAGCAGTGCCGGTATGGCGGCGATGCGCAGTATTCTTGGTCATATTCCTCTTCTGCCCTGTTCGGAGTGTCCTTCCTGATGCTTCAACCTGAACAAGAGGACATGTAGCGGTTGAAGGATTAGTCATAAATTCGTCTCCACTTAGCAGCCGTTTTACTTCGAGGGCCGATTCCAAGCGTCTCCTTTTAAGGCTGGAGTTGAGTTCGGGACTGCTCCTCTTCTTCGAAACAGCACTGCTTACACTGGGGACATCCACCATGTCGATATCGCCTTTAGCTTGCAGTTGGTTTATTGACGGAAGTAATGACGATTGGTATAGGTCTTGCGTTGTAGCATGGTGGTCCGAGAGAGGCTTTTCAGAACAAACATTGACGCAGGTATGGTCCCCTTTCGTATCCACAACATCTGGACAAGTGGTAGAACACAAGGCTGATATGCTCTGCGTCGCGTCTGCTTGATCGCTGGACGACGGCTCCAGTGTCTCCGCTGCTAAGGGAAGTTCTTGAACAAGGCTAGTTGTATCTTCGAACTTTGGTCCATTCTGAGGTACAAAGACGTTTCGTTCATTATGCTCCGTCGTTGTAGTCGTGCTGTCCCTCGGAGTGGCATCCAGATCAACCGGGTTAGGAGGAACGCTGACAGAGGGTTCGGAAGCTTTATTTTTCGTCTTTGTGAATCTGAGAGTCGCATATATGGACTTCGAGCTGTTGTCTTGCTTAGCAAGGACCATCTTTTTGTCAAGGTTCTTTAGGCAGAATTTTGGATCAGAAGTTTTAGAGGACTTCCTGGGATCGACAGCAAGATTTAGAAGAGGCGCTGGCGGACGCTGGAGTGCAGAAGATGTAGGCTGGCCTGGAGCGGAGGGAACTTCTGAACCGTGGACATGCTCAAGTCCTCTTTTGCGGCGGTGGGAAGTATCAACTAGCTGCTCTGTGTGTGCCCCAATCTGACAAACCACCTGTGATTGTTCTGATTTAACGCGGGTGATAGAATCATGTTGGAAAGACTGGCGGGATTTTCCCAGGTTTGATGGCTCCGAGTGGCTGGAACTGGTCGTAGTAGAATCCCCGAGAGATTTCAGTGTCTTGGGGTCGTTAAGAGCAAAACCTCGGCGCGACAATGTACGTGTGAGCACTTTATTTGCGGCTTCATCATCACCGATGTACAAAGACCAATAGAAGTCCACAAAATCCCAGAACGGGTCTCGTTCTTCGGTTGATTGAAAGTTCTTTTTTGAGACCTTGCGGTGGTGAGGAAGCTTAAGACATTGACGAATCCAGCCATAGACCTAGTGCTCAAATATTCTGATAAGCAAGAGGTGCCACGCACTCTGGCAAGTTTAACCTGGTGCGTACCACATCGCCACCGTCTTTCTTTCTCTTTCTAATAATCTTCACCAAATTTGCACGACCAACGAATTTTCTTTGCTTCGGCGCTTTCTCGAAATTACTTCGAAGAGGTTCGTCTTGTAAGACGCTCTTATCGTTCCAGGACCCAGGAACTCGCATGGAGCACACCAAATCGGACTACTTGAAAATGTGAACGTTAATGAACGCAGATGACATTGGGAACTGCCGGGAGATAGACTGCATGATGTCAATGAATTTGTGGGAGGTCATGTTTCGACGTACGGTAACAGCTTTCGCGTCCGTCGCACTCTAGAGTCTATAAGTAGTGGAACTGTGGAAGGTGATTCGCAGTCTTTCTTACCCTAAGGTTTGTTACATCATTCTTTTTGCGGTCATCTGATCTTCATCACCTTGACGGTGAAGGTGAACGACCACAGGTGACAGGTACTTAAAGGGCTCTAGTAACCTTTTGCGCAGTGTCCAACGATAACCTGGCTGTCTCAAAACGCGCTTTTGACTTAATGCTTGGTTTAAGTTTGCAATATATCATCAGATAGTCCACCGACGGTGACCGGTGGGTCTGCATGCTGCGATTCATCACGTCTTACAATGCGCAGAAGTTCTAATACGCAGGATATTGCCTCTGGAGACCGCAAGTATCCCGAGGGAACTGGGGCATTCGAAGGAAGAAGTAAAGAACATTATGGACTCTGGTCCAACCGAAGCTGATTTATCGAAAGGAGGGCATGTAGTCTATTATTTTGCAAGGGCGTTCTGAATAGCTTCATAGACATCTGCTTCAATACGTGCTTCCAGCTTGTCTGCCTCTGAGCCGTTGCCTGACGCGGTTTTAAGTGCCTCTTGGAGGTTCGAACGTACAGACTGAGGGACACGGGTTAAAAAAGGGACACAAGGAATAATTGTGTCACACGTACTTCAGGAGAGAAGCTGTCGAGCGGGGCACCTTCTACAACGTTGATGGTGAGCTTGTTATTGGGGTGAACGGTTGCAAAGCCACTCGAGACTATATTCCAGTCGCGTAAGTCATGAATATTGAGCGCTATGCGGACAGCTCACCGAAAAATTTCTGAGTTCCATTCGACTCAATGATCTCAACAACACCAGGACGGAGAGATTCGATGGAAGGAACGTGGTTTGCGAGGATACCCATATCACCGGATGTGGCTGGGATGTTTACTTGCACAACATCTTGGGAGTTGAAGATAGTCTGCGTTGGAGTTGGAGCGCGGTCTTTGTGAATAGTTCAAGAGCGAATTTACCTTGTGGGGCAAGACCATGGACAAGGAGAGCTTGTCACTAACGTCAGCATATCCACGGCGAGCGAGAGAGAAGGTGGTCGCCCGACGAGCTGCAGAGGAGAGGAGTCGTAGAGAGGACATTTTGTGCAGTGACAACTGGCGTCGTGCGTTTACGGATTTGCTTCGTCGGTAAATGCCGGGAGTTGCCGTGCGGTTACTTCTGTTCCAATTTTGGCTTTCGTTCAGATGCGTATTACGCGCACCACTCATACTACTTGCAATACCTACATTTCTATTCTTTAGTATTTACACAGTAGATAATTATGTCCCAGGGATAGCATGATGATAGAGTTGATGAATAAAAAGCAATAATTTATAACCCAATTGACCCGCGATCCTTATTTCCTCCAGTGTAATATTCAGGCAGCAAGTCAGTAGCCTGTCGAACACCTCGTTCGCTGTAGAGTGCAGCTGCATTGTTAGCATAGTACCTCCCTACAGTGCAAGCACTTACATTTCATCAACTGCTTTGAGTAGGTCGTAGTTGATGACCTGAGAAACCACCGAGTCTTTCTTGTAATCAGGGTGTGAGGTAACGAAGTTACGGATCCATGTAGCAGGGGTCAGCAATCGTCCTATGAAAGATTATAATGAGATAAGATAGTATTGATTGGAGGTCTTACTCACCGTCCGAACGACGTCGGATAAGATCAAGATATTCCTGGATCTTTTCCATGTGCTGGGGTTCGATATCCAGAGTATCAAGGTAGGCATCAACCAGAGGCAAAAGTCCAGGGAAGTTAGTACCCTATGGGAGTGATCAACGAAGGAACGATACTTCATTTCATTCTTTAACTAACCTTCCCATTCATAATTTCGTTCATGGTCATTTCTTCGTACTCCTCAGGTACGGGCAGGCGAGTAACGTTACCTTTTTCTGGGAGAGGTGGAGGTGGGAAGCAGTTGCGCAACTTTTTCTCCTTCTTCTTTGGAGATCCGTCACTGGGAGTACTTGCACCGGATGACGACGTAACGCTGGAATTTCCGCTGCGACCATTGGTATAGATGTCCTTTCTGAAGAAGAATTTGTTCGAAACGGACGCGTCCCGTTGCTGTGCCCTCGCCATATTTTCATCGACCTGTCAGAAAGAGTTAGTACATGTGCAACGATGTCAATATGAGAGCTGCTTGCTTTTGAAATAGGAACATAGAAGTTGAGGTTGAAACTTAATATAGCCCTTGACAAGAGGACGACGAATACGGCGAAGGCAGCATTTTCAAAGTCGGTCATTTGTACTTCCATGCTACGAAATTCAACTCTCCATCCAATATCAGAGTTAGGCGGAGGTGGTTTGAAGCGAAGCGTTTGCCAGTTCGTGGATTGGATATTCTGGGGCGTTTTGAGTACGTTATGTGTATGGAGATGGTCAATTCTATTTACCTCGAAATGATCGCTGCTTGAGCTGTCGTCTTGGTCAATCGTTTCCGAAAAGATAACCAATGGATCACGGATAAAAAGATGGGATATGTGTTTAGAGAGTAAATCATCGATTCCTGTATGGTGGATTAATAAAAGAATAGAAGAGAATAGAAGAATAATGACACTTAACGTACCATGCTTGCGGAGACGATCATAGATGGCTTCATCATAAGGAAGTGGGTTATCATTGTACTCAGGGCGGTTAATCCAGTCATCAGATATGTAGAGGTCAACACTATCATAGCGGGATTTAGGAATGCGGAATTTATTTTCTTTCAAGGGCTAATTTACAATTAGCATGTAGTGTGCACATAAGAGGGGGAAGGCAATACCTTGAGGCCGCGCTCTTCTTCGGTTCGGTCATCAACGCTACCGGCGATAACGTTCCATCTACAGTCAACATCGGCAAGATAACCGCGCCAGATGGGACTTGCGGCCGTTAGAGCTAGCTGGGTAATGGTAAATCGACTGCCTATCGCAAAAAACTATTCCAATTACCAGAATCGGCCCTATGGGGATCAAGCCATCGTACATTCGTCGCGCATCGCCAACGTTACAAGCTTGGAAAGTGAGTTGCAGGCAAGAACAGCCCATTCCAAAACCCATTGCATCTAAGTAGATGTGGTCTGGTAAAGCGGCTCCAGATTTGGCCTCTAAAAACGATTCATAAGTTTTATGAGGAAAAAGGATAGATAGATTCTCTTACCTGAATCTTCGGGGTAAATGTTCCTATCCCATGGAATAGTAGGGTCTATGAAAGGACGAGGGGTCTTTTCGTCTACGAAGATGGGGAGATTGATCGCAACTTTCGATCCTCTTCTCCGTCTAATATTAGCAGTAAGCGTACTAATGAAAGGCAAGCAAATGAATCAAAACTGCGAGAAATAAGATCACGGTGTACTTACGGAAAGCGTACATGTGGATTGGTGATTTCTTCAGGCAGAAATAGACTGTGGCTTGAAACGGCGTCGGATGGGTCAAAGTAAGGTTCGGTGAACTGGCCAGGGACTCCTAGCCTTGGAAACGAGGTAAAGGTGATTGGTATCTCATTAGGATTCAAATGTTTGCGAGCGAGATTTCGTCTGGTCATGAAGTGTAAAACGAGTCCTGAGAAAGCAGAGAGACAGATCTTTACCTATATCGCATATTACTTTCCACGCTAAGCAGATCGGGTATCGAGCCTGTGTAAGGAGCTCCGGGAGTTGATTCCAGCATGAAGCGACCATATTCAGGATGAAATTTAGGAACGGAGATGCTGCGAATCCATCAGGAGAGGGGTTACGAACAATTTTGACTAGGCGCACTTGTCTGGACAATCAGCGCCTATGTCATCGACAATGGCGTTTAGTTTGGCTAAGATTTCCGTTTGGCGCAGAGATAACTTGGCATTCTTCTGCTCGTTATCAAAAGAGACCACCATGTATTCAACCTGATGCCAAAAGTTCATCGCGAGAAAAAAGTTCCATGTAGTTGAAAGAAACGGACCTCATCGCCCCAAAGCAACTCATCACCATGCCTGTCCTTTAATCTATCCCATATGTGGAGGAATTGTGTAATCCCATGTTCCCTCACATGGTCAGCGTACTTTTTTGCTTCATCCCAGACGAGTGGTGTTCCAAGGTAAAGCAGGCCCATAGAGCAACAAGGTCAGTGCTGTCGACGATAACGGATGCGATTGAGAGTATATGGGGATTCTAGGGTGAATAGGCGTGAAAGAAATGTGATGAAAGGTCTATTATGAGGGATCTCAAAACTGGATTGCTAATAATCTTCTTGTCCATGCGGGTCGTATAACCGGCCCGAATGTTCTTCCAAGTGTTAGCAAGTAATATTACCAAAATCTTACAAATGTCTTTTTCAGGTTCTTTCCTTCCATGAGACAGACATTCACACCCGCCTTCAATGGAATAGATTACGAGGCACAAAAGGCAAAGGCACCCAGACTCGTGACACTGGATTGACTAAATCCAAGTGCTGAATCACGACATTACCCTGGCTTTGCGGCGTCTACGCTCCTCTCCGGTTACTCTATATTGGCTAGTAGTAGTATCCTATCTAGATTCTCTCACCAAACCTAGTGATCATGCCTGTAAATAGAGCAACCCGCCGAGGACCGCCACCCAACCAACCAACGTATGCTCATGCTGCCCGTGGAACGCCACGAAATACAGAAGTGTACGAGAAACGCACATAGGGACCTTGCCTTACTATTTTCATCCATTGGTACCGTTGGTTGCCCATTTCAGACAGATTTTAAGTGCCAGCAAAACGTGCCGCAGGGATCTTGTCCACGTCTCTTCCTGATTGAATTGGAGCTTCACTGAGACGTCGCCAATTTTATCTTTCGAGATCCTAAGAACAACCTTCAGGGTGAATGGAGCTGCCTCTGGATGCTGGGTGACTCACTGGTGAGGGAAGTCGATATTGGGATCCTGGGACTTGATGTACTCCATCAAATGCTTCAAGCAGTCAAGGAAAGCCACCATTGCGATATCGAAGCGACGGTTGTGTAAGAGACGCCCGAAATGAAGATCGCCTGAACCATACAATTCATAGTTCGCCTTGTCACCAGTTGTCCTCTCGATCCTTGAAAAAGAACCCATTGGCACCAGACGGTAGCTAATATGATATTAGCGCCACATATAATTTCACTGAGGTCCGATGATCACGCACTGTTCGAACGTGTAGTCCAACTTCCTAGCAATTGTGTACAGCAAGAGCAATGTCTGACCCCAGGCCGCATTGATTTCGGCCCATTCCACCGGTATTCCAGGCACTCGTCCAAGGCGCAGTCCGTTGATGGTTCCAAATACACCATCGTGGCCTATACAGAAGGCGTCGTTATACACGTTCGTTCGTTCGAGTTTGTCTAAAGTGGCAGCTCCTGTAGCATACGCAGCTCGCAAGCTAGCCAACTGAGATGCCTGTTGTTCTGCTTCTAAAAGATGTTCATTATGTGTTCGCCAAAACCTAATAAAAGTCAGTATCAGTCACTGGAAATATAATTGCCGCTTACTCGGCTTCCTCTTCCTCGAGAGCCTTCTCATTCAGCTCTAGCTGCCGTAGCTCGAGATCTAGTTGCTCGCGCTCCCGTTCAGCTTCCTTGAGCTGTTCGATGTATGAAGCTTCTTCTTGCTTGAGTTTTTCGATCTTTCTCTCCGCTTCTTCCTTCGATAAACCTTGGGCCTCTTTCTCTTTCTCTTTACGCACTTCCTTCTCAAAGGCTATATAACCATCTCTTTCTTTCTTAGTTTCGTCCAGCCTTTTCTGTAAGTTACTCAAGAGAATTTGCGTGCATTCTGCGCATAGTGGATGGTCTATATCGGTTCTGGATGAGAGTAGGTTGAATAAACGGGCCGTGGAGCGAAGGTGATGAGACAAAGGCGAAGGATTGGCATGGTCTTGCTCCAGGGTACTCGCTGGGGATTGCCCTCGGCCCTTGTCAATCGTGTTACTACGGCTTTGCGTCGTATTTCTTTTTGTTCGCTGAGATGGAGTTGGAGAGGGTATAGTCCGAATAACACTGTCTTGTAAAATCACGAAAGACTCGTTAGGCAGTGGTCCGCTGCGCTGTGCTTGTTTGCCCTGTGCACGAGGAGATAGGGGCGGAACCCCGGATTTGGCAGAGCCCTTAGAGCTTTGCCATGCCACTTTTGAAGCAGATGGATGCTCCTGCTTTGTATTATTCGATGACCTCGATTGATGCATGAGATCTGAGGTAGACGGTAACGTCGCTACTATCATGTCATAGGCAGAAGGCGCCAAATCCACGAGAGAGTGGTCTATCTAGGCAGAATTCAAAAATTCATTCCGTAGAAAACACTTGCAGTGAAGTTAACGTGCGTACCTGTAGTGGTTCTTTACATTGTTGGCAGACGAGTCCAAAGCTCATGCTGAATGTGGGTTATTTCAGCGGATACAAGTACAAGATTGATGTTTGACTCAAGTTTGACTATGGGCGTATGTAAAGTCTAGTAATGTGCTCGTGACAAGGGGTGTGACAGTCCCGCTCACTGCGGCTCTATTTGCTGGTTGCAGGACCCAGGTGTGCACAGGAGTCAGGACATAACCAGTTACAGTGATGCATGCCTTGCACTTGTTCACCAGTACCATACAACGTGCACCAAGTTTCAACATCTACTACTTACTGCATCGAGAGTCGGCATGCTGAAACTTCGGCATATCTAGATCTCCATGTCCTGCCAGATGTTGCCTGGGTGCGCTACAACTTCAACGAAATTCTTGCCAACCACCATCCTCTAGATTGTTCCGCCGCCCTGCTATCCGCATGTTGCGCTGCGAGTCAGTATCAGACAGCAACAAGGTCGTATGAATTTGTGCTAGTGGATAAGTACTGACCAGAGAGGGGGTTTTACTAAAGCGCGAACGATCAAGGTGCTCCTACTCCTTTAAATGTAGGTCGGCTTGACGAAGGAAGTCGAATGCGTTTCATTTGACCACTTTGCTTGCACTGCTCAGCCTCCGGTCCTTATGATGCTGCAAATCGGTCGTAGCCCACAACGTGCAGGGAGCTCTCACTGGATCGCCCACAGCTTACAATCGTAGCTCGTGTTCCCGATTCCATTCGCCATGCATCATACATGCCTCTTACGGTACTTAAATACCCAAGTCATTCAGCCTTGTATTTACTGTACTTTCTAGCCTCTAGGTTCTCTCTAAACTCGTAAGTGCATATGCATTCTACCTCTTAGTGATGTACTAACTCGTATACATTTTTCTAGATCATGTCGCGCGTATTTGCTTTATTAGTCGGAATCGATAGTTACAAGTCGGGCAACATCTGGAACCTTCATTCTTGCGTCGAAGATGCAAACAGGATGAAATCTTGGTTGATGGAAGAACTGGAGGTTCCAAAAGACCATATTCGCATTCTCCTTGACAATCATGCCACCAAGCAAAACATTGAAGATTCCTTCATGGAACATTTAGTCAACAACTCTCGTATCGAGCCCCACGATGCTATCATCTTCTACTTCGCTGGACATGGCAGCTCCCTCCCTGCTCCGGCAGGTTGGTTCCAGTCTCCTCGGACGGATGAGACAAAGACTGTCAATGTTCTTTGTCCATATGATCACGATACCAGGACTCCGCAAGGCAGGAACGCTGGGCTTTCAGACCGTTCGTTAATGGCCTTAGTCGAGGATCTTATTCTGGTCAAGGGTGACAACGTCACACTCATCTTGGATTGCTGCTTCTCTCCCTCACAAACATCGACAAGTAATCGCGATCGACACCTGACACGCTGGACGAAGACGATGAAGGCAATACCAGACGACCTTTATTCAGGTCTTTGGAATAGCGCGCGCGGCAGGCCTTGTACTACGGGAATTTTCAGCCCCAACGCACCTTATACCCTACTTGCGGCATGCTCCTCCGGTGAAAAGGCCCTTGAAGGAAAAGAAGGAGGGAAGTTCACAACTGCTTTGCTGCATGCGGCATCCACCATCCCATTGCATCGCACATCGTATGAAGGTTTCATCGACCACCTTCTACAGCTGAACGGCGACGCCCAGAAGTTCGTATGTCTCGGCAAACACAAGAATCGCAATCTGCTTGATGATATCCCATTTACCCCAAGCCCTATGTTTCAACCAGCTTTCCTTGATGGTGACTGCATTAAAGTGCAACTCGGTGCCGTGCATGGGGTTACTGAGGGCACTGTGTTCTCGCTCCATCCGCACAATTATCGGTGCTCCATCAACCCCTCTATCGCTCAATGCATCGCCGTTGAAGTCTATCCGACCTTTTGTTTTGCTCGCCCTAAAGCTTCCCTGCCAAAAGTTCCCAGCAGGTCTTGGGCTAAAGTAACAAACTGGAACAATGCGTGTCCATTTAGGGTATACCTGAAATCTACCTTCCTATCTGTCATCCGCTTGTTGAAGCTGGTGAAAAGGATTCCTCTCAAGCCTAGAAATACTATCTTGGGACATGGCATTCATGTCCAAAGAGTCTCCACTCCGGACATGGCGGATTTGTCGGTCAAAATCGCCTCGAAGTCAGTTTTCCTGGTACAAAATAAACCCGTCATTTCAGAACACGAGAACAGCACGATTGAAGTCGGTGGAGTGGAACCCATCAAAATGATTGATGATGCTGCGAATTTCAATCTTCACTTGGTTCACAAGAATCTAGAAAATCCGTTTAGGAATCTAGTGAACATGGAAATACATAGGATTGGCCCGCTTAACTGGCGCAAGTTAAGTCCTAATCACTTGAAGAATGGAATCGCGGTCGTTCCATACCATCGGGGTGCAGTGTACAGCATCACACTGCGTAATTCTTCAACTGTTGACATATGGCCCTATCTTCTCTTCATGGACCCAACGCGGTTCACCAGCACACTCTTGCATAATCCCGATCCATCGTCTGCTAAAGCTCCTCTTCCGAGCCACGGCTTCCTCGAGATAGGCCCCACTAAGCTAGGCCTTGGAGATTCCTCGATTAGCTTGGACGAGAAGAATGACATGGATTTTGCATATATCAAGTGCTTGTTCTCCACCTCACCTGTAAACCTCGCGTTTCTTGAACATCAATCTCCTTCACAGTGGTTCGGCGCTATGGAAGAATCTCCGAAGAACGCAGAATTAAATGACAAAAATCTGCTGTGGGACACGTCCTTAGTGTCCCTAATTTTTACTCACAAACTGTCCAACGGAATACCTGGAATGTGATGCAGATATCTAGGCTAGTTTTGCTCGGCTATCTTTTCTTCTTAATTTCTTCATATCTTTCTCCTGCTCTTCTTTTGCCGCTTATTATTTCATTTTATTTTTGATTTATTGTTGCTATTACATCCCAGTCAGCTGGCTGTCGTTCGTTTGCGTATCGTCTGCAGTGTTTGTAGCGTAATTTAGCATATTTACCGACTTGTCTACGTTGTATCTTTGCAATCTAAATACTTTACGAACATAAGAACAGCTTAAATTCGCGACAGGTTAAGCTACGGTCAGTCCTAGTCAGGAGACTCGTCTTGCACTCTAGATCTCGCGCAACTCTTGCGACTTAAGCAGTCATCGCGGCGCGCGCGAGTTGTCGACGCGCATAGGCCGCACACATGACCGTTATGTCACGCGATTAATTGTCGTTCCGTGATTGCGTGACGTCGTCGCTGCAGGTTCAACTCAGCTCTTTCGTTCGGGCATAGAAATAAGGCCTTCACACCGATCTCAATTATCTGCTTCACGTATAAGGTACACTCTAATCCTAACCTGTGACCTTCTCAGCTGGGAAGTGAATAGCATTTATGCCGACTACTCAAACGCCTGCCTACTAAGACTTTGGTTTGAACCTTCGTCAACTTGAAGGCGCAAGTTGCCAGACAGGCCCTCCCAACACCTGATTATCTCCTAAGAAGAAGCTTGTCGTCCACACACAGCTTAAATCTATCCTTCAACTGCTCGCTAAATGCAAACGAATACACCGACCGAGCAACAGGCGCCCAAAGGCTCACAGGAGACTGAAAGCTTAGTTAAACGACTGGCAGGGCCTTCTTCCGGGAAAGCAGGGTGAATACTTTGACTAATGCCTCACGTTTATCTCCTGACACGTTTTCGCCTTCTCTCTCCTAGCCTGGCGAAAGACCAAACTGAAATCAACCGTATCATTTCAGAGGCATCAAAGGGCTCCAAATTCTATGAAGTATATCCCATGTTGCTTGTTCCCAGAGCTTGGGCTGATGCTATCCCACCCTATACGTAGAATGAAAAGAAGAAAGACAAGGAATTAACCGCTCGCATAAATAAAATCCTCAAGCACAGAGATGAAGTTGTGAAGGGTGCCGATCTCAGTGAGCATATTCATGGAGTCTTTCTTGTGGCATTTTTCATATAAATAATACAGGCAAAATTGAGACCACTGTGGACCAACTAGTGAGCGCGCTTGCTTTTGTACCAACATTTCAATTTAACAGACCATGAACTCCTTTTTTGTCAGATCAACCAACTGGAAGCAGAAAGAGATTTATCACAGATCATCGTGCACGTTGACATGGATGCATTTTACGCCGTAAGTTCTATCCATTCTCCGTCGATCCATAGTTTTGCTGATTCTGGATTTAAGAGCGTTGAACTGCTGGACAACCCCAGTCTCAAAGGCAAGGCGTTTGGGGTTCGTTGTGATTCCCCTGAAAACGTTCGTGGTTTCTGAGGCTCAGATATAGGTTGGTAAAGGAGTTCTTTCCACTGCTTCGTATGAAGCCAGGAAATTTGGTGTTCGATCTGGCATGGCAGGTATGTCCTACCTAAATGACCGAGCTCACTAATCTAACACGCGTAGGATTCATTGCGAAGAAACTTTGCCCGGAGCTTATCTTGCTCCCGATGCATTTTGACAGATACTCTGAGATGTCTCACAAGGTGATGGAGATTTTTCGTCGATACGATCCAGATATGGCGCCTGCAGGGTGTGATGAGGGATATTTGAAGTAAGTCGATCGATCGATTTCTTAAGAAGCCGTCTCTAAGGTAATAACAGCATCACGTCCTATTGTGAAGAGCATTGCGTAACAGCAGAAGAGTGTGTGCAAGAGATGCGGAAGACTGTCTTCGAGGAAACGAAATTGACAGTTAGTGCTGGAATCGCACCTAACAAGGTACCTTGCTCATGTTTATGCGCGATGCTGTCTGATCTGAGTATTCGTAGATGCTAGCCAAAGTTTGTCAGGTATCTATAGTCAGAAAAGTATTGGCTCATTTTTTGGCATCTTGCAGATCTGCTCCGACAAGGTTAGTGTGGCTTTCAATTATACAATCTATCTCCCTACTTTCTTTTGCTAACCTTTTGCTTCTAATAAGAATAAACCCAACGGGCAGTTTCATCTAAAGTTTGAACCGGAAGTGGTCAGAAGTTTCATGCATGACCTCTCTATTCGTAAAGTCCCCGGCATTGGGCGTGTCAATGAAAGATTACTGGAAGCTATTGGTATCAAGGCAAGTGTGTGCGTCGATCCTTCAGTAGTGCATCAGGATAACAGTACCCTTAGACTTGCGGTGATATATACACCCAAAGAGCTGTTTTGTCGTTGATGGACAAGCAGTTTGGTCTGGTGTTCTTGCTACGCACTTATTTGGGTATAGCAAATAATGTCGTGCAGGCCTACAGACGAGAGGATAGGAAAAGCATTGGAGCTGAGAGGTGATTTCATATTGTCCACGCTTACTTGTCATTCCTGTTAAAAGCAATTTCAGGACGTTTGCGACGCTAGATAACCTCGAGAAAATCCTGCAGAAGCTTGACGAAGTGGCTGAAGAACTTGAGAACGATATGACGGAGTCAGGCTGGACCGGTCGCACAGTCACACTGAAGTTCAAACTTGACACCTACCAAGGTAAAACCGTACTTTTCACTACGTTGAAATGCACTCCTGACCCAGGTTGCCCTCTCAGTTTTCACCCGCGCAAAGTCTCTTGATCATTGGGTCTCAAAGAAAGAAGAACTGTACGCGGTATGGAATCCTTCTGACATTAATAACTCTTCTAGTCTCTGATGGACAAATTACCAAAGATCGGCAAGGAACTTCTTTTACCAGAATTACCCGTTAGGATAAGGTTAATCGGCCTCAGAGTCACAAAGTTGAAGGATTTGCGACGAGAAGAAGAACCTTCTCATGGGATCAAACGGGTGAGCCTTGTCGTGCCGCGCCCGGTCTGTATATTTTAATTCTTACTTTATTACAACTAGTTCTTCGAATCAGCGAAAGAGGACACTCCGCGAAAGAAGCAAAAACAGGAAAATGCACATGACACTGCCATTGAAGAATCAATGCCAGGCTACCACGAAGACGATGAGACGGACGTCAGACCCGAAGATGACACGGGCTTGGATGACGAGATCATCGACTTGACAGACCTTCATGCCGCAGATGAAGTACATGTAGGATTGCGACGGCCTCCTCATTCGACGAGTAATGCCCATCCCTCTTCTAGTCAAGTAGAAGCATCAACTCGACCTCGAAGGAACAGTGAAGCTCATGCCAAAACTTTAACGAAGCTTCCCGCTGCCGTGCACGAAACACACACATGTCCGATTTGTGGAAAGACTCTTGAAACTGACAATGATGGACTTAATGCTCATATAGACTTTTGCCTCAGCCGTGGTGCTATTTTAGAAGCTCAGGTAGAAGCAAGCAAGTCCTACAAGGAGCCCACCTCGTATAAGGGATGGAAGAAACCTGATTCACTCCCGAAACCTAGCGGGAAAGTATCTTCGGCGAGTAGCAAGAAGAGGGGCTCTGGCAACTCGAAACGAAAATGAGCACGTCGTTTGAGATGCTGCGCTGTTTATTTTATTTTTATTTAGGTATTCCCAACGAATGTAGCTCTAATCGACTCAATGTGTCGCGGAAAATGGTATTGGTAAACTCTTTGTAAACTCTATGTATCCTTCAAATTTATAAGGGCTACTTCCCCCTATGTAGCTTGAACGACGCCTGAATGCCCTTGCCTGCTTTGATGTCTGCCATGCATTTTCCATCAACCTCTCTCCCTTTAGTCACCAATTCGATTACTTTAGGCTCTAACTCTCTCGGAACGCACACCACGCCATCTTCATCTGCTACAACCCAGTCACCCGGGTTGACAGTAACAGAAGGGAAGGTGTCGCTGCCAGGCCCTTGCGGTGCGATTGTTATGGGCACATTCACGGCTGAAGGCCTTGTGAATGGGGATTGCCCCAGAGTTGAATGGCCCCGCGAGAATACGGGAAAGCCAAGTTCGCGATGCTCAGCGAGATCTCTGCAACGTCCAGATATAATAACCCCTGTAGTGCCTCGAGCCTGCGCACCTGCTGTCATAAGCCCTCCCCAGACAGCACTTTTAGCATCTACCTTGCATGAAAACAGGGAGCGCATGAGCGGATATAGATCGGTGAGCTAAAACAAATGGTACTGAACCAGGAGGTGCACCGATGACAATGACGGATCCTGCTGGGGCAGTATCGACGAAATGCGCGGAAAGCTTAGGGGCTGTAGTATTGGACCCAAGCACCATTTGGACAGTATACGCAGGACTGCATATCCTTACGGTTGAGTTAGAGGTTGCGGGCGACATCATATGAATGTCAGGGATATGGCCTCCATGAGGCACTGAGAGTTTAATCAGGGCATCCGATATTTCGCAAGTGGAGAATTCAGCGAGGAGGGAACTGCTTGACATTGCGTTCAGGATGGGCCTAAGTCTGGCGAGAGTACGATTCATATGAGGGTGGAAGTCGAGAAGAAGGTGCGGAGGTCAGATATATTGGCCGCTTTAGATAAGATAAGATGAGCAATGGGATTCCCACGAGCAGTAGTGAGGTAGTCCATTGATGGATCAAGAGACTTGCATGAGTGATAAATCTCCTAAGTCTTGCAACCAGCAATGAATCCCCGCTCACCTCCTGCGCGCCCGCACATAGGCCTACATCTTTCTCGTTTCTCTTCAACAGCAGACTGGGGTGAAGATGATGCCTGGGACAGTACTTCTGATTCAGAGTCTCCTCGCCAGTCCACTCTAAACTCCTCTCGGAATCGACCTACTGCGTCCTCGACAATATCCGCCCCGAAAGCGGTCCCTAGGAACTCCTCAAGCTCTTCGTCGTCAACTCTTGCTTTTTCATATACCCATCTTCAAGCTCCAAGCTCCTATCCCCCGAAAGATTCAATACCCCAAGAAGCGCCGAAGAATGGCTGGACTATAGTCCGAACATCACACAGTCGAAACACTAGCCAGAGTAAACTGGAATCAGGATCAATACAGAAAGGCGTAGACCTTGATCGTTATGCTAGGGAGAACGGAGACACTGACGTTGAAGGTGATATGATCTTGGGCGATCTAGAGCCAGAAGCCAGCGACCTTGTTGTCGATGCACCCAACGCACCGCCTACTCATACCTCAAAGGCGAAGCATAACGTTGCTTCGATACGAACAGACGCAGATGATATAGTCATTGGTGAGCATCGAAGTGCAGACGGTTTCCTGGCTTGCATTAATGATATTTTCTTAGATCCTCTGAACGGTATCAAGAACCGCGAACGACAGAGAGAACCCTCCCCTGTTCCATCTAAAAGTTCGAATCTGACGAATTCGAGGCCTCTATCTGAGAATAGAGAAAAGAATGAAAAGCTTTTGCGCGAACGATCTATTCGCACAAACCGCAGGCATAAATTCGTGGATTGTTTATCAAGTCAGGATGTCAATATAGGTAGGTTGCTCCCCTCCCGTTAACCATTCGTGCTAACAGCTAGATAAGGAGAACTGCGGAAACTTGCTTGGGCCGGTATTCCAGGTGACCTTCGTCCGATGGCGTGGCAGCTTCTCCTCGTCAGTCGACTTATCATCCCTCCTGGTTTCGATGGGCACTCACCTAGATGAATCAGGGATATTTACCTCTCCCAACTCCCCTTCGTGCAACCACACTTGAACGAAAGCGTGGAGAGTATCAAAACATGGTTGAACTCGCGTTCGCCCGTGGCCGTGAAGGACTTGACCAACAAATATGGCATCAAATAGAAATAGATGTTCCTAGGACAAGGCCTGGTGTCCGACTATGGATGCATGAAAAGACCCAACGTGTAATTAACCTTCCTGTCTCTTTATTGTGCGAGGCTTCTTACCAAATAGGTGCTTTTTGTAGAGCTTGGAGCGCATTTTATATGTGTGGGCTATCAGACACCCGGCCAGCGGCTATGTCCAAGGAATAAACGATCTCGTAACGCCATTTTTCCAAGTTTTTCTTTCTGCTTATATCGGTGAATATGATATCCTTTCAAAACGCATCTTCACTCATACATGTTCAAGACTCCGACCCCGAGGAATTTGATACCTCATTACTGCCATCCCATGTCCTTTCAGCTATAGAGGCCGATTCCTTTTGGTGTCTGTCGCGCCTCCTTGATGGAATTCAAGACAATTACATATTTGCACAACCGGGCATCCAAAGAAGCGTAAGAAGGATGGCGGAATTAGTTGCACGCATCGATGGTCTGTAGATCCTTGCGATGCACTTTTCTCCACTCATCGGTTCTCAGCTCCTCTGTCCAGTCACCTGGAATCACAAAACGTCGAATTCATGCAATTTGCGTTCCGCTGGATGAATTGCCTCTTAATGCGAGAGATTAGCGTCCAAAACACCATTCGTATGTGGGACACTTACTTGGTGAGTATATCAAAGCCTTTGCTTGTATTCTTATAGCAACACATTGTGACGCTACAACTTCCCCTACAGGCTGAAGGGCCGGATGCCTTCTCACAGTTTCATCTGTATGTTTGCTCCGCCTTTTTGGTACGATGGAGTGAAAAGTTGCGAACCATGGATTTCCAAGTATGTTTTTATGCAGAAGTAGAAGTCGGCACCTTGTCACTGACTGACAACACCTCAGGGTATTATCATGTTCCTCCAGTCCTTGCCGACTCAGGACTGGGGAGATCATGAAATAGAAATGCTTCTTAGTGAAGCATTTGTACTTAACTCGATATGGCACAATGCGCAGAGTCATTTCAACGGGAGATGACTTCTTAATATTCTCAACATGTACCATCATGGAGATATCCACATTAAGGAATTGAAATCAAAGGCAACAAGGCAATAACGACAACAAGCAAGTGAGTAGTAGATAAAGAAACAGCAGATTATCAAGAAGTAAGTTTATGACTCGTCTTTCGCTTTTACAAAAGCGATTTCTCTTTCGAGAGCAGTCTTAAACTCCTTTGCTTCGTTCTCATTCGCCATTCGAATAGTGTATGTCTGGGAAGCGCCTGCATCGTGACCAACAAAACTTACAGCAGTCTTGCTTTGAGTCGGCTTCAAGCCAGCATAAATGATGAAATTCTACAAGAGGATCAGTGGTGGTACAGGGAATGATGCATACAAAACATACGATGACGACTTTTCCGTTGGTGGCATTGCGTAGCAGCATTCGTCTTGAGCCCGAGTCTTTGTCCTTTTTCAGTCTTACGATGCCTGAATTATATGGTATCAGATTTCGTTGCGAATACCAACGATCAGAGCATCGTACCTGTACCCAAAGGCGCCCATTTAGAACTTCCGTCTTCCCCTTTCGCCAATTTATAGGCTTTCGTTTTGACTGAATGCACTGTTTCTTCATTTTCCTCTCCTTCACCTTCTTCGGTCCAGGGGTTCGTGCCCATCAAAGTAGGAGCCGCTTCCGCGTCTCCTCCTTCGGTAGCTGGAGTGGCGCGATCAGATGTTTCGCCTTCCGTTGCAGTTTCTCCAGTCGCTTCTGTAGTTTTCTCAGCTGTCGCCGGCTTTGCTCCTCCAAAAATGGATGTAGAAGATGACGAGCTGCTGCTTCCGAAGAAAAAGGGTTTAGGTGGTTCCTTTGAAGCCGTAAAAGGGGAAGCCGCCGTTGTTTTATCTGAACCACCGAAAAGATTTGAAGAGCTGGAGGCCGGTTTATCTGTGGCGCCAGTTGCACTAGAACCGAATGAGAAAGGTGTTGAAGTGGACGTCCCGAAAGTCCCGAACGGTGAAGAGGTGCTTGTAGTTGCCTTGTCCGTATTACCAAAGCTGAACACAGATGAAGGTGCTGAAGGGGGCTTGGCCGTAGTCTCTGATGGTTTAGAGCTGGCAGGTTGTCCAAAGATACTACTCGAAGAACTAGTAGGGCTGGAATCCTTGGAAGCTGGCGCAAAAGGATTGCTTGTACTGGATGAAGCAAGCGCAGCGGGTGGTTTAAATTCGAAGAAGCTGGGCTTGGACATGCTAGGAGTCGTCGTTGACGCCGGCGGAGATGGAGTCACAGGATTGACTGGTTTGAGCCCACCAAAGCTGAAAGCAGCCGGTGGAGCAGGCATGGTGAGTTTGTTGCTCGAAGGTGCTTGTGGCGATGATGTCGATTCTGGCTTGGAGGATGTTTTGTCGGAAGAACCTTCTTTTTCTTTCTGGATCTTGGTCCGTATAGACTTGTAACTCTCAAAGTAACCAGCAAGATCCAGGAAAGGATCATCTTCGAGAGCTTTCGTAATGGTTGAACGGAAGGAAACATTTAATCCACGAAGTTTGGAGTAATAACTTGTCAACGCCGCCTTGTTATGCTGTCCGTCGCCGTTCTGAGCGGATGTTGAGGTAGACGGGAAAGCAGAAATAGAGGCAGGAGGAGTCGTGCTGTTAAGTATGGAAGCGAACGCTTTTGATGTGTTGGTTGCTGTAGACGCGACCGTAGGAGGACTGGAGCTCTGCGTGGACGATGAAAAGGTAAAAGGGGACTTCGTCGGGGTAGAGAATAGCGAAGTAGGTGCAGGCGCAGACGGAGACGCGGCAAAAGGATTCTACGCATCATCAAATGAGTATCGAAAGGGTTGATCGCGTAAAGTAGAACCATACCGCGGTAGAGGACGTATTCCCCTGAGCTGACGTGGTGGATGTGAAGGAGAATTCCGATTTAACAGGGAACTACAACCAGCGCGTTTAGAACCCTAACAGAAGAAATAAGTCGTCTTACTAACCTGTCCGAAGGAACTAAAAGAACTCCCAGAGGATGACGAAACGGAGAATAAAGAAGGTGGTTTAGGCTGGAAATAGGTGAGTACAGCTATAATACGCGTAAATGAACGATGAACTCACTGCCTCTGTGCTCGCTGGACTCAGTGCGGGTGCAGGCGCAGGTGCAGCATTCTGTGGACGAGCGCGATTAGGCAGACCGCGAATTCTAATAAACAACAACCATGTCAGCTTCGGGGAGGACTGAAAGAGGTGGACGGTGCAGACACTCTAGTAGCTAGAACTTTCTCGTCTGCCTTCTTGAAACCTTGTCCGGTTTCCTGCACGGAGTGGTGTAAGACGAAGAAAGTGATGCAAGTCCTTTGCACGAACCTCAACCTCCTCCTCTTCTTGGCCGTCTTTCGTCAGTTGTGCCTCCGCTTGTCGCTTCATCTTGGGTATTCAAGGTAGTAGAAGGTGAAGGAAGTTGGAGATCTAGCGATATTGCAGCAGCAAGACGCGGTCAACGTTGTTGCGGCCCACTTCCGTACATTATTCCCATAACAGGCACAAACATGTTGCTGATCCAGTAAGTACAATAAACGACAAAATTCTATCCAACTAATAATGCGTAATGTCTACAACTAAGCTATAACAAACCATATGATTACAATGAACGCAAACACAACATTACAGTATGTAAATTCAAGCTGTAATGGAATTACATAAATAAGACTAGCTTACATGAACCCGACAATTTGAAAAATCCAAGGTGGCGAAAATGAACACTGCAAAATATCAGATGAAAATTTAGGCGCGAAGGGCGTTTTTGACTGGCAGAGCCAGCTTGACAGCTTGGAAAGCTATCTGTATTCCGTTGTGGAAAGCCCAAATCATAGACACTGAGAAAAACAAGAAGTCAGACTTAGGTCCCAGCTCATGCAACGAAATTAACTGACATAGAAGGATTGGCAACCAGAACAACAGGAGCATTCGGTCATCTGGAATTAGATTGGGTCAATAACGCTTCAAAAAAGTCATACCACGTTAGCTCACGTTTCTTCTGTAGATTCTGAGTTTGCTTCGCAGGAGGTTGGTATCCAAACGATTCCACAACCTGATCAGGCACTGGAGTGCTATCGTACCCAACAGGGCGGATTTCACGGGACGAGGGAGACGACGACGACGTAACTGTTTCCGGCAATTCTACACTTTCCTGTCCCGCAGGATTTTTTGTGACCTCATCCTCGCCGGCGCGAGGAGTATATATTGGAGGTGGCAAGTCTTCAGCCTGCTGCTGTCCTGCTGTCGAGGCAACGGCCAATGCTACCCATTTCTCCCAAGTAGCGCGCCATTCCTGTGCAGCTCGCAAAGCTGCTGTACCCATGTTACGAGTTGTATCATCTCCTTCAGTTGGTATTCTCTGAGCAGCCGCGTCAGTCGCTGTTTCGCCACTCAGGAAGGAAGGCCAATGAGGCATCATGGGAACAAAGACAGGGAAAACCATGGGTATTTGCGGTAAAGCACCCCACGGCACAGCAGGAAGATCCGGAAGATTTGGAAGATGGGGCAGGGGAAGTTGAGGCATATTTGGAATGATTCCTTGAGTAGCTGGTATTTGAGCGAGTGTGCGTTGAATCATTTTTTCCATGAAAGAAGCAGCTCGTTTCGCATCGGCAACATGAGCATCATCCTTTACTTTCGCCTGCGTGGTCGCTTTCTCGTCGTTGGGTATCGTTGGAGTAGGAACGTTAGGCGGAGGTGTGGCAGCTCGAGACACATCAACCGAACGCCTAGGAGTGCCTCTGCCGGACTGGCGAATATTTAAGCGAGACGACCGTCGAGAAATGCGCTTCTTCGAAATCCGACGGATAGGGACGTCGTCATCCTCTTCAGCGTCTCCCAATTCTGCTTCCTCGTCGTCGGAACATTCCCTATCGCTGTCGCTATCGTCTGAAGCGTATGTCACAGTTTCAAATGGACCATTGACCGAAATTTCTTCTGCAGTTTTTCCTAGTGAGTTAACGATTTCGACGTCTGCGCCTGCTTGCAGTAAGATCGAAATACAGGCACCGCTCCTAGTAAGCGCAGCAAAATGCAAAGGAGTGTACCCATTCCTGTCACGGGCGTCCAAATCCGCCCCGTGGCTGACGAGAAACCTTGTTAGCGAAGGTAATTCCAAGAAAGTGGCAAGATGAAGCAATGTCTGTCCACTAGCTGATTGATAAGATATCGCATCAGGAGTTGGAATGCCTCGAGGCGTTAATTCGTCCATGGGTGTATCCATGACAGACAGAAGGTCAATAATACGCTTCTCAAAATCGTTGCTGTTGCCTGATCGCACGAAAGGGAGAGAGCCCGTTGAAGGAGACATGGACAGCTGCATCATGCCGCTGTTGTTGTTATTAATGTCAGAGCTATCGTGTCCGGCATTGCCAACAATCCTCATGGCCACATTCTTGGCGTCTTCAATTTTCCCAGTCATTTTGAGGCCGACCACTTGTAGAGCAAGTTCCATCCTAGAAGGAAAGGGTCAGTAAATTATACGTGATGTCTCTCAGATAGGAATACTAACAGTGCCCTATCTGATTCATCCGAGTACGTGAAGAGAGATGGAGGAGAATGGGGTTGGTCTTCTGTTATAGGGAATCCTTCAAACCATACGGCCACCACCCCAGGCATTGCTCGGGGAGGCAACATGCAGACGAGGGTGTTGTCACTCCAGCGCTGAGTCGAACTCGCTGCGACGTCGCCAAATATACAGTTAAGCTGTACGGTTGGATGGAAATTTGCACCCAAGATAGTTACTTCAATTCCGCCGTGTGTGGGTCCTGCGTTAGGAATGAGACGGTGGATGGTCGGAGGTTGCACCTGCAAGGCCTGAGCAGCTTGGTTGCCATCGAAAAACATGAAGGGCATGGACCGAGGCAAAGCAGACATAATTAGGTTCGATGGATGAATCAAAGTAGTTTGAGGCGGCACGGATTCGTGAGTTTCATGCGCATAATCGACTTCGGGCATTTGCACGTCTGAATTATGGTCGAGAGGCGTTGGGATAGCATCTGAAGAAGAAGTTTCAGAACCAAGACCTTCCTCTTGCAGCGGTGGTGCATGGGGTGAGGCTTGGTTTTCAGGACTTATCACGTTGTGCAATGTAGAGAACGGTGTCGAAGCCCTGGTTGTTGGAAGTGGGGAGTACGAAGGAGAGGAGGGAGAAGGGGCACTCGATACACTGCCTTCTCGAGATATTCTAACAGACTTTGCGGATGCATCGTAAGGCTTGACCCTCTTCGAGGTAGATATCGTCTCTCTTTTCCGCCTCGAAGGTGCACGGTTCTCCGATATGGGTGAAAATTCGCTCAGGACACCGCCGACCTGTGACCAGTCAGGATGCTCCAGTGCAGCAAAGCTACCGATCAATTCAGGCGTCTTATTTGCAGTAGAGGTCTTATGGTCGTCCGTTATCATTATAGGCCGCGACATACCAGAACCGACGATGCGGCCATTATGGTCCATCATGGAAAAATGCACAATGAATCCGACTTTCTCTCGGTGGTGTCGACAGTAGCAGGTTATGCGCAGAGGCAACACAACAGAACCAGTGGAAAAATCGAGAATTTCGGCGCAGTTAAATTGTATAATGCTGGTGGTGTCTTCATGATGTTTGCTTTTTTGCGGATTATTTGGGTCGACTTCGGATTCAGAATCCGAGCGTGCAGGCCGTACTCGAGCTGCTAACTTCTTGGCAACACGTTTTGCCTAAACAGAGATAAGACAAAAGGTCGAAGACGACTTTTATGAGCCGTACCTCACGCGTTTGACAGCTGGAACAACTCAGCACCCGGTTGTGAGGAGGTGACGCGCATGTAACGGTAGCAGAAAGGTGAAGAATATCCTGAGGATCAGGGTCTTCGAGAAGGTAAGGCCAACGACTCATGAAGTATTGTAAGATAACCCACCAATTTTGCCCTGCTTCCTGGTACGTTTCTTGGTGGCAGTACCTGGCGGAAGCTTGAGCCACTTCCATGAACCAATTCTATCGTATTTGTAGGGGTCCGAAGACGAGCTAGAGTCCGCTAGATCAACCGTTACCCTGACTTGCGTTTCGACTCTAGATTTCGTGCCTCCTTCGGGAATGCTTGGTATCATAATAGGCAAACTAATGCGCTGGTTACCGCCTATTCAGAGGAGTGGACAACACCACTCACTTAAAGCAAGACTCTTTAGGTGGAAAGACCACCCTTTGGTTCAAAGCTGAATGAGGTGGCTTGCGGAGAAGAGAGGCGGGCGGGGGTATTGGCTTGGTCAATGATATCGAACCATGCTGCGAAGAAACTATATTGCTTATAGGACGAAACTCTGGGGTGGCAGATTGGATGAGCGGAGAGGATGATTCTGACTTTGCAGGGTATGAAGGAGGAGAGAGGTATCCAAGATTCGCGCTGAATGCTGAAGATGGCGTACTAAGGGGATGGTATTAGAAAGAAATAAGGAGCGGAGAGATAGTAAGAACATACTCGTCATATGCATGTTCCTCAATCAAGTCGTCTAGCCTTAGCATGCTCTCCTCCTCCTCCGACTTGTGGGGAGTTGTGTATATGGAAGGATCAGAAGGCCATGGTGTTACATGCGTCTTCTCCGGAGGCATTGGGTGATACCAGGAAGGCGCGAGGTCTGTGTCGCCGTGGACAGCGACTGGGTCAATGGGGTCTGAAGCTTCTGGAGTCGCAGGAGAGGGAGAGCGGGAGTCTTGGGCCGTCGAGGACGATACGGACATCTCAGAGATTGTCGCAACAACGAGCGCGGCGCCGACAGCTTTCCAAGTAACGCTTTTGCGCAATACGCACTGTGCGAATTTCCTTTCCACGTGTGCCGCACATACCCTCTCCTTCCTTTTATATCCCACTTTTCGTCCAAAACTCGCCATCTCTGCTTCCCTCGGTGATGCTTCCTCTGCCCGAGTCCCCAACGAAAGAATATCAAAGATCAAAATCCTGAGGTTTACTTCGGTCTTCCCATGGACGTCAAGTATTCTCGATAAAGCTACCTACTCCTCGACATGTACTGCAGTATGCGATGCAGTTCGTTTACTTGACAGTACTAGGACGGAAGAAAATGTGTACGCATTGGATACAGTGCATACTGCAGCGAGTCTACGTCCGGTACGTGAGCTTCAGCAGTTTATTTCCTCAAAAATGTGAAGTAACAACTGCCTCCTGCGAAATTTGTCATAGATTTTATACATATATTATAATAACCTAGTTCTCGAGCCGGTTGAGACTGGTCCTATTAAACCCTGCTGTGGCTGCTTAATACCAATAAATCCTTGAACAAGAAGCAATTTAACAAGCTGAATGATCTTGGGATAGCAAGCTGCTGACTTTTGAAGTGCATGAACAACGACGAACTGTCTTAGGCTCTTTGCAAAGGACGCCTACCAGAATAGTTTTTGGTGTACATCTGTGGCAAGCTACGTCGACTGACTAGAGCTTCCATGACTTGTCGTTTAATTCTCGTCTCTTCCAGGACCCAAGGTCTTCTAAGTCCTCACTTCTCAGAATTATAGATAGTCTCCGAATTCTATTTATAGATTACATCAATCTCCTATGTAGTACCGCATACGTTCGCAAACATAGTAGTAACGACCTTGATTAGAAGTACGAAGGTTGATGGGCAGTTACAGAACAGACTCAAAGCGCTCCAGAATAGAGCAAGGCAGAGCTCCTAGCAATTGTGCGTCATGAAAATCTGTGCATATGTGAATAATGCCAAGCCCAATAATCAAGGCACATGCGAGGCACCCTTCAAACATGAAATTTGAAAGATCGCTCTGATTTCCCACCGTTCGCTTCTTGTTGTTGTCAGTCAGTTCTCGCCCACCGTTCGCCCTTGTTTCATTACACTCACGACAAAACCTCACGTTCTTTTGTACTGACACTCTTTAAAAAAACATGCTACACATTAATATCGTCGTTGCTTCAATTTCTCTATTCAGTCTATTCATTTTGGGTGGTGCTTCTACAATAGGGCATGGTAGTCCACTGCACCATCGCCATCATGAAGTGGCGAAACGCGTCGAAGGAGACATCGAGGTATTCAGACGCGCCAGCGGTGTTAGGATGACTTTTTACGACGTCGAGACGGGAAATGCGTTCGTTCATTCCTGATTCAAGTTGTCCGCCATCAGTTTTGCTCAACACAATTGTACAGAGGCTCTTGCGGTCACTTCCTCAAAAATAGCGACCCGGTATGTCGTTATAGCATCAAAGTTTCCTTGCAATCGTTGACGCCTAGATAACCGACTCCTGTACAAATAGGTCGTTGCGATGAACAGTGCGGTAGGCTTGTAGATCACATCGCTGGGCTGGCAGAGAGCTAAACATTCTTCTGTCAGCAAATGAATCCTGGCTGGTGCTTCAAAAGTATCAGAATCAGTTTCCGCGGAATCAGTAGAATTGCAACCATCCAAGATACCGTCAGTTCTCTCCTTGTCACATTCAGAGGCATTACTGAAATCCGGACCACCTAGTGCCCAACTTGTCCTTGGGGAGGGTTGGATCTGTCCAAAGGGCTCTTTCAGGCTTTCCTTCCTGAAGCCAGTGGTGTCTTCGCCGGTGATTGGGAGTTTGTAGATGGAAGCGGAGGAAATAATAATCCAACTCCTACCAGTACGAAGAAGCCTAGGACTACATCAATCTGGCATCCCCCAACCCCAACCCCCACCAGCACTCGCCGAACGTCATCCAAGACCTCCAGTGTTGTCCGCACCTCGTCCAGCCGCAGTTCCCAGTCTAGCTCTAGCACCTCTTCTGCCACTAAGACGACGGACTCCGCTTCTACCTCTCTTAGCTCCGTTAATTACTTGAGCGGAGCTGCTAGCGGTCTCGCTGTTCCCACTGGTATCATCGACACCCAAGCCCAAGGCGGAAACACCCTGCTTCAAGATCTCAACGATGTCATTGTACAGATGGGAGCCTTGGCAATGGCAGGTGCTCATCTTTGAAAGGCTTAACTCCTTTCACAGCCTGCTTTTCACCAATTTCACTTACACTTCGTTTATACCTTTCCGTTGGCTATTTTTAGCAAGCTACTGATATTATACCCCGCACACAGTTGAGGTGTCAATATTGTGCATCTTGTTGTGTATGTACAAATGTGCGGTGCAGGAACACTACCGTTTTCTAGTCCTCCAGATGTATCGTATCAATGGTCAAAATTGAGAATCCGATTTTATATTTTTTGAAGGGTCGAGTGGAATACGCCTTAGGCACCGGCGCGGAGGCAAACTGAGTTTGAATACGGTCTGGCTCGGCTCGGATTCGGACGCAGAGTCGTCTGTCGCGCAGGCACAAAGCATACAGCAGTCACTCTCAGTACCTTATTTCTCGTTAGCGTGCCCGCGCGCCTCTGGAGGCATACATTGCGATGCTCTCATGTCCCTCATGTCCAGCTGCGCGTGCTTCCTTCAAAAGAGCTGCACCTAGGCTCAACAACAAGCTTCCCATCCGTTTACGCCGTGACTTATCCACTGGACAGGAAGCTGCGAAAATAACCGCGAGGTCTTCGAGCCGAAACGCATCTTCCTCCTCTACCTCGCAAGGCGACCACTCTCCTACCCCTGAACCACTCACCCTCCTTCACAAAGCGACAAAGCTTGTGCATCGCGTTCCCAGTTGCTATAACAAGGGTGTTTCCGGATCGACGCGGAGCGGTGAAGCGCCTAATATTTTGGATACTGTCCTGGCAAGAATATATGACGACCTTTCTGCTACCGGCGAGAGACCAGTAAAGGTTACTGGTAAGTCTGTTCTCAGCTAGCTAATCATTAACTTTGGGTGTTCATTAACTGACTTTTGTACGCGCAGTCTGCGAACTGGACCAATGGCCAGGCAGTCAGGACCTCGTCACCGCTCTCCTCTCCGATCCTTTGTCCTCCGACGAGGCAGAGATATCAGCTTTAAGAGACAGATGGATCAACGTGGATTCTAGTGTGCACCAAATTTATTTCAGGTTGGTTCTGACTTTTTCACTGTACTCGAGTACCAGTCCAATTCTTATTTCGTTAGGCACAAGTCGACGTCCAACATTCCACCATCTGCGTTCGCGTCTTCTTCCAGATATCTTACACAATTCCCCGTGCCTTTAGAAATTTGCGAACTTCGCCAAGATACCTCTTCAACCCGTCCTCTCCTTTCTCTCCGTCGCATACTGGAGTATCCAGCTGTTGCTGAAGCAGATATTACACTCATTCTCTTCAATCCTTTGACGACGCCATTGAATACTATTCTTGAAACTCCCGTCCCCACGAACGGTCTTGTCCTTTTGTCTTCTTCCACCGTGCGGGGAAGCGACTTGTCCAACATTATCCACCACGAACAAATGTCGTCTCCTAAATCTCGACTACACCTGGTTACTCCAAGTTTGCTCTCCGTTAGCCCGGGGAAAGCCGTGGACGCAGTTCGTGTTATTCAAAGTAGCCCCAATTCTTTATCGGCGATACAGAGATATCAAGATGGCTTCGTGGACTCCGGCGTGTCCCAAGTTACGACTGCGTTGAAGGAAAAGCTTCAAGCGGCTAGCCAATCAGTTGGTCCAGCCATTAGGAGGAGGAATGCGCTATTCCGACTGAAGGACGTCATAAATTATTCTACGGCCCATATAGAAGATGTTCGGGCAGAGCTTGATAAAGCTTTCGTTGACACAAGTGTGTTAAAAGAAAGAATAGAAGAAATGAGAGCACAAGTCGAAACCAGTGTCCTGGGTAAACTTCCCGGCGATGCCTCCAGCGAACACAAGCATCATGATGTAGAGGAGGCGATCAAACAGGCTGAAAGGGATATGCGCCCCGTAATGGACAACTTAACCTGGTGGAAAGTTATATGGCGGGTAGATGAGATCAGTGGCATCGTTGCAAGTGCTGTCACAAGAATATGGTGCCGGGACTTGGAGAGAAAAGTGCGTTATTATTCGTTCCGTAATTTAACAGAAAAGCTAAAGGCCGTTCAGTTAATTTTACAGACAGGTCGACTAGCGGCCATGCAAAACGATGTAGATAAATCTGCACTTCACCTCCTGTCGTCACATCCTGTCGTCTCAACCGCATTACTTCGCAATACGCTCCTTCAATCCAAGGCGTCGCCTCGTCATCAGCTCAAGCCCGAAAGCTTGACGCAACCTTTGTTATCACGCCGTAATCAGATAATAAATTATCCAACAGCAAGACTCCATATAAATGGACAAAAGGTTGTACTCGGTACAGCAGGCGGAGTGTTGACTGGCGTGGGCATAGGCTGGGCTGGATGGCTTGGCTGGTTGGTCGGTAATACGGAAGGTCTTCTTGGTTTCCTCGGAATGGAAGCTGGTACTGCTATAGGCATAGGCATGTTAAGTGCAGTTGCCACCATCCGCTGGGCAATCGCCAAATGGGAGAAGTCCAAACTCCGGTGGTGGCAAGATTGGACCAGAATTGGTGAAGGACTGGATCGCGACTTGAAGGTATGTTCCTTACGCTAGAACATAGACCTCCACGTTACTGATTTCTCTGTCAGGCAACACTTCACAAGGCCATGGATGAAGTTGTGGTCGTGGGGGATACAGCTTGTAAAGGGATGTCTGAGCTGATTCAAACTCGCGATCAAGAGCTTGCGAGAATAGAAACTGAGCTCCAGGAAGTGCGGCATGGGGTAGACAGCGCCATCAGCCGTTTTGGAAACGAGAAACGATGACAAAGAATAATTCCTACACGTTTCCGCTCTTACTGCGACGTCCTCTCCATTTTCTCTCTCTCTCTCTCTCACGAATGAGAGATTACTATGCGAGGAGTCTCGGGCATCGTCCTACTGGCGCCTACTTGGCGCTCATTTTCGTCGTCACTGTCTTCGCCAATGTCAAACAGTTCCTCCCGTTCATCCCAAACATCTGTCAACCGAGAGTTCTTGTTCTTGTTGGTTGACTTTGTGGCAGGAGCATGACCAGTGTGCGTAGGCAGCAGTTGGGTGCCGTCGTCTTCGTCTTCGTCGTCTTCATATTCGGACAGTGTGCTCGACAATGGTCGGTAAAGTCTGGATATCTGGATAGAAAGCCGCTTTCAAGATAGGCAAAAGACTGCATGATCATAGTAACCTACCTCTCTCCTGTGTCTGTAATATCTCTCGACGTAATATGCAATGTAAAGACCCAGAGTAGAACCCAGCAGGTTAGCCTACAAGAATGGAGGTTAACTGAGAACAAAAAAAAGACGGTGACATAAGTGGACATACTGCGACGTCACCCCATTGGAAAGTTTTGTACTGTTAGTGGCAAAATCAGTCCACTGAACCTGGCGGAGCAATCGGGTTCACTCAACTGGAAGGGCAGCTTGCACAAACTCACTCAATATGCCGCCACAGAAGAAGCAGATGAATATTGTGAATATTAATCCAGAATATCTCCAAAACCAAATCCTCCTAGCATGTCTGAAATATAAGTCAATGAGTGGGACATGAAGATGGCAGGCAGGTTGTGACACGAACTCTTCGACGTCGAGGATGAAATAGAATACGCCCGTAGCGATGCAGAAGCATAAGAAGTGTAAGAGTTTGTCGTTTAACGGCAACGCTCTTGAAAAGTTGGTAAAGCCTAGAAAAGCAAGGATAATCATAATGACGCAAGTAAATGCCAGAAACCACTGAAATGAATTACACGACGGTTAACCAGCCTGACTTCAGCATGAAGAGAACGAAAAACGTACCGGCCGTAGTCGAATCGGTAAGTCATGTTTAGGTATCCGTATTCGGTGAGATTTCATGACAGCTTTGGCGAGTTTGCTGGGAAACTTGCGAGCATTCTTGAAAGATAACTCTGGAGCGCCTAAAGAGATGGGCATGATGTTACGTGCGGATGGAAGAGAGAATATTCAGTAATGACGGATAATTGAATGCCGAGTACTATGCCCTGGCAAGCCGATTTCTATTTGTTCAGCGCAAATAAAGGCACTGCATTCGGCTACTGTCATGAATCATGATGCGAGTCACTTGCGTACAACTCGCTAAACAGGATGAGTTACTCAACCACTGGCAATTCGACGTATATTCTTTCAAAATATTCTCGATCATATCCCACCAAGAGAACCCAACATTCAGCTCAGCTTGGACCAGAATTAGCATCTGACTGGCAGCACTTCACCAATCCAACTATACGCCTGGTTCTTGATGTCAAAACTGCGAGGAACCGCGAAATAGACTCTGTCAGATTTCGGGTCCTTTGGCAAATGATGGCTACTATGGACTCCGGTGACTCTTTGAACCCAGATGTGGTCTTTGCAAGTCCTCTTTCATGGATGATGCTAAGCGGAATGCTATGAGCTTACAAGTTTTAACCATCCGGACTGAACAGGAGGACTTGGACTTGCTCTCGTTCTCCCCCTTGACATCTGCTCCCTCTCAAAAAACTTCTGCTGAAGGCCTACCCCTCAAAGTGGTCTATCGTGACGCCGTCGTTGGAATCAGGTATCTGCACTCACGAGAGAACAATGTACCTGTGCGCTCGCGAGGATTACTTCCCTTGGTCTCACCACTTTCATCTAAAAAATGCCTAGGTGTATCGTAGGATGCAGATATCGTTCCAATCAACACAAGAAGCTTCGGAATTTATCGAGATCATCAAACCGATTTGCCCTTGCAAGTTGAACCCCGTAGCTACAGGCGTGTTGCCTACGCCGCGCACGCAGATGCAGCACACTGATCAACAAGGACTCAGCATTCAAGCCAGTATCGTGACGAGGGCATCACCAACGCTCCAGACTAAAGCGTCGGCGAACATTCCCGCTTTCGTTAGGCCAGACCCTCCAGTTCTCGTTGCAATGCCACAGCGCATTACAGCCCCTTCTATGCCTGTCGCTCCTCGTTCTTCATCACCTACCGTCACTTCCAAGCAAGCTTCTGATTCTTCTTTCCATATATCTTCAGACGACACTAACGGCTTGAGACCATCAACCTCCAATGATATGACCTTACCTCTCCACCAGAAAGAAAATCTAGTTTCTCCGCATACGACTCAAATCCCCTCTTCTTCTGTACCCTCCAGCTCCGCTACTTCAGGAGATTTATACCAATCTCGCCCTCACCCGCTTGTTGCCGCCTTGAATTCTTCAACGCCGATATATGAAATGTCTAACGGTGCGTTAGAGCAGCTCATAGGCGAGATAGTGCATGAGGATGGCTTCGTGCAGCTGGTATGTACTTTACCAAGGAAGCGTATTTGATTCGCTGAATGTCGAACCACCGGTTAGCTCGAAAGGATGTCACAACTTCTCACTGTTAGGACATTATTAGACTCTTGAATGAACTTGAGAATATAGATAGTCATTCAATTCATCAAGTCAGTTTGGCGTTATACATACACGAAAAAGAGGAATAATGATACAAGTGTGGCAACGATTTGCACAACAGTCATTAAAAGAAACTGAGAGACTGCACAGATTATAGGCAAGTATCGTAGATCAACTTGAAAAATGGAAAATACAACGTTGCAAACGAAGCAACAAAAAATCAACTCCTGAATAAGTCCTGCTCGTTCCAGCCGTAATATCGTTTCAGCTTTTTCGCGAACTCTCTGAGCATGATTGGTTGGAGCGTTGGATCAGGGTGGGCTATAAAAAGTGTGATAAGATGATTGTTTAAAAACGAATTTCAGGATGCACTGACGCTTATGGAAAGTTATTGGCTGAAAGGATGATAAACACATTACATCAACACATATACTGACGCACAGGGACAGCCTGACTCACTCTATCGTTCTTGTTGGGTGGGTCGAATCGGACACTAGAACCTGCCGTACTGGGATCGTATTCAAAACCCATTTCGCGCATAATCTTCAATGTAAATCATGCATCAGGTACAGCAGAGATGGAAGAACCGCGGGCGTCTTACCTTCAAGAAGTGTTCCCATTTCATAGGCGACCGGCCGTCTGTTTGATCATCTTCTGTCTTCAGCAATTGATGCATCAATCCTTCAGTTTTCTTGCTTAATTTCCGGAACCAAGAATTTTCTTTCTTCTCGGGTTCATTTTCTTTATTTGTTCCTGTCATCTTAGAAAAGAAACCTCGCTTCTTGTTTTCGGCGGTGGGATTGGTGAAAAGAGAGGCGTGATCTGGCCGTGATTTAACCTTCTTCTCTGACTTGACGTTTAATGACTGGAAGTACGAATGGCCAGAATGAACGGCCGTTGTTCCCAAGGGAAGTGAAGACGTTGAAGACCCATAAAGACTGTAGACGGACGGAGTCTTTGCCGGGGATGCAGGCGGTACGACTTTCGCTTTCTTCGGCATTGATGGCTGTGAAGGTGTATTCGAAGTCTGAGTTACTGTCACGGATGATTGCACGGAGGGCGAAGGCGAGGCTGGTGGAGAAACTGGCGGCGGAGATGTTGGCGGCGGAGAAGCTGGCAAGCTTGGTTTCTTTTTCTTCTTGGGCTTCTTCTTTTTCTTCTTTTTATCGGTAACTGGTATGTCATCGTCGTCTTCCACCTCTTCCATCGTTGTTTTCATGCTCTTAGGAGTTGAAGTCCCTGCTGGTATGGTAAGCAATCAAACGAGGCTCTATGTTGGGAGCAAGCACAAACCTGTTGAAACAGTAGGTTTGGGAGGCGCAGGACAAGGCTTGGGAGGCACCGATTTGGGAGATTCTTTCGGCACCCCACTTGGAGTAGGTCCGAATACCCCACGATTTGTGGTTGATCGGGGTTCGGTTCTGTCTGTCGTTTTAAGCTTTGGACTCGATGAGAACATGCGACCTTCGGGATGGAAAATGATCAACGCTGCACTAACAATCAAACTGGAAAAAAACAAACCACGCAGCGATCCCAACAACTTGAGGAAAGGATTGGCCTTCCGATCGTCTTCAGAGAATGGATCGATATCTGGCTGGATCGAACCAGCGTCAAAGTAATCGGCTTCATGTGCAATGTCCATAGCTTCGCGCAGCAGGGCACGAATTTCGTCTTCTTCAGCAGAATCATAGCCACTACTGTCGTCGCTCTCATATTCATCGTCATAAAAATCTGTGTCGTCATCATCGTCGTCCTGGTCGTCCTCGTCGCTATTGGACACGGATTGAAGGCCTGGCATTGAATCACTGTCACTTTCATTTTTACTGTCTTGAGGTTTCTTTTTCTTCGCTATAACAAGTGCGCGTGCGTTTCGCGGACTATCGAAGTCAGAATCCCCATCGTCATCGTCAGGCGTTGGCATTACGGCCGACCACTGTGGCGCATAGTCAAAGGAATCCTGTAGCTGCCATAAGGAATCTATTCCTTGACCAGATACAGCTACATAGTTCTTTAAGAGGAAGCCTTAGTAACGGTTTCAGACGAGATTTGGAATACACGCACGTCATTTATCTGATTCCATAGCCTTTCAAGCACCTGTTTATTCCTCGCCTTCTCAAGGGGGTAAAGCGTGTTTTTGAAGTTTGAATACATCTCAGTCGCTTTGTAAGAATAAAGCTGCGCGTCGACCCATTTCTCGTATGCTTCTGGCTTCTGCCTAGGGCTCTTCTTCCATTTATCCCCTTCGGGCCCAAAAAGGGGTGCAGAGAGTAATTCTTCCAGTTCGACCGACCTCTACTTTGCTAATGAGCGTATGTGGCAAATTTAAGGCTTAAGGTAAACAACTCGCCGAAAGGTCTCCGACAGCATCCCAAAGTGCCTGAGGAAAACGCTTAGCCTCGTGAGGTGACTCCTCGATAGCGTCATGCAAGATGGAAAATAAAGCTGCTTGAGGATAAATTCCCCTAGGGAAGCATAACTCAATGATTATTGAGTCTAGAAAGGAGGTACCAGCTTTGCGCAGGTCGGTCCAGTCAAAGACATATTCGGGCTCGTTGGGATTGATGCTCTCCGACGCCTTGAGTTTGAAATACTTTGAATAATGAGCTGAACAGGGTATCAGGCAATCTACTTCGCAGCCAAAGGAACGACGTACGAGTCGTGGTTGCCAATAATGCGAATCTGTCTTGACTCAAGCGCACCAGCTCCTGCACAATATCGAACGTTACAAGGTAACGCTCCCTGATGTTAGTATCAGTTTGTAGCTTCCTTTTTATGTTGGCGTCTGTTACACCGTCAAAGGCAAGGCCGTCCAAAAGGTCCGACACAATCTTCCATGCGGAAGCAAGTAGATAGGTATTATGTATCCTGTGTGATTGTTCATGAACCGTAGCTTGAAAGAAGGAAAGTGGTGACTTGCTTATCCGCGACTACTCTGGCGACATTACTCGGTGTCATATTAGGTTCTTTTCTCGCGGGTGAGGTCCGGGCAAGTAGCTCAGCATTAATGATATGACGAAATAAGTCTGTGTCGCGAAGGTTGACTATCTCATCAACGTAGGCTATGCAGGATTCTCCAGCAATCGGTCACGCGGGGTAAAGCAAACTGTGCCTACCGTCAGCTTGAGACTCGGCGATTTTCAAGCATTTCTCGAGTCGAAAAGGCGTCAAGATGGCCATCTTCGATTGCTTTACGAAACTTTCTGCGTACAAAATTTTGATCAGTTGACCGAGTTATGGTATAAATTTGGTGGCGTTAAGCTCATCTACACACCTGCCAGGAGGTCCAACTTCTCCCTCCCCGTAATTTTACTCATTAAAACTAGTTCACCAGTCCCTTGAGATCCATATTTGCCGTTTCTTAGGATTAGGGCGCGCTCTGTGGTAGGCTTTGGACCCTTCTCCTGTTTTACGGCTCTTGAGCTATCCTTGAAAAGTTCGCGTCTTCCTATAGGAACAAGATCCTTATGTATGGACCCTGGCTCGGGTTTAGGTGGCATGGGAAAGCAAAAAGACTTTGTCAAGATGACGAATTGTGGATGATGGACGTTTAAGCTTAAGCAAGAACAAGAACAACAATTCGGAGGCAAGCAGGCCCTATAGTGGTAAGAGACACCAGTCCGATTTGGATAATCAGCGGACCGGTCAATGTTTGCCAAATTTGGCCTCGGCCACAATCTCGACAACCCGTGATTATTATGACCGCGCCTCGTCGCTTCCGCTTGCCATCCCGCCTGGTGCCCTTTGACGCGGTACTATGAGCTCAGCTTCATATCGTCCAATAGATGTTTACTCGTTTCTTCATATGTCGTCTGTGCCGAGTACCGACCGTAACCACTGTCCCAGGACGTGGGTTAACTCGAATGATAGATGCATGATGCAACGCATACGTTGATGGCTGTCTGCCAATATGGTGCACTGAAAATCAAAGATAGTTGAACTACACAAGTCATAGCCACTCAAATGCAAGGCCCGTCTTGACGGTGGGCGGTCTGACTTGTTCCTTCTTGTCTTCAGTTTCCCTCCCCTTCCGTTCCTTTTTCCCTTTCTTTTTTTCGTTCTTTCCCCCCCGGTGGGACATTTGTGGCCTCGATGGCTTCCTTCAATATGACCGGTTCGTTCATTCATTGACTATAATACGTCGATGCATTTTCATCACTAATATACCAACACTTGTAGTTGAAGATTGCTCACCCATGATCACTTACGCCCCAGCAGGTTCCTGGACGGATACAACCTCTTCTTCAGACCCTTTGGCCACTGTAAGTGTGGCCTTGCCATGTTTTGCTATGTAGGTGCTTACGGCTTACCTCTACTACTAGTCATACTCTGGGGGCTCTTACCATGTCGCTTCAACGCAAGGTGCAACGGCTACAATCACATTTACCGGTATGCTGCAGGGTTGGATTCTTTCAACGTATTTCCTGCTAATGAAAGCACAGGAACTGGTATCACGCTTTTAGGAGGCCGAAAGCCAAACTATGGCACCTACAGCTTCAGCGTAGACGGTCAAATAGTGTCCTCGGGGAGTGCCCAAGCCAATGATCAAGTGGCTCAGCAAATACTAGGAAGCGTTGAGGGATTGGCTTATGGCTCGCATACTGCGGTTCTGACGAATACCGGAGGAAACCCTGTAGATCTTGACAGGATTGACTTCCAGACTCAAATTGGACAAGCCGGGTAAGAATACATGAATCACCCTAGATGCAGCCCCTACTTATTACTTCGCCTATAGTGCTGTGGGAGTCAAGAAAACGATTGACGATAGTGACTCAAGCATTGTCTATTCACCTTCGCCATCAGACTGGCAGGTCAATTCGAATGCCGAATTTTTTGACGGGTCTCTCCAGTAAGAAAACTTTTGTTCTAACTAAGCATCGCCGGATACTGATATTTGAGATTACAGCTTCACAAATACGCCCGGTGCCTCTGCATCTCTCAGCTTCTCTGGAGATGCGGTTGCAGTTTGGGGAACAGTATCGCCAGATCACGCAGATATTAACATGGAACTCGATGGCAACTCGCAAACCCTACCAGGAGGCTCAGGGGGCATGGCGTCTGTTGTTCATCCCCAAGTAAGTGTGCTATAGGTTCATAATTGATCATGCTGATTTATTATCGTATAGGTGCTATTGGTACGATCCCTTACTCCGATGACTTTCATATTCTGAATCCTTCTCTAGTTCTATAAGACAGACCTAGGTCCAGGCCAACACACCCTGTCGATGTCTGGAGCTTCCCAAAATAACGCGAATGGTTTTATAGACCTTGACATGGTTAATGTTTTCGACGCCGCAGTTTTCGATCCCTCCTCCACTACCACATCCAGTGGTCGGCCCCCCACGGGGACGCCGTCGTCTGGGAAAACCGCTGCTGTCCCTAGCACATCGTTAGTTGGGAATCAATTGTTTCTCTCTTCGTTTATTGACGTTCATGATCAGGTTGGAATCCTCGTCCTCTCCTGGATCTCCAGTTGCTGCAGGCACGGGGAGCTCTGGCATATCCAAAGGCGCTATAGCTGGTGCTGTGATTGGTGCTTTGCTTGGATTAGCTCTTCTGTTGGGCCTTCTCGGATTTCTGTTCATGAGGCGTAGACGAGCAAGGTCGCGGTCAATCGAAAAATCAATGATATCAGTCTCGCCGGTTCTTCCCATGCAAGGGGATCCAAGGGCGCTTGAATCTGGGATGAGATCTTTGGAGAATCCGGTCTTTCCTTTCCCTCCACCGCGCGCTCGCACCACTTCGTCGCGTCTCTCGATCGCCCCCAGCTATTACAGCGATCCAGAGTTTAGCGGTCACTCAAGAGGGGGCAGTACCATGTCTGCTCTGTCAACCGCGCCGTTAGTCTCCCAAGCACCCATCATGGAGTTACCACAATCACGATCTTTTTCACGAAAGCCGGTGCCCGCTAAATCGGGTCTGGTAAGTTATCGGTCGTCTGTTGAACGTCATCATACTAATGGTTTTGGACAGAGTCCCAATGGTAACCCGGCTAGACCGAGCCACCGACCTCCCACAATGGACTTCGTAAACATGGACAATTAGCATAATGTTACATATCTTTCGTACTGAACGGACATTGACGTATTCGTCCTTCTAAGCCGTTCTGTACAATGGTCTTTGAGAGACTTGAAATGCACGGAAACTTCATGCTCTTTGTTCTAACGATGAAGTATATTTGGCACGTAGCATTGTTGCCATAACCATCGTCGACGTCTGTGGGTAAGAATGGCGTGGGGTGGGTGCACATTGTCAGTGTTATACGAGTGTCCTTCATCAACGAACTGCCATTTGCGGAAACCTGGAGACGATCAAGGGCAATTGAAACTCCGCAACAATGAAATAGCGATATAAGTGACAGCCATAGCTTCTGTTCTCATCCCTTCGTTCTCTTGTTGCAGCTTGCTGTGGGCCTCTTCTTTTCACCCTTTCTTTTCTTTGTCATTTCTTCACCGAGCTGTGCTCGTGTACCTCTCCTTTCTTCAGTTCATTCACTTGCTTTCTTGAAATCCTTCTATCCGAAATACCCCTCGTCTTCTAACTATCCTTCAAATTCATCAAAGAAATGGGCAATTTGATTTGGCACGAATACGCACGGTTGGTGTCCGTCACGGCCACTGTCTGTGAGTAAATAATACCTATGGATTATTCTTCATAGCTAACGGAATGTCAAAATGCATAGACGCCGTCTGGGCAGCGTTCTTCGGGTTGATGTACCGTAAATTCTTCTGGGACTTTGTTGGTGGAACTCTGCGTGATCCTGGAGGTCTTCAGTGAGTTGCTTGAAAATCTCATTGAATGTGAAGTTTCTAACGAGGAGATAGACCTTCTAAGAACGCAGCCGTGTTCATCACCCTTATTGTCAAGCTTCCGATTATCCAGATATTCACTATGCTCCTTGGTGTCTTCATACTCTGTTTAGAATTGCCCTTGCCCGCTCTCAAGTCCTTGTCTCTATATCGAAGCTTGGTTGCACGAGTAGTGTTGCTCATATTCCAGGCATTCCTCACCATCCTCTTCTACCAAGTAAGATAGCAACGTTCTTCATTCTTTACCGTGCGCTAATATTTCTTCGCTAGGGAACCAACGCTGCGATATGGTCAATGATAGCGGCTGGGTGTTACATGAGAGCTATAAATCTGGGCGAAATAATGGCGGATGCCAAAGGGAATCGTGGCAAAACGGGAGCAGCTTAGCGTCGAGGTTTTTCACAATTGGATTACGAACTTTTCTTCAAGGCGGTGGGGAGTAAAGGAGTTTTCCTCTTTCTTATGGGCTGGCCCATTTTCTTATCTTTGTACCACTTGGGTTCATATGAACCGCTACTGACTCGCTCACTCGTGTTTTCTTTTTTGCACTCTTGTTAGTTGTGGTTTCTGCTTACACCCTATGTACTCTAGATGGATTTGACATTGAAATTAAATGGAAGAGCTCACCTTATTCTAGGGATCAGTAAGCCTGACATGCTTCATCAGTGTAAGAGCCCCTGTGGGCTGTGGCTTGACTATGAATGCCCGGAGATCCTATTGTAACGGCGCCGAATGCTGCTATCACACATACTGTGCGCCGACAATTGATGTGTATGTCAATGGAGGATGACATAGTGTGCAGGCCTATGACGTTCCTGGTGTATTGCGGACAATGGTGAGCGCGGTACACTGCGGTACGGTTGTTTCATTCCAGTCACCGGCGATAATCGCGATACCCGCATTTGTTTGCAGATTGTACCCGTCCTCCTCAAACAAATCCAACATGGTTCAGAACGCTGCAAGCGCTGCCATTATTACCAAAATTCCATCATGCTTCGATAACGCACTCAAGTTGGGAGACCTGCTTTTCTTTCATTCGATTATTGAAAAGCATTCGGATTCGTGTATCGAGGCATGACCTCTGCTTTTTCAATCGTTCTTGGATGATAATGACAGATCCGATATCTCTGACAGTATGAGATTCGCGTTTGCCATTCCCTGCAACACAAACCACCTCTGCCGACACCTCATTTCGACAAAAATGCTGATACCGAGCAAGCGCTGGAAGGTTCAAACGGGAAAAAGTTCGACCCATTTGCACCCCCTTACAACAAGAATCTGTATGTTGGCGAACTAAAGGAGGAAGAATCCGGGGAAGAGTTTGTCGTACTTGTAGGTCCCCTTGCTTTAGCATTATCAGGGATGCAAGATCTAATCTTTTGTATGCCGTAGCTGAACAAATATTCGGTCGTGCCTCAGCACTTCTTGTTGGTGACCAAGGGTATGTTACAGGTCCTTCTGCAAATTGAGCACTACTCAAGGTGCATATATACAGAGTTCAAGTCGCAAGCTTCGCCCTTGTTGCCGCCTGAACTCGTTCAGACATATTTACTGCTGTCTGCTGCGCGTAAAGCAGGGAAAAGATTCTTTGCGTTCTTTAATTGTACGTCAAAAACCGGGAGTGAAATTTTAGACGATTACTGATTGCAATTCTTTAGGTGGGGACAACAGTGGTGCTAGTCAACCCCATAAGCATATTCAATTCATGCCCGTAGAGACAGAAGATGGACCTCCGATAGAAGTCCTGGCAAGAGAAACCCGACTGGAGTTTCCAGGTCTGTTTTTCTCATCTATGCTGCGCATTGTATAAAGTATAACCGTCACACTACCACCAGATAGACCGTTTTCGTTAACTAAATTGGCATATGCCAGCCATTCATATCGACTCCCTACGCATCTGGACACTCTTTCTCTAGACCAACTGGAGCAAGTGCTGGCAGGCGCATTCCTGCAGCTTTTGGACCTTGCTATTTCGACTATCCGCCATGATCCAAGTTACCCTCCAGGAACTCCATCATACAATGTGATCATCACTTTGGAACACATTCATGTCATACCCAGGCGTAAAGAGAATTATAAGCTTGCGGAAACTGGAGATGTCCTGAGCGTGAATGCGCTCGCTTTTGCGGGTATGTTGCTGGTGAAGAGCGAGGCGGAACTAGGATTAGTCAAGAAGGAAGGCATTAGCACTATTCTGAGAGGAGTGGGACTGGAGAGTGTCCACGACTTACTTGTAGAAGGCACTGCACGAGAGGTGCCGCTAGCTGGAATGTGAAAGATATGTATGTTCTATAGATTTTAGAATTAGAAGTGGTGCAAACTTTGGGAATAGAACAAGCCACAGTGTAGGTTGACTGATTTGGTAAATATAGCCCCTGTCGGACAGATTAAACACGTCTGGCGTGCCTTGACCTCTTACCACCACCGTTCATCGCTGGAGCGACTTGTGCCTGTCCTTCACTTCCTTCCCTTATGCCCCTTCTTCTGTAAATTAGACTTCCTTATTACGACTGTACGGCTGAAGAAATGCCTCCGAGCGATGTTGTAACCAGTGCGTCCTTTTTCTCCTGTTTGAATTTTCACTCAAATCCTCCTGAAGAAACCTTAAACTTTGCGGCGAGAACTGCGACGCTGGCAGCACGTGCTGTCAACCCCGAACAGTCTAATAATAATCTTGGCGGGTACGACGATCCTCATTGACGACCAAACCCGCCATTAAATGATGCCTATGACTTTTTAGCAAAAAAGCCAAAACACCTATCATTGCAGGCAGCATCTGCGGCGGCATCGTGCTCCTGGCGTGGTTGATTGGCTTCGCCGTGTACTTCCGGAAGAGGTACAACAGGAAGAAACGAAACCAGCTTATTGCCCAAGGCAAAGCACAACCTAGAGAAAAGGACATCGAGATGGTCAAGGAGAAAGTCATCATCCCGCCTGATCCAGCCGTACTACTTGGTCAACGTCAACCAGGAGAAGTCGCGTTTCCTGAAGATGAAGAGCCCAGAGAAGGTCATCATCACAAGCCTTGGTCTCGTCACGGTTCTCACACGAAGGGAGGACACGAGATAACTGGTTCCCCCTCCCAAAGTGACAAGGATAGCTCCTCGCCTAAAACTGGGAACGATACCACGTTCGACACGAAAGACGACAATAGCGTTGTCGATGAAATGAGAGTTCCTCCCAACATCAAAACTTAAAGCTTCTCCTTTCCTACAACCTTATGCCTCACTTCTTATACCATCGGGATAAATTATATCACAGGGACAGGGACTTTTTCGCTCGTCATCATTATGTTTATACTTTTAGCTGCAATCGTGTTGTTGTTACTTCCAATCTTCACCCCCGTCATACCGACGCCTCTTTCACGCGACCCTACACTTGCATTCTCTTACAATATCCAGCAACCTTAACCAATAGGATTCCGGGTACTAGGTGCATTCAGGATGGGACTCGGAGGCTTACTATGTATGCCTTCGAGTCACTGCCAACGTGCAAAGATAATACTTCAACCAACTGACTTAATATTACTTTGTAAATTTGACCTTACACCGTGATAATACACGTACTTTGACTGTCCGCGTATCCGCGTCTGTTTCGATTATTTAAGGAAAGTTCTATTTACTTGCACCAGTCGTACACCTACAATCGACAAAGGAACAACAAGTAGACTTTGCTTGTACTTGTCTTTGCCGCTGCTGCAAGTTGTTGGGTACGGTGTCTTCGATTTCCTGCGCGGTAATCAACCGTAGCACGGCGCATGCCGTACAAAAATAGCAACAAGGTTTGTTTCGGGTTTACGCGTTTACGGTTGACCAGCATTCACCTTGAACTTCTTCTGCACCTTCTGTCGTCTTCCAGCTTGCACTCCTTATAGCAGCCCTGATTACCCCGAATAACGGTTTCCTATCTCTCCAGACCTCCGCTATACAAGATGTATATACCTTGCCTATACCTTTCTCATCGTGTCAGCCGGCTTCCACTCCAGAAACTGGACAAAAATACCTGGCTACGATCGTGTCTGGCGATGTAGATCGATAATTGTCCTCCATAGGATGGCTGACCCTCTATTCGGATATATAAATGGGTTGTTATCTATCGAATAACATACACACCTGCTTTTACTATCAGCATCTTTTGACACTCCTCAACTTCAATTACACGAACCAATTCTTTCAATATCATGTACAACTCCGTGTCAACCTCTTCCCCCGACTTTCAAGAGCTGCTAGGCGAGAGCGCTCCCAGTGATGTCAATGTGACTCTTACGACTTCCGTCTCTGTTCCTGAGATGGAAGAAGACATCCACAGGCGCTACGTCGTTAACCCTGAAGTGACCACGGCTCTGGGTCCTGAATTTCAGTCTCTCTCGCTGGCGGAACATTTGGTCGCTCTGAACCCAACCAACCCTTCAAGCTTCATGATTTCCTCCAAAGTCGCCAGATCTCAGCTTGTTCGCGTTATGTTCCGTGTGCTCAAGTTGGAGGACGCCAATCGCAAGCTAAATTCCGAAGTCGTTGCTGCCCTCAGGGACCACAACAAAATTTTCCGTCTGTATTACGCCGAGAAACACGACCGCAGGCACGACCGCAAGGACGACCGGCTCAAGATCTTGTCCTTGGAGGAAGACAACAGGTTGCTGAGGACTCACGTCGACTACCTCAAGGACGACTCCCAACGACACCAGCAAAAGAATGCCGAGCTAACTTCGAAACTCGCTCAGTCGGAAAGGTTCTTCGACGCCTTACTGGACGTGAAGACATGTGGACCAGTACTTCGTGACGCTGTTTCTGCTATCAACGAGGGCGGGTCCGCAGAAGAAGAACTGGTGCATGCAATTATGTCGGCCTACGCCCGAGAGGATTCGATTTGGCGTCGTATCATCGATGCCGTGGCTGGACCTCGCTGCCCAGATGTTCAAGCCCATGAGTCTCCCGTCGCCCCGTTATGGCCTGGCGATATTCCCCCATCCAACTCGCAAATCTCGGAGGTGTACCATCAGATTTTTGACGACAGCAACAGCGACCTCAGTCAAGTTTCTCCTGAAGTTGTTTCTGTCGGCTCTGTAGAAGAGAATGTGCCTGGTTCATCTGCCGGGGAAAAAGAACGCGAAGCTGAAGTGTCGCCTATGGTACGTTATCTATCTTCTACAAATTCTTGATTCATCTTCATAACAATTCCTTGTTATAGACTTCTCTACCCGTTGAACAGCAGGAAGAAGTGATCAAGGTCACCCCAGCAACCTCTCCTCGTCGCAAATCTCCCGTAAAGGCCACTCCAGCACGAGCTTCTCCTTCGAAGGTGCCCACTCCTGCGCGGAATGTACCTGTTTCTGCTCCACCCAGTCGAGTAAGAGCTGCACCAGGGCATTCTCGCACTACCTCTGTTCCCATTCGCCCTCGTGTAGCTGCACATGATCCTGCTGTTCGTTCGTCTCTTCCTAGCACTCTTTCTCGCGTCTCTCCCCCTCTCAAAGCTCCTTCTACTATGTCCGCCCCTCGTACTGTTGGCACAATGCCTAAACCCTCCATTTCCCGCTCAGCTAATGCAGTACCTGGTCCTTCTCGTGTACAGTCATCGGGAGCATCTACCGCTCGGTCGCTTCTCAAGGCGCCATCTGCAGTTCCCCGCAAGAGGTCGCCGCTGGGTAGCATCGACCTTAACCGAGCTCAGACTACGAGTGACGGTAATGGAGAGGAGGATGAGCGGTCGCTTCCCGCCCACGGTCCCAAGCCCGTGGAAAGCCTGCCAAAGCCTGCGGCTAGGCCTCTCGGGAAGCGTCATGCTAGGATCATCGTAGAAAAGCTGGACTTACCTCCATCCAATGTATGTCTTCTACTACAAGTTTAATTAATTCATGGTTTTAATGCGTGTTACAAATGTGCTTAGGACGAACCCGAAGTCATTCCTACTCCCTCGCCGGTCTTCTGTGCTGAAGAATCGAGGGAGGAAAGTGCATCCGATCATGCAGTCGGATCGTCGAGCACGGAATCGCAGGCTGCTGAAAGCAGCTGCGCAACTGTAGATCCCCGCGAGCAGGCTCCACTGTCGCCAACTTCCAGGGCCGTTGCTCGCCTTGTTCACTATCTGAGCGACAGCGACCTCGGATCTCTCGAGGATAGCGTGATGGACGATAGCGACTCGGAGGACGAGTCACCGGACTCTGAGTCTGACTGCTCCGATCTTCGTCGGATACAGAGGGAGGCATTGGAGGAAGATGAGCAGGAGGAGAGGGCCGGAGGCGGTTTAGGAGCCATCCGCCGCATGATCTGCGGGGAAGGCAGAGTACAGCAAGACAGCGACAGTGAAAGCCTGTCGCATTCATCCTCCGGGTCTTCGTACTCGACATCATCAAGCACGTCCAACCCTCGACGTGCCCAGGCTCCGAAAGCCCCCGCCTCCATCGCGGTCAAGGAGGCTCGTCAATCCACTGGGCGGGCTCCATCAAGCAGGGCGGCCGGAAGCACCAACGGCCCCCCAGCTCTCCGTAACACGGAGAAACTCCAGCGCAACTCAGTTGCCCAACCTTATCTCCCGGCGCCAGGTCTGCTCGCCTTACGGAAGAGAGCACCAGGACCAAGGCCGGAAGATTCGATGGGTGATTGTTTCCACCCTCCTCAGCAGGCACGGACGCCTCAGGCTGCGACTAGCCGCTTATTCAAGCCTACAGTCGCATCTTCCAACCGCGCCGCGCTGAGTCGCCCCCCTTCTGCCCCTTTGCACCGGCGGGGGTCGTCGAGCGCCTCCAGTGCCTGTGGGCCGGTACCCGCCGTCAGGTCTCGAAGAGCGCCTGGTCCGGCCAGACCCGTAGTGGTGACCACAGTTACACCACCCTCACCTCCTCGTCGGTCGTCGCTCAGGCCGCGATCATTCGCATCGAGGGCGTTCTCCCCTCTCCTTTCAAGAGAGGCCCCGGGGAGTTCGCATGCGGGAAGCGCCGCAACCTACAGGCCCAGGGCTCGTTCACCTTTGTCGCAGCTTGTCGATGAGATAGCTGCACAAAGATTAAGAGCCCAACTTCGTGGGTCTCATCTCTTGCCGCCATCGGACGCCCCTCAACCAGTTCGTCGGATGAGGCGGCCTGTTTCCCCTTCCAAACCTACCCGGCCACTACGCGTCAAAGCAAAAAGAATATAATCCGGGTAGATGACCTAGCCCGAGCCACCTCAGTTCTTTTGACTAGAAGCCCTTCGAGCACGGAGTGTCCAAAGTCTTTAGGATTGTTTTATAATTTACTGTGGTTCGCTGAAAAAAAAGTTAGGATATTTAAATTTAAAAGTGTATTCCTCAGATTGTAGCTTTGCAATTGAATTCGCAGCTTTGAGGTATATGGTGTGATTCTTTGTGCTAAGTTCTAACGTTGGCGACTCGTGGGTGCAAGCAATAGTGATCGATATATTGACAACCTTGACATATCCAACATATTTTGCTGCGGTGAGGTTCACATCAAAAGGCTGGTGACTCTTAGTCGCAATAAGCACCCTCGCTTGCAGGCTGATTTTCTAATGTTAGTAAGATTATGGTGAAACTTGTTGGGATTGTACTCACAGCTACATCTCGGGCGTATCTCAACAGGACTCCGCGCTTCACATTCAACTTTCCTTTGTCAGAGGCTGCCCATTCCGCCTTTCTTCTTTCCTGTTCTTCTTCATCAACAAACCAGTCGATTCTACGCGTCGCCGCATCGATAACTATGCGGTCGCCGTCCCTGACCAGTGCAATGGGACCACCCAGGCGAGCTTCTGGAACAACGTGACCGATAATGAATCCACGACTTGCACCTGAGAATCGACCGTCGGTGATTAAAGCTGTCGAGTTGGCGAGCCCAGCACCAGCGATAGCCCCGGTAGGACCTTTACAGCTTTGTTAACGAACCTTTTCCCCACTCATGAAGAGATATACATACCCAACATTTCTGGCATTCCAGGTGCTCCTTTAGGACCTTGATACCTAAATATAAGAACCATTCCAGCTTTGATTTCGCCCTTTTCTAGCATAGAGTAGAATCCGTCGAGACTGAAGGTGATTGGTAAGTACAGAAGGATATGTAACTTCCGTTACTCTTACCTATCGAAGCATTTCGCGACACCCTGCATATGTAAGAAGTTCAGTGTTATGAAGTACTTATCAACGGTGGGGGATTTAGTGGTAACGCACGTCAAAGCGAAGTCCTTCTTTGCCTGTCAATTTGGCTACAGCACTCCCTGGGGCGAGATTCCCTCTGAGGATGGTGATATGCCCAGTAGGTTTAATGGGGTTGTCTATGCGTCGGAAAACATCTTGCTTGTCGAATTCAAGCTCTGCAACGTCTTCGAGATTTTCCGCCAGAGTCTTTCCTGTGATAGTAAGCTGAGAGCCATCAATCAAGTCCGTGTGGTTCAGCAAGTATTTGAGGATAGCCGGTATACCGCCAATGCGATGAATGTCTTCCATGTAATATCTCCCGGAGGGCCTATTTCAGGTCAGTTGATTGTTGAAGTATGAACGACTCTCTAGATAACTTACATCAGGTCCGCCAGGAATGGGGTTTTGTCTGCAATCATTTGGAAGTCATCGATAGTAAGGTCGATCTCGGCAGCTCGAGCCATGGCAAGGAGATGCAGGACCTATGAGTTGAATGAGAAATGTGTCCGCTCGCTGATTGACAAGTGGGAAACGCACTGCGTTGGTTGACCCTCCAAGGACTGTGATAATAACGATGGCATTCAAAAAGGAATTACGCGTCAAAATATCTCTACATAACCTAGAGTTAGTATGCGCTCTCGAGATTCCAAAAGATGACAAGAACCTGGGTTTGATGTCCTTGGCCAACAAATTCTTGAGACATCCGGCAGCACGTATACACTCCTGGGCCTTCTCTAGAAACACATTTTAACGGTCGAATCATCGATAAAAGACGCTTACATACCAGGATATAAAGCCGGGATACTCGAAGAATACGGCAAAGACATTCCTAGGACCTGTTCGACCATATTTTAGTGAAATTGTACAACAGATGGATTGGAAAATGAACCTCGAGCGCCGAGCTCATCGTGTTAGCGGTGTACATGCCACCACACGCTCCTGCACCAGGGCAAGCATGTCTGACAACGTCAAAGCGCTGCTCATCGGTAATTTTGCCCACAGCGAAGGCGCCTTTTGAAGAAGAGAAAAAAAGAAAGAAATCAATTGTCTGAGCTGGCCAGAATACGTACAAATAGCCTACCATAAGACTCAAACGCATCGGAGATGTTGACGGTCCCGCCCTTCTGCTTCCCCATGGAAGGACAATCTACATGCCAACCTCATAATGAGATCCTCTAATTTACAAGTAATCAATTACATACCGACATGCCTCGTCCCAGCTTGAATCGTCCCACCGTAGACGATAACAGTGGGACGATTGTGGCGAACGGCTGCCATGAAGCAGCCTGGCATATTCTTATCACAACCTGGGATAGAAATGTTTCCATCATAGTGTTGCGCCTATTCTCCAATTTTAGGCTTTCCAGAGTCGCTAGGAATCTTACAGGAAACGAACCATAACAACCTATAAAGGTTGTCAGAATTCTACTTGGGCACAAACGCAACTTCTTAGGAGCAACATACCGCTTCAATCGAGTCTGCAATAATATCACGACTAGGAAGCCTGGTCCAGGTGTAAGCGAGTCACTCTTTGCATTGAATGATACCACGTACGAGTAACGCATTCCTGACGTTCATACACGTTTCTTAGCTTACTTTTGCGATGTATAAAGTCAAGTTACTCACCATCCGTTCCCATTGTAATAGCGTCACTGATAAAGAAATTGGAAAATGAGACCAGGATCGTAAATAGATCGAGAAAAGAATAGAATGCGGACCTGACACCAATTGTGTTAAAAATAAGACCAACGAGATCTTCTTGCTTGCATCCTTCCTTGACGTGCTTTGCAAGGTCAAGCTGAAGACGGCGTGAACACCCGCTGTATGCTGGTTGATTTGCCAAGTTATGATTCTCACCAGATGAGCGTTGCAGGGATTTCCTTATGGCAGTGTTAGGACCTCGAGAATTTGCTTAGGAGTATGTCTAAAAGCATACCTTCCCACCACACGGGGGAAATACCGATCTATTCGAAGAAATAGCTTATAAGTTGTATGCGCAATATAATGCCTGGTGAGAATCTCACCTGAGGTTTGTTCATATCATTCTCATCTAATCCGACAGCATAAACTGCGGGATAGCCTGTGGTCAAAGATCGCTTAAGGAAGTCGGAATGCGCCTCTTACGCATAGCTTGCGCTCCTCCTCGAATCTAAAGACGCGGGAATACGTCAGTCACGATCAAGTTAGGGGTGAAAAGCTTTGAAGATAAGGTACCTTGTTCTGAGTGATCTGGCATGATATCCTGTTCAACACGGGCGAACCAGATGTCGGCTTGGGGATGGAATGACTGTCTTTAACGCATCAAGCTTCGGAACTGGTGAACTGGGGCAAAAGATATGATTACAGACATTTGGACGTCGCTTTCAGAGGCCATCTTGTTCAAGAAAAACGATAAAGGGTGGGGAAGGAAGAGAAGATGATCTCCAAATATTCTCCGAGAGCCATTTGGTCTCTTTATACCGGATAGAAAAGTACGGCTGTAATCAAGGGACTTTGGAGTTTCTTCCGGACCGTCGACGCGCTCACAGGCCCCACGTGAGCTTCTTTTCCACCAATGATATCGACTTTGATTGTCATTTTCTCTCTCGAGGGGTATGTTTGTACAGTGAAAACGGTAAAATACGCGTAACTCCCTTAGAAGTCAAAGCCTTCCCTACGGAACACGTCCAAGTTTGGTTTTGCCTCTGGTTTAGCAAGGTCGGCGAGATCGTTCCGTTGCTAAAAGGAGATGAGTAAATAAATCCCGAAATGGCCGAATCATAATGAAGACATTACCATCGATAGTAGTGCGCGCCGGAGCGTGAACCATAGAGCATCACTAGTGTCTCCGCTCGTCGATTCCTGAAGGCTTAAAGCACTCAAAAAGTGCTCAGCGGCTTCTTTATCGGCACCGATGTTCAGACCTAAAAACCGCAGCACTTAATAAAAAAGAGTAATACGAGGAGGTTTAAGGTACTCACAAGCAACACCAACGTTATAAATGGCGCGGGTGTATGTTGGTCTCAATTGCAATGCTTCCCGATAGGCACCTAGAGCTTCCTCCGGTTTGTTACCATTGGAAAGGGACGAACCTAGCCTGTTCCAGAGCAAGTAATCCTACGCACGTATTAGATTGGTGTGATTTTATATCTCGGACGGAAGCCGTACCTTTGGCCGCACGCTTAAAGCCGCCGCAAAACAGTCTTGTGCCCTTTCATATTCGCTATTGGTGTAGAATAGAACACCTAAAGCTATTTGCAGGTCGGGGTCCATCGTTCCCTGTGCATGTTGCGTTCTTGCCAAGTCAAGGAATAACTCAGTTATCCGCCCATGTGTGTCCCAAGATGAATTGGTAGACACCGCTTTGATTGTCTCCTCGGGAATCTTCACGTCTGGGAACCTTGCTCTGAACCAACGCAGGAGCATAGTATGAGAACCCCGGTCATAGGACTCATTCGTGAAGGAGATTGCTAAAGACTTCATTAAAAGCCGACAACAGTGAGTATTTCAGAGAACTAGAGAGATGAAGAAGGGTCACTTACAAGCATTCCAGCGCCTGCTGCACCAGCCTCTTGGGCCTTCTGGACACCTTGCAGGAGTGCCCGCATACCAGCTTCTTCTCTTTCATCCATATTCCTGGTTTCTCCGAGCAGAATCCATGCTTCGTAGCCTCCTTCACCCAATTCGCCCTGTTGGATAGCAGCCTCTAGCATGAGAGCAGCTTCAGAGAGAGACCCATTGTTTTCTAGCAGTTGCTTTGCTTCGCCGAGCAACGAACGAGAGGAAGATGGATCGAGATATTTGTTATTTTGTTCTAAATGAAGGGGGCTCAGAAATAATATGATTGGAACAAAGTCAGAGCCTTACCAAAGACATAATCTCCAAGAATAGGTATACCTTCCCCATCGAATTTAATGGATGGGCCGAACGTATCGTCGTAATTACCTATGCCGCTTTCCCAGGCATTTTGCATACTCGTGCCATAGTCTTCGAGTTCATCCCGCTGCGCGTTCATCATCTGAGAAAATTCAGCCTCCCATTTGGCCATATCTTCTTTTGGTGGAGGAAGATCGGAATTCTGTAGCTGGTCCCAAACCCTGCATATGTTCAGGTCAAATCATATTCATCATAGCCATGACTGGTGGACGAACTTTTGGAAGTCCATTCCAGCCTCTTCCCCTTCTCCCTCCAAAGATGCGTTTTTCAAGGCTTCTTCAATATTCGCCACACTGTCGTCTACTTCTTCGATCCGCGACGTTTGAGTTTCGGTGGGACCAAAAGAATCGGCGAATTGAGCAAATGCTGCTTCATAATCTACTTGTTTCCCCTTTCCTTTGCCATGATCGACTTGTTGATTGAAGCTAGAATTAAGACCATATTGCATCGCAGGGTTTGCCCCATACATTCCCATAGGCATCATATTTCCATGGACAGGCGGAATGTAGGACGTTCTCTGCTGGTCTATATGTAGATTAGTAATAGACCGCAGAGAATAATAATCAAGACTTACAGTCAGGTCTGGATGGTAATGCTTGCTGGCTAGCAGATGCAGAGGATGAAGACCCATTGAGCTGAGCGGCATTGCCGAATTCATTAGCCCAATTAACTTTGGCGCTCTCCTCCATGGCGCGCATGTGTTGCTGCTGCTGCATCGACCATGCGTCGCTCATCCCTGGCCCAAAATTCATTTCGTTCATTCGCCCCAGATCCGCAGGATGTTGCATAGGGTAGCCATGGGCGATGCCACGACCTCCTGAGTTTCCCTCGAAGAACTGACGAGCAAGAGCGAGATCTTGTTCATTAGCGGCAACAGGCGCTGACGTTCCTGGTAGTTGATGAAGCTAAGACAGTCGCAGAAGGTCAGGGGACATCTATGTTCCAAGTGCTTGCTACACACCCGAGAAGTCGATGGACCGGATAATCTGTCCTAATAGTGATCTCGCGTCAGAACTGACTGTGTTTCGTGAATCATACGACCTTACCTGCTGGAGACTTCGATCGCCTTCGGTATGCTTGAGTACCTGAGATAGAGGGTTTGCTGGAGCTGCACATTCCGATCCTGAGATTAAACCTTGGAAAGACATGTTGGAGGATGGAAAGCAAAAGTGTTATGAAACTTGATTGCGAGTCGGGCTTAGGAATATAGGTGCGGGGATTAGGTTATGGCCGGTCCGTCAAGTAGCCGAAACACCGGCATGGCTGTGACATTGCCATCCAGGCGAGTTCATTTCGGCGCTTAAAAGACAGCAAACTCGACACTTATTTGCAAAGGGGTTTTCTCCTCAAGTTTTCTACAGGAAGGTGGAATATGTATGTGGATGGTTGACCCAGGTCTTTCACACGCGAATAAGATACTCCTTCAAATTTCCAATAATCCAGCGAACCTCTTGAGTTCGGCCCCACAAATGGCTGCGCTCAGAACTCGTCGTCGCGCTGTTTTTCAACATGTACAGGTATGAGGTTTTACTCGGAGTTCTAGAACAACATGTATAAGTATAAGTAGGTACAGCTATACAGAATGTCACTCGCAGCAAGATATCCTTGCATTATCTTTGACCACATTGGGGCCGCCCGGGTACCTTAGAATCCACAAGAATGCCACATAGCTTTCACATGCAGCGGTCAGGATACTCGGTCCTTTAATTTTGCTTTCAAGCTTCGAGAATCCCAGGACAGTGGACACAACACTGACAGAACTCATCAACAAGAAATCTACCCTTTGCAGGGATCATCGCGAGCTAATAAACGGACTCAGTAGTCGGCATGGATGGGTTCGTGGATGGGTCCTGTCTACGGGAGTGCTACGGGCTGCTGTCCTGCCTGAAGGTTGTACCTATGCCGCTCCATACCGTCGGTCTGCTCGATCCGCTGCCTCGACTGCCGGCAGCCAGCGGTAGCCTCGACTTGTGCGATTACGACCGGCGGCAATTATTGTAGCGAGAAAGCGGCAGCAACTTGTCAACCCCTAAGGAAGAGGGACATAAGAAAGTACAAAACAGAACATTGGAGGGCTTCCTGGCATTGTCGATGACGCGACAGGTGCATGAAGAAAAACCTCCTTGAATATCCAATCTTTTGTTGAGCCACACTCACGTTATTAACCACCGTATACAGGTCAAGGCTATAACCACTCGCCATCTGGAGACGCACACTGGTGACCTCTGGTGACTGCGTCATGCGCGGGATAAGTAACAATCGTCCGACATACAATACGGATCACAATGTCGGGCGTCGTCATAGACCTATCAGGTGGCCTGTTAATTGATCTTCAATATTTTGACCTGTGACCTCCTGTGACGCTACATGCATGTAGATGCATTCACTAAGCGTCATCTAGCTCTGAGCTTGACGTCGTTGACCATTCAGGCCCTAATATAGTCATCCGCTCCGGCTCATAGAGAGAAATCTTCTGCCGTACCTTGGTAGAGCACGATGATTTTTTCAACGCTGTTTTTGGATAATACTTTTACGGACAGGGTTTAAAAACGGCTAATTGCTTACCCTTTCGTGCAGGACTGTGCACTGTGCAGTGCCTTGACACTGCCTTGACGTTGTTGGGATTTGAAAATCTCGACTCCACCGCGGTCCGCGATACGTCGTTATCGGGAAAAGCGCGAGCACGTGATATACACGACTGGGGCGCGGAAGTAAATTCCCACGGAAGCTGTTTGTTGAATGGAAGGGTCGGGGGTTGTGTTTTCCTTTTCGCCACCATCTACGCCTTCCTTATCAACGTTTCTGACAGCGACTAGCGCTGTAGCTACTCTGCCCGGCTCTGTCACTCTCAACATGGCGTCTCATAAGTCGCCCCTGCGGGATCGCCTCCTCTCCAATTCCCCAGACCCTATCAAGTCATCTATTTTGCGTGAATCAGGGATGGGCTGGAATTCCCCAACTACAAACCCAATCCCATCTTCTGGAAGCGCCGACTCTATCACTTCTCCCCTTCGTATAGCCAAACGAGAATCACCAACCCGTCCCACAGTTCCGGCCGTTGGCCTCGCTCGTCGTACTTCGTCTAGTTACCGACATGTTCACACCAACAATCTTGTTTCCAAATCTCCCTTCAAGTCCCAGATCCCCACTTCATCGACGTCTACAACAAGACCTTCGTCTGTTTCATTTCCAACGAGACGGGTTTCTGGCGAGAAGCGATCTCGACCTTCGTCAATGTATGACCAGGCTGAGGCAGAGAACGACCGTCCGCTAGCTCTTAAGAGAGATAGGAAACAGAGCAAGGCCTTCCAAGGCTTGTTGGAGAAGGAACCAGTTACTAAAAGTCCTTTCAGGTCTCAAACTCTGCCTGTTCGCCCGCCTCCAGTGCCTATCGGTGAACCAAAGGTGGCAACTTCAGCCCCTGAAGTTCCTACTTTGAAGCAGTCTATCGACGCCACGCCACTATCGACAACTCCTCCCACCTCTTCGCACATGTCAGCTCCTCCCGCAGCGCCTTCCGGTGGTCCATCGCCTGGACGGTCTTCTCTTGTCTCGCGACGGATGCATGGCCCTCGTCTAAGCGGAGGATCCAGGCGAGAAAGGAGAAAGACTGTCACTTTCCATGAACGGTGTGATGTGCTCGAATTTGATCGCGATGACGCTGAGGATGAGGTCTTTGAAAGTGCCAGTGAAGACGGCCAAGACGACTCGAGCCGCGTCACGCAGCCGGATGTACTTTCGCCCGAGCACTCAGATCAACCAGAGGTCGTCATGGACGATGATACATCATATGAAAGCATCCAACTTTCTGACGATGGATTCCAACCTCCAGGCCCCTCACTTTTATCTGACCCAGACGCCAGTATCACTGGGATCGTAGAGGAAATGTTTTTTAACACCAACGCTGCCAATTTTCTGTCCGACGTCAGCGCTACATCTACAAATATGAGCACTCCTCCGCGACATAACAGCATGCCCACCGATTTAGAAACAGAAGACGGCGTGCCTTTGGGAAGAAGTCATCATATCGATAGATTTTTGCAACACCATCATCAGCACTCACCGCACGCTCAGCCTCCTCATTTTTCTCCTCGCAGTTCTCCTGCCCAAGGTCCCCTTCATAGTCCGTCGACCCACCCACAGGCTTACAATTTACCTACACATGCCTCACCTCATGGGCCTCCTGCCACACCGCCTCGTAGGTCTCCTGCTACACGTCACAGTACCCCACCCCTAGGACGATCGACGCACATTGAAAGAATCCTACAAGCGCGAGAGGAGGAAAGAGAGCGAGAGGCAGATGCGGATGCCGTGGAAAAGCTCCCGCCTAGTCCTTCCCCGATGAAGAAGAAAACTCTAGGACACGCTTTTACTGAAGAGAGCTTGATTCCTAAGTTTGACTTGGATGCTGGTATGTGTTTAGCCAATTTTCGAATTGCTTGGTACTCAACTCATTTCGTACACAGGTGTGCCGTCAGAATCAGACATCGATCGTAGTATTAACATTCCTATTGACCCCTTCGCCGCACGGATTCAAGACGAATCTATCCTATCCGATGTTACCAGCCAGGGCAACCCCGATACGACCGTTGAATCAAATGACGATGCCGACGCTTCACATGTCGCGCGAGAGGTAAGTGCTTCCTTCCACAGTACCTATAAAGTCTCACTTTGTATTGTTAGATGCTGCAGGATTTGGATTCTCCGACTCAACAAGATGTTGGTTTGGATGACGAGCGCGAAAGAACGCCTTCTTTGACCGACAGTTTATCCACTATACCGGAACGCGTGGCATCACCAGCTTCTCGGTCTGCGTCGCCGCTGCTAACTGGCAACCATCCCGTTCATTCACTAGGCAAAATCGCCAGTCGGGAGCGCATATCTAGGGAAGAAGTTCAACGCCGGCTTCAGAATCAACGGAGTCCTGGCAGTCCTATGTCGGACCCAGTCGGTCGTCGTCACACTCCAAGTCCCAGCATTTTCGTAGATGTCCCCAATTCTCCCTACATGCAGCATTCGACGCCTGATGACTCTCAGGAGAAGGACAGCATGTCTGTACTTACGTCTCAGACTGACTTCAGTACCGAAACTGCAGTTGTCGAAACTGTCGAGAAACGGCTGATGGGTCTATCCGTCTTAACCCCAGCAGAGGAGAAAGATGTCGAATCAGAATTTGGCGTATACAACCCATCTCAAAAATTGCAGTTTGATTTCGGTAGCAAGTTTAGTATTGGAGGTCTTGGATTGGGCAAGTCAGACTACCACGATCTGGACTTGACGGAGCATCAAGGAAGCCGTGAAACTCAATTGAACCGGTCGCCTAGAGCGAATAGCATCGATTCCGGAGGCTCAGGGATCAAGATGGGCAACGTGGACGTGGATATGGATATGAAGAGTGCACTGGACAGGCTGATGGAAGATGTGGCGGGCGCAGGCGCACGAGCGGACGAATCAATGATGACCGACGACTATGATGATTACGAAGATCCTTCTGTATCTCAAGATGATGTCGATCTCCAGTCCATTTCTTCCCGGCCTAAAGTAATAGAGCGCGCTGCTACGGATTCTGCTCTCCTGCAACACAATGAAGCGGACGGCGTCATCAGTCGATCTGTCAGCACTACATCGTCTGCATCCATGCCGCCGCCGCCACCCCCGAAGGATAATATCAAAACTCGCGAGCAAATGATTCTCGAGAAGCGTCGTGAAGCTAGGAGGTTGGAGGAAGAAGGAGAAGACGAACTTAGAGCACTCCGTGGCAAGGATCAGCAACGCCTTGGGGTTGGGAGACCAAGTCGTCGCCGCAGTATGAGCACGAGTGATGCTGAAGTCCTAGGTGGCGGAGCTAAGAAGAGAGGCGACGCCTTACTTGACGTTGGCAGCAAGGTCGTGACCGATGATGACCCCTTGGCAGACAGCATTGAAAAGGAGCTTCAAAAGCTAGTCGAACCTCCAAAGAAGAGCGTAAGTCAGACACTCATTATTACCACTATTGTGGCTAATTTACCGATATTGACAGAAATACCACGTCCGTGAACGGGAAGGGACAATATATGCTTCGTCTTCAGAGGAAAAGGTCTCGCATATGGCAGGCCCCGGCGATGTTGATAGCGGGCGAGCGTGGAGGATGGTTAGACGTCCTTCGGATATGGTATGTGACTAAACTTGGTGCCTTTTTGAACTGAGCACTCACCTAATTTTTTTAGAACGAGTACGCAAAACAAATCAAAGAATATCGCGCTCAAGATAAGGGTAAGGCATACGGCAAGGTCTTTGTCAAAGGTAAGAGACAAATAATCAACACGGACGTGTCAAATATTGATTATTATGATAGTACTCGGAGTGAAGGGAATGCATCTGCCGCTGCCTCACGAACCCACCGCATTCACGTGTACCCTGAATAATGGCATTCACTTTGTCACCACTCCTGAATGTCAACTAAAGCCAGATTGTCGCATCGAACAGGAATTTGAACTGTCAGTAATTTCTCAAGCATCATAGAACGTTGAAGCTGAATTATTCCACCAGGATTGAACACAGCAAGTTGGAGTTCACGTTGACTTTGAAGGTCCGGCGAGACCCGCACATTATATCTCAATTCAAGGCTGTCGCACCTCCTGCCCCTGCTGCTGTTCCCATGCCTATACCACGTCCAGCTCCTGTTGTCCAGACGGCATCGAGAAGCGGCGGCATGCGTAGTTTCTTCTCTTCATCCCCAAGGAAGTCTTCGAAAGACAAAGTCCTTACGCAGCCCCCTCCTCCGCCGCTGGTTCACCACCAACCTGTCCAGAGACTTCCGGAGAATCTGGCTCGCCATCTCAAGCCCGATGGCACACTTGCTCGGGCATTCATTTCTTTCAAAGATATTGCCTCGCGATGTGATACGCGTCTCTTCGAGACAAGCTATCCTTTGATTGGTCAAAGAGTGGAATTAGGTGGCAAATTTTCAACATTGGAGGTTGGCCAGATTGTTCTGCAAATATTCAGATTGCCTCCTCTACCTGGTATTCCACAAGATCAACTTCCTCAGAGTTTAGAAGAATGTCACCGTGGACTTCGCCACATCAATTGGCATAAGATGACATACTTCCAAGGAACCCTTACTCAAATCGGCGGCGACTGCAGTGTAAGTCTTCGTTTACGAATGTGATTTTGATCTTCCTCATTCTTTCTACGCAGACATGGCGACGTCGACAGCTTCGAGTCATTGGTGCCAACCTAGTCGCGTTTAATGATGTGACGAAGAAGGCCACTGCTACGATCGACCTCAAGAAAGCTATTGCAGTAGAAGATGACCAAAATGCCAAGTCATCATCCGGTGATGAATATGATGGCCTCTACGGTGTTGAGAGGTCATTCCGTTTGATCTTCCCTCAAGATCAGGAAATAGTATTCTTCGCTGATTCTGACGAAGAGAAGGCCAAGTGGTGAGTCGCAGTGGATTTATTTTCATATGCCATTTTCTAATTTGCTGTAACAGGCTCGAAGTACTTCGGGCTCTTGTTGGCCGCATCCCTCCTCACCCATTGTGGGCAGAGCTTCTCTGGCAACGACAGGAGGAGATCACGAAGCGAATGGCAGCTGCGCAGCAACCGAATCATCAAACATCACATTCTGACTACTCCAGGCAGTCATCATATCAGTCTTAAGCTCAAGCAGCTGACCCACATCTCCCTTTGTAAAATAACATCCCTCCGTATTGTTTGCTATCGGTTCTTCTTGGATTGCTTTCGCTTTCGTGTCTCTCCTCCTCCTCCTATGTTACTATGACCTATGTCTTCCAGTCTCTCTACCTTACCTCTTATGTATTTTTTGTTAGGGTACACATGATGAGTGCATATATGCGTGTACAACACTAGAAATTGACTTTTTTTTAAAAACAAAAAGTCGTCGGGTTTCTGTGCTGACGGTCAACAAGCAAGCTGAGTGTGGTTGTGCTGTAGGTATCAATCTGCATCAATTATTCGCCAGGCCATCACTGTAATCCTGATGGTGTGCTGTAAACAGACTCGCCGGTCACATCAGTAATCCTTCGATTTGGTTTCCGCGGCCCGTTGCTCCACCTGAAGCAATCTGTTGGAATTGGTTTCCTCTTTTGGCCTGTTTCTGCCTGTTCGGTGGCTGCAAGATGGCCGGAAGGCATTAGGTTCGTTTTGCATAGAGAAACTTCGAGTCTAACCTAGCTAAATCTGCTTCCATTCGGGTAGGTTTCTAAGAAAGGATACCCATGTTTCCAGCACAAACCAAAGGATTATTAATACTGATGTGGGATCCGGGGTATGGATATCGTAGGCAGTGTATCCGTCCTCGTTTGCTTGACTACAACCTCTTTAATGTCTGCGCTGGTGTTCTGGAATCGAGCAACTACTGGAGACCAGCCCTTATATAGCCCTTATCGCTCTGCAGATATTGCCGCCGGCGCACAGGCTGTCAATCGCAGCTCAGGTTCGTGCTTTTTCCGTTATTTTGCCCATCCTCTGCACACTCAAGCTGTCTGAGGCTGTCATTTTAAACCGGAATGGGCGTTTGTAGACAAGCATGCTTATCATGTTTTTGCTTCTTCTGACAGTGGCTGCATTAGCATTTCTCGTCTGGGATATTCTGATAACCGTGGATGACGAGGTGAGTACGAGAGCGCTCGGCCTGGACCCTGAACATGACACTGACGATCCTTGAACCCTGACGTTAGGTTCAGCTCATATGGCCGTGAGTTTGCCTGATAGACCTGCATCCTTCTATGGTTTTAAAGTGGGCCTTTCGTAATAGTCGTACGTGGTCGTACACCAAAGTCGTCTACTTCATTGTGCGGTACCTTCCGGTACTGGTGCAGATGTGAGTGGACTATCTGCTCAATCTGTGCCGCAAAACTCAACGTCGATGACCAGATCAATGCTGTTCATAGGCACAGAAATCACGCCGCAGTTCCACTTCACTCCACATGACTGTTATATCTGGCAAATATACCAGGGGGTGGCGGCGTCGATGGTCATAGCTATAGTCGATACTGTCCTTGTTCTACGAGGTATGTGCGGTTACAATCATCTGTCCAGGTAATCTTTAGCTGAGAGGGTGTTATCAGTCCATGCTTTATACCATGGTCATCAGATAGTCAGACGGGTAGTCGCGGTATTTTACGTGCTAGAGATCGCAGGAATGGCTGTTGGGCTGGCACTTACTTTACCGGGGATCACTTTCGATAACGTCTGCCTAGTCGTGGGTGTACCGCGTACAATAATCATTTACGGGTGAGTTCTGGGTTGTGTTCTGCCCAGATAGTATTCATAAACGCGACTTTACTTACTAATGCATTTTCTCGACCCATTTAGTGGTTCTTCTATCATCTTCCAGTTCATCTTATTCGGCTTCACGCTGTACAAGTTTATCCAAGCCGCCCGGTCAGGGTGGGGCGACGTGCCTCTCGTAATGTTACTCATGCGGGATGGGACTTGGGCCTTTTTCCTACTTCTCGGTGAGTTTAAGACCCGACACCTTTCTTTTTACTCGAGGTCACGATTACCCTCTAGTCGCTTACGTTGGTCAACTCTGTTTATATGCTGTTCCTAAGCCTGCCTTTGATGGTATACTATACGGGTAAGTTTGACTACTAAAAACGAAAACTATTAACAATTAAATTCTACCACAATAGCTGGCTGCTAACTGCCTTCTCTATTGCTGTAAGCCATACCGAAATCAAACAGAAAAAGAAGAGAACAATGATACTCACCTAATCACTATAGGGCTATCGCATCCTTCTGAACCTGAAGAACGCAGCAGGCGCCGAGAACCGCAACACACGAAGCATGATGACGGACATACAGTTCACGATACAGTTCGTCAAGTCGGGGTGGGACACTACCACCACGGCATTGGCGGGCGCTCGCGCTGCGAATCATACGAGCTCTCCGAGTTCCCCTCTCCGTTCGACTACTCCAAGTCGAGGTCGAGGTATGGCATGAGTCTCGGCGGCACCTGCGGTGATTCTCAGCTGAACTCTTAGGTGCATGTTCCTGTGGACAAGGAACGGGGGAGGGGGACGGTCGGACGGCCGGGAGTGAGAGCAGTGCTGCTGGTGCGAAGCCACGGTACGTTCATGTTCATGATTACAAAAATGACCGCCGCCGTGGTGAGTACGAGTACGACGACTCAAGGGCGGATAAGAGAACGTCTGAGACTTCGCAGACAGCTAGTGTGGCTGACTTCGTCGGGCTCGCTCTTGGGTCTGTTAATATGGGGCGAATATACTAGCACGGGCTGGCCGGTGTTTTGACGATTTTTTTGTGTACCGATCCACTTTGTGGGATTGTATGGGCTTTATCATTTCGGGTTCGTGTTTACCTGGTTTTCGTATCTCGTTTTCTTTTTCTTGTCTTTTTATCTCAAGCATCGTCACATCAGTATTACTAGATATTATCAAGATAGTGCATTTATACGTCAGCGTCATATACATTTATTATTCCTTTGCAAAACCATGCCTCTTCCTCCCTCTCCTTAGGTGCTACTGGGACCTATGTTTTCCAGTCTCTACCTTAACTCTATATGTTTTTTGTTAGGGTACATATGACGTGTACAATATTAGAAATCGACTTTTTATTATTATTAATCTTTAGGGCTTCTGTGCTGGCCACTGGCAAGCTGTGTTATTTTGCTGACTGTAAGCTGTAGCTATAAACTTGATTGCCAGGCGCGGCAATCATCAGGTTCTGAATCAATTCTTTCTTGTTGACGATCAGCACGAATGACCGTCGATATACCGCTACGCTTTATCTGACATCGTTCTTTTCTAGACTCTCGTTTTTAAAAGTAGATGCATGTTAAACGTTAACTGCGCATATCCTGCTTCCACACGGCAGAGCCAGCGCTCTTTCCAATCCGACAACAATCTGTCAACATCGTCGCTTGAACTTCTATTTTCAATCACCCGGGAGGCTGGGAATCATCTGCCAATCGTCAGCTCAAAACCCGAGACCAAGAAGGTATAAAAGCCAAGCGCGATGAACATTTTGGGAATACTTTCCAGCAAGGAAAACGCCTGCAGGTCCCTTCAATTCATGGGCCAACCCGCAGACCGAAAGTAAGCAGAGTTGTTTAAGTCAGTAACCTTCGTACTGATCTAACCCTTCATGGAAAACTTGGACTGCCCCATGAGAAGGAGACGGGTGCAGTAGCTATACAATCACTGGATATTTTAAAACTTTCGAAGCCGGCGTGATTGACAAAGTGCTGACAGGCGGGGGGATAATGTGGCCATGGATATGTCTGTCGGAGGCAGTGTTCTTTTTATAGCCCTTCTCATCTGCTTAATGTCCAGTGCTGGGAATTTTTCCCAATGGACACGAACCTCTCTATCAGACGCCGGCTGTTGGCTCTTCCCTCCAAGCTTTCATCGACATCCCTTATCCGTGTCCGTGTTGAGAGACGCCCTGGCGCCGTCTCGACTTGTCCTGTGTTGCAAAACGGAAACCCACTTCAACCAGTCCTGCGCAGGGAACCTTGGCTAGAGTAGGCGGAAGACCCTATTGCGTGCGCTTCCATTGGATGACTGTGGGCAGCTGCACCACCACCACCTAATTAATGTCTGCGCTGGTATTCTGGAATCGAGCAACTACTGGAGACCAGCCCCTATACAGCCCTTATCGCTCTGCAGATGTTGCCGCCGGCGCACAGGCTGTCAATCGCAGCTCAGGTTCGTGCTGTTCTGCGTACTTTTGCCCGTCCTCTGCACACTCAGGCTGTCTGAGGCTGTCATTTTAAACCGGAACGAGAGATTGTACATAGACAAGCATGCTTATGACGTTTTTTTGCTTCTTCTGACAGTGGCGGCATTAGCGTTTCTCGTCTGGGATATTCTGATAACCGTGGATGACGAGGTGAGTACGAGAGCGCTTGGCCTGGACCCTGAGCATGACACTGACGATCCTTGGATCCTGACGTTAGGTTCAGCTCATATGGCCGTGAGTTTGCCTGATAGACCTGCATCCTTCTTTGGTTTTAAAGTGGTCTTTCGTCATAGGCGTACGTGGTCGTACACCAAGGTCGTCTACTTCATTGTGCGGTACCTTCCGGTACTGGTGCAGATGTGAGTGGACTATCTGCTCGATCTATGCCGTAAACTCAATGTCGATGCCCAGATCAATACTGTTCATAGGCACAGAAATCACGCCGCAGTTCCACTTCACTCCACACGACTGTTATATCTGGCAAATATACCAAGGGGTGGCTGCTTCGACAATCATAGCTATAGTCGATACTGTCCTTATTCTACGAAGTATGTGTGGTCGCAATCATCTATCAGTGTTCAAGTTTGGCTGATAGACGGCGCTCATCTTAGTTCATGCTTTATATCACGGTCATCAAATAGTCAGGCGGGTAATCGCGGTTTTTTACGTGCTGGAGATCGTAGGAATGGTCGTAGGACTAGCGCTTTCGTTACCTGGAATCACCTTTGATAACATTTGCCTGGTCGTCGGTGTGCCGCATGCATTAATCATTTACGGGTGAGTCCTTCAACCTGTCTGCCCAAACATGCGAAAAGCGCTTATTTCTGACCATTATCATTTCCCTCACCTTTCAGTGGTTCTTCTATCATCTTCCAGTTTATCTTATTTGGCTTCACGTTGTACAAATTTATTCAAGCCGCCCGGTCTGGGTGGGGTGACGTGCCTCTCATAATGCTGCTCATGCGGGATGGGACATGGGCCTTTTTCTTGCTTTTCGGTGAGTTTAAGAGGCTATAACTTTTTCTGTTACTCAGAGTCATCGTCACCTCATAGTGGCTTACGTCGGTCAAATTTGCTTATATGCTCTTCCTAATCCAGCCTTTGCTGGTGTACTATTCGGGTGAGTTACACTAGCTGCAAAAAAACGAAAAACCATTAACATTAAAATCCTATCACGATAGCTGGATGCTAACCGCATTCTCTTTCTCCGTAAGCCATACCGAAATTAAACAGAAAAAAACACAATAATAAAAAATTCTCTCCAAAAAATCCTATAGGGCTACCGAATCCTTCTGAACCTGAACCGGCTAGCGGAAAACGCAGCAGGCGCGGAGAACCGCAACACGCGGCGCACGGACACGGACATTCAGTTCACGACGCAGTTCTTCAACTCGGAGCGGCACACCACCGCGGCGTCAGCCTACACGCGCACGCATGGGCACGGGCACTACGAATCGTACGAGCTCTCCGAGTCCTCCTCTCCGTCCGACTACTCCAACTCCAAGTCGAGGTCAGGGTCGAGGTACGGCGAGTTGAGTTCTCAGCTTCGCAGTGCAAATGCGGACAAGGAACGGGGAAGGGGACCGGGGAGGGGGAGGGTCGGACGGAACGGTGGGAGTAGTGCTGCTGGTGCGAGGCCGCGGTATGGACATGATCATGATTACGAAAACGACGGGTACGAGTACGACGAGTCGAGGGTGGGTAGGAGGACGTTTGAGACTTCGCAGATTTCGGAGCTTTCGTTGGGCAGCTAGTGCCATCGCTTGGATTTGTTGATTTTTGGGAGGAGATACCAGCTAGTAGCACGGGCTGGCCGGTGTTTTTGATGATTTTTTTGGGTTCCGAGTCCTATCTGCTTTGCGAGATTGTACGAACTTTATCATTTTGGGAATTGTGTTTTCCTTGTACTTCTTTCATGATTTCTCTTTTTTTTCTCTTTTTCTCTTTTTATCTTTTCTTCTCTCAAGCATCCTCATAGCAGTATTAAATACTATATCATTAAGATAGGAGTTTTGTACATCACCATCATGTACATGTGTAATTTCTTTGCAAAAATCATGACTGTTCCTCATAATACTCTCTTTAACATGGTTAGAGAGCGACGATTTTAAGGTGTAGAAAATCTTTGTTATTACATTTATTGACTTTATGACTTCAAATTGTGTCCCACTTTATGTATTTCTTTCTATATCGCGCTGACTCGACTAATTGGCATTGACAGGGTTCCAGCTGACCGCACCCGACTTTCCTCTGTCTAGTGCGTCCAGCTTGGCCACGTCCTCCGGGGCCAGCTCGAAGTCGTACACCTCCACGTTCGACCTGATGCGTCCGGGGGTAGCGCTCTTTGGGAGCGGCACGAAGCTGTTGGGGTTTGACGAGAAACGAAGGCGAGGGTTAACGACAGAAAGAAGAAGGCTGGCAGAGAGAAACGTACTCACCCTTTTTGTAAAGACCATCGAATGAGCACCTGGGCGGGGTCTCTATCGTACTAGAAGGGGGGAAAATAGAAAATGTTATCAAAACCAGAAATAGATAGATGCGAAAGTGATATTGCTTACTTTTGCAGAGAGTGCGTGGATGACCTCGTGGTTCATCTGTCCTCTTATGATAGGGCAATAAGCTTGGACGACCACGCCGTTTGCGTTGCACCATTCGACGATGTCCTTTTGTTGGCAAAAGGGATGGAGCTAACGAAGAATTCAGTTTTTTGCACGACGGATAAAATACAATGTGTGCCGAATGTTGTTGCTGACCTCGATTTGGTTTACAGTAGGAAGGGGTAATCCAGCTTCTTTGATCTCTTCTAGATGCTTCACTCCACTGAATATTCGAGGAGGGGTGTTAAATACCGTTGTAAGAAAGGGGCTGGAAAACGTACTAATTCGATACGCCCACGCTCCTGATCTTACCCTCTTTCTGTTTCTCCAATAGCGCCTTGTACGTCTCCAGACGTTTTTCTTTTCCAGAGAGCGGGTCGTGGATGAGAAACAAGTCGATGTAGTCTGTTTGCGTTTATTTTAACACATAGGATGGATGAGTGAATTAGGATGTTTGATTCCTTGTGAGGAACGAACGAACGAACGAACGAACGTACCGAATTTCATCCTTTCGAGCGACTCTTCGACGCCTTTGAGCGTGCGTTCGTATCCGTGCGTTTTGGAGACGCATTTCGTTGCTGTACGGGTCAAAGTAGGTGGTCAGTAAGTATTCGAATCAATCATAGGTATGTGGCAGGTGGGAAACTGACTGATGAACACCTCTCCACGATCCAAACCCGACTGCCTCACCGCCTCTCCTACATCCGCCTCGTTGCGGTATACCTGCGCCGAGTCGACATGGCTGTACATCGTTCAAACCTTGGTCATCCCAGGCCGACCTTGAGGAACAGGACACGCACCGATACCCAGCCTGGAACGCGATGAGCGTCGTCGGCGTCGTGTTGTGGTTCTGGAAGACGCCGAATCCGAGCCGGGGCATGTCGTATCCAGACGATAGACGTACGGTGGAAGAGAGCGTGAGTGGGGTGGTGGTAGTTGACATGGTTCTAGCTCGGTGGGGTGACTTTAGAGCAGTGGCAGAGGTTAAGCAGGCTATACGAGACAAGCACAAGATATGACGCGTCAAAGAAAGTGAGCAGGTGTTCTTGTGGGCAATGCTGCTTAGTGTTGAGAGCATAAGAGAGGGATTTGTCAGATATGTGATTTATTTTTAGAGGTCGAGAGAAGGTGATGTCACATAGGGTTGCTTACCGTGGGTCTAATGAAACTCGTTCAGCGTTAGCGTTGAGTACTTGAGTGACAGGAGAACGTGTGTTATCTTATCTTATCACTTAAACAAGCGCATCTTATCTCGGCTCTCGATCACATTCACCCGCCTCCGGGGTTCCGCAACCGGTATACATATCTACTCTCTTTCACGAAACTCGAGCTCACAATTCTCAACCCTCAGAGAACCATGTCACTATACAACTACATCGAGACACCCAACAACAACCTCGTACGTGACACTTAGAATCCCCAAACGAACGGCTATTGACTTGTGTCCTATATAGATATGCTGCATCTGCCGAGCCCCCTTCACCCAGCCCGTCACGACGCGCACTTGCGCGCACACCTTTTGCTCGGACTGCATCCTGCTCGCTCTGTCGCACTCGCCCTTGTGTCCGGTCGACCGGTCGCCGCTGACCCAGGCCGACTTGGCGCCCGCAAGCCCGATTGTGCAGTGCATGGTGGACGAGCTGATGGTCGAGTGCGTGCACGCACCGGAGGGGTGTAAATATACCGGACAGAGACAGGCTGTGCCAAGGCATTTGAAGGAGGAGTGTGAGTGGGGAGAGGTGCAGTGCGAAGAGGCGGGGTGTGGAGAGGTGATGATGCGCAGAGAGGTTGGGGAACATTGGGAGAGGGTGCATGAGAAGAAAAAGGAAGAGGAGGGACAGGAAGAGGAGGATAAAGAGAATGCAGAGGGAAAGGAAGAGGGAGAGGAGAGGTGTCCGCATCACGAGATGGGTTGCCCGTACGAAGGCAACGGGAAAGAGGACCATTTGAAGACGTGTCCGTTTGAATCGCTGAAGGAGTTTATTGCGGAGAATAACAGAAAGATATGCGTGCTAAAGGAACAGAACGTGTTGCTGCGGAACAGGGTGGAGGTGTTGGAGAGTAGTTTGCAGAGCGTGCGTGGGGAGATGAAAAGCGTCCGAGGGGAGATGGCAGCGTTGAGGGAGAGTGTTGTGGGGCTGGTTGCTGGCGTAGAGAACATGGGAAGAAGAAATGAGATTGCACTGGCGAATGAGACGCTAAGGATGGGAGAAGAGATGATGTCAGTACGAGCACAGATGCACGGATTGCGAATGCAGATGCACGGGATGATGATGGAGAGGAATAATACTAGTTTTCCAGGTGGATCGATTACAAAGTTGTAATAGTAGTAGTTTAACTAAGCTGCTGCTGCCCATTCGCTATCCAGCTGGTCGAGGAGTGATTGGAGTTCCTTCACTGCTGCTTTGCGGTCTGCGCGTGCGGTTGCCCAGTCCTGCTCTGGGGCGATGGCGTCGAGACGGAGGAGTGCCTGGAGGAGGAGCTCGCCGATGCGGGTATGGTCCTTTGCGAGATGCTTCTTGGTGGTTGGACAGGCGTGGAGATCGCGCAGGAACTGCTGCTGGAGCGGGAGGAGACGGGTGCGGGCGGCGTCGAGCTCTGCTCGGATGGTGGCGATCTGAGCCTGCTCCGAGTTCTTGAAAGGGGCGGGGAGATCTGCGTTTGCTACGATGGCGATGGACGAGTTGGGACGGAGGTGGTAGGCAGATACTGATAAAAAGCGTTAGATTTCGGATGACGTAGTTGAACAAAATACATGCTGGTGGCATTGTCGTCTGCCATGACTGCGCCATCGTGGACGATCTGAAAGTCATGGAGGCCGAGCTGGGTGTAGGCAGCGATGGATTGCCTGATAGCAGCGAGAGTGGTATCTGGAGGGGGCAGCTCGAATTCGAAACGGTGGTTGCCCCACCGGACGGTGACAGGCATGATGATGATGATGAATGACGAAAGGGCGATTTATTATAAAACTTTTTTGGGAGTTGGTCCCGCATCAGTCCTCTTTCTTCTCTCTCTCTCTCCACCATGGCAGACACCAACATCCCCGCAAAGCGTCTCCTCGCTGCCAAACAACCCGTATCCACTCCCATCCCTCCCTCCCTCCAGGCAAAGATGGCTGCCTTTGCAAACCGCGCTCAGCAGCAGCCATCCTCATCCTCCTCTTCTCAGATCCCCGTCCTTCTCAACGCCCATTCCTTTCCTCCTCCTGCACCCCGCCCTAAGCCTGCAACAGGCATGGCTGCTCGCAGGGCACGCCCCAATTTCTCTCTCCGCGATATCGACGCAAACGTCTTTGATGGTCCCGTCGCTGCAGGCCTCGGCGCAGGTCGCCCTTCCCACTTTCAGCAAGAAACCCCTCGTCGTCCTCCCCCATCCGCAGGAAGCTTTGGTTCTCCTTTTTCAAACTTTTCAAAGATTGTGTAATTGCTCTTTTTTTTCCTTATCTCCTTTGTGCTTACATATCCAAAAAAGAGACCCCTCCGGTGCCCTCAATTTCAACGGAAAGGCAGTATTGCACGCCACCGGTGTCAATTTCAGCAACGGCGCTTCTTTTGCAATCAACATGGATCAGCTCCAGCTCGACGAGGAGCTTGGAAAGGGAAACTATGGTACCGTCAAAAAGGTCTTGCATAAGCCTACCAACGTCGCCATGGCCATGAAGGTAATCTCATCAACTCCACTTTTAATTATCATCTTTTACTCATCCATCCTCCCAGGAAATTCGCCTCGAGCTCGAAGACTCAAAGCTAAACGCAATCATCATGGAACTCGATGTCCTCCATCGCGCCGTCGCTCCAGAGATCGTCGAGTTTTACGGTGCTTTTTTCATCGAATCCTGTGTTTACTATTGTATGGAGTACATGGATGCCGGCTCCCTTGACAAGCTTCAGGCTGCAGGCGTTCCTGAGGATGTTCTCGCCAGGATCGCTGCATGTATGGTCAGGGGCTTGAAGTTTTTGAAGGACGACTTGAACATCATCCATCGAGGTCAGTTCCTCCATACTCCCTTGTTTCTTTCCTAATCAGTCATCTAGATGTGAAACCCACAAACGTCTTGGTCAATAAGAAGGGTCAGGTCAAGCTCTGTGATTTCGGAGTCTCGGGAGAGTTGGACAAATCGCTTGCCAAGACGAACATTGGCTGCCAGAGCTACATGGCGGTTAGTTTTCTTTTTTTTCCCACCTTTTATCAATTAGTCTCTTACTTTTTCTATCTTTAGCCGGAACGCATCCGGGGTGAATCACAAAACAACCTTGGAACGTACACTGTTTCGTCCGACGTCTGGTCCTTGGGCCTCAGCATGATTGAGATGGGAATGGGCAAATACCCCTATCCACCCGAGACGTACTCCAACGTCTTTGCACAGCTCACCGCAATCGTACATGGCGACCCGCCCGAGCTACCAGAGGCAGAATACAGCGAGACCGCTAGGGATTTCGTCGCCAGGTGTCTGAAGAAAGAACCCTCTGCGAGGGCAACCTATAAGGAGTTGTTGGTGAGTTGTTCCACCCTCTTTTCCTATCGTCCTCCTCTAATTCCCCTCCTTTAGGAACACCCCTTCCTGATAAAAGATCAGACGAGTGACGTCGATATGGTGGCCTGGGTCGAGAAAGCGGTTGCGTTCAAGCAGGCTGCTGCCATCATCGCCGCACAGGCAACTCTGCCCGAGTCAGTCTAGATCGTGCATCAAGAGGAGAATGCACTGTTATGCGTCTCCCCAGGTGGTTGACACTGGTTTGGCGCGAGTTTTCGTAAATGCAAAGCACCAGCACAGAAGCAGACGATGGGCTGTCCGCCTTTCAACGCGCCATCCAACATACTGTCATAATGTCCTCTTCATTATGCACCAAATCACCTCGAACATGGTCCACCCGCCATGCACAAGATCACCTTGCAGTAACACGAGCAGCAAGCACCAACATCGATACCCCCACCCGACAACACTATGATACCGCCATATCAGATTAACCATCGTCACACACGAAGCATATACGCATAAATTTCGTATTAATTTATCGTTGCCATACGGTCTGCAACGTTCGCTTTCACCCCATTGCTCGACGCAATTGTACCATTGTTTGGCATGATCAGAATAATGGAAGAGCGAGGAAACGGCGACTGGATTCGGACGACAACATTGAACGGAAGGCCCAGGTACCCTCAGAGCCCGGAGCTTTGAGGTAGGATAGTCGCTGTATTCCACGGCCTGGATGCCGTTGTACTGGACGGTGAAAGAGAAGGCGTCAAAGGGAAAAGTCTGGTGACGATTGGAACAGGATTCTTCCTCTCATTTCAGCATCTCATTTTACGCCATCCCTTCACTGTCGACGTACACTGTTCGAGTGGTCTCGTCCAGTCCTTTGTGGCAGCATTACCACCAACACGTCATGTTCTTTTTCGGGCATCCTGCGGTTGCTATCTGTCGCTGTTCCTTCGCCTACTACTTCCTTTCTTTTCGAATCCTGCAATGCTTTCTCTCTCTCTTTGTTCCTGTTTCTGTCCCTCACTCGATCTACACAATCCACCATGAACGACATCATCCAATCTTTTCCTTTCTTTCTTCCTTTGGTTTTAATTAGTAGCAAATTTCGGTTTTTAGATGCGTCTCTCTTTTTCAACTTTTTTTACTTTCCTTGGCCACTTTATGTCTTTTTGTACATCTTGAAATGATGCGGGTTGATTTCTCGTCGTTCACACGTTCCTTATTCGACTGTTTTTTTTTTCTATCCCTCTTCCTTCCATCGATCAACTTTTTCTTTACGCGTGCTAGCCACGCCGTGCAGGGAATTCTTTATCTTCTCTTTGTATTGGGATGGCTTGGAGTCATTCTCTCACAACGCATTTACACTTTACTTTCATTGGTAGAACCAAAGCGTTGATCGCAGTCTTAGTGTTGACACGCCTCACTCTCCTTTTTTGAACCTTTTCGTTTGTTTTAGCTTTTTACAGTTCTGCTTTTCTTTTTCTTAGGTTTTGTTTGTCGTTTGGCTACTTTCGGGTTGTGGAATGTGAATCAAATCTGATCGGTCTGTATCCAGTACGATGGGCTATGCAAGCTGGCTGGCTTTCTTTCTTGTTTTCATCCATTATCGTGCTCCGGCAGGCCGCAGAACCTACTGCGTGCCTTAAGCTTGCTCCCTGCAACATCGCAACGGCACGACTCTTACCTACTGGGCCCAATCGGCGTTGGATGACTTTCTGAGTCGGGAAGCACCCAACGCTTCTGCATTCGGTCTGCAGAGTAAAACTGGAATATCGTTGTTCAAAGATTGAAGATTCAGAGCTGTGTTAGGTGGCTGGAAGAGGAGTATCGAGGTGCCATTTGGTTTCCTATGGTTTTCGTCTCTTCCGCCGCCGCCAGTTTGCCTTTGCGCTACTTCTTGAGTTCCTTATTGCGAGCGTAGCGAGCAATTCTGTGCTATGAGGGGTCCGGTCGGGCACTTCCCCTGGACAAACAAAGCCAAATTCTGTGTGCGGAAAATCTGAGCGGCCGTCCACTTTTTTGGTGATTTTTTTCTGAGATATTTGATTCATTAGGAGTCTACTACAGGATTATCGCAAGAAAACGGGCTTTTTCGCAGCTGTGGAAGTGATTTTAAGGTCTTCTAGAGGCACGCAAGTGATTACGCGGCCTCTGGTTCTGCAGCGCTGCAGCAGTCGCGTCGGTTACATAAGCAGCCTGAGCCGCCAGCTAGGATGGCGCAGCGAGCCTGCCCCCGCCTTGCGGCGGCATTTACATTTTATCGGGCAAGGTGGAACGATTAAGTAGTGAACGCTTTTAAGGCTTTTGCAGCTGGTTGTCACACAGCTGGTACTATGTCTGCCTTTCTGGTGTTTTTCGTAGAATTGCACCCGTATGCGTGGCGTCGACTGCCTTGAGGGGTAGAGGATGCATGCATGGTATGTACTATGCGCTATATGGCATATCCTTCCCCTGACCAAGCCGTTATTATAGGGGCTAAATCACTTGGCGTCTTGCCTTAGCACTCCTTAGCCTCATCTAAGACTCGACAGTCGACAGTCGACGGTTGTCTGTGTTAGATGTGCTTCTTGTTGTTTTGTACGACGTGTATTGAGCGTCGACAGCCAGCCAGTTGCAGGGTAGTAAGGATGGTTACTCATTATTGTCCGCCATGCTGAGTTTAGATACACAGAGTATACCTCCTTTGCCAGCACTTGGCACGCGTACTATGGCGCTTTGAGTGCTATTGATTATCCTAGCCTTTGGGCACAGCGGTGCATCCTCAGGAGCCTGGCAGTCACGATGTTCAAAAGCGTAAAATTACGCTCAAATGACCGAGGCGTACGCCTAACTCCTCCCAGTGCTGAGCGCACCTACACCAACGCCACACTTGCCCTGCATTGCCAAGTCCTCTTGGACCGAAGCTAGCATCTAATTTTGGTACATTAAGCTCTCGCAGAGGCAACCTGGCTCTCCCTCGAGCTATTTTTTGACTGAAAGGAAAGTAACCTTTCCTCCGGGAGGAACTCAGTTGGCTAAAAGACGTTACTCTGTGCCACACACTGGCACGAACGTGCGCTTCGGAGTCATGGGGGTCTGGACACCCCATGGTCGATCGGTTAGGACTGTACTCAGTGTCCTGCGTAGTGCATGCGTGATCATCGCCAGATTCTTTCCCCCATTACGACCCCATGCATATACCTACATCGCCGGACGGTCCTCGTGGGTATTACATAGGCAACTCATCGACCCGCTGCGCATCGTTATCGATAAGGAATTCAACGGTTACGCTGAACGAATCCTGCTACCGTATACACCACCGCCCAACCCGCCCGTGAAAAATGATATTCCAGCCAATTTCCCTTCGGCGACTTTGGTGGGTGTAGGTCATGCACCCCTACGGGGCAACGTTTCGCACAGAATGGGGTGGGGCACCCCTCAGGCCCGACGTTTCACACAGTGCACACACGCACACCCACCCATGCCCATCAAAATCAGCCATGTACACGCCTTCCATTTACAGGCAAGACCCACACAAACTACGGGGGTGCGCTCACTGCGCCGGCGTGCCACTGCCGATCATGCGGCTGCATTAAACGGTGCACAGCACAAAGTCAGTATGTTATGTAGGTAAGTATTGGATGGAGCATGTGTCGCGCCCGCTCGGATTAATCTTCTTCTCGAGTTCTTTTCTTTCGATTCGAGTCATGAGGTGAAATTCAACTGGCCCGGACACTTCCACTGTGTTGTGTTATCTCCTCGGTGTTGAAGACTTGTGAGCGCACGGTGCTGGCTGTACTACATGGGTGGATTGCTACACTGCAGCATGGCATGCAACCTACATACGCGGCGCGTCCGTCGACACTCGCTACTCTGCCCACGATGGCGGGTTTAACATAGATTACCATTACTAGTATCGCAGCTCGGATAGTTTCCGAAGATATAGGATTGAGACCCTTGAGACCGTACGACTGGGTTCGGTGGTACGTCCCGAAGCGCATAATACAAAGGCTCTTCTTGTTTTACTACATACGCGTCGTTGTTTCGAAGGACGACCCATGCATTCGCATAGAACTTTATCGAACCGAGTTCGCCTGAAGTATACGATTTGAAAAAGAAGAAGAAAAACAAAGGAAAATGCAAGGCGTGAGATGTTACACGGAAATCTATCCGTGTCAAGGACACAATTTCAATGCTCAGCAGAATGCTCACTTTCAACCTTTTCCAGGCGTTTAACTCCAGTAAGGTGCGCACGATGCGAGATAATGAAGCTAGCGATTGGGGCATAAAAATAGTATGCAGTATGTAGATCAGCGTGCGACCCAGAGAGACGTCCCGGGGACATAACTGGACGCAAATCAATGCTACTGTCAATCTTTGATAGAGAGGTGAGATTTCGATCCCTTTCCGCTTGTATACCGCCTGAGAGCGTACGAGTAAAGTCCGTTTCACTTCCAGATCTGTGTGACCTTATCAGCGATAGGAAATTTAAACATCTAGGTGGAACACGAGTAGATTCTGACCTAGAGATGCATATCAATCTACACGGTGTTAATAGATCATGAGCGCTGGATGCATTCAATAGAAACGCTGAAAGCTTATAGGAGCAAACAGAAAAAAAACAAGGGAGTGGGAAAGAGGACACAGAATACTTATTTCCAAACATCTCTCCTACCTGTCCGATTTAGATTCCGTATGTACGGGGCATGGCTGGCTTTCCGTGGATCTGTTGCCCAAGAGCTGGTTAAACGCACCAGCAGGCCCTTTGACCTTTCGCCCCATTCGTCGTTCGTGTATATTCGGTGAATTGGGCAAAAAGCATCACTGTTAATGTCCATCCACTACAGCCAGTTCACTATTTTCCGCGCATAGCATTGAATTGCCACTACTTGCTACCTATAAGTGAGAGGGATGGTGAAGGCTAGTATGTAGTATGCAGTACTGCCACTGACAGATTAAGTCACCAGTGTCTAGAGCATGAGCACTGCATGAGCTAATTAGCGATATTAATACTGAGACCCAGTAAGTAAGCGCTACAGGTGTTCGGCCAAATCGAATAGTTAGAGGCGGGTGACTCGGAAGATAACTCCTCTGAGCACCTACTAAGTCATGTTACGAAACGAAATATCTGTAAATTGGTAGTTAGGAATGTAAGTAGCATACATCTCGATTTCTCCTCTGCCATTCACCGTCGTATACATTAGCATTTACCGCCATATATACTTATAATGTTATCGATGACGCATCGCTAAGATAAGATGAATCACTCTGCCATCAATACATAAACACTGTACAGTAGGGTGATGTACTTACCGGCTTATATTACAGGTACTGCATGTTAGTTAACGCATTTCCGGTGACCAGCACATCCTGTAACCCCAACGTTACACCTGAAATTTTCCGAGGATAGGCCATGAGTTGTCAAACAACGCGGTGACTTGTATCCTAGTACACTGTGCACAATGGAGCGCAAGAATGTAGTGTGGCATACTGTAGATCTCATAAATAACAACCTAACAGGCGTACAAAAACAGGACGAGGAAGAGCTCACCATACTATACGCCTCTAACTCGGACTAGATAAGCCGTACTCTGCGGCGTCCGAGTCCGTGGCTGCAGACTCCAGAGTCTCGACCGATTATTTGCACGGGCTGATTATCGTAGCTGCTATTAGGCCCTACTGAACGTCCGTTTGGTAAAGATCAGCCGACCAGTTACTGTCATATGCAGAGACACAGGTGAGAAGCTTGGAACCACTTGATAAAGCCAAGCCCTATGTTTTCCGAAAAACGGATAAGGGACCCCGTCTTGACGTACCAAGCCGGAAGTGAGCGCTCATCATAGATCACCATGCATGGCCGTTAGGCGCCAGGTCCAACGTAGTAAATGTGCGCATCTGTGCGCATGCAACAGATACACGACGCTTGCCTTCGTAGAAATCTTGAAAGGCCAACTGATGGAATCTGATGGAGTAATAAAATTAAGGCGATGGGCGACGATGGCTTGGTTATAATAATGCTGCATGATCAAATGATGTTCGCGGTCATCGAGTGCAATGAGAGTATGTACCTGAATCAATAAAGATTTAATGATGCGAAGTTCGGCACGGGTCGAGGATCGCTGATTAGCACAGCGGTAGTCGTTTGCTCCGTCGGTCGGTAATGAATTAAAGGTATGTACCTGGAATATGGTTCAGAGTTCGGACCTCGAAAGCAATGATATAGATAGATCATAGGGGTACCAACCTACACTTGCCCTCGCAAGAAAACTGACATAGTAGATTCCCGAAGTCCATGTTCGGAAGGGGTATACAACAGGTGCCGTGTAATTGGATAATAAATGAACCATTAGATGTATTGATTGATATCATATCCAAAAGTTGTGGAGGTTGTGTGGGGTTGTGTGGAGGGTTCTAAATTGTGAGCCGCGGTAACGTCCAAGGGGGCTAGAATGTCGCTTGCTAGCAATAGAAACATGGCACGATCTCTGTTCCTTTATCGTCGGGAGATGAGCCAATGCAAATCGTGCGTGATGGGCACGTACCACAGGAGAGAACACAGCCCATTCACAATAGCAGTAGTATCTAGTCAACTCGATGTCGTGGTTGCAGTACCTTTAGAGTAGTTGGCATTAATTGGCGATGCTCTGTCAATTTCAAGTTGAAAGTTCCCGGTGGGAGAAGATCTTCGCTCATTTGCGACAATTCGCAAGCAACGTTTGCGCGAGATTCAGAGACTTGCAGAGAGAAGATGCAATAAGATCCACGCTACAAATTCCCCAGAATTTCCGGCGTCTGTCTCATCAAATATCATGCTGATGCACCTTCACTTCGGAAGCATCGACCAGATATGAGCATATGCATACACAAATGAGTGAAATGCTATACATACCTTGAATCGGGAAGACGGTTCTATCAGATGGCTGCTTCTACCAGATTCGGGTGTTGAGCATGCATAGCCGAAACGGACAGGACTTGCAGATGAACAAGCCCGATTGAGAGCATCGATATCTCATTCTTTCATTCAGGTGTTTTCCTCCGTGCCTAATCAGTACCCCCTTCTAGCCGAAGGTCAAAGTATGGAAGGAGCACCTGCCCATTTTGTGGAATCAAACGGGCAACTTCGAGAACTGTTGCCATTCGCATAGGACCTCGTAGTCCGTGCACGAAGCATGCGCACTTCATTCAGTATCCAAATCAAAGATTTATAGGATGCTGGCGTCGACACACCGGCATTCGACGTAGTAGCGACCAGTATTAGAATTGCTAAATTGGTGATAAGGATTGCAGGCTGGTAAAAATACGTTTAAGCGTTCCTTCGCCAGGGAAGCACAGAGAGCCATGTGAAGGCCTCTGGAAGCAATTACGCACCTCAGCCCCCAGGCAGCAGGAAAGCACTCTCGGTTCTTATCAAATATTTGATTGAGAGCGCAGTATTGTGCCAGATGCAGAGCATAGGTGACAGTAGAGGAAGGCGAGTCTAGCGCAGAGTGCTGCGAGCTTTTGCATGAAAGATCACGCAGCCGTCCATTCGACCAAGCAATCTCAACATCTGCTTCAAGCATTGTGATGACAACATGGCCTTCGAATTCCTTGCCCGAGCAAGTCCGCAGCGTTGTTCCATCCAAGCCATGGATGTGGGCAAAGGAGTCGGGTAGTGAACTTATAACCCCGGCAATGGTACAGTGGCATGTAAGCACGAACTTGCTTCAGCGCTTCTCGAGGTTCGGAAGTGAAACTCTGGACTGAGATCGTGTGCCTGACGCTGGGACTAGGGAACGCATGCATATGCCAGTGGTTTATGGTTTCTTGAAAGAAATGGTTATTGTTCGCAGTGTGTCCCCTTGAGCCATACGCGTGCAATAGCTGTTGAACTGATGTTTCGTAGGAAGCTATAGGAAGATCATGGGATAAATCCTCAAAGGTTAGGACAGAAAGAACAACCAAAATTGAAAGTAGTATGCACCAATGTGTAACGCGCGACGCGTGACAAGAGATGAGTAGAAAATAACACCGATGCTAAACGCGAGGTCACATTCGGGCGACTGGGTGCACGCATGACATTGAGTTTGACAATTCCAAGACTTGCCTAAGAGTCAGAGAAAACTTTTAGATGGATGTTACTTCAGAGTTACTTCGAGCAACCCATAAGATTGAATGGCTTAGAGTATGAATGTTGATCTAGGTAATACAATGGTGCTTTGGTTGACGTGTATGTATAACATGGCTTTTTTACCTACTCTACAATCTAGGATTTTGCAAGTTATCAAGTCACTCCTGGGTGGCTTTCCACGCTGCGTAGTATATGGGCATACCATCTACAAGGCCGGGCTTGCTGGGCCTCCAGCCGAGCAAAGAACGTGCGAGGTATGGTCTGATGAGGTGAGTGGTTCCGAGGGCGACCTCATACACTGAAGCAAAATGAAATTAGTCCATGTTTAACAGAATATAGAGACAGACACGAACAATTTGCGGGCTCCCTGTACTCAGGTGGGGATGTAGCTCCAGATGCCTTAGCCAATGCATTCAGGACATCGTCGACTGACTCGGTGAAGTCGTTTGCAGCGTCGAAGATTTGACCGGCAACGAGGGAAGATCTCTCCACAGCGCGCACGTAAAGATCGGCGAGATCATCGCAGTGTACAAGGGCGAATCTTCCTCCAGGAGTTCCAGGGTACCAGACCTTACCCTCGGAGGCGGATTTGAAGAAAGGAGCAAGGAGGGATCCCGCACGGCCGTATAAGAGGGCAGGACGAATGACGATGCCGTTCACAGTAGTGTTTTTGACAACGGCTTGCTCGCAGGCAGGGCGCCAGGCTACGAGCTGGGCTGGGGATCTGAGGGGGGTGGTATCGGTGACGATATCAGTGCGGTTTTCACCATGCACCCAAGTGCCAGACGTGTAGATGTAAGTGAGCTTGGGTGCGCCAGCAGGACGCAGCTCAGGGGTGACTTTGGTGACAAACTCTAGCGTCTGCGAAACAAGTTGCTTTGCGGTTCCGCCAACAATCTCGATGATAGCATCGAGGTCTGCAATGACTTTGATCCACTCTTCAGGCTTATCGACTTCCCCGATGAGAGGGACGACTAGCAGATGTAAAAATAAATCAGTAAGGCATTACAATTGGGAACGCGAGAAGCTTACTTTCTTCAGCAGCAAGTAGCTTGGCCTTCGCTTGGGTTCGGGTCAATCCAATTACATAGTGCCCAGCACGGACGAGCGCTTGCGCAGTTGGGAGGCCGATGAAGCCAGAGGCACTGTCGAACATTTGATTAGATAAGATGCCTTGGCAGACAAGACAAATGAACGTACCCAATAACTAGAACCTTCATGTCTGCACAGTAAACGTAGCTGTCTAGAGTGGTCGATGGTCAACCGTTAACAGTAAGTTGCTACGACTAGGAAATCTTTATAGTGACCATTGTACGGCGCCACCGTCAATTCCGAGCGAAGAGTCCTTGCGATTCGCTCCATCCGTTGCAGAACCTCGCACCCTTCTCTGTATTACAGTACCGTTTTACGTGCCAATGGTCTTCTTTTCCACATCCACAAGGCATGCCGACTACGGAAGAGTAAGGAACGCACCGGATGATCCTAGCTCTACAATTAGAACCTATTACTTAGGACCAATCTTGCTTCTGGTCAGTCTTGATACTTTTGTTCGGGCTATCAGGCGCGAAGGCATACGCAGACTGGTAAGTACGCGCATGGCTTCTCAAATGTCTTTAATTTCATGTCACCACGAGGTCTTTCTTTCTCTCTACTAGACGGCAGTCACCTCCACTCGTACTCCGGACAAAAATGAGTCGCTATACACAATATTGGATCCCACAAGCATCCTAAAACATAGGCCCAATAGACCCACTTGTCGAGTTCTTCCTTTCTTATGGACAGACTTCCATAGTAGAAATCTGAAAGTCTCACAGTGGACAGAAGTAAGGACAGGGTACTGCGGCTCTTACTACTAGGTACGCCGGATTAACGAAGGAAAGGAAAGCATCGCTTCAGTACAAGGCAGCTTAAAATCCAGTGATTCAGTGATATTCTTCGGATTTTTACTTTTATATACATGTACATGGAGACTTCGACGCGAATTTAACGAATAATGACCGAGGCAACCCTAGAGGGAAAGTGTCTGTTCACTTCGATTCAATGTTGTAGACGAGCTTGGCTTCAAGTGCAAAGGGGTGCCGTTAGAATTGACATATAACTTGATGTTTGGTACACACCTGCAATAATGGGGTTCGTCTTCTCTTTGTAGGAAGCATGGTGTGGTGATGCAACGTAGGCCAAATAAGCATCCATGTCAGCGAGAGTGAGGATAACCCCTAAGTCGCGTCCTAATTAACATCATGTTCGTGAGTGATCGGAAGGAGAGTACGAACCGTCCTCAAAGCCGCCATCAAGATGAGCCGCTCTTGCAATGGTTATCTTTTCGCCTGCCCTAGTCTCTGTTACCTGCTCTATCTTCTGACCGAGGGCAATAATCTCCTCTCTCCACATCTTCTTCTGCTCGGGCGTGGCCTCGGGGGTGAACTTAACGAGAACTACAGAAACTGTCAGAAAAATCTTGGGTGGTAAAGAAGGGCGTACCGATGTGGCTGATCATTTTTGCTTTTGTCTGGAGAAATCCAGACCATCGTCGCGATTTAAGTCTTTTACTTATACTGAGCTTAGCTCGACGCTGCGCCACTGTTCCCCCGCTGTTATGACACGCTTTGTCACACTCACGTGAGATACACGTGTGACGTTCCCCACCACTTTATCCGATCGGTTCGACTCTGCCTCGAACTGATACTTGTCCGAGTTAATCCTTCTCCAACTCCGTCTTCCGCAAGACGATAGCTTTAATAAAGGTCTTTCTTTGAGAGAATGGCTAGAACGACTTTAGTCGCATTTCTAAACCTACCCATTCACGATGCAACCAGTCTACCTCCCAACGCTTGACAAACTCGGCGTTGAAGCAGCCGCTCTCGAGAACCTGACCCTACCCGTTGATCAGATCGCTCAGGATTGGCTGAACTCCTTTACCTCGACTATCAGTGCTGAAGGAGCGAAGACCGAGGATGTTTTGGCCTTGCTGCACCCCGACGCATGGTGGCGAGATATTCTTGCCTTGACTTGGGACTTTCGCTCCCTCCAAGGCCATGTTCAAGTCGGCAAATTCGTGACCGATCGCGTTATCTCCTCTGCAGCCGGTTGGAAGGATATTGCTGTTGCGACTGGTGAAGGCATGAAGACAGTACTTCTCCGTCCTTATCCTGATTTGGTCTGGATCCAATTCTTTATCACGTTCAACACCAACGTCGGCAATGGCGTTGGAATTGTTCGTCTCGTGCCAACTCCAGACGCTGCTGGTCAAGGCATTGTTTGGAAGGCCTTCATGATTTTCACCACTCTTACCGGCTTGAAGGACCACCCTGAGACACTAGGCGAACACAGAAATCCTCTTCCCAACCACGGTTTCTGGCCTAGCAAACGTCAAGCAGAACTGGACTACGCAGATCGTGAGCCTACCGTCGTCATTGTCGGAGCTGGACAAAGTGGTCTGGACGTGGCCGCTCGCCTTAAGACGCTGGGCGTCGACGCACTCATCATCGAAAGGAGCGCAACCCCCGGCGAGGTAAGTCAATCGGGATTCCTTACCTGATTAAATTATTTACTAATAATTCCCCCTCGTTGCAGCAATGGAAGAATCGCTATGAAGCCCTCTGCCTCCACGATCCTGTTTGGTACGACCACATGCCATATGTAAGTTTGCGTAGAGATTAAGTTTCGCATGTCTTACTGAGACGATGACCTGCAGATCCCCTTCCCCAAAACATGGCCTGTCTTTACCCCTGCACCCAAACTAGCTGGGTGGCTTCGCGCTTACGCGGAAGCCATGGAACTCAATATTTGGACCAGTTCTACTATTCACAGTATGCGCCTTGACGAGGAGAAGAAGATTTGGACAGTCAAAGTTACAAGAAGCGGCGACAAGACCGAAGAGCGGGTTCTAAAACCAAAATACGTTATCTTTGCCATCGGTCTGGGAAGCGGGGTACCTACTATGCCTGATGTACCAGGAATGGTGAGTTCGATTCGTCGATATGATTTGCCACGGTATGCTGATTTATTGCGTAGGATCAATTCAAAGGCACTCTTCTTCATTCAAAGCACTTTGGGACTGCTAAAGATTACGTTGGCAAGAAGGCCTTGGTTGTCGGCGCTTGCACCTCAGGTAATCTCCTAATTTCATGTTGGTCATCGTTTTTCTGACGCCCGATCACTGTACCTCAGCGCACGACATCGCACAGGACTTCTACAACTATGGCGTTGATGTCACCATGGTCCAGCGTAGTTCCACATACATCATGAGCACGAAGAATGGATGGCCAGACTTGTTCAAAGGTATATTCCTATGTCGTCTCCCTGGAAGTCTCTTACCTATTCACTCTGGTAGGAACGTACGAGGAGAATGGTCCCCCCACCGACGTCGCGGACTGGTTGACCGCATCTATGCCCCTGTACTTCGGAAAGGTGATGATACGAGGCTTGATTGAGAAGATCGCAGAAAAGGATCGGTGAGGACACTTCGTGATATATCTTGCCGAGCGATGACTAAACATCACATAGTCAAATTCTAGAAGACTTGAACAAGGCCGGCTTCAAGACTAACAACGGCATTGATGGCAGTGGGTTTGCTTTCATGGCTGCGGTCAAGGCCGGCGGTTACTATCTTGGTATGTTGCTCAAGAAATCGATCACCAGATCAACATTAATCTTGATGAAATTGTAGACGTCGGTACTTCGAGACTCATTGCAGACAAGAAAATCAAGCTCGTTTCGGGAACAAATCTATCTCGTTTCACCGAGAACAGCGTAGTCTTCGAAGACGGCCGAGAGGTAGAATGCGACGTCGTTGTCTGCGCTACAGGGTACGTACTAAAATAAGTCGTTTTATCACTTTTATTTACAGCTCGATGACATAGATTCGGTGACGGAAGAGGGCCTATTATTGACTTAATCGGTCCAGAGCAAGGTGCCAAGTTGATTAAGATCTGGGGCTTGGATGAAGAAGGCGAAACAAACTCAGCGTGGCGCTGGAGTGGTGTCGAGAATCTCTACGTTATGGTTGGCAATCTGGCCAAATGTCGATTCCACTCCTTGCACATTGCTCTTCGTAAGTCCTTCGTTGCATTTATATTCCAGAAAAGATAGCTCATATATTTATCTTACAGAAATCAAAGCGATGGAAGAGGGATTGTGGGATGGCAAAAGATACTCGGAACGCGCATGATGTACTTCTTAGATTGATTAGAGCTTTTACCCAAAAGAATAAAATAATTTAAACCGTCAATTGGTATCTCGCTATCTTTCTAATATCAAGCTTTTCCCTTTCCTATCACATCGGCGTCAGAACGCCCTTGTTCAGTTTAGCCGTGCAGTCAGAATGAAGCGAGCGAAGAAACTCGGAAGGGATAGTATCTGGCAAGGCACGATGCCGAGGAGGTGAAACTTCCAATCCATCCCATCCGCAGCTTGGAAATGTGCCAAAATCATCAGATTTCCTTCTTTCCATGGACATAATAGCGCTAATAGGTGTCTCAAGTTGACTAATCTTTAAGACCGGGGATCACTACTTATAACGCTCGGACATAGTAAGGGGGGTTGAAGGTGAACTGACTCTGCATCACAGATAGTACTAAAATACTGCGCAAGGGCGACTCTCATGAGTGGCCGGCGCTACATTGAGATTTGACCATATAAATAACCAACGAGCGTCCCGACTTTTCAGTCGACTACGCATCGCGTGGAGTCATGGGCATATTAATAATTTTCTCTCCAGGTGTTACTCTGGTATCCCGAAAGATTTATTGCTTAGGATATAGTTATTACATACACCCACCTGGTTCACTCGGTTCCCCTTAAAGACTCAGTTGGGGCGGAGTCAGATCCAATTTGGAACTCTGTTTCCCATATTAGGGATTTCCCCGTTTTTTTGGAACAACCTCTCTCCACGCATCTGTCAGGCTGTAACGTTATTAGCATAACACAGTACCTCTGAGACAGAGACCGATGACCGTAAGTAAAGCTTCTACCTGGACGTCTGTAATCACCCACGCTCTTGCAATTTGTCCAATGCCGAACGCCGTGAAAAGCGCTCAGAACTTTCAAAGCAGTTCAGAACACCGTCATCAGAATGTGTCAGTCAAATGGTGCACAATAAATAGCGTCGAAAAAGGAGAAGCCACCCGCCACAGTCCGCCTTACGGATATACTACCAAGCAATATTGCTTCGGGATACACGCTGTTGGAAATTTAGCATTTCGGCAATCCAAATGTCAATAATAATGTGTTTCTATTAGCACGCCGTTGTATCTTGGAAGTAAAGCCTTCAAGTCTCTTAAATTACTTGATGTCAGATATGTCAGCGCAGATATCTTCCGTATATATATAACTGATGTTTACACATACTCTTCCTTTCAAGTTGTCGAATATCGCGGGTGATCATCATTCTCAGCCAGCACACCAACTCTTTGTGCATAGAAATATGTCAAAGTGTTTGATCTCTCCCCGAGGTATACGTAGGTCGTGGAGTCGTCGACTTAATAATAACACGGTTGGTAAGGTATAGGCATATGTCAATTTCATCAATTTGTTATAGTTCTACATGTTTAGCGTACGCTTTACAAAGGCAAACGAATAGTAACACTCCACCAGAGCCATGCCTTGTGGAAGACATTGTCCGAGTCAGCAATCAAATCTTCCTTGAAAACGTAGATATCAGTATTTTTAAGGATATCCTTCCCGAACTGCTTCGAAAGGATGGTCTCCCACAACTCCTTCCAGCTCTCGGGGGAGTGGCCGAATGCACCACCGAATTCGCTAGGCCGGTGAGCTTTCTTCTCCTCCAAGCTGCCGATGTGGCGTCCGAAAATGATGACTTCGTTGTTGTTTCTGTCGGCTGAGTACTTCGTGTTGATAAGGACGGCAAGGCGCTCGGCAAGGGCAAACTGCTTCTCTTCATCGAACAAATGGAAAAGGGCGCCGGCATAAAGGATGTCGATCTTGCCCCGCAAGTCCTTGAGGCTGCTTGCCGTGCCTTCAGCGATAGGACCATCTGCGGTGAGAGGTACGGTGAAGATGTCGTCGGCAAAGAACTTGATGGGAGTAGGGGTGGATGTTTCTGGTCCGTCACGGTAGAGTTTGTAGCCCTCACTGACGAAGTCGGGCAATAAATCCACGCCATAGACATTCGTGTTCGTCTTGTTGGTTGGGTATCCGTCTTGTACGAGCTTGCGCAAATCCGTTCCCACTGCGAGTTATTCGTTAGCAGATGATCTTAAAGACCCAACGAATAACTTACTGCAGCAGCCCAAATCAAGGACTACAGGTGCTTTGTCGGCGGGTGCCTTCTGGGCATATTCGATGATGTGGGGATAGATCTTATTCCTTTGCATGAAAAACGAGACGAAGTGGAATTGCCTAATGCATGGAAACGCCATCGTTTTGCTGTCGGAGACATAGCCCAGTTAACTTTGAGGCAGTAATGAGACCACTGCAGAAGGCTTACTATGCACTGTCATGGCAAAATTAACCAAATGCATTTGTGCATAGTAATATGGATGACATACGATGAACGAGCTTCAAACAAGATCTTCGTGATTTCCTCCTCGGTTAAGTCCTTTCCGAGTGCATTCCTGAGGAAAGTCACGGTCTCGGGCGTCAAGACCAAGTCATCATCGTGGAGTTCGAGAGAAGGATAAGCAGTAGCCATTGCAGTTAAGAAAGGTCTTTGGTCAACAGAAAGTCTGTTATACCGCACTTGATATTGAAGGCGAGTTATATACGATTCTATCTTTCAGAAGCGTCTCGGAGGCCATTACACTCGGGCTTGTATGTTGACCAGCCCCACCCAATGTCCTGTTCATACTATCCACAGCTTAGGGTGGATTACTCTCGGCGTTCCAAGTGGTGTACCGACCAGGAAAGTCTGTAGTCCAGTCGTAGTGCGTTTCTTGAGACCTTTCTGAACTACGGGTACGCGGTAGAAAGCTCACTGTACCATAGGGAGGTAACGATACCGTCTAATACCGTTTCACTCGACTCGGTCAAGGAGCCGGAACACACGCATCAGTAGCCAATCAAATCTTTTCATATTTCGAACTCAGTTTGAATATTTCGGCAGAACTCGGCCCTCAAACAAATCTTATCTCTTAGTAGGCTCAACCAAATTGCAGGAGAGCGCATATTATTCGTCAAGGATCTCATTCAGCTTGTTAATCATGATATGGCTGAACTTGTGGCATAATTTGTGGCAATTCACGATAATCCTATTGGTATTATGTCCCATGCTATATCTCGAAAGGCGAAGCCTTGTACGGCGTACGCTGGAAATTAAATCGTTGACACATGCTAGGTTTGACTCGTGTTTACGACATGTCTAGTTATATTCATCTCTCTCATGCCACTTCAACAGCTTAGCCATTCAAAGCGACGTTGCAACTACCACAGCAGCCTGCTTCTGCGAGGTCGAAAGCTGAGATGAAGACAGTTTGTCCTTCAAAGTTCAGAACGTTCAATGTCCGGCTCATCCATCGCACCATCTCTCGAAAACAGAGTCCCTAAGCGCACTCCGCAAAACTTATCAAAACAACGATGTGAACGATAATCTTTTACCACGGCGACCTCTTGGTGCTCTACGCTCATACCATCATACCAGTCAGTGCACTATTAAAGACTGTTGTCAATCCGGTACTAAAGAAAACATAGCATACAATAATCGTAAAATAATTACACGCAGTCAACAACCTACGTGTTATTAGGGCCCGACATCAGAGTCCCTCGCGTTGGTCTCTTTCAAGACCAAGAGTATCCCATGCGTTCTGTGCTTCCAAGAACGCTCTCTGAATAATCTGCTCCCTACCCGGTGAACGCGCCTTGAACTCGACAGGGTATATCCTGGGTACACTGACGAAGCCGCTGGTCCATGTCGCCTCCTCGTCGTTGATATCTGGGACCTTTGGCTTCCCGGTGGCCGGGTCAATTGGTGCGCGGAAGTCGAGTGCCCAGATGATGCGGGAAAGTACGATGAAGAAGGAGGCTTGAGCGATATGGTAGCCCGGGCAGAAACGGCGACCCCATCCAAAGACATAGCTAAGTGGGTGGGGATCAGTCATGTCTTCGACAATATATCAAAAGGTTAAGCACTCACTGATCACGGCCTCGAGCCTCTGGTCCTGCGCCCCAGGTCATCTTGCCACAGGAGTCATTGAGCCAGCGCTCTGGCTGGAACGCCATTGGGTTGGGGAAAACGGCAGGGTCCATGTGAATTGTCCAGACGTTGCCAATAACAGTCGACCCTTTAGGAATGAACATGCCTTCATATTCATCGTCCTCATCCGCCAGATGAGGAATTCCTGGAATGAACAAATCCGTTCAGCAACTGAATAACCGGAGAAAAAAACCTGAACGTACCCATGATAGTCGGGGGTCGGCGACGCAGAGTTTCCTTGATGCACGCCACGAAGTATGGGCACTTGTCTTCATCGTCGAATTCGGGCATTCTGCCGTCGCTGCCGTTGACAGCGCCAACTGCGGCGTCGATTTCCGCCCGTACGCGCTCCAAGACTGGGGGGTGCGCAAGCATGAAAAGGATGAAGCTCTGCATCGTACTAGCGGTGGTGTCACTTCCTGCCTCGAGAATGGTGCCCGCACTGTATGCGAGCAGCTTGTCACGCAAGTGGCCATCGGGAGTAAGACCGACTCCGGGAACGGTTAAAGGGTGCCCTGCTTCGGTGCGGGCACGCAAATAATTGTTGACATAGGACGTGTTGGCCACCCTTTCTTCGATCATACGCTTCGCACCATCGAGAAGACCACCCCAAAGTTCCATTTCCCTGAAGTTTTTGACGTCAACATTGCCCTTGTGAACGAGGCATAAAAAACCACGTACCATTCATGCATCTTTCGACCTTCAATGCGCCATGGAGCGAGGAAGTCAGGAAGCTTTCGGAGGATGGGGAACGCGTCCGCTCTGCAGGTAAGTTAGCAAGCTGTAACTTCATAAAAAAAGCGCCTAAGTTTGACTTACAGGTAATTTCCAGGTTGTCCGACATGAGTGAAATTTGCCAACACGTCATAAATCTTATGCCTACAGGCGTTTCATCGTTTGCTATCCAATACCGCACTAGAGTAATTCAGCTTACAAGTGAGGGTTATTCGTAACTCGGGTGATACGCTTGCCGTAGGTGATTGTCATCACCACACTCGTCGTCTGTGGAGAATCAGTGTATGGTAAGCATCTGCATTGCTAGAATTACGGCACAACTCACATATCTTCGAATGAAGGCGAACCAGTGCGTTTCTGGCACTTCAGAATTGATTACAGCTGGATCACTGAATTCGGGTCCACACGATTTGTTGCCATGGTTGAGGAGGTCCCAAATCACAACGCGCGACTCGAGCTCCTGCGTCGGACGCAACTCTTTGGATGCCTGTGGCCCTATAGCAGAGTTAAGAGTCTTGCGCGACTGCTTCCATTCGGTGTCGTATGGCAGGAAGACGAGCCGCTGACCAGCGGACATAATATCATGAGCAACATGTGGGGGTGGCCGGGAAGAGTAGATTTTGGAGCGTTCACTGAGGAGGTCATTGGCGGCCTTAGCGGTGTTGAGAACGATAACATTCTGGGGACCGAGTTTGAGGTGAAAGACTGGGCCGTACTGCTTTGCCCACTCCCTGAACTTGGGATATGGTCGGAGGACGGGGACTTGCAGGAGGTTACCTAATATAGGAATGCCACGCGGACCGGGAGGCAGTACTAGGCGCCGCCGACTTGAAACGGACTGGAAATAGACCGTGCAGGCTATGAGCCCTAAGCATACGGTGCAAATGATGGCGAGGGACATGGCTACGTTTCGTAGACTGTTCTCGCTGACTATCATTATATGGTCGCTCCCACTCTCTCGTCCGTACCCGCTGGATAGTCCGATTTGTCGCCGGCCCTCCCCAAAATTAAATCCCTTATAAGGACACCACCCACTAATCCGCGTCCAAGTCCATCTTTTTGTTCAGCGGCACACGTGTGCATTACTCCCTTTAGAGCGCAATGGAGGACCCTCGCTCAGTAACGACCAAGCCATCGACGAGCACAATGGCCACCGCCCTCAACGCTAAGCCATCGCAGGCGTCCTTCGCGTTCCTGGACACTGTGCCTCCTTCGCCGGGGCTACCTCGTTCTCTTGGGAATAAACCTTCCTTCTCGCCGAGCTCCGTTACCCTCGCCCATTCTGTGGCGACAAAACCGTCCCAGGCGACACTGAAGGGGGAAACGAGCCCATTACCGAGCGCAGAAGAGAAGCAAGCAGAACCAGAGTCTGAGAAGCCAGAGAAGCTTCCTTTACCAGTTACTTCAAATGACGTAGGACCACCCCCGGATGGCGGGCTGCAGGCTTGGCTCACCGTCCTGGGCTGCTCACTGGTATCCTTTAGCACATTCGGGTGCGTATACATGCCTAGTTGCTTTATGATAACTGTCGCTCACTTCATCTTAGAATCGTCAATGCTTATGGCGCCTTCAGTGATTTTTATCGAACTACATTCCTTTCGTCTTCTTCGCCCACTCTCATTAGTATGATAGGCTCTGTGGGCGTCTTCGTTCTATATTCATGTGAGTCTATTTCCCCTTTTAAAATTCATGCTTCTGAAGAAGAGCCTTCGAAGTTGCTGCTATTACTGGCCCCATCTTCGATGCATTCGGACCCCGGTATATGATTCCTCTAAGCGGCCTCGTGGCAGTCTTCGCCCTCCTTATGCTTTCTATTTCTCAACCTCACCATATCTATCAACAATTTCTCTGCCAAAGTGTACTTTTCAATGCCGGTGCAGTATTCGGGTATATGCCTTCCATGGCGATTATACCGCATTGGTTCAAGAAGAACACCGCAGCAGCACTGGGCATCGTCCTTGCCAGTGCTAGTCTGGGTGGAATCGTTTTCCCAATTATGCTGCACAGACTGATCCCCACAATCGGGTTCGGTGCGTCAAAACATTCTCATTCTTGTGTAGAAAACGACACTAACGTGGCGTCTTATATTAGGCTGGACAATTCGAGCTTTAGCGTTAATTGTATTGTTTTCCTACTCTGTTGCCACTTTAACCATTCGGGCGAGGCTTCCTCGCCGGCCCCTTCCACCTCTTTCTCGATTAATTGATTTCCGTGCATTCCTCGACATCCGATACGCCATTTTTGTGCTTGGAGCTTGGTTCAATATTTTGAGCGTCTTCAATCCTTTCTTTCAAATTGGTGCATACGGCGTTGCAGCACATGGTTCAAATCCACTTACGCCGTACTTACTTGCCATCATGTGCGCGACTGGTATCGCTGGCAGAGTCATCCCAGGCTATATTGCGGACAGGGTCGGCAGGTTCAATACGATTGCAGCCTCGACAACGTGTAGTTCCATCCTGACCCTTGCTCTGTGGTATACGTCTACGGCAGAAACAAATATTGTGATCTTTGCTGCTCTGTATGGTTTCGCCTCCGGTCCCTTCTTCTCATTGCTGCCGGTGAGTTCTCCACCTGTTTGGATATCCATACGTAAAATTGACAAGGGTGTGCTTCTGTCAGGCATGCGTGGCTCAAATTTCGCCGGTGGAACGAGTAGGCGCCCGTATTGGCATGCTCTTCGCGACCCTGGCCACTGGGGCGCTTGCTGGTACACCCATTGGTGGCGTTTTCATTCGAGACTCTACAGTCCCAAACTTCCGTCATCTGATCCTATACACGGTCTGTCCCTGAATGATCTATTACTCCTGAGAAAGTTTGTTGACCTTCTTATAACAGGGTGTTCTCGGATTAATTGGCTCTGCCTTCTTGATTTTGGCGCGCTTCAAGTGCGATTCGCGCTTACGCGCTGTCGTCTGATTATTCTCTGCACGTTTGGAAACATTCTTTAGACTGATGTGCCAAGACGCACTGCACCATTCCATCTTTTTCTTTCTCTCACGTCTTTCCTTTTCAAATTCTCAACTCCCTTGCATACGCGATCCCGGTCATCGCTCACACTGATTATTATTGGAACAATGTTAAATTTTATTGTTACCCTCATTTCGGAATTGTACTGTACTCTGTCTCTGCATAATTGTATTTATACATTTGTTATTTGCGCTATATCATCATACCTTGCATTGAGCATGATACTATCACGCCATTATCTAGAGGTCCTGCTCAAACTCGGGGTACTATCTACTTACCTTGGTTATTCCGTAAAATTTTCCCTGGAGAGTCAAGAGCTCATGGCATGTAGTTGGCAATCCTGGGACATGGGGCTCGGAGGAAGACGTGTATACAAACGTGAATATCCTTAAATCCCGAGGATATAGTCAATGACTGCTCTTCGACGGAAGTTCAACTTCCGAGCCAGTGAGGCGTTGCTGAGTCTGTGTCTAGACAACTGTCCGATAACTGGAACAAAATAGATTTGCCGCATTGACATCGTTTGGATTTGTCTAAGTGGATAGGGCCCTATCAACAGCCCATCATCATCGCTACCTGCGTACAGTCGTAATTGTAAAGTTCTTTATTTTTTTCCCTTGACCCAATCAAGGCACTACATTTCACTCTCTTCAGATACCTGATACGATAATTCGCATCGGGGATAGATTGCTTCAATGATCCATTTGTCTTGAAGTAGCTTGAAGTCCATGACGATAGTGGCGTGACTGGCCTGACTGAAGCTGACTCTTATAATTAAGCGTACCCACACGATGCACCGAGGCATCAGTTCAGATCAGTTGCCTCCCTATCATTAGGGTACAGTATCATACCTTTGAGCGCTGATACTAGATAGTACATAATGAGTACGGAAGGCGACGACTACGTACCTCGATCAGGGTCCATGACTCATCAGGCATATTATGTCTCGGGATAATGCTTCTACACTCGACCCTTAGTTGTGCTTTATGCTATGCCGAGTGTTAGAACCCAATAGAGCTATTTCGTGTTTATCAAAGCTAGAGAACGCAAAGTTGTAGGAGTTCGACTTGAATGAGGCCCCTGGGATGAAGAATGTTCTCCGACGTCGTAGGTTTCCACGACTGACTCGGCGGTTCACACATAGCCTAGTTAAAGATGGAGCTACTCGGAGGAAAGACCCACCTCTGGGTTCTCTGCTATATTGTGCCAATCCATCGTATTCCCGCGCGAGTCAGAGTCAGACTTGAAAATGGACGAAGACCTTGGAGTTCAAAAGACGCAGACTTGCACTGGCTCATGACGTAGTGAGGTGTGCAAGACGCATCATCGTGTACTTTGAGCGTTGCGATATGAGCAGTATGCTGCAACGACATTGAATTGAAGCGATTGCCTTTGCACGACAGGCGCCGGCGATTCTAATGTAAGTATTTTTGACGATGACCTATTTAAAGAACCCGAAATACGCGTATCCTGTATTTTGCCATTATTTTAAGAAACACGGTAGTCGGGCATGTCTTTTATGGGAAGTCCGATTGGCCAGGTACTTCCAAAAAATATTGGTACCCAAAATACCTTTGACTGACGCGGACTTCTCAAGCTTGTTTCTCGTGGGCTACATACTTCATACTTCCAGCAGCGGCTGCATCTAGCGCATTCAGCAGGCCCGCGGTGCGCGCAGCAGTAGTAGTAGGCATCAAACGTGACAGGAATTGCTGCGCTACTAAACTGACGTTGCATTGGGTTCACAGGATCTACTAGGCTCCTGGCCACGACTAAGTGCTCCAACAGTGCGACTCGTATGGGTGAGTTATAGTTATCGGTGAATTGTGATATGTAAATTAGACATAAACAGGCATGCTCAATCAATGTCAACAAAAAAGCACCTCCCAATTGGCAGGAGTTATTGCGAAGTCTGGCCAACAGCATGTCAACTTCCGCTCGCACTCTGAGCAGGCCTTCTCCCCTGTGCCTGATGCCACGAAAGTGAATACCCCAGACTTGTTCTCCGTACCATCGTGAGTTCGAACGGATTCAAAGGTCCAAGTCGATCCACTTCCATTGCGTTTGTCGTCTGACACCGGAGTAGCAATGTTTAAGCACTCCTATGCATCATGTCAAGGAGCACTGCTTGACAAGTCCTCCATGATCTATTGCGCTTGACATTATGTCCGATACTGCTCCTGATTATCATAGCTGTCGGGAGTCGGAGGATCTGAAAATACTATGTACCGCTATTTGACACTGACTTTGACATTCAAGTATGTATACGCAGGTATTAGTAGTTTGAAGTTTGCGTTGGAACCTCCGCATGAGAAGTGTCATTGTGTCAGTCAAGTATGTGGACCCTCTGCACAATTCATGACCGCAGACCACGCCCTTATGCAACTTCCGACCAATATTGAGCATAAAGTAAATACGGTAAACGCTAATGAAGAACGTCGATGAAACATTGTTACGTGGCGTAAAGCGTTGATCATCTGTCGGCAGTTTGACGACAACGTTCGCACTAGAGAAGCTGAGAATCATTCCAAACCAATTCCGAGTCTTGAAGCTTGAAGTGTAGCGTCCAGAACTCAGTTAGCTGAGAAAGATGACTTCGTTAGTCCCAAACCCCCTCTCTGCAACATCTGAAGATACTCTGGCTCGAAGTTGTGCCACGGAGTTGTTGTGGGCCACATGTCTGACACGTGTTCAACGCAGATAAGTTTTTTTCAGATAGATAGCCATGTATCGTGAAAGAATGCCATGTGAATGCTATGTATTGGTACGAGTACAATGAATGTGTTTTAATGAGAGTGTTACAGGTTAAGTTATGTCCACAATAAGTATCTACTTGTACAAAATCTACTTCTAGTTATAAAAAGTTCAATGACTGGGGACGAGGAAGAACGCTAAGATACCGTCAATGGGATCTGCTGTCGTGGTACCAACCCGGATGTCACCGTTCGACACCTGCGCACATATGATACATAGCTTCATAAAATCGTCGCGTAAATCCGTCGAACTCGGATCCGCTCGTTCCAGGAAACCGTTTCTCACCTGCCTCATCCACTCCATGAAGGCCAGGATTCGTACTTCGGTCCTACCATCCTTTGGTGTAGACAACGGGCCATTACGACAGGAAACACCACCCTCGGAGTCACACAGCATGAGGAGAGAAACCTGGGCCAGGCGGAAGTAAGGCAACAGCGAAGACGCGCTAGCTACGGGACCTCGGTGGTTCGCTTCTTCCTGCCATATTAGGAGCCAATTCTGGAGAGCGTTCTGTAGGACATATGCCGCTTGCGCGTGTTGAGCGGCGTGAGTTGCAGAATCTCCCAAAACGTTCGAATTCGTTGTATTATTGGTATCACTGGGACTGACAGCCGCGGTGGTCGCTTGTGAGGAGGTGGGAGTCCATGTACAAGCGTTCATATGGGAGTAGATGCAGGCGATGAGGACATTGATGAGAAGATATTGGGCAAAAGGGGGAAGATTTGCGGTCAAAGTCGGCGGTTTACACTCGACAAGCGCCGTCAACGTGCTTTGAGCGTTAGCACCGCGGAGACGTGAGGAAGGGGATCCATAATACGATGCAGTGCGAAGGCAATTGACCCAGTCTTGAGCTGAGCGTGCGTTCCATATAGCATCCTCGCAGGGAAGGTAGCCTTCAAAGATGAAATCTGTAGAGGACGTCATATTGAAGAAGATGACTTGTGCGCAATCATGAAGACGCTCAAGACAACACAGTCTAGAATGAGAAATAAATAATTCGACGTCAATGGAATACCTAAAAAAACTTAACGAACGACGCACCTTTTCGCCATTTCACAGTGAGCCCAAGAACGCCAGGCATTCTCTAAAGGCGTATCATCGTAAAATTCGGGAGGGGTCCAAGATTGGACTGTTTCCTGGAGTCGGCTTTGCGTCATCATCTATATTGAAGGACAGTATCATCAGTTATGGCTACCCTGCGTCCCGAATGACGTCCTGCACATACCATCTTGAGCATGCCGTGGTAAACATTGGCTACGGCCCTTTCATGAGGATTTTGGTGAGAGAATCCCATGGTTTGAATCAATGCAAATGCAAGAATGAGATACAACTGCCCGTCGGGATCGTGCGTTCTGGCAGTCTGCAAAATAAGAAATATGGATAAGTATGTCATGTAATTGAGAAAGAAAGACACGTACGTATTCCTTGATGATCTCGTCCCGCGCCGTAGCAAGGACGTGTGCAACAAATTGAGTTGCAGGCTTCGTTCTAACGAAGAGAGCACCGTAGGCTTGCATGACCCGAATCAAAATCCTCGGTTTCCCTTCCTCCTGCCATGTAGCGCTGTGGATGATAGGAAGATGTGGCGAACATGCGGAAAAGAATAGGTACGCTGCAACCTATGGTTAGCTGTCGGTTATTGTACTCCACATGACAAGCCTCACTGTAAACTCGTAATTCGTCCTCAGTAGCTACACTGGTTTGGGTTGGACTCGCCTCTGTCCAAAGAGGAGCTTGGGAGAAATCTGAGGCTGGTTCCGAAGATATTGTTGACGCCGGCGTCGCAGAGACGTTGCTTGAAAAGTCGAAGCCTAAGAAATCGTTATTCGAACCGTTGTTGAAATACGAGGGATTGTTCGAAAATCCGCCGTCTGACGTGTTCAAGCCCGTAGACATCGTGCCATGAGGTGGAACGTTGAACAGGTCAAAGTTGAAAGTATCCAGGTTTTGCATGAAATCCGTCGCAAGTTCATTAAACGCCATATTTTCAGACGCGATTAGGTGGTGTTGAGGGTCGTTCTTGGTTTGAACGGGGCTATTGACACCAAGATGCGCGAAAGCTGCAAGAGCGGCATCGGTAGGAGGTAATAATGATTGAGAAAAGAGGTCGGCAGTAGCATTGAAGTCGTCTCGGGGGCTAGGTGCAGAATCAGATGGCGTATTAATAGAACTGGAGCTTTCCGGTGTGGCGTCTCTCGTACTGGTGCTGGCAAAGGAAGACGTCGTCCCTGCACGCCTTCGTGTGCGAACGACGCCGAGTTTCGCGCGCGACGTACTTGGGTCGTTAGTGAATTCACAAGGTATGTCTCTGGCGGTGCACTTCTGGCAAGGATGCTCCAAGTTGCACTTGACCTTGGCCTTGACGCAAGCTTGGCAGGATTTACGTCGGGATCGTCTATATTGCAACCACATCAGTTCGAGCTGTTAATTAACTAGTGCAGGGACATACTTTTCCCCACACGTCTTCTTGTGCCTGGTCAGCAAGTCGCTCCTTGTAAATTGAAATTCACAGGTCTAAAACAGCAAAGGAATCAGAAACGCAGACGAGGATGCAGAAGGTGTATACCCACCTCGCATCGGTAGGTCCTCTCATTCATGTCTATGCTACTGTCAGCCTTGCGTCTTCAGAGTGCGAACAAGGGCGACTTACGAGACCGTATGTGGCGGTCGAGATGGGTTTTGCGGGTGAAAGTTGCGGGACATATAGAGCATGATTTTTGACGGGGTGGGTCGGTCGGGGTGGCGGTCGAGGTGGAAGGGGTGCAGGGGAGCGGGGAAGTAGAGTCGAAGAGGTCGGAGGACATGGTGTCGGGATGAAGCGAGGACGATACGAGAGACATCTGGGTATTTATGAGGGGTATACGGGGTTGATATAAAGAAGGAGATTATCCCAAGTATAATATGGAAAAGTTGGAGAGATCCAAATCATCGGATGGCCTGCGTCGCATCGAATGTTATCTATGTGTGGCATATCCGAGGGACTTCTCCACCGATATTCTAGCAGATACAAATGGAGAAGGTTACCTGGAGCTCAGATAATTGAACAGACGATTTCCAGAAAATAAACAAGTACGCGAAACAGATTTGATCCTAGATAGACTATCGTCTCCCCGCCATATTCGGCCTTGGATCTCCTGGGAAAACATAAAACTGAAACAGTCACGTGATACATCCCATCTATATATATTCATATTCATTCTATAAATAGTTTCTCAGATCCTCCGCTCTATCCTCTACCGCACACATCGGTATGGAAACCGCCCTCTGCCACATTGCCTCCATGGGCGGACTATGCTCGGTTGTCCCTTGTATCAGGAGATCTCGCCCAATTCCTGATCTCTCTTCCCGGTCTCATATTTATTGGTTCATCACAGCTCAATCTTTGGCTTGGTATGTTCTCTTGGCCTCATTGCAATCAGCACCGTTGCTTCCAGCCATCAGTTGGGTTTACGGGCCCATCCGCATCCGCCTCCATTCATTACTCCTTCGTGCACTCTTCACAACGTCAAACGTCCGTCTCATGTCTCCTTTCACTCTGCATATGCATGCGATGATTCAGCCTCTCGTTCCGCGCTAGTAGTAGTTCCAGCGGTGTCGCTAGGCCTGCCACTTTGACTGATGAAGTAATGTGACTGAGTTGATAGAAATCCCATCATCAGCAGCCGTACTGATATGCACCTCGTTATTATATGTAGCGTCGGTCGCAGGCCACATCATTTGCAATTGTTCAAGGTCGGCTCTTATCAGAGCGCCCCTTCATGGAGTCACAGAGGACTGACGTTAGTGAGTGCGCTGTGCAGTTATGGGCGGTCGCGGGCGGGGCAATGCTATGTATTGTGTACGTGTACTGCGTGGTCGACGGTCATCGACTCATCGACTACAGATACTATCCGTGACTCAATCCTGTGTGCCAACTTACTCGCCGGACCGACCCATCAAGGTAGACCGTACCATCCCAGTATCACCACTGACAATCACTATAGTTCCCGATCTTTTTGAGGTACCAAACCTCATGAGCTGCTATGACCCGTACTTTATGCGGAGGCCGAATTTAAGATTGTGGAAAATCCCTCATGGTAGTTCGTCACTGCCAGCTGGTCGGTCTTACGCGACGGGCTCTGCGTGCCTGGCTGTCGGCTAAGTAGTCGATCTTGAGAGTCAAGTGCTGTAAAGTACCGTGCCTCACTGTGACCCAAGTATGTACTTAGATGAAATCATGAAATTCAATAATCACAGCTCCATACTAAAAAGGAAGGAAGATAGTCTTTGCGGACTTGGTCCGGTCCCCGGCGCCCGACCCCATTCCGCTTAAAAATAGCAACATAATGTTCTATTTTTGCAGACATTATCGATGGCCGTCGAGGGATTGTTCCTGTGCAACCCCGCTGTTTGAGTGCGAACTTCTCTTCATGAAGATCGACGCTCTCTCGAGATGGTGGCTGATCATCGCGAACCTTCCTAAGCTTCTTTTGATAGCCTAATTACTAACCCTAGAATGTCCCTGGCCATTCTAACTCTTGCAAGCCTATTTGCACCGAAGTATTGACACAAGGAAATGGAGACCAGTCGAGCTATTACAATGAAACCCTAGCCCAGGAGTCCAACTCGTACCTAAGTACACCTGCCAGGAGTGCCTTAATGCAAAGGTACCGTCAGAATGCGCGGTCAATTAGAAAGTCATGAACTTCGCCACACGCACCGGTCTTCGTGGAAATTAACCGATGTGACTGATGACTACATTTTTGGTAGCTGCGGAATTTGCGGAGGGTGTATGCAGACGAGGTTGTTCAGCGTCTGATTTATCTTCACGCGGTTTAAACTTTTATCTAAGCGGTTTGAAGCCAGGAACAAAGTGAATTCTTACTGGTCTGGGAACCAGCGTGCCTTATGCGTGATTATCTCTGAGTAGGTATCTGAAAGGTACGCGGACATGCTAAGAGCCGTTATCGAGCTTTCGCGAGGAAGACAAAATATGTGTTTAGCCCCTTTGCATGCCATGACATCAAAGTAACCGCCAAATCCGAGTCAAAACGGTCACGATGATTCATACTCTCAACATTAGAGGCCTGGCCTTAATCATTTTACCCTTGCCACCGTGCGAGGACTGTGCGTTAGTGATATAGCATAATACTTAAATTTTAATGCTTATTACAGGGAAGGCCAATATGCTTCGCATTTAGCGCCCGCTACCTGCGATGTCAAACCGAAGGACCCTGGCCAAAGGACATGACGTCTGTGGCGCATCAGACCCTAACCGAGGACTACATACCACACACCGAAGGACGAAAGGACATAACCTTGATAACGAGTGATCATGACATACATACCACATAAATAACTTCGACGTTCGAAACTTGAAAGTCTAATAACCTCGGACGAGTGCCGTCAGTGGCATGGGTTAACATTGTAGTCACGTCAGTACCTCCATCCATGACATATAGCCAGTAGAGAAGACACAGTCGACTCTGCCTTGACCCATAACCCATACTCTGTAACACCCCATACTCTTCTGCGTCGACCAAATTGCCTGTGCAGGCCCAAATTGCCTTGTGATAACCCATAATCTGTGGAACCCCAGTGCAGACGGACACATATGGGTTATGGCAGAGTCGACTGTACAATATTTTATGGGCTCGATGGTATAGATTTCGCTGCCAGAATTTTTGCTAAGATTTAGGAAAAATTCAGCCTCATGCTCCGGAGAGTTATTATAATTATCTTCTCTACGTCGAAAGAGTTATCCTACCTTAATAACATATTGGTGTATTGGGCTCGCCAGTACTCTGGCGAACGTGCGCGAGTTGAACTTACTTTCTTCCCCAACGCTCACGAGGGATCTCACTGAAACGTCGTCAGCTACTCGAAAATTTCTTTCATCACAAGCAGAGAATTCATTGTGTCCCCTCGAGAATTACAAACTAGAGATGTTTCAAGCCGAGCACAACGCGCAACAGAAGGCAGAAAATATCTATATTGCGATAACAAAGATGCATGCAGTTTAATTAAATAGTTCCATGATGACGATAATAATAATAAGCCCATAAACCTCCCTAGTAATAATTACGAAGAAGTGGTTGTGGAAGTGCTATTGTTCTCTGTAAGAAGAGTAAGTAAGCACCCCCTCATTTCTTCTTTAGTAGTGGCCATGGCCAGGCTTACGCTGATCCGCCTTGATCAAGTCGGCACCCTTCTCCGCAATCATGTAGGTTGGTGCCATGGTGTTGGCAGAAGGAATGATGGGCATGATACTGGCGTCGACGACACGCAAGTTCTTCACACCGTACACCTTGAGGGTGGGGTCGACAACACCTTCGTCGGAGAGCTGACGCATAGCGCAAGTTCCCGAGGCCTGGTAGATGGGGTGAGCGACGGTCTGGATGGCGGTGAGAATGTCGGCGTCGCTCTGGGCCTGGAGACCAGGGAAAGCCTCGCGGATGACAATAGGTGCAAGAGTCTCGGAAAGCATGACCTCGCGGACTTGCTTGAAAGCCCAGATGGCAGCTTGACGATCGGTCTCAGAAGAGAGCCAGTTGGGTTGAACAATCACCTTGTCCTTGGTGGAGTTGGAGGTGAGGGAGACGAAACCTTTGGAGAATGGGTAGAGAAGAACAGCAGCGGGGGCGACGAAGTTTCCGGGTTGAGGGGTGGGGGGTCCTCCTCCGGCCTGTGAAATATCATTAGTGTCATGTCATAGAAATGAAAATGGGAGGGACATACAATGACTTCGAGCTGGATGTGAGGCCAGGTTGGGTCGAGGGCTTCGAGCTGATCACCTCCAGGGATATTGGCGAGGACGTCAGATGGGATACGCTCGTAAGCGCTCATACTGGAGATAGCACCGCTAAGCTCTCCCTGGTTATTCCTCCACTGCATCAAGTACTTCAAGAACAACGTCTGGTTAGCGTTGAACTGGTTGAAGGTGGTGATGTTGTCGGTGACTTCGTAGATAGGGCCGAAGAAGAGATGGTCCCACATGTTTTGGCCGACGGCTTCGTTCTGGACGCGGATGGGAATGTTCTGCGCAGTAAGATCTTTCTTGGGTCCGATACCAGAGACCATGAGAAGCTGAGGGGAACCGAAAGTACCAGCGGAAAGGACGACCTCGCGAGTAGCAGTGGCCTGTTGCAACTTGCCATTCACGTCGGAGTACTCGACACCAGTGACGACCGGGGTAGGGTTAGCAGGAGTGGTGGGAGCAAAGAGGAGACGGGTAGCGAGTGCGCTGGTGATGACCTGGAGATTCTTGCGCTGGGCAGCGACGGCGAGGAAGCTGGCAGAAGAAGAGCTCCTTGTCATGTGCGTGGGGTCGACAGTGAGAGGAAGGTATGCTTGTCCAATGGGGAAGCCGTCATTGATTTCTCCTTCCTGGAGGTTAGGACCCGAGGTGTTGGCCAAGCCTTGGCTGAAGTAGATGGAAATAGGCTCAATGTAACCACCGTATGAAAGTTCGAGGGGACCTCCAGTTGGGTTCTCATACGCCGTAATGTCGAAGACGACTTCTGATTGGTTCTTGAAAGGAGGGGTGAAGTGCGTGCTCTAATGGAGAAGTTTGTGATTAAAGATAATTACTTGTAGCAAGAGCTTATTCAGTGCATACCTTCTTGAAGTAAGGGAAAACGCCTTTCCAGTCCCATCCGGGGTTTCCAAGTTTTGCCCAAGCGTCGTACCCAGCGGCGGCACCACGAGTGTAGGCCATGAAGTTCGTTGAACTAAATAATTATAGTAAGTTTCCTAGTCCCGCGTAGTAGTACAATGGCGTAGACGTACCTCGAGCCACCAAGGACGAACCCACGGGGGTAAGCAATTGTGCGGTTCAGCAAGAACTGCTGTGGCGCAGTAGTATAGTTCCAGTCGACGATGGAACCGCCAGTGACGGTCAAGTCCAGTCCAGGAACGCTATAAAATAGGAGGGAAGGTCAGCGTCGTGGCAGTCGGCGAAGCTAACAGGGTCGACATACGTGACATTGAAGTCAATGCTATCGCTGTGGCCTGCCTCGAGAACAAGCACAGAGATGCTTGGGTCTTCTGTTAGACGAGAGGCGACGACAAGACCGGCAGTACCACCTGTGCCATGCAAAAAAGAAGTTGATGAGTTCTCTCGGTTAATAATGGGGGATGAAGAAGCAAAGAAGCATGATCAGGTGGGGAAGCAGGCACGCACCTCCGACAACGACGTAGTCGAATGAAGAAGAAGCGGCGTTGGTAGCGAGACTAGAACCCGCGACGACGAGACTAGTGGCGACAGTTTTAGAGAGGCGCATCGTTGAGGTACCTTGTTCCGTTCCCCCCAATTCGCAGCTCGATTTATATGTGCGAGGACATATACACTTTTTATTTCCATCAAAAATATGAGACGCCTTTGCTGCCCTTGACTGTGCGAGATGGCAATGGCTATCCAAAAAAAAACGGCGCCACCGAGATTTCCGTACTAGTAACACGGCCCCGGCAGCTTCGGGTCATGTTACTCTGGGTCCAGTCAGGCCCAGTTCACTGACCGGCAACGACTTTATTCTGACAACTCTATGTAAATCTAGTGAGTATGCGTCCGATGGCGATGGTAATATGTACGCTTATGTGAGGTGACCACTAAGTTACCCGACGACAAACTATCACACAGCATTCCAAAATAAGAGTGTCGGGGATCGACGACAGCCACCACACGTTATAATGGGTATGTTACATACGCGATCTACAATCAGAGCCTACCGGAGCCTTGTAAGTTCCTCTCCTTGTAATGCCCGCGTTAATAATCTCTCTTCTATAATTCTCTACTCGAGCTCGGAGTATGGCAAATACTGGGATAGTACCTTGGGGACTCGGGAGCATGAAAATTTCAAAAATTTGGAGGGTTCAAAAGTGTCGACCAGGTGGGGTGACTCAGTCGGCATCATCTATACAGTTACAGAAAGGATTACAGCAATGTGTCATTATGCCATTCCATCATTATTGTTGACGGTCTGAATATATCAAAGGACTGGGATAAGCATCGAAAGTGTCACATCTGCGTTGGTAGGGGCGCTATTAGACACCATACAGTACAGGTATGAAGCAAATTACTTAGAGCGCGTATCACATAATGCACGTTACATGTACTGCATAGCATTTTCTATTACATCGCGGGGAGGTTCCTGTACCGAAACTAGGCTTAGAGGATCCCGCTGCATACCGTTTTAAGTTAGTAAGAGTGGGTCAGGGGACAATGGCCCCTTTGAAGTGCTATTTTAAGGCACACGCGTCATGACTCCCAATTCCCAAATTGTAGTCTCCCAAGCATGGGGAATGCCGACATCAGTGATGAGAACCAAATAAGGGAGAATATTCTGGTACCAAATTAGCGCGCGGCGTGGCAAGGTGTAGTTACGTGCATTGTGTAGAACTCGGTCTCTGCCTTACCCACGAAACTGCGCACCGGTTTCGGGCCACTACGCATCCATTCATCCCGAGCGCAACTATGGAGACTGCTCACTACCTGAAACAAAAGTGTTTGGCTTAAAACCGCGGGAAAGATGGTGGAGAGTTGCACGTCGCAAATCGACCCCGTGAGCAATTCCGAACGGACTTTCCTTCATGATTCATCAAATATAGGGTATTTCACCCACATGCTCAAAATACAACTCGTCGAACATCCTAGAACGTCGAGGAAAGGGCCCACCACCCATAGATAGCCTAGAAATTCCCATGTTAACAACGGACACGCGTCGTATTGTTCATTAGGAGCTTCGGCGCCTAGGTTATTTGGACCTAGCTTCGTTCATTATCGGCACAAGTTTACTCCCCAAGTTTCAAGTTGCGTCGCGAGGTGCATGTGGAACTTCTTAACCGTGTTCATTCAGTTCTCAGTCCCATGCTTTCAAACGACCTAATTATTTGAGAGATGACAACCATACATACACTGTAATTAGTATCGAAACAAGCCTACTTCCTATACCGGCGGTACACGAGGAAGGCACTGGTCAAAGCCGTCGCATAAGTCAGATACTTGACACCAGTAAACACCATCTTGACCTATGCGAAGATGACTTAGTCAGTGCGCCATATAGCAGTAAGGAAGAAAGGATTACCCACCCTAACAAAGAAGTCCCATCTGGTACCGTCGCCCTCGTTGAGCCGGGTAATAGCGGATTGCGCAATTTTCTTCGACAGCTCTCCGGACAATGTCGGGTGCCCTAGAGAAATCTTAGATGGCTTAGAAATGACTAGTTTCTGAGGCCGTGTGAGGATTTTCGTCGTGTTATCGGCGGAGAATGGAGTTTCGAATGGGTTAACTGTTGATAGAGAGTTCAAATGTCAAAGGTCAATCAGTCGACATTTATCGTCAAATATGAGCAACATACTGAGCATCTCTAGAGGTATGTCATTGACGACGGTGACGATACTGTCTACCTCATCTACTACGTATGACCGGTATGGCTCGGCGGCATATATGTAGAAGGCAGAGACTCCGGGTCTTAGAAATAGAACGGATCAGTTTGCGGCGAAACTGAGAGTGAAATGAACGACTTACAGTAGCTTGACCCTATCTACTGCAGCATCGGGCGATGCGACCCGTGAAAGAATGAGGAAAGGCAGTCTACCGTTGGATATCGTGAAGGTAGCACTTCACAATGTTTTTATAAGTTCGAGAACATATAGATAACAAGTCGGAAACTAACCTGCGACCGGCTTCCAAGACCCAGCTGTTGACCTTCTTGACACTGGCATCATTAACAAAGCTAGATAAAGCACCGTTCTCATTACGCAAGGCCGCCCGGGGAGCTGAGGCAGACAGTGCACTCTTAACAGCAACCAAAACGTCGTCATAGATTGCATCGTCAATAAAGGCGATGCTAGGCGCAAAAGGGGATCGACCATTGAACGCCAGCTTTGCGTGGACGAGTGCTTGTCCAGCTGCCTGGGCATTCCCAGTCTCATGGACGTAGGCAATCGCTGGCGCAGAAGCTGGTTCCACAGCCTCAGAAACAGTTACGCTTCCAGAAGGAGAGAAAGTCAGGTTCGTGAGCGAGGCCGTGGTGCCTGAAATGAGCTGGGCGCTTGACTTGTCCAACTTGTTCGAGTCCAGAATGGCGTACGCGGAATGGTCAAGGAAACGAGGCAGCAAGTGAGAAAGAGTGCTGGAAACGCTGGAAAAAGTTGGCTGTACCGCCGCGTTAGCGAGCAATTGCATAAAGATGAGTGGTCCAACTTACCGACAGCAGACATAGATTGCCAGATGCAAGCGACACAATGGCGCTGTTGAGGAGAGAGCTGTACGGGTCTAAGAAACAATATGAAATTCATCTTAAAGCGCTCTAAAAAAAAGTTCACTTACAAGCCCAGTCTGCCTTGACCAAGACTATACCAGAAGGATTGGAACGGTTGGCGACGCGCGCTTTGCGATTTCCAATGACCCCCTTTGAAGCCGAAGAAAATGAATTCCTCGATTTCTCGTAAGCAACAAGCTCAGCAACTTTGCTCTTCGCGAGTTGCAAGGCGGAAGTGAGCTCCAGCAAGACTTCGGCACGGTTCAACCTATCGTCTAAACAGGGAGCTTGTAAGTAAGTAGTATCACGCGAGACTCCCGCACACCAACCTTCAAGAGCGGCATTGGCCAAGAGGTCGGTATTCTTCTGAATGAGGTCTTTGGGCAGTGAATAAGTACTCAAGAAATGTATGCATTGCTAAACTTTTAACAGACCATGAATGCCTTCAATCTGCTTCCTTCTCCAGCCTAATGGGCGCGAGAGGCCAGTATCAAATGCCGCCTTGAGGTTAACGATAGGAGCAGGGAGGTCAGAGAGCTGCTTGTAAGAAGACATGACTGTAGAGTGAAGTCATCCTGACAGCGTTCAGTACACCTTTAGTTAATGAATCGGAATTGACGGTGGGGAAGCGTACTAGTACACGAAATCTACTCTGCGCAGCGCACGTGGTCGCGAGGCTCAAAGACGCCGGCAGTTTCCATTCGGCGTTACAGGACGCGTCACGAAGACGCGCTGGTCTCTGTGCTTAGCCAACACCTCCTATCCAAATTTCGAATCCCTCTGTTTATTGTCATGATCTTACAACCTATGCTCTCTCTCCAGTGCCATCCAGCTGTATTCTCCTGCGAGCAGAACAGCTAGATACCTATGCTGCTCTTAAACAAGTCCGCATCCGGAGGTACCACTCAGTACTCCGATGCGAAGGAAGCCACAGCGTCTCCTACATATACACTGGAAGCACAGTTATGGTCTAGACAAGCACTGCATACGCTTCAGACTTTCTGTAAGTTTTTGAAAGGTTTATTCTATGCATAATCGACGCTGATGAACATCTTTCAGCCTTTTGCCAACGATACCAGACGTTTTGTTCATGCCCTCAAACGAGAATTCGGCCGCCTCGGGCCTCAGTCCATTGCCTTCTGGACCTGATTTGATACCTCGTTTCATCGACTTACGCGCTCGCAACGATGCTCAGCGTGTCTGTATCAGCTATCCCGCTCCCGGGACATCCAAGTACATCGATATTACCTTTGAAGACTTCGGTCGTGCAGTGAACAACGCAGCTTGGGAATTCAATGAGAAGATCGGCGCCAGGCGTTCCTCTTCAGAGCCAACCAAAGTTGTTGGTATTCTCGCTCGCAGGTATGTTTTATGGATTTTTCTATCTCAGTTTCAGACGTCTAAAGTTTTCCAAAGTGGTGCTGCGTACATGGTGTCCATATATGCGCTTCACAAGATCGGCATTGCCCCACTTCTCATCTCGCCTCGTAATAGCCGGGAGGCTATTGTAAACCTGTTACGCCTAACGAACTCCTCTGCTGTCATCACCGACTCTTTCAACAAAGCGGAAGCAGAGGCTTGTGCGGCCGAGTTAGGCTCCATCCCAGTCCACGATATCGCCCCATTACCCACTCAGGGTGCACCTGTTTCCGAACCATTCCCTTACGATCTCAAGTGGGATGAAGAATGTGACAAACCATTCATCATTCTACATACTAGCGGTTCGACAGGACTTCCTAAACCAGTTGCATGGAATAGTCATTTCGTTTTCCATCAAGGCTTCTATCCTCCAGAATTCGTTGCCAAATATTCAGGATCATCCGTCTTAGCTACTCTGCCCCTATTCCATGGGTCCGGTGTCGCGCTCACCCGCGCCTCGCTCATCTGGCTCGGATGGAAAGTCGTCTTCCCAGACTCTTCAAAGCCTGTCACTGCATCTTACCTGGTCGATATTTGCAAAAGTCCTAATGCTCCCGATGTTGTCATTGGTGCACCCTCCGTTATCGAAGAAGTATCAGCTCTGGAAGGAGGCATGGAAGTGATGCGTGGCCGTCGATTTTGGTTCTTTGTCGGTGCTCCTGTTCCTCCTCACCTCGGTGATTTCCTCGTTAAGGAAAAGATCCATTTCCTGTCTATGCTGGGATCCACCGAAATTGGGCAAATGAACGTTTTGGAGCCGGCTGACAGAGCACCCGAGGATTGGCAGTATCACCAGCTCAGGCCAGACTTAGACATAGTTCTCGAGCCTCGAGGAGCGGAGCCAGGGTCCGGCCCCTTCGAACTCATTATCCTCGCAAAGGATGGTTGGAAACCCGGAACCATCAACGTCAACATCAATGGTACTGAAGGGTATTCGACCTCTGACTTGTATCAGAAACATCCTACCCACCCTCGCTTATTCAAGCACTGCGGACGTGCTGACGATGTTATCGTTCTTGCCAATGGAGAAAAGACGCTTTCCCGCCCTATAGAAGTCCCGGTGGAGGCCCATCCTGCTGTCGCTGCCGCCGTTGTATTCGGGACTGGTCGAACACAGAATGGAATACTTGTTGAGCCCGCAGCAAAACATCTTTTCGATCCTAAGGATGAAGCCGCATTGATCGCTTTCCGTAACGAGATCTGGCCTGCGGTACAGAAAGCAAACGAATCCAGCCCATCGCATTCACAGATCTGGAAGGAAATGATTCTAGTCACTTCCCCGGATAAGCTTCTTCCTCGCACCGACAAGGGTAGTGTTCGCCGAAAGCCCGCCATCCAACTGTATGCTCCTGAGATCGACGAACTATACCTCACCGTGGAGTCCTTCTCTTCGAGCAAAAGTCTACCCAAAACTTTGGACGAGGAAAATTTGACGCCTTTCTTCCAGACAGTTATCAACGAGGCTCTGAACAAGCCAATCGGCCCTGATGACGATGTCTTTGGCTTAGGCATGGACTCTCTCAAAGCAATCTTCGTCCGAAACTCTTTGCTTTCTTCGCTGCGCGGCGACGAGAGGACGGCTGGTCTCGTATCCGAAGTTCCCCAAAACTTTGTCTTCATCTTCACCACCCCCCGATCTATGGCCAGCGCGACGGCCACTCTGTTCCAGACTGGTCGTGTCACTGCCGAAGACGATGAAGCAACGCACGCGAAGACCATCAACGATATGGTTGAGAAATATACCGCCACCTTCCCTACTCACGTTTCTCAAAACGTGTCAGACAACGAGGCCGGTGAAGTCGTTATCTTGACTGGCTCGACAGGCTCGCTAGGAACCTTCATCCTTGATTCTCTCCTGCACAATTCGAAAGTTTCGAAGGTCATCTGCTTCAACAGACGAGGCTCTTCCCCTACTTTACAACGTCAGAAGGCATCCTTTGCTGAGCGCAAGCTCGACGACTCGCTGCTGTCGAACGAGCGCGTCGCGTTCTACGACGTGGAGATTAACGCTCCATTCTTCGGACTTGCGGAAGATGTCTTCAAGGTCATCCACAACACTGTCACTCTCGTCATTCACAACGCATGGGCTCTCAACTTCAATTGGCAACTGGCTACCTTTGAAAATGTGCACATAGCTGGTTTGAGGAATATCGTCGATTTCGCCTTGACTTCCCCGCGATCCACCCCTCCTCGAGTCGCATTCACTTCATCCATCGCCTCTGCGGGTGCTTACACTTCTGGACCCGTCCCAGAAACACCTATTGACGACCCTTCCATCTGCTTGACGCAAGGTTATGCCCGCAGTAAATTCGTTGGAGAGCGCATCCTTGCCATTGCAGCTGAGAAGACTGGCCTGAAGACGCTCTCTTTCCGTATCGGTCAAATTTCTGGCGACAACAAACACGGTATCTGGAATGCGACTGACCACGTCCCAGTTCTCTTCCGAGGCTGCCAGGAGCTAGGAACGATTCCTCGTGACTGGCTTCCTGTTGTCCCTTGGATTCCTGTCGACGATGTGGCTCATACCATCGTAGACGTTGTGCTTGACCGCGAGCGTGGCGCTGGAACCTTCCATGTTTCTAACCCTCAACCGGCACCATGGGCTGATCTCATGCCTGTCGTCAAGGATCTCTTGCAGACCAGCAAGCCATTGGAGGTCGTGACGATGAAGGAATGGGTGGACCAATTGAAGAACTCGAATCAATCTGCGGAGGAGAACCCGGCCATCAAGCTCACTGCCTTCTTCGAGAACAACATGGCCGGGAAGGGTATTCGGTGCAGGTTGGCTCTCGACAAGACCAAGACCGTTTCGCCTTCCTTGGCCAGCGTGAAGCCCGTCGACGAAACCGCGTTGCGCCTTTTCATCAACTACTGGAAGAGTATCGGATTTTTGCACTAGAGGGTGGCGGTGTTGGTGTTTCAAGTAAAGTGTCGTAAAGATCAAAATGTGTAGCATATATGTAAAATGTAAAATCTGGCAGATAAATGACAATGTTCTCGTCTCTTGTGTATAATCGCCTATTTGTTAAATCGTTTCTCTTTTAAGTCCTTGTCGGTGTCAGACCTTTCAAACCTATTAAGTAACGAGAGGAATGTGTTAACCACACAGGGTAGGGAATTGAATCCTGAATCCTGATGCACGAGGCCTGAGCGGTGCAATGAACCCCGCGTCAATTTAGTGAATTCAGTGGGATAACATGTACAGGTAAAAGTTTATAGGGAAAACTTCGCGTACCAGCACTGTCCGAATTACTGGTGAGCAGTGGCGCACGCGTATTGCAGTGCTTTATGAGCTATACATTTGAGTCAATAAAAGGGCGTGTTAATTCGTACACAGCCAATGCATAGAAATTCACAAGTCAGATCTAAAAGTTGAGACTGGATATTGGGTTTATTTACAATGATGATATACGCATACATGTTTGATCAAAACGTATCTATACGACTTTCTTCACAACATATTCGTTTGCCTCCTTTTTTAACCCTGAACTAAGAAACCATCGAAATAAGCCTCGACTTCTTTCCACGCGTCCACACCGACGCCTCTGGTCTTTAGACCGACATGGCCATCGGGCCGTGCGACGACGACGGCACCGACTTTGGCGTCCACACCCCACTTTTGGTGCAAGGGATGTTCGAAGACCAGACCTGCCTCTGGTGCGGTATGGCGGTAAGGCGAAACGACGGGTATGTCGTCGCAGTAAACGTTAGCGGGCTGTAGGATGCGAGACTTGATGGGTGTCGCGGCGGAGGAAGCGGAAGAGGGATAGAGGAGTGACATGAGCGTGTCTTGGATCGTACTCTCCGAGATGGTGTTAGTGACGGCAACGGACACACGGAAAAGGGAGTGTGGCGGGGCGATGTGAGCGGCTGTGATCTGTGGGATGTCGTGGTAGTCGTACGAGTAGAGGACACGGCCTTCAGGGAATGGCGATGAATCTTGAGCTTGAGCCCCGTTCGCTGTACAGAAAGCAGCACTGGTGTCTGGAATACGAAGCGCGGGCATTCTCCTGGCCTTGGGCTTTTCCTCGACGTTGATATCCTTCCCGTACTTGCCAAAAATGGAGCCGATCGAAGAAGACTTGACATACTCGTCAATACTCCTAAGTTGTTCGAGGCGTTCAGGATCGGCGTTCAAATCACCCAAGAGGATGTAGATGGTGAATCGACCATCAAACTGGGGAAGAATGGGGACGGGAACGGAGTCAGAAATGCGGGTGACGACTGCGGGGCGAGTCCTCGACCCGATGGCGACGCCCGGTTGGCCAATGGTCATCGAGTCGAGCTTGTTGTCTGGGGTTACAGTGATCGTGCTTGGACTGTAGACAATCGAGGCGCCTGCTTGGTACTGTACCAAGAATTTAGTTTTCGTTCAACGCGTCCAAGATCGAAAAACGTACAGCATAGTTTGCGGCTTGGAACATCTGCAGCTTTTTTAGCCATGCAGCAGTCTCCTCCGAGGCGAAGTTGTCGATGTTTTGCTTCTCAAGGTCAGCATAGATAGTGACCAGCTGCCTGTCCATGTCAATAAGCTCTTTGGCTACCGAGTGTCGTTCCGAGGCATAAGTGGAGAGGATTGAAGGCTGCGCTTCACCCCTGAGCACCAAGCCAAGCTTCCAAGCCAGGTTCTGACCTTCGAGGAGAGCAGTGTTGAGTCCAAGTCCAGCTGCAGATTCGCAGTGAGTACTTTGAAAGGTAAAGAATACTTTGGTTTACTGACCTCGAGGGCTGTGAGTATGGCATGCATCACCGACGAAAAATATCCTATCCTGGATGCTGTATTGATTGATAATTCTTTGACCAACTAGAAATTTGAGTCAGGTACTTTGTAACGCGACAGAACGACCGTACTTACCATCATAGATAGACCACCAATTTACTTCGTCCCACTCGACTTTAAAAGGATGGAAAATGTCTTTGATGAGCCGGGTCGCCTCCTCCTCAGTGGTTTCCTCTTTTGATTTTTCCACTTGAATGTCGAACCGAGCCGCTGGCTTTCCGTTGATAGGCTCTCGCGGAATGACGAGCACGATGCCTTTTGTGGAACGAACGATACTGTGACGACAAGCAGCTTAATCAAATGATAATAAACGATGCCGATGATTAAAGCCCACCACAAGCGTTCCAAATCAGGGTGGTCAGACTTGAGACCAACAGCGTCCAGGACACACCAGGTCACTGGTAAGGAGGCACCTTCCAACTTCACACCAAATTCCTTGCCTGCCCAACGCCGGACAGAAGAACGCGCACCATCGCATCCGATGAGATACTTGGTCTTGATGACCCTTTCCTCGCTGGTCTTGGCGTTGGCCAATTTGACGGTGCTGAGCCCGTCTTGCGAATCGGGAGAGGGCAACTCCATAGAGCTAAAACCCCAATTCCATTGAACGTTGAACCCATCTTTACAGTGACTCTCTAAATCGTGAATAAGGACTTGCTCGATGAGACCTTGACGAACGGCCAGCGAGTAATCCTTGTCGAAGTCCAAGAACTCAGGGTAGAACCGCGCGAACGCGGTCCTCTGGGTTCTAGTTTCTGAGATCTCCCAGAAGGTCCGACCGTACAACTTCTTTCCCATGTGCTCGAGCTGCTCGATAGGTGCCCCAAGACTCTGCATTACTTCCATACATCTGTAAAAATAAGGGAATCGGGTGGGTAAACCATTCCAGAGAAAGATACCATCAGTGCGTACCTGCACTGGAAAGCGTCAGAACGACCATATTCGTGTGCTTTATGGTCCCCGATGTCGATAACGAGAGGTTTATGACCCATTCGTGCAAGAATGGTGGCGGTCATCAGACCGGCAGGGCCTGGATATTGATAGGGGAACCTTGGTTAACGACTGGGCGATGTAGAATTAGGAAATAATCGTTACCGGCGCCAACGATGACGACCTCGAAGATTTCTTGGGCTGAAGACATTGTCGATATGGACGTGGCACGGCGATATAGTCAAATAGGATCCGCATAATTGAAGGTCCTTATTAAAAAAAGCTGGCTGAGTTGTAATGAGCGGGAGGAGAGAAGGAGAACGTGCCACCACCACCTACTACTCCGTCAAAGTCCAAACACTATCGGATCCTGTTGACCCGTGTTTAGCTTCCTTCCTATCCAGCCACGCCCTCGACCTCCAATCCCTCTTACCCTGCACTCACGGAGAATATGGTGGTGCACCGCCCCCCATTACTCGTCTTTCCAACTAAAAAATCTAAAATGTGTATCAATAATCTGCTCTTCACACCCCGTCAAGCACCATGGTCTTCCGTCGCCCTCACTTGAACCTCGGCTACACCCCTGACGATCCAGAGGGTGTGGATGGTCTCCCTGAGCTTATTGAATTCAACGCGAAACACAACCCAGACGGTGTTTTCTGTCTTCAGACGCGGGCTGGAGAAGGATCGACCCCATGCCAAATTACATTTCGCGAGTTGCAATCGGCTGTGGAACGGTGCAGTGCGTGGTTAGTTGCGTCTGGAAGTACGGAGGGACGCAAGGAGGGTGAAAAGTATCCGGCGCCTGTTGGTATCTTGCTCGGAAGTGACATCACCATCTACATCTACATTGCTGCATTGTTGCGTCTCGGCACTCCAGTATGTATTCTACTTGCCTTCATCCATTCATCTCCTCACCGCTCTTTAGGTTCTCTGTCTTTCTGCTAGACTCACCCCCGTCGCCATTGCACATCTCCTCAAGGCCACTTCAGCCGCAACAATCCTGGTCAATAACCAAGTCGCTCGCTTGTCCAAAGAAACCAGTGAATTGCTTTCGGAGGACCCAGAATATGTCGCCGCAGAAAAGAAAGTCGCCTTTGTGGAAGCATTGGGATATGAGGATTTCTTGAACCATGAGCATCCCGATCTGCTACACTTGACCCAGATCCCTCCTGCGTATATTCATAAGGAGCGCCATGAACTTGGAGCGGTTATCATGCACTCGTCCGGAACGACTGGTCTTCCCAAACCCATCTACCATGCCCCTTCGTATTTGCTGGTATACGCAGCATGCCATAACATGCCAGAGCAAGAAGAACCATTTGCATTTAACGTGTCCACGCTGCCGCTGTATCATGTCGGTTGACTTCTTTCATGAATCGTCGCAATATGACTCACTTTCACTCTTACAACAGGGCTTTGGTCTTCTTGCGCCTTCTTTAGCACTTTCCATCGGAATGCCATGCGTGCTGCCTCCTGCTTCTACAATTCCAACCGCTCGCTCTACTCTCGCTGCCCTCTCTTCCGTCAAAGCTCGCTATATGATGTCTGTTCCATCCATTTTAGAAGACATGTTGATCATGAAGGAGTTGAACTCGCTACCCGTCCTTCAAACGCTGGATTTCATTGCTATCGGAGGCGCGCCAATGAAAGAGCACATTGGAGCAGAACTTGTGGCAAACGGCGTGAATTTACTCAACCACTGGGGTATGTTGTCAGATTGACTTGTATGATCATTGTCACTCATTAATTTTTCATAGGAGCGACCGAAATTGGAGCGATTGCTCTTATCCAACCTGTCCCAGCCGACTATGATTGGCATTACCTGTTGCCTCGTACCGACATTGGCCTTGAATTTGAACTCATAGATGCCCCTACTCGATCTTACAGGCTTATCGGCCACCCTCAGGGCTGGAGTGGACCTTTCTACGTTCAAGATTCGCTCGAGATGCACCCAACGGCGAAGACAGTTCAAGTCCGTATTCGGGGCCGAACAGACGATCTTATTGTCCTTGCCACGGGGGAGAAGCTTCGCCCCACTACTCTTGAGAAGGCTGCATCAGAATTCCCCGCAGTAAAGGATGCGTTGGCATTTGGCGATGGCCGAGCGTCTTTGGGTCTATTGGTCGAAGTCACCGAGGCAAATGAGAAGGAGTATCCTCCCACCGAAGAGGGCAAAGCTAAATTCCTCGAGGCTTTCCAACCGTATGTTGAGCGTGGCAATGAGTCAACGGACTCTCATGGCAAGATCTCAATGGACATGATCATTCTCACTTACTCGTCGGTGAAACCTTTGCTTCGCACCGACAAGGGCAGTTTGGCGCGGAAGGCCAATTATGCGGCATTCGAAGAGGAGATTAGAGTGTGTTATGAGAAGGCCGAACTCGCTACCTCCAATGCCGATCCCCTTCCTGTTCCAAAAGATCAGGAAGGAGAGCAGGACCTACGCAAGACTCTTCGGGAGTTCATCTTGTCCGCCACTCATAACAAGGCCGACTTCCTTTCCTTGCCCGATGGAGACCAGACCGATTTCTTCGAAGTCGGTTTGGACAGTCTTCAAGCCACACGTCTGCGGGCTGCTATCCAGAATGCCCTCAAGGCCACTTCTCTGGATATAGACGATGTTGCGAAGCAGCTTCCACTCGACTTTGTATTTCAAAACTCTTCCGTCGACAAGTTGGTCAGTGCATTGACGAATATCATGCTTGGTCATGATGCTCCTGGCAACGAGTCGCAGCCTGTCGATAGGGAGAGTAGGAGAGTAAAGGCCATGCTTGAGATGGTCGACCGTTACGTCGATGAAATCAAGGCATTCGGTGATTCGCTTCCTTCCAGTGCTGAATGCTCCCATGCACCTCTTGTCAACGGCCATTCCAAGATATCTCCCGAGAATGTGGTTCTCCTCACTGGGTCGACTGGTAGCTTAGGATGCATGCTCTTGTCGCGCTTCGTCGCGGATTCGACCATCAGCAAAGTGTATTGTCTCAATCGACCACGCGATGGCTGTGCGCGTCAGTACCAGTTGACCATGATGCAGAAAAGAGGGGTAGTCGTGGAAGACAGCGACAAAGCATGGCAGAAGGTCGTATTTCTCAATTCGACTACTAGCCAAGCTAACCTTGGTTTGGATGCTGAGCAATACGAAGAGGTGAGCCGTTCATGTCTTTTCTCTCCACTTCTTTGCCTGATGTTTTTTCTTTGTTTGTAGCTGCAATCTGTCACCCATATCATCCACAACGCTTGGCCAGTCGACTTTAACCGCAATCTTTCCTCATTGGAGACTCAAGTGAAAGTACTTTCCAATCTCGTTCGACTCGCCCTGCGCGGTGCTTCCAAGAGTCGCTGCTGCCCTGCATATCCAAGTCAGGTTCCACCCAAGAGGATATTGTTTGCGTCTTCCATCGCAGTCGTTGGACGATACCCTATCGTCAATCCTTCCGGTCCTGGAGATGTACCGGAGGTCGAGCTTGACCCTCGATGCACTGACGATTTTGGCTATCCCGAGGCCAAGTGGGTTTGTGAAGAGATTCTTTTGAAGGCCAACGAGCTCTTTAAGCAAACAGCAAGCGACTCTGAGCCATCGTCGAGCTCTGCATTGCTTCGTGCATCCTCTGTTCGGATAGGCCAGATGACTGGCCCCGAAGGTTCTGGAGCGTGGAACGAGACAGAACACTTCCCCATCATCGTCAGGACGTCGAAGATGGTCAAGGCTCTGCCGCAAGTCGAAGGGGTGAGTGCTTTTTGGTCTTTTCTTTTGAAAATTCAATCTAACATGGATATGATTTATAGTCTTTATCCTGGATGCCAGTCAATCGTGCAGCTGCAGTCGTCTCAGAGCTTCTATTCTCCACCGGTTTCCAACCTATCTACCACATGGAAAACCCTTCTCGCCAATCTTGGCAAGGCATCCTTGACAGTCTCTCGACGATCCTCGGCTCTCCAGAAGACGGTCCGTTACCCACTATCCCTTTCACGAAATGGCTGGCCCGCGTGAAGGCGTTCGGAGAGGATCAAGAACAGAATAAAGCCCTCAAAGTCATGCACTTCCTCGAACACGACTTCATTCGTATGGCCTCTGGCGACGTGATCTTGAGGACCGCCAATGCCAAGTTAGACTCGCCAACGATGGTGAAGAGCACGTCGTTGGACAAGAAGCATCTAGAAGAGTATTGTGATTATTGGAGAAGACAAGGATTTTTGTTGTAATCATCTCGGATGTTGTATAGAATGTATGTAAATGTAAATAGATATAAAATCGTCGTTTTGTTCAAGGCGGACCGGTCTGGCGTATCATATTTTCACAAATTGGGTCTTTATCGATTATCCTTATTTCACTCACTACCACTTTAGATACGTGCTTAAGATCTAGTGTATGCGTTTTCTCGTATCAATCATGATTAATTGATTCATGTGTTTGATAATCTCAATGCACACGTTGATAAACCCGATTTGTTCATTATTTTCCAGATTTCCTGCTATACCTAAAGCTCCAGCATAGTAAAATAATGTAGCCTGTAAAGAAAATCGAATGCAGGTACTATCAAAACGAAAAGCAAAGTTGAAATAAGACGCTTGTAATACGCGCGCCTACCTTTTCTGATATCTTGTCTTCTCCTGCAATGCAAGCTTTTTTTGCTTGCTATTCCGGAGTTCCGGGAGGGTCGCTGGATGCAAGAGAAGCACAACCACCCATAATCCGATGGACGAGGCTGTAAGATGCCTTTATCGTCGACGAAGAAGCCAAGCCCCACAACTTTCCCGGGTACTCCTATTCTCAGAGATGTGCAATGCAGCGCGTATAAGACCTGATGCCCAATGAAGGGCTAGAGGGTGTACCTTCATTTGATTCCACTATGTCTCTCGCTGGAAAAGTCGCTATTGTTACTGGCTCTTCGCGATCCATCGGTGCTGAAATCGCAAAAGACCTCGCAAAAGAGGGCGCCAACGTTGTGGTGAACTACGCAGGCAATGTTGCAGCTGCAAATGAAGTTGTTGCAGAAATCAACTCCAAGGGTGCAGGCAGGGCTTTCCCTGTCCAGGCCGATGTCTCTTCTATCGCTGGATCGGAAGCACTCCTTACAGCCACTTTGAAAGAATTCGGCCGCATCGATATTCTCGTCCTCAACGCCGGCATCATGGGTAGCAAAGTCATCGCAGACGTCGACGAGGCATTCTACGATGCCCACTTCAACCTTAACGTCAAGGGCCCATTATTCCTCGTCAAAGCCGCCGCACCCCTCCTCCCCGAAGGTTCGTTTTTCACTCTTGCGGCGCTAATTTGCAGAGGACATGTTCATTGACGCATTGTCGATTTATCAGGTGGCCGCGTCATTTTCATCTCCACCACCCTTACCAATGCCATGAGCGTCTTGCCCAACGCTGTCGTCTACGTCGCGAGCAAGGGTGCTATCGAGCAAGCCGCTCGTTCTCTGGCCAAGGATCTCGGTGCAAGAGGAATCACCGTCAACTGCGTCTCCCCTGGTCCCACCGACACCCCTCTCTTCCGCGCAGGCAAACCCGAAGGCGTCATCAACTTCATTGCTGGTCTTCACCCTTCCAAGCGCCTGGGTACCCCACAGGAGATTGCCCCAGCCGTCACTTTCCTCGCCAGCCCAGCAGGAGCGTGGGTCAATGGTCAAAACATCCGTGTCAACGGCGTAAGTACAGTTGTTGATTATCACCTTATATCGCTCTCTAATCGATTTCTCTCCAGGGATTCTCCGTTTAAGTACACTCCGTTGTCGTGTTCAACAGAAATGATCTCCTTGCATTGTCCTAGTAGAAAAGCCGCATTGTATTCATTAGTTTTTCAACAAACCATTTTCATCTCAAAGCATCCAGTTTGACTGTTTGAGCTTCAAGTTCAATCATTTGAGTCTCTGATAATTAGTTCTGTACACCAGCGGAACAGCGGAAAGCCATAGCAAGGTCACCGCCCTTCGTTGACATGTATGCCGTTCTTGTTTTGTCGAGTGACGTGATTCCTGGCATTACTTGCAAGCAGAGAGAGAGAGAGCTTTCGTCTAATCATCTTGATAGGAATCGCGTGCGTTTTCGGACGTCTTACATTGGCAAATCTGTACGAAGTCAAATATTCAAGATGGGGTGGAAGTAGTAGCAAGTTGCTAGCTAAGAGCCACTGGCAGAAGGTTGAAATCCTGACGGATAGGTTATGATCCGTTTTCTCACGCTTGTAGGCTGCATGGAGGTGATTCTCCTCCTTTTGTTATTCAATCCACACACTAGGTCAGAACCCGACATTCTTATAGTTACGCCTTGTTGAAAGTAAGATGGTTTGACGAGAATCTGGCTGATTAAAGCCAACCGTTTGATGAATCATGAAGGAAGGAAGGGTACGGTTGAACCTGCTACTGCGGACTGGCAGCAGGGTAATCAATGTCTATAGCGCATTGTACCATATATACGATAGCATCTAATCCTAATTGTGCATGACGAGCATAGGATATCTTTCTAAATTGGCTTCCTTGACGTTCGATAATTACACATCAAGAAGTAGCCCCACTAGACGGTAGACCGCCTCAGTTTGCGCATGAATGCGAGGAAATGGACCGGCAGCCTTGATGACAGTAGTATGCAATAAGCGTCGCACGAAATTAAAAGACCTACCTCATAAGATTGCATCGTGTCCAATAAGCAGACTGAACATTTCGGAACTCGAGGAAATCAAAGAACAACGTCTACTATTTCTTCAGTCGTTCAAATTCGTTTGAGTCCCATTAATCGAATTTCCATTCGACACACCACATGCGAGGAGTCCAGTTGAACAAGAACAAGAATAGAGGCTCTCTGGACCAAAATATCGCATCCAAGTCGCCAATTTCTAGACCAACCAGCCACATGGAGCAAGGAGTGTTGTGCCGGTATGGATTGTTACGAATCTGGATGGACGAACAACGTCGTTGTAATAGTTCGAGCTGCACTGAATTTTCAAAACAAAAAAAAAATGCGAGTGCTTGTCGGCTGCGAAGAAGTAGTGCATAAGGGAAGACCAAGAGGGACCAAAAACAGCAGATGAACCCAAACATTTGATCAAAGAAATACTGTAGTAAGTTCATGGTTCATGTAGTATTCCAACCGAAGTCCTCGACTCTCCAATCGACGAGGTGAAAGCTTGAGCCATGAAAAAACTGCAACCCTCCATGTGTTGAGGAAGGCGTCGAGCGTCGCTTACAATGGCATTGGTATGGCGGTGGTTAGTGTTAATGTTGATTCTTGAAAGTGCTGTCTATGACGCGCCTCTGGTACTCACAGAGCCAAACAAATTCTGATTTCGTCCGTCGACGTCCGACGTCGTTCAAACGTTCATGGTCAGTTCCTGCTTGGTTCAACTTCGTTGCTCGAGATTCAGCTTATCGTATCGTTTCTACTCCAGAGAAAACGTTCAAGACAACAACCATCGCTCAGTTCGGACAATATTCACGCATAATAACCATTGCATTGTTCCAGGAAAAGAAAGTTAAATAAGTACATGACGGTTCTAAAACGTAAGAATGCGTGCGAGTATCGACGATACCAGAGAAGGCCGGTAGAAGGATGAAAGAGAAGAAAAAGAAAATCTAGTAAGCCTAAAAAATACAGTTATCCGCATACAAAGCGCGATTTTGTTATACAGATGCAGATAGGTATTCACATCCTTCTGCTATACAACGCGATACTTCTTTAACCTGGAAAGAAGAATGTAAGTCATATGCATCTTGCAAGTGGAAATAGTGAGAACTTACATTAGCTGCGGCGAAAGGTTCGAAATGGTTCCCAGGAATATCCCACGACTTGATTGGTGCCTTCAACAATGTCTCCCACTCGGCGATGACCTGGCGCTTGTCGCTACGATCTGCCAGCCATGTTGGGACGGAAGCTCCATCAATCTTCACACCGTCTCTCGAGCGCAGAATGGCGACCTTGGGAAGAGGACCAGATGAAGCATTAACGTCATACTGTCCGAGCATCTGCGCGTTGAGCCTGAACTGCCTCTTGATGAGTTGAGAAATCTCGGACTTCGACGACGACGAAGTCGAGGAGACGACACTCTCGATCAATGCTTCGGAAAGGGGGACATGGTTGACGGGGCAGGGAGAGTCGATCAGGAGCACACCAGACACTGAGACACCTTCAGAGAGGAGTTGCTTTGCAGCTTCGAACGCGACTACTCCTCCAAAGGACCAACCTATACACATGAAAGAAAATCAGCTATGGAATTAGAGAATGCAAAGCATATTGCTTACCTCCCAAGATTAGCGGGCCGGATGACGACTTTCGCACCAAGGATGCGTACTCGGTAGCCATCGACTTCAAGCCAGTCCACTCCTCCTTCGCCGAGAACTTGGGGTTGTAGAGACCCCAAACGTTACGATCAAGAGGCGACAAAGATTGGTAGTAGTTTACCAAGCCACTGCCATCGTGAATCAAGAACAGAGACGGTTTGGAGCTAGGAGAGCGCTGCAGAGGAACAGGAAGGGAACCAAGGGACGACATGAACGCTGCAACTCGAGGTGAATCAAAAGCGGATGTGCTGGAAGCGGGCTGTTCGGTTTTCACCACAGCCTTCTTGCTATGTCGAAGCCCGTCGATGAAGTCTTCAACGGCGCGCATCGTCGTGTGCAAGGTGAAAAGATTCTGAGGAAGCTCCAGCGAGAGCTCGCTCGAGAGGGCATGTAGTGCTTCAATCGAAGTAAGAGAATCCAGTCCAAGAGCTTCGAGGTCGGCGTCATCCTTGATATCGTCCACCTGTCCACCGAGAACAGAAGCCATGATTCCTTTCACGTCCACGTCAGCATCGTCGTCAGCCACCGCACTGGCTACCTGAGTGGCATCAGGATCGACACAGCTGGATCCGGTGGACTCTGGTAAACGAGATTCGACAAGTAGGGCACCCGATGGTTGCTTCTCGGCGACGTGGGCGATGATCTCGGCAGGAGTGTGGAAGGAAGAGAGTGTGTAAGCGTCGAGGTTGCTCTCCGGGAAAGACTGCTGAAGTTTGCCGAAGATTTCGATGCTCATGAGTGAATCAACACCTAGAGCTACGAGATCGGCCGACAACTTGAGGGACGAAGGGGAGATATCGCAGGTTTCGGCAATGATGGAGAGAATCTTGGAGCGAATAACGTCTTCGCTCTGCAGAGGAACCGATGCTGTCTTCGGAGCGTTACGGGCAACAGGAGCAGACGCCGCTCTCGTTGGTGCGGGAGTGCTGGCCGTATGTTTTGGAATGGCCTTCTCCGCAACACGTACAGATGGTCCTCCGAGAATGCGCTTGAAACTAGCAAGGCGGACCTTGCGGAAATGCATCCTCTTGAAGTGCGTCAGGAGGACCTGAGGGGAATCCAAGGTAAAGGCCCATGCTTCCGCAATGACGACAGATTCTTCAGGCACCCACGCATTACGCACGTAGACGCCAAGGGGCTTGTCGAGGTCGACCGCACCAGGGATGACTTTGACTGAATCAACCTGGCTGCAAATATAGGCGTCGCCCGTGTTGCCTTGCTTATTCGCTACGAACCCTGCGACGTGAAGCATGGTATCCATCCAAACAGGATGGTGCACGAACTTGCCGGGGGTGAGTTGATGGGGAATCTGGACGAGAGCGTAAGCTTCATGGCCATTGGGATGGATGGTTATGGACTTGATGGAGTGGTACTTCTTCGAGTAGTCGACGACCGCAGGGAAAATGAGCTCGTAGACAGTGCGGGTAGAGATCGTCTCGGAGTCTGGGTTGGAAGTAACGTCCTTAACCTCTCGTTGAAGGATGGGCTGATAGTGCTGGAACTTCTTCACCGTCTTGGCAGTAGACTGGTAGGAGAATTGGCCGAAGCAATGAACTGTCTCATCGGTGGACGTTGGGAGACGAGATGCCACAGTGAACGAACCGCTCTCGCTGTCGGTGTGTGAGATGCGCGTACAAACGATGCGTACATCGTTCTCAGAGTAGATGAGTGGCTTAGCATAGTCGATGGACCGAAGAACAATGTTGTTGTTGTTGCTCTTCAGGTTGAGATGTTTGGCTGTGAGCTGGGCACCCGCGAGCGCGAGCTCATGATAGACGGAAGCTGGGCACAGAGGATGATCACCAACCTTGTGCCCTGTGATGAATGTAGCCAAAGACTCTATGGGGCACTCGAAAAGGCCGACCTTTCTATTCTCCGCCGATGGCCGTTGGACCCAGGAACCTATCAAAGAATACTCTTCAATGATATCGCTCACTGGCGCGGGCGCGGGCACAGATGCAACAGGCGCGGACACCTCTTCCTCGAAATCGACCCAGAAGCTGGCATTCTCGAATGGATACGCAGGGAGTTCCGAGCAGGTAGGCGCAACGTGGTCATAAACATTGCGCCACTTGAGAGGCATGCCAGCAGCGTACATTGTAGCCAAAGATGTCGCCAGCGTGGACCAGGGATCTTGGTTCTTGCGAATGGATGCGGCGAGGATGGGACTATGTGCCGCGACGAAAGAGTTCGACTTTATCATGGGCAAAGTGGTGGGGTGAGGGCCAATCTCGATCCAGCAATCGGTTCCAGCTAAAGCAGGGTCGTTCATGAGAGCCTCAACTCCCTCGGTGAACTGAACCGGTTGACAACAGTGACGAGTGAAATAGTCGGCAGTGAAGAAGGTCGAATCTCCAGGGTAGACCACGGTGCCAGTAACGTTCGACACAATCGGAATATTGGGGGGATGAAGCTTAACACTTTCTCCAACGGCAGTCAAATCCGCGGCCAGAGGGTCCATCGCAACGGTATGATATCCATACGGCACTGTAAGAATAACATTCTTGCAGCGGACTTCGGCATCCAAATGAACTTTGAAGGCTTTCAAATCCTGCAATGGCCCACCGACAACGCAATCGAGAGGACTATTGAAGCACGCAATCGAGAGATTCGAGAACGCTGGAGAAGACGCCAATGCCTTTGTAACGTCGGCTGGACCTAGATTCACCGCCATCATGCCAGTCGAGTCAGGGGCGCACTTTTCGACCATAAGGCGGACACGGGATCCAATGACGAACAGCGCGCTCTTCAGCGGCAAAACGCCAGCCACCACAAGCGCAGCGTATTCGCCAACACTAAATAGTAAAGTTAGTTTGGGTTCAGTCACACATAATGAAAAGATGACTGACCTATGACCCACAACTGCTGCTGGTTCGAGACCCCAAGATAACCATAACTGGGCAAGGGAGTATTCCAAAGCGAAAATTGCGGCTTGGTACGCTTCAAGCTCGGCAAACTTAGACAAGTTGCTAGAATCACCATCCGAAAGTAAGATAGGCAAGACACCTGGGAAGCCCATGCTCACGAGGAGCTCGTGGCAAACGTCGACATGCTTTTTGAAGAGGGGTGTCGACGTGTACAGAGTCTTGCCCATGCCGAGGTATTGACCTCCTTGGCCAGAGAATACGAAGACGGCTTTGTTGGAATCGAGAAGCTTGACCTTCTGCACAGACGCCGATTCCAATTTTTCGAGAAGCTCCTCCCTACTAGATGCTGTAACTGCAATGCGATGGTCGTAAATTTGTCTTCGAGCTGTGGATGTGTAAGCGATGTCGAGGATGTTGAGATCCTTGTTTCGCGTATCCGCCAAAAACGCAATATACGATGCTTTGAGAGCATTGACTGAAGCTTCGCTCTTCGCAGAAAGACAGAATAGGAAAGGCTGTGCTTCTGGCTTCGCCTTCAAAGAGGGGGAAAACTCTTCCAACAAGACAGCGGCATTGGAGCCGGCGGCACCGAAGTTGTTGAGCATAGCGAGACGAGGTTTGCCTCGCACTGCGGGTTCCCAAGGCGTGTTCTGGAGATCCAGCACGGTATTATCCGACTCCAATGGAGCGATGCGAGGATTAAGGGTCTTCAGCGATACCAGGCGAGGGATGGTCTTGTGTCGAAGCATGAGAAGCAATTTGGCAAGACTAGCGGCTCCTGAAGCAGCTTCAAGATGCCCGATGTTCGCTTTCACTGTGGTGATATGGAGGGGGTTTGAACTGGTTCGTTTGACCGCCAGCGTTCCTCGGATACTCTCGAGCTCGTTGGTGTCTCCTGCCTGTGTGCCGGTACCGTGCGCCTCCACCACGTTGATATGATGGCGGTCAACACCAGTTCGGGTAACAAGATGTTCGAAAAGATCCATCTGGGTAGGTGCATGAGGATGGGTAATGGAGTGAGCATTGCCAGATTGGTTGACTTCTATGCCGCGAATGACACCTAGGATTTTGTCGTTTTCCTTGATGGCGTCGGAAAGTTTCTTGAGGACAAAGATTCCACATCCTTCGCTACGAGAATATCCGTCAGCGGATACGTCGAAGGCTTTGCATTGGCCGGTTGGGCTGAGGAAGTGGCCTCGATCCAAGCCAATCATCATCTATAAAGTCAAGCGTCAGAAACTGAACACCAATGTTAAGAATGACCGAATCACGTACATCTGGGCTCGCGATAACGTTAACACCACCCGCCACTGCCGCTCTGCAGTCTCCATTCGACAAGGCGCGGCACGCCTGATAGATCGATACAGTTGAGGAAGAGCAAGCAGTGTCGATAACGACAGACGGTCCGCTCATCTTCATCGCATAAGAGATACGCCCACTTAAGAAAGCCCTCAAGGTACCTGTACGAATTTAACGCGTAGTTGAGTAATAATTGACAGCTCGTTGACGGCCATGGCTTACCAGGGCTGTAGTAAACATCAATCGAGTTCCGCAAATTCTGGACATAGTCGTCTGTAGCGACGCCGATGTAACACCCGAAAGTGTCTTGTTGGAATGTTGGGGTGGAATTGGGAACGTATCCGGCATCTTCAAGGGCCTCGTACGCAGTTTGGAGGACGATTCTTTGCTGCGGATCCATGCTTTTAGCTTCCCGAGGAGAAATACGGAAAAACTTGTTGTCGAAGAGGCTCGGGTCCTCGAGGAAGTTACCGGTGTGTGCCTTCATGGAGCGCGAGGTCTTAGGATCCTTAGGGTTGTTATAAGACGAAACATTGAAGCGTCTTGTAGGGACCTGAGAAGCGAATATTGAGTATATGAGTAAGACGCACTAAATAAAGCAAATATACCTCGGATATAGTGTTAATGCCTTGTTCAAGGACTTCCCAAAGTTTCGCAATGTTTGGCGCACCCGGCATATTCACGGCCATTCCAATAACGGCTATAGGTTCTTGAGGATTCTTGTCGGCGGAAGGACCTTCGTTAACCGTTGCGTTGACGGTGGTAACGGCTTTCCCTCCAAACGCCCTCAACATTGGCCTTGCAAGCCCAGTGCCCGGACCGAAGTGGACGACATGTGCCACCGCTCTCGATGGGACGGCGTTCGCTAAGGATGCCATAACGTCGGGCCAGTTGACGGGTTGTGTCAAAATCATGTCGACGATCGACTCGACTAAAGAAGCGCCAACGGAAGCGTCCAGCGCAGTGCCATCGAAACTGTGACGCAAAGGTGCTTTAAGATCGTTGGCGGTTGGGCATCGAATCTCCCTTCGAACAATGTCCTCCATAACTTTGGCCTTCGCACCATCCGTATGAACAGAACTGTGGTACAGTGTATCGATAGCGGTCTTGTAAATTTGGATACTGTCCGGCAGTGTCGTCAAGAATGAGGAAAGGATGTCGGGACGTCCAGATACTGTAAAGCATGTCCCGTCTGTGACCGCAGTCAAAGCTAACCCATCCTTTGTGGGGTGCTGTAAACAAAATGAGAACTTATGCCATGACTAATATTTCGAGAAGAAGAAACGCACATCTTCGTGATATTTGGCAATGTAACCGGCAATCGTTGCTTTGTCACAACCAATGATTACTTGGCTCCAAGGTTCAGAATGCCACTTCAAAGGCACTGAAGCTGTTTCCAGCGAGTCCACGAGATACTGCTGGCATCGAACACCAATCCAGAAGGCGAGTCGGTATAGCTCCACGGCGTGCGCAAGGTAAGTCACAGACGTTTGTGAAGACGCTACTAGGCATGCTGCGACGATACCGGACGAGAATCCTGCGATGCCGACCTTGTTCTCGATGTTCGTCTCCAGAAAATCGCTGAATGGAGTGAGTGAGCCAGTCGCAGAGGCAGTAGCCTCGACGTAGGACAGATAACGCAGGGACTGAATTAAGAAAAGCGTCGTCCCTGAAATGACAGGATTGTCGTCGTAGCGATCTGCCACCAAGTTGAGGAGGGATTCTGGATTAGGGAAGTCGGCAGGGTCGATTTTGATTCCGGCCAATTCTGCGGGCGTCAATGATGAGAGTTCGAGCAAGAAGGCTTCATGGCATGATTTCAGAAGTAGAGCGCCAAGATTGCTGGATGCGTCGTTGAGAGCTTGTTGTCGTGTAGTGGCAGCTTTCGCAGCTTGAGTGCCTTGCCCAGCGAAGACGGGAATGTTTAGAGTCGTAAGAGAAGCCATAGCAGCTTCCTCGTCGTGAGTTGAATCCGTTGACGTATAGGTGAGCACAAAACTCTCTACCATTTTTTTTAATATATACGAGCCACTGGAAAGACCGAGGTGACAGTATCGGACATTCGACATTCGAGGACATGGGAGTGGGGTTGATTTATATGCAGATATCAATCTGACTTTACTATGATGTCCTTGCCCACAAACGCTCAATAACGTCGGAAGGTGCACTGTAAAATGCATCATCACTATACATGAGCTCTATGTCATAGAAGTGTTTGTGGGTGACTGTCAATGACTTCTGTAGTACATAGGACTCGCTCCGCGTAACAGGCAGTTCGCAATGGAGATAACTTGATTCCTTTATCAAGCTATACTGGCGACATTCCATGATCAACTTTCTTATCGTGCAATTTGACGGCGAGCACGTACCTCCGATTTACAGCGATGAAGAAGGAGACAAAGTCAAACACCAAGAACAGCGCTTGGATCTTTGCTAAAGGTGCATTCCGCACGGAAGTACGTACGACCGAAGGATGAGGATGCTTGACAATTAAGTGGCCTTTACCAAACCGCCATATTGATACATAGAATTGCTGTGTAACGGCGAAGCGCTCCCTATCAAAACAACAAAAGGCCCTGAACGATAGGCAAGCGAATGGCGGCGGGGCATTGTTGACAGACAGTGAGATAAACCACAGTGACTCGGGCACCGGCAGTAGAGGAACGGAGGTCGATAAGATTCGTTCTGAGATCGATGGAGAACGGAATGAAAAAGGTCCTATGGAGATAAATTCAAAGAGTACGGCATCAAAGCTAAGCGCTAGAGCGCTAAAGAGCTATTGCAGCCAGAGATTTTCAGGACAATCAGTGTCCTTGAAAGAGTTTGCCAAGGCGCCCATAAAGTCAAATTCACCTTGAACATTGTATGGTGTTGTTTGGCAATCTGGGCTAGCTCTCACTAGAACTGCTCACATCTCTGTTTAAAAGACTACAAAGCACGCTGAAAGAACTTACGCTCCTCCTGGAGTAAAGCGGTAAATTATGCCCAGTTGTCGCTGAAATCTCCCTTCTGTCAAGCTAACTGCGCGAGGCCCCCCTTCCCGGAGTGCAACGCCCTAAAACGGAGATTTCGGTGGAAGGACGCCCCTCAAGATGTCCGGGCGCTAAGTAAAACAAATACCAAGGGCACCAGGTACCTTGTTCTGACTGGAAAGTGTTCTTCAAATTCGACGATCGTACTGTAAACTCTGGTGTAAGCATCTATTCCTCATCGATTGGCGAACATCATGGCTGCAGAAAGCAAACCTTTGGCTACATTCTTCGTATCGCATGGCTCGCCACGTACCTTGGTCGATGAAACTCCTACGACTGATTTCTACAAGAAGATAGGAGAGTATGCCAGGAGGGAGAATATACAAGGGATTGTCTGGATGTGTAAGTAATTCTGGCTTCTGTCGCAGTGCTTTGACGTTAATGCATCCATAAACGCATAGCTGCTCATTGGGAAACACCGTATGATACCATTGAGAGTGAGTTGCCAACTGTAGCTATTTCATGAGAACAGCTTTTTCACAACGTTCAAAGTTTCCTCGAATCCAAACCCGGATAAGGACTTCGTTGCTTTCGTACCAGAGCACATTCTAGGTAATGTCCATCGGAACAACAAGGCGGTCTCGTTTCTCATTCATTTTGCAAAGAATGGTACAGGACGTATAAAATCAATTCCAGCCCTGCCCTCGCCAGTCGATGCTGCGACATGCTGCGGGAGAATGGTGTAAATGCTTCCCTCAGCCCAACGGTCAGCGTACTTCACATTGATATCGAGAAGTAGGACTGACAAGAGTTGCAGGCGATTTGGCACCAGGACGTCATGATTCCTATCAGGTGGCTATATCCAGACCCAAGCACCTGCCCACCAATGTCCGTCATGTCTGTCAATGGGCGCTTCGATCCTCATTTCCATCTGAAGATTGGTCAAGCTCTTCGTTCCCTTCGTAAAGAAAGGATTCTTCTCATAGGAACGGGCGGTGGTATTCACAACCTTTATAATCTCTCGTGGCATCACATCATCTATTATCGAGACACGACGTTCAGGACGAAGCCTATTGAGAAATATGCTGCGGAGTTCGCTGTCAGTATGAGGGAGAGTTGCGTTAGAAACTCTGGACCAAGACTTGGCAATGCACTCTGCAGGCTCCTCAAGCACCCACATTTCTTGAAGTGCAATCCGTACGTCCATGTTTGCCGAATTAGCACAGGCCATTTGACCTAACAATTTCACTTTTACAGTACTCCCGAGCATTTCTTGCCCATGATATACGCGGCTGGAGGATGCACTTCCTATGAAGACGAGGAGAGCGTTAACGCCTTCGGCGGAGAGAACTGGGAAATGAACACCCAGTTAAACAGCAACTTCGTATTTGGTCTTCCCAAGGACGATACCTTGTTCCTCTCCGCAAACGAAGACGAGACAAGTGCGATAGACCTCCGTTCAAATATAAGCAGCGTATCCTCCACTGCGACCGCTGTCGAGGCTGCGGCTTGAACTTGGAGCGGCTGTCTTCATTTAAGTACTTGATTCGGCTCATGCATTCTCCCGTTTCATTTAGGCTGTGTCAAACGTGGGGCGGCGCCGCGGTTGGAATGCACTTGTTCTTTACTCCGACTTTCAAATAGCGAAATGTGTTAGATTGACAATACATTCTATCGTTGTATCTAAGTCTTGTAAACGAGAATTCGGCCAACTGTGGTAGTGGTCTTATAAGTTTAAACCAGGTCATAAACAACCCCTACACACGTAGATCTTATCTTATCTGCTCGGTAAAGGCCGGCTATTCCTGATGATCTGCAGAAGATAAATGAGTCGTAAAAACTCTGTTCAACCCAAACTGATCACAGATCGAGTCATATATCTACTTCGTTCCAGCAGCCTTTTAAAAAGGTCGTTGAAACAGTGCTTTATCATCGACTCGACAATATGTCTTTCCCCCCGCACGATTGTAAGATTTCCTACAGATACTTGTTAAAATTGTAACTGAACTTGTTCAATCTACAGTATCTACGCCTTTCGATTTTGCAAAGGAAGAGGAGAAGGTTATAGCTTTCTGGAGAGAAATCGATGCCTTCCAGACCAGCTTGAAGCTTTCAGAAGGACGTCCGGAATATACCTTCTACGACGGTCCTCCCTTCGCCACTGGTCTGCCTCATTACGGGCATCTGCTCGCCGGTACCATCAAGGTAGGCTATTATTTTCTTCAGCTCCTCGTTGCAGATCTTATTAACGTCTCTGAACGAATCGTAGGATATCGTGACTCGACATGCACATGTCACTGGCCACCATGTGTCGAGACGTTTCGGTTGGGATACACATGGACTTCCAGTTGAACACGAAATCGACAAGCGTCTGAACATCACCGGAAAAGACGATGTCCTTGCCATGGGCATTGACAAGTACAATGAAGAATGTCGAAAAATTGTCATGAGATACTCTTCAGAATGGAGGCAAACTGTGGAAAGGATGGGCCGATGGATCGATTTCGACAACGATTACAAGACGCTCAATTTGCCTTTCATGGAGTCGGTCTGGTGGGCGTTCAGCGAGTTGTTTAAGAAAGGGATGGTTTATCGAGGATTAAGAGTCATGCCTTACTCTACTGGCTGCACGACCCCGCTGTCGAACTTTGAAGCTGGACAAGCTTATAAGGATGTGAACGATCCTGCCGGTATGTCCTCCATGAAGCTGAAATGACATAATGATCTGAAACGTTGCAGTAACCGTGGCATTCCCTCTCGTCGATGATCCTAGTACCTCTCTACTAGCGTGGACAACTACGCCATGGACTCTACCCTCCAACCTGGCACTTTGCGTCCATCCTGACTACACATACATCAAGATCCACGATACCGAGAAGGATCAAAACTTCATTATACATGAAAACCTCCTCCGAACTCTCTATAAAGACCCAAAGAAGGCCAAGTTCAAGAAGGTCGCGCAGTTCCAAGGCTCTGATATGAAGGGATGGCGCTACGTTCCTCTCTTCGAATATTTCACGGATCAGGTGATAATTATTTCAATGCCGTCTGAGTGTGTTATTTACTCTTCTTTCAGTTTGAAGACAAAGCTTTCCGTGTTCTGGTGGATACATACGTAACGGATGCAGATGGTACTGGTATCGTTCACCAGGCCCCCGCGTTTGGTGAGGACGATCATCGCATCGCTATTGCTCATGGCGTCTTGAGACCGGACGAAATGCCGCCTTGCCCCATCGACGACAAAGGCCATTTCACAAAGGAGGTTCCGGACTTTGAGGGCCTCCATGTCAAAGTGAGTTGCTGAAATCTTGCGAAAAGGTCAGTAACTGATCGACGGTGGCAATATTAAGGCAGCGGACAGTCCCATCCAAAAATACCTTAAGGCTAAAAACCGCCTCATCGTGCAGTCCACCTTGAACCATAGTTACCCATTCTGCTGGAGGTGGGCGATTTGAGACTGCCTCCATGAAAACTAGCTCATTCGTTCACTTTACTGCAGATCTGGAACACCATTGATCTACCGTGCAATCCCTGTGTGGTTCGTGAAAGTGACACCCATCATCGATCAGCTAGTAGCTAACAACGAGGGCACAAGATGGTATACATTTTCCTCTTCTTCTTCCTGATGAGAACCGCCGCTAACCTAGCGAGATGCAGGGTGCCACAAAACGTCGGGGATAATCGCTTCGGCAACTGGCTCGCCAATGCGCGGGATTGGAATGTGTCCCGCAATCGTTATTGGGGTACTCCTATGCCTCTGTGGGTCAGTGATGACATGGAAGAGGTTCGTGAAGTTGATGATCGATTCCAGAAGATGGTCCTTATATGCTGCTCCAGATAGTTTGTGTCGGTTCGGTCGAGGAACTTGAGCAACTTTCTGGCGTGAAAGGAATCACCGATCTTCATAGAGACAAGATCGACCATATCACCATCCCCTCGAAACAAGGAAAGGGCGTACTTAAGCGTGTTGAGGAAGTTTTCGATTGTTGGTTCGAATCGGGAAGGTGACTATCGCGATTTTTTGAGATGCGGCGGTTCGATACTGAAAACCTTGCTTAGCATGCCATATGCCCAGCAGCATTATCCTTTCGAGAACAAGGAGCTGTTCGAGCGTACGCATCCTGCCGACTTCGTTTCGGAGGGTATTGATCAAACCCGTGGATGGTTCTACACTTTATTGGTGCTTTCTACCCACCTTTTCGGCAAGGCGCCTTGGAAGAACCTCATCGTAACTGGTCTGGTACTTGCTGCGTGAGTGCAATCTTTATGCCAATACTTCTTAGCTGACGTCTTGTTTCTCCAAGCGATGGCAAGAAGATGAGCAAGAGTCTCAAAAACTATCCCGATCCTAACCTCATCATTGACAAATATGGCGCCGATGCGACAAGGTGGGTTCTCTTTCCCTATCATTTCGCAATATCATTGACTATCCCATGTGTACAGAATGTTCCTTGTCAACTCGCCGATCGTGAGGGGAGACAATCTCCGTTTCCGTGAGGAGGGTGTCCGAGAAGTCATCTCGCGCGTATTGCTGCCATGGTTGAACTCGTTCCGCTTCTTCATGGGTCATGTCGCCTTGCTGAAGAAGACCACCGGCTTCGACTTCAAGTATAATGCACATGCGCCATTGCCAAACAACGTCATGGACAGATGGATCCTTGCTCGTTGCCAGTCGTTGATCAAGCTCGTTAGGGAAGAGATGGCTGCTTACAGACTGTACACTGTCATCCCTCGTCTTCTTGATCTAGTTGACGAGTTAACGAATTGGTATATCCGATTCAACCGCAAGCGTCTCAAGGGAGAGGATGGCAAGGAGGATACGGTCTCCGCTCTGAATACATTGTTCGAAGCTCTCTTCACACTTTGCCGCATTATGGTAATCATAAAGTCTTGTCTGACGATCTTTTTCACTGACTCTGCCCCTTTATAGTCCTCGTACACTCCCTTCATCACAGAGAATCTATACCAATCTCTGCGTACATTTATTCCTGAGGACCCCGCCGCTGGAGATACCCGCTCGGTCCATTTCTTGAGTTTCCCAGAGGTGAAGGAGGAATACTTTGATGCTGAGATCGAGCGCAAAGTACAACGCATGCAAGCCGTCATTGATCTCGGTAGGAATGTCCGCGAAAGAAATAACATCTCTTTGAAGGTCTGTATCCCTCTTACATCGTTATCACAATTTACTGATGACAAGTTTACAGGTCCCTCTGAAAGAGCTGTTGGTCTTCCACACCGATCCTGCATACTTGGACGATGTCAAACCCCTGCAACGCTATATCGAGTCTGAACTTAACGTTCGCGATATTGTCTTCAGCTCGGACGAGGCACAATCTGGTATCCGCTACAAGGCAGTAGCTGATTGGGCGGTCTTGGGTCGGAAATTACGGAAAGACTTGGGCAGAGTTAGGAATGCACTACCTGCCGTATCCAGCGAGGAAATCAAGGCATACATTGATACTGGCAAAATCAAGGTGGACGGAATCGAGCTTGTCGAAGGCGACCTCACGGTGCAGCGCTACCTAGAGTTGCCACCATCGAGTGAAGGACAATTTGCAACGAATACGGACAACGACGTTGTTATTCGACTGGATATACAAGTCCATGCAGAGCTGCAAGGTGAATGGCTGGCCCGCGAGCTTACCAACCGCGTCCAGAAACTACGCAAGAAGGCTGGTCTCCAAGCCACTGACGACGTCAATGTGTTCTATCGATTCGAGGAGGGAACTGGCAGCGACATTCTGGCGGCTATCAAAGACAATATGGATATCATCACGAAGACCGTCGGAAGCCTTCCCGCAGATGTCAAGGAGAAGGCAGCAGGCAGCGTCGTCATTATCGAGGAGGAGCAAGAGATCGACGACGTGAAGTTCCTGCTTTACTTGGCGAGGTCGTAGTTCGCAGTTCGTAGGTCCAGGTCTAAAAAGAAAGTTAGGTTTCAATTTTGTAATACGTACTAGAGCAGAAGAATGGGAATAGACGGTGACAATGCTTACATTTGACTGATTACTTTTTCGTACTCCCAAACCCTCCAAAGCCCATCATGGCAGCCATCTCTGTATCCACGTTGGTGTCGTCGATCATAGCAAGACGAGCCTTTTCCTTTTCAGCCTTCTTCTCGGCCTTTTTCTGTTCTCGTAATGCGCGTTCTTTCTCCCTGACTTCAGCTAGCCGCTTGTCGAAATCGAATTCTTTGGCAGATGCTGCTTCCTTCGTCTTCTCTCTCAAATAGGCAATGCGAGCTTGCACCTGTGCCAAGGTAGACCTTTCGATCTTTGTAGTTTGGCCGAGTGCCCGTAAATCTGTACGATAACTGAGGATGAAGAGAGTGCAATGTAGCCATATAATCCAGACTTACGTGCTCTACTGTTGATATGGTCCAAATATCCAACACTGTCTTTATAAGTCCTGTTACATGTCTCGCAATAGAATCCTGGTTGCCCAGGGCCCTTTCCTCCGGGATTTTGGACGACCATAGTTTTGCCTAGGTTTTTATCAAGCTCAAGAGGCGCCTCTCTTTGTTTCATGAGTTCTGTAGGTTTAGGCAAGTCATCCTTGCGAGTCTTTCGAGGGCGTTTTCCTATGGAAAGGATTCATCAAGACGTGTAATACTAGTGTTGAATACATTTGACATACCCTGCTTCAAACGCTCCTCATTCTCTTGCATCCGTTCTCTCTCCTCCTGGTCTTTCTTCTTTGCTCTTTCTGCATATTCTTCCTTGTCCCATTTCTTTCTGAAGTCTGTATCAGCGGCCTTGGTGCCGTAGGCGCCGCCTTTGTCTGCCATGGCAATAGTAGTGAGCGGATGATGCAGACCGTGACCGGGTTGTGTTTCATTTGGAGTGTTCACCGCCACGTGCCATGAAACTCATTTTAATGCCGCCAACAACAGCGGCGCAGGCTCTCCTCTTCACGAATACCACCTAATGCCTTTCAAGCTCGCTATCATACACGACACTCTTCTCTGCTCATAAAATGGTTCTTTCTGATGCTGTCGAGGTGCAATATCATGTCCTATTTCCTCTCCCATACCGCGTCCTCTTCCTCTTCGGCCTCGGCATACTTGCATGGGCAACCATTCTGCATGGACTGCACTACCTCGGCGTTGACACTGTAAGTGTCATGGACCTCAAGCAGGGAACAGATCCCATGCATTCCGCTATGCCGACACACCGGTCTCCCACATACAATCAATCCAAAGCAGTCGCTCTTTACAATGATGCATACCGGATATTCTTCACCTACTCCTCCTTCTGTTTCGCGTCGTGGGTGGCATTCAGAATGCTCACTCGAGGCGAACCAGCACGCGTAGACGCCTATGGATATTTACCAGTAATCACAGCCGTAATCATCGTTATAATCTTGTTATGCCCGTATAGAATATTGTTTCACCATGAGCGGGAAAAGTTTACCTTGTAAGCATCGGTCCTTCTGCGTGGCTGGTGATGTCTCTAACTTGTTTTTCACCCTCAGAGCTATCAGGAGATGTGTATTCCCCGCCCCCTCAGGTCCAATCTATTTCTCCGACGTCATATTTGCCGATATTGGGACATCATTTGCCAAAGTGTTTGGTGAACTGTTGTTGTCCCTGTGCATGCTTAAACCTGGAAACAGCATTCTGAACCCGCCGGTGGAGGATTCATGGATGCGATGGGTATTCCCAATAGTCATTAGGCAAGTAAATGAGCCGCTGTGTCATGCTATTGTCAACTGAACCTTTTCCTGCAGTTTCCCATTCCTCCTGCGCTTCAGGCAATGCTTCATCGAGTATAATCTTCCTGAAAATGAAAGTCAGCGTCCTTTGATGAATGCCTTGAAATACGCGACGTCGTTCCCTGTCATCTTCCTGTCCGCTGCTCAACGCATGGTTGTGAAGGATATCGTGAATGATAAAGGCAAGAAGATGGTTGGGCAACCATGGCATGGAGAGCATCCATTATTCCGTCTATGGTGCGTAGCTATTTGATGTGCGTATGGAATATACTGACCAGTCATCAGGCTGCTCGCGGCAGCCATTAATTCGTTGTATTCTTTTTGGTGGGATATAACCAACGACTGGGGGTTGGACCTGCTGAGATTCTCTCCTGAAAAAGTCGAACGTCAACCGCCGAGGCCGTTGCTTCTTTCCCGGTTACATTCGACTACGCCGTTGATCAATCGGCAATCGATAGATTCTCTATCATCCGAAGAGAAAAGCCAGGCTGCGCCGGTAGACCACCCGCTCACGCATCGCTATCGCCAATCTTGTTTTGGACTGAGGCCTGTGCTTCTTTATCCACGCGCGATTTATCCCGTTCTCATATTTGTGAACCTCCTCCTACGAATGTCGTGGTCTATCAAATTGTCGACATATGTGCACTCGTCCGAGGGCGGTAGTGTCGCGTTCTTCTGGCTGCAAGTCTTGGAACTATTCCGAAGATGGTTATGGGTATTCTTACGGGTTGAATGGGAGGCAATTAAGAAAGCACGCGAGCCAAGGGTTGCCACGGCACATGCAGACGAAGATGACCCGAGTGGCGATGAGGGGGACTATGAGATGCTCCCTAACACTCCCGAGATGTCTAACAGGACCTGAGATTTAGGAAATTATGTTGGTTGATCAGTTTTATGTATAGTGCGTTCTTCCCCGGTTAGTTCAAAGATAACATCTGACCACCTGCATTCTATAATTAGTCCTATATTGTACTGCACTTCTACCAATCAGATAAACTCTGATTCACTTTGCTCTGAAAAATGCTCGCTGAAAGAGTAAATCTATGAGAGCTTACCCATAGAGAGTATTTTAAGAAGAGAAAATCGAGCTTGTTTCCCTTGGTATATGACAGAGTTGCCACGCTCTCAACTAGATATAGACACTTGTTCACCCACAATTGAGAAACGGTTTCCTGTCCGTTCTATTCTGTTTTGGACAATCTCTCTGTTGTTGTGTTGTCCTTGGACTGACGGTGACTACGATACCGCCGGGTAGTCGTTAGGAATCGGGTGCGGTTAAGCAAACTTTGCGGTAGGTTGCTATTATTAATGCTTATCCTTGTGGTATTCCGGGAAAAGACGGTTGAGGGTGTACTTTCTACACTACACGTGATGGTAGGAGAAGAACGGTCGTGTCATTTTGGAGAGAGTCTTTGTGGTGGATTCGGATCAGCGTTTACCAGGGTTTACACAGGCTTTCACGTCATCTGACGCTCATTCAGCCTAGTACGGTTGTGCGCCCACGGTTGACGCATCACTGGAATGCTGAAGCATAAAAGGCAGAATGTATCTGTCTCTCAGTCCTACCACATCCCCACATAACTATCTCACTCACCCTCACAACCCCAAATCCAACCACTACTGCACCATGAAGGCGCGTCTGACTGCGTTGGCCCCTATCTATATGTCCCTGACGTCATATTTATAGGTCCTCGCTATCCTCTACGACGGTGGAAAGGCTGCTGAGGAAGAGCCCCGCCTTTTGGGCACTGTTGAGAACAAGGTATGCACCGCCCGTACGACCAGATATGTCAGAACGCTCATTACTCTGCAGTTAGGCATCAAGGAATGGCTCGAGAGCCAGGGACATGAACTCGTCGGTGAGCATTATCTTAATTATCACAATCTATATTTATATTGATGCCATGTTTGACAGTATGTTATCTCTCTTTCCTGCCCCCCGTGTCTTGGCATGACGATTATATTTAGGTGTCCAGCAGCAAGGAGGGTGCAGACAGCGACTTCCAAAAGCACATCGTCGATGTAAGCTTTCCTCGTGACGGACGTCATTGATTTTTGCTCATATCATTTGCAGGCTGAAGTGCTCATCACCACCCCCTTCCACCCTGGGTGAGCACAAATGTTCAAATTCCTCATTAGATTCTGAATAGTATTGCGCAGTTACCTGACCCGCGACCTCATTGAGAAGGTGCGTTGAACATGCGATCTTTCTCAAGCGAATTCGTCTAATTACTTGTTGTAGGCCAAGAACCTGAAGATCTGCATCACTGCCGGTGTCGGTTCTGACCACATCGATCTCAATGCCGCCGTCGACCACAGAATCCAAGTTCTCGAGGTGTGTTGTGCTCACCTACAAACTAACAAATATTGGTCTCCTAACGATGACTTAGGTGTCCGGCTCCAACGTCGTATCCGTCGCAGAGCACGTCGTCATGAGCATCCTCCTCCTCGTCCGCAACTTTGTGCCCGCTCACGAGGTGTGTATTGTATTTCTCGTAACTATTTATTCCCTAACATTCATGCTCGCTTTAAGATGATCGAGCGCGGAGACTGGCAAGTGTCAGAAGTCGCCCGCAATGCCTTCGATCTCGAAGGAAAGGTTGTCGGTACCATCGGTGCCGGTCGTATTGGATACCGTGTCCTTCAACGTTTGGTTCCTTTCGACTGCAAGGAACTCCTATATTACGACTACGCTCCTCTCCCAGCTGGTACGACATTGGACTATTATCCTCTAATCTGCTGCTTATCGCATTCCCTCAGCTGCCGCCGAGACCGTTAAGGCCCGCCGTGTGGAAGACCTCAAGCAATTCGTCTCTCAAGTACGCACAAACCACCTTCTTTTTTGTAGTTCTCCAAAACTAAACACATGCCCCCTTCACAGTGCGACGTTGTCACCGTCAACTGCCCTCTGCACGAAGGAACAAGGGGACTCGTCAACGCCGAGCTCTTGAAGCACTTCAAGAAGGGCGCCTGGCTCGTCAACACCGCTCGTGGTGCCATCTGCGACAAAGACGCCGTCGCTGAGGCTCTCGCTAGCGGCCAGCTCTCTGGGTACTCCGGTACGTGACGATCTCAAAGCTGTTACCTTTGTGCCATGAAATTCACGACAAGCTCGTTTGTAGGTGATGTCTGGAACGTCCAACCCGCTCCCAAGGACCACGTATGGCGTACCATGAAGAACCCCCTCGGCGGTGGTAACGGAATGGTTCCTCACTACTCTGGAACGACCCTCGATGCTCAGGCTCGCTACGCCAACGGTACAAAGAGCATTCTGGAAAACTACATCAACAAGAAGGATCAGGAGCCTCAGAACATCATCGTTGGTCTCGGCAAGTACGAAAGCAAAGCTTGTAAGTTCAATTTCGAAGCATTCTTTGTCGCGTAATGCAATCCTGAATGCCCCTACTTCTAGATGGTCAACGCTGAGCGGCTGAGTATGAATCGTTTTGCTTTATTCGTTTATATCTTTTCACCATGTACCGGCGTAATGTTGTATCATAAAAACAAATGGAAAGTGTGTAACTTATTAGTAACCCCAATTGTATGGGAATTCCACATGGTTAGAGCTTGAGCAAGAATTTCGCAAATTCTAGTATGAGGTATAGAAGTACATAGAGTTACATATTGCAGAAAAACCCAGAAAGCAAAGATCATACGAAAGCGACAACTAAAAAAGTATAAATACAAGATACAAATCAAGGAAGTTCCATCCAGACAGGCACGATAGCGCAGAGGGGACAACTACTTTTCCGACAGATGTCTGTTGAGAATCTCCTTAAATTGCTGATCCATATGCCTCGCGTTCTTAGCGTAGATAGTCGTTTCAGGATTATATAGCCGACAGTTGTCGAAGACGAGTTGAACATCGTCCACGAAGGCATCGAATGTCTTGTACTGGTTCGTTGATATTTTGTGTCCAATAGTCGAGAAATCTTTGGGAAAGAAAAGCCGCGGGTCAGTCTGTGTGGATGACACAATGTATAGAAAATATGCAACAAACCCATCGGATGCTTGATTATATCAAAGTAGTCCGCAACGTCGTTGGGATCTACGGGCTTCTGGAATGCCCAACTCTTTGGTTCTTCTATCAGCTCTTGCAGGATTTTCTCCATGAGAGCCTTGACGCTGTTCTTGACTGGTTGACGAGCCATCCTGAAGATTTGCAGCATCAGTTTGGTCCTTTTGCCAAGTTATAGTGAAAACCTACAAAGCAGCCATTTCCGGGGTCCAACCAGTTTCTCCTGCAGTAGAGAACAATGTCAATATTGTGGTACACAACGGGTTAGCCGTAGAAGCACTCACGGAGACCCGGTACATCTTTAGGGTCAAGAGTGACAACCGGCTGACCAGGTTGAAACTGAGGTAGTCCTGGATATACAATGTGTGATTTGGACATTTGTCGGATTTTGGTCATGACGGCCTCTTGCTGTTTCTTGAAGATGCTAGTTTTGTCCAAATAATCTATCTTGGGAAGCATGGTACATTGCATGATTGTGCCACCCTCGTAGTCTTTGATGTATCCAGCCCACACAGATCGACTGAGGGAAATGTCTTTGGAAAACCCTTGCTTCTCGAAGTACCCCACCGCGTAGTTATCAGCGTAGGTCAAGAAGTGCATCATGTCGGGATATGTTCGTCGAATGTGAGCTTTAAAATGATCCATTAGCATACCACCGTAACCCTATGAAAAGTCAGTCGTCAGATTTACGCTGGGACCGTGTCAGGGGACACATACCTTTTCTTGGTCGGCGGAATTCGTGGCAAAGAAGACAATTTCCGCAAAACCTCTCTGGACGAAAGGGCGATAACAGATACCGCCAACCACCTTGTAGCCGTGCTTTATAATAGCTAGCGATCTTGAGTTAATATCCATCACGAGACGAGCAATATACTCTCTGGGCATCTTTGGAAGTTGCTTCTGGAACAGTGTCTTGAGACCCATCATTATTACTAACGAGCGTGGTTCCCGTTCTGTATTGTCGACAGGCACTATCTGTATCAGACCCTTCCGTAGCTCAATGGCTGACGGTTTCTCTGCTCTGACCGGGGGCTAAGTGCAGGAAGACGGGAATGAGAATAATGACAATGAGGTCAGGAAATTGCCAAATACGCACCCCCGCTGATGATCGTCCGACTGCGTCCACAGGTACACCCGCGGTGAGACGACTTAACTGTGCTTCGTCCATCTTGTCTTCGATTTTAACTTTCGGCTCATGACCATTGACCCCGTTGAGTTTACCGTTGGTAGTTGGTAATGGTTTGCTGTTGCTTTCACTCGCGCCAGGTAGTGTGTGCGATTTCTTGGATTTCTTCCCGGGTGGTTGCTTTCCACTTCTTTTGCCAGGCACGGAACGTGAACTCATTGTCAGACGAGCCGCTAATGGCTCATCCGCTTCATCGTCATCGTCATCTTCGTTTTCAGCGTCACTTAGAGATGACGACGATATGCGACGCTTCTTCGATGCCCTTGTAGCGTCGCTACTTCCGGCAGAAGAAGTGGGAGATTGAGGAGGTGCACTTTTTACCCGTTCGTCTAGAAGACAATCAATATCGCATGTAGGATTCAGGGTGGCATAGGTATGGAGTACCTGGTGAAGAGCCTGGGTTTGCGAGACTGACTTGCGAGATAGGGTGTGCCATCTGCTTTCGCAGAGAAATGATATCGTCGTCGGTATATTCAAAGTCAAGTAGACGACCGGAATCCTGTGAAGCAGTCATTCATATCTGAAGCAATGTGCCACAGCAAACGAGGGATCACACCTAAGTACATTAGACCTCGTGTATTACAGCAACACTAAGAAGCATGCTCACCTGTAATAATTCATCAAGGCGTATAGCGACGCGACCTCTGCGGGCGAACTCTGATCGTCCGAGTATAGCTTCATCCGCGTTATGTTGCTTCACGTTGTGACCGCACCCACATATCTCCAAATACGAGGAAACATCTTCGTCGTCATCATCAGAGCCATATTGACCGAGGTCACCCAGACTCGAGTCGTTTTGATCATCGAAAACAACATCGACTTTGGGTGGAGGGTGAAGACCTAGACAGTCGGTACACTTTGAACAAGGTGAATGCCTTGCGATTTTGAGGGAGAGCAGAGAAGGTTCGAGCCTTTCAAATAAATGAGAAGCAGGATAAGCCACCTTCATCGGACGAGTTTATGAGGTATGTTAAGAGTCTAAGCCAAGCGACCATGATTGATGCCTCGTCGGCACTCGTGGCTGTGCACCAGGCCGTCCTTCACGGTATTTTTGGACAACGGACTGGAGAGTGCTGTTATAACTCCCGCGTCCTCGATGCATTCTCCAGCGCCATCTTTCTCCTTCAACATCACCTTCATGCCTCCGTAGCCTTTGTACAACTATGCCACACATGACCTTCTTTTTTCTGTCCCTGGTGCTCTTCCTAGCTGTCGGCAACGCTCTTTCTCAGTGGATTGACTACCCCGATAATGGGCTCGCGACGATGACGCATTATACCTTGCCCTCTGGTTATGTTGCATCCTGCGGATGTACTCCCGCTAGCACAGACTACCCTACTGCAGCCCTATCTCAAATGGCATATGGGAGCAGTACGAATTATGGTGCGTATCACAACTCTATACGTAATTCTTTACCTATTCTCATTCTCCGTAGGACCTGCGTGTGGCAGATGTTTCAATCTGACCTTACTGAATCCAGTCATTGCTACCCCACCTTTCTTTCCCTCTGTTGTAAAATCTATAGTGGTCAAAGTCACCGACTTATGTCCTCTGTCAGAGACCGGTTGGTGCTCTGGAACGACAACGATGCCTAACTCGTGAGCTAGTTATTCGCCATCTTTTGCTACATAACTCAAGCAACAAACCCTAGCGCCGGTGCCTATCTTAACTTCGACCTCGCATACCCCTCAAAAGCTATACCAGACGACTTCTTTCCATCTGATGAAGCACTTTATGGCTATACCGTTAGTCAGCGAGTCTCTTTTTGTTTCCGTACAGACATCTGACTGGAATCCCAGGATTTCGGTGTATGGAATATAACATATCAAAGTGTTCCATGCTTAGACAGTTGGGCAGGATCCAACAATGCTGCGGCGCTGGGAAGCGTCAAGGCCTTGGAGTCATCTGCCTGTTGTCCAGCAGATCCAACGCCGGGGAATGCATCCAATATCTGTCCATCCTATTCTGAGAAAAACGGCATCCCGTATGTCCTTCCTTCCAATTGTATAATCACCAAAAGAACTAATTTTATCTTGCCCAAACCCGGCTCGATTCTTCAGACCTGATACTTCTACCAGTGATTCTAGATGCAGGATGGATGTTCTGATACCGGCTTTAAATCTGACTCTGTTGGCAGGTTTACTTTTGCTTCTCATTTGAGTAAATATATCCCAGGAACAATTGTATGTATGCATAATTATCTATCCACGCCTTCAATATACCCCATGTTTTCATCAACTCTCACGTCTTGCTTTCGGTCGCATGGTTAATTGCATCCGTGTCCCGGCACGTCCTCCTACCGTAAGTACGAAGTTCTAATATACATCGACTTTATGTACGAGTTACATTTTATTCTACAGCTCAATCCGGGGAAACAAATAAATTATCGGCGGGATTTACGAGGATCGCGAATATCGAAAATCTCCTAGATTAGTTAATCCAGTACGTGGAGAGTGCGAAAGATTTCAAAGCTTCATGATCAAGCCATGCGTCTAAAAGTGAGTTGTTGGCATGGTATCAACAGTACAGTTAAGTGAATCTTTACTTTGGCAAGTCATCGCTGGCGACCTTGCTGTACTGTGAGTTGCTTCCCCGCAGGCATCGACCAATGTATCGCACGCCGCCCATCCAGACAAATGCGCCCAGGACGACACCAAAGATGATGATGATATAGAAAAAGTTGGCAAAACTCTCAAAGAATGGGAAAGAAACGGTTTCTGAAGCGGAAGGGGATTCCTCACTGGCAGATGCATCGTCTTCAGCGACAGGGGTCGCTGGTGTGTCAACAGTTCCGGTAATTTTTTCCTCAGCAGCTATTGGGGCTTTCTTTGAATCAGCGACACTTTCGTCCGCAGCAGTCCCGGCGTTAGTCGCTTTATTTGGCACTGGTTCGAGACCATCATCCTGTGGATAAATACGTATATTTATTCATACGATAATTTTTGTCTTAAAACGAGCATTAAAGCTCGGCGTGGAAAGGTACCTCTTTGCCATCGGCATCCTTAGTGGGTGGTGGTAGCTCGAGCTAGAAGAAAGGCAGTCAATGACTTGAGCCATTGCATAATGCGCGAACAAAATACCTCTCCAGAGTCGGCAATGATAACGTCAACAGTAGGGCGGTCGCCAGGAGCCTTGGGAGTGTTTTCTGTAAACAGGTCAGACCTGCGACAATTTCAGCTTCAACTTCAATCCAACGCACCGATCTTGTGAACGATATCCATTCCTTCGATAACCTTTCCAAACACGACCTATACAACATATGCTCAGAAACAGCGCATGATAGGCAGCTTGTGAAAACCTACGTGGCGACCGTCGAGCCAGCTAGTAGGAACAGTGCAGATAAACTGAGCACAAAAGCATGTGAGATATGGGTCGGCCGCAGATACTTGATCTAACTCACGAATTGGGAGCCTATGGAGCACATGTTAGCAATGTATGATAGGATACTACAATAAAGGGTATATACCGTTGGTATCCTTTCCCGCGTTAGCCATAGACAAGATTCCGGGACCGGTGTGGCGGAGTTTGCTAGAAATTGGTCAAGACTGAGATATGTAGCGGACTACAAGCATGGCGAGGAGACATACAAGTTCTCGTCGGCAAACCTGTCGCCGTAGATAGACTAGAGGGGAGGCACATATTATGATAAGCAAGGCGCGACTGGGAACGGTCGATTAGACTAACCTTTCCACCAGTGCCATCACCACGAGCTGTATGTTCGATAAGAATCTGGGTTGCAACTCATGGTCTACTCTACTTACTGAAGTCGCCGCCCTGAATCCTGGTTGTGGAGAGAATATCAGTATGAGGCAAAGCGATTGTGAGATGTTACTAACATGAAGTCCTTGATAACACGGTGGAATTTAGAACCTTTGTATCCGAAGCCGAGTTCTTTGCCAGTCTTGTCCTTGCCAGTAGCAAGGGCGCGGAAGTTCTCCACAGTTTTAGGGACGGTCTGCAGAAATTATAGGTATAAGCAAGCAACCCTGACACCGTGTTCAATTCAGGACGTACTCCACCGAAGAGACCCATCTTGACTACAGACAAATCATTAATGTGTGCCCCCAAGATTAGAATATATGAACGTCGACATACTGCGTCCAAGTTCGACATCGCCTTGCTTAATATCGAAGTAAACGATGTTGGTTATCTTGGGGCCCTTAGCAGCATCTGCAGACTGAGCGCAGAAGAATGCCACTACAGAAACGATAACAAACGCAAAGCTGATACGACCGAACATGATGGTAAAAGGATAAGAGAGGAAATTACTTGTCGACGTGGATATGTAGGACGTGGCGACTTGGCTTGTAACGACGACATAGCCGATACGTGGGAACTAATCAGGGTGCCGGATCAATATTGCATGAAATTCGGCGTCGAGCATAGCAAGCTGAAGCTCTCCAGCTTCAAGGCCAAGTCCAACATTATACAAGATTCGTAAGATACTTTTCGAGGGTACATGAAATGTGGTATAAAAGCCTTGAGCCCAAAAAGCAAAGCAAGAACAATCATCTCGCTAACATCTTCTCAAGCTCTGCGGTTCCAGAGATCTGGAATTCCGAAGCACCCATGCTAGCCATAACACCTCCCTGCTTCGTGAGACGACCTTGAGCCCGCACCACGGCTTGCATGCGTCGCTCTGCGTCGCCGCTATGATCTCTCTCCCACTCTTTAGATCCAGCTGGCTTCTCTTTATTACTTTCGCGATGAGATTTAGTCTTCGGCAGATTCTTCTTGGCGGAGCCACCATGAGCGACTTTGACAGCCTTGGGAGCATCGCGCAGAGCGAATGCCTTTGCCAAATGACCCATATGCAGGTTACGAATATGGAAGATATGTTTTTCACTCGAAGGATGCGTAGAGTACGCCCGCATGTGAGAAAGGAAAGCTTTGCGTGCCAGATTGGCGTTCTAAGAAACAATTTAGTTTGATAAGATCCAACATAAAAAATTCAACACCCACGTCTTTATTGCGCAAGACCCATCGCTCAAACGCCAGCTGAATTTCCGTAGCACGTTGTTCAAACTCGGACCCTCTTCCTCCAAACCCAGACCGCAGAAGGTCCTCTACAGGAACACCCCTTAGATGCACTGTAGCGTTCGACTCTTCGCCTTGCATTTTGCCTTCTACCCACTTCACCCAAGCCACTTCACTTGGAGCTACGAATGACCAGGCTTCACCTCCCTTACCAGCACGAGCCGTTCTGCCAACTCGATGTACATATTCGGTGGCACCTCCTTCAGTGGGAAGGTCATACTGAACAACTGCGCGTACAAGTGGAAGATCAAGACCACGGGAAGCTACCGACGTGCAGAACAGCACGGCAGGTGCCTCTTGCACTTGTTTCTTTCCACCAGCGAAGCCCTTCAATGCAGCAAGACGGGCACCAGTAGTCAGAGAGCCGTGCAACCGGTAGATCTTCACGTCCGGTAATAAAGGACAAGTGGCTTCAACCTTCTCTAGTTGTTTCGGCTTTTCACTGGACTTTCCTTCCTTTTCTTCATCGGAATCGTTTTCATCAGAGTCACTGCCCGACGCTTCCGGTTCAGGTTCGGGATCTCCCATGGTAGAACCACCCAGAAGATTGAAGTGAAAGTCGACGGAATCCGTACAACTGAGGAAAACAATGATTTTCGCTCCTTTTCGCACTTGTGTTTCTGTGACCAATTTCCGCAGAAGTGCCACCAGACTGACTAGCCGGAGTTTCAGTGGAACAGTGACGAAATTTTGAGCCAACTGTGAAGGGGGAGTGAATGATTCGGTAGCACCGGTGACGAGAGATTTGTCGGCATTCGAAGATTCCTCTTTATCGGCCTCTGTTGCTTTAACCATGAGGGGCTCTATAAGTGTCGTTCCAGCAAGCTTCTGCACATCCTCGCGGATAGTGGCTGAGCACAGAACTGTTCTCCTGCGGCGTTCCCAATCCCAGGTACCCACTTCTGTACTCCTGCCTTCGGCCATAGCCTGCTGTGCCAAACGCCGACGTCCATCTAAGCCTTGTATGATTCCTTTGATCGTCTCTTCGAACCCTAATTCCATAAGTTGATCGGCTTCGTCGAGCACAAGCCATCGACATTTGCCCACATTGAATGACGAGGTATTCTGTAAATGGTCCAATAAACGACCGGGCGTAGAGACTAGGATCGGAAGGCCTTTCCGTAGTCTAGCCTTCTCGTGAGTCCGCGTTGCTCCTCCAATTAACAGTCCGGATACAAGCCAGCGAGTCATTGGTGCTGATGCATCTGCTGAATCTGCCGACTCGTCTTCTGCGCGTAGTCGCATCTTCAAGAGAGCTTCCAATACGTCCGAAATCTGCTTCGCTAATTCGCGAGTGGGTGCGATGATGATAGCCAAAGTACCTATTGAGCGATCAATATACGAGAGAGAGCTGAGAGGAAGGAGGTCCTGGATTATAGGTAGCAGATACGAAAGCGTTTTTCCAGAACCAGTTTGTGATTGGAGGAAGACGTCGCGGGAAGCTTTGGAAGGAAGAGGAGAAAGAAGGACAGGTAGGGCTGCCCGTTGAATGGCAGTAGGCTTTTGGATGGACATCTTCCCGGTAAGATGTGAGATAAGTAATGGGTTCAAACCTAGACCAGCAAAGGTCGAAGAATCTAGAGGCGCATTACTTGGTGCAGATGGCTTGACATCGTTTGTTTGTGGTGATGCGGGTAAGTCGACTTTGGGGTTGTAAGAGAAAAGGGAGGAGATAATTTGAGTAGGTCGCGCAGGCTGTGGTACACTAGCTTTTGGTTGGTTGGAAGGTTTTGACGGGGCCTGCGGTGATCTCTCGGTGGGTTGAGCAGTGTCTTTTGATCTCTGAACACTCTCCACGCGTGCCTTCTTCCGAGGACGATCTTCAGCGGGAGTAGATGGGGTTGACGAGCTTGATGGAACTTTCTTCTCGTCTGTTCTGACTTTGCGCTTCAGCGTACGCTTGACTTTTAGTCTTGAGAAATGTCAGAAAAGAAATAAACCGAAGCATAATCTGAGCGAACCTCTCCGTCCATCTACCTCCTTTTTTGCCAGAGATGTGCTTTGAGGGAACATGGTCGTCAGTAGCTATATTGAGAACCAAGTCGTCGTCCATGGTAGTAAGATATGTATTAATTCAGTAGTTACACTTTTTCAGAGTCCATCAATCTCGAGGCCCCGTGCAAGAAATAGCGATGCCGCTTACATAAACAAACGAGTCAGGTTTTAGCTTTGTGTCGAGAAAGGGAGGAATTGAGGGCCGCTGGCTCTTTTTCTCTTGAATTCATACATTTCTCGTCGAATCTTGCATGGTATCGCAAACACCGACTCCAGTCGATGCGTCTCCTCCGCCAATTACGCCCGGTGGGACCTACAGCATTCAGGTGAGTTTTGCCAGCAGTGATCTGGCAACCATGACTAAGCGTTTCCGCAGACAGTGACCGTTGGTTGCAAAATCTATATTCGCCGCCCTGGCCCCAATGGCGAGACAGAGGAACGTCTCGCTGAAATCCTTTCCATCCGCGACAAGCCTGTCAATGCCTATGCCCAACGGAATAAACCTGCAGAGTCCGAATCTACCACTCCTGCTCCTGCAGACAAATTGGAATACTTTGTCCACTGGGAATCCTTCAACAAACGTCTTGATGAATGGGTTTCTGGATCCCGTCTCGTCATAAGTAGGGATCTCGAATGGCCTCGTCCCAAATTCCCTGCTGCCCCTAAGAAAGCCACGCCGTCGAAGAAGCCAGGCAAAGCACCTAAACAACAAAGTCTTCTCAAGAAAGCCACCGCCAATAGCGCTAATGCTGCACTCGCTGCCTCACCCACCCCTGCTCCCTCTACCCCGTCTGCTATGATGGTGGATGATTTACCACCTTCTCCGTCCCCTGGTCCATCGTCACTGAAGAGGAAGGCGCCACACGATGATGAACAAGAGGAGGAGGAAGAAGAGGAAGAAGAAGACGCGGAAGGTGACGATGATGCCGAGGGAGAAATGGATGTTGATGGTGAAGGAGAGGTAGAGACGTTCGACCTCAGCCTAGCAGAACCCGCACCTGCCCCTCCCCCGACAGCCGGTTTCAGCAAGGAGAAGGAGATAGAGAAACTTCGAACGTCTGGTTCTATGACTCAATCCATCTCGGAGATAGCTCGTGTCAAGAACCTCAACCGATTGCAGATAGGCAAGCACGAAGTAGATGCCTGGTATTTCAGCCCATACCCGAAGGAATATGCCCACCTACCCATCCTTTATATCTGTGAATTTTGCCTAGGCTTCTTCCCATCTCCCTTCATGTTTTCGCGGCATAGACAGAGGTGTACAATGTTACATCCTCCAGGCAATGAAATTTACCGTCACGAAGATATCTCTTTCTACGAAATTGACGGCAAACGTCAATTAACATGGTGCCGCAATCTCAGTCTTCTCTCGAAGTGTTTCCTTGACCAGTAAGTAGTTACCACTGTCACTCGCAAGCATAATCTCAATCACCTCTAGTAAAACCCTGTACTATGACGTTACTCCCTTCATGTACTACGTTATGGTGAGTTCTATTACCATGATATTAAACGTATTTCTCAATCGTTCTTTCAGGCCAAGCGTGATTCGCATGGCTGTCACGTTATAGGATACTTCTCGAAAGAAAAGGAATCGGCCGAGAACTACAACGTCGCCTGTATCTTGACTCTTCCTCAACATCAGCGTCACGGCTACGGCAAACTCTTAATTGAGTTTTCCTACGAACTCAGCAAGAAGGAGGGTAAGCTTGGCAGTCCTGAAAAGCCCCTGAGTGATCTGGGGTTGCTTGGTTATCGTGCCTACTGGGCAGAGACTATCATCGAATTGCTGCTGAACACGCCAGACTCTGAGCTTAGTATTGACGACATTGCTCAGAAGACCTCGATCACGCACGCCGATGTCATGAATACGTGAGGACCCCATTTTCTAAAAATTATCGCTGATCAGGTACTTACGTTACTGTTGTAGGTGCTCAACTCTGCAGCTGTTCAAACATTACAAGGGCCAACATATCATCTGTCTCAATAACGCTGTTTTGGAGAAACACCAGAAGACAATAGCGAAACGCAGACGGAGGATACACGCAGAACAACTAAAGTGGAAGCCTCCTGTCTTTACTCGCGATCAGTTACGTTTCGGATTTTAGACTACGACTTTGGACATTTTTCGATTTTCTCTTTTGTATGTAAATTATGCAGGTTGCGAAAGTTTCAAACTGTTGTTTGTACTTTTAGCTATAATAATACCAAACTTCTTCGTCGTGATCATTTTGTAACGCTACGAGTCCTTTTTATATGTCAATGTTCTGCTATTCTTGTTGTCAATTCGGGTTCTTCATCTCCATTCCTGCCTGAGGCGTTATGCGTCCTGTGTCGAAGGTTCTCCGAATTCGCGATGTTGAGAGGAATGTTCTGTCGACTGACGGTGGGCGAGGGTGGTTGTGACGCAGCCGGCGAGAACACTCCGACTCCTGAAAGCTTAAGATTCGTATCTCCGGAGAAGAAAACCGAAGGATTCAAGGAAGACGAGGAATCCGAAAGTGGACTGCGGGCTTTGTTGTTGTTGCTCTCCCCGGTACGACTGCTGCGCGTATTGGCGGTGTTGTTGTTGTTGTTGTTGTTGTGCAGATTATGCAATTCCACATCGGTATCGCTGAATGCTGACTCTGAAGAGTTGCTTATCGCGTCATTGATCTGAATGGAAGGTGTCGACATCGAAGAGCCCGACGAGTCCATGTGCACAGTGGCTTTATCGCTCGTGGACGCCTTCACGTCATCCACAACGCCGAGGGTCCTGGCAATTACGTAGGAGGAAATGTCCTAATACGAACGATAAACAAAGAACCAACCCTCAATATGAGCAACGAAACACAAAGAGAGACCTGGGAGAGGAAAACGGGGGGAGCAACTCCTACATACCACTAATCCGAGAACTATGAACGGCAGCGCGACTAGGAACGCGAGCACGCGGAACGAGTATGCAATCCTGGCTACCCACGAATCGGGCTCGTAGTACCACAGATACTCCAAGTAATAAGCCCACAGGGTGCCGGGTATTGACGAGGGTTCAATCCGAGTGACTTGTGAGGTATAATAAGAGACGTTCATGGCAGTTATCGCGGTGTAAGGTGTATGTAGTGTAGCCGTCGCCGGATAGTAGGGGATAAGGACACGGGTCCGTCAATCGTGGTGCAGGAGCTGCGTAATTTAGTGAACACGAGCCGTAGGTTTGGTATATGCCTCCTCAAAGGTGACTGGCGTAGAATGAAGAGCAGAATGGCAGTTGGATGAGATGGAGTGCGTTGGAGTTTATGCACGCAGAGTCGCAGACTAGACTCGCTCGCGAAAGCGGATTCAATTCTAAAGCCGGTGGATCATGTGATTGCGTCCCCTTGGTGCGATCCAAATTCGGAAACTAGTATACCACACCTTCTATCTTGGCCTCGAAGCTTCGAAGCTTCGAAGAAAGACAACGTTACCAGAAGTTACAGTACAGGAAGAAAAGAGGAGCTCCTGACATATCAAAATGCAGACAGGGGTCTATCTGAGGAGTTTATTCTTATCATAGATTCCAGCCTTCTCTCAAAAACTTTGTAAATTGAACAAAATGATCAGACACCCGTCTTTCTTTTAGCAGCGCAATCAAATTTCAATCAGCATCACTCCATTGCATTGTTATTCCGACAGTCTATACAGGGGGGGTGCCAGAAGCAACGAACAGCAAATATATATCCGAGCAGAGTAGTAAGAGAGCCGAGACGATAATAAAAAAATTCGTGAAAAAGCGTAAGATTTCCCTTCCCGCCATGTCAATAGTAATGGTATGAGCGCCCAGCACGGAAGCCAACAACAACGGTATAAGGGGGGAAGAAGAACAGGTATCGTCAAGGGAGTAGTAAGGGGTGTAGCAACATGTCCTTTTCTAAATAATACAAGGTGTGCAAGTGAGAGCGACGAGGAGGGTAACAATATATCGAACAAACAGATCCAACAACAAAGAAGCAGAAAAAAAGAGACAAGAAGCAAGCAGATGGATATATGGTGCAGATAGAAAGGCGAAGAGATGGCGTGAATGAGCATAACAAGAGATGGGGGAGCAGGGGTTTAAGGATACATGACGCTCGAAGGGAAGACGACACCGTCCGAGCGAATGAGAATGATGGGACGACGCTTGACCATTTGCGACTCTGGAGGAAGACAGCCCAATACTTCGGTGCAGCGCACCTCGACGAAAGGCGAGGGCTCGGAGCCGAAGAAGACGTGGACGGGATCCGTCTTGGAGAAGTTTTCGCCATAAACAGTAAGCATCTTCGACGCGTGTGGATTGGGCTTAGCCAATACTGCCCGAGAGGAGGAGCAGTTCGACTTGGGCTGCTCAGCGGCACGATCAGGAGGAAGGTACTTGACCACGCCAGGGAACGGTGTTACTGGCTTGGAGGGTATAGGGAACGACCCGGTCTGAGGGGCGTGCTGGTTGTCGAAAAGAACGGGAGGAACGTAAAAGTTGTAACGAATTTGATCTGCAAATCAAATGCCATTAGTAAATCCTAATAAACGTCTCATAAAGATGCGCTACTAACCGGTGCCAACGATAGTCCAGACGCTCGTCTCGCCAATGTCTACCTGCCAAAGGGCGCCGGAAGTTGCGCCAGAATCGCTACCAGAACCACGACGAGAAGAGGAAACTGAACTAGCCGAGCTTGGCCTTCTCCTTCCTTTCGCGGGAGGCTTGCCCATAATGCCGGCGCTAGATGATGAGCGCTTCTTCTTCTGCACGCGCCCGCCATCGTTCGATGGAAGGAACTCCGAAGCGGAAGGTGAAGCGGGTGCGCTGTCTCCGTTCGTGGGCATCGAGAAATATTCACCGCCATTCGAAGTCGGTACAGTGGGCGAAATCGGGGACGATGGAAGAGTCGGTGAAGTGGCGCCAGGGGCAGTGCCCTGAGGCGTATTCCATTGTCTGCCATCAATGGGCCTGTAGGTGTTGACCTTCTCGCCCATGCAGGACAAGAAAGCGCCGCTGACTCCAGGAGTACCGGGCTCGGGCATACCCTTGTTCGGGTCGTACACCTCGAACGCGATCTTGTGCAATTGGGAGACAGGATCACCACATACTTCGCCGGGCGAGCAGTAATGATCGGCGATACCCTTAGCACCCTCTTGCAAACCACCGCCAACGACGGTGGTTTGATGATCGACTTTGCGAATGATAAGGACAGGACTGACAACGCCAGAAGTAAGGCACTGCAAAACGACAGTTTGGTTGTAGTAGATTGGAATTTGAGATCCGTTGTTCGTGAATGGGATAGCGTTTGGTGGTGGGGATGGGTATTCAGGTTGAGGGGGCGGCGGTGGCGGTGCATCAAGGCCTGCACCTGCAGGCTTGTTGACGTCGACGATGTACATCACGAATGGATCTGGAAAATATGCATCGTTCGGAAATGAGCATTGCATCAATAACATGTAAACCAGTGCATGAACTCACCCCAGCTGGCGGTCCGGGCAATGAAGGAGGGAGTAGTAGACCGTGACCGTTGATCAAGGCCCATCAAAGGAGCACCATCTGACCCCTTGAAAGAAGATCCAGAGCCGGAAACGCAAAGATACTTGGTAGAAACGGTCTGTGAGCGTAAACGGTGGAACAAAGATATGGTCGACCCGTGATTGATGCAGACTAAATTTACGAGACGCTTTTAGTCCGAGTTCTTTTGTCCAGAAGAAATGGAGAGAAAAGAATACTAACGTTCCAAATTTTTGGCACTTTGCCTCTTTTTGCTGGGTTTACTGATAACCTTTATCGGGCGACTTGGGAAAACACCGATCACTCGTTCTGGCTCATCGTCGGATGCAGGAGCGGTGATTTTAACGAGGGCTTCCACCTTTTTCTTCTTCTCGTCACACGGCGGACAAGTAGCTGAAGATTGGCCGGTGAATATGTCATGAAGATTGATCCGGCATATATGCCGAATTGAGTGTTTTGTCACTCTTGTCACACCTACTTGAGAAGATATCTTTGTTTCCTTTGCTGAGAGGCAGAATCAACCCGTAAAAGCATTTGACTAGGTAGAGATAATACTAGATACTCATACTCCTTATCAATAGTTGTTTAATTACTCCTAGATGTTTCCCAGCATTCACAAGAAACTAATTTTGACATATTCCTGGCATATCAAAATTTCGCTTCGGGTACATGTAAAATGAGTATATAAAAAGCTATGGGGGTAAGCTTATATATCTATCAGCTGTAATGATGCATATTTTCATATTTTCTAAGCCCACAGTGACCACAGCACGATGTTTCGTCCTGATTTCTGGCCATTGAAGCGGAGTTTCGGAGAATGTCACAGAATGTTACGCTTCCGGATCAATTGACAGTATAATCGTCATGACACATCGCGGCACCAATTGACAGTTACTTGTCCGCCGTGTCAACATCGGAAATAAAGAGCTGTTTACCGACACAGCGTCCAATGTAAGTCGTTCCCGTAGGTGGGTCGCTCACGTCGAATGACTTTCCTGAAGAACCGGTCCATTCAATGGTACCTTCCTGAGGTGCTGGTTCCCCCGAGATTGAAACGACGACGCGTGGGGGGCACAGCTTTGGCTCTTCGCCGCGGCGGACGACATCTGTCCACCAAGAGTTACCAATCATGATGGCTGTAGGAGGGGGGCAAAGGAATCTTTGGGTAGGACAGAATTAGTTGATGATGGATGCTAACAATAGGCGAAAAGTTGACTACTAACCGCTTCTCTGTGCCGTATGATTTTTGGGCTACCTTACTCGACATTACGATAACAGTACGTTCTCCAAACGCGAGACGGTTGGGCGTCCGCACGTACTGGTCAAGATATGGGCTAAATTACGCGTCAGTGGATTTGTTAGGTTGACAGCTAGAGTTCTGATATTACCGAATGAATGACTGCAAGTCGCTCGAGGTGCCCATCATGGGGTGACCGTGAAGTTTCATGCGCGCCAGCGTGTCGTCGACGGTCTGCATGCGCACATCTTGATGCGAGCTAAGGTAGTGCATGTCGTCGTATGGAGAAGGGGGTTCCCTAAAGGAATTGGTGGCAAGCGGAGCAACTCCGCGCATGAGACTCGAATCATGGTTATGGGAGGGAGGCGGGTGGCTATAACGCTCGGGAGGGAAACGACCAAGACGATCGTTGAAATGCTGCATGGCCGAGGGACCAAAGGGCATACCATTGTTGATGTTCCCAATCGAATAGTCGTCGGGGTAGTCAGCATGATACCCACTGGCAGGTAGTCTTCGCTCTGGCACGTCACCGAATGCATGAGGGGGGTAATCCTTGCCAGCAATGGTCGGCGGAAAAGCACCTGGATGGTGCAGGTTTGGAACCGAGTCTGAGGGAGTAAGTGGGGAGACCTTTCCGCTGCTGAGGTTGTTCATCATTTCGTACGGATTGCCATTGGAGCCATTGAAGGCGGGCACGGTATCTGCGAAGGAAGGATGAGAGTACATGTTGTCAGAGTTGATACCGAAGCCATGACCAAGCGAGGACGAGGAGGAAGCGTTTGTTCGGTAGCGCTGCGAGTTGAAGGGAGTAGAGGAGGAATCTGAGAAGAGGGAGTAGTTTGGATGGTCCTGGGTATCGATGGGGTCAGGATGGTCGAAGGAGTGGTGGTGTATGTGCGAGTCTGGGGGATAGGACTGGTGGTCCTGGTCCTGGTGGGTATAGTGCTGAGTCGCAAAGTCCAAAGACATGGCGGCGTTGTTTGAAGAGAGATATTGTTGAGTGATCGTCTTTTATCACGACGATACCTTGCGCCGAACTCTATTTCTCCCAATTTGACATGCCCGCGGATATCCGATCCAGATCACATTTACCTCCGTTTTCCTCTATTTGTCACGAATCTCAGCATTTTCCCCACATTCTCCCGCTCCCTCTCTTCCTCAGCCTATCGGTTCCACTCTCAAAAATACGTCCCAAATCCGCCCCGAGCCCTCTTTCTCTCGCACCGATTGGTCCTCTGAGTCCCACCCACGTGGTTACCCTCATGCCGTCTCGGCCGCCTTCTCCAATCTTAACCGATCGCTCAGATCTCCCTCATTTCTCGGCGATCCCCGAGATTATGTTTTCCAAGATTTACTTCCGTTTCACCAGATTCCTGGGTGGGCCCTCGATTGGAATCCTCACTCGAATCCTCCTCGTCTCCTACCCTCTGCACCTGCCACTCCTCATGTCCGCATCCCTCTTCTCTTGACCTCTTTCTGCTAACCCCCAGCGGTCACGGGTTCTCCCGACGCGCCCATTCCCAGCGCATTCGCGTTCTCATCCAGGACATCTCTCGGTAGCTTTTCGAGCAGCACAACTTTGTATTGGTTCTGCTCATCTTTTTCTAATAATATTTCAGAGGTGCCTACCGCCAAATTGCAACAGAAGCCACCCCCCTGCCTTCGATAAAGGTTATCTCTCGTTTTCTCGCACGCACCATAACCGCTCGCAGTGTCGGCACCTAACCTCACCTAACATAGGCTTTCTTCATCTAAAACATCCTCTCGCTGGAAATCCTGCAATACGGGGCCAGCCGAGAAGACAGCAAACAGTGACGGCATCGAATCCGCGCGATTGCACATGGCTACCCTTGTGATCACAGCTCAACAGATTGCGGGCGTGCCTACATCGTTTATTTCTTTTTATATGTCGCATTCACCTTTGTCCCTCTCTCTCAAAATTGTGAGCGAGTTGATGCATTAATTGAGCCATCTAGAAATGCATTCCCATTTGTATGTTCTCCTCCCCAACCTTGGTCTTTCCCTGCTCTCTTACGAGTCAGGATGGTACGACTAGCCGCCGGCTGGCAACCGTCCATTCCCTTCCATCTTATGGCATCTCAGAGTCATCATCATCAAAATACGAGATATCTACAATCACTCCCCTGCGAGGCCATGACGCTCGCTCATATTCAATTACAAATCAAACAATAAAGTATCGGTTCCTGAACTACTTTTGCAAAATGATTACTTTGGCAGCCTCCATCTTCAAATACATCCTATTAACATCCGAGACTCTATGATAAGTATATTCCAACATAGGGGACACCTAGGCACTTGCTCGAAAATCGAAGCACTCGAACGACTGCGCACGAGTAAGCTGATTCAGACTATGATGTGAGGTACCGTATATTGAGCCAGCGCCCCGAAATAGCCTTGGGCCAACTGACATACCATGTGGTTTGTATAGGCGCGTTAACTAACTTGACAGTGTCCTTCAAAAGGAGATATGGTTCTGTACTCTGGACAGATTTATTAGTCCCGCAGGTCTACTTATGTTGCGACTTGTGACAATTGCTTGATGGTAGGATAGGATTTACTTGGTCGGACTCGGATTCCTCCACGTCGTGACGATGATGCTATGCAGGGGAATCTCAGTCTATATTCATCCCTCCACTCGAGAGATCTTCCTTCCTGTCTTTCTACCACTGACCTATGTCGATTGGCATATTTACGTAGATAATTCGCTTGTATTCCCTGCCAGGAAAACTTGTCTCTCGTTCATGTGTGGTTGCGAAGGGGCCGCACCAACGAATAGAAATCATGGGAAGTAAAATGATCAGACAAAGTATCCCTACCATATGTAGAATCTTGCACTTCTTGATCACTGAATCAAGTGTTATTTTTTCCGCCGGTTCGACATTGACACTCTTTACTACTTGGAGAGTTCATGTTGCGGCGCACATAATTGAATGGTACCTTGATATCAATAGAGTAAGCTTGATTCCAAAAGTCCAATGATAACTTAGCTGACTAGCATGCGCTAGAGATAGAGCGCCAACTAGGGGGGTTCGGATAAGATTGTAAACTTGGTTAGCCTATCCATCGCTGTTCGTTATCCTAGGCTCCTGCTCTTTGGCCATGTGCCAACCCTACATACCGCCCGGCGGACTCCCGCTGTTTGACAAGCTATCACATCCAAATAGAGTCAAGGGCCACCTCGACATCGACGGCCGCCTTGTTGATAACCGTAGGAGAATGATATGGACAAGGACTGGATAGTATCAATTGAATAGAGCCCTAGTGGAAGACTTTAGGATGAAAGAAGACAAAGACTTATCACATCTTCGCCGGCATAGGCTAGACAGAGATAAGGGACTCGGGCTATCCATCTGCTTTCTCCGATCAGAAATCGAAGGAAGTGGCATGTTTCTGTTGATGTCGCTGGATTGAAGAAAAATGAAGTGATATTGATGCTCCTCCTCGTCACCATGTCCTCAACATGCAACCCCAAAAGATCAGCCAGACTTTGACAGCCCAGAGACAGACAATATGTTGGTCGGTACCAGATAAATGCCAAATATCTGGTCCTGTATTATTTTTATTACGACACCAAGGCTAACCCGGGCAATGACTGAGCTTGAATATCGAAAGCGTTGACGGTGGAACGGGGTATAAGAGACGTGCCTTACATCCCGTCCCAACCTTCCACCTGCAGCCGCTACGGTACAGAAAAAAGGCCATTTGCCGGTGAGGGCGGCAAAGTGAAGCCTTCATAGTAAGCGGGACCTACGGCATTGGGGTCGATGCAGTATCAGCCACTGCACCCATTCAATAAGTAAGGACGTAGGAAACGGTACGACGCTCGCGGAGAGGGTTGCAACGTCGGACACTTGTGGGGCCTTTCGATAGATGGAATCCTAAACTTGTACAGATCAGGTTGGACGAATAATAGAAAGAAGAAGTGAGCCTTTTACTGTACTAGTCAAAGAGGTGCGTCATGCAAGGAATCATATGTTGTACATATGTCGGAGGTACAGTACTGATGTCGCCGGATTATGATGTCAATTTCGTACGAGCGTTTTAAATAATCTGTGATAAGTGGTTGAGCAATTAACGGTGCCTGGTATTTCCATGTTGGTTTGTGGTTCTGACAAGAGTTCCGGACTACGCAGTAGCGCAAGCCCAAGTCCATGCGATAAGAGTACTAGAGCACGCTGTGCCACTGTCGTTTCTCCTCGGAAAAGACGAGGAAGCCAACTTGAGTGGTGATTAAGTACAGTTGCATAGACTAAAGCATAGGCGGTGAGCAGTGTTCTGAAAGCAGAGACTAATAGCAACGCTAAAAAGAAGAAGCAGTCGGGGGTTAAAGAAAAGGCTTTTAGGTGCAAGGCTAATGTTGTGACGAGGCGGGTGACGGTGACGGCAGACGGCAGAACTAAATGAGGCTATTATCCCGCTCTTCGTTCGCCGACATTGCTCGTCCTACGCCTCTCTTTTCATCCACCTCTCCTCCATCCTTCTTCTGTACATATCTATTTCACTCCCTCCATATCGAGTCCAGAGGTTCCCAGGTGGTCCTACAGTTCCCACTCAGCCCTCTCACAACGCCTTGCAATCAACCGCAAGCCATCTCTCTCACCAGTTCTGTCAACAACGAGAGAGATGTCGGGCTCATCTTATCGCCTGCAGACCCCACGGCCACGAATACCACCAACTCCTCTAAATTTCGATGCCCACTCCTCGTACAAGTCTTCGTCTGCTGTCGGCAGCAGTCATCATGATTCGCAGACCCTCCTCTACGACCTTCCGTCTGCAACCATCTCACCTCCTCAAAGCCCAAGATCTCCCGTTGGCCGTATAGGCACCCCTACTTCGCCCACGTATGCTGGAAGATCAAGGGGTCCACGCAATGGTAGGCCTACACCTCCCCCAAGCGCACGGAACCGATCAGCCACACCCTCCGGGGTGCCGCCCAACGAACTCGAACAATTTGCGGAGAACTGTCGAGCCTGGTGCGTGCAATTTTTGCTCGAATGCGTAAAAAGTGACGTCGCGTAGTGTCAAAACTTACCACTTGGATCTTAAAATTCTGCAGGTATTATTGTCAGGACGATAATGCAGGCAGACTTATGACGCAAACTCTTGCCACTCTTCCTCCTTCTCAACGTGCCCCGTTTTCCCGAATACAATCTTCGATTCGATCAGCATATCATCGTTCGGTGAACGCACGTCGGCATGCTGAATTTCAAGCCCATTTAAGTGCTACAACACCCGGGGGTTCTTTGATGCCCCATGCTCGAGTTAACCCTCATGGGAAGGTAGCGCAGAAAGGTATGCATAACTGTTTTGCACTGTCTGCTGTCGCTGTCGTCATGCCTTCTTGTCTCTAATGTTTGGTTCCCTATTTTACTTGTATCTTTCTGTTGTCTTGTCATTGTCATCGGAAACAGAGAGATATGAGCGTATGGATCGATTCTTGCGCAATTGGTGCAATTCAGGAATGCCTGGTACCACACCATTTTTCGAGGCGTAAGTCCCATTTATTTATTTAGTATCGTGTGATTTATTGATACCACTACGTGGACAGCCTGTGGGCTCTTCTGCGATTGCAGGTCATTCCAGAAGATCTTGGTGGTGCAGGGAGACATAGGATTGAGTGGGAAGTTGATGACGCCGTATTCAAAGAATCTGCGTCAGTAAAAACAACTGCATTATTTCTCAAATGTCTGACCCACGATTATTTTTGTGGCTATTCTTTACAGTGGGAAGGATTTCATGTTAGAGGCAATTGATTTCCTGAAAGGGGTAAGTCTTCTCAGGCAGAAGAATGGTTTCGTCTCCGTCTCGTGTCTCACTTCTATGCTGTTTCCAGGTGTTAGCCTTCGAGGAAATGCCATCTTCTAAGATGACAGCTTCTTTATATGGTCACAGGAAAGATTTGAGTTTACGTTCGACACATTCTCGCGTGCAATCGCAACCTCTTCCTTCTCAGGGGACAGATGTCGCCTTATCCGTTCAACCGAAGCGCGCACGCGCCCCAAGCGATCCGTTTTTAGACGCCCCCCAGTCTCGATCCTTGGGATCGTCCTCGCATTCCCCGAATTCCGATTCAATACTTGCTTCCTCAGGTACCGATGTAGAACCACCCCCTCCCAGTCCCAATGTCGCCCCCGACGGAGGCACTTTCCCCAGCGCACTCGAAGACATGTACGGTGACGACAACGAGGAATACCTCCGCGTATGGACTTCACCTGACCTCAGCAATCCTGAAATCCTCCGATTACTCGACCTTTTCCCGGCATTTGTTTCTCGTCGGCCGTTGCCGCGGTTCCCCGTCCCCAAAGTACGACATATGGACATAGAAGAAGGTGAAGATGAAGACTTGGAGGGAAGGACCGCTTCCATCCGTTTTGGCACAGGGCAGATGTGGCTGAGCTCGAAGAAACGGAGTGAATCATGGGAGGGTAGCTGGTGGACCAAGTTTGTCATGTGGTGGAGAAAGCTCTTTTGCTGACTCGCCTTCCCTTGACTGTTTCCGTCTTTCTTTTGACTTTGGGTCACTTTTTTGCACCACCACGGACAACCATCTATGTTTCCATAACTCATCTTTTCCATCTCTGTCGCGGACACTTCAATCCATCACCGTCATTATCTTTTGCATCCGACGCAATCTGTGATTTTTTATCTCATTATCTACACGCCCTTCAATTCATGAAAGGTCATGCTGTCATGCATTGTACATACCCCTTGGGTCCGCATTTATTCTGATCTAGTAGCACGCCCGGTGGATGGTGCTTCTAGGATTCATCGGCAATTGTCTATATCTGATGACCATTTTGGTCAACAACACTCTCCTTTGGCGTCCCCCCCCCCTCTTGACTTCTTCCAAAGTTACATTGGATTCTTAGCTAGGATTCTTTACAATCATTCATCGATTCAATCATGAAAATACATTCCCTTGAAACATAAATAATTCTCTCTTATTATACTGCTCCCTTGTCGGTAGCAGCTCGTTGGCATGCGGATGTTCTCTTACTAATTTCTCCGTCGGCGACGACCGAGTACGAGTACTCTCGACCGACCGACCGAGCAACTTAATTTTGTACGTATTGAATACTTATTCGACGCAACTCTGAGACCGTGATCAGCAAATTGATTCCTACCAACCTGCGGGCACTGCGGCGAATGCTCTTCCATCTATGTAGGTTCTTTTTCTCTATCAGAAAAGGGATATTACTCGTTGCAGCATAGGTTAGTAAGTAGTGATTATGTACTCGAGTACAGGCGAGGAATCGTCGCGGTCCGAATTAGGCAGGGCGTACCCATTACGACTTACAGCGGCTGTTCTATTAATAGCTCGTTTGCAAGCGCTCGGGAGTTGATGCTTAGGGCAGGAAATCAAGCATAAACATCAAGATCAAGGATATCTGAAACAAAGTAAGGCTTTTCAGGTACTTTAAAACTATTGGCCCTGGTTATTAGGTACCTGTGTGTTATGGTAACGAGACTAGTATTTACTAGGAGTTAACCTTGCAACTGATGGTGATTCATGGCGGGCACGGTATGCCAGCCCTCGGCGGTGCGCCACACTCGTAAATTCGACTTTCCGCATTGGTGATGAGGGTTTACGCTTGGTCAAGCCCGCCGGCTTACGAGGCCACGGATATCGCTGCCAGTGCCACTGGTGGCACGCGTCAATTGCTGAAAGATGCGACTGATTTTTCTTGATCGTGCTCGACCCTTTCCCGCTTAGATGCACAGAGTAAGTAAGCAATATTCTCTTCGCGGCAGCAAGTTGTAAGCTTCCAAGAACCCAAGACTCGACCGGCACAGCCAGCATTTAGAACGATAGTGATTTACTGAGGGCCACATTTTGGTGTTTCACTTGTACCTGTATGTGCGATAAGATCGTTAGTATTTTAGTAGGAATCCCGTTTATTGCGGCTCGGTACTCGCTACTATGTGAGTAAGTATGTCGTAAGTGGGAGGAAGATTAGAGCATCCGAAATTGCGCATGGCGAGTAAGCCGATACAAGGGTGAAGCTGAAGAAGATTGTGCGTTCCTTCCATGTTTCGAGAAAGGTTGCATAGAAACTGAAGATGCCAGAGGATATGACTTACTAGCGTTTGACTAGTACTTGACGTTTGACTCGACTGCAATTGCGGATTTTTGCCAGGCTGTGAATTTATGGGATTCCTCCAAAACAATAAGCAGTTCCGGACTGGAATCCTGTCCTGAAAACTTAATGCTCTGCATATCCTATTATAGCTGACCCTTTTTTATGAACGGGTTGCAGTTGACTGTGCCTGCCCCATCGTTGTTATACGGGGATCATATGGAGACAGAGCACCAGAATCAGAGCATCGTCCAGAGCATTGCAGCCAATCGCGTATTGTTCGAGCAGGTGTCCAAAGCGATTGTGGAATGCGGGACGAGGTAGTTATTAACACCTGGATGGCATATGATGTGTATTTATTAACTCCAGCATTGGCACCTAGCTTGTTAGACTCACCAGGCTACATTGCCTAGCGAGATGGGCTCTGCTACCCTTGTGGCGGGAGGTGTACGCTAGATTGAGGGCTGTAGCTTTGTCACCATATAGCCTGGCTTTCTTTGACTATAGTATGCGTTAAGTGTTGATTATAGACAATGTTATTTGGCTGGAGGAAGAAGATACCTGATATTACAAATCCAAAAAATCTGTATTGTAGTCTGACTCGAAAATTCAAAGGAAAATCATATCTCTCCCAATAAACCAGAAACCAAACTGTTATCTTCGAGTGAAGCTTTCCCCTCTACCGTGATTCCCTTTACTTCGAGGCATGAATAAGGGCAGACGAGTACGGAGGTCTCGGCGCCGATGTAGTTAAAATACACATCGACAATTGACGACGCTTCCGAGGGCGAATCGCAGATGCCTCAGTCACCTTGTTCATAAGCGGCAATAACAGCCTCAAGCTCCTTTTCACGAGCTTTGAGTCTGTAACAGAAGGATGAATGAATTCAAAGAAAAATTAAGGACAAGGCAGGTTTCCTACCTTTCAACTTCAGCTTCTAACATAGCAATCTTTGACGCTTTAGCGTCGCGGCTCTTCTCTGCGGCTATTTTCCGTCGTTCGAGCTTGCGTACGAGTTGAGGAGTACCGGCGAGTTTGTTGAGCATCTCAGAGATCGAGTCAGCGGTCAGTTCTTGGTTGCCGGTGGCAGCATCTTGCAGCGTTTCTTGAGATCCAGATGGTGCTGAACTTTGACTCTGTAGAATTTCAATAAAGAAACACCGTAAGCGCAATGATGGGTGGGTGGAATAGCATGGGTCCGTACCCCATAGGGCTGCGAGAAAATAGGGGCGCTATCAGCACCTCCGTTATTGACTTTTCGCGGAGGCGTTTGAGGAGGCCAGGTGCCGTTATTGCCTGAGGAAAAGGTAGTTTCTGGTCTCAAGTTATTGCTCTGAGACATGTTCTGCGGTGTTTGGGGCTGGGATGGACTTGCGAAGCCCTCATATTTGACACGCTTCTGAGGCATATCTGTATCCCAGTCATCCTCGAGTGAAGATGAATCTCGTTTTGTGGATTGCGAGCTAGGTGTGGGTGTGGAGGGATAAGCTTGTCCTGGGCGCTCGTTCGAAGGTATAGGCTGTGCGGATTGCGGTGTTGGAGGTAAATGGCCACTCTGAGAGCTTGAGCTTGCTTGGGTTCCATCGGGCCGATACTCGTCCACCCAACCTAAAAGGCATTTAGGTATAGAGCCCCATAGTTGTACGAATGGATGGCGCTTACAGAAGAATTTACATTGCTCGCTATCGTTAATTGGTTTGGGGCACCGATAGAATTGGCTAATCAAGGAATAGAACGAATTGAGTATTTTTTCTCTTGTCTTTTTGGAAGACATACCGGTCCTTCGATCCCGGTCGATGACTTTGGTAAATTCTGCAGGGAAGATTGTGGCCAGTGCACCTTGGTGCTTCGACGGCAGTATCGTACATGGTTGTATAAGGAAGACAACAATTGTGTACTTGCCATTTCTGAATGAGATGTTCTTGATCAAATGACGCAATGGCAACTCTCGTTCCTCAAAATTCATTTTCTATATATGCCGAATGAGAGGACTACAGTCATGGCTTAGAACGCGCCTACTGTACCTGATATCCAACGGGTACTTCCCAACTGCAGCGTGCTATATACATACACCGTCAAGCTGCCCAGGTCGACGCATACCGATTTTATCCTCTGACCATCATCATGGCCGAAACCACGACGAAAGTCCTTGTCAAGGTCATAAAACCTAGCGATCCTTCGTTGCCACCTTTAGTTTTGCAAATAACACAGATGGTGGATACTTATATGCTTTGGATTGGAGCCGCAGATGGCAACGCAAATCCTGTTGATGGTGAAAAGGCGGTCCTCAACGGCAATTTATGCAAGGACTGGGCCTGTGCCATGCCACCGAGAACTGTATGTTCCTCGCCGATCTCAGTAGAAACTTGCCTGACTTCGACGCTATAAAATGCTTAACAGGCAGGCGCACCTTCGTCAGCGACTTCTTTGTTTCGAGCATCGAGTTCGGATGTGGCTCTCCCTATGGCACAACGCTTAGGTGTGCTCGTCCTCAACTGATGTTAATGACCGTTGATCTTGCTAAAGCCATGCTTTATATTGCAGCGAAACGGTTCCGGAAGCAGATATTCTTGTCTGTAGATATTCCTATCAGTTTCATGACCATGGGACAAGGGCAACAACTCGTGTTCGAGGCGGAGAAGGGGATTGTAGCTACGCTTAAAGAGATTGAAGGATGAGGCGGTGAAAATTCGCCTATATTTTTATGCAATGCCACATGGATACATAGATACGTCGGCGAGGTGGTTGAAGATAATCGATGGTGGTTGGGCAGTAATAGTTATAATGGAATGTATCTTGCCAAGTAACAAAGACATTGAGAGTTGCAGAGCATGGAGGAAATCGGTTACGGATCGATTAAGAAACCCTGAGCCCCTTATTGACACAGCTCGTTGACTGTCATCTGCCAACTAGAACCGCGCACGACTCTCCTTCCTCCCTCCACGACCTTCCACTCTGCCTCCAACCTCTGGTATCTCTTTCATCACCGACGATAGCCTCTTGGTCGCATCTCAATCATGTCGGAACCAGAGCTCTACATGCCAGACACAAATGAAAGCTTCGATCTCCCTCGTTGGCAGACTCAGGTCGATCCTCTCACTTCATCCAGCCAAGCTCTCGCACATTCAGCCCAACCCTCATACAACATATATTCTGGACCCCCACCGCCGCCGCCGGCCTCGTCGCAACGCATGCAACCCCTACATCAAGGCCAGACTCCAACAAGACAGCCGCGCATTTCACAGTTATTAGAGCAGGAGCAACAGCTGGGATTATCGGGTTACTCAACAGGTGGTGGGCAAGTCCAGTTATCGCGCAGTGCGTCGTTGGGAGGCAGCGCAGGGGGTAGTTTATCTGTAGCCGGTCGCACTCGACGGCATCATGCACCCGACGATCTCGAGGGCGCATTCAACAACGATAATCAGGCTATCGGTGGCCCTAGACAGCAACCCCAAATGTCCCACAATTCGTTTTATTCTTCGAGCGTTGGATATCAGCCACAGTCCATGACTGGAACCGCGTCCGCTCCGACCAATACCTCCCCAAACGATCCATATAGCGACATTTATCACAATGGTTCAGCATCTCATCCACCAAAGCGGTTACAGCCTGGCCAACTCGACAACAATGCTCCCCGTGGAGGTCGTTCTCCACTGCGTGTGCCCAACACGCCGCTTTCGGCTTCGCCGCTAGAACAATATTCACATCAATCTCAATATTCTCCAACGACCGCTTCTTTTCCTTACGGAACCGCGACTGATCAGCGCACCCATCCTGTAGCATACCAGTCTCATGCGCGAAGTCTGTCTCAAGTAAAACAAGAACGTTTGACGCCTGACGTCTCCTCGTCATACCCATCGCAGCCCGCGAATAACAATTACTCTTCCGGCATGTCGGGGAATCAATACACAACGTCATATTCCATGGACACTTCCAGTCCCAATCCACCTCTTGCGGCGTCACATCTCAGTACCCAGGGAATGAACATCAAGACGTCTCTCTCGACCCCTTCTACACCGCTATCGTATATGCACCCTAACAACAGTCAGGGATCACATTATTATCCGCAAGATCAATCTATGGCTGTTGATCCACCTCCGAAGAAAAGGGCTCCTGGATTCCGCCGCGTCCGAACACAACATGATTTACAACCTAGGAGTTTTGACGCAGCATCTTCGGGAAGAAGGATGGCATCCGACGGGACATACCTTTCTGTAAGCATTGCTCCGCCGGCCTTTTAGACTTCCTTTTCTTCAGTCTTACTCTCGTTTTCAAAGCCCCTGCGACATTTGACGACCAACATTTTGGACACGTATCGTATATGCAACCCTCAGTTCCGTTACGAATCAACACACAACCCAAGACGCGTGTTGACCAAGCCAAGCAAACCTGCCCACAATGATGGATATGATAACGACGATTATGACTACATCTTGTATGTCAACGATTGGTTAGGCAGTGATGACGGCCACAAGTGCGTTTTAATCAGTTTAACTTTAAACTTTTCTGACATTTGTTGTTCCAAGGTATTTGATTCTTGATATCCTGGGGCAGGGGACGTTTGGACAAGTCGTGAAGTGTCAGAACATGAAAACGCACGAGATAGTTGCCGTGAAAGTGGTGAAAAATAAGCCTGCGTATTTCAATCAGAGTATGATGGAAGTGACCATCTTGGAACTGGTGAGTTACCTCCCTACATTCCTGAGGACCTCTTCTCTTGCTGATCTTCGCACAGCTCAACAAGTCTTGTGATCCTAATGACGAGCATCACATCCTGCGACTTAGGGACTCTTTTATCCATCGGAGTCATCTTTGCCTTGTGTTTGAGCTGCTATCGTCAAACCTCTACGAGTTGATCAAACAGAATCAATTCCAGGGTTTAAGTACACAGCTTGTGAAGGTTTTCATGGCGCAGCTTTTGGATGCGTTGACGGTGCTGAAAGAGGCACGTCTCATCCATTGTGATCTCAAACCCGAAAATATTCTTCTGAAATCGTGAGTCGTTGTTACCTCGGAGGTTATGGGTTCTCATTCTTTTCTTTGAAAGCCTTCAATCGCCACAAATCAAAGTCATCGATTTTGGCTCTGCGTGCCATGAACGGCAGACAGTCTACACCTACATTCAGTCTCGATTCTACAGATCACCCGAAGTTCTGCTGGGGATGTCTTACACCGCATCTATCGATATGTGGTCTCTAGGTTGTATTGCAGTGGAACTCTTTTTGGGGTTACCCCTGTTCCCTGGGACAAGCGAGTATAATCAATTGACTCGCATCATTGACATGCTAGGGTGTGTAATTCTTATTTTTAGCTCAACGATCTGCATTTCCCCTTACCGTACTGTCTTAAATAGGATGCCTCCTTTGAGCATGCTGAACATAGGAAAGCAGACGAGTCAATTCTTTGACGTTCAAGAAGTTTGGAACCCTCACAGCAACCAGAATGAGAAGAAATATAGACTGAAGAGCCTGGAGCAATACTCACGAGAACACAACACCAATGAACAACCTGGAAAGCAATACTTTAAAGCCACCACCTTGCCAGAAATCATCAATACAGCACCAATGCCAGCAACCAAGTCCTCGCGGCAGGGCCACGAGTTAGAAAAAGGTATGTGCAATGGACTTCGTGAATTATACTCTCAATGTTTATTCAAATTTTAGAATTGAACAATCGAGCTGCATTCATTGATTTCTGCAAGGGTTTACTGGACTTGAATCCTGTTACTCGATGGACGCCTCAGCAAGCAAGAATGCACCCTTTTATTACTGGAGAAAAGTTCACCAAGCCGTTTGTGGTATGTATTCCTGCCCCTGGTTCGAATTTTAGGAACTGAGTGATCCTATCTTTTCAGCCCGACGGTCCAGCACCACCGGTCCAGCACCCTCCTGCGCTATCCGTTGGTGCAACTGCAGACCCCAAGCGTCCTTATGGTGGCCTTGTACCATCCCAGCCAAAAGGCACAAGAGCATATACGGACGCTGCTTCTTACAACCATCATCTTGCACAACATCAAGCATATACCGCACAAGCTCAATCGCAGGCTGCAAACACATTCCGAAACCCTTACATGACTCCTCAAAATACGCAGCAACAGCATCAGCAACAACAGCAGTCCACCTACAACACGCCTGAAACTGTTTCGTCTGCTTATCAGCCCCAGCAACAACAGCCTCAGCAGCCTCAGCAGCCCCCAGCACCATCACAGCAGCAGCAGCAGCAATACCTGTCCAACCCTACCTCTGCTGCTCATCGTGCACTCGCGCATCAGAATTCCACCGGTCAGATCCCAACAGCCGGCTCAAGCTCGCAATACCAAACTCACGCCGCCGGGGTAACGTCGCATCTATCTAATGTGCCGGCGAACACCTACATGTCCAACGCGCGGGCAAGAGCCAATACGATCAACCAGATGGACACGGCTGTGCCTCCTGCTCTTGCCAGGTTGCAGCACATGAATCAGGATATCATTGGAGGCAGGAACGCCCTGACTCCCGTCTTAAATCGAGACGATGCAATGCGGGAATGGGAACGCAGACAGGCGGGCAAGGCAGCAGCCGCCCAGCCATATCCTCAATTGGAATACTTACAGCAACAGGCAGAGATGGTCAGCGCTTCTGGATTGAACAACTGGGGAAGCGCGTCCCAGTCCTCTCGATATCCCCCACAACCTTCCAAGTTATCGCACGCATATCAGCCAACTATCATGGTCGATGACGACGGAAGGAGAGATGCGGTTATTTCTAATGTTAGAGCGACCGCGCGTAATGACGGTGGTGTCTACAACACTTCAAATGTCATCTCTAGCCCCCCACAAACTTACACCGGCAACACGACTACAACTGGTAATCGTTACCCCACCAATTTCAACCAAAACCAAGGAGTCTCCTCCTTTGAACAGGACAGTCGACGAGGAACAGATATCGGAAACATTTACGTGCCCATGCAACCTGACCAATACCAATCATACTCGGGCGCGCCACCACCTTCCGCTGCAGGAAGACATGCCGCACCCCCTGCGGCTTCGTTTTATGGCTCATCCGTTATGCCAACGGGTCAGATGAATCCAACCCAGCAACGAAATCCGTTCCAGGTCGATGGACAGCAGCAGCAACAGCAAGCCATGGCTAGTGCGAAGGGCCGAGGTAACGGCGGAATCGACTCCTGGCAGAGATGATTGATCGGTTTGTTCTTCCTATGCGGTTCTTGACCCCAAACTAGAACTATACACAGGGCAATCATTCTCAGTCCATCTTGCGGGACTATTTGCCATTGTATTTTCTTTCGTGTGCAGTTTACATAGCTCGTTGCAGTTGTCCCTTTCTGTCTGTTCTTTTTTCTTTTTTCATACAATGACCGTCTTGTCTGTACTTGAAATCGGTTTTGGTGTTATTCTCTTCATTCATATTTCTCTATATATCCGTTGACCGAGATGCTTTTCAAAATCTGCGACTCATCGTGCTGATCTCCCGGTCATAGCTTGTTGAATTTCTCCTCGATCTCCCAGGCACCACCCCAATAGTCCACCTTACACTTGAGACCTTCTTTTTCACCCTCTTTCTCGATGCGCTTCTGCAGACCGCGCCCAGTTCTGCAGAAATTGGTATCTTGGCTGATATGATTGAATTGTTTATAAAAATTCGGCCGACGGGAAAGCGAAGGGGTACACTCACGCTCTCAACCGCAGGATCGGGCAAAAGTCGTTGCTTCCATCGCCGACGTATGCAATGTGATCATATTCCACCCCTTTTCTTGCCAGGAAAGCCTCCAGTTCTTCACCTGTTTGGCCAGCGCATCAGCTTTCGACGTGGCAAAAAAGAAAAATTCGGTAGCTTTTACCCTTGCACATATTTGGACTACATCCGACCTTGCAACTGTGCTGAGGGCCTTCAGGGTCTACCCTACGTCTTAATTTGAGTAGGCCTGAGGGATCCCACTCTGCTGGGTTTGTGATGATTTCGTCAAACAGGTCCTCGAGTCCTTTAGACTGTGAAAACCGTTAAGTTTGTGACATCAAGGAATATACAATAGTCAAAAGCACCTTTAGGATGGTCGAAATAAAGACAGAGTTGGCGTTCGATAGGCACAAGAAAGTGGTTTCGCCTCTTTTCTTGAGGTTGGTTACTGCCCTGACCATCGCTGGGTGCTATAGGCTTATTAGCTAAAGTTGAGCGGGGTAGATAAAGTGGCTTACATAGGGCATAATCTCGAGCGTATGGATGATCTGCTCACGGGTGATTCCCCTAGCATAGGCTTCACGCAGAGATTGAGCACTGTTTTTTCAAGTCAGGGATTTACACAAGGTTTTTTCCTGACTCTGACATACACAAGATCTGTCCATTGAACTTCGTCCTTCAAAGTCTTCATCTTTCTACGGAGGTCTGGAGCCAAAACTTCGAAGATCCATCTGTCCGTATCCTGGTCTGCCATTGACCTGAGCACAGCATCAGAAAAGATACAGAGTTCTGATAGAAAGTCACTCGCCAGTCAAAGTCGAATACGACTAGCTGTTTCTTGGGAGCGGACATTATGGAAGGAGGTCGAGGTGGCAAAAGTTTACAGAAGAGGGGTTTTGCTTCCTAGATTAGATTAACATGATCGCCAGAAAGCGCTTCCGATCATTGATCCGTCTCGGACAATCGGACCCGTACGGTATTCTGGGTAGCAGCCAGAAAGTAGCGCGCAAACCGACTAAACAACGACACTCGACTCATATTATCATTAGATGGTATATAGTACAGATTGCAGATATGATGTTGTTGTTACAGTAAGTGAATGAGGCAGGTAACGACTGTGTAATGCAAAAGGGGGGGTTTGGTGCTACTTCTGTTTCGGCATGTTCTTGCTACGATAAAAGGCCATAGCTTGTTCCGACGCTTGAAGAACTGGTCGCATAGCCTAACCGGGACCATGAGTCGAAGAAGAGAACGTCTGGACTGAATTTGGACTCACAATTTCTATACGCGAGGGGTCAATACCGCTATGCTGAGCAGTCTGCACCAATGCGTGGACTTTCTCAGGAGTCTTTGAAATATAGCCAATCATCTTTGCTGTTTTGGCAGCCCTCTGAGCCGGAGTTGAGGTTCCTGCAGTGCGTAGATCTCCCGCAGGTGGATACACTGATAACCAAAATTGTCGAAGGAACTCATTGGCAGCGGTTTGACACGTCGTCATCTGTCTAAATAATCCGTCTGGGATTTCGTCTGGGAAATAAGTTCAGCCAATGCGTCACCGCACCTTGCGACTGGGTACTTACTCCTCTTTGACCTGACATCTAAACGGCTCATGACATTTTGAGTCATGGCGATCAAAGCTGCATCTCCTTGTTTACGTTCAATTTTCAACTGCGAAGGAGTCAGCTAGTGGAAAACAAAAGCATAGAAGGAAAACAAGTACCTGACTCAACCGCGTATCCCAATTTACCAAGCTCGCCTTCGCCGCCTGCATCACCGCAACAGGATCTAATTTCTGTAGAGGGTATGAGGGATAAAAGAAAATAGAGACCATAATTAGCACTTACCGGCTGCGACGGGTCTTGGTTACCATTTGTCATTCTACCCTCAAAGTAGCGTTGTCTGTCTTGCATTTCAAGTAGGATCCCATCTGAAGCTTCGGGGTCCCGTAGGTCCTCAATCTCTATCTGAGAATATGCTTCCTGTTTTACGATAAGCAACGTTCAACAGAAATGTGATGCTAACGCATACTTCTCCTGTATCAGTTTTTCTCCTCTTCGTCGGCGGAAGTTCCCCTCTGTAATACGCAAGGTCAACGGCAAGCCCATAGTTTGAAATGCACATGACGTACAAAGCAGCATTCAGCAGCCTCTCAGAGTGTTCATTAAATTTACGAATGAGTGGTAAGGCGGCCTTTTGCCTTCCAGCTCGCATGGTAATATCCTTTTCGTTTCCGGTCTGAAGAAGTTATCAAAAGTTTAGGGATGTATCCAACGTTTGAAAGCCAGTAAAGAAAATACCTCTTCATGATCCTCATTTGTCGCTGCCAGATCAACGAACGTTTCTACTTGCTCATTTCTGGGTCGTCGCGGTTCCAATTCTTGTTCACAACTCAGTATAACCGAACGCTCGACAAGTGGTTAAACCTACCATCATCATCTCGTTCCAGATATTTGTCAAAGATAGGATCCTCCTTTACAACATGCTGAGCAGCAGAAGACCGAATAGATGCTCGATGTGCGTTGAACAGCTTTGACTGGAAATAACGCTTCCAAAATTGTTCTTCAGTAAGCTTAGATCAAAGAATCAAAGTAAATCGTCAGCTATACTAGTTGTCGAGGAAAGAAGACCTTACATTATTCGGAACATTTTCGCTATACGCCCTGGCTACGATAGGATATTCGTCGAAGATGTCATGTACGAGTTGGGGCGTTATGCGAATCTTGATTTCGCCTCCTTCAACAGCTTCTGGACGAGGGTCCACGAGTTGTCCCGGTTTGCCTTTCTTCTGGTTCTCAAAAGCTGCTTCCGCCAAGATCAAGTGCTGTAGACGACGTAAGTATAACAAACCTTGCAAACTCTTTGAAACTTTACCTCTCGTCCTTCCCAAAATTCGGCCTCCGTAATCTGTCCGGTCATAACCAACTCCCTATGTAACACGCCCAACTCTGGATCACTCAGAAGGACCTTCTTGCGCAAACGAAATTCACTGGCAGGGTCATTGCCAGCAATTACAGGCGTCGCCCTTCTATCGTCAGCGACAGAGGCAGCTCTGGAATCAGCTGTACGGACAGGAGTGAGAGTCGGACGGGGAGTATTTGCTGCTGCTGCTGCGGGAGTAATGGGTTGCGATACAACGACAGGTGGCTTAGGAAGGGATCCCAATGCGCTCTTATTGCGAGCTATTATCGTCGTCAATTCTTGCTTGAACTTTTCGCGCTCAGCGATAGCAATAGCTGGTGGACTCGTGAACGTGAAATTGTGGCCTGTATCATCTCCTACGAGTGAAAGCTTCAGCCTGACCAAGGCAGCGCCTTCTTTACTACAGAAAAGAGCTGATTGTATTGTGTGAGCCACTGCCTGAGACAAGAAAGCGACAAAAGTAACGACTAACATGCCGCATCACCATATGCGACGCGTATGGTTGGTGCTTTCTTTCCATCTGGCGTCCATTGCAAGTGGGTGTCCGTAAGCTCTAGCAAGCCTGGCAATTTCTTGCAAGACGCCTTCGCTGTGCACACCGTGGTAGGCATAAACTGTCAATGACCTTCCCGATCCACTTCATAACTGCACTGATTATGTAAGCGTAAGGTCCAAAAGAAATACAATACACTGCCAATTACAAGGACAAGCCCAGTCTCTACTAAGTATACAAGATAATTAATGGATGTGTGTGTGTGGATATATATTATCGAGTAAAATTACTACGCCCCATGTGGACTGGGCTGCCGCTGTAGCTTTGATCCAGACGACCCACTAGACTCAAATAATGTAAAGAGAACCAAAACGTGAATGGCGAGAGCGTATATGACAAAGAACGCCCTTGCCCTGCGGTTCCCTAAGATACTTCGCGTAAGAGCAAGAACAGCACGTTCTACTGGGTTGAGTGCCTGATATGCTCTAGTTGCTTCCTGCAGCATTAATCAGTACAGATTCCAATAAATGCGAGCTCAACACATACTCTTCCGCGGAAAGCTTCGAAAGGGTTCATCGCTTCTTCGTACCGTGTCTGATATTTGCTCATATCATCACGGGCGCTTGCAGGTGCTGGCAAAGGATCTAGCTGCGATACAGGACGAGATACTGACTCTTCTCTGTAGCTCTGCATGTATCGCACTTTCTCGTATAGTTTGAGATTGTCATTCTGCAGGGTCTTGATCTCATTTCGCAGCTCGGAGATGATCTGGTACTGTTTCCGTAGTTCCTGCAATTACATATTCCGGGTTCAATGCAATGTCAAATCTATAAATCGCGGGAAACACATACTTCTTCAAGCTCTGCATTTCGCTGCCTGAAACGGTCTCGCTGACTAGTCACGATGGGTAGGATGGAAGTGTCAGCTGAAGGGGTAAATGGTATAGGTGTGCTGCGGACTGGCGTGTTCTGAGGTATGATTAGATATTTTTCTTCAGTTTAAGCATGGAATACACATTACCGCTCGCTTTCCAATATCTAGACCAGCTAGAGCATCGCTTTCGGCATCGGGAGAGCCGCTGTCGTTTTTGCCATTATCAATGGAGAGAAGATCGTTTTCAAGCTTCTCGTTGAGTTCCTTTTGTTTCTCTAGCTCCTGAGTAAGTGTCTCGAGACGCTCAGAGTGGCTTCTGAAAGACTCCTCAAGTTCATTGTGTAAGACCTACACATAACGTCAGCTGATGATAAAGGAGTAGTTAAATGTTCGCCCTACTCTAAGCTTTGTCAGTTCCTCTTGAAGGCGTTTGTTCTTAGAGGCCAATAGAGTCTCCAGTGATTTTCCTTCTCTGGAGTTCTTGATTGGATTTGGACTTGGCAAATGCCATGCTTCATCACTTCCATTTGGGAGCATCGACTCTTCGTCGTCGTCGGCATCAAAGCCAGAAAACTCCACGTACTAAACAGAGATAAGACATCTTGTCGATAGCAGGTAAGCGTTTCCCTTACCTTCATTATTTCTAGTTCTCGTTTCATCTCATCGTAATCGCTAAGCTGATTCAATTTCGACCTAAGCTGTTCTGCTTCGAGAGACTAAGGAGTATAAGGACACTGTCGTCACGATGATCTTTGAATATTGTTGAACACACCTTCTTCTGTAGCTCTTTGGAAAGATCATCAGCCTTCTTCTGGCCTGCTGCCTCGACTTCATGAACTTTCTGTTTGTGGACATCGACAGAACGAGAAAGGGTTTCAGTCTCCTTTTCCAGGTCCACAATTTGTTTTTCCAAAGCCTGGACTCTAGTGATCCGAGATATTAGCAGTCTCTCTATTCCAGAAGTCCAATGGAGACTGACCTTTCTGAGGACTCGGTACCGCTACGAAGAGTTTCCATTTCTGCGCGCAGAATTTCCTATACTTCCGTAAGACCAAGGAAATCAAGCAAAGTGTCATGTCCATACGTTTCTGTGTTCCAGAGCAACGATGCGGCTGTTGGCACGATCCAAGTCGGCAATGATCATATCCGCTTCAGCAAGCTTCGCAACAACTTCCTGGTCTATCGAGGCATTCAGCTCTCTTGCTTTGCACCTTGCACGCAAACCGTTTACCTTGTCTCTGGCTGTGATCAAATAGTTTTGCTTGGTTATTTTCATTGGAAACCCGCAAATCTCGTAATTGGTCTTTCGTTAATGATAATTGTCGTTGGAGGTCCTGCTCTCTAGAGCAGAGTGAGTACTGAGCATATAGGTCAAAATCAAAGCGGCACTATACCTGTCTTCGTAATTCCGTATCTTTTCATCATAAGTGGCCGTTAGCTCGTTAGCTTTCTGGGACACCTTCTCTTGAATCACGGTATCCATCTAGAACGATATTTGGTTATCAAGAAAATAATATAACTGGTATGTTGAACGAACCTTCTGTTCGAGTTGTTCGACCTTGGTTTCTAGTTTCTTCTTTGCACTCTCGACACTAGCAATGTCATTCACCCGCCTCCTGAGTTCTGCATTCTCTTCTCGTAACCTCTTGAGTTCATCTTCGTGTTCCATAGCTTCTGCGACTTTGACCGCTTGATCCTATGTGTCCGTCGTACAATTAGCATAATCCCGCTATGTGCAGGAATTAGTGACGTACCACTGCGGCTTCCAGTAAGGGATACGGATCGGGTGCCTCCGCCAGCACTTTATAGACCTGAAGGAAGGCATTGTCCGACACTTTGGATCGTTTAGTGAGGTTGTCAATTTCCGTTTGGTACGCTAGGTGGTATGAAGTCAGACGCAGTGAATCAACGTATCGTCGAGAGCTCATACCTTTCAGCAGGCCTTTGAATGCGTTAACCTTCTCATCATCCGGGAGTTTCTTGAATTCTGAGGGGAGGTCATAACCTTACAAGAGGATTGCAGCAACGCAGCTAAGAACCTTTCGTTTTCTCGGCAAGTGCTTTACGTCCGACTACGTTCTCCTTCTGGTTATCCACCAGCTCAACACCTTGCTTGTCCAGGTTTCTTTGAAGTTCGGTCAGGTTGACGTCTAGGGTAATCCATTAAAACCAAGGTCCATAGTTCCACAGTGCTAGGTATATACCTTTCCATGTAGCCAGGGCAGCCGCGAAATTGAGTTCCCCTGAAGCCATAGTGATTTACAGTCAGGGACGAGTGTTAGAGCGTTATCCTGGAAGGCCGTATGCCAGAGTGCGAGCTAGCTGGCTAAGATTCAAGAGATTGTCAAGACTAGGTCAAACTAGGTCAAGACTGTCAGGACTCAGTGAAGTAATTCGGTGTTCCAACTTCCCATTCCAAGGGCGCGTATATAGCCGCCACGTGATGCGCTGCTATTACATTTTTTGACTTGTCACGGAAACTATAGGTTCGCGCTGTTACCTGTACGACTCTCTCTCTGCCCCGGGATGAACTTTCTGAGGCCAACTTTATTCCGGCAAGCTGTACGCGCTCCGACGAGGAGCGTCTATGCTTGTCGAAGGACATTCGCCACCGCTGCCCCGGAGAGAGAGTACAATGACGACGGCAGGTCAGAGCGCCCGAAACCCATACCCGAATCTCCTAGTTTCTACACGACTCGTGCTGCCTACTATGACCAACTAATGCACCTCGAGAAAGCAATCACAATGTCGGAAACCTTCCTACGACATAACCACCTATTACCGCTTCCCGATTTCGCCAAAGCAAGCTTACCCCCGCTTGAAGCTGTCTGGAAGGACCAGATGGAACTGGAGTCAGAATTCCAAACGAAGATGACGACAACGCGTTACCGCAAAGTTACAAAGCTCTTGAACCAGCTGAACGACTTTGAACGAATTGCAACTACGGGTGGATGCCCAGAACTCGCGGATATGCTTCGAAACATCTTGCAGCTGTATGAAAGCAGCAAAAAGGAAGCGTACCTTGCCAGAGGAAAGAGAAAGAAGGCCGTGCTCGATGAATACGGCAGGTCTTACACTCTCGGAAAACGAAAAACGAGTTCCGCTCGCGTATGGATGATTCCTGTTCAGCAACCAACGCCTCCCGAAATTGAACAGGACAATACCACCTCCGATGTCACTGAACTTTTGAACCCCAAGCCCATTGTCACAACGACAACTGTCCTGGTCAACAACCTCCCCCTGAATCAATACTTCCCAATATCTTCCGACCGCGAAAAGATTACGCGGCCTTTCAAGGTTGCAGGAGTGCTAGGAAAATACAATGTGTTTGCTATTGTTCGCGGAGGAGGATTGTCGGGCCAAGCAGGTGCACTTGCGCATGGTATTGCGAAAGGCATCGTGGCTCACGAGCCAGAGTTGGAGGTTATGTTCAGAAGAGGTGAGCATTTAATGCTACTATGCAAAGATACTTCCGTTCTCATCCGACTTCCACAGCTAAACTCACCTACCGTGATCCTCGTATGGTCGAAAGGAAGAAAACAGGTCTCGCCAAGGCCCGCAAACGCGTCCGTATTCCTCCATTCATTTGCATTTATAGATTTACTGATTTAAACATTCACAGTACACCTGGGTCAAGCGTTGATTTCTTTCATCGTTGGTTATCTATATGCAGTGGTCAATTATCTTATCCTCCTGTGTCCAATACGTTATTCCATGCAAATGGTATTAAAATTAATAAGGTCAAGATGCAAGTGAGGTATAACAGATAAATGAGTGGTGGACATCCCAATCCTAGCTATGCAAAACGACGAAGTCCAAAGCGCAAATAAAATACAGATTCGATAACAAGTTTGTCATTGGAAGAAGAAAGGCTGGACATCTGAGTGTCCGAATGGTAAAGAGCAAGCGGGACACTTCCGTTGCCTAGTCGCCAGTCGATCGTCGACACACTTTTTGCAGAATGCTGTGAGGAACATCCGATTAGCACGATCACACTGCAAATATTCACGACTTACTATGGCCGCATTTCACGATGATGGAACCACGGAACGTTTCATGACAAGTGGAACACATTGCCAACGCCTGCAAAGACGTCAACAGAGACACTTCCAAGATGCTGACGATGTACGCACCCGCAAATTGTTCATTTCAGCCACCAGATCCGGGTCTTCACTGCCATCTCTGCCACTTGATCCTAACTTGACTTCCCGTTTCAGTTCGCTAATCCGTTTCTCCATTTCTTTCTTCGCAAGTATAAACTCATCCTCTTTCGTGCGATGCTCTGCCCTTTTCGCTTGCAAGAAAGCTTCTCGCTCAGCCAGCGAGTTGCTCAACTAACCGACAATGATTAGAAACGTATGGAACAAGCAAGTATGACGCCTACCTCCTGCACACGTTTCCTCTCTACCTCATACAAGGCAACAAGTTCAGGATTGTCCTTCTCAAAGCGCGTAACCCTATCTCTAAGAGTTTCGCAGCATTTTCTTTGTATCTGCGCTTCCTTCTCTAGTGCGGTCTACGACATGCGGTTAGCCAAATTCTGAAGAAAGGGTAGCAAGACGATTACCATCTGGGTTTTGAGATGCTTCTCGATATCCGTCAACCTATCAACAGCTTTCCCTTGCTTTTCGAGGGTTCTCGCCAAATTCTTCCGCTCATTCTCAATCGCCTCCTTATCCCTCATGGCGGCAAAATATTTATTATCCGACTTTGCTTTCTGTAGATGTCCTGTGAGTCTTTTGAGTTTGATTAATTTACACTGAACCACTGACGTCTATTGCACTTTTGCTTAAGCGTTCTTCCAGAGCAGAGAGATCCAAAACCTTGCTCTTTAACTGTTTGTCTAGCGACTCCCAGAGCGCGGACAGTTTCTCAAGTTCGACATAAAGAGATGATTCATTCTAGACATGGGATTTGGGAAATTGTGAGTATGTATCAAGACATAGTGGAATCGGCGACTCACTTCTTGCCTCTGCCTTTCTAAGAGGCGCAACTTCTCTAACTCTGACTCCTTTGCACGTAGCTGTTCTGCCAAATGGGATGCATCGGGAGAAAGGCTTGAAGATGAGCCGAATATCCGCTGGTATTTATCTAATTCCTTCCTGGCTTTCGACAATTGTTCAAGTGCTTCTGCTTCTGCTTGCATATGTTTTGCGACGTCCGGATGTTCTTTATCGAAATCTGAAAAGGCGGTTTCTAATGCCTGCAATCGGCGCTCTAGTTCGCTATTTGACTCCCATTAGTTAAAAATCATGCGAAGAAGCCGAAATGCAGCACCTTTTTTGTTCCTTCATTCTCTCAAAGTAACGAACTTGGTCGATGTCACCGTCCAGGAAAAAAAGCATGAGCTCTTCTGAATTGGCGTTGGCGGCGAGTTGAGCTTTGCAGCGTACGAGCTCTGATTTCAAGATGTTTAGACGTTCCTAAAAGAAGAGTTACATCGCGCTCTTTTCAAAGAGCAGACCGCAACAAACCGCATTGCTGTCCACTAAAGATTTGTATTCTTGAAGGGAAGCCAACTTTATGCTGTCTTTCTGCCTTCGTTCACTGTTCTCAGCGGCGAATTGGTCGCGTTGTTCCCGCAGCCGCACATTTTCGGCGTCTCGTTTGTTAAGCATGCTCTTGAGATCTTGGGTTTCTTGGTTGGAAGCCAGCTGTATAGAGAATAAAATGGTTAAGATATTAACCACGACGCAAAGATTATTTTGACGTACCAATGAGCTTTCTACCCATTCAGCACGGAGATCTTGCAATTGCTTCAGTTCTTCTTCCAGCCGTCGTACTTCATTACTTTTATCGGATACAGTCGCCTCTAGATGTGAGGCATGACCCAAGAGGACTTTATAAAATGGGCTTTCGCTAATCTGTTCTAAGGTTGGGGCCTTACACTGCGCAGTGTTAAGCAAATTCTCTCTTAAATGATTTAATCTCACCTGCAAATCTAGCATAGTCTTTTGATCTCGTAAAACTGCAGCTTCCCTCTCCAATTCAATGATCTTTGATTCTCTCGCTTTTAGCTGCGCCCGTAAAGTTTCGACTTCTAGAGCATCCTGCATCCCATTGGCTTGGGCAGATGAGATAGGTAATGCCTGCACAGGAATTAGAAAAGAACAAGATTAACGGTCAAATCTCCCACCAATTATCCAATAACCGAACCACTCACTGCAGGAGACGACCTCCTTTCCTCAGCTCTTTCATCTTTGACCTTCTCGGGGGCTTGACCTCTGGTTTCCATTTCGCGGACGATCTCGCTTTTCGAACGATAATAGCGGTTTTCAGCTGCAACAAGGGCATCGTGGTAGTTTTCCTTGTCAGCTTGCGATTCCTGGAGGCGCGTTTGAAGAACGTTGAGTTCTGATCTCAGGACGATACACTGTAAGTATATATAATTAGATCATCGAAAGCGCGTCCGAGTCCGAAAACACGTACTTCATTCTGGGCCTTCTGATATGCTTCAAATCTCTCATTCTGGAGCAAATCCGAGTGTTTCTCTTCTCCAAGTTGCACAAACTTAGTTACTAATGCTTGTGTTGCATTAAACGTATCGCTCAATGCAGCGGCGAACTCCGGTGATGATTCCGAGTTAACGTGTGCAGTGAGGTCAAATATTTCTGACAGACAACATGACGCGTAAACCAGGCATTCAACAGTGGCATAAACGTGACGAACCTTTCGAGCGAATATGTACTTGAGGGAGATCATCAGGCTTCACAATGAGTCGTATTGTGTCCACAAGCTGTTATAAGTGAAAACGACGTTACAGGCATATTAAGCTTGCAAAGAAAAGTCGCCTACCTGTGCCCAACACGCTGCCATCGCCGCCAAACCTGCTTCGCATGTCGTCTTGCGTTGTTCCAACTCTTCAATGCGAGTTTTACTTCGTTCATGCTCCCTCGCGTAGTGCCTCATCCTCCGATACAAAGCATCTTTCCTGTAGAACTAAACAATGTACTGAGTAAAGAAAGCCATTTTTTGTATGAATTTGTCGAACCTCAAGCTTCTGGCTATACCCTTCGTCTTCATCGTCATGGTCTTCACTAGAACCATTCACATGAGGGCTGCCATTAGCACCTGTTAGTATTCGTTTCTTGGCGATTGAGGAGTCCTGTTCGTCTGTTAAAGGGCGTTTTCGAGTCTCCATTGGGACTACCGCAGACGCGAAAATACAAGAAGGTGGTGAAGAATATTGTTGAGTGGCCAACTGAGTCTCAAGTGGATCTGTGCATGTCAATTGTTTCTAAACTCCGGCTGGCGGATTACCAATTTTGTAATTCAGCCACGAGACCATGCCTAAACTTAGGCACGGTTCTTCTGACTTCATCTCACCCGACAAGACGAATTCAGAGAAATATAGTCCAAGAAATCGCTCAAAAATACACCACTCTAACTAGATCTACTAAGCATCTACTCGCGTATATACCACCTACTGGTCACTAAATTTCAGGACGTATGTGCTGTTCGCATCCAAGTCTAGAATTTCACAATCTAGCTCACTTCCATCCCCAATCTGCGTCTCTACACATGCAAGGTCAAGAGTCTAAAAAACTGCGGTCAGCAACTGATTCTTGCAATTGGGCGGTTCACACTTACTCTGCCAAGGACAGTCATAGGTTGGTCTGTGAACAGATGTTAGAGAAGGCATCGAAAATCATGCTTCATAATCACTTACGCCAGATGCCAGCATTATAGGAGATACCTTGCGAAGTTGTAGCCAGGAATGCCTTTAAGGTCTTCATGTCTGGCTTGTCGTCTTGACCGTTATGCGCAACGACAACCAGATACCTATCTGCTGGGTCCTCCAAGCCTTCCCTGTTACCTCGACCCATCGGAATGAACGCCTGGTTGGTGTGGGGGTGTCGCTCCAGAGTCCGCAGAACAGTGATACCGTCACAAATATCCTTCAATGGCTGGCATCTATAAATCGAAATGCCCGTCGTTGCGTTTGCCTCTGCCGGATACGACGACGTGGGGAGCGATAACTTATGGAATTTCTCAGCGGTTCCGGCATTGGCAGGTGTGGTCTTGATGGACTTCCTCGCTGGATGTGTTTCGGTATAGGCTTGGATAACCTGGCCGTATGGAGAGAACTCTTCAGCCGTCAAGGGGACGATGGGAATGACCGTGATATTGGATTGCTGAGTCGACTCAGGAGACATCGTGGCCACAGATGAAGAAGATGCTTCGGCCGTCTCCGAAGGGGCGGGTGCGCTTACCACGTCTGCCTTTTTCTGGCCTATAACGCGAATTCTCTTCAAGCCACCATCCGGGTGGATAGTGACCTTGACGTGCGTAAAGATCTCGTTTTCGACATTTTCCAATTCAAAATAGTGCTGTTTCCCTGGGCCGAGTTTTGTTCTTGGAAGAATCAGTGTCCACTGTGTGTTATCAAGGGCTTTGGCATTCCAGTCGTGGGTCTCATCATTGGGAAGCGAAATTGCATGAACTTCACAGCTCTCAGGGAAGTTACCGAGGAAATGGTTCGTATCGATTTCTACTTCGGATAGTAAACCAGGCGCACCCCTATGCCACCGTTAGGAAGTCATAACTCGAAACGGCTACGCCACTCACAATTGGATGATAACCCAATCTTTGTGCCCTTTGGTTCGGCTGCGCTTTGTTTCCCACCCATCTCCCATGTTCTTGCCACGTCCTGGCAAGATTAGATTCGAACCTACACCGAAGTGCTGATCTGACACCCGAACCACGCGACCACCAGCGAATACATGAGCCAAATCAAACGCAGCGTCTGACGTTGGGTGCACGGGGAAGACGTCTCCGTAGACTCTAAAGCGAGCCTACGATTCATAGAAGACGTCAATAAAGCGTAACTGAAGGCCGAGATGTATTTATGGCTCATCACTCACAATACCGCCGTCTGGGTGCATATGAATCTTAACGTAATTATAACATGGTGTAGGTGTTATTTTGAAAAGGTGGCGAGAATCGGGTCCAAGGTTTGCTTTCGGTAGAATTTCCGTCCACTGCAGTAAACCATTAGCAAACCGAACAGTGTTGTAGGAATGGTTATCATACGTTAGGATCATCATGTACGGGATCATTCAAGTCAGGATTGTGCAGTGCATAGATAGTCACGGCTGGCGCCTCGTTGCCTGCGATGAGATATAGTTAGAAGGTCAGTTGATGCACGGGAAACGCAGCCATGCTAACCGTTGAAGTTCGCCGTATCGACGTCGAAACCATGAATGGAACCTGATGTGCCCAACTGCAAGATGCACCAGTCGTAAGTTGGGTTATGTCGTCTTGTTTCCCATCCACTGTAAAGAGCACCGTTGGGACCAAACTGTCCCTTCATCGAGGGAGCGGGCTACAAGACATGTCAATCATCCTCAGTGGACTGGTAGTGGGTCGGCATGGGATAGTAGTCCACACACCTCAGCCTGAATGAGATGGTACGCCTCCGCGAAGAACTCATCAGAGACAGAGACAATACGCCCTCCAATAGCCACGCTCGACAGTTCTAAGACAGAGGTCGTGTGCCATTAGTTTGGTACATATGCAGGGGAGAGCAGATATGCTCGCTCTGAGATACCCACCTGTCGAATTAGAGAAATTCTTGTCAAAATCATGCAGAGGTACGCGCTCGACGACAGCCATGGTGAAGAGATAGTAGAGAGGGGATGGATGGAGAAGGATTCATGGGCACTATCGTACATGATGTTATAAAGGACCTCATGGACGGAAGGACGACCGCTTCGGACCGATATCTCGGATAAAACAGCTCAAAGAAGATAACTGAATGATTAGCTTCTGCATAATTACATGGCTTATAGTACCCGACGGCGACGACCAAGAATGCAGCAGAATGGAGCTCACTAGATGCGTCGCATAGCGAACGAAGGTCAACAGGAGGCCAAAGCCAAAACGCAAGCGAAGATAAGGACGGTGAAAATGAAATATAATGCGATAATGAACTCTATACTATCGTCTCTTATCTACTGACACCCGACAGCCTTCTTCATCGGAAGAGAAGGTCTAGCTCTAAACCTTCGCTGCTAAACTCTTTCAACCTCCGCAGATCTTCGACATGACTAGAAAGCAAATCTAGCTTCACTCGTTTCAACCGCCTAACGCCATTACAGCCAAATCTCCAACGAGAGTCGACCATATCTGCGACCGCGCCATCCACAGCCCACAGACAACTCCCCCGGAAAGTGAAAGCCTCGAGGCAAGGAAGATGACAGGTATGAGATCGTTGCTCTCCCGACGCATCGGCGGAACCGTGGTCTGTCTCTGCACCCTCGAGGGATTTGCGACTGAAAGCAGGACATGTAAGGAGGTCGAGTGCAGCGTCCGTGACGAAGGGGTCCCAGGTCCAGTCCCGCCTATCTTCTACGATTATGTTTTCCAAAGACTGAAGATAAGGAATCTTTAAACATTCAACAAATTCGTCAAACCTCATTCCCGTATCGTGTATTTCGAAGTGCAGAAGCCGGCATGCTGAGCGTTCCAAGAAACTTGCAAACGAGCGCTGCGGCCATCCATATTGATCCAATGGGCCTCGAACGTAGATCGCGAACCGTGTCAGTCGAGGAAATTTGGCGTTGGCGAAGAAGGTTGCAGACTGCTCGTTACCGATGTTCAAATCAAGGGAGGCGAGATTATGACATACGGGGTGAGGAGGTAAAGGCCCGGACACCACATCCACTTTAATACTGCACTCCTCCAGTTTGACGCATTTCTCCAGAATCCGAAGTGCAGTGCCGACAGAAGGGATGTATTCAAGGGATAGGGAAACCAGTTGCATCCACGGAATAGCCACTGAGCCATGTCCTTGCAAATTTAGATCTGGTATTCTGGAAACATGCAGGTGTGTCAAACTCGGGACATGGGCGAATATGCCGAAGATATCTTTCTCCTCTTGCTCATACATGCGAAAGTGCGTTAGCAATGGCGCAGATCTTTGTTGCGAGGATAGCAGCCGGCAATATCTCGGACCCGTCAAGTCGAAGTGAACCTTTTGCCAGCGATGTATGTAAAGTTTGTATAGGTCCAGGATTTCGCCGGCCGCTATGCGGTTGTCGTTCGATTCGTTTTGTTGATGTAGCGAAAGAGTCAACGGTAGAGCCCCCGAGCGAACGAGCCAGAGAGCTGCCAATGAGAGTGGCGGTCGCGCTTTACCCATGGACACGTACACATCCAGTGACGTCCACAAACGAGGAAGCGAAAGAGCACAGCATCTCCATAAACTGCACACCTGACATAATAACAACGGCGGGACCTGGGAGACAGATCCATACATGTAAATCGAATGGTAGATTAATTCGGGATGGCGCGAGTAGGATGGTGCGCAGAGTTCAAAGACTTCCTGCAGGATTTCAACTGGAAGTGTCGTTATGGGACTTGTGGCAGCACGCTGCATCGATGAGGAACCTGCCCTGAATGCATCCTTAATATTGCTTGCATCGCGTCCCGGGTTCATTTCTTCCAGTCCGTGAATACTGATGCGTGAAAGTCTTCGAGGTTGATGCGGTGGGTCGTAGAATCTAGTTTTTGACAATGAATACAATTTGCTCTACATCGCACTAAACAAATTGGACGTACTCGGTAGGTTTAAGAGGTCGGGGTCAAAGTATGCGAAAGCACCAACACAGAATTTGGGACAGGACAGACAATAGACATTCATCGTTCGCCTCGCCTCAGTCACGAACATAGGAGACCTAAGAAAGTTGTTCATGTCGCGCTTTGCGTTTGAGACATTCCATATGAAGCGGTTGTTCCTTGTTCACGGTGTGCCGAAAGACACTTTTATGACGTAGATGCAATAGGGGGGTTTAAGAAATTCCTGGAAGCCGACAATGCTTGTTGAAGTGCGTGAATTTTGAAAACGACAAATTGTATGGTGGTTGAACCGTGGTCACTGCTGGTATGCGACCCAAGAGGACCAAGCGTACCATTACGCATCATCCAGGTCCTACGCCTAAACCAATTCGCGCCGTGATCGCGATCGTGATCAGTATCGTACGCTGACAAAGGTATGACGGATAAAGGAGAACCAAGTGAACCAATTTTCTGAGTTGCCGACGCTATGGGCTGATACTTCGACTTCCCCGCGAGTAACGGCGTCGGACGAGCGGTATGGGACGGACATGAGCAATCATTATTGCCCAGAAGCCTCATCCGGCTGTGCGCAACTGCCCAAGCGGCCTGTGTATCTTGAAGCCCATGCACCTTAGTTCTGGCGGATGGATGCCGATCCCTACATTCCAATTTCCGTCGATGAAAGTCACAAGCAGTCGGTTCGGAAATGCGCCAGTGCGAGCGAAGCAATTACACGCGGGCGACCACGGTTCGTTGTTTGCCCCAGGGGTCAAGCCAGACTTCCGTTGAACGAAAACGACCTGTTCCGCGCATCATGTTCTCCACAGCGTTTGCTTGGGTATGGCCCACTTCGAGTGCGACGGTGGCACTGGGCGTCAGGAACCCTTCACGCGACACAAGGTGTCTGATGGCGTGATAAAAGTCGAGGCCGTCAGGTCCGCCGAATAAAGCTTTTGGATCTTCGAAGTCCGAAACCGAGGCATCGAGGTCAAGATATTCGTTCCAAGAGATATATGGCGGATTGGAAGTGACAACGTCGAAAGGAGGATTAACCGATGAACCATGTTTGAGAAAGTCGTGATCAAGGAAGCTGGCCTTGACAGCCTTGAAAGTATTGGTGCTCAGGCTCTTGTCTCCGTCCATGCGCGAGAATCCACAGAGGGCAGCATTGTCCTGTGCCAAGCTTAGAGCGTGGGGAGATATATCAACTCCGTATGCCTTTAAACTGCCGGGCGGCCAAAGCTTGCACAGAAGAAGAGGTATGCAGCCTGAGCCTGTACCCAGGTCCAGCAAGGAGATTGGCCTTTGAGCGGTAGGAGAAAGCGACTCTGCAAGCCTCATAACCCAGTGCTCGGTTTCTGGACGCGGTATCAGAACAGGAGGACGAGTGAGGAGATTGAGCGGTCCAAAAGGCTGTGTGCCTATAGAATGAAAGTGGGCTTTAATTGTGTGCAAGCAGAGAAGGAGGGCGTAGATGGAGGGACATACCGAGGATATACTGAAGAGGTTCGCCTCGAACTCTACGAGAAACCATGTCGTCGAGGGAGGCGGTGACTGCGCGGGAGTCGATAGCTTGCTGCATCCATTTTAATTCGCGAGATGCTTGTGTTCTGCCCAAGGTAGAGGAGAGAGAGAGAAGGAGACGGGTGAACATTCGGAGGATGAAGGAGGAGCGGGAGACAAGGCTCGGACAGCAGCTCAACTCGGGATGAACTAGGTCGAGCTGGTTTGGAGTGGCCCGGAAAGCAATTCGGCCGGAAATAAAATCAGGTGAAGGCGTATAGTAAACACGGTCTTGTCAAATACTCTTCGGTCCGCTTCTCTACCTTTTTGCTCTTGTCCCCTCCACCGTCCTCAACATCCGCCATGGCCACTGTCTACGCCGTCGCTCCCAGGCCCTCCTCCTCTTTACCTGCGGTCAGTCCATTCATCTTTCCAACCTTTCTTCCTTGCTCATCGTTGCACTTGCTCTCTAGGCTGGTCCCTCTACCTCTCTGACCTCACTCAAGAAAAATGCGTCGTTAATATCGTCGTCGTCGTCCATTCCAAGTGCCGCTGCGTCGAAGCGCAAACGCCACGACAGTCCAGAAGAGCATTCGGCAGATTCTGCTTCACCGCAACCTTCCCGCAAACCTAGGGACGGTCCAAAGAAAAAGAAAGCAAACCGTGCTTGCTATCACTGCCAAAAGGCTCATCTCACATGCGACGACTGTGAGTGTTCTCTCATTCTCACATGGCGGGCGCACCACCCTGATTTCCCATCTTACGACGTGTAGCCCGTCCTTGTCAACGCTGTGTAAAGCGTGGATTTGGCAACAACTGTACTGAAGGACATCGCAAAAAAGCCAAGTATCTTCTGGATGAGGAAGAGCTAGGTACCTTTCTTTCGTCATAATAGTTTCTGGCGGGCTTTGGGATTTACATCGGTCACGTGTCTCCGCAGAACAGTTGAAGCACGGCAAGACGTCCGCCTCTGAGAAGCAAGCTAGCACAAGTACCCCCGCAGACCCACCGTCAATCCCAATTGGTGCGCAAATCATATTTCTCCGTACAAATCAGATATTCATTTTATTCTATTTGTCAGCCGAGCCTTTTCCCCAGACAGAAACATTGCTCGCTTCCTCTTTCGATCCCAACTTCTCTTTTGGTTCTGAAGCCGCGAATCTCGAGTACTCTATCCTTTCAGCAATACTCGGTAATCCCAGTCCCCCAGACTCATCTACAAGTCCTCCTCCATCCCAGACTGCTCCTCCATACGCCTGGACCTCAGATACCATCGACTTCGCTTCTACTTCTCCTCGTTTGACCTCCACTAGCGGTTCACTCACTTCGCCTTATGGCGATGGTCAGATGGCGCTAGCTCAATCTGAAGCCAGTCTATCAACATCTCCCGGCAATGCGCATTACCTGACGTATCCATACCCACACGCGCAACGACCGGAGGAGGGTCCGGACCTGAGTTACCCAGCTCCTTATGCCCAACCGAGTGCAGTCACGCACCCACTGCAACCACGGTACCCTCTTGATTCGCGACCACGATCTCCACCGACTACCGCGTTTATCAATGATACGTCTTCCAAGGATACTGGTTCACGTGGGCTTCTTTCACCCCCGCCCTCGACTGACTCACCAAGTTCTTCTGCTTCTGTATCGATAGGCATTGCAGAGATGGTTCGACCTCAGTCTCGAGGTTCGAAACTGCAAAGCATAACTGACCGCGTCACTGCCCCCTATGATTACACCGAGGGCTATCACTTTTTAATGAAGCACTTGCCCACTCGGTGAGTATATCATCGCGCTCTCTTTTGTTCAAATTGAGTGCTCTGGGGACTCAAGATCTGATAATGTCTTCTTTTGAATTCTTATTATCTTCTTGCTTTCCTTCTATTCTCACCACCAAGTTTCGAAAAAAATGACATCCTCCGGGTCGTACGAGCTTTGGCGATCTTTCGACCGTCACTTATCGCCCTGCAAATGCCATTATCCCTGGATGACGAAATCTTTGTGGAACGATGTTTCCAGCGAACACTATTGGTACGCCACTCGAGTCATGCCTCTCGCCTTGCCTCCGTTCATTGTTTTATTCTTAGGAACTAGACAAATTAATATCTTACAGCGGAACGCCGACCGTTGTCTGGCGCAGGACTGGAGAAATATGTTTAGTTGCCCCCGAGTTCTGCATGTTGACAGAATGGCCGCTGGAAGACCTCGTGGGGAACGGCAAGAAGAAGTATATTTATGAGGCAAGTAGTTTCTTAAAAAAGCGCAGGCGCCACGTCGCATGCTAACCATCACGCAGCTCTTTGAGAACCAGTCGGTGGTCGAATACTGGGAGAACTTTGCGTCCCATGCGTTTGAGAACACGACACAATCGGTCTATTCCCATTGCGTCTTGTTGAAGCCCTCAGGTGCACCAGTGCCATCCACTTTCTGTTTCTCAATACGAAGAGATCTGTTTGATCTTCCAAGTATAGTTATAGGTCAGTGTCGACGTCCATATTAATGATCTGACGGAAGCTGATGGCTATTCGGGCAGGACAATGGCTCCCACTTCTATAGTATACCATTCGGCCTCACACGGCTTTCATATGTCCTCTTGCATATCCCATCTTTTCGTTATCCTTATTTCTGCCCGCGCATCCTCTTATGTCTGATTACAGTTCTTTTTTACGACTCGCGAGATCGATGTTCTCCAATATCCTTTTCTCCTATGGCTCATGTATCACCGACGACATTACTCGCCCGCTATACTCTTCATGCTCTGTCTCCTATGCTATAAAAACGTACCAAATGTACTATTTCTAAACTCTTCACCGGTTACCACCTATACACACGCCCTTCCGCCTACCGCCAGTCGTTCGCGTTACATCGTTGTGCCTTCGTTCTAGGAGTCTCCTTCGTTGTACTGTTGCATAGCAAAATGTCTAATACAACACTTAGATTCCACTATAGAAAAAAATTATCTACACATAAAACACGTGCATTATAACGAAAGTATCAATTATCATATGGCGCCGAGCGCGACGGATGGCTCAAACTTGGTCTTGAACGGTTGCGTAGTCGCTCTCTACTCCCGGCTCGAGCAAAGCTGCGTGAGCGAGCACGAGCAGAGCTGACCCAAAGAAGATGCCAAAGATGGCTGCGATGGGTCCAGCCCACCAGAGCATAGGAATTCCGATGACGAAAAGACCAGTGTATAGATGTTTTTGGGTGATAGTATGTTCACCGACTTGCGTTGCCTCGGGTGCTATTTTTCCGAAAACCAGTCAACCAGGAAGCGCAAAGATAACATTACAAAAAACATACCGAATTTGTTGATTAAAGTAAAACCGCCCACGAGGAAAATAAGAGAGAAGAGGAGCCTTAAGTCGGTGAGGCTACGACATGGTTTGGTCAGAATGAGCAAGTTCAGCCGTCTCGACGGGTCATTCATAAACTCACATAGAGTACACGGCGAAGAGTGCAACAATGATGAGGTAATTTCCTGGTGAATTATTCGTTTATCGACGTCGTTCGACTAGGATTTATAGAGGCGATTATTTACCTGAGAAATAGCGCGTGTTGTAGGATATCCGCTATACGTCAAATGTCAGCGTCACGATTTCTTAACTCGCACGAATGCGAAGAAATGTACGCACAGATGTAGCCTGGTTCAAATCTGCAGGTCTCGAAATCCGTTGGTAGTCAAAGAATTCGGATAATGGTCGAAGACTCGAGAGTCGTGTCTCCTAAGGGAAATTGCAGTTCAATAAGTATTAATCTTGGATGCATGCGATGGGTATGTGACGGACTTTCAGCGACCTGAAAGTATCGGTGACTTTGAGGAACATTTCCATGGCAGAAGAGTTTGTTTTTGGTGGGTATAACAAGAAGGTGGTGGTGGTATTGGAGAGAGATGCGTGGAAGGGCGTGGCAGAGGGTACGTGCAAGGTGTAGGGCAAAACTACGCAGCAATGCCGCAGCCCCGACGAACGCCTTGCTGGATGTTTGTTCGTGCTTGGCACGCGGGACAATGATGAACTTGGCACAATAGTCTATTTGGCCACTACATTTGGCCACCACTGCCTCTTCAACTCTTCCCATTACCTCTGCCTCATGATTCGCAGGAATCCTACCTTGATCCCTCTGTCTGACTCTGACGTTCAGGATGTTCGCGACATGGTCGCAAAGCAAAAGGCGGACATGCTAAGCCGCCAGCAACTTGTGGTCAAAATGAGACGTTTGGCAGAGAACCCTAACATGACGAAGGATGATTTCGATATGCTGGACCAGCTGGGAGAATTCCTTCGCAGTGACAAGAACAAGAGGTTGGGATTAGAACCAGGTTAGTTGTCTACCATTACAAACTCATGTACATGTCAGTAATTATTAACATGACCAGAGTCGTCAAAGTCTACGTAGGAATACACCCCCAAAACATCATTCGAACAGCCCCTAGATCCATGGAAAAGAATAAGAAAATCCCGAATCATGTGGATGACACAAAGGGAAAACCACAGAACTCAATGGCTTCATTAATTCCTCGTCGTCAACGTTCATGGAAAGCGATTGCGAAAACCTATTTCAACGGCAGCCGTCAGCTCTTATCAATGATTCAAAACCTCCAATATACGTACCCTCCAAGTCTTTAAGATCACAATATGTCGCCAAGTCGGCCCTCTGCATGTGCAAACATGTTGTCCTCAAGCTATCCCACAGCGCCGTCGAGGTCACCCCACGGTTCTCGTTCGATCCTGTTTCATCCCGGACACCGTCACTTTCTTGCAACACCAAAGCATCAAGGATGTGTTGAGCAGCTTCTTCGTAGCGCTGAAATCATAGTTGTCAATGAAGAGACCCGTTAACCAGACGCAAAACGTTCTCACCCGAAGATTGATACAAGAAATTCCTAGGTTGAATCTGCGGGTTCAGTTAGAAGTCAAGCTCGTATGCGAAGCATGTAAAAGAATGCGAACCTCGCTCGGATGTACCCAGGATTCAGTTCGAGGGCACGGTAGTAGTAATCCAACGCTTGTTCTGCGCGGCCGCTGTTCGCCATGGTAGCTCCTACTCTGTTGTAGAGTAACCAATCCTGCAATAATGAACATGAGAGGTTATCGAAACCAAAAAAAAAAAATATGGCACTCACATCAGGACGGACTTGAAGTGCAGCTCTGAAGCAATCCTGCGCCTTCTCATATTCCTAAAGATGAATAAATGATTAAGAGCAGCACAACAACATCCAAACCGAAAAGAGACATGCCCGGACCTCATTAGTGTTCAGTAAAACAGCTAACGCAATTTGTATATCCGCATCGACATCTCCACTCGTGTCGCTCCTTGCCATCGTGATCAAACACTGGATCAGCTCCTGATACCGGTCGTACATGTTCTTTGCACCGTTATTGGTCGCACGGAACTGCGCAACAGGATCCTTGTATTTCTCGTTCCTGCTGACCCACTCATAGATGGCATCGTAGGTACCCTGCCGGTTGTTGTCATTCGTGTACGAGATGGCGAGAGCGAGCCAGGAAGGCAGATGAGTCGAATCAAGCTCGACGGCTCGTTGGAGTGCCTGGAGTGCCTTGTGCTCCCGCTCGTTTTCTTGCTGCTTAACTCCGAGCTCGTACCAAGCGCTCGCGTTGGTCATATCACGCTGGACAATAGCCTCCAATTCGAGCACATTCTAAATTAGTGGGATAATGCGTGAGTCTACGATAAAGCTACGCGGGTTCTAGAGACTTACCTCTAAAGCCGACTGCCGTTCATACGAATGCAAGGCATGAGTTCTTGTCCTCGACGAGTCGCCCAGGAGATAAGGATTATTGAGCTGGAATTGATAATTGTTTATCGCCTTGATCCCAGTGGATGTGGCCTCGAAGCGGTCCCAGTCCTCTTGCATCTTATCCCAAGAACGGCTTTCCGCAGATTCGCCTAATTGTGCGTGATGTCGCTGCCGGGTTTGCGATTCATTCCAATAGCGTATGAACTCGTCGTTCTCTTGTCGGAGATACGCGTCAATAGGATCCTCCTGTTGTCCTGCTTGCTCTCCCTGCCTTGTTTCTTGACCTATCGGTACAGACAGTGGTTGAGAGTAGGCACCGTTCATTATCTCGCTCACAGATCTGGGTGGGTTGTCGAGGGCGCGCCCCTTTCCTTTAACGTCGACATGAGATGAATATTGTCCATCACTTTCAACCATCTTGTCTCCTTCCACTCTGACTTCGCCGTCGCGCAATTGTTTCATCAACCCCAAGAACTGACTCTGTTTGAACTTGGGATTCTGCTCGTGCTTGATATTCTCCAATAGCAGGCCAGCCGTTCTTGCCAGTTCGTCAGCTTCACCCGCAGGCCTTTGGTTAGCTTCTTGCTGCACATCTTGTGTTACTGCATTTGTTGCCGGGGCTAAAAGAGACTCTTGGATACTGAATTCCCTATCCCAGGATATTCCTGAAAATTGCGAGTCAGAACTTTGAGTTTAATATACGCAATCAGGAAGATCCACAGCCTTACTTTTGGCATTGACGGCAGGCTGTGGCTGAACATGCTGTTGATGCATAGAAATTTGGGGTACGAATGTTGGCATCGAATTCATTCTGAAATTAGGCATGGCAGGATTCCACTGCATGCTACCTGAAAAAATACATGCGTATGTTAGGTATAGGTGAACTAGAGATGGAAAGGTACGCCCTTACCTTGCGGCGACATCGCAGCAACTGCTGGCCCAACATGCTGCATCTGCGTGTCTACTTGCATATCCATATTCGGTTTCTGAGCACTGAGATTCTGCTGCATTGCAGTGGCAGATGGAGTGTGTAACACAGGCTGGCTCTGCATGAAGTCCGAAGCCCATGCCGAGGGTCCTGCAGTCGCTGCTGCTGCTGCTGCGTGCACTTGAGGCTGCTGTATCGGGTTCATCGGCAACGCAGCTCGCATGCGTGACAAGTCGAACGCAGGATCCGGCGTTGCAAACTGGGGTGCAGAGCTCCCTGCCGAGAAGAACCGGGCTGCAGCATCCTGGTCTTGTGCGTTCGCCGTGCTGAGCTGCTGAGTGCGGAAGGTCTGGGAATGGAACAGAGATCAATCGTGTATTATGCACAGGCAGATGCAGCTGCAGCGCACCTCTCTGGAAGATCCAGCACGACCTGCGCCAAAGTGATCCTAGCAGACACAGTATGAGACCGGTATAAACATGATGATGAATAATCGTCAACGCACTTGCTGCAGACCTCTGTCCTGATCAAATCGTTTAGAGAGACCCTGGAGAGGGTTTGAGGGCCCGCATTCTGCACCACCCCCTACGAGCATAGGAAGAGCCATGGTTGGCGGTGTTAGAGAACGAAGAAAGTGAGATTAGTAGTAGAATCCGGGGTAGAAATGTTTCTCGATTACCGCATTCCGATTGGCTGCAAAGCGTCTCACGTGTTTATCGATACTGACAGTGATACACCTTGCACAGCAAAACGCAAATCGTAAATTAAAACGGCAGACGCGAGCGCTCATGTCAAATAACTACTATGCTCTGCTAGGGCGCTAGAAGTCCCCATTCTGAACCCGTAAAACAAAAAGTTATAAGAATAAAATAATTACATGCTTCAAGTCGACTCATCCGTACATTCCCACTAATATGTTACAAAGAAACCGACACCTACTGAACTATGTCTTCTCGACTGCCATCTGGGCCATTTGACTGGCTCGGACTTGGACTATGGGATGCGTGGAGCATCGGGGGTTGAGGTAAAGGAGGGGTTTGGGTGAGAGGTTCAGAAGGCCCTGGCAATTGTGCTTGGCTCGCCTGTTGACCCTGAGCCTGCGAGGCTTCCATCTGCGCGGCGAACTTGGGATTCGCAGCTCTGCAGTCTGCCCCGCCATCGGACCGTACTATAAAAAGGGATCATGGTATCAGAGGTAATAATCAGCAGAATGAGTCAACTACGGAACACCTACAATGCCGCTGGAGAGAATAAACAAGTCAGAATTGACAAGGCAACGGGGGAGTTGAACAAAGAAAGACGCACGTTGAGAGCATCTAATCGACTGAAAGTCTTCTTGCAACCCTGACATATGTTCGACTGAGTCTTTGCAGCATGCAGAGCTTGATGTCGTCTTCTGCGAGTTAGACGGAATCGTCGCAGGGGTGGAACGAATACTCACTTGCAGTCATGTTGACGAGCGAAACCTTTCTTGCAGCCAGGCCAATCACATACGTAAGGTCTCTCCTCCGTGTGAGATCGTAAATGTCCTGTAGGTGGGACAGTAAGTCACTATAGAGCCCACTGAGACGGAGCATCAAACTAACCACGAAGGTTGAACCGGCGTGTAAAGGTGCTTCCACAGCCCGGGACAGGGCAAACGAAATGGGCTTCGTTGCGACGACGACTTGCGCTTGCGATCTGAGTTGCAGAGGTGGTGACTTGCTGCTTCTCGACCTGCAGAATTGGAGGAAGACGAGGAACGCCACTAGAAGAAGGATAGTGGTTTGCACCGGCGCCTCCAGTCGAGGACGAGGGCTGCTGGTCTGCCGAGGGCGATGGAGGGGTCACGGATGGCTGGATGTGAGGGAAGATATGAGTGGTGGGTGGGGCGTAGTACTCTTGCTTTGGAGAGGAGTTCATAGGTGGTTGTGGTTGTGGTTGCTGCTGTGGTGGAAGGTGGGGTTGTTCTGAGGGAGAGAAGTGGACTGGCGGGAGTTCATATGGGATGGGAGGCCCCTGTGGGTGAGACGCTGGACCCTCTGTTGGAATGCCTTGCGGAAGGGGGACGGCGACTGCGGGATAGAGGATAGGGTACTGTCTTTGTTGTTCAGAGTCTGTTGCAGCCATGGTGTGAAGAGCAAACAGAGAATTCATTCATCATGTAGAGTAATTATAATTTCAACTCCCGAACACAACGCACTCCTGCTAAATCCGTGGCTGTGCTGCACAGCATAACTCTATATTTTACTCTACTCAATCGAATATGTGCGAATCCAACAATCGTCGTCTTCTCATCAGCTCGCTCTCCGAAATCTTCTCTCCCGTCTGTCGTGGCGTGGATGGTTTCTCAGGCGTCTTTGTCTCTCCAGCACCCACCACCGTACTCTCGCTCTCCTCGCTCACGCTGCTCTCTCCCCGCTCTGCACTCGGTCGTCCTGTGATCTCCTGATGCCGTTTCGGAACAAACGTGATGCACGTGTCATCAGTCTCTGTCTCAGACGTGAGAGGACTCGACCCAGCATCATGGCACTTGGGCGCCAATAGTGTCTGCACCGCGCTTCGCTCCCTGCCGTCAGGAATGCAGGCAGGATACTTGCTGAAGGCGTGGTCAATCCATTCTGCCAGCTCTTCAATGACCTATGCCATCACAAAAATATATCAGTACGCACGTCCGACCGCTCACAGCATCTGCCAAACATACCGCTTTGGCCTCGCTCAAAAGCGTTGGCATCTGGAGGTACCCGTGACTCCAGTCTGAGAAAAGCACGCTTTGCACCCAATCAGATTCTTCCTCACTCGCGAGTTTATCTCGTTCCTTCTTCAGCTCTGCTTTCGAGTCTAGGTGGCCATCAATTGAACTCATACGCAGCTTTTCGCCAAATCGAACGCTCTTCCCTGATAATAATAAATCCAGTTCGGCCTTGCGGGCGCGTTTTGCTTCCCGAACTCGTCCTGCAAAGATGACCGTATCATCTACAAAAGGGTCTTTCTCTCCGCATTGCATTAACAGAGGAGGGAACTGCGCAAGGAGGTGACTTGGCGCTAGGATTGGCGAAATATGGTAATCCGTTGCAAAGTCAGGATTTCGATGAGGACCGATGTACAAAATCGCCATTGCACGCATCTAAACCTAGAGATCAGCTATGCGCTCTTCTAATAACAACTTTCTCACATACCATACTCGGAGAGATAATTCGATCCTGGAAAAATCCTGTTCGACTAGTCATAGTTAACCTTGTCCCAATGGGTTCCTTCGCATTTCCGCGTCCGGGCTCTGGTGATCTTCTGGACACAGCCTCGACCGCTTTGGTATCTGCTTCAGCCACAGCAATCAATAGCTCTTCCTGCCTTCTTTCCATGTCAGAGTTGCTCCTAGGGTATCCAGCACCTCCATTAGGGTACTTGTAAACAACACGCGCAGAGATAGGTCGATCTTCTTCCCTGACGCCCCAAAAGTTTTCATCTTCATCGCTTTCCCCATCTGCCAGAGAGCCTTCCTCAGGTTCTGTCTGCGTCCTCCCGGGCGCTGATTTGGAAGGGACCTTCAAACTCGACGTCGATGACGGCATTCTATGAACCTCTTCTGATTTATTATCCCCTCCACTGACATAACCTTTCAAAGTATCTTTCCAACTTGAACGTCGTTTCATTCGTTTCCTAGTAGGTTTGGGCTTGTCCCTCACCATACTGAGAGGACTCTAAAGTAGAAATTAAAGGTTAAAATAAATATAGTCCTCATTGAACCAAACACGATAACGTACGACATGCTTCAGATGGTCTTTGAGTTCAGCAACCTCCCTCAACCCCGGGATGTTGCCAGAAGATTGTTCGGACCGCAACACACGCAAATTATCACCGGACATCCACGAGGTAAAGTTAAAGTCCAGAGCTGCGTAGTTCAGTACCACAGCAGTAGGCAAAGGTAGGTTTAGAGGTTGGTGTGAGGACGAGGCCAGATTCCTCATTTCAAGTATTCTTATTACCAGATTCAGGGCGAGCGTTCCACCTCTAATCATAGAGTTAGTTTCATGGTTTTGGGAACGAGCAGAATACTTACGCAGAATCTCCGGATATTATTATACTTAGCTTCTTTCCAGACATTCCAATAAGTTTGCCGCCTATCAAAACAGTGAAACGTTAAGCTATATGCATAGTATGGTCCCAATACTATTGCACTTACATGATTCTATCATGAGCCGGTAAGTGTCAAACGCTTCGTCTCGAGCAAAAGGGTATGGATCTGTACAACCGGGTTAAACAAGCCATCATCCGCAGTTGAAGTAAAACCCTCACATTCTGGTGCCTTCCCATAGTCGATGGACAGTACAGGCTTGCCAGTGGAGGCAGCCCACATCCGCAGTCGTTCTTCATGATGCTCTGGAGTCATAGCGACGAAACCCCCACCAGGAAAATCGAGAATCAACTCTGTAGCCTTGCATAACTCTTTCTCTGGCGGGGCAAAGAAGAGATACGCAGTAATGGGACGATCGTAGGATGACGACTTGGGCCTTGGTAATAATATCTTGCGCCGTACCCCGACGCGAGGTAAGCGCGTTACGAGGCGGATCTGAAGCCCTCAAGGTCAGTTAACAATATTCTCATACATCCAGCTGTCCAATACTCACATATGGATTAGTAGTCTTTTCCCATGTCGTTCGAAGCATTTCAATTGTCGGTACCGCGCGAAACTTGCGAAGCTGGGAAACGGGCGTTTAGATTACTTTATCGCATCGAATGTCGTCATAATAGTACCTTTTCATCGGCTTCTTGTGCGTATATGATATAATAGAAAGAGAATATGATAGATGATATGTCCCGTAGCCATTTAGGACGTATAGACATAGCAGTTGCAAAGCCTGCGTCTAGACCTGTGACGATCCATGTTGCACGATAGTAGGACGGAGAATACTGTATAGAAGTTAGATAATCAACTCTAGCGCGCATGTATTGAGAAAGCTTACTAGTTTAGCTAGTGGTTCCGGGGCTGAAAGCATCCAAGTGAGAAAAACCGGGATCGAGTGGAGATTGGCTGCGACGCACCGTTCAAGCCCAATAATTTATCAAGATTCCTAATTGCATATACCGCTGTTAAAGTACTCATTATGATCTGCCATGGTGTAAAGCGTTCTGTTTACATCGTTTAATGGCACGGCATGGTCAAAGCAAAAGTAAGAACGCACTGGCGATAGCTTTGTTAGCCCTAGTCATCCAGAGGACTCTAGGAGGTCCTGAGTTTCCACGAGCAATCCTCCATAGCCAGAACAGTATTACAAGGATAACCTAGCCCAAGTTGTAAGATGGTTAGATTAGGACCAGGTAGAATGACACAATGTCGACGAACTTGAGTGCGCTTCCAAGAAGGGTTTGGGCGACCTACGAGGTGGTCTATCATGGTGTGTTTCGTTTAAGAATGGTCATACGCTATGGGCGGGATAGAAGAATACAGGTGGTCGGATCTTAGGAAAGGTATAGTAAGAGCGGAACATGGAGAGGTGGACGCAATGGGCTAATATAGCAGCTCGACAGTACCCCGCAAGAGCATTTCACCACTAGCATGTGAAATACCCCACATGACCCTAACCTTAGAGCTAAGCCCGCCTAGTTTGGCTGCTGATAACAAAAATTTATATGGCACTGATCAAAAGTCGTTGTTATCCTCGACACACACTAGGCGCAGATGGCTCCTTTAATCTCTATCCGCACCTCCAATGGAAAGCTCGAAATTGTAAACCAGCTTCTGCTGCCCCATACCACCGAGTTCATCGAGATCGACAGCGTTGAGGATGCGCATGATGCAATCAAGACCATGAAGGTCCGCTATTAGTCGACACTTGCAGAGAGTAATTTGTCATAGCTCATCGTCCCAATAACAAGATTCGAGGCGCCCCAGCCATCGCTTCACTTGCTGCACTTTCTTTGTCTCAACATATAAAACGCGGACTCGCTGTATCCCTGTCAGATTCTCCCGAATGGCTCCAATCTCAAGAGGCACTGAAGAAACATATCGATGGAATCCTTGCTTTCCTATACACCGCCAGGCCCACTGCTGTTAACCTCGGCGCTGCCACACGCCGTTTACAAAAGACTCTGGACAGCGGCATCGCAGCTGGAAAAGGTCCCCATGTGATCGCTGAGGAACTCGTCGCAGAGGCGAACGCAGTCGCGGATGAGGACGTCGGCAGGAACATGGAGATGGCCAAATGGGCTGGAGAATGGCTGTGGAAGCGGGTGCAGGGATATACATCCGCCCCTTCGAGTGTTAATGTCCTCACTGTATGCAATACCGGATCCTTAGCCACCTCGGTGCGTCTCTCTCTGTATGTGGCTTATTTTTGGATCGTTGGTCTAAATTTGAAGGTGTAGGGCTATGGTACTGCTCTCGGTATGATCACATATCTACACGAGACAGGAAAGTTACAGAAAGCATACTATACCCAGACTGCACCTTACCATCAAGGATCAAGGTATATCACCCTTTTCCATTTGTCATTAAAGAACGGACGAAACTGACCTCCGGCGTCAAGATTAACTGCACTTGAGTTACAAACTTTGCAAATACCATCTGTCATGATCTGCGATACCATGGTTGGCTCTCTATTCCAGCATCACGACATACACGCCGTCGGTGAGCTTTTCGCTCCAGCTTTCCTAGTTGAAACTTTTTTCTTAATTCTGCACGTCAACAGTCGTTGGAGCAGACAGAATTGCTAAGAATGGAGACACAGCCAACAAAGTAAGCAAGCAGCACGTCAACTCAACGCGTAACACGTTTCGACGATTCTCGAACTCTCTCTTTTTTTTCAGATCGGCACGTACAACGCTGCAGTTTTGGCCGCGCGACACAAGGTACCTTTTATTGTCGTCGCTCCCATAAGCACCGTCGATCTCGACATTGAAAATGGCACACAGTACGCACAGCTCCTTCCATCTCGCACTCATAAACAGCCCTAAATGACGTACGTGTGTCCTCCAGGATTCCAATCGAACAAAGACCAGCACTAGAGGCGTGCCTCGTTCGTGGCGTTCCATATCCGAATAACGGGCAGGCGGATCAGGTGCAAATCATGATCACGCCTGCTGGCCTCGAAGGGATCTACAACCCTAGCTTCGATGTCACCCCCGCTGAACTTATTACAGCCATCGTTACTGAAAAGGGCGTTGCTGTAAAAGCTGAAGGAGCATCGACGTTTGACCTCTCGGCCATCGTGTAAGAAAGATCAACGAGCTGACCTGGTCTTTATATGGATTATGTATGAAGTATCTATCCTGGCAAACACGGCTACCTCTGTCTATTTTCTCAATATATGTAACAATCCGTACTCAGCTGCACTTTCGCGCTGCAAAGCAAAACACTATCTTTGCGAGATCAATGATCGAATAATCCCATTAGGAAACTTCTGCCAAATCAGTCCCACATCAATGACGAATATTGTGGTTCCTCTCTCACCATTACTACCATCGCCGCCTCCCAGTTCATGTCTTCAAACTCAGTAGCATACTTAGCGGTTCACGGCGGAGCAGGTCTACACGGTACATCGCACGAGAAAGAGATCAAGAAAGCTCTGCGCAGGTAAGTCAAGCATAAATGTTGCATCATGTCATCATCTCTTGCGTCGTCGCCACGGCCGTCGTCTACTTTGGGATATACCAAGGCCATCCTTCCTCTCTTTACTCTCACGCGCATATTCACTAATATCAATAACGAGCACTTTTCTGCTTTGATCGCATGCACATTGTACATACATTTCTATTATCTGATGTCGTGGCCCATTTTCGCAGAGCATGTATCGCGGGTCTTGGGTCCATCATCCAATCACGGGATGACGCCCAAAGACCCTCCCCATCTCCGAATATTAGGATGGACTCGAACGAACCGGTTCAAACGAGCCCGCCTGCCACGACATCGACAAAGGCAAATTGGACTCGGACTCGGAGCGGTGCTCGTGCAAATGATGAGCGTGATGGAGGTAACGCTGGCAGCAGCAACTCGTCGACTGACGCTCGTGGCGTGGCCGCAGGCGACGGCAACGGCTACCTCCACGGTGTCACGATGGTAGAGCACGCGATTGTTGTGTTGGAAAACGACGAGCATCTGAATGCAGGTTAACACGATATTTCTAAAATATTTGGCAACTCGTTGCTGATGGCTCCAGGTTTTTTTATTGGCACGAATGCAAACATGAATATTGACGGAATACTCAGGGTATGGTTCCAATCTGACCTTTGACGGGGTCGTCGAGTGCGATGCATCTATCATGAGCGCGCGCGATGACAATTATGGCAGCGTAGGTGCCGTATCAGGTAGGCGTGAAATGTTTTTGACCGTCGGGCGTTCACCGAGAGCAAAAACAGGTGTTCAAAATCCTATCAGGCTAGCAAGAGCAGTACTTGGTCATTCACTGATTCCTAATCCGTTCGGGCGAATACCACCACTGTCAGTGTGTCCCAAGGATGATTTGGGTTGATATCATCCAGCGCTAACGATTTTGCCCTTGAAGGTTACTTGTTTCAACAGGCGCCCGAGAGTTTGCCGAAGCGAATAGCATCGTGACTGTCCCGCCGGAACAGCTCATAGCATCAGAGGCATATACACAGTGGAAGAAATGGAAGAAGAGGCTGGAAACTCCAGAGAAGGGGTTGTCTGACATACCCAATGATCCTGAGTCAGAAAATATGCGAGATATTCAAGATACTGTAGGAGCAGTATCCTTGCACCCAGCAGACGGTTTCGCTGCCGGCGTCTCCAGGTAGATTTTATATCATCTCCTCTATCCAGTTGAGGCTTACGATATAACAGCGGTGGATTGTTATTGAAGTGCCCAGGGCGAATAGGCGAAGCAGGCGTGTTTGGTGCGGGATGTTGGTCTAATCAAACCCAGGTTTCTGCAGCCTTTGAGGGGATGGCATGCAGCGTATCCGGTAAGTTCTTAGCTAGATTGTGCGGCGTATCCTGACAGATACAAAAGGAGCAGGTGAATATATCGTTCGAGAGCAACTAGCCCGTAAGATAGGGGATGCGTACAGGGCTTATGGTCATAATGACCCACATGCAATGCTACACCGTGTCTTGCTTGACTTTTGGAGAGTCAGTCACGGGCGCGGGGAGACGGCGCCTGCGGTCGGAGTCATCTTGTTAACCTCGGATCGCGAAGGCTACGTGCGGTTGTGGTGCGCTTTTACGACGGCCAGTATGGCAGTCGGATATGTGTCCAGCCTAGATGACAAGCCCAAGGTATGCTTCCTACCCTTGACAGACAGAGGAATTACACTGATGCCACTCTGAAGACAGCCATATTTCGGCATCCAAATCCTAAAGAAGATGGCAAAGCACAAATATACATAACATCGATATCATTGAGTAAGTAGGGTATAGGGGCACATGAACAAGGACGGAATACAACAAAAGTGAAATGGACAGAAAGAGAAACACTCAATGCTTGGAACCATTCTGGGTGCCATTCTGAGATGGCCGTGTTTGCAAAGGCATGGTGGGAGGCGATGGCGCAGCGGAGGCTAGATCGGAAGGAGGAAGAGATGATCTCAGGCGCATGATGGTTTTTATCGGGAATTTTGTTCTGCGGCACATTCAGACCAAAGATAAAATGTGTTTGGCAATTGAACTCACCGGCATGTTGAACAGACAGGCAAGGGTTGGCAGAAGACTGGTCGAATTGGATGAGGATGAAGAGAAGCGTGGGAAAAGAGGACGCACTGGACAAACAAACGGAACAAACATAACCAATGTCGACGATATTCTTGTGGCAAAAGCAGGCTGCGCGGAAATCGATCTTGTCCTGGGTGGGTACTGCGAGGACCTTTCGAATTGACGGTGACGGGAGAAAAGCCATCTAAGAAAAAGGGAAGAATGAAGCCAAGGAGAAGCACAGAGGCTAAGGCACGGACTTACGATAAGGTACTGCAAAAGGGCCTCGCGGCGCTCCAAATAAAGATAAGCACCGCCCGTAAGATGTGCGGCCTGCTGGAGGAAGACGGTATCAGGACCAAATATTTGGCAAGCATCTACGGTGATTTTCTGCGGCGAAAAGGATGAACGAATGGCGGAGAGAAAAGAGGGGTCCAAAAAAGTACCAGTTTTTGTGCGGAAAAAATGGAGTTCATGATGGGGATGTAGGAAGTGGACAGATCTGGAGAAACAGAAAGGATGAGGATCCGAGGATCAGTGTTCTGGCCGAGCGAAAGCCGATTAATGTCTAGGGAGATAGAGGGTGAGCGAAAGAAGAGACAGGGAGAGGGTGACTGACAACAAAGGGCCTTTGTCAGCGCACCGACGAGTGCGGAGGGTTCCTCTGAGTCGTCGAGCTCGTCATGAATTCTGCTGAGGACGGCAGAGTCGAGGAGCTTGAAAGGGGGATATGAATTAGGGTCTACTTGTGGAGGGTGGTCACCGGGTGGGTCGGTGGACGAATAGAGCATGACGCTGTGGGAAACGGGGTGTGAGCACGCGTACGGGCGAAGAGTAGGCACGATGGACCTTTTGCCGGGGAAGGCAGCAAAGACAGCGAGGGAGTTCTCATGCTTGAGAGCGATGTGGGCGTTGAGAAAGGCGAGTAGCTGGGAGAGAAAGTCGGAGAGGTCGAGGGGCGATTGTGGGTGTTGGGCGCAGATCTGCCAATGAGCCGGGGAAAGGTCGAGGACGACCGAAAGGTGTGAACAGTCCATGGATAAAACAGTCACGTCACACCGAACAATGGTTTTATCGGAGTCTCCGTCACGAGCGCCGGTGACGAAGGCCTTCCGGCGTTGGCCGTGACGATGTCTGTAGCGACGCTGCTGTCCGTGTGAAATCTGTCCGTTGGCGATGGATGGCGCCCAGGTCCTCTTCAACACCACTTGGAATCCCACCATCACCATCCCCCCAAATGTCCTCCACTCCCCCCTCCTCCCACCATCCCCATCTCGGCATCAACTATGACAGCGACGACGACATGAACGTCGACTCTACCAACGACGACCTCAACAAGGCCCAAGACATCGATGCCGACGGCGAGTCCATAGACGACGATGACTCCCCCGACAACCACCTTTCCCATTCCATGTCCCATTCTATTCATCCACACCATTCCAGAGCTGCCCGTGACTCCGTTAGTCCCGCCTTTCTCTGCTCGTCGTGCTCATCTTCGCTTACCCTTTGTTCTCTTTCAGGATGCCGATGACTCTGCACGTCCTCTTTCTTTGTGGCATTTTCTTATATTCATATAATATTTCTATTTCTCTAGGGATATGAAGAGCACTATGACGTCTCCGACGCAGATGAGGATGACGGTGCCTACGCGGACGAGGAGTATGGCACTAAGAAGAAACCCGCCGTCAAGAAGAAGAAAGCGCATACGTCTTCCTCCAGTGCCGTCAGACCCAAGGGTATGTCCTTTGTCCGCAGTCGTAGCCATGCATGTCCCTCAAACGCACCTTCTGTTCGCAGCACCAGCTCGTCAGCCCGCCTCTTCGGACTCTGACTCCGAGTATGGTTCTCGTTCTAATAAGAAAAAGAAGAAACAGCGTGCATCCACCGAGGAAGTCCGCATCTCCAGCAGAGGTACCAAGGTCCCAAATTATATCGATGACGTCCAGGACTTTGAAAAGTTCGAAGAACAAGAAGAGGAGGATGTGAATGGTTATTATGTGGACCCCAATGTTACCTATCAGGAGGAAGACGAAATTGAAAGTGTTCTCGGCCATTCTCGCGACGAGGGCCGAGAAGGTGATCCTGAAGACCTCTGGTTTGAAAACGTGGTAAGTCTCCGCATCTTTCCCGTTCCGCCTTCTTTCATAATATCATCTCTACCCCCGCAGCGTTTCCACATTAAATGGAAGAACTTTTCCCATCTTCACAATACCGACGAAACCTACGAGTTCTTGAAACGCTTCAAAGGTCTCAAGCGTGTCGACAATTATATCAAGAGTTACAAAGTGTGGAAATCTCGGCTCGAATCTCCCGGCCTATCGAGAGAAGATATTGAGGCGTTACATCTTGAGAAAGAACGCACAAAGGAGGACGTCGAACAACATCGCAATGTGGAACGCATCGTCGCGCACCGCGAGACGGCAGACGGCGAAATCGAATACTTTTGCAAGTGGCAAGGGCTGAATTATGAACATTGCACCTGGGAGATCCAGGCAGATGTCAATCCTATTGCCAAAGCCCAGATTGAAGCGTACAGGGAGCGCGAAAAGGAAGGCAAATACCCTTACAAGAGTGCCAACTATACCCGGGGTGGCAGGCCTACTTTCCAGAGGATGTACGATGACCCAGACTACATCAAGACTACAGGCGGTGAATTGAAAGACTTCCAATTGACCGGTCTCAATTGGCTTGCATTCCTTTGGAGCAACGGTGAAAATGGTATCCTTGCGGATGAGATGGGTCTCGGAAAGGTACGTGGCCGCTTTTTTGTTCTGTCCAAGGAAACGGCAGCTCATTTCTTCTGAACCAGACCGTGCAAACAGTCTCTTTCTTATCGTATCTCTTCCATGAGATGCACCAATATGGACCTTTCTTAGTGATTGTGCCCTTGTCAACTATCACCGCATGGCAAAGTCAATTCGCAGCTTGGGCCCCCGACTTGAACGTCATCACCTACATTGGTAACGCTCAGGCGCGCAGCGTTATCCGTGAGTATGAGTTTGGGCCTTCAAACAAGAAGCTCAAGATGAACGTCCTATTGACGACCTACGAATTGACTCTAAGAGATGCTAAAGAGCTTGGGGATATCAAATGGCAAGCTTTGGCTGTCGACGAGGCACGAATTTCTTGCATCAATTAGGTGGATTTACTAACTATTATTTTAACGTATAGGCCCATCGCCTGAAGAATTCTGAGAGCCAGCTTTACGAAGCTCTGCGATCATTCCATGCAGCTTCGAAGCTGCTCATTACTGGTACTCCCCTCCAGAACAATGTCAAAGGTGTGTGCACATATCGTTCCATCCCATCAATACGTTCTTTGCTTAAGAAGATTTAGAACTGTTGTCCTTGATGCATTTCCTCATGCCGGAAAAGTGTTAGTATTTTCCATGAATACCTGAATTTTGACTTCTGTTTCTGATGTAAATTTCGCCCTATAGTCGCTTTGACCAACGAGTTCGATTTGACGGACGCCGACCATGAGGCAAAAATCAAACAGCTGCATGAGCAGCTCGAGTCCCTCATGCTGAGACGGCTCAAGAAGGATGTGCTCACTTCCTTACCCACCAAGAGCGAGCGAATTTTGCGAGTGGAAATGAGTGCCATGCAGACGCACTTGTACAAGAATATCTTGACTAAGGTCTGTCAACCGTAGCGGCGTAAGGTGCCAATCTTCACTGACGGGCCTTTACAGAACTTTGCCGCCCTCGTCAAGAGCGCAAATGGAAACAATAACATCAGTCTTTTGAACATTGGTCAGTGTCACAGACTTATCATATGATGGGCATTATTCGCTGACAGGGCATTAATGCGCAGCCATGGAGCTGAAGAAAGCGGCTAACCACCCTTATCTGTTCGATGGCACGGAGCCACATTCGGACAGCCGAGAGGAGACTCTGAAGGGTCTCGTCATGAACAGCGGCAAGATGGTGCTGTTAGACAAGCTCCTGGTTCGCCTGAAACACGACGGGCACCGAGTACTCATCTTTAGTCAGATGGTCCGCATGCTTGATATTCTCAGCGACTACATGGCATTCAGAGGATACGCACATCAACGTCTGGACGGCATGGTTGCGTCCGAAGCCCGTAAAAAGTCCATCGCTCACTTCAATGCCCCTGGATCACCGGATTTCGCATTCCTCTTGTCCACCCGTGCCGGTGGGCTCGGAATAAACCTTGAAACCGCTGATACGGTGATCATCTTTGATGTACGTCGTTGCGCCCCTCGCTGCTCGTGGTGGTCGGGTAAACTGTATTGCTGACGGTGACATTCCCTTCAACAGAGCGATTGGAATCCCCAGAATGACCTGCAAGCGATGGCCCGCGCTCATCGGATAGGGCAGAAATCTCATGTGAACGTCTACCGGTTCGTGAGTAAGGATACGATGGAGGAAGATGTTCTGGAGCGGGCCAAGAAGAAGATGGTCCTTGAATATGCCAGTACGTTTCCACACACGGTTTTCATACCATTAGAAGAAGGATGCTCATTGTCCGTTGTCAGTTATCAACCAGATGGACACGTCACAGGCCCATCTGAGTTCCAAGGCCACAGGCAACTCCAAGGATGGCAATACAAAGACTGATAACCTAAGCAAGGACGAATTAACTGCGGTCTTAAAATATGGTGCTCAGAAAATGTGGGTCTCCTTCCTCCCGTAATCTACTGTCAACATTGATCGACGCACAATGATACAGGTTCGATAAGGATGATACCCAGCAGAGCAAGAAGCTTGACGAAATGGACCTCGACGACATTCTGAACCGTGCCGAAGACCACGAAACTACTCAGACAGGCGAAGGCGTCGGCGCATCTTTGGGAGGCGAGAGTTTCTTGGCACAATTCGCGGCCGTCAGCGACGTGAAGAACGATATGAGCTGGGAGGACATTATCCCCCTTGAGGAACGTCAGAAGCTCGAGGCTGAAGAAGATGAACGTCGGACGGAGGAGTCGCTCGCCAACGAAACTCGCAAGCGCAATCACGCACAAGTTTCGTATGAAGGCATGGACGTTGATCAGCCTGCGGCGACGTCTGCTCCAAAGAAACCCAAGGCGCCTGGTCCTCAGAGGAAGACGCCTAGCCAACGTGCAATGGAGCTGAAGGAAAGAGACGTGCGCGTCCTCATCAGGAGCTTACAGAGATGGGGTGACATTCGACAACGTTACGACGTCATCGTAGGTTTTTGTGGCTTTGCTTGAAGGGTATGCTAATGTGTTCTGGTTTTTCTTTCGCAGGTGCAAGAGGCTAAACTACAGGACAAGAATAGAGGCATGATGTACGACGTTGCCGACGAGATCATCGAAATTTGTTCGCAAGCCGTCAAGGAGAGCGAGGAGCAGAAACGATTACGGATGGCATCAGGTGAAACCTTGACTAATGCGCAGAAAAGCAAGGCTGTCCTTGTTACTTGTCGAGGCGTCGGCAACATCAATGCAGAGACCGTTCTATCCCGCAATCGCGACCTACGTATCCTTTACAACATCCTTTCTGAACTCGACGATCCTTATAAGTGGCATATTCCCATTGAAAACATCCGCCCCACACTAAATTGGTCAGGTCGATGGGGTCCGCAAGACGACTCGATGTTACTCGTCGGCGCGTACCTGTACGGCTTCGGAAATTGGGAAGCCATGGCGAAGGATCCTAAACTGAACCTCGAAGGCAAGTTCTTCCTCGAAGAAGGCAAGAAAGGAGAAGACGCCGCGAGCCGGCCTATACCCAACGCCATCCACCTTGTCCGCCGCGGGGACTTTTTGTTGAGCATACTGCGTGAACATGATGAGAAGCTACGTTCGTATGAGAGTTCGTTACGCCATAAGGGTCAGCTGAAGGTTTCGGCGTCTCCGCCCCCCACAGCAATGGCATCCACATCTTCGCATAGCAGTCTTAAACGACGGGCAGAAAGCGAAGCAATGGCCTCCATCGACGATGGCTCCTCCAAGAAGCGCAAACGACGACCTACTCCCACTTTCACCGACTCGGAATCCTCCGATGAATGGTGCGTCCTTGATTTGTACTTTTGATCTTCCTTAACTAAATCTTATGTTTAGTCCTTCCATGGATGAGGCTGCTACGAAGGAGGAGCTGCGTCCTGTCAAGAAACAACTGGTTAGTCGTGGTCGGCCTGCCTGCTCGATTTCATTTCACTGAATTCTGCTTCAGAAACAACTCAAGCTATCTGGTGAAGATATGCCTCGAGATGATAAGGTTGCTATCTTGAAGGACTCGCTTGCCGCCATCGGTCGGCGAATAGAGCTTGTTTTGAATGCGAAGGAAGCCGCAGGTGAAGACAAGGATAAGTGGCGCAGACATCTCTGGACGTAAGTCGCGAAATCTCTCGTGTCGTTTGCAGGTATCTCAACCGGCCATTTCTCGGTTTCATAGGTTCGTTACGCTCTTTTGGCCGAAGAAGGTCAAGGCCAGCAAGCTTGAAGAGATTCATGCGAAGATGGTCATGAAGGAGTCTGCTCCGCGACAGCAAGCCGATGGCAATGCGCAGAAGAAACCTCGCATGAGCGTTGGCGTGAAAACTAACGGATCGACCTCTGCCCCGACTGCTTCATCTGTTAGAACGAATGGGAAATCTTACCGATGACACTTCTCTCGAGTCGGTGTGCCTCTTTTCCTTTCATTTTTCAGGTCCTTATTATTTTTCTTGTTTGTCTCTTTATCTTGCTTGCCCTATGTCGAATCTTGTATTTTTTTTCTCGTGTTACATTCATTTTTAATCGCAACGAATTGTATTATTGGATCTATAATATCCTGTCCGCCCTCCAATTGACCGTTTTATCTAAGATGTCCAATGAATAGGAGAAATCCTTTGTAAATGTTGGTACTATATTGTAAACGTGTGATTCTGTACTTCGTGTTAGTTCGTAAACAGGAAAAACTGCCTGGCCGGACGATCTCCTGGCCATCTATCGATGGAGTTTTCTTCTGACCCTGCGAGCGAAGTCGAATCCCAAGCGAAAAAGTGCTTAGGAAATAACTAGTCTGAGTCGGAGCACCGTGTTAACCACTTGTTAAATACGGCGGAGACAAGCAAAAACTTGCAGATATCTAGTATCATCCATTGGTGCCAGGTCTTCTAGTGCCCGCTTTTGTTGAAATGAGTGGACGTCCATTTGCAGGGCTGCTGTGAGCCTTGGACTGAATAGGAGTATCACGCAGAGGCCTGGCAGGCTTGCTCCTGGAGCTCGATGACCCGGACTTGGGTTCGTCTGCCTCTGTTTGACGATATCCCGATCCATTGCCGTTGTCATTGCTAGCCGCAGCTGCAGCTGGGTAGAACACGACGTTAACATCGAATGACAAGACCCAGCGTGAAGAAATGCACACCTTCTTGAGCCTTCATATCTGCTTCGCGGTTGAAAGTCTCCATCAAAGACGTATACCGCTTTACTTCCCATTTCATCTGAGAAGCTCTGGCAATGTTCCCCTGAGAAATGGCCCACTTCCTTTCTTCTTTTAATCTACGCCGTTCGCTGTCGGCCAAAGCCGCACGAGTCCTGAGCAGATGGACTTCGCGTTCCAGTGCGGACATGGACGAGGTAGGTCCCATTTTGTCCGAGTTGGAGTCAACAGACGTGATGTCCGAGATGAAGTGGGATGTCGTGGCGAGCGTGTTCAGGTCTGTGACCTCCGTCATGTCAGCTACTGTCTCGACGCTCCCTCCCTGGACACTAGGTCGGAACTGCACCACTCTCTCATGCTTTCGAGGAGTTTTGCTGGATGCTGTCTTCCTATGACGGCGTGATGAAGAATGCCGGGGTTTATCGAAGTATTGGGACAAGAAGTCGGTGAATAGGACTCCTAGTGCGACTCCCAGCACCGTCGTGACGCATCTTGTAAGGTCCGAGCCAAAGTTGAACTCAATGAAGAGCTTTGTCGCAATGGCTAGAGCAATGAGGATGGCGATGGTTGAACTTTTGAATCCTCTGGCTGCATAATGCAATGCTACTCCTTGCCAGACGCCAGCAAGGATGAAGTCCTTCACGAAAGGTCCATCCGATCGGTTGTAATAATCGAGGAGGATACGCGCTCCAAGGCCAACGAGGAGGGCAGGAGCTGTGGCAATGGGCATTATAGGTGTGGTGGGGGTGTCATAGAACTTGTGCCGGACATGTCGCTAGACAGACTTGAACTTTGTTCAATGTTCGGCGCTCAGCATCAATTCATCAACACGTGTCCAATAATAACGTCTTCACCCATTGAACACTGAATTATTACATACAACATATGTACCCTAGAATTTATCCACTACTGTGGTTATGCACCTATAATTTTGCTCCTGCTTGTCCTTTCAAGATTTTCTGGGTGTCTTTTGAGAGGCTAGCCACGAATTCCCAAATGTCTGCCTTCAAGACTTCCGCGCACTCCACCGACGGGAAGTGTCCTCCTTTGTCGTGTTCCTTCCATAAAACGACATTTTTTGCTATGGTCGCCTTCGCCCACCAGACGGGGACATAGCCCACATCATAGGGGAAACAGCTTGCGCCAAAGGCGACCTTGTCGGAAATCCGCTTGTCGAGGACTTGCACGCGCAACGCAGGAATGGCTTCCTTGTATATCCTGGCATGCCATGAATTTCCGGCGACAAGGTAGAACATTACCCAGGTTATGACTTGTTCATCGTCCCACTTGTATCCTGGAGTAATCAGAGCCTCCAGCTTTTCCCTGATCCAAGCTAGCATCCCTACCGGAGAGTCTGCAAGCCCGATAGAAATTGTCTGCGGTTTCGTTCCCTGTATCCTCGAATAACCAGACTCATCCGACATCCACCACTGCATACGACCGAGTCGCTTTTTTTCTTCAGGTGTAAACCATCTAAGGACGAGCCATAGCAAAGTGACGGGATTCTTCAATGGGGAAGGGGGTAGAGCCATAATCATGTTGAGGTGTATCCCGACACAAGATTCGGGGTGTGCAAGGGCGATAGAGCGAAGTATAAAGGAGCCCCAGTCGCCACCTTGTCCAATGTACTTCGTATAACCAAGCTTCAACATCAGTTTATGGTAGACTTCCCCAATTTTTGGAACATTAAATCCTGGAGCCTGGAATGCGAGTGTTAATTAACAGTCGTTGTATGGCTATAGGTTGAATATCCTACCTTGGGCGCAGACGAAAACACGAAACCCGGAATACTAGGGGCGACAATATGGAAGGCTTGTTGTGTTGGGTCTTCTGGCGCGGTTAGGGAAAGAAGTTTCTCCACCTGACAGTAGCAAGGTCGTCAGTCCATCGTAGCATAGTAGCAGCGAGTATCAGCTATACCTCTGTGAAGTTTCCAGGCCATCCATGAGCAAATAGCAAGGGAATAGCGCCCGGCCTATCACTACGGTGATGCACAAAATGAAGATTGATCACGTCGTCTCCCTCAGCAATGTCGAGAGTAAACATCTCATAGGTGGCATTAAGCTTCGCCTCGACTTTCCGCCAGTCATAAGATGCCTTCCAGTATTCGACGAGCTTGCTGACGACGGAGCTTGGAATACCGTCGGCCCATTCCTTGCCTTCAGGCTGCTGCACGTCCGGTATGACGCGAGCGCTCTGAACACGCTGGTTGATCCAGTCGAGCGTATCCTCCCCGACGGCAATCTTAAAAGGTTTAGGTTGAGAGTTGTCGGTCATGGATGTACTTGGGCAAGGGTAGTTGTCTGGGAAAGAGTCGACCTCACATGTCGTGATGCTATATGCCCCACGGCCAAGAGTGACCAACGCGTCAATGTATGATTAATATTCATCACCAGTATTTCGGGGTTTATCAAGCAGCGTTAGTATTCGTAACCTAATCAAGGACGTTTGACAACTCCGAGTGATTTTGTAGAAAAGACCATGAGATGAGATACATAGGAACGACCGGAAACATGGCGAGAAGCGCTGATGGTGTGATGCGTGGAACTTGCCGGCTTCAAGTTGACGCCCACTAAAGGTGATCAGTCGTAGGTGGTACTGGTCCGATTATTGTTACAACGACTACTATACAAGCGAAAATAGATATGGAAGGTGCGTTCAGATGTCTTTGTCGACATAATTTGCCATAGGGTCTTCTGTCATGCGCCGCGACATACGATAAGCCTCTGCAAACACAAGTCAGCTAGCGTTGATTGAAAAGTCGGAAAAACGTACCAAGTTCCTCTTCAGTAACTTCGTGACTTCCACTCTCCAGACTACTCTTCTGCTTTTTACTGGACCGTTCGTCGTCCAATTTGCCTTTAGACTTCCTTTTCTTCTCTTCAAGGACCGCCTGTGCCAATTTTTCTTGATCCAATTTCACGTCACCTTCGCCAATGCGCTTCTTGGAATAATTTTGTTCAATCTTCTCAGCTGGGCGTTCCTGATTCTGCGTGCTAGCCTCCTCCGAGGTTTGTTCCTTCTGCGATGATGTTCCAAGAAGATGCTGGGCGCTCGAAGCAATTGTGGCTTCGATATTCGCTTCGCCAGAACAATACGATAGATGCAATGTCGAGTGGCAACAAGCATAACCCCAAGCCCCGCTGGATGTATCATACCAAGAACCCCACACAGCAGTATGGTTGTTGATGTAGACTACTCGAACGATTAGTCATTATGAAGAATTGCGTAGTATAAACACATACCATCTTCGGGATACTTTGATCTGGCCTTCGCTTTTTCGCGACCTTTGATAACTTGACCTGTCCTCGAGTACTCGACATAATTCTCCGTTTGACCTTGGCGGAGCTCTACGGGTGCAGAATCCAGATATTCAGCTCCGCCGTACTTCGCCAGGATACTGGTCTTTGTTGTGTCTTTCAGCTCGGCCTTCTTCTGCTTGAATTCATAATGCAGCAATTCTCCTTGAGTGGGATTCGCGTTCAGGTGCACATCATTGCCTCGAGCAGCGGCTTGCCATGCAAATAGCTGCAAGTCCTGGACCTCCGGTGCCTCTCCTGAATATCTGAAGTAGTTATCACCGGCGAATTTAGCCTGTGAAACAGATCAGAAACGAAGATAAGAACAATAAGGGTAAATGCTCACGTCTTCGGGTGCAACATTTTTTAGTGGTGCGTCACGCATAGAACGCGTTTTGGGATCATAGTAGGCACTCTCTGGGTCCAGGTTGATCAAATATTTTGCAGTATCTTCACGGATACGCAAATTGCGGACTGTTATACGAGTCTTCGCATCCAGTTTCTGTCCAACAGCGTCTGCAGCATCGGCGTATTTGTCTTCATCGGCATCTTCGTCTTCACTAGAACCGAAGTCGGCATCATCGTCCTTCTTGTTCTCAGACTTTCCAGCCTTTGCGACTTTGCGGACAGCAGCAAGGTCGGTCGTGGTCTGGTTGTCGATCTCCTCTTCCCTCAATTTCTGTCTCATTGCATCCACTGCAGCATACTCCTCGTACACCTTCTTGTGCTCTGCAGTATCGTACCCGTTCCAACGGTCGCGTTTCGCATCGTACCCAGCGGAAACTTCTTGAATGATATCGTCTGCCTGAATGTCCTTATTCGTGTATTTCGCGCCCTTCTTGCGCGGTCGTTCCAGACAATCCTTCTTCGTATGTGTCATTGCACCACAGTTCTCGCATGCTCCCTTGCGATACTTTTTAGCTGCAGGCCCTGCTTTTGCTCCTCTGTCGTACCAATTATCAAGTTTGTTTTGAGAATTATCATTTTCCGGTCGCCGTTGATGGTTCAGAGACGGAGCGCCTGTGTCGAGATACCAAGGGGCTTGCGAGATGTATTCTAGCAGTAGCAAGAGTGGCCATTGAGTTTTGCACAATACGAGAAGAACACAAGACTCACGGGGAATATGAGGATTAATTGGACGACCCTCTTCATCGAGTGCAGCTGGAGCAGTACCAGCTTTACGAGCAGCATCGAGGTCCTTTTGACGTCTGAATTCTTCCCTGGAAAGTTTACCAACCGCTATACTTTGTCAGACGACCTTCCATCCCTGAGAACAAATAGATGTGTGCATACCTGAAGACGAGGCCATGGTATAACAGTTATAACGGTAGTGGTCGCTGACAACCTTGAGCATTAAGTATAATTGCCAAGCCTCCGGATAATGTATTTGGCTCAGCTTGGCTACACCCTCTCATAACAATGTAATGAAGTCATCCATAGTGTTCGTGCAGGTAAAGATAGACTCAAACTTGACCTTATGCCTAAACGCGCCTCTTCTGCCTCAACTACACCTACGAAGACTAAACGCGTGAAAGAGAGTCATAACCAAATACGCCTCGACCACTTCTTTGCTTCCCCCAGTAAACAACATCTGGAATCGAAAGGAACCAACACCAGGTCTCCTCTTCCCGAGTTCATCCAGGGAAGCTCCAAGCTGCAGAAGAATACTCGACCCAGCTCACCTGAAATCATTGATGTCGACGCCATTGACATTGCCACTGAGCCCAATGAAAGCAGTGCACATACGACAATAAACAAGCAGAGTTCGCCAAAGGAAGATGTTTCCTCGATACCCTCCATATTGGCTAAAGTCGACAAACAACAAGCGCAAAGCGAAAAGCCTGCTATATTTGCTGCTCTTGATGTTGATCCAGTCACATATTCCCCAGATCTCCCCCTTCCTCATTCTGCTGAGGCACCGTATTCTCTTCTTACTCTTGCACTCATATCCCTTTCCCAGACTCGATCTCGAATCTTAATAATCGATATCCTGACTAATGTCCTCCGAACAATCATGGCAAACTATCCTCCATCGCTTCTACCAGCTATATACCTGCTTTCCAATTCTCTTGGACCTCAGTTCATTCCAATAGAGCTAGGACTTGGGTCTTCCATCCTTACTCGTTCGATCCAGCAAGTATCAGGGATGTCAGCTGCAGCACTCCGTAAACTCTACAACTCGACGGGAGACCCAGGAGACGTGGCCTATACCGCAAAATCCAACGTACGCACGCTGGTAGCCCACAAACCTCTAACTATACCCCTTGTCTATAATTCAATGATCAAAATATCTAAATGCAAAGGACAAGGTGCCGCCAAAGAGAAGCAAAAAATTGTCGAAAAGCTCCTGCTTGCAGCCAACGGGGAGGAAGTACGCTACTTAACGCGTACTCTCTGTCAAAATTTGCGTGTCGGTGCGGTACGCACATCCATTCTGACTGCACTGGCCAGAGCAGTAGTCTTAACTCCTCCTTCTACTGTATCGACTGCGCCTACCAGCTTCGACGAGGATGCTGATAATCCGCTTCACGTCCCATCATCTGTATTGATGGAGTGGAAGAAAGATTGGAAACCAACAAAAGGGAAAGTTTCCGACCCTCGACGAGAGACATTGTACAAAATATACAAACGGGCAGAGAACTTGATCAAGCAAGTTTATGTTAGGCATCCGAGCTATGACCAAATTATCCCTGCAATACTGCAACAAGGCTTGGACTCCCTCGCGGAACGGGTGCCATTGGCCGTTGGTAAACATATCGTCTATTCGCGATTTCACGCAGTTTTGACTCATCCTGGATTATTTAGGTGTTCCGCTTCTTCCTATGCTTGGTTCCCCTACTCGGTCGTTGGATGAGATTTATGCTAAGCTCGGTGAACTGCCTTTCATAGCAGAATACAAATATGATGGACAGAGGGCACAAATACACGCGTCGCGTGGTTCAAAAACAAAGCATGAAATGAAGATATTTTCCCGTCATCTGGAAGACATGACTGCAAAGGTGATCGGCAATGCTCCTAACTACTCAATTTTTCCTTACTAATATCTATGGGCATAGTATCCCGATGTGACTGGCTTGATCGAATATATGTTCCAGTCCGCTCCTGACCTGACATCCTTCATCATCGACGCGGAAATTGTCGCCATTGACCGCGCCACAGGGGCGTTAAAGTCATTTCAGGAGTTGTCCGGTCGAGCGAGAAAAGACGTTAACATCAAGGAGGTCAAGATTTCTGTCGGCATATTTGCGTTCGACCTAATGTACCTCGATGGAGAGGTAAGAGCGCATGCAATGATTGCTCGCCTGCAAAGTGTTCTTAAAACCAGTAGTCCCTTCTGGGGCGCAGTTTTCGTCTGCGAAGGACTTTATTACGGGATCGATTTTCTCCCTTCAAAATGCAGAGCAATGAAGACCCTTTCTTGGCGCGTTTTAATTTCGTCGAATCCTGCGAAAGCACTCAAGGAAGGGCAGCCATCGAGACGTTCATTACCAATGCTGTGGAGAACCGATGCGAAGGTCTCATGATCAAGGTCTGCGAGAGTTGTGTGATTTCGTATTCCTGTCTAAATGCGTTCTTTAGCTGTTGGATGAACCAGACCTTTCTGGGACAGTCCCTGAAAAGCAGAGTCGCCACAAGGTCTTGCCTGCAACATATGAGCCGGACCTTCGAACTTTGGGCTGGCTGAAGCTCAAGAAAGATTATATGGAAGGAATAGTAGACTCCTTGGACCTTATTCCTGTAGGTGCTTGGTATGGCAATGGAAGGAAAGTCAAGTGGTGGAGCCCTGTCCTTCTGGCCTTATGGAATCCCCGAACTGGTCGACCTGTCGCTGTTTGCAAATGCATGTCAGGTGTGTATGCATCACCCAGTCGTCGATCAGAGGTTAATTCATTGCTGTCTTCAGGTTTCACGGATACATTTTATGCCGTAAGTAGTCAATAATGGGGTGCAATTTGTGATCACACAACTCTACCTTATAGACGATGAAAGAAACCTATAGTCTTGGGTCTGAACTATGCTCCGAGACACAGAAATGGGAATGCGACTTTGGCGGTAAGAGTCCAATCAATATTGCGTGCTAATAGCTCACAAGAACTGGACAAAAGGATTCAAGCCAGACGTCTACTTCAAGCCTTGTGTTGTATGGGAAATACGAGGCGCGGAGTAAGTTGAACCTAGAAATTATCAGCATGTTAAACCACTAAACTTCTACAGTATAACGGAAAGTCCAGTGTCGATAGCCGCTCAAGAACTTGTATCCGACTCTCGTGGTCTCAGTTTGCGATTTCCTCGGTTTATTCGCGTCAAAGATGACAAGGGAATTGAGCAAGCAAGTAATCCTGCCTTCTTGGTTGACATGTGGAGGAATCAACAGGGTAAAAGGAATGATGCAGGAAATGATGAGGGCGACCTTGTGGATGTTGATGAGTACATGGAATCGTCTGCAGGCGAGGAAGAAGACCAAGAATCTGATTTTTGAATGTATCATATGTCATGTATCTAAGTGGTAATGGAACGGAATGGTTGAGCCAGGATCGCCTGGCTTCCTCCTGGTTCTCAGAGAGTCCGAGTCGACGCGCAGCCCTGTGTGAGCAGTGCTATGTAAATAAAGCAAAACAACGCGTCGCGTCGCGAAATTTCATGCATGGGCTTGTTCACTACCGTCTTTCGCTTACCATGTCTCAAACTTCTCACTTTTCTATTCTTCCCTCAGGTACAGATGGCCTCCAGCTTCATATGTGTCCATATAGGCTTACCATATATCAGATATACTGCAGTACCTTTCAGCGTCCCTCGATGCATCAATAAAGGTTAATGACGAACCCTTGCGCATACTCCGCCTTCCTCATCCCCGTACTGGTCAGCAAACTCTCTACTCGCACTGAGCTTGCGCTAAATCCCAAAATATAGCGTTACCGTCCCTTTTCTTGCCACTGGAATATCTTCCTTCATCATCATCACACCACACATCAACTATCCTGGAAATCCAGTCAGTGAGCCCTCCAGATGAACGCTCGTGGATACTGGGAGAGGATGTGATAGCTGGTATGTGCTTGGCATTTGCTCTGTACCAGAGACACGGTGATAACATATGAAAAGATGGGAAACTATTGACAATGACATCCATTGACCCAGCTTTCCTGTTGATACCTATTCTGCAAGCCCTCGAACAGGTGTGTTTCCTTCACGATCCCCTGCCATACGCTGAGTGGAACTCATGCCATGCAGGGAAACGAGGCAGCAGGACAATTCAGACCTGCTGACGATCTCTTGGACGAAGCGGCGAAACGGCTGGCAGGCTCAGACGAAACCCAGGCCCAGGATTTATCAGACTTTTGCGCCCTGAAATGCTCTCATAAGGCTTTACCGCGCATCTGCGACTTTAAAGGTAACGCTAAACACCTATTGGTTTCTTCTCAGTACTAAAAGGCGACAGAAATCTCGTCGGACATCACCGTTTATCGTTACTCCCTGAGCAAAACATTGGAGTATATGCGCTCCAAAGTCGCTCATCTTCAGAAATCCACTGCTTTGGAGAACTCATTGACAATAACGAGAATTCTTGCAAAAGACGGACTCATGGAGGATGGAAAAGACGAGTTGTTGCAATGTACGTCCTTTCACAAACTTTTGCCCTTGAAAGATGTTCAAAGATGATCTATAGTGGGTCGCATTCGAGCTTGTTGCGATCTCATTTCTCAGTATCTAGATCCTATCACTTATGAAAAACTGCTAAACTCGTACGAGTAAGTCCTCATGCATGTATGTTGTGACGCCGATGCTAATGAATGTCTTAGTCTGAGTAAACTACAAAAATACGTCGATGCAAACAAAGCAGAGGCTGTCGCAAAAGCTGTCGTCGCAGCGCCCAAAACAAAGTCGACGGCAACGAATGACAAGAAACGAAAGCCCGCGAAGCCATCGCGAGGAGTGGGAGAACTTAAGAAGGTGAATACGACGGGCATGGCGAAGCTATCTAGTTTCTTCAGTAAAGCATGATTTCTCGTGTTATGTATCATGATCTGAGCGCATATAGTCTATAATATACCCATGTAAGCAGCCTGCTTTGTAGCTACAAAATAACCTGACTAAGCCACCTTTCCGCATTACAGGCAAAAATTCCTTGAATCCCAGATACAACATGCGCACATACCCTTAGGCTTCGACTTGTATCTCTACTTGTATTTTGCCTCTTCTTTTCTGTTTTGTCACTCGCCCATTTCGTCTCGGCTTGTTTGCTTCTTATGTCTTCTCGTTCTTCCGCCAAACGTTATGTATCTCGGGGTTCCCAGACGGACCTGGTTCCCTTTCTCTGCGAAACCCAGCCACCCACGCCTATACTCGCTGCTGTCGATCTGCTGCCTTCTAGCTTTCCCGGAGATGCTTTAGGACCCCCAGCTTTGGACGTAACTAGCTTTGGACCCGCATATACCCAGCCTCAAGGCCTGTTGCCCATGAAACGAACGCAAAAACCCTCTGGTCTCGGCCTGAAATATTCTTCTCTTTCTACAGCTTCTGGACCTGCTTCTAGGCGAATTGTCTCTCTGCCCACTATTTCCTCTTCTCCTCAAATGCTACATACTTCTGCGACAAGACAAACAAGAGTCGTTTCTATGCCTGAAACCTGCCTTCGGCGGGACGAAGTTTATCGCAAGTACTTTCATACTAGGCAGCCAGAATATCCTTTTTCGGTTGAGGACAATCAGACTATTTTGGATGAACAGCTATGGGATCGCCTAGGCGAGAAGCCTTATCCGTCCAGTCTTCCTCGTACTCCTTCACCTCCATCTTCGCCGGATTCCGTTTCTACTGCTGGTGATGGCTCTCACGTGCGTCATTCAGATGGTAACTTTCAAGTCGAAGGTGAGTTGCTCCTTGCCGGCATGATATGCGTGCTTATTATCGCAAGATTGGGCTACCTGGGCGAGCTCGCCTCCTCGACCAATTCCTGCTCTTCATGGGCCCCTGTCTCTTCCATACGCTCGTTGCCCATCGTAAGCCCGTTTTAGGTGAAGGAAGATAAAACTCCTTACATTTGTCTGTTATTTTAGCGGGGCCGAAGGAACAGTGATCGAGGGTCAAGATCTGTCCCATAAGATATGGGGCCTCGGCATCGGTGATACTCAGACGAATGCTCGAACGAAAAAAGGCGCTTCCACAGCATATATGCCGGAGAACTCGCCCTTACAAAATCTCGTTCATAGGAACTCGAACATAGAATTCGAAGCCGCTTCTCAGTTGATGTTACCTCCTGCTCCTCAGCATCCCCACGACAGGGATTGTGTGATAGATTTATCTAGGCCATCGACCTTCCATTCCGGAACTCACGTTCATTCCCAATCCAGAGGCAATGGATATGAACCAGAACCTGTCCCATTGTTTCCTGGCGACAAGTCATTGTACAGTGGCAATCATAACTTAGATCATTTGCACACCTTCAACGGCAATATCTGGCTTTCCACAGGCGGCGATTATGCTTCCGCTCTCAAACCAACCAATGCTCGCAGATATCAGTACCCTGAAGAGGAGAATGCATGGAAGGGCCTGGGAATACCTGATCTCGCAACCTTTGATAAAGGCAAGAACGTCTCGGAAAGAACACCAAACAAGCTCAACAAGGGTGCTCCGGTATTTATTCCCGGAACGTCAGCATTCAGTCGACAAGGTCAACTGCCAGTTATCAATCAATCACTAGACCATGCTTCTTCCTCTCGGGTCGAGGGTCAGCTCTACCCGAATTCGTTCTCCAACCCTTTGAGTCAACTGTGGAACGGGGACATGTATATGAACACGCTCCACACTCCAAGCACAGTTTCAACCCAGTGGTCGCCGATATTCGCGCTCGAAACACCAGACTTGAACGCATCTCGGCTCAACCTGCTGACTTCCTCGCGCTCCATACCGATGTATGAACCCGAGGTGTATTCTCCCCTCCCAGAAAACGAAGAATACTCTGGTAAAGTTGCGAATCTGCCACGGTCGCAACGCAACCATGGGCCAACCCTGACTGATTTGACGAAATTATACGACCAAGACTACGCCGACCAGTTCACCCGTAAACCCCCGTCGAGTCAGTTAGCTTTTAAAGAAACCACAAACTCAACACTTCCAGGACATCGTCCCAATTTATCACAGCAACGCCCACGATCCATCCCTTTAGCCAAATTGATCCAGCGTCGACTTTCATCCGTACCCGAGGAGACTCTACAAAACAAGAACAACCAAAGCCCAACGGTATCTGCCAGGACGTCTTCCCGAACGCTCGCCAAGCAACTCGATACTGAGATGACTGCGAGCTCGAATTTTGTGGCCGATACGTTGTCAGATCTAAACGGGTGGTACACACACCCTCTTTCTAAGCCAGTGTTGGACGTAGCACCCATGAAGGAAAAAGTCGTCGTGAAACTGCCTCGTGCTCAGCTTGCAGCGCAACCACAAACAGAAACGACAAGATATGAGAAGAGCGGGACCGTTTCCCCCATCGTTCACTCTCCCAAGAATGGAAAGGAGAAGGACGCAAAGGCCGTGTCACGCGAAGTGAGATATAGAAGGTTCAAGAAGGGCGCAGCTCCAAATCAAAAGACTATCACATAGAATTTCAGCAAACGCCATCAGTACGCCCAGGGTCTCGTTCTCCCATCAGCGTTTAGACAAGGTTTCAAAATAATATTTTCGTTTTCATACTTTAAAAAAGCTTTACGAGGCATCAAAAAATGGATATGATTCTGTCAATAATTCTGTCAGCAAATACAGGTGCATCTCGATGACCCTTACGCCTCTGAACCTCGATGATAAATACATTGTGGAAGTCTCTACGCTTTCACGAAGAGGTCTGTGAACTTGTCGACTGGAAGTTCAGACAATGAAGCGGCATCCGAAACGGTGTCCAGAATCCTTTGGGTAATGAGATAAGTCACAATGATTGTGCTGGATACTGAGAAAACTTACTTCTTTTGGTGGGACTCATCGTAATGGAACGAGATATGCCTGGAGTCAACGGGCATTAGAACACGAGGATATCGGGTAGAGCCAAACAATTACCTCTTGAACTTATTGATCAATAAGGGGGTGCCTTCCGTGCGGCGTCTCTTATGTCCGACAGGATATTCAATTTCGACTTCATCCAAGACGGTGCCGTCGTTGAGTTCGACCAACAAGGCATTACCAATAGACCTTTTAGCAGGATCGTGATACTCGACGCTGAAACGCTTTTCTTCAACGCAGTAGATCTTAGCACGGAGGGCGTCAATGCGTGGGTCGGCGGCAGAAGCGTCGGTGCTTGACCAGATTCAGTATCTTGGATTGACAACAGTAGGCAAATAAAATAAACGTACTAGCTCTCAGAGGTGAGTTCACCGAAGATCAGAGGGTATGCAACCATATAGTTGATGGCGTGACTAGGGTCCAATGAGCTGTGGCACAACAATCGGGCTGCATATTTCACTCACTCGCGATCAGCGAAGTTATCCAAGGGTCCCTGTTTGTCAATGATCCTGATAGCCGCTTCTTGTGTGCGAATTCTGACGCTCTTGATGTCCTCAGAGCTCTTGCCCATAGCCTTTAACTTATCGTGGATAATGTGGGCAGCTTCCACTGCAGTTTGAGCGTGGAATTCAGCTGGGAATGAGATCTTGAAGAGCACATTCTCCATGATGTAGGAGCCGTAAGGAATTTGGAATTCGAAAGGTTTGCCCTGTATTGATCGTTGTTGTCAACGTTCCCGCTCTTATGTGCCCAACAGCATACCTTGAACAGGACATCGTAGAAGCCCCATGTCTTGGCAGTAAGAACAGAGGGAAGTCCCTTCTCACCCTTCTTTACCATAAGGGCCAAGTTGACGGCGCGTGAGCAAGCGTCACCGGCAGCCCAAGCCTTTCGTGGTCCAGTATTGGGAGCATGACGATAGGTGCGTAGTGATTGTCCATCGACCCAAGCTTGGGATACAGCATCAATAGTCTGATCGCGGTTCAAACCGAGGAGTTTGGACACTACGGCGGTCGATGCAACTTTGACGAGGACGACGTGATCTAAGCCAACTCTGTTGAAAGAGTTGAGAAGCGCAAGACCTCCTTGGATTTCATGGGCCTTGATCATGGCCTCCAAGATGTCGCGGACCTTGAGGGCCTGTCCTTGACGAGCCAAGTGATCAGCAACGGCCAAGATGGCACCGAGGTTGTCCGAAGGATGACCCCCTGCGACATTTCGATGAGAGACAAGTCAGCCGATGTTTAGGAGCTCCTCACATTCAGCAGCCAGGAAACAATCGTTGAAGTCCAGCCATCTAATTGCTGCACCGATATTGAATGCACCCCTGATAGGATCAAGCTGATAGTTGGTACCAGGTACACGAGTACCTATTCATAGATGTGAGCCATTGGCAAGTTTCCACGATTCACGAACGCACCATTGGGGACGATAGTGCCCTCTACGACAGGACCGAGTAGCTTGGTGCACTCTGGGAAACGCAAGGCTTCAAGTCCACAGCCAATAGTATCGATCAGGCAAAGTCTGGCGGTTTCGAAGGCCAGGTCGGAGTCGATCTTGTAGTTGTGGACATAGTCAGCAATATCTTGCAGGACTTTGTCTGGCTCTGGTCGAAGAGTAGATTCTCCGTGGTGGGCCGACATTGCACGAGCTTGAATTGTTGATGGTACAAGGGAAAGAGCAGGTAAGGAAGTCCGGTTGGCCGGTGCGATGCCCCTAAGGGATGAAAATGCAGGTAATCTTCGACCAAGAAGGCGGCGACTTGCCACAGGAACACCTACACGCGTAACGGCGGATAACATATGTGTAGAGCACGAATCTACACGGTTGGGAACAACAGACGTTCGCTTATCCTTCGATATGCTCCGGTGAACGTTCTACTTTTAATACCCCGCCTTTGTACCACGTGATATTGTCCATCCCCTGCTCCGGCATTGCCATAACCCCAGCCTTGGCAGCGTAGTCCCCATGGGCGCTTTATCTTCCTTTATTTCATATTTTGCTTCCGCTAATCCAGTTCGCACGACAACTTCAGTTCCTCGAGATCTATCACCCGTGCATTGACGCCATGACGGATAATGCGACTGATGACACTGTACCCACCACATCAGCTCCTCCGGTTCCCCAGAAAATCAAGAAGAGACGGCTGCATGGTTCATGCGACACATGTCGAAAGAAGAAAAGTAAGTGTTAAGCGTCCCTGTGTACATTCTTACAACTTACTGTCTGCAACAGTAAAATGTGTGTAAAGCTTATCGGATGGCTCCTACCCAGCACCAGGCGTTGTTCAAATCTGTTCCAGGTGACAGTGCCAATATGCCAAATAATCACTGCACCAACTGCATATCATTTAATATTCCATGCGAGCACACTGTTCCCCGTCAGAAGAAGGTTCGAGCTGATTGTAAAATGATGAGATTTGAAAATTACCGACTTATCGATTCTATGCAGAAGCGAGCGGTTCAAGCCACACCACAAAACAGGTGCGTACAGCTTTATGGTTCGGCACTGGCGGCTGATCTTTTTTGCAGCGCTACTTACATACAGAATTTGCAAGAAAGACTTGAGAAATTAGAAAAGCTTTTGCAAGACAAACAAAGCACCCACGAAAATGCAGGCGATACAGATGAAAGGCTTGATCCTGCGCAACTTCAGGCGCGGGTGGCTTCCAGCAAATCTCCCCCTACTGCTAGCAGCTCTGATCCTGGTACCTCTCCTTCACCTTCTGCACTGCCTGGACAATTGGCTTCCAGACGCCTTTCTCAATCTTCCGCAGAGGATTCAAGCAATGGCACCGATCCCGAGGACCTTGCATACATTGCCCTCGCAGAATACCTCGGTCAACTTTCTATAAAGAATATTGACGACAAATTCTTTGGGAAATCTAGGTGCGTCAGCGTAGTCTCTCTCCTGTATGCCATGATGCAAATCTCCGATTGTAGCGTTTTTATGTACGCAAGGCAGGCCTCAGCTATTCGAAGCGAGGTCACTGGTGCACCCCTAAAGCCAGACCCGACCATGTTCAGACGACCTATATATTGGGATTTGCAACCTGTAGGTTCTCTTTTCACTTATCGTATACGCTGCGCTCATCGAGGATAGTGGGAAGCAGAGTTCGCCTCCTCTTCAAAGCTCACATTTATATACCCGGACGCAGACTTACTCCTGAGCCTAACAGATTCATACTTTGAAAATATGAATCTACTGTTCCCTTTACTCCATCGACCCACGTTTATGAAGTCCGTGGTGGCAGGTCAACATTTTTGGGACGACGGCTTTGGGATGACTGTGCTTATGGTTTGTGCTATTGGTGCGCTATATTCTGAAGACCCACGAGTCCTGCTTCCCGAAGATTCTTTGGCTTATGGCTTTTCTGCTGGGTGGAAGTACTTCACCCAGACACAAATTTTCCCGCATTCATTATTCCGCGAAACTACCCTCTACAACTTACAATATTACTGTGTATGTATGTTGAGTTTTATCCTGGTAAACACCATCACTGATATGCTTCCCTGCGTAGCTCGTTGTGATCTACCTTTCGTCCACGTCTGTTGTTCCCACAGCTTGGAACCTGCTGGGTCTGGGGCTTAGATACGCCGTCGAAAAATCTGCCCATCGACGATCCTGCCACACTCAGAAACCGTCAGCGACTAGTGAACTCATGAAGAGAGCTTTTTGGTGCCACATGTTCTCTTTTGGGACGGCTCTTCCTCTAATCATTCTGTCCCACAGGTGCTTGATGTGTATAGACCGCCTGAAAGCGTCTTTTCTGGGCAGGCCTGTCCTGCTACACCAGGGCGAGTAAGTGCGGTCCAGGTACTTCCCGCGTACGTGCGCACGTCTCATGGCTTTCTTCAGCTTTGATGCGGAATACCCGATTGAATGCGACGACGAATATTGGGATACAGCAAATCCTGAGCAAGCGTTCAAGCAACCTGAAGGCAAACCATGCAAGATTTCGAGTTTCGTCTGCCTCATCAAGCTTTGCGAAATCCTGGCCACATCCATGCGATTGTACTCTTTCAAGAAACCAAAGACTGTAGAAGGTGTGAGATTGGAGGAATACGAGCGTGGTCTAGTTGTGCAGTTAGACTCTTCGATGAACAAATGGAAAGATGCACTTCCTACTTTCCGTAAGAACATGAAATTCTTTCGTTGATTCGAATTACTAATGCACGTCTTGCAATGCGGGGTATTAGTTGCCTGGAATCCCAAGATCGCGGACCCCTCTTTCTTCCATCAATCGGTGCTACTACACTCCACCTATCACTATGTGCAAATCGTGATTCATCAGCCTTTTCTAAACAAGAGATCGATGATTGCATACGCTTCTCTCGCGCAATGCACGAATGCCTCACGTTCGTGCATACACATTTTAGAGTCGGCCACTGCGAGGGGAATCCGTCCAACACATCATATCATCGTAGGAGCCGCATATATGATTCCAGGAACGTGCAATAACGATTGACATGTGTAGGTTTCTGCTTTTGCGGCTGGCATCGTTATTGTCCTCAACGTATGGGGACATGAGCGGTCGGGCTTATCAATAGATGTCCCGAAGGAAATGGATGACCTCAGAAAGTGTATCCATATCTTTATTGAATGCGAGAAAAGGTTTGGCCAGACTTATAGATATACTAGTCACAAACATTCTAAAGCTGATCAATTGGTACCCTGTAGGAGATGGATTGCTGGAGGCCGACTTCGGTAAGAACGCGAATTACATGGTTGTCATGTCTGTAAATTTACCGAAACTACGAATAGCGACTTATTGACGGAGGCCGCTTCTCTCAATGGAACGTCTCTTGCACGCCATGCTGCCAATTTGGGAATGATTCCCCGCGAACAGGCCACTTCGTACGACCGCAGTGCATATCAGATGCCATCTTCTGGCCCAAGGACCTCAGGTCAAGCACTTGACGGCTTTCAGGCATCTGAAGCAACATTTTCTGCTCATGTGCCCACGCATATGCCAACTGACTACACCAGTATTCAGGGCCAGCCTTCGTTAAATTCCTATGAGCCCTTTCCGTCTTACAGTGACACACGGGCAGACTATCATACGCAGGGTGACATTTCCCAAGTCGGCCCAGAATTGTATCCATTCTCATACTCCCAGTAAGCCGATCTACTGTCTCGTGCAGGGCAACATCCGTTTAATCATCTATCATTCAGCAACCCAGAGTTACCCAATGACATGCTATCCCTCTTTTCAAATATGCCGGCAGCGTTCAAGTAAGCCAGATCGTTGCTGGTACATTGTTCTTCTACTTAACAGTGCCTGTCAAACGTTTCTTAGCGTTGATGACTGGGAACTATACTTGCGCAGTCAACCACCCCCTTCATAGCGCCCGCTGAAACAGGTTGATACGTTACTACTCCTTCTTCTTGCCTCTTACCTTTTACTCTGGGCTTTTGATGGTATAGTATGAATTTAAAGGGATATCACTATTGCGAACGAAATTAGCATTTATGTAGACACTGTCATGTCCTATTGCAGTATCCACAAACGTAGGACGAGTCTGGAGAATTGAAAGGGAATTGATGTGTAGTTACCGATCCGGCTTGGTACGAAATACGGCACGTCGGCAAGGGCTGCGGCGACTGAATCGAGTGATTACGCGTAATGAACGTGTACTATTTATATGCCGATTGGCGGTATGGACAGAGTTAAATTCCTACAATACTATGTTGGACTCGGTGACTCAGTCAGACCCTTGTGTTGTCTTCTTGTCTGTATCCACTGCTTGCAACACATCGTCTACCCTCTCTCAACTTAATAGTGGGCAGTGAATCATGCCCAAAGTACAGGATAACGCCTTGGACCCAAGTGATTCCCGCAGTTCGCTATCCAGCCAACATGAAGTTCAACAAGGCAAAAGGAGACGGCTTCATGGCGCGTGTGATGCATGTCGCCAGAAAAAAAGTATGTCCGTTGACAGTTATGGAGGATACTCGCTCTGATCTATGGCTGATTGGGCTCTTTGTATAACCAGTTAAATGTGCGTGAAGTACTGCACTTTATCTCCAAGGTCTTCACCCTGATGGTTCTTTGAACTTGTTAGGCAACAGCGCCGAGAGGCCAGATAACCTATGCTCAAACTGCGAAGCAGTAGGTATACCGTGTACACATATCGTTCCACACGGTCCAAAGGCATGTGGAAGCTTGAGTTTTGAATGTGGAAGAGTACTCAACCCATTGTTAGAAAGCGGAGAGGCAACAGGCGTAAGCATAACGGCCACTATGTGCGTCTTGAAGAGAATAATAACAATGAAATAGTTATATCAGTGGTCTTGAGAATAGAATCCGGAGGATGGAACAATATTTTCAGCATGTGAGTCAGAGTGATTATTAGCTCTGCCCAGACTTCTGCTGAACACGACGCGATTGCTTCGTCCTCTTAGATGTACCCAAATCAAGATATCGACCTCGTCATCGATCATACTCTTTCCAGAGCACCAGTGCAATCCCAGGCTTCGACCTCGCAGGGTTCAAGCGGCGTCAGCTTCAACACGGACCTGAAGTATCCCACACTTCAGTCGCCACCTTCAACTAAGAATAGCGACGGCTCTTCCCCATTGTCCGTAGATGTTGACGATTCGGAAGACTCAGAAGCTGAAGACCTTGCACATGTTTCATTAGCTGAGCATTTCAGTAAGCTCGAGCTTGAAGCTATCGATAATCGATATTTTGGTCAAGCTAGGTACTTACGCACGGTTGCCATCTGAGTTTGTTCTAATCCTCGGCAGTGCATACATGTTTGGCAGAAATGTCTCAACGCTTCGCATAACTACATCTGGTGACCTACCAAAGCCTACAGAGTTTAGGAGAAGAATTTACTGGGATTACCAGCCAGTGAGCACGAATCAATGTCTCTTCCTGCACATATACTAAATCGGTTTGTAGTGGGAACGAGCTTTCATCACTTCTCCTGAGCCGACTTACGTATTCCCAGAAGACGATCTGCTGCGCAGTCTGTGTCGGCTTTACTTCGATAAAGTGAACAGCCTTTTCCCTATCCTGCACAAACCGACATTCAAAAAAATGCTGTGCAGTAAACAACATCACTGGGACATGGGCTTTGGTATGACCGTCCTTCTAGTCTGTGCTCTGGGGTCTCGATATTCCGACGATCCTCGTGTGACAGTGCCTGACGATACCACCTGCTTATCTGCTGGGTGGAAATACTTCGTTCAAGTTCCGGTTCACAGAAAGAGAATATTCTACGAAACGACAATTTATGATCTTCAGTATTACGCTGTGAGTGCTTACTTTGACACCGCTAAGGTCATAATTCCCAAACATATACGAATACTTTAGCTGGCCACTTTATATCTTGTTGGTACTTCCATCCCTCACGCTGCGTGGAACATAATTGGCCTTGGCTTGCGCTGCGCCATCGAACGGGGCATTCACCGTCGTCAACCCCCGCATAAAAAGCCAACAGCAGAATATGAACTCTGGAAGCGGTCTTTCTGGTAGGTCATTCCCAAACTAAAATATGGATCAAGCGTTGACGTGCTAGTAGGTGTTTAATATGCTTTGATCGCATGACTAGTGCGTTCGTTGGTCGGCCATGCTCTATTTCCGATGAAGAGTAAGTACGAACCTCCGTCCTGCCTTTTCTAAAAGTAACCATTATCGGATAGCTTTGATGTCGACTACCCAATTGAGTGTGATGATGAGTACTGGGAAACTGGAGACCCAGATCGAGACTTCAAGCAACCGCCGGGAAAACCATCCACTATGGCATCGTTCCTTTGCCTCATCAAACTATACGAGATTGTCAACTACGCTTTGCGAACCTTATATTCCACCAAGAAATCCAAGATGCTGTCGGGCCTCAACAAAGTCACAGACGAGTGGGAAAGTGGTATCGTGTCCGAGCTCGATTCATCAATGAATAAATGGAAAGATAACATCCCTTACTTCTGTATGCGATTACCTTGCCCGACTTCATATCAATATGCTTGTCCGCTGATACCCGTTCTATTTTACAGTACGCTGGGATCAGCAGTCCTCTGATTCTACATTCTTCCACCAGTCTGTGGCCCTGTATGCGACATACTATGATGCACAAATACAAATTCATAGGCCGTTCTTGATCAAAAAGTCTCCTCTTTCTTTCCCGTCTTTGGCAATATGTACGAACGCTGCTCGATCTTGCACTCATGTGATGGAGGCTGCACTGGCTCGTGGTCTACACGTCATCCCTAATCTAACTGTACGACCATATCCCTATCGCAGCTTCCTATTGCTCACAAGTCTAAATTATCTATAGATGGCTATCTATTCGGCAGGCCTTGTTATAACGCTCAATCTATGGGGCAGTCAGCGATCAGGGATGACGGCCAATGTCACTCAGGATCTCAAGGACCTGCAGGGCTGCCTTATCATCCTTGGGGAAATTGAGAAAAGGTGTGAAATGATGCCTCGTATCTTTCTGTACAAGTATTAACCCAGTTATCATGTTTGTAGATGGCACGTCGCAGGCCGCCTCAGGTGAGCGCCATCACATAGATTCAACTGAAGTACTAATGCGACTTTCTTTAAGGGACATGCTAGCAATAGCTTCTGCATTTCATGAGCAGGAGCCAGCTCAGAATCCCACACATAACGACGTCCCGAGCCAGGTAAAAGAAAATTCTGCCCATCCCGATTTCTGAAGAATAACAACTGTTTCTTTCGAAGCTCCAGACAGATATTCCTATACCTAACTTGCCTACACATCACGACACTAGCAATGCGAATGTCGGAAGTAATTGGGACTTCAGTAACTTGTTTACTCTTCCAGACGCAAGTTTCATGCCAGAGATACCCATTAGCGGGCCTCCACAAGATATGTATTCCATTTTAGGTATGGAATCAGCAGGGAAGGATATGCAAGGGCTCCCTGTCTTCGTACCAACGAGTGAAGACATGTTCGCTCTCTGGTCAGATATCCCGACTGCGTTCAGGTGATGTGGTTTTATCTTTGGCAATGAAAGCCTTACTCATTATCTGCACAGTAATGAAGAATGGGCGGAATACCTTGCCAATATGCCTAATCAAACCACTATAATTTGACTTCATAAAATAATTCTCTCCCCGGTCGCCACCCATTCACGTTAATGCTTCCTACTCTTTCCTACTCTACTAGTCGAATCTCAATCAAACTCCTGAGCCTACAGGCTTAAGTGATATACTTTATGGTTCCGGACGAAGATGAATACACCTCACCTCATGTATAACTAGACCCTAATATATGGACTCTTCTGCAATATTTTCAGTAGACCTCAAAGAGCATCAGAGGATCTGGACCTCCTCTGCAAATGCGGCCCGGGTTGGTGATCCGTTCTTTTAATTTGGACCGGCACCCCCGTGTGTCAATTGAGCTTGCACTGCGAACATTGCCTATCGCCACAGCTTGCCTTACTATCTCACCATGAATGCCAATCAGCTATATGTCTTGGAATCTCTAATTGGCCCTCCCTCTGAAAAGGTCGACATACAGACATTCTTGGGATCAACGGCTACGTTCTCGCAAACGTACTCTCAGACCAACAACTTCACCCAAGAAATCAAAGATGAATGCAGGTAAATTAGTATCTCCTCGCGACCTTAAAATTTATGACATCGCATACTTCATAGTGTCTCCGATATACGCGACTCGTTAAGAGATACTTGGGATGATCCTTCTTTGTCTTCTTACCTCACAAAATATCATGACCGAACGATCCAGGCTTTGGATAACGCAATGAACCAAAAGACTTCCAAAGCCAATAGAAAGGCCTGTGTGCCTGAGTCTGACGCGACGCAAGCAGAATTTGAGCTACAGGCAACTCTGGATTCAGTTTCTCTGAAGAGTTTCAGGTACTTGCTACGAGATATACGGGTCCTCAATGTGGCATTCATTCATTAGATTGAAAGCAGATGCCGCCCCATTCATGCGTACCGCCAGGAATTCGGACAAGAATATCCTGCAATCTGTCGTAAGCTGCATTTCTTGACTTTGCCAAGTGTTTGCCAGGTGTCTAACTGCCTTGTAACTTTCCACTCTGGCAGAAGTCCACACCTGCCTCAAATTCTTCGGATGAGACAGAAGAAGCCATCATAACAATGTCCATATATAACAAACTCACTTGGACGCCGAGTTATGTTGCTCGCTCATCTCAGCACGTATTTTTGTCCTCCCATACGCTCCAAGATGTTGCAGATATCTTCCCATGCACATCAAAAAACCTACCGCCTGAGGCGGGGCTGTCAGAGGAAAGTTCAGACAGTTTTGTTGTTTGTCTAGAAGGAACAGTTTATGGCAGTCGATCTGGAGAGGAAGGTTATGCCGCGTAAGCATTTCATCAACAACGTATATGTCTCTTGATCCTGATTTCTTGCTTCTAGAAAGATCTTTGAACTCGCAACGGCGAAAGAAGGTTCTTCACTGAGCCTTTCTTCTTCCCCGCTGAGAGATGTTCCACTGCGTTTGTTTTCATTAAGGATCAATGAACCATACTGGTTAGTGCACGCAGGAAACTGTGAACATTTTCTTGTTGTTGACCAAATAAGGTTTACCGTTTTCCTTCCTCTCTGTAACGCTATGCATTACTTACACATACGAAATTATTATGCTGTCTCTTCAGACTACGCCATCAGGCTGATCCAACGACGGGGTATCCCTTAACCCTGCAAATCACACCTCCCTTACCAGATCTATGCCGTGCTTGCGGAAAAGTGTCTGCCACGTTGTCAATTTTAGACGATATCCGTCTAGGAGAGACCCCGTGTCTCATGTGTGGGCCTTGTTGGAAGAGTATGGGAGAATCTGAAGAAGCCACTGTATTACCCTTAGTCGGATTCAGTGTCCTATGATACAATGCTTACCTCTTCACGCCACCACATATCTTGCTCTGCCCAACACTATGCGAAAAGTGATATCGCGCTTTTTTGCATTTTTTTTGCGACGCGTTTACCCGCTGAAGACGCGCCGTTTCACTTAATTTTTTAAAATGACATGTCAGAGTCTTGGGACGCGTTGACGTCAGGTGACTACGATACATCAGCTAAGACGACAGTAGAACTAAGAATGCTCCTGCTTGATGGCTGTTCCTACTCTAGCGCACCAAGTCGTTGACTCTTTAGAACAATACGACGATGTCGTGTCATGGATTAACGACACAATACCGACAGGAGATTCCGATGACGATACCCCACCCACAGATCTCACAGAACTTGACCATCAAATTACCCAGTTACTGACGACTCTCGATATCGCGTCCGAAGACACTTCAGCTGAACTGGAACGAATCATCGACGATGTTTCGCGTGGTATTCCTCGTCTGGCTTATGATCTACACTTTATGAAGGACGGAGCTTCGACCCTGCAAAATGCTCTGGTCGGCGTCTTGCAACGATCGAGGGACGCTGTCCCCAAAGAAACAAGTGAAGCTCTGGACAACCTTCACCAACTTGACACCATAAAGGAGAGGATGACAGCTGCGCGCGAGGTACTGCGGGAGGCGGAGAGTTGGAGTACTCTCGAGCAGGAGGTCACTTCGCTAATAGCGGAGAGGAGTTACGCGAAGGCAGCAGAACGACTTTCCGAAGCTAACAAGAGCATGGTGGTTTTCCAGAACACGACGGAATACGATCCACGTCGTACGCTGATGGTCAATTTGCAAAATCAGCTGGAAGCCGCGTTAAGCACGGCCTTGCTATCCGCAATCAACTCTCAAGATTCTGCAGCATGCAAAGACTACTTCTCCATTTTCTCCACCATTCAACGAGAATCGGAGTTCCGCAACTACTATTATGCCTCACGTAGATCTGCACTCGTCTCCCTGTGGCAGGATACCGCGATCCTCGATTGTGACCCATCTACAAAATTGGCCGGCACTACGAACGCTCAAACCCTGGCAGACTTTCTGCCCAGGTTCTTCGCCAGTTTCATTGCCCTTTTAAACACGGAGAGAACCTCTATATCATCAGTCTTTCCGGACCCATCCACTACCCTTTCTCAATTCATCTCTTCAACCATGACGTCCTTGCAGCCGACGGTGCCTCAACGCCTCACCTCGTACGCCTCCTATCACGGCGAAGCAGCGCTGGTGCATCTAATTTCTGCTCTACGCGCAACGGAAGAATTTGCTGTAGCAATAGAGAAAATCATGGAGAAGGTCAAATATTCATCTTCACCAAACATTTTGTCGCCTCGACAAACCAGTAGTGCTGCTGAGGATCCCAAACTTCACAGACGACGTTCGAGCCGTTTATCCATATCCTTGCGGCCCAACCAAAATCGCAGCTCCTCGAGTACTCAGAGTGTTTCCAGAGCCGTCGCAAACGCTGCAGAAAGCATGGAATGGGACCAAGAGCTTTTCCAGCCTTTCATCGATTTCCAGACAGATTATGGATCTCTGGAGAGGCAGTACCTGGAGCACTCTTTACTTGAGGTTGTTTCGAACGACACGCGCGACAGAGTGCAGGCTTTGGACAAGCCTCGTCTTTTCCGAGAAAGAGCGGTGGACATTTTCGGAATTGCAGAGAATAGTATGGCGAGATGCAAATCTTTCACTTACGGTTATGGTGTCGTTGGGCTTGTACACGCCGTGGATGGCTTCTTACAGTCATTTATTGAAATGTGGACCGCAGATATCCGGGCAGACACTGGGTACTCTTCTCGGCCCACTCAGGTCTCAGTTTCGGACAGTGAACTATCCGATATGGACTACTCTGCAGAGGATTGGTCAGGCATACAATTATCTCTCCACTTCTTGTCTTCAGCCCGTACAGTATACGACAGAATGAATGTATTTGAGGCCAAGCTGCGCGCATACATTTCGCAAGTCGCAACACACTTTCGGCTCTCTTCAAACGATCCGTCAAATTTCTCAATAGCAGCTACGAAGGGAGAAAGCCTACTTCTTGAGCAATCTACGTTGAACTCTGCCGAGTTACACACACTCCTTACAACCGTCGAGAATGAATCCAATCCTCCTCCATTTTCCGCCTCACTGCGACATCAACCTGTTACTATGCCAGCTGCGGAGGTATTATTGGTCAATGCTCGAAAGGCTTTATCTGCCTTCGCGCAAACGTGCCAGAAATCAACGACGAAGACCATTCTATCTCCTTTACGGAATCATCTCGCAGGATATGCATCCTCTCCAGCGTGGATTTCCACGGCGGATCCAAGTACATCCATATCAAGTAGTGAACTCCGAGTCCCGACCTTTTCTCTGTCGCACAGCGAAACCATGCAGAGGATTGCAGAAGGCCTTCTCAATCTTCCTCGTCTTTTTGAGGTATATGCCGATGACGACGCCCTTTCATTCTCCTTAGAAACGTTGCCGTTTGTGCAGTCCGAAATGCTGCAAAGTTTATCAGAGCAGACGACACATGACATGAGTGGTCAACAGACTCATCGCCGGCGGGCCTCTGTGTATGTGAAGCCGAGTAAAATCGACCCAGAAGTAGTTTCTTCAGCCTGGCTTATATCTCTGGGCCATACATTCTTGGAACATCTTACCGTGGACATTCTTCCGGCTATACCATCCCTGACTAACGCTGGGGCCGCTCAATTGGCGTCCGATCTGGAATATCTATCCAATATCGTACGTGCACTCAACGTAGAGCACAGCGCGTTGGAGAAATGGAAGACCTATATTAGCATGGACGCAACTGAAGGTTTAAAGGCATTAGCCGAAACAAATGTGGATGGTATTGATCAGGTGCTTGAACATGTCGCCAAGTTGCGCGGTTGGCGATAGACATGTCGGGGTGTTGCTTCCTACATAAACTCTGCTGGTCAGTCTTTCCCGCCGTGCCCGTTTTATGTGTAATAATTCCTTTCATCTTGCTCACAGATATATGCTACCTGTCACATTCAAGCCCTGTTTTGAGCCCTTTGTGCGCTAGGCATCCATCGACCTTTTGGATCTGGACCCTCAGATTCTTTAGCGCCTGTACAAGCGGTATATATGACGTGAACCCGGACCCGAATGGTTGCGTTGGAAGCACTTAATACATACCTGCTCCGGTATTCATAAGAGTCAACATCTTAGTTTATCAAAGGTCGGTCAAATGGTCATGGTAAAGCCGTTAGTGGTTGAGCCCGCTGCAACCCGGTGTAAAAAGTAACACAGACTTTCATTATTATGGCAATTCACAGTCAAGAATGAAACCAATGACGTCTGACTTTTGAGTGCGCTCTAATCTAGGGTGCATGTATAGCTGCTTTGTATGGGTTTACTTCAAACCATAGTTGATGTTTGAATTTATTTCCATGAAAGCGCGCCTAAAAGCTTCCCGTTTCAATTTGAACCCTAGGTCCCTGCTATGCAGTAATGTAATTAAGGGCGTCCTCTCTCAATGTCGCAAGTCACGGAGAGTCGTGGAACGTCGGTAGACGCTCTTTCCCAGCTGGGCATGCACATATCAGTACATATTGAACACTTCTGCCAACGTAACATCAGCATCATCGTGACACGACGCGAAACATGTACATCTTGACACTTTGGGTTAATGCGGTAGTCTTGAATAGAAGTCCAACATGGGCAGTGATAAAAACCCATTAGGTTTGGAGAGAAGTTGTAGAACCGAGTGCAAGGGTGGAACATCTAGTTGACTGAACGCGAAGGGGTTCTGTTGAACGTCCATTTTATGGATCTTTCAGTAAGAATACATCACCGAATCTACCGGTGACTTGGGCATATAGTAAGGTCAGGGATGGTTACAGCCTGCGGTTACGCTGACCAGATATATTCGTTACCACCAATGATCATTGTGCTTGACGTCAACATTCGGGAAAAGAGGAGAGCATATCTGCGACTGCATTGAACCTTTAAATACCTTTGCCATGCTTCCAGCGCCACCAACTTTTCGTCTAAGAAAATTTTTATCTGCAGCGTGATGATGATTATGGTGCGATGCAGAGACCGGAAACATATTTGCTCAGGAACCCCCAGGGGTTACATTGCGTTTACGATATGGAGATGGATAACCAGTAGAATACAGAAACGGTTGGGAAGGACCGAAGAATTCAACTGTTGCACTACGCAGGACACGGTTAATCCAGTTTGTACGATATCAACACGGGTTGACGCCTGATGACGGATTTGACTCACTTTATCGGGATAGAAAATGACGAAATCCACGGGGAGTAAGCTGAAGGAGACGAGAGATGATATATAAGCCAAATAAGGAAGAAGTGTGTTTTAATAAAGAAATCAAACCACCAGGAACGACGGTCTCCTGAGCAAGCAGAAGACATAAGGGTCCCCAAGTTGGGCGATTCTACATGGAGTTAATACCTGTTAACGCTTTGTAGGTAGGGTGAAGTTTAAACGAAAGCCTTTTACAAGGTCCAGTTTGACAGATGGGCCGGAGAGTAGCTTCAGGGAGACGAGCTGTATCATTAGAAAATCGCAATAAATTATGTTTTACGCATGTGCCTGGCCGATGTAATGCTTCCCGATCCATCTCTCCAAGACGCTTGAAAGAAATATCGGCAGCGGAACACCTAGCTTGGTTTGAGAAGCCGACCGAGGCGCGGGACTATTTGCGCATCGACATTAGATGACATTCAAATCATTTTTATCCTATCAGGCACACACATGATATAGCTCTACGAGTCCATAATATAAGACTCGCCGTTTTCTCCTAGCCATAAGTCGCCATTTCTTCCTTTCTTCGTGCTCGACGCGTCATATTCTCTCCTACCATGAACCACAACAAGGTAAGGTCCTGCTTCATGGACGATAGGGCCCCTGAGTTAACAAGCGCCCATAAAGTATCCTTCTTCTCAACAATGGAACGGTGTTGCAGCACAACAATACCATCCGAGCTCCTATGGCGCACAGAGTGGTTATCATCCGTCTTCACCTCCAACCTCCCCAGTGTATGACAGCATGGGGTCGCACCAGCAGTATCCATCGGGAGGCTACTACCCTGCAAATAATTATCCACCAAGTTCGCCCACACACAATCAACAAGTTTACTCACCCGTGTCGCCCACAATGCCAGTGAGCTATTCTCAGCAACGTCCACCGCAGCACATTCCCCGTCCACAGTCCACGGTACCACATGGGGGATACCAACACTCCTCATCACATGGCCATTCCCATTCCTATTCGCACTCGCACTCCTATTCCCAGTCCCATTCGCAGCATTCTTCTGCACACATTGGCCAACCTTCCAACATCCATGATTCTCAGCTCTATAATTCTTCGCCGGACTATGGGCAGCAGACAAGGCAGTATCGTGAAGGCCCACAAATCATCGGCATATCGAATGAATACCCTGTTATGTCTACCAAGCCGTATTCCTGTGATCTTTGCTCTTTATCATTCAACCGTCAACACGACTTGAAACGCCACCGAGAAACACATACCGGCGAAAAACCATACTTGTGCAACGGCGGCTGTGGGAAGACATTCACTAGAAAGGATGCGTTGAAACGACATCAGGTCAGTCCTCCTTCCTCCCTCCTGATGGAATAGTAATCTGACGATGTCCCGCAGCTCGTGAAGAAATGCGGAAACCCCGACGAATCGTGAGCGCCGCCTTCGACATTCACGCACGCATACTTCCTATGGTCCGCATCCATGTTTTACTGTCCAATTATTTTAATTTTGTAGATGTCTGATACATAATTTGCTATGCCTGAGTTTTTTAGTGTATGTATTCACAGCGTCGATCAGTAGCGTAGTACTTCCAACTTCTCGAGGAAAAATACTGACCTAATTGTAATTATAATCTCCTGTCTTCACGCAAATACTTTTTCAAGTACCCAAGCATCCTGGGGGACGATCTTTTTGTAATAATCTTTCTGAATCCGGACTTCCTTGAACCCATGACGTTCGTAGAACCTCTTAGCATCTTCATTGGAGACTTGGACATGAAGGTATATCTTGTCGATTTTTGGTTTTGTATGTGCCGCTGCTGCGGCTAGAACATGATCCAGACTTTGCGCGCCAAGTTTGCGGGACCGATAAGGCTATGACAGTAGAAATTGAGAGCTAGGGACCCGGCGGTGAATGGGAGACAACTGACTGCAAGAATCCCCATTGTCATTAGGTACAAAACGTGCTGATCGTCCTTGCTCTCCAAGCGACAGCATATTGTCCCGACCTAAATGCATCGACACAGATCTATATAAAGAGATCGATAACGTAGAAGACTTGTCACTCACAGGGATATCATTGTAATAAACTTCAAACAGGAATCCACATAAGTCATACATGCAAGGAGTCATTCTCAGCACAACACACCAAGCTGGCAAAAATCCTCCACCTCCGGTAAGAGAATATCCTTGTAGAACTTGTCGCTATATTTGATAGGAAACAGAACAGAGTTAAGCTTGCGGACTGTCCCAAGATTGTTGGGAGTAATAGATGCAAAAGTCACTCGAGGGGATGATTTTGCAGAACCGTTTGACATAACTGTTTACCGTCGACGTCGCCTACAAGATGTTACACAACGCGTACAACAGTGTTCCTTCGGACTTTCAAACTTACGTACTCCGCAGGCCATTTACTTCAGTCTCCGAAAAGCACCTACAAATTCACCAAACTCCAATTGCTCGACGTCCCTAAAATTTGACTGTGGCCAGGTAAGTACTTACTCTGCCTTATTTTCATCGGTGATGATATGCAATAGGAAAAGCCAAAGGAGACTTAACGGGGACTCCAGGGCGGACTAGGAGACTCGGATGCGCTACCCGACCCATGCTTAGTTCTTCAAATTCTTCTACTCCTCGACAGGTCTGGACTGCGTCTGCTGTACTGCCAGTAGGATTGCTGCCAGTCGGCACCGTCTTGAGTGTAAAACCAAGTGCTGACCAAGCTTTCGGTATTTCGTGTGCAGCTGTACATTGGTCAAAGGAACCGATTTTTGAACGCTCCTTCTAGTCAACCTGTATGCCATGATAGGACATGAAAATATGAATCCCTGTGCCAAATTGCGCCATGTCTTTCTGTGAAAGGCTCAAGCATAAATAACTCTCGGCTTTAGCTTGGTTCTTATGGAATACTCTATGTTTCTCGACATATGTCCACGCAACTTCACGTACTCTTATTGCGGGCTTACTCGCATCTGGGATGAACCAGACTGTCCTTGCGCCATTTACCTCTTCCCTACTGGTATTCGGGCCTTTGCATGTATGGCTAGTTACTCTGATTTATGAAGACTCTGACGTGGATATGACAGAACCTTGCTGCATATCACCAAGGACAACAACTATATATCCAACTGTCTTTCCTCCAAAAATACGGAGGCTTAGGAGCCGACGTCCACGTCCAACTATCCATCTGATTATTGACCTCCTTGAAGCGTCCCATATCCCAGCATGATCTGCTTAACGTGCTATGTACCACCCCTTATGACGCATACCACTTTGCTCCTGCCGCTTATGAATATATTACGCCCTTGCCTATGTATGCTTCAGAACTGCCCGACGGCACGGCAGTGTCAAGGAGAGTTGGGGAATGAAGTCTGCTATATAGATTTCGCTGAAATGCGTGAGGCTATCCCCGATTGAGCGTAAAGCTTAAGACATTACCCAAAAAAATCGCTGCTGTGTGCTCTGCGCTCTGTGTACGTGCTGAGTAAATTCAGCAAATGCGTTATGCAAGATCTAGGGTGTGCCAAAAAATAACATTACATCTGTCTTGCTTAAAATATAGCCCCTACAAACTCTTTTGCTATCTCGAAAAGAAGGTTTCTTGGAGACGAGTTCCGGACTCTAGAATCTATCATAGGACTTTCTACGTGTTCCTAAGCCCCAAGGGAACTGTACTTCCTTTAGGCTACGGGTTTCCATAAGAAGGAGAACCGAACCAGTCCCAGGATAGAGTCTGCAACTAGCTAAAACGAGATGAATTCGAATTTTGAACTAGATGCTACTCAACTATATAGGGAATTGTGAGAAGTAGAAGTATAAACATGGTTTAATGCAACATCAGACAATCAACGCTCTGGGATACGTACGCCGTCGTCATCTTGGTTCGCAGTCAGCTGACATCCGAGTATCTCAGTATATCCGGTGCCTTCCTACATATCAAGTTTGCGCGTCTGGGGTTGACACGATTTCCTTGACGGCGCTCAGATGTAGAACAATGAGCAATTCTACCGCGACTGTCGGGTTACAAGTGAAGCATCGAGTATGGTACATAGACCACAATGTCTGTAGTGTCTTGTACTGCAATTGCGGAGTGCAGTGTTTTTGTCAGCCGATTAGCAGGGTGTTCTATTTTTAGAAACGGTAAATGCTATGCAAGGTGGACATCGTTATCGTGGCGGTCGTCGTCGCCGTTGATGCAGATAGCTTGCATTACCTCGCATTAGCTGGCACGTAGTTGTTATTAACACTGCTTTACCAGGCAAATTTTCAATCGTTGTTGGAAGCAGCAAGGGTTGGCAAGCCCGTCGTTCTGATTACTTGAAAGGGCAGCATGCACTGATGGCAAAGCAAGTCGACGTTCCTTCACTACTACCTATGCAGTGCAAAGAGATCATAGAAGAGGATTGGAGGAAGATGAAAAGGCTGAGGTGTTGTATGAAACTGTTAGATGGCTGTGAGGTGATCTCTGTGACAACCTGTATATAATCAGTGTTACTCCATTTGTCATATACCCGCTCAAAGTAAAAGGTTGCTTCGGACTACCAACCTCTGCCAACTACCTTGCTACTCATCTCCAATGGAACCCAAACTGCAGCGCCCTATGGGCCCTCGCAGCATCAACCGCTCAGTCTCCCCAATGCCCCCGCCCTTGCTCACCACTAATCTCGATACTACTACACCCACTCTCCTAACCAGAAGACCCTTTCCTTCGCGTCCGAGCACCCTTTCTCCCCCCGCAAACCAATCAGAACATCCGAGATCAGTTACTCCTACACTTAGTCTTTCTATTCCTCGCCCCCCAAACTCGAAGCCTTCAATGCCCAGGATCAAATTGCAGATCAATGCCGCCTCCAATGGCGGGTCTTTGTTCGAGAGTTACGCGGGCGGTCCAGGAGGAAGCGACCTTACTTTGCAGACTGATACCCGTCCCGAGGAGAAAACAATCCGTCCCGAATCAATGACCGTGATGCCTCAACAGAAACCCTCGGAAACTCTAGGCAATCTTCGCGATCTGGTGACTGAACTGGAAGCAATCCGAGTAGGCCTGCCATCTTCTGGGCCACAGCAATCAGCAACTATTTTTGGAGAGTTCTCAGACGATGTCTTTGAGGAGATTTCACGTCTAGGGGAAGGTGCAGGTGGTGCTGTGCACAAGGTGAAACATAAGCCGACAGGTACTATTATGGCGCGCAAGACTATCACGACGCTGGAGGTTCCGCGGAAACAGTTAGAAAGGGAGCTTTCTATCGCTGCTACTGCTAATCATGTCAACATCATCAAGTGGTACGGCGCGTATATGTCTCCGTCATCGAGTGAGGTCAAGATCCTGCTGGAATATGGTGAAGGCGGAAGCTTGGAAGCTGTGGGTAAACGGATCAAAGAACGTGGTGCCATCGTCGGAGAGAAGATCGCGGGCAGATTAGCAGAAGGAGTACGTGCAGTTTTTATTCCAATTCTATCGTATCCAGTGATGTCCTAACGGCTCACAGATCTTACAAGGTCTTGCATACCTGCACACCAAGAAAACTATTCACAGAGATATCAAGCCATCAAACATTTTACTTTCTCGCGAAGGGATCGTGAAATTGTGTGATTTTGGCGTTTCTGGCGAACTAGTAAACTCGCTTGCGGGTACCTTCACTGGTACAAGTTTTTATATGGCTGTACGTGAGATGATTCCTGATCCACGCGAACGATGGTCAAATTAACTCTTTATGTTTTTCAGCCGGAGCGGATTTGTGGTCACGAATACACCATCCGATCCGATGTGTGGTCCACGGGTATCTCGCTTCTCGAGCTTGTGATGAATCGATTCCCCTTCCCAGCCGATCTTCCGCCTATCGAGTTGATGATGTACATCACTACGGGAGAGGTAAATCTCTTCGTATTAAATATAAGTCTGCTGCCTAATGACTTCTACCTTGACAGCCCCCTCGACTCGAAGATGAGCCCGGTGTCGTGTGGAGTGACGACATGAAGGATTTTATTAGACAAACGTTCGTGGATCAATCTTGTTATGTGTTGTTTCCCGGGCTGACTTCTGCTCTAACCATCAGGCTCATCGTGGACGCCAACACACGTCCTACTCCCAAGGATATGTTGGCGCATCCTTGGATTGTCAATGTAATGAAACAAGAGGTTCACATGAGCCGCTGGATACGCCAAGTATGGGGATGGCCAAAAACTGCCGCTAGGCGTTCGAGAGACGAGTAAGTTTCCATATCCTCACAGACATCGGTGACCATCTCAACTAAATGCCCGACAGGTCGAGCCTCTCCAGACCTGGCACCAGCAATGGACCTGCACAGTCGTAACTCTTGTCTGACGAATTGTTGACCTGCACGGTCCACCCTGATGTTCTTTTCTTTCCGCTCTCATTTCCTCCTGTATAAAATTTTGTTGCGTACTGATATACCTGTTTGCATTTGTATTCCCCTGATTGTAGACCAATAATTACGGAGCATTTCCATACCTCTGACTGATCTTCGTACATGATCTTCTCACCGTCGCCGTTCAGAAGGCCGACCCCAGCAACACTACTGTCTTTCATCAGCGGTTCCGACAGTTCCTTGTGGACGATGATGGGAAAACGCGCGCACAAATGGGCTAGTCTTCTCACTCGAGAGTCTAAAATTTGATAATATCTTTTGAGTGTGAGCGAATGTTTTTAATGAAGAACAAATGGTTGCGATGACATGCTAGAACCTGGCTAATGCAGTAATGGCTTTATGTTGTTCCTGTACCTCGCAAGCACCGCTACCGTTTAATGACGACGCCATCCTTGTCGATCCTTTCTTTCCGAGAAGGTTAAGCTTAAATCAAACAAAGATCGACGACGATCCGGCGTTGTAGGCGCATACAAGCGAGATGGGTGTCGAGTATTCTTTCGATTAGTTACTTAGACGCACACATATGGGTGATATCGATACAATCGGCGTACGCCACCAAAACTCTTAAATTTGATCCCCTTCACTCAAGACCACGCGTAGGATAACCGAAAGCTTGCCGCTCCCCCGCATCGCCTGAAATTTACCGGCGGTGGAAGTGCCAGTCTATTCTAAAGTGAAAGAAACCGTCATTGCTCCATCATATGTACCCCGCATCAGTGCGTCAGCCCTAGCGCTAGCGTCGCGTCGCGTCGCGTCGACGTCGACGTCGAAGCGGGTATCGGTTGCGCTGATACGCTGCTCTCCACCAGAGCCTGCCTCGCTCGGTCCATGGGGCGAGTTTAAAAATATGAATTTTGGGATGATAAGAAATTCTCAAACCCACCCTGCAGCGGCGATATCATTTTCATCTGAGAGGAGCGAGGAGTCCATGGCCGTACCCGTACCAATGAAAGGGATTATTGCGTTTGGGTTTGGCATGGGTGCAGCCCACACACGAACGTCCATGCTAATTATCCACAGCACATGAAAAGAATCCCAGGGCGAAACGCCGCTCTTCTCGGTCATATCGTGCACAATACCTGTTAATAAATAATATGATAGAAGCCTCGTCTTGGGAACGATTTACTAGAAGTCCGCAAGGGAGCTATAGGACCCCGGAAAGTACACCAAAATGCCTGGGCCAAATCCACCAAAAAATTGCGATTTTTATCCAAATAGGTTTTGGCGGTTCTTATCCGGATTTCGCCCTAGGCATCCGCGAGACCCAATTTTTATCCAAATTTGGCCCAGGCCTCCAAAAAAATCGCCAATTTTCGCGATTTTGCCTATTTTTTTTGCTTAAACTAGTCTCTACTCACAACTGAGGTATATTCGCAATGCTAGAGACATAAAAAGCGAAGCGTCCGAGTCCATTGAAATACGAAGCAGTACGCAGCAAGAGCAGATATTTTGGGGAAGATGGTGTAAGTTGAGTTTGATTTGGACGCGTCACAGTTCTTTTTTAATTACAGGAAAGCATACCAAGCCATGTAGACTACCTTTAAACTGTTTAATGTAGAAGTTCTTCGATGGTGCAGTGGTCAAAAACTTTAGTTCGTGTGCTGCCGCTTGCGTACGAGTTCGACTCCTGCCATAGGTAAATCTTATCCGGTTTTTTACTAGGGGTGTCGCCGGTGACCTCGTTCTTATCCGACTTTTTACCCAAGCAAATTCAAAAATCTCACAAATTTTATCCGATTTCGTACCTTGGGTCTTGCCTAAAACCTCAAGATTTTATCCAAAAATTTCCCCAGGCAGTTTGGTGTGCTTTCCGGGGTCCTGGAGCTATCAGTGTGCTTTTTGTATGTAAAACTCCAGCATGGCCTCGTGATTGGCCTGGAAAATTCCGGAATAATTGGAGAGGACATGAAGAAGCACGAGTTATCATCATGATCATAGACGTACATCTGTACCTCTTACGCGGTTTGAAGATCGCTCGAATGGTTAGCAACGTAGCTCTATTTATAGTACGGAGTATGCGCAGGTGAGTGGCCGTGTGTGGAATTGAACAGGTTTCTATCCTACGATACATGTATGCAGCGACGGGTTGTTTGCTTTCTCACCAGGTATCCACTAGAAGATACGAAATTTCGGCAGGCGTGTGCACGACGCATCTGCATGGGCACAAGTGACAAATAGACATTTATAAAAGATGCCCCTCGTGCGAGAGCTGAAGCGATAGCGCTATTTCTATTTTGATTCTGCGGACAATTGGGCACAACGTCTTTGACGTACGGCAGGGAGGCTCGAAGCTTCAGGATTAGGCTCAGGAAGCTGGTAGGGACCGACGCCAAAGTCCGACGATGAGAGGGAACCGTGTACATGAGCTGATCCAACAGGAAATTCTATTCCAAGCGTTCATTTCAAGGACAAGGACCGCACGGCGGTTCACGTCATTGACGTTGATATGGATGACTTGGTGTTGACTGATTATGTATTGTGCTGTGAGCGTGGTGAGAGTCGAAAGGCAAAGCCCACAGGAGTTCGCCGCGTTCACTAGGAGTTGACAGATATCTGTGTCTGGAAAAATCAGAATTTTCCACTCGAGGCTACCTGGAGAAAGAAATTACACGAACGCGGTTTGACGGCCGTCGGCATTCCGACATCTTCTTGAATGAAGGTGGGTTCCTCTCGTTCATGCATTGAACGACCCTTGCTCGGCAATGTACCCTCATTTAGCAGCATGCACATACACACGTACTTGAACAATGACTGGAAGTCTGGCGTGATCATTGTGCAGGATATACCGCACGGTATGTTTTGTTATGTTCCGAAGTCCGAATGCGAATGCCTGCACGCCCCAAAAAGAATAAGGGATAAAAGGATCTTTTGTGCGTTAGCCTGCTGGAGATTGCAGAGGTGTTGGCTTGATGCTTGTAAACAAGCTATTTTTAAAAGACGTTGTGTGTAAAATCCTCGGTGGAAAAAATAAGGAGCATGTCGCACAACTTTCCGGGGGTACAGCTGCCTAGCAGTCGTTGAATGGATACTACTAGCAATAGGCACCCAGGAATCAGGGTTACCCTCGGTACGCTGTAAGGTATATTCGTGTCTAAGGACGGCGTTTTAGTTATAGAAGAGACGCTTGTGTGATTGCTTTAAACATTGAAATAGACGAAGAGTAATAATAAGACACAGTCGCGGGCAGGCTGCCTATCAAAGTACTAAGGAAAGAAGAGGGTTCAGGACCACGTGTAGAGCTTCTATGAATATCGTTTGGTTCAATGTCGCAGTTGATTTCCACATGTATGTGAAAAAAAGAGAGTTTTGATGATCTGAAAGTGACATATGGCCGTCCAGAAGGCAGAACTGTGATCAATGGACAAGAAAGAGAGAGAAAAGGTGCCACGGAGACTGCAAGGGTCCTTAAATCTACACAAAATCCTCCAGAAATTCGATCCTCGTCCGTTTGCCACGGTTAGACATCAGACCACGCGTGATCGGACTATTTCGGGGTACGCCGCACACCCGACTAAATTGCCAAATGAGGAAGGAGAATAAGACAGAGGTCTGTATGTTTTTTGGTATGTCAGCCCGACTGTCCGTCCTGGTGGCCGCAAGAGACAGTCGGGGGATAGGAAAGGGCAGAAAAGGATGTGAACGGGGGAAAGCAAAAAGAAGGAAGGAAGTATTTGAGAACTCCTAGGTCTTTGGAGCGTTTCCACTGGTGGTCGACCCTTAGATCTGATATTTTCGGTGATGCATACCGATTTGGACCCGTCGAATTGGCGCGAAATTCATTTTTGCTCAAGGTCTCCTTGCCTTTATAATCTCAACGAGCATTTAAAAAAGCCTCCATCCGTCCGTTCCACTCATCGTCTGCTCACGACCCCAACAGCCATGTCCTAGTAAGCTCCCTCCTCCTTCTCCTCTGTCTCCGTCCCTTACCTTTCTTTTAGCTCTCCTACATCCCAGTATCTTCCTCCGCCCCCTCAATACTATTCAAATGGTGCCAATGTCGGCAGCCCTGTACAGATTGTTTCACCTCCCCCTCGCTCGGATTTGGCGCAGCAGCGCAAGCGACCAAAGTATACTAGGAGTAAGACAGGGTGCCTAACATGTCGTGTCAAAAAGATCAAGGTATGTAAATTTTACTGCTGCATTCCTATCCACACCGACGTCGCCTCTCTCCGTCCCTAGTGTGATGAGACCAAGCCGAACTGTATGAGGTGTACCCATGGCTCCCGAGACGTGCGTTATACCTTTCACCTTTCTTTCCATTCCGTTTTTGACCATGATTTATAGTGCTCCTGGCCAGAAGGCGTTCCTACTCGCAAGAAGAACGCCAAACGGGATGATGCTGAAACCAGACCCTCTACTGCCGGCTCTTCCGGTTTGTCAGAGGCCTCTACGCCTCCTGGAAGAGACCGCTCCCCACCTAACAGACGGAACGAGCTCGATATAAACCTCGTTCCGCTGTCGTCGCGTCCGTCGAGGTATGCTCAAAATTTTCTTCATTCTTAGTTCTATTCTCATCCCTGTCCACAGCAGCAACGGCACTTTCCCTCCGTTGCATGTCTTGGACTCGCACGAGTCGAGCCGCCGTTCGCTGTAAGCTTTAGACTTTTTTCTTCAGTCCCCATTCATTAAACACGTTGCCCAGTGATCGCCCTTCTCCTTACCCTCATTCCCACCAAAACCCCAGCTCCTCCGTTCTCTCAATGATACCCGAATCATACCCTTCTCGTTACGACCATTCATATCTAAACGGGAGCTCCTCGCAATCTTCACGACCCCTCATGCCATCTTATAGAACACTCATTCCTCCTCCGTCTTCAAGTCAGTGGAATCACGGTGCTCCGGAGCCTTTGGACTCCTACGTAGGGATCTTCTCCTCATTCCTCCGCAAATGACACCACTAACCTGAGTCCTTACCCCTAGTATCACTCGCACCATGGGGGACTGCAAGAGCGAACGCTCGTTGGGCACAATTCCGGGAACGACCATTCCTCTCACAACAGATATCAATAAGGACAGGCCTCCTCTGCACAGAGAAATACGCTGGTTCTTTTTTCATGTGGTCCGATTCGTCATGCCCTCCACGAAGCCTGCGCTGGAACGTCAACCTCATGTTCTCGCCATCTCTACATCTCTTAAACCCATTCCCCCCGACCTGCATGAGGTTGGCATCTGGCGTGGGTCATATGGCGTATGCCCGAATAGAAAATGGTTGGGCTATCTTCTGACCGGTTGCAACTCCGCTGCAAGCCCAGTCGGATTATACTCTTTTTCCAACTGTATGTACATACACAACTGTAATCATCTACATTCTGCATCACACACACCCATCACCACGACACTTGCTAATGCGTTATTTCATCGGATCATGATTTATGAACTTTCTCTTCTATGTCATTAGGCACCTTCATGTTTTCTTCCCCCTCTTCCCCTCTTCACCTTATGAAATTTATGACTGTACATAGTTTATTAGACAATCACCAATTTTATAGAGTCGTTTACGTGCATATAGCTGTAGATCTCCCCCAGAATTGATACCCTGTCCTCGAGGCATAGGCGACGCTAAGTTGCATTGTACGCGACGCTTCAGCAACGCTTCCGTGGCTTTTTTAGGGGGTTACGCGAAAGCGGAAGAAAAAACATTTCGTGGAGATTTGTCCTGATTTGTCCAGTTTTATCTGCCTTGCGCCAAGCGATCAAAGGCCTCATATAAAATCCCCTCTGGACCGTCGATCACGATGGCGAAATTCGTTATGTTTTGGAGATGGAAAAATGGGTACAACGGTCGGGTAATATATAAGTTCGGTGGTCATGCATCGTGCTGGCTGCAGACAAAAGGCCTCTCCATGCGCAAGATTCTGCGCTCCTGGATAGAGGTATTGGAAGCACCCACTTCTGATATCTAGCCTTCCCAGACAACAAAATCCACAGACGCCCAGGCTGCAAATAGACCGATATTATTCCTTTCTGGAAGTCCCGGGATACCGGAACTCCAGAAACATCCAAACATTGACCTGGTTAAAACTTTAACACCGTGTCTATAAAAAGAAGAACGAGCACATGGTGTCTCGAATACCAGGCTGCACATTGCACAAGGGCAAGTCATGCAGGCAGCAGTAAAAGCATAGGAAATTCAAGGCAAAAAATACAATTTTTGGACCGTGTTCTCGACCCACCTTATCCCGGACCCAGTTTCCCAAGGGTTGTATTTCAATGACACGTTTGGTAACAAGCATGCTTGTTGCTTATTCCAAAAGGCAGGTATGAACCCCTACAGCAGTTATTCTTATCTTTGAGAAAAAAAGAAGCATCGACTGTGATCTATTTTCCTTCTGATCTTCGTGTACAATTCAGTATGTCAAGGCCACCCCATAGCATGAGCGTGATCAAACCCCAACGGCGGGTGCAAAACCCATTCGTTTGCCACCAACGTCCCAGATGCTGTAATAGTGCTTCAAAAGGCTACCGCCGACCAATTCCAGTCCATCGAAAGCATTGATGAGAGTCTGACAAAGGGTCGGGTCGCTTGCGAATGGTCCTACGCTGAGTTCACTGCTTGGAATAGTGAGGTTGAAAGGCTTTCCAGATTGCGAGGTGAACGTTATATCGATGACTGCAGGAAGAGAGGAAATGCGGTTGCAAGCAATGCCGTAGGTGCCCGCTTCATTGGGATTAGGTTTGATATCGGGAGATATGAGAGCGTATATGGCCTAAAAGGAGATTCAGAATTATCACTGCGGAATCCAAGGGCCACAACTAACGTTTGCAGTGTTTGTAGAGAACAGAACATTGCTGGTCCCACTGTCAAAGATGATAGTGCGCGCAGTATTCAACACGGTTGTCGTCTTGCCATTCACAGAGATGCCAGGTGATGCTAATTGCCAGGTATTCCCACTTCCTGACGGAAGAGAGGCAAAGATTGGTGTTCCTGTTTTACAGGAAGGATCAATTAACCGACTCTCCGTTAATAACAGAGCATCCACATACCGGTGAACTTCGTTGAGTCAGTTCCCCCGAGGGTAAGCTCCGCTTTCCCAACCGCCTGCGGGGTGACGTACAAGCTGAATAGTGCTGTCATCATGGGCATGAGCGGTTCCGTAAATGGTCATAGTGGGAAGTGAAAGAAATCCTTACATGGTAAGCCTTGATTAATGAGGGCAGCAAATATCCCTTGAGCGGTGGCACCCATTCCTAATAATCTTCATTAGTTACGTTCGGCGACGCACGGATATAGTCACCTTGTATGCCGCTGAATGGATCGATGTTAAATTTGGGTGTTTGAGCAGTGATCAAGAAGAGGCTAACGCCTGGAGCAGAGAATCCTCCTACTCCAACAGTGTCTCTTCCGCTTCTCAGGGTGAGCTTGTAATTGGCGCCAATGACGGGATCCACTCCAACACCTGTTGCAAAGGTGATCGAGCTAGTACGCCCTCCATCTACAAATGTAGAGCTCTTGGAAGAGTCAAACTTGACTTGTGGGCATGTGGTGCATAGGGTACCTGCCAACTTATCAGATACTTCGAAGCATCAAGCGTAGTATTGGATGAACGTACTAGCAAACTCCAAACTGGAACTCCCGGTATCAAAGACGACCTATACAGACGTGCATCAGAAGGGCATTTCAACAACCAATACTCTGCACTGACCGTGATTTCTTGCGGCGGGGTTCCCACTTCACGAAATACAAATTTAGGCCTCCTACTGCGCACGATCATGTTCGGCACATACCAGTGATGTTCCCAAACCATCTATACATGAGTCACAATCATAGATTAGCATCCTCATTATTTTTATACGAGATGTTCTTACTGAAGGTCTGTGCCCAGGAAGAAGTCTGCTAGGGGTACATTGCTAGGAGACAGAGCTCTGCGCCTCAGAGGAGATTCCTTTGGAGAACGACGAGATTGCAAGGCAATCGTGTGCGGAGCGACTGTGCCGGCGTTTGCCACAACTTCTACAGCGTTGGCATAGCAAGCAGATAAAACGACGAGAGATATGAAGCCTTTGAGCATCTTGGGATTTGCAGGAAAACTTCAGGAGGGCCGCCCATTTTATAGGCGTCCATGGGTGGTAGTTTTATCGCTGCATATGGTGTTGCAATGTATGGTCAATGCTGATCGTTTTGGAATTATCATCGCAGAAGCAGCGAGCACGCGGGGCAAAGCCTGATCACAGAGCAACGAAGGTTTGTATCTCCCATGTAAAAGTGGTTCAAGCTAAAGTTAGATGATGCAAGATGGGGAAGAAGAACGCAACACATTGTCGCGCAGAGAGAGACTCTGCAAGTTCAGCTTCCGTATGCTGTTCGTATAATAGACTGTTCCCCTGGTACGCAGAAGCCCATGTGGTTGCACTGCAATCTTTCGCAGGTCAGGCGAAGACATGTACTTCTTGATACGAGAATCAGCAGTGACCCATATTTAGTTGACATTCGTATCCTTCGGTTTAGCGAACGCCCTCGAGATTGCCGGCGATGCTCGTACTTAGTTCTCGAGGAATGACGCGGACTGCCGAGCGGCGTACGAAGAGTCGAGTGGCAGCACAGTCCAGCAAACAGAGCCATGCGCACCAAATGCCGTGAGCTGCGGTAAGTGGGATAGCTTACGAGGGCCACAGCGCTAGTGGCCGTTGAAAGCGATGATGCAACAGGATTTCGGCTGCGACAACGGGTAAGTTGTACCAGAACGGCGTAAGGGAGAGTGCTGGTTGTCGGAACCGCGAGCAGTCGTAGCATTTTACGCCAAAGGAAAGGGCGGGGACTCGGAAGCGCTTCAAACTGTTCTGTAGTGTCTGGACTCTGCGAACATGTTTGGATGAAGGCAAACTGCTGCTGAGCTGCGAGCTCCGAGCAATGAGCGCTTTAATGAGCAGCGTCCAAGACGCGTCGGTACCGTGACCAAATGCATATGTGGCTGTGTACACCCCTAACAGCAATCAGACCCCTTTCCTACGCGCCGTAAGTACCAACTCATTCTCAAACCACCTAGACTTCGAAGTTCGTAAGCTATCCTGTCTTCACCAATCTATCTGTTTCACTGTCTTGACCATAGGTTTTTGCTTAACTGCAGGTGTAACATGGGTACGATCTTTTAATCCGCCTAAGAGAAATGACCCCTCATCCAACTAATCTTATCTCCAGCTTCAAAGGAGGAACTCAACTTCAACGCCCCCCATCCTCCTAAAGAGAACTCTATCGAAGCATTCAACTTGCTTCTCCCAACATTGAAATCCGAGATCCTAAAGTCGCGTCACCACTGGGACAAACACGAACCTCGCATGTGGTCGAGAGTCGCTGGTGTCTCGGATAACGATTTGACATCTTTCACAATCGAAAATGATCTTGTCGAGGTTAGATCAAAGTCACCTCCATGCTATGTAGACGGTTTCCTGACTGTATCTGTTTCCCTTGAAGGTCCGTAGCGCAGCAACCTCCTACGGTACGATCATCTTGGGCAAGATTCGTGTCGTAAACGACAATCAGGGGGAAGGTTTCGTTCATGTCAGGTAATTATGACTTGAGCTTCCACAACGACTTACACACATTCTCATAATGTCCTGTTCGCTCTAGAATCCACGATCCTCCTAACCGAGTACGTCTTCCTCTTCATTTCCGCGCTTTTTTCAATTAGAAAAAATTAACTGTTTTCATAACTGTATGCAGGGAAATGAGGACGTCCGATTCCATTCCATCTTCACGAATGAAATCAGGCCTGATCCCGAAGCACCTCCTACCGACTTTCGCGCCATTCAAACGCGCGAGCATCCCCTGGAATTCTTCAATGAATGAACGTCAAAATTGCGTTAGTAGTTATGCCTACGTAACATAGGGTTCAAAAAGCGAACGGCACCTGTCATATACATTAACAATTCATATTCAGAATCTACCTGAGGTAGTAATCGGATTCAACTTGCAATGTGCATCGTACACCTGGGAGCAGCACCTAGGCAATCATGATCAGGATAGAACAGAGGAAAAGGAAAGATCTATTCATATTTACTACTACATGACAAAAGAGACGCATAGGAGAGAAAATTACATATGAATCATATTCAACATAACAAAAAATCGCAACGAACAACGGAGATGTCGCAACAAGAACTGCAAATGCCATCCAAGGACAACAAATGAATCAAGTAAATGGCACCCAACCCAAACAAAACTCTGACCACCATCAACATAAGAGTAATGTCAAAATACGATACCCATAATTGTATGTATCAAAGTAGCAGCAAGAACATCAGCAGTGGTGGGGGCTGGAAGAGTGGAGAAAAATATATAGTTCGCAAAAGATAGACAAAGGGGGGTAAAGACATATTGAGTTTATGGAAGATAAAAAGCGGAGAACTAGACAAGGAAAAGAAATAAAAAGGTGGACGGACTGCATCAATGCTTCCAAATCTAGCAGCAAGGGGGTCAACCGCTCTTGCCCGAGTCAGTACTGAGCCAACGGTGTAGCCTCCAGAGATAAGACACCAGGCTCTGAACACCATAAACGATGCTCAGAATATGCTATGCTCTCCGGATCCACGACAGTGACATGTGGCCTAGCTTGATACCCAAGTGCGATAGAGGACAACCTCTTGTTGTCCAACGCCTGCGCGCTCTGCGCTGCAGCGATGGCTTGTTGGGCAACAGATGGACGCGCATCGCAGCCTTCAACCCATAGCTGAGAAGAGGTGAAATTCTCTTCGAACGTCGACAGTTGAACGATCTGGTCACCGGACGAAGTCGAGGACGTTGGAGAATACGTGAGGCCGGGCGTCTCTGGGCTAGGTGTTCTGGGTTCGCTGACAGTAGAAGAAGCAGAGGAAGACGATGCAATCTGCAACGAACACAGTGTGTGAGCACTTTAAAACGGAGTAAAACAGGAGCTAATACACTCACCGAATATTCATATTTGGAAACTTCGGGTAGATGGGCCATATATTGATCTTCTTCCACGCTGCTGTAGCTGCTCGTACTAGAAGATGAAACAGAGGGTGCGATATTTGCTGCGAATGAACTTTCTGGGGCCGTAGTACAACGGCGAATGCCGGCATGTTGGTGAGCAGAGAGGGCTCGTCTATCTTGTTGCTCCGGAACCAAGAAGTTCGCGGAAGGCGACGAGAGAGATTCTTCGCTTTGGGCTCTCGCTACCGGGCGTACGGCACCTGTCGTTGATGCTTGGCTTTGCGTAGCCTTACCAACCCATAAACGCCAGTCAAGGACCTGACCAAGTGCTCGTTCGCAACGACCAACTTCGCGCGGCGGGAGACCAGAAAGCTTGGCCCAAGCGCGATTTGAATAACATTTGTCTTGCGAGAACTTGGAGGCGAGAATCAATGAGGCGAGGAAGGCCCGGCGGGGACAGAGCAAAGGCGAGGGCAACGAGGCAGGCGTCGGGGTCGAGGGTGGTTGAAAAGATGCACTGGAGAAAGACATCGACTTTTCTGACTTGTTGTCCTCCATTCCTCCAACCTCTTCCGAGCCCAGATCATCCACTCTGACTGTCTTGAGGCAGTCGCTCATAGACATCGGGGCATAAGGAATCTCGGAGGCGGCAAGTTCTGCTTCTCGAGCGAGCTCCTCGGCGGTGGCAGGTTGTATGACAGAATCCGACTGGAAATGTGAATGAACGCCCATCTTTTCCTCCTTCAGGAGTTCGGGAACCTTTACTCGAAGGGCTTCGAGATAGCACAGCGCCGTCTGAAGGACAGTGCCGGAAGTGCGTGATCGTTTGAGGACTTCATGAACGAAGGTCTTGAGAGGGATAGTTGCTTGGTCCGTCCCGGTTGCATTTTGCGGGAATGAATTAGTAGAAGGGAGGGTGTGTGGGAACGATGGCTGTGTTGGGGTTGTGAGAGCGGGCTGCTTGCCTAGAGCTCGAGGGGGAAGGAAAACTTTAGGAATATCTTGTGGACGCCAGATGTCCGCAAGTGTATGAACTGCTTGATCTGAAAGGAAAGAAGGGTGCTGGTGAGTGGTCGATGCGCAAGGCGCCGGCGAGGATTGATAAGCATACCAATTAAGTCAATTGCATATTTCTGCTTTGACGGAATAGGGTCCTTTGCGGTTTGAGCGGGGGCTGAAAGGCAAGCACGGGAGGTGCTTGGATCTGATATGTTTGTTTGGTTCGTTGTGGGTGCAGGAAGGGTATGAGAAAGAGGGGAACGGCAAGGCAAAGCGGATGTAGAAGCTGTTGGTTGAAGGTATGGTTGCCAGCGCGTTTTGGTTGTTGTGGTTGTTGTTCTTGTTGCAGGGGTTGCCCGTTGGGCGATAATTTGTGTAGCGATTTGCATTTGGAATTGACAGAAGTTTAAGAGCACTGAGTTGGGATTTGGAGACGATAATAAAGAGAAACCGGGATTAAAGGATTGGATTTATCGTGGGTAATTCAGTTTGGGACGATCTTGACATTAACGGTGGTAGGTTCTGGGGTGAATTGGGAAACAGAGATAGCAGAAGAAGCAGAGAAGGAAGCAAAGGGGGTGCCCGTGAAGGCGTGCTGGAGCTGAATTCTTGAGTACATTGCTGTAGATGTAGTCAGTGAAGGATGCCCAGAGTCAAAGACTTTGGACGATCCTAGGGCAAGGTCTTGCTGAAGATCAGAAGACTTTGCTGAGTTTCAGGTGGTATACGCAAAAATTAGCAGAAAAAGAGGCAGGGAGAGCAGGAGGATGAGATTTATAGCAGCCTTTGAGTGAGTCGATGCGAGTCTCCGCTGGAGTCACTGGCCTTTCCATTCTACATGTCACAGTCACGGCCATGACTCGATGCCACGCGGCTCGCAAGTCACAGCAACACCGCCCATCATTCTGTCACATGGGCAGTGCGCACGGAGAGTGGTTGAGGATTTCAGTTTCACAGGATTTGACTCGGTCTGGAGTTCACATCAGCCCGTATGCGATGGCCAATCAGCCCAGCTCTGACAGGTCAAGAATTCATCCAGCGTCGGAGTTGAATCCATTGTTGTTGTGTCGTTACATGGGTACCTGTCATAATAGCCAAGGCTTAGCTCCTTTTCTCGCTCGGCTTGTCTTCGCCTTGATTTCAACTTCTCTCTTCTTCCCTCCATCATCTTGTCCTCTATCTCCCGTTCTTTCGCTATGAGGCTCATTACCTCTACCCTCGCACTCTTTTTGTCCCTTTCACTCGTTAATGCCGCCTCTGTGCATGATCACGCAGCTGTCGCAGCTCGCCATAACCGTATTGGTTTGTCCCTCCGCGAGACAAGCTTGGATATCGAGCTTCGCGCCACATCTTCCGGTGTAAAGAGATGTATTAACAGGAAGAACAAGAATTCTGTAAATCCATGATTTGCTTCCTTCGATTTTCATCTCATCATTCCTGCTTCTCAGAATTCCAGCTCTGGAGTCAGTTCTTCTGCCTCTTCCAGCACACCGGCTGCTGTGAAGCCCACCTCCAGCAAGGCGTCAGCTAAGCCAGCTTCCACGCCCAAGCCAACCCAGAAAGCCGCTCCACCTGCGCCCCCACAAACCAACGGTTTACTCGTTAGCTCCGCTTGCGGTGGTAGTCGCGCTACTAGTATGTGCTTCTACGACGCCTTCCTATGCCAGAAGTACTCAATGACGTGTAGAGCAAATCACTACCATTTCTGGGCCTAACGGTCACATCGACTGGTTGAACTGTGGTTTCGAATCTCCTGGAGGATGGCAACCACCACACGTTGGGGTTCATGATATTATCACCGAGTCCCTCTCCACTGCTCTCCAGAACCCGTCCAGCCCCTTCCAAGCTTGCGGAAAATATATCTGGTTGTTTGAAAAGTACGGTAACATGCACGACATCCCTCCTATCATCATGGCTTCGTTTGCCATGCAGGAGAGTGGTTGCAACCCCGCTACCGTCGGCGGAGGAGGTGAACAAGGTTTAATGCAAATCACCAAGGAGAAGTGCGCCGGAGCCCCAGGCGGTGACTGCAAAGACCCTGTAAGAACTCATAATTGCTGATTGTCGTGCAATGTACTAAAGCTATCCCTTCCCCTCTCTGCGTAGGAATTCAACATCGCTACTGCTACCAAGTTCTTTGCTCAGACCTTGAGCAACAGCGGCGGCAACATCCTTCAAGCCGCTGGCCAGTACAATGGTTGGCACATTGGCTTGACCAAGGTAGGATTTTCCCACTTCGAAACAGCCGAGTAGACCGACTGAAACTCGCGCCCGTCTTCTAGTGGGCTGCTTTCGCCGCTGCAAACTCTGCCTGCTGCCGTTGCCAGAACAATGGCGATTAGTGAGTGTCTAATTCTGTATCGACTGAATTGACCGTCTAATGGACCATCTTACCGTCTAGCTTGATGCAATTCTTCAACGGTTGGATCTTGAATGTCAATGCCTATAGCAGCAGCCTTCCTCTCGGCAAATACTTCAATCTCAAAGTCTGCGGCTAATAAATTTACCACCGGTGGTTCCACACTTGAGCTGGACCGTATTCTGACTCGATTGCTGTGCAATTCCTCCTCAATACCGCTGTGCTGTATAAAGATTCTATTTCTATTATTTGGTACATCTCGTGCGCTGCGGTTCATAAGTAACCAAAGCAATGAATATACTTCCGTATACCCGTTCATAATATCAGATATCTCTCAACTTCTCTTTTAAAGACTTGGTCAAAGTGATTGAAAGACTATTGAGGATGAGTAAAATATTTATGTAATCCACGCTCCAAAAATCTCAGAAGGCACCTGTGTGATTGGTTGGTGGATGCCAAACATGGACTTGCGCAAGAAGACAAATTGTTTACCCGACCAGACCTTTCAGTTACACAACTAAATGAGCGATCAGTCTACAGAGTCATCTCCCTCTTTGTCCGCCTCGTCTTCCCCTTCTTCCGCGCCTTCCCCAGAGTTAAGCAAGCTCGACCTGGGTGCTGATATCTCGGAAGAAGATAAACAAGAGGCTCTTCGTTTAAAAGCCGAGGCCAACAAAGCCTTTACTTGTCAGTCGCCGTTGAGATCTTAGTTTTGGAAATGGCCTAGACTCTGATAACTCGTTACTTTTACTGCAGCTCAAAACTTCAAGGAGGCGGCTACATTGTATACTGCATCGATTGAGAAGAATCCAAATGAGCCGACGGTTTGGTGTAACAGAGCTTATGCTCGAATGAAACTGGAGGAGTACGGGTATGCTTTGGCGGATGCTAGTACGTTATTTCTCTTTCACTGATCTAGATTGAACTATGCCTTACACGAGCCATCTGCAGCACAGGCAATAAAGCTCGATCCCAAATATGCAAAGGCATACTACCGGTTCGCAATATTCTGATGCTTACATCGGTTTAGCGGTGATCTCACCGTAACCTGTATAGTCGAGCGACATGCTACATGCAAGTAATGAAGCCTCAGTCGGCTGTTGCGGATTTCAAGAAGATTCTGGCTTTGGAACCGCAGAATGACACCGTGCGGATGCAGATGGTGTCGACGCAGAAGCTGATTCGTAAGATCGAATTCGAGAAGGCACGCCCTTTTTCAGTTTTATTTGTAATGGGCGTAGTTAAAGAATGCTTTTGACCAGGCCATTGAAGTTGAAGGGGAGAAAGACCCTGTCGTGCGCTGCCGCGAAATTATCGAAGAAGGTACGCTTTTGTTATCCTCTCAGAGATAAGATTGTTTTGCTCACGCTGTTCGACTATCGCTACCTGTAGGAGGTTGCGATATCGATCCTTCTTATAACGGACCCAAACTGCCTTCAGAAAATGGCAAATTCCACGTATCTCTCGAGTTCATCCAAGACATGATCAAATGGTTCAAAGAGGGCAAGACTTTGGCGAAGAGATATGCATGGGAGATAGTAATCGGCGCGTACGAACAGTTCATCAAAGAGGAGAGTTTGGTCAATGTCGACATTCCTGAGGGTGTCACTTGCGATGTCATTGGCGATGTCCACGGTAAGTGGCAAGGTTTTCTTCCCGTCACACGAGCGCTTAAACGGGGTGATAGGTCAATTCTACGACGTGTTACACCTCTTTTCTCTGACGGGTCCCCCTTCTGAGAAAAATTATCTCTTGATGAATGGAGATCTTGTGGATCGAGGCTCTTGGTCAATCGAAGTTATCTTGCTCGCGTTTGCATACAAGTGTCGGTATCTGTCTTTCATTTTTTCAGCTCGATATACTCAATCCAATTAACCTTTTCAGGGCTATATCCTAAATATATGTACATTAACCGTGGAAACCACGAGGCGAAAGACATGAATCGTACTTATGGCTTTGAAGGAGAGGCCAAGCATAAACACGGAGAGCAGGCATATAAGGTTCTTCGAGCTCATTTATCGTCTTTTCATTGTTGAATAACTGGACAAACAGCTTTTCGCCCATGTCTTCACATGCTGTGAGTAATCTTTTGACCGATCAAAGGAATGGTGCTTAAAACGATTTCTAGTGCCGCTGGCCACACTTGTCAGTGCGACGAAGCCTCCAGCGACCAAGGACAATTCTATTCTTTCTCCAGAAGGCCGTAGACGTTTCTTTGTCGTTCACGGTGGCTTGTTTAGCAAAGATGGCGTTACTTTGGAAGACATCCGCAAGATTGACCGTGTCGGTCGTCAACCTGGACAGGAAGGCCTAATGTGTAAGTTCGCATGTCTCTTCCCCTTGCTACCGAAACAACTCAACTTGGTCATTTTTAGGCGAAGTACGTTGCTTGGGCTTTGAATTCATAGTTATTAGGCCACTGACGGGCGTCTAGTTACTATGGACTGATCCTCAAGAATTCCCTGGACGCGGTCCAAGCAAGCGCGTGAGTCGACTGGCCGTAGCCTGTGTGATATATCATTAAGCATGTTCTTGTTCTGCAGGGCGTTGGAATTGCATTTGGACCTGACGTGACGAAGAGATGGTGCGACCTCAATGGTGTTACGGGAGTCATTCGTAGTCACGAAGTCCGCCAAAGTTAGTCTTTCTCCTTCAGCTGGTGAGCGCTTGCTGACCTTCCGATTAGACGGCTACGAAATCGAGCATGATGGTTTATGCACCACGGTAAGGCGTTAGTTCCAATGCTCTTTGTATTTACTTAACGTATCCTCTGCTTTTCAGGTTTTCTCTGCACCTAACTATGTTGATCAGTCGGGCAACAAAGGCGCATTCGTATGTATTTATTCCATCTCAGCCTTGACAAATTCTGAGTCATCATAACTAGATCCGCATCGACTCGACTGGCGACAGGAAGTATACCCAGTTCGAGGCCTCGCCTCATCCTCCTATGAAGCCCATGGCTTACGTCCAAGGAGGACTGGGAAGTCTGATGATGTGAAAATCATGAACGAACCATCGCATTGATTCATTTTGCTTATGGTCACGCTTGCTTTCGAAAAATCCAGCTCTGAAACGCTTCATCTGCTATCTTGTACATACTCATCAGACATCACATACGCACAGAACCAAAATGCATGTATAGAGAATTTGAATTTTGAATTTGAAGCTGTCGTTGTCACGCTTGGGAATCTGTAGAAAGCATTGGCACCTACTTACTGGCACCCTGAGATTTCAGTGAGCTTATGCGGTGAATCTCAAAGCATCGTGCGCTGATCACTTCAATATGATTCAAACTCCGCATTTAGTAGTACTGAGGGTAGCGGTTACTAGTTAATTCGTATTGAAATCCTTCTGCTCTCTACTTGTCCTTAACTTCCATCCACCTATTGCCCATTCTTATTAGTTTGACGAGTACTACTTAAACACCTTGTCGAAGACTCCCTAAACATCCGTATTTCTTCGCGCCGTGATTCAATACGGTCATCAAAACTGACTTTGGAGACTTACTTCCTACTTGCTGGAACCCTCTCTTGCATCTCAACAACACTGCTATTCAATCATGGACAAAACAAAGATGAAGTTGGCAGCCTTCTTTGATAATGATGATGAAGAAACTTCGTTCCTAGTGCGACGGACAGAGTTATTTCCTCTTGGGTAGCCGTCACTTACCATTCACTCCTCCAACACAGCAAAAACCCGTTGACGACAACAAGTTGTCGCAATATGCAGCAGGGAAAGTGCGAAAGTCGCGAAGAGAAAAGGAACAAGAAGCGGCTGAGGCGAAGAAGAGGGAAGAAGAAGCCGATGCTGCTCAGGCATATGCTGAATTCTTAGACGCATTTGAAGGGGAGGAGGTTAGCAGGAGAAAGACGGGATCTGCTTTTGTGAGAGCCGAGTCGCATACGACGTACATTCCATCGGGACCTGCTGCAGAGCGTCGTCCACCGCCACCAAGGGTGCGTGTAACTGCTGATTTGTTTCATGTACGTCTGACTGAGGCATATTGAGCAGTCTATATCTCCTCCTGCAACTTCCGCGCCTAAACCGAAAGGAAAGAGAGCTATGGACTCTTTCCTTGAAGAAATCAAAAAGTACGACTATTTATTTGTGCATCTTGATCCCCGCGTTGACACAAAATTGGCAGGGAGCAGGCCGAACGAGAAGCAAAATATGCACGGCATGGTGAGCTGGGTGTTTTCTTTGCTTTGAGCAAGCAATTCACACTCTTGTTAAGGGCACGGCCGATCGGTGACAGCCATGGCAGCGTATGATGGTCAGAGCGGTAGTAAAGATCGGGGTGACCCACTTGTAAGCGCTTAAAAAGACAAACGTTGCCTGGTGCGAGGACTGACTAATTGTTTTGCAGACTACCAATTTATTCGTTGCTAATCTGCCAAATAATGTAACGGAACCAGGCCTTGGGAAGTTTTTTGCTCGTATAGGACCTGTTGGTTCGGTGCGTTTCCCCTTTTTCCAAATTTGATTCTTATTCTTACACGAGAGTAAATAACAGGTGAAGATAATGTGGCCTCGTGCTGATGCGCCCTCGGCGCCTGGAGTAGAACCCTTAGGTTCCAGGAGAGGGAAAAATACAGGCTACAATGGCTTTGTGTCATTCATGACAAGAAGGGATGCCGAGGAAGCCCTTCGGGAGTTTGATGGATATGACTGGGGAGGATTTGTTCTCAGAGTTGGATGGAGTAAAGCGGTACCGATTGCCGCAAAGCCTTTATATGGTTTGTACTCGGGATGTGTCTTCCTTTGCTGTGGTATTGATTCATTGTATTTCCAGTTTCAAGTACTACTAAGGCTAGGGCTAGTCGGAGCCGTAGTAGGAGTTATTCTCCAGACCGTCACGCGGGGCACTCTCGTGATAGCTATCAACACAGTCGCAGGTCAAGGAGTCCTTCTCGAGACAGGCGTCGTTCTCGTTCTCCGCGCCGCCGGAGGAGGTACTCAAGCTCTCGCAGCCACTCTCCTCGTCGAAGACACTCGGCAAGCCCACCTGTGGCGCTAGCTGACGAAAATGACGCCGTAACGGACACTTTCATCCGAGCAGTTGCGCTCGAAGTAAAAGGTCAAGATGCTAAATATGAGGAGGCTCTACGTGAACGTGAAAAGTCCAATCCCAAGTATAATTTCCTTCTTCGTAAGGATGTGAGTATTTCTATCCCTTAATCAGCTCCTATTGATACAAATACTTCTCTCTAGCATCGAAGGCATGCCTATTACAGAGGTCTTATCGAATCAGAAGATCCCAAGCCTGCCTTTGACGATGATGGTTACAATTCTGTCTATTCATCGGACTCTGAAGAAGAGTCTGAACGTGAGCAAACAAGGAAGACAGCACTGGGGCCTGTAGCTCGAAAACGTTTTGAGGCTATGCTGAGAGCGTTAACAGGCAAGCGTGGAGAGATTGCGCGGTGCATGACGTTCAGTTTAGAGCACGCTGAAGCTGCTCATGAAGTAAGTTAACAAATTTTGCTATTCCAAATAGACACTCAAGCCATCGTACAGGTTGCAGACATCATCGTGTCGTCACTGCTAGTCGACAGCACGGCTGTACCCAGAAAGGTTGCTCGTCTTCACTTGATATGCGACATCCTCCACAACTCCGCCGCTTCAGTACCAAGTGCATGGAAGTTCCGACAAGAATTCCAAGCACGATTGGGCATTGTTTTCGATCATCTTGCTAATATCTACCACTCGTTCCCTGGCCGGATCACAGCAGACCTATTCAAGAAGCAAATCACAACAATAGTCGACATATGGGAAGATTGGATCGTTTTCCCTCCAGAGTTCACTACAATGTTAAGGACTAGGCTGGAAGGTGCTGTCATCCCAGCAGAGAATCGTGTCACAGAAGAGGCATCTGCTGCGGCATCTGCGCCTGCAGACAATTTCAGTTCACGCTTCAAGACCAGTGGCTTCAAACCTGCCACTGAAGAAGTCAAGCCTGCAGAGCCAACTTCTGCGCATGTCAGTGATTCGGAGCCCATGGATGTCAGCGACGACGACAACGCAGAGGACCTCGACGGGAAACCGATCGAAGAGGATATTGACGGTATGCCTTTGGCTGATGATATCGACGGGCAACCTGTAGATGATGATTTGGACGGCGTGCCTGTCGCGGACGACATCGATGGAATACCTATCGGCGACGACGACCTTGATGGGATGCCCATTGGCGACAACGTAGACGGAGTTCCTGTAGATGATGATATTGACGGAGCACCAGTTGAGACTTGATGTTTGAAAGCAATGTGTTATGTAGTATATATGTTCTCGCAACTTATTGGCGCTTCACATTGTGCGAGTTTTGGAGACATAATTAAGCGTAGTTTGTGCATTCTCATAAATCCCTAATACCTTGTGCATCCATCCAATACACCTGCTGTTACCCCACTAAAGCATTAGAGCATATCATTAAATAAAAGCATAGTTCGTAATTAATCTTGACGACGTCCGCGGCCAGGGGTAGAGATCATCTTAAGGATGGCATCTTTGGCTGCGACAATCTCATTTTCGCCACCTAAAGAGCAAGCATGTGAGTAAATGCTGTATATGAAGCAACGACAAAGAAAAGAAATACTAACCGATGATGACAATAGTGCTGTTTTCGCGGCTGACGGTAATGTCAGCACCCGTTTCGTTACGAAGGCGGGCGACATTGGCTCCCTTGGAACCGACAATTCTTGGGAAGGCAGAACGGTCGGGCAGAGTGAGGAAACCAACGTGAGACAGGCGGGCGGCATTGCCGATAGCTTCTTTGATGAGCTTCTCTGCCTTTTCCAGACCAGCCTGATCGCGGGCCTTGATAGTCCACACAGAATCGCCTTCCTCAGCGTCCTGGTAGTTTTCAGCGACTTCCCACTCGGGCTCATTGGGGTTGACTTCATCGTCGATGCGAGCAGAGGGGGCGGGGCGAGCAGGAGTGGACTGTTTGGCGGGCTGAGCGGAGTGGTCGACTTGGACACCAAAGTTCCTGAGTGTGCGGAAGAATTGACCTTGGTTCGAGATGGCGTGGTGGTATTTCAAAGGCACGGTGATGGTGGATGATGGTCCTTCAGGGACGGGCGCTTTCACGCTTCCCTAGGACCTTTGTTAAACACGAAAAATGATAGCATACAATAGAAAGATTTACCTTGAGCTCAGTAACTGCCTTCTCAACAGCAGCACGAGGGCCAGTGACCTTGACGATGTTAGCAGCGTCAACATCAGCAAAGTCGGCGATGTTTTCAGGTTCTCCAATTTGGCCGTAAGAGCGAGATCCAGGGAACTGGATCTGGACGTTGAGCTTATTCTGAAGCTCGTTGAGATTATGGCCACCGCGGCCAATAAGGACGCGATGTTGCGCCGCAGGAATCTCAACGGCGAGGATAACACGGTCGCGCAAGTTGGCCACAATTTCTTCCAACTCGCTCTTAAGTTTGGCAACGAGTTTGGCTTCGCCTCGGAGACGGACCTCATCAAAAGGCTCTTCTCCTTGACGGGGGCTGAAAGATAAGGAGAGCCCAAGGTCAGAATTCTCGCGTATAAATGATAGGGGTGCAGCTCACAATCTTATCAGACCAGCCTGAAGTTTAGGATCGGATGGACCACCGCACTTCGCAATGATGTCTTTGAGACCCTGACCACCTGCACCGATGATACCACGGTGGAACTTGCTTTCCACAGTGACAGTCTCGAAGACTTCCTCAACGACCTGTTCCGAGATTTCAAGGATAGCAGCCTTAGCAGCAGCAATAGCCTCCTTCGAACCACGGACAGTGATGGTGGTGTTAGCGCCTCCATCTTCGGAGCCTTTCTCGACATCGATTTGGGTGTCTGTGTTGTCCTTGATCTCATTGATAGAAGCACCACCACGGCCGAGGATACGAGCGACGGAGCGAGTAGGCACGGTGAACTTCAAGACGTTGTTGTTTTCCTTCTCGAATTCATAGGCCTCCAAAAGCTCAGATTTTGCGCCGGCAACACCCTTCTTTCCACCCTTAATTAAGACCTCGTCGGGCTTGAGCTGTTCTCGGGTCTTGCTCTCGCCATTCTCAGCCGATTGGCGAGGGAAAGTGATCTTGACAGAGTATTTCTCCTCAAGACGGATAGCATACTTTCCGTTCTGACCAATAAGCGACGAGTGGTACTGTGCGGGAATCTTCAAGATCTCTTGAGTTTCGTCCGCCTGACAACAAGATGTAAGTGATAGGCAATGTCAAGCGGAACTATTTTTCCTTACAAGACGGTCGACCTGGGTAATAATGCGTTTCTTGGCCTCTTCAACATTTTCCTTTCGTCCAGTAATCTAAGGAGAATAAATGGATATCTGGCTGGTATAAGAGTCCAAAGTTTACTTACCTTGACCTTGGACTTCTGGTGAGTGGCCTTCTTCTTCTTACCACTATCTTTCTCCTTATCCTCAAAGTCATCCGAAACGTCAACCTTGACGCCGAGTTGGTCCCGGAGCTTGTTGACACCGGCACCATGAGAACCAACAATACGGCCAACATACTCCCTGTCGATATCAAATTCGGTCGACTTTAAAAAGAAGATAAGTAAAGGAATTATAAAATATTGAAACCAGCGAGACGTACATAGCTATTGACGATTTCATCGTTCTTAGCATCTTCAACGATCTTCAGGATTTCCTTGACAACGCGGTCGACGTCACTGCTAATTCCACGAACAAGGATAACATCTTCAGTGGAGGCGTCTCCTGCCTCAGCGCCCACTTTAATGGAAAGTGTGTTGTCCTCGCCGATAATCCTAAAAATAAAACTCAGAAAATGAACTTGCCCAGTAGAATAAAAATCTTACGCGTTCAAGGTGGTTCCACCGTAGCCAACCACAGCGTCGTGCCAGCGCTTCTCGACTGAGATCTTCTCAGTCTTGACGTCCGCAGCATCACGAGCCAATTTCGCAATCTCCTTCTCGACCTCGTCAAGGCGTTTCTTCTTCTCGTCAGGGGAAAGGGAAGCGTTTGCAGAGAGAGGATCATAAACCAAAAGGACCGTCGAAGACTCGAGAGACTCGTTAGGGAAGTACACATGCACGTTGTGAGCCTCATAGAATTGCTTGAGCCTAGGTGTACCATTTTGCAATGAGAACCTTTTTCTTTTCATCACATGGGAAGAAACACATACTTCTTGCTATTCTTGCCAGTGATAATACGGTGCAAGAGCCAATCAATTGTGACATCCCTGGTGCCGCCAATGAGCTTGCCAAGAAGTTCCGAGATTTGCTTAACAACGGCATCGACTTCAGGCTTGTCACCAACCAAGTCAATGGTGAGACTTGAGGCGGAAGTCCCAGCAGAAGGGAAGTAAATATCGACGTTGGGGTGGGCAGCCTTAAGGGTTTCGCCGTATTGAATATAGTCAAAGTAAGCCACCAATTGCTTGGAAAGCGCGATGGGTCCGGGCAGGTACAATTCGTGGATGTATTTCGAGTTCGCTTGTTCCATGACGGCGGCAAGTCCAGCAGGGAGATCAGAGCTCAGACCCCAAACGGTAACCTCGTCGCCAGCTTCCTCAGGCTTGCCAACAGAAACGGCGCATTTGCTCTTAGCCATGACAGCTTCGGCACTTTGTCCGGTCAGGAGACGGTGTTGACGCTTAGGAAGAGAGATCTTGATAGAAGTGAGCGAGGTCTGGAAAGTCTCGATGGTCTTCTTGATCAATTCAACGACGCGGATGACGGCCTCGCGATCACCACTGGCAGTGATTTCGCGAGCAGGCGCGTTAAGTGTCAAGTTTACAGTACCATAATCGACCGCGGCCAAAAAGAAAGAGCGGCGAGCCACAATGAACGGCAGGATGTGGGCGGGAATGTCTCGGACGCGCTGGGTAATCGTGGAAGTCCGGGAGGAGATGATCTGGTTCAAGAGCGCCTGCGCTTCGTATGCCAAAGGTTGAGGACCAGTCAAGGTGACAGGGATGGTGGGTTCCTCTTCCTCATCATTGTAGTTTGCATGACCATTACCATTAGGCAAAACCGTCTCTCTTCTAGGAATATCAACTCTAACACCGGTCTGGTCGCGAATTTGTTTGAGATTCGCGCCTATTAGATAAGATCAATCAGCGCAAGTCCACACAGGGACGGCAAGAAATAAATGAACCTTTGGTACCGATAATAGAAGGAATAGTGGAGGCCGGAGCGTTGATTACGAGAGTGATCTATGAAAGTATAAGTCATCCTCCTTCATTTAGATGGTGGACTACAAACGTTTGGACTCAAAAGAGCAAGAAGACTACGCTTGGCTTTGTCGAGTTCCTTCTGGGATTCAGCCTTGACATGGAAGGTGGTTTGACGGGCCTTTTGGTTTGCACTGGCTTCGACTTTGACCTTGTATTTTGCCATGACCGTCTTGATGACTTCCCCGAGACTTCCTGCTTTACCATCCTTGCCGGTGTTGGACAAATCGATGGCGGACAATGTGAACGAGTCTGTGAAGACTGGAGTCCTGTTCACGGAAGCCTTGATGCGAGGACCGGTGGCAGCACCCCAAGCCGAGTTGGCTGGGCCATTGGTGGGCGGGGCGGCGGACGCGAGAGAGGGGAAAGCCTCCTCCGATTCGGTGTCGACGGGAGCGGGAGTAGTCTTCTGACTGGGAACAGCGGCGGATTGCTGAGACAGCGAGGGGAAAGGGTCGGGAGCGCCCTCGAGCTCGTGTCTCTTCTTCAGAGCGGGAGAATCTGGATGAGAAGCGGAGGAAGCGAAAGGTAAAATAGGCTCTTACTTGAAGGTCAGCGGCAGAAAGAGCCATTGCGTTGTGAAACGGGTGTCCGGGGAGCGAGAAGCCTTGACGGTAGGAACCTGGAAAGAAAATAGTAGAGAATCTGTTGTTGTGGTTGTATACCGAAACCGAGCTCGCTGCACACCCGGCATTTCTAGCACAGACCGTGGGACTTGATCTCTATTGACGTGGCACTACAAATTGCACCATTTCCTCTCTTATTTCTCGCCTACTTATGTGTAAATACAATCCAGCCGTATATTTACTCCTTGTACGAAGGCCAACGGGCGACGGGCGTCTCTGAAAATTAGTAAGAAAGTACCCGATCACTCTGGCCGAGCCTAGCCACGTGTGGATATGTCATCGACCCTTCTCAAAGACGTGGAACTTGTCCAATTTCCATGAATTAACCTAACCTACACCTCTATCTCTAACCATGACCAGGATGCTCTGCCGCTTCCTCAAGCTGGCCTTGTTGTTCTCCGTCTTCGCCTACCCAGTCACCGCGACTGATTCCTTTCTGGCAGACACCTTGATTCGCCAGAGTCCTGTCCAGAAAGTATTGGACCACAAACCAGTCAAGCACTACACATCATGTCACGAATCCGTTGTACGTCTGCATTGCTTAGCTACCTGAATCCCTGCGTTGAATACCGCGTTTCGAAAGTTGACGGGCCCAATAGAGACAACTATGTGTGATTTCGAGACCATTGAAAGCGTTAACGAAGAGTTGTTCGGTAATTTATCAGAATTGGTTGAGAAGCCCTTCTTCCGGTACTTCCAAGTTGGTTCCATGTCTTCTATCGCTTGGCCCGACAGTACTAATACCGTTGTAGGTTGATTTATACCGCGAATGTCCATTCTGGCCAGACGACGGTTCGTGTAATGATCCTGGATGTGCAATAACAACCCTCGACGAGGTGAGGCAACCTTACTATGTGCAGTTAACCATTTCTCACCCCAGACAAACTACAGAAAGACGTGCCCGAAAAGTGGCGTGCCAAAGCTCTCAGCAAAGTCGACCCCTCTTCGATCGAGGCAGTATGTCGGACCCTTTCCCCGCATTTCATCATCACTAAACATTTGCCCAGCGACATTCATTACCTGGCTGCTACTACAGAGACTCTGACTTCTGTTTCCTCGACGATAACACGGGTGCGTCTCATTCCTTCCCCGTCGTCTCCTGCCTTCAAATTCTAATCCCGTCTCAGAGGGAGAATACTTTGATCTGCGACTGGTGCCTGAGCGCTATACAGGCTATTCTGGGAAAGATGCTCACCGTGTATGGAGGTCCATATACGAAGAAAACTGCTTCGGTCTTTCCGAACTCAATCTCATGACTGGAAAATCGCCTGCCCCAATTTCACTACCGGACACCATGATTGAGGTTCTCCACGAAGATGGTCAAGACTCGGACCCACAATGCCTAGAAAAGAGAGTATATTATAAAGTGATTTCTGGTGCGTAGTACGCTGCCACCAGTACTTTTTCCATCCTGATTCGTCCAGGTTTACACGCTTCTATATCCACACACATCTGTCACGAATATCTCAACCAAACCACTGGGGAATGGGTACGTGTTCTCGACATTACCAACAGTTCCACTCGTTCTCAGGTTTTTGTAGCATCCAAATCTCGACTGCTTCATCAGTCGCGTCGCCTCTCATCCTGAACGCCTCCAATACATCTATTTCGACACTATCCTACTTCTACGCGCTGTTGCCCGCTTAGGGCCCTATTTATCAGCATTTGACTATTGCTCCACTGGGACCCATGAGGATGACGCAGAGACATTAAAATCTCTTACAAAAGTTATAGACATCGCAAAACACGCTGGCGCCTTTGATGAGACCATCTTGTTCCGTGGAGAAAACGCGAATGTAAATATTTGTTCGGTTCATTGGTTCATTTTAACAACTTGTTGATTCCTTTCTTGATAGGTCTTAAAAGAAGAGTTCAAAACCCATTTCCGGAACGTAACTCGGATTATGGACTGTGTGGGCTGCGACAAGTGTCGACTCTGGGGGAAAATCCAGACGACGGGAATTGCGACCGCCTTGAAGATACTATTCGAACTTGACGAGAAAGCTCTGGATCCGCATACCAATTCTGATCTACTCCAAAGATCCGAAGTCGTCGCTCTTATGAACACACTGTACAGGTTCAGCGAGAGTCTCCAAGCAGTGGAAGAGTTCCGCACCATGTGGCGGGCGCTAGATCAAAAAGAGGCAGACAAGATGGTCAAGAAGGCCGAAAAGAATACAGCGGAACACGTAAGTGGCTCATTGCGCCCTTGCTCTTCCCCATCAGTGATGTTGATGCCTTTTGTTGTACTCGTGCAGACAACCGCTACACATCACCACGACGATCAAACAGAAAACTTCAACTTTTTCGACATGGCGTGTGCCCAATCTATGAACATGCTGCGTAACTGCAAGGATACCATTGAAGAAAATGTTACACAGGCAGTAAATGCGTTGGGCAACGCGTTCAATGCAGTGTTGTCTGCGTTCAAACCCTCGGGAAAAGAGCGGGGACCCGGATACGGCGAATTATGAGTTGAGCAATGATCGTCTGCCGATCTCACAAACAGGGCGTAACCGCTGCGTTGTCCTGTTCGTTCTGCGCTCTCATGATTTCCGAGCTGTTTCTATGTAATATTTATCTATGACATGAGGAAGGATATATGTATGTTTATAATACTAGTTGATGATTTGAAAACAACATTTGTTGCTTCTTTTTCCATGGAGGCGACTTGTCTACGTGGCCAGTAATTACAATTATAGAGATGGCATTCACACAACTACTCGCAAAATTCGCATGCCAAACGTTGAAGTAGAATTGATATCATCATTTATCCCGGGCAAGTGAACGCCCTCCTTTACTCTCAACCACTGTATGTACGTCCCATGTACAGAGATTGGATGACTCTTGTCTCTGAGTGCAGACACTGAACAAGCCTTTTGTGGTGCTAAAAATAACCTCTGAAATGGACCCCGTGACTCAGCTACATATTGTCACAGATTGTCGAGGAGCATACCTGCCGTCTTGTACCCACTGAGCACTCCCCGTCTCAAATCTAATTCTTCCAGGCTGGTCATTGCACAGGTGCATCCCGTGGATACGCAACTGGCCTCTAGGGCCTTGGAAACAACCCGTTATCTTAAGGGGACTCTCTTCTTCGAACTCTCGTGCTTTCGGTTTTCGTCCATTCGCCCAGGCTACATGACTACGAGCAAACTTCGCCCACCTTCATCTGCATCATGATTATTTTGGACCCTAGAGACACCGGACAAGGGGCGAAAGAGGATAGATACGAGGGGATCACGCTACGACACCCGCAGGCAGCGTTTACTCGCTCCAGTTCGCCTCTACCGGATTACGATGCGTCCGAAGCTCAGCACTGGGGAATTGTTGATAATTCGAAGGACGATTTGGTGGGAGTCTCGAAGAAGAAGAACAGGCTGCTCTCTCCGAGAGTGCTCAGGTTCGCGTTCCTTGCTTTGAGTGTGTACGCCGTGCTCTCGATAATTGCTGTCGTCACTTTTGTAATCATCGTACGTCCGTTTCTCCACGTTTGTGCTGTTAGAGCGGCTCTCATGTAGAGTTCTCCCGACTGCTAGAAACATAAACAAAAGATGGAGGCAAGCCTTTGGAATAATAATCCGCCGTCCTTATGGGCTACCGAAGACAAGGATTATACGTCGCAGCTGCAAATACCAAACGTCGGACCACCGTTAGCTCTGGAAGACAATAAAACATGTAATGTCTGGCAAACTTTTACCGGTGTTGAAAATGGCGCGAGGTACGTACTTTGGCCTCCTTTATTATGGTGTACTTTGCCTACGAAATTTGTAGTTCCAATTTTTCGCTTCCGCCAAGTGGTCTCATCTCGATTCGATCCAACGCCACGTATAATGCACAAGCTGCTACTCAAATCGGAGGAATGTTGTCGGTGTATACGAATAAGGATGTATTGCAGAAGAACATCCTGCTTTCAGTCAATCTTCAGGCGTCCAGTAGCGAACTTTTGAATCGAACGAATGTTTGCTTCAGCTTGAAAGGACTGGACAGGGGGCTCTCCATCTATGTAACTCGCATATTTATGTTATTCGACTGCGGCATCTCTGACAGTAATCTTTTGCACAGGTCCCTCCTAATCTTACCGCCGGTGATTACCTGAACTTGAACATCAAAGTTGCACTTCCGCAGACAGATTTCCGAGTGAACAACTTTGTCACTTACCTACCCATGCTCCGGCAAACATTCTATAAGCTATACGAAGATGCTTATTTTGATCATTTCGGGCTTGAAGGCGCTGGTTCTCCGATATCCTGCAAGGTAAATTCTACTAATTTTGCGGTATTTCTTGTCCTGAACACTTTTTTGCGATCTTAGTACCTCCAAGCTTCACAAATATCCATAAAAAATATCGGGGCCTCAATTGAGGGAGCTTTTAACGTTACTAACGCTTTGAGTCTCGATACCGTAAAGGGGTATGTGACTGCAGAACCTGAAATCCTATCTTTGTCGTCGTATTCATACCCCATTATAGATCCGTGTCGTCGGACGTTACCTTGACGTCTCCTCCTTACATCGTGCAACCTGGTTTACTTTCCATCAATACGGGCGACAGGTAAGATGTTCATCTTGGTAGCCGTAGACCCTCGCATCGCACTGACTTGTACTCCTGAATTGCAGCCCGATAGATGCAAACATCACTCTTCAATCTCATCCATCTCAGAGTAAGGTCTCGTCGTCATCGCCGCCCGCCTTCGTTGCGAAAGTCTCCAATTTCAACGCACCAATGAAACTCAAAGTTTCACATAGTACCAACACGACGCAGGCGCTGCAGTTGATGGTCATCAACAACTCAGCGGAAACGTCGGTGAATCTGGATTCTGCTTTTGCAGGAACTTTCTCGGCAAAGACCAAGATGTCTCGTGTCACGGTCTCTGGTCTAGGGCCCAACTCGACTAATTCCACTTCTCATGATAAAGTATCCTCCCGGACTGTGATGTACAAGCAGAATACCGTGGACGCCGTGGTTGGGTGGACTGGATGGAACACAAACCCACCAATGAGAAATAGCCACAAAGCTCAGAGCTACGTGGATGTTGTCTCCGCGCTTGGTCCCGTGTCATTAAGTTTTGGATGATGCTAATTTACTATCCCGTCGGACTGACAGACTTTGTGTTCTGGAGCATGGATTTTGTAACTTATAGACAATTCATTGTACTTATATTTACCATTCACATACATCGATATTAATCCTCAACTAGTTGACGTGTGCTGAAGATGTGCGAGTAGATCAACCAAAAGTTATTCTTGAGAGCCATGTCTATTTATAGACTCGGATTGTGTGGCCTTGTTACGTTTTGACGGTCCTGGGTTGGCAGAAGCCGAGTGAGGGGTAAAAGGATCGGTCATACATAGCAGGTCATACTAAGCAATTCTTTGCTATTGCGTGATCGTTGTTCATCCAAAGCACATCATCGCGAACTGCATAAGTTTTACGGGCCAGTCAGCATGGCCTCCTTTATATACTTACTCGGAGCGAGAACTCCTTCAAGCCAGTTCTTGTACCTTTCCACTCCTCCAGGGCTCAATTTTTAAATTTCTCATTTGAAACCAATGGCCAACTCTCCCCATGGTGGTGTGTTGAAGGTGCGGTATCTATTCCGATGATGTAACCTTTTTGCAGCAAAAACTGATCAGCTATCTGCAGGATCTCGTTGCGAGAGATGAACCCATCTCTGCTCAATTAAAAGAAGAGGCATTTACTCTTCCTTACCTCGTACTGACCGAAGTAAGGCGCAGTATACTCTCTTGGAGAATGTTGACATTTATTCAAATGGGAAACAGCGTCAACTATGTGACCTCGAGTTAATCACCAATGGTGGATTCAGCCCTTTGGAAGGGTTTTTGAACGAAGCTGATTATACTAGGTATGTGTGATTAATCTGTTGCGGCACTCCGCCATCTTCTCATTGTGCCTGGTCAGTGTTGTCGATAACCTGCGCCTTGCAAACGGGGTGCTCTTCCCGATACCAGTCACATTAGACGTATCCCGGGCAGATATTGAACGATTCTCCATCGTACCCGGAAGTCGTGTCGCCTTATTGGACCCCCGCGACGAAGAAACACTAGCTATTATTACTGGTATGTCACGGACAAGCAACCAAAGGGGTTGGATGACAATCAATTAACGTCGCTTCGTGTAGTCGAGGATATCTATACCCCCGATAAAGTCAAGGAGGCCATTCAAGTATTCGGTGCCGACGACCCAGCTCATCCCTCGGTTGCTTACTTGAGAAATCGAGTCAAGGACGTCTACATTGGAGGAAAAGTTCAGGCCATCAAGGCTCCGACACATTTCGATTACGTTGCTTTGAGATGTAAGAGTCCTCGAGAAACCCGTTTTTTATTTGTCCTAATCTATATCCGACAACCTCAGATACACCAACGGAATTACGCGCCCTCTTCAAGAAACTTTCATGGAGAAAAGTGGTCGCTTTCCAAACACGCAACCCTATGCACCGCGCCCACCGTGAACTCACGGTCCGCGCAGCCCGCCAGCGCCAGGCTAATGTTCTTATTCATCCGGTTGTCGGTCTGACAAAACCAGGCGACGTTGATCATTACACGCGGGTTCGTGTGTACGAGGCAATCATGCAAAAGTACCCCAACGGAATGGGACAACTCGCTCTCTTACCCCTGGCCATGCGCATGGCAGGTCCGAGGGAGGCGGTGTGGCATGCAATCATTCGTAAAAACTATGGTGCTACCCACTTCATCGTCGGTCGCGATCATGCAGGCCCCGGTAAAAACTCTCAAGGAAAAGACTTTTACGGACCATACGACGCACAAGACCTCGTTATCAAATACCACGACGAATTGAACATCGAAATGGTTCCTTTTCAGCAAATGACATACCTACCCTCAACCGACGAATACCAACCCGTCGACGAAGTTCCCAAAGGTGTTCAGACCCTAGATATCTCCGGAACAGAGCTGCGGAAGCGACTTCGTACTGGGGCTCCAATTCCTGACTGGTTTAGCTACGAGTGAGTATGACGGTCAAGTCCCCGTACGCTGGTGCTGATAGTATCCAATAGTGCTGTTGTCAAGGTTCTGAGAGAAAGCTATCCTCCCAGAAATAAGCAAGGTTTCGTACTATTCCTGACCGGGCTTCACAATTCTGGTAAGGATGCCATTGCAAAGGCCCTTCAGGTAACTCTCCACCAGCAAGGAGGACGAAGTGTATCGTTGCTTCTGGGAGAGACAGTCCGCCAGGAATTATCTTCAGGTCAGTATCAAGAGTCGTTCCTGATACTTAGCGTTGCTGACTCCTGTTTATCTTAGAGCTCGGTTTTTCCCCGGATGACCGTCACGAACACGTCCATCGAATTGCGTTCGTGTCTTCTGAGCTCAGCCGCTCCGGTGCGGCAGTGATTGCAGCTCCTACCGCCCCACAAGAACGCTCACGACAGCTTGCTCGTGACACAATCATTCACAACGGTGCTTCAGGAGGCAACTTCTTCCTGATACACGTTGCGACGCCGCAAGAATACTGTGAAAAAACCGATCGGCATGGTATATATGCGCAAGCTCGACGTGGTGAGATCAAGGGCTTCGCAGGGGTTGATGAGCAATACGAGAACCCCGAGAGCGCAGATCTGACGGTCGATGTCACTAAACAAAGCATCTCTGAGATTGTTCACAGTAAGCATTGTGAATTTTACCTTGTTATTTCGTTGTGCTCAACCGATTTTCGTAGGCATCGTTCTACTGCTTGAAACGAACGGACTTCTGTAAAGACAGTACATGACAGCGGCCAGTGGTAAACCCTAACCGCTATCCGCTATGTTTGCTAGACAAAAGAACTCACCAAATGTGAAAAGACTTCACATGTCCGGCGGGGTCGGCAGGTTCGCGTGGGTAACTTGTGAACCTGCTAGGACACAAGCGCCCGCACCCAAAATTCACCCTGTCTTACAGAAACTACTAGACATCATACCAGGAAATTCCAAATTGTATTTATTTTGTAGTTATACCTCTCCTGTAGACTGTACATGTATATACATAGTCCTTGTGAACGATCCTGCTTGGGATTTGCGTTTTGACGCTACGATCACAACAATGATTGCCCTCCTTACATAAGCGATTTTCGGGGGTTTCCAAGATGAACACCGGGATCTTTACGTGCGAAACTGGTTTTGAGAGGTTGATTCCCTTCAAGCCCTCCGTCTACCACTTGCTCCTGAGTCTGCGTTGCTGCACCCTATCTCGGTGCTGCATTGGCATGACACTTCTCCAAGCCATCAACTCTCTTCGCGTACTTCCCAGAACCCTGTCTAGAATGAGTGAAAGTGGGAAAATGCTTTCCACCGCTGTGCCTGCTGCAGGCCCGGTAGAAACCTCGATCCGGGAAAAGGTGACCCTGCTCAAACCAATGTTGGCAATGACATCGATTAACTCGACTAAAAGTTGTCTGCGTTGTTGAATCCCACCTCTATAATTGTCACCAATGACTCTTGGCAACATCGCCATCACTCTGCTATGCGCGAGCAGGGTGGAGGCAATGGAGAAACACGTATGTTTTTCTCATTCTATCTGATGAGTCCGATGCTTACTGACCGTACGAGGCCAGACTTCACCGTCAAGGTTGTGTCGGACAAATTTGACAAAAAGGTGGGTACTATTCTCCGCGCCAAACGATCATCAAAATTAAGAGACCTTCCAGACAACGATGCAGCGTCATCGCATGATATATTCCGCTCTGTCTGAGGAGTTCAGTCAAGGACTGCACGCTCTGTCGCTTGAAACCAGGACAGCAGCAGAAGTTGCCGCCCGAAATAATTGATTTCATCATCTCTTAATTTGACAGTCGTTGCAATTTCATGCTTTAGGATCAAATGGGTTCAGCTTCCTTATGCAACTGCACTACCTTTGGCCGGCAGCTTCAATACAGCGCGAACTGCTTTCTGCACTCAGGCGCAAGGCATAACCAAGGTATAACATTAGAGTGTCTAAGGTAGAGCAGAGAATGATTGCTTCCATGACTACATCAATCCGCCAACTGAAGATTGTCTCTGTCCTGAGATAAATGCAAGCTCAGTGGTAATTATTGCTGCAAAGTTCGCTCTGTCCAGCTTTACTGTCCAGAAGACTCCGAACTATAAAAGCGATCAATGACAGCTAAAAGCTGTGTAACTTCGCTTAGAGATCAGTGACCGAGACACAATCTAATGCGGCGCATAACTCCCAACCTGGCACATCATGTACCCCGAATGCTTCTTGTCAATGCGACATATACTCTTAGGTCGGGTAAAAACCATCAGTGCTCTGCAGCGTATATAGGCAATGCCTTTCATGACGCAGCTCCGAATTAATTCTCAACTTCTCCTACCTTGCCTGTTTGACCATGCCTCGTCTACCACACAACCCTCAAAATGAAGACGATGAACGCCCAACCCTTCCATCCATCCGAGACCTGTTTAGGGGTAGGTGGTCAACCAGTTACCACTTGCCAATCCCTGTGTACTCATGCGTACCTGGTTGTAGATGAACTTTCAAGGCGGCCAGCCACACCCCAGTTTTCTCCCTCGTCCGCAATGGCGCGCCTGGACGTCAACGATGAAGACGATAGGTACCACTCAGGACGATACCATCCCAGTGGCCACCAGCCATCGCACAGTAATGTGAGTATTACTTCAAATTGCTCTGAATATTATGAGCTAAATGTGACCAGCCAACCTCAGGGCTTCCGTCGTATCCTCCCAACCAGTATCCGGAAAGATACAGCTCACCTCGTCCAACGTCAAGCAGACGTCCCGACGCCACCTCGTATCCTAGTACGAGTTCCTACACGCTTCCGGCGCCAGCGCCGCAGAATGCTTTGGGAATGTATGATCCTCCCCCTCGGAGCAGATCGTCGTACTCGGACGATCCATCTTCGTCTCACCACCGTCAGATGAACCCACAATATTATGCGCGTCCGTATGGTCCTTCCGATTCTATTCCTGCGCCCGGTAGCTATCTTGCCAATCGGCACCATCCCCAGACGCGGTATCCGGACTCTTCGCCACCCCTTTTGCATATCGCGACTTCCTCGCGCTCCAGAAATACCATGCAGGATGAGGAGCAAACGCCGATAAGCCGCTATGGTGCATCACAAATGACACCTAGCAGTAGTATGTCATTAAGTAGTCGATACCCTCAAGACGATACCGGCGCTGGAAAATACGAATGCGAATATTGCGGCAAAGGATTTACTCGACCTAGCAGCCTGAAGGTAAAACAAAGCAACCTACATATCCCCTTTCATTGCTTACGAACTCGACTCTCTTTCAGATACATTTAAACAGCCACACTGGCGAAAAACGTGAGTCACTAGCTTTCGCGAACTCCCCATATCGAGCGGTAGTTAACGTTGCTTTTGGTTATTTTCAGCTTTCGTTTGCCCGTTTGAAGGCTGTGGGCGTAGTTTCAGTGTTCTCAGTAACATGCGCCGACATACCCGCGTCCACGCCACTGTCGCTGGGGATGCCGGAAAAGATGAAGGTCAAACACAATCAATCGCACTATCGTACACTCAAAGTCAAAGATGGGGGACTCAGCGTCGAGACAGCTCAGCTTCCGTGTCGAGCGAGAATTCCCGGAGTAGCCGCAGTCTTTCATCTGATGGAGACGAGTAAAGGTCCTTGAGAGACCTCATGTTTGTCACGACCACACGAGCTTAACCTCCTGTTTAAAGACCTTGATCTTATCATGCAAGGTAACACAGCATGCACAGTTACCATTATTTATCTCTCTATTTATACAGTCCATGCCTATCCTTCAAAGCTTCAACGCTCATTCTTTTACGAACGTCAACGCCACGATCATTCTTCCACGTGTATGTACTACTCTACGACTCATCCTATTTATTTGCCTCACCTACATTGAATGTATAATGTATCAATTATTCTCTTCTCTTACCAGTTTTCTATAATCTACTGTAATTATGTATAATCAATCCATCGGTTGTTATCACTGTTGAACGTTGAAATGGCATTAATGAAGTATTTCCTTCAGCTGTCACGGTATTCGGGAGGCCTAATAAAGCAGTACATGATGGTAGGTATACATCCTATATATAGAACGAAAAGTAGGAAGGAGAAGAAGAAAATCCGGTACATAATAAGTACATACGAGTACAAGCTTCAAGCAGGTCGTCAGGAATATCGTCAAATGTTCTCCTCCGTTGATCTGTTACATTGAAATGGCACGTCCGACCCCAACTTCGCGTGTTTCTCTAACAAGTGGCCTGCCCCTGACTGTACGCTGGGCAGGCAAGGTTTCTTGCAGTTCATTGACATTGAAAGCTTTGTCTGCTCTCGTATACTCAATGGTACGTGGGCTCTTGTGAGTAAAGCCTGCAAAGGCTAGAGCCTTCCGCACGTCCATGATCTCAGCGCCGTGTAGTTTGTGCCGAAGAAGAGGATCTTTCGTAGCATCGGGAGGTGCACCGTTTGCGGGCGCAAGGGGCTGAAACAAAAGAATTACTTTATTGCGCAGAAGAGAAAAATGCTGCATGCGCACTTCAGGTGGGATATCTGAGTCAAAGTGACGCGTGTCTTCTGGGCTTCTAAGTTCGGGACGGTAAGGCGCAGGATACCTGTGAATGTTCTGCCAGTCGATGCCTTTGAACCAAGGGTGCGCCTGCATCACGTTTCAGATGACCCGTCGACGAAAAATACAGTTCTTTGGAAAGGATATACCTTTATGAGATGTGCACCATCGTCTCCCATCGAGCCACCTGTCTGCGGAACAAACGCGCTTCTTCGAGCCTGTACAACGATGGAATTGGGCCTAGATGCCGAAGAAGACGTCTGTGACCCCAAACGATCCTCAGGTTCACAGAGCAGTGACTGCATAAGGTTAACACCCTCATGGGACACCCGCGGCCGTTGAGGAAAGCGCAAGGACTGCTTCCAGTTCAAAATCTTCTGCCTCGTTACATGTCGCTGTGCGAGCTTCAGGAAAATGCCAGATCAGCACTTGGTACACACTCACAGAGTTGCTGACAAAAGGTGGGAATCTGTAAAGAAATATGAGAAGTCTGTGGTATACACGAAGTAAGCAGTGAGTACTTACCCGTATAAGCATTCGAACATGATCACCCCCAGACTCCACCAATCGCATGAGTAAGAATAACCATGTCCTCTTATGACTTCTGGGGACACTATCGAAACGTAAAGATGAGGAAGCAAAACAGTAAAAATAAGACTCACTATATGAATTCGTTCCACACCTAATGTAGTAATTTGGTTAGCTTGACTATGACTACGAGGCACATGAAGAGCGCGGCAACATACACAGAATAAGCCAGCTGAACATAAGTGGAAGATGAGCCCATAGTAAACATTAGAGAGAAAAGATAACGCTACCTTTCTGCGATTTTTCTCTCGCCATGTGAATATGCCACCTTTGCCCTCTCCACCCCCCATGAGCAACTCGACCTCTTTTGGATCCATTCGTTTCGTCTTCTTTCCATCAGCAATTCCTATAGAGTCTTCGAGATCTATGCCGTGTTTGTGCAGTAGATGGAGCCTCTGTTGTTCATAATCTTTGTTCCAGAAGGGTTAGTTCGACGCATATACATAACTAGACGTATAAACTATTTGACGCACAGGTTGTGTCATGAGCCCAGTGGAGATCAGTACTAAACACAGAAATAAGTAAGTTGAATACGATGATAGTCGTTGAAAAGAACGTCAGTTGTCAGTAAACTCACGCTAAGCCAAAGTCGCTGAGCTTGATATGTCCTTCAGGGTCGAACAGAAAGTTCTGTTGTCATGGGCCACGCGTAAATAATATGGTAATGATGCGCCCAGTTCCTTGATAATAAGCAACTTACGTCTGGTTTAATATCTCGATGGATAAACCCATGCCGATGACAAGTTTCGATGGCGAGAATCATCTGATAAGCGAAATGGCGGGTTCAGAAGGGACTCGTCCGCCACAATCAAGCAGAGAAAATACCTCTGCTACATAAAAACGCGTAAAGTCTTCTTCAAAGACATCCCGCTCAATCAAAAGGTTTAGAAGATCACCGCCCCCCATGTACTCCAAGACCTGCTCAGATAACGAATTAATGAACGGGAAATGAAATCAATATGAATTAGGAACGGAGCACTTGGGAAAATAGACATGTTAACCCACCAGATACAAATGGTCGCGGTCTTGGAAGCTGTAATAAAGCCTCACAATCCACTCGGCCCCACCGGGAGAACTGACCAAGGACGCCGATTTAAGGATGTCGCGTTCAGCGCGGACATGGCCTTCTTGTCCTTTGCGCAGCATATCTGTTTTCCGAAGCTACATCTTTTGAATCAGACTCGTGTGGAGAATAATTCATACGTAAGAACGAACCTGCTTCATAGCATAAAGTTTGCCAGACGACCGTTCCCTTACGAGAGAGACGACGCCGAAGGCGCCTAGATAAGCAGGATTTATAAAGATGTCAGAAGAAGCTTGAACAGAGCAACGGTTGAGACATTACCGTGTCCTATTGTTTTCAGTTTGACGAACGCACTGGCATCGACTTTCTGGCGTCTTTCTCTCAGGTAATCGGTCTCGTTTTGCCTCCAACGGGATCTAAGATGTTCTTTCTGAGCATTCGTAAGTTGCATCTCCGCCATATCTCTCTCCATAGCAGCCCTCCTCTGTTCCCTAGAAGAAGGATGCCGAAACAAAGGAAAGTAAAGGTTCTCAAAATAGATACGGGCAGCCACTGCTTTCTCCAAAGTTGCAAGGGACGGTGTAATGATCCTTGGCTGTGGTACTGACTCGTGATTCTCCACAGAAACATTGGAGTCCTGGTCATCTGTCTCCTGAATTTCGGGATGCGATCTAAGGGCACTCCAGCGAAGAGTAGAACCGCCCGTTCTCCCTGGAAGACCATCAACGTAGGGGGAACCTTGTGGAACATTTTCCCGGGCGGCAGTCGTGAGAGTGGATGAAGTTTCGGTGCTGATGCCATTCACTACGTGAAGCTGACCGAAAGAGGTTCCATCCGGTAGGGTTCCTTGAGGTGGTTTGAGTGCGCTCACAACCTGGTTGATTGCCTTGGCCTGCGTCTTTCCCCTAATGTAATTCTTGATCGGATTGGCCCAACGAGGGTCTAGTTGTGATTTTTAGTGGCTTGTATACCGAGTAAGATAGCCAACTAACCTCCAAGCTTTCCTACCCCATCTGGGCCCCATCGAGTCAGGAGAGCTTCCAGTTGGTCGGCATCAGAAGCATGGACGAGATGCCTGATCAAAATCAGAATAGAATAGAAGAAGATAACGTAGAGTAGGAAACATACACAAATCCTGTGGGTTTGGACACCATATCTTTGCTGACTCTTCGGCCTTTCTTAGGCATTGCCTTGGTGCCGGTATTGTGATCCAGCTCCTCGTATCTCGGGCCAGCGATTATGCTGCCTTCCGGTAGGTGTGCAGGAGGTTTCCAAAGTAACCGGGATGGAGAAGGGGTCGGAATCATAGCTAAGAGGTCATAGAAGCCTTTGTGGAGGAATGTTCCGACAGGAACAGACGACGTCTGAGGCTCTTCGTAGAGGTCGGGCGCATGAGGTGCATAAGAAGGATAACCGTAAGGCATATAATAGGGGCTGTTAGGAGTGTATATATCGTCGCGCATAGGCACAGGATTCTGAATAGGACGTGGGCCTCTAGGGGAACTAGGTCCTGGAGGGGCTGGTAAGGGGCGTTGACTCCAAGCAGGTGCGGCCATTTCTCAAGGATGAACGAGACAGTAAACGAAAAGCTCTCGAAGACAAGAGAGTTATACGCGCTAGTCAAGAGTCTTACTTAGTCATTGTTGAGCATAGAAACAGCCTTGTCGACCCTCGAGCACTTGAACAGAGGTCAGTCTGATCATGACCGCGACCGATTTAGCACAATCCTTGATGCGTTCATAGCACAGCTTTCACGTGATACAATTACGTGATATACATGATCATGTTACCTTCAGCGCGACAGACCAATGCAGCTCACTACCTCTTCTTTTCGAAGTTTTATCAAGTCACTTGTTTCATGCCTCCTTGCGTATTCTCTACTACGGCGACATTGCTCTTTTGCAAATTATCTGTGTCGCACACGCGTGTTATTCGCTGCGAACTCGAATTTGCTCAAGTTTTGCTCACTGTCGTACGTAGTGGCAATAAGAGGAAGTTCGGCATAAGATTTAAACTCGAGATCGACTCTGAAACCTTGACAGTGCACGAGGCTGGTGAGCAGGGTGCGTCATTTTAGTACTCGCAGTTGGGCACGGTGTCGACCCTAGGTCGGCGGACTGAACGAGCGCGAGGAGTGTCTTGCGGAGCTTGCGTCGGCTGGCCGCAGACGTGGGTAGTTGTGTGTATTTCGGAAGATGCCTCGATGCAGAGATTTGAAGCTAAGCTCTCAGGACATGAGGCTTTCATTTATGATCGTTATGAAAACTCGTGTGCCCCATTTGACATCTCATCTCTTCGAATCTCATTTAGCCCGACTAGTCGCTTCTTCTTTTGAAAGAGTGCTTGTACTCTTTCTTCACTCCCGGCTTGATCAACGAACAATAACAATTGCATACACTGGTTGCTGCACATACATCCCTCTCTGCACTTCTCTTTTCACTTCTCACAGCTTGTTTCCTACGTCTTCCACGAGTTCCACAAACCCTTAACCAACCCAGCCTCAGCTTTGCCTCGTGGACGTTTGCACTCGCTACACGCTCGCTGCCTGGACTTCCCCCTTGTTTGAACCCTGGTCGAACGCGTCTGTTTTCCATGTGCTTCTGAGCAAGCGTGGTCCATTGGAGAAGTTATTTAAGTCCAAACGATTTCTCCCATTAATTTCACACTCTCCCCCGTCTCATTCTTTTTTCTATTACTACCTTTCCTTTTCACTAATATGGCGACCTCAAACAATAAGGATCGCTATTATTCGACTGTAGGCAACAAATCGCGTCGGGCTTCTCCAGCAGATGCTCAAAACAATCATGGTTTCTTTCAGACGGGACAGGGTGGGCGCACAGTACTGCCTCCTATTACTGACAGCTTTCCAACCTCACGTTTTTCAGGTCTGTTTTTTTCTGTATAGTGTAAAAGATATCAACCACTCAATTTATACGCGTATAGTGCCCGTTAATTATCCTAATTCTTACACACAACCCCGCTCTGCCCAGAACATGACGGCTCAAACTATGTACAATCCATACCAGACCGCTGGCGCTTGTGAGTAGACGCTCATATTGTAAAGATTATTGGTACCTCTGATTTCATTCATCTCCTCTTTATAGCTCCGCAATTTCCGACCAGTTATCCTAACTATGAAATGCATGAACAACGGTTTTCAACCACATCGTATCCTACATACCCTTCAAGGCCAACGACCCCCGCCAATATGAACCAAATAGACTCACGCCGGCTACCGCCTCTGTCGACGACGACGCCGCCCATGGACCGTTGGCAGCAGCCTTCATTCGTCGCTCAGGCGGCAGCTTTTCCTGGTAATTCTATTCGATCTCCTATTGCTTCTTATCCGCAAGCACACGTCGCTTACTCTAATGCTACACATCAAGCTAATCCTTATCAATATCATATGTCGACGCACGACCACTCGTCTATTAGTCCTCCCCATCACGGACACGGCGGAATGTATGAAGAAGCCATTCGACTTGACCCGCGCTCGACCTCGCCATATAGCCGCGGGCCAGGCGGTTCTTCTCATGTATCTCAACCAAGGAGCTACTCACCTCCTCCCGTCTCCCCTACCTCCCCTGAGGAGCCAACCATCAAAAAGAAGAGGAAGCGTGCCGATGCCGCTCAACTCAAAGTCCTTAATGAAACCTACAATCGAACGGCGTTCCCTTCCACCGAGGAGCGCATTGCGCTCGCAAAAGCGCTCGATATGTCCGCACGGAGTGTGCAAATCTGGTAAGTCGTAGGACACCGTCTCGTCCTCTTACTGACCTCTGTCGTGTTCTATATCAGGTTCCAGAACAAGCGACAGTCCATGAGGCAGACCAACAGGCAGTCCTCCCACTTAGCGTCCAGTTCTCACCATCCATTCTCTGTGCAAGGCCAGATGGATCCCATGGTGGAGGATCTCGTAGCACATCCCGCTCCGCAATACGACGGAGGCTCAGCTGACGCCTTGTATCTGACAAGTCACGGCCAAGATACTTCTCGATCCCATGGCCATGGCCACTCTCAACACCACCACTCTGGTTATCACCACCAATCATCGTCCCATCGACACATTCGCGATCAGGAAGACGACGGCCGTAGGCAATGGCCTCGACCTCTCTAAACTTGACAGCCATTTTTTCCGGACATCATCCACATAGCTACTTCCGCTCCTTTGATTCTTATATCTTGACCTTATCACTCTTAGAAGGCGGTCGTTTAACTTAAACGTTCATCAGTAACCAATCTAATTTTTCTATAGCTACATATTTGATCGGACGAGACTCTTTTTCTATGCTCATTTATTTGCTGCCGTCGAGTCCATACCCGCTTTGTAGTGTACTGCTTTTATTTCGTCTTTAACATCATTTCGTTTTCAAGTGTAGTAATTTATATACTTTTATTTGTTCCTTGTACCTTTTCGTTTGCGTAGATAGTCGAAAATTCCAACCGGTTCTGTGAATCTCTTCATCCTTGCAATGACAACATTACACATAAAGAGTTAGATCGAGTACGGTTGTGGTTCGGAGAAGCCAGAAGTCAAAGAAATAGAAAAACCATGAATTAAGCGAACCGTGGAGCGATAACGCCTAAAATATGGGCGAGTTCATCTTGGTTCATTTCTCTCTTTGGCTGCGAAGCTTTCAGTAACTGAGCGAGAAGACTTGGGTTACATAAAATAAAAGGTGGGTTATACATAGAGCAATAATATTAAGTCACACGAGAAAGAAAATGACATAAAGAAGGATCGCCAACTACTGACCCAAGACACCCTTTCATTCCGGATGAAATATGCCTGACACTCTTATGTAAAGAGGTGAAAGATCTGTTGGCAATCCGAACAACAACAGGCACGTGTGTGATCCTCTCCTGCGATTACACAAACTTCCGCCTACGCAGCATTCTCTTTTTTGAAGCAAGGAGGCACTGGGAGCTTGGTCCGGCAGTCGAGGCTGAGATAGGAGGCGAAGAAGTTGGAGCTTGTGCTGGAGCTGTCGATGTCGATGCTCCGTTGGGGTTGTACGGGCTTGACGTTTCCCCGCTGTTCCCACCAGAGCTCGAATCTACAGATGGAGGGCCTGGGATGGTGAAGGATATCGGGGGCATATAGATATCTGGCCACTGCACGCCGTTGTATAACGTTTGCATGGAAACTAATTCGTTTCCTGAAGGCGTGCTTGTTCCTGATCCAGTTACCATAAGTTGCCTGTGTCGTATTTAAACTCATCGTGTACTTGATCTGCGAGGAGATACCACTCACGAGCAACTCGGATAGAACTGCGGGGTGACAGAGTGCAATGCCACACTGCAGTTGCGGGCGTCAGCATACATCGAAAAGCACAAACGGTCATCAGGCGCACATTTCGTTGCGGATAAGCTTATAACGAGTATGTCAATACGCGCCCCAGGAATATCGAAAGAAGCTTATGCTTACATATTGACCAGGTGCCAAATTAGATGGGATGGTCGAGGTCCACGAAAAGTTATCTACATCATAACGTCAGAAAGCTAGACCGGAATCCAAAGGTGTCTTCCATCGACTCACTGGCTATCAACGTAGCAGCTGCCCATTGTTGGGTAGCGTTATCATACCCGCTGGCATCGACTTTGAACCACATGGCATTGTTTGCCTGGAAAGTCGAGCAATCCCCATTACAGCTTGCCATGTAAGTAGAAACGGGCCCTTGATGGTCTGCTGATCGTTAGGCAAGGTTCACGATTAGCCGAGGAGTTGCATACCACCAGGCCACTAATCCGAAGCAGCATCAGTAGCAAGACTTGCATGAGACAAAATCTCAGACACCCACATAATCCCATTGAAAAACGACTTGCGATCCAGCTGCAGCGTTTGCAACAGCAGTCGTTCCATCATTCCCTTCGTGGTTACATGCGATATCCACGTCAGTGTTTGCAACTGCACAAATGCATGCTTGTTAGTGTAAAAATAGGCTGTACAAAAATTACAGTACCGCACCGAAACCATCGTTCAAGACTTTTCGAACAACACGGGCCGGCGTGTCTGTGTAGCTACAAAGGCGATCAATAAACCCTTATCGCGAACGACGTAACAGAGGTGACATACGGGTCGACAAAGGGGTTCCATCCAGGATAAGTTTGTCCACCTGCAACGATGCTATGGACGAATCCATGGGCATCGCAGGCATGAAGATAACAGAAGAAGCTGACAATCAAAAGAATAAGTTGTGTAGAGCAACAGAATAAAGACATCTTCAGGATCAGGATACTGGGGCTTGAGACTGATTGTACAGACTGAGAAAACGGTTATAAGCACGTCGCCTCTTGGCCACCTCGCTTCCGTATCTTATTGCACACCAATCCCAGACATTCCACAGCCGATGCGAGTGGCTACCACGAGGCATTCATACACGAGGCGTTTTCCTCGCAGTTCGTATACAGGTTCCGGTCTCTGCTCATAACCAGTATTCGTTGTGACACAGGATACGTCGATTTGAACAGTTATAAGAGCTTGGAAGATGGAGAGTCGATGGCGGACGTAAATGAGACACTGGAATATTCTGCAGTGTAACCCTCGTTCGTCCCGTTCTCTTCTTCAACACGAGTGAAAGATGAAACCGTTCTGGATCTTCATGAAGATTCATTCATGCACAGTCGAATGGCCAGTCCTCCCATCTCTTTGCTCCAACAGACACCTGTTTCCAGGCCTCGCCGTCTCGCCGTTCGTGGCTGCTACCTGCAATCGGACCGTTGCCAGCTTTTGGCATGCTAGGACTGAAGGTCATCACAACTTCGGGGATTCCAGAACCTCTCACACTGGCTTCAAAAGGCAGAGGAAAAAGTGACAGAGACAAGGAACAACACAAGGTTCAGTCAGTGGCGTCCAACGTCAACGCTCCGTTCCGCAGATCCGCCATCATCTGCAAATCCTTTGAAGCTTACATAACGCAAGGATACATAACCCGATAAAGCAAGTAAAGTGATTATTATGGTAAGTGGTAACAAGCAGGAGATTTGTACACTAAGGCGTCTATAAGGGCATCATGAATAGATAGAATGAGAATGAACACAAACGGTCGTGGCAGTAAACGGCAACAAGAAGGAGATATTAATCGCTATCAGTGTCTTCGGGCTTAGGACCACCCTCGCTCAACCAACGCAACTTTCTCAGTCTGCGCCTTTCTTCTTGCGCCTTGATTTGATTGCGAGTCAGTTTCTTCTTCTTGATAACTGGCTTCGCTGGTATGGCTTGGTCCTCAGCACCACTTCCTGCAGGAGTGGCAGCTGCGGATGCAATGGGAGTCTGCAAGCGGGACCTTGCAGGCGTGTTTGCACCGCTGCCTTTGGGCGACTTGGCATCCAAGAAGGCATCGTCGACGACTGCCGCCTTTCCTTGATGCGTAACACGGCCATTATCGACGTGCCAGATTTCAGGACCTGGCACATACTCTATCAGCAAGAGGATAAAGGTCCTAAGTAATGCTTGGCTTACATAAGGCAGAAACGAATTCTTGGTTGTGGGAAATGATTACCTGTAGGTGAAAAGGTTACCCTACTGTGCTAAAGTATAGAGTGGAGCAAACTCACGACTGCACCAGCCCATTCTTTGATGGCAACAGCTAAACCTCCGAGGGCTTCTCTGTCCAAGAAATTGCTAGGTTCGTCGAGAATACAAATCTGAAAAAGAGCTCAGGATTTATCGTCATACAAGACGGTCTAGAAAAATATCTACCTGGGGATTGTTCCAGAGACAAGCAGCGATGACCAGCTTAATTTTTTGTCCTAAATTATCAAAGTGTCAGACGACCTGATGACCCTGACTGATCAGAGCTGCTAATTCGTACCTCCTGATAAACCAGCAATCTCATTGTACTGGGCAATGTCTCCATCGAGACCAATGTCTTCCAAATGCTTCCTAACGAGATGGGCAGCGGTATCACGAGAACCGGCACCTTCACGGGAGGATTCAAGATCATCGAATTGTTGTACAATCTTTGAGAAGCCTTTGTTGATCAAGTCTTCACGTCCAACCCATGTGTTGAACTTGTGGTCATATCCACGCCACTTGACTTCATACTGGAATGACTTTTTGAGCTTTTGACGACCCATGATCATCTATGACAAGTCATTAGTTCGCCGCCTGCACGATAACACAGCGAAATGATTACCTCGAGCTTGCGCTTGCTACCATCCTTGCCGACCCAATCTTGGTCGAGGATGACTTGCTCCTCAGGAGTGAGCACACGGGTTGCTTTCTCGAGGAGTTCACGGTCGTGTCCATCTTGGAAACGCCATTGGATGTAACCAATTGGTGTTTTTTCCAAGTGACGTTCTGTGGGCAAAACGTTACAATCAGAAGCTACCGTCTATAAGGCCTTCCACTTACCAATATGATGGGTAGCGTGCTGAGAGACGTAACCAACTCGCAGAGATGGATGCTTGTAAACAGTACCTTCCTGTGGCACGGTCTCTCCAGTAAGGAGCTTGATCATGGTCGACTTTCCGGCACCATTGGGACCAACAACTCCAATACGGCTGCAAAAGGTCAATCAGGCAAAAGTAATTTCTCGCAGCGGTGATATCAACTGACCTAGAAAGGGACAGGGCGCAGCTAACATTATACAAACTTGGTTTTGACCTGCCAGGGTATGTGAATGTACAGTTGGTCAACTTCAGAATGGCGCGTGTGTTGCTTCGGACACCCATAAGTGATCCGGGTGGAGGGAATGAGAATTTAACGGAAGTAGCTGCTAGGGTATAGTATGATTTAGCCTCTGGGTGGGATGCGACGAATGTCGAGAGGTTTCCGGGGTAGTATACAAGCTGGAAAAAGATAGTTAGTGAAGATAGAAGCGGGCGTTCTAACCGCCCACCTTTTTCTGTTCGTAATGGATGATATCCGTCGTAATATTGTCCAAGAATCTAAGCCAAATGATCAGCGAAATGACGGAAAGAGCACATTAAAAAGGACGCTTACCCCGAGTCGTGACTGATAACCAGACATGTGACGTTCTTCTGAGCCTTCAAATATCTTTCTAACCAAGTCACAGAGGCACGATCCAACTGAAGACGAATCTTTAGTAAAAGTAGCTGCAATTACAGACATAGACTACTCACGTGATTGGTAGGCTATAATGATTCATCGTCGAGCTGTCAGAAATGAAGGGGTGGACAGACATCAAACACTCACTTCGTCAAGGAGCAGGAGATCTGCGTTATAAAGCATGGCTCTTGCTAGTTCAAGTTTCATCTTCCATCCTCCGGATAAACCTCCAACAAGATCTGCTTGACGAGCATCGTCAAATCCTACTTCAAGGAGTTGATCACGAATTTTCGATCTAGGAACGTCTTTCAACGCCTTGTCTACGGAAATTGTGGGTAAGACAGTGAGTAAGAAAGCTAGGCCCGAAAGAAACCAGAGACTAACCTGATGCGATGAAATCGAGGATACTCAAAGAAGTATCTTCGCCTTGCAACGAATGTTCCACCATGACACACCGCAGCTTATCTTGAGGAGGGAAGTTTTCCACCTTGCCGTCCCGCAATTGGCGCATCAAAGTTGACTTTCCGGATCCATTCGTACCCAGAATACCATATCGACGACCACGGATGAGGCGCAATTTCGTATGAGAAAGGAGGAGCAAAGCACCATACGCCAAGGAGAACTGCGTGTCGCACAGGAGCTCGCCTTCTGAGGGATCGTGGTCTTGTTTAACTGCGTACTTGGCCTACTGAACTGTTAGTAAAGAGAAAATGATCACAACCGTTCACGTACCTGGTCAATGGCAACATAATGAGCAAGTACATTCTCAGCGAAAGCCGAGCTTTGCGCTTCGTCGAGCCATATTGACATATAAGCGCCGACGCAACGTTTCCAGACTGCGGCATCGTGGATATTCCTAGCATGGACAAGATCCGCCGCTAACTCTGCTTGGAAGGCTAAAGAGGCCTCAAGTCCAGAGTATTTGGGCTTCTTGGGTGCGTTGCCTGAAGATGCACCGTCCAATGCTAGCTCATCCGGCATGATGGTCTTCAACGTCGCAAGAGCCTCTCTGGCTTCTGCATCGACATCTCTATGCACGGGAGGTGGGCCAGAGGAAGAAGCGCCAGACTTCAAAAGGGTCTTGAGTGCTGCGTCTCCGAATGCACGGACCTCGGGGAAGGCAGCGCCAGTGGCGATCTTCTGAACACCGTCCACCAATGGGCTGAGATAAGCCGCGGCCACATTGGGGTCACGGACGAGTTTGACCAAGTTGTCGATGACCACAACCGATCGGCGTTGCACTTCCATGCTTCTGTCGTTCAAAGCACGGATCAACAGGGGTACAAGGACCGCCAAAGCCGGTGATGTGACTTCAGCAACGAAAGTGGTGTTGGATAGGGCCTTGATGCATGCGGGTACTGAGTCGGAATCAGCCATGCACTTGACCAAAACTGGGATATGTGGGATAATATCGGGGTTGGCAAGGGTTGTACAGAGATTGGTGGCACACTTGATCGCGGCGGAAGAGACCTGAGGGGCATCGATCAGTATCGCACATCGACCAAAGATGTGGAATTGGTACCTCAGCCTTGGTATCATGCATAGCAGCTTCAATTTTAGGCAGTGTAACACCGAGCTCGGCAGCAACGAAATCGCGAGCAGAAGTCACGAATGGTTTGAAGGACTCGAGCACTCCAACTTTTGTACGCCATTTGCCATTGCTGAGGATAGACTCGAGTTGGCGGAAGACAATGCGGGTAGATTGAGGAGGGAAGAGTTTGAGGATGGCTTTAACCGCACTCGAGGCGGCAGAACGAACAACATCGCCCTTGTCCATGTAGAGGTCGAAGAGGACGGGAAGTGATGGTAAAAGAAGGGGGGCGATAGGAGCGCCCAAAACGGTGGCCAGAGAATGGAAGGCAAGGGCAGCAGATTCACGTTCGAATCCAGATTTTTTGTTGGTGGCGAAAGCATGTAAGGTTTGCAGGACTCGGTATTGGCTGGTGCATTGATCAGACTATGTTCTACAGTAGAATACACAGGATAGTACGCACTCTAAAGATTGAGGTCCTTGTTTTGTGACTTCACGGGCAAGTCTATCTGCAGCTGCTTTGGCATCTGGATGCAGTTATTAGGGAAAGCTGGAAATGAGGATAAGGTCAAGACGAACCAGGGGCAGTTGGGGCGACTCGAAGAGCTTCAAAGTGAGGGGCGAATGGGGAGGCAGAGGTATCGGGCATTGCAACTGGTGACATCTAGGGTGGATATACAGTGGATTTCCGGGAAAAGAAGATTGGATTACAGATCGTATTTGCGATGGATGCAAATTAAAGAAAGAAAATAATTTAGATTCTAAGCCGGGCCGATTCTGAGTGTCGAGTAAAGAGACGTTCTGCTGCAGAAAGCACAGGCAGTCTGGAGGAAAGAGGAAAGAGGAAAGATGGTCCAACCCTCTCTAGCACTGCCCGATAAAAGTTTTAGCTCACACGTGATTGGCTGCTTAATCGATCACAACGGCCTGCTTTCTATTTATAGCCACCAGTTACAAAAAACGTCCGTAGTTCTGTACGACTTTCGTCCTCTTCCTCATATCCATCACTAACTTCATTATCCGAAGCGTATGAGTCCGCAACTTCGACATCCTCGGTCGAAACATCAAGGTGATGGAGGCTTATTGTCTCGTCATGGTCTTCCTCAGCTCTTGACGCCACAGTTAATCGAGCAACCATAAGCGTCGGCGACAGTACCTAAGACGAGGGCCGGGGCAAGGCGTTAGCATCAGTGTACAGAGGGAAAGGACAGCAATAACTCACAGTTGCAACGATTGCTAACACACTGAGGTACCTTATGAGAACGCCAGCTCTTGCGCTCGTGTACTTGTCGTGGGAATAAAGGAAGAGATTGCAAATCGCCATCGCCAGCAATGCTAACGAGTAGAAGACGGAAGAGTGCACGACAATCTCGATGATTTGACTATACCGCTTTCTGGACCTCTGGTTTTGTGCGGTCGCTATGTATATTTGACGAGCAATCGTATATGTCGTCAATAAGCTCGTGCTTGCCGTGACGAATGCCAGACTGGCATCGAGGTCGTCAAAAAGTTTTGCGTGTTTCGTTGTCTTATAATCCGTCTTGTAACCCAAAAGTGCGTAGACCACGTTCTCAATCAACGCCAATGCTAAAATATGATACGTTAGTACCTGACCCATGTTCCAAAACATGGTGGCATACTTACAGATTTCAGCGAGGTAGAATACCAGGGGAAGGAAGATGTACCACGCAGAGCGCCCGCAGATGTGGTAACACCGCCATATCTTTAGCAAGAAAACCGATTACAACCCAGTTGAGCATTAAGATCTTAGCTATACATACCATGAGTCCGTCCGCGATAAGAAAGCCTACGTCGTTTGAGATATTGGACAGCATAGGCATCCACTGCGGCACGTTTTGCGGACCGAAAAAGCTCAAGGCGTACAACTCTAGTCTCGTTGACGCTTGCTGGCCGAAGACGGTACTGAGATTGTACCACTGCGCAAAGCATGCGTAGATAACGGTTGCGCATAGCGAAGTAAGGCAGCCCACGATGGTGCTCTTATGTAAATGCGTGTTCCTCGAGCCTGGTACAACTTCCAGATCAGACCTTGCAAGGGAAAAGCAACTACAGCTCGCCAGTCGCCAATCTTACGGGAGATATATAGGTGGACAGTCCAACCATAGACGCCGACGCAAAACCCTATAATGAGTTACCACTGTAAGCCTGAGAAATATACATGGGAGAGCTTTCTCACCGGTTAGGAATATAAATAACAAGGAAGAGTTCAAACTCGCAAAAATCGTTGCCTTCTGGATAGATTCGCTGGGCAACTCAATGCTCTCCGATGACATGTGCCCTTCAAAAGTCTGCCCGGGACACGAACAAATACTAAGATCTGCTCAAGGAGGAACGGGTTTAAGTATGCATCCGTGCACGGACACTCGAAGTACAACGCCAGCTGCTCTTGCTCATGTCTGTTCGTGTTTCAAAGCTATCAAACCGAATGTGCCCGGAGAAAAGTGGTTGATGGCTAGGAGCAAGATGACTTAAAGTATTTGAGCGGATTATAAATACAGTTTTTTAAATCTGCTATCGACGTACCACGACAAGTCCTATTGCCTTGTTCTTTCCAGTCCAATTCACGTAGTAACTTGCAAGTGCTAGCATAATGGATGAGGTTTGACTTCCAGACACACCAAGGACGTGCCGTCGATTTGTACAGCCGTGTAACCATTGGCAATGATGTTGATGATCTAACTGCCCAACGTTGAATGCAGTGACCGTCACACGGCTTGAGCTTGAACAACATACAGGCCGAGCCAATCTATATTCTGATTCATATCTACTCAACGTCAACACCCATTACCGTGGAAGTGTATGCCCGCCTCCGATGCCCGACCACAAGTCATCTAAAGCTATAATTATGTCCCTCTGAGTCTCTGATTGGACCTTCTCTTGGGAGAGCGAGCGAAGTGACATAATCCAGGACGCGAGTTATACTTTTGGAGGACAAGGAACTTAAAAGTCTTCGCCCTCTATGTGAACTTCCTCAATACCTCTATCCACCTCAAATTCGACGTGCACCCGTGATCACGCTCCTTCATCATGCCCCCGGGCCCTTTCGCTCTTTTTTCCTTTTATACAACAGCCCTTGGCGTTGTCCTAGGACTTGGACGTCCAACACTCGCCGCTACGCCACAAACACAGTCCTGGTACGAGGGAAACATACCTCCTCTGTATGTCTGCTTAGTCGCTCGTGCTCCGCAATTTACATTCATGCTAAGATTTTTTGTGGTATCTGTTAGCCATCTTGAAGCTCGGGGTCGTTGGGGTGCGACTGCTGTAGATGGCGACCCTTATCAAGTTATCCCACTCGGTACAGAAGACCTAAGTCATACCCCAACCGCCTGGCCTGCGATCACTTCCAGTGCATCATTTGAAGCGGTTACTTCTTCCAGTAATAACGACAACCAGCTCAAATCCACCAGTGCTGCTGTCGTGACATCATCTAGTCTGACCACCAGCGCGGACTCTGACGTTGGGACGATAAGCAGGAAACCTCCCTCTCATGTCTCATCACATACCTCGGTAATCACTGCAGCGTCGACAGCCAGGCTATTATCCTCTCGTTCAGCAAGCCCGACCAGTCCTATGTTTACCAGCACTTCCGCCGCAACAGTGCTCATCGATGCATCACCTATTGGGGCTGATAACCCCAATTCCAGTGGCAGTTCGAGTTCGAGTTCGACGCCAATACCAAACACAGCGAGTTTGGGAGCCGGTGTGCGCATCGCTACCAGCGCATGGAATTGGATGCCTGCGGTGCTCCTGCTTCCTGCTCTATTCTGCAAGGTCGTGTAAACACGGATACCATTCACAGGTCTGCTATGGTTGTACACCAGCAAGGGGCAATGGCCATGTGCGTCTGTAAATAGTTATTGCGGGCACGTAGACGCAACTTGTAGGGCCCAATTATTTCCTCGTATGTTCACTGTGTCTTGACTCTGGAGGAGAACTTAGCTTTACTGCTTATGCTCGTGCTCAAGCCTCAAGTGCGTCTTACCTCGGCCCATGCACTCAGGTCCCAAGGTCTCAGATCTCGCGGCCAGGAATCAGGCTCTGAATCCTGATACGAGCGAGCCATCTTCCTGCGCTTTGTGTATCTCCTTATAAACAGCTGGCAATGCTTCGATTGCAGCAGGTTACAGCCTACGATAATATCTTCATAGCAATCCCATCATAACGGTGAAGATGTTGAGTTCTTCTAGGTGCCCGAACGCCAAAATTACCTTGAATTACCATGGCTAGTACTAACGTACTAACCCACGTACCTGGATCACCACAGGGTATATAAGATAGCAGGTAACGGATAATTCTTTACAAACGTCACTGCTCTCCGGTCGCCCAACTCGATCCTCAATGCCATGCATCGGATACTATTCACTCTTTGGTCCGTCCAAATAACTGTCCTTACCTCTATTCTGGCATGCTATGCAGCGACAGAAGTTGCCAGAGATCCTCTGAAATCCCAAATCGACGAACAAGGCTTCCATCAGTGAGTACGAATTTCTTCCTATACTACTGTTTGCATGGCTCACGGTCTGTGTTAACTATGCGCATTACTTTAGTTTGCGCTTCAAGGTTCTGGGCCACGTAACTGCCATAATACCTGATCCCTTTAGTGCCCAACCCGTTGTTCATACTACCGAAAGTAGCCAAGACCTACCTACTACACCCCTTTCTAAGACCATGCCTATTGCAACTTCAGTCGCAGAAGCCACCTCTAGTTCAAACCACATTGACATCTTCACAACCACTACTCCCCTCGACGTACAAGCACCTATCTCAACCTCGAAACATGATGCTGCAGACAAGCGGACTTCATCAAATGGGCAACCTATTGCAGCGGCGCAGGTCTTCTCTACAAATTCAGGCTTTGGATCCTCTGCCATCATTCCGGACGCATTCCTTACTGGGACTCACGACATTGCTACTAGTTCTTCAAGTGTTCTGACTAGTGTAGAAACGAGCAGCAGCAGCAGCACTACAAGGACCGGTTTTACTCCAGGTAGCACGCCGACTCTGCCGAGCTCAACAAGTCGGCTGAAACTGAGCTATATGAAGTTGGGAACATGGACTCTGGCTCTCGCAGTGTCTTCAAACCTTGTAAACTTCTGACTTGTAAAATAATACAGAAACGTGATCTGCAAAAACTTCTGCGCGACAGGGGAAGTTACAAGCCAGTTGAGAAATAAGATCTTAGCTATACATATCACTAGTCCACCTGCGATAAGAAAACCTACGTCGTTTGAGATAAAGTTGGACTACATAGGCATCCACCGCATGCGTAGATAATGGTTGCGCATACGTAAGGCAGCCCATTCGGATCATGGCGCTCTTGTGTAGAAGATGTGTGTTCGTCGCGCCTGGGACCCCTTATACCAAAGAGTTGCGAGCGAATTTGGAGCAAATGCATCTGTGCACGAACACATGAAGTACTCGAGTCTGTATGGCGTGAGATCTGGGTAAAAATTATATCGCGCACTATATTAGTATTTTCGGCACTTTCGCTACTTTTTCAATGTATTTACGTAGCTGAAATAGATAATTCTGATAAGGAGCTCATTTAAAAAAATGGCTCGATTTTCGTGATTGTGCGCGCAACTTTGGGAAAGCGCGCACCACTTTGGACTTAGCGAGATTCTGACTTGTACGTGATGCGCTGGTATGTGACCTCACATTTTTACTAAGCGCTACTTATTTTAAATTTTGAGCGCATTTTTTGGAAAGCGCTACTTTATTCGGAGCGCCCCTTTTTCTCCCTGCAGTGCGCATTACATACACGGAGCGCATTTCTGATAGACCCCCTTGTAATAAATTTAGCAACCTGCCGACGGCCCGAATCAGCCATGAGGTAACAATGGTACCCAAGAGCAGTGAGGTGGGCCAGGGCTTACGAGCTGGTGGTTAAATTTCAGATAGCTTTGAATATATAGTGTAACTTATCACTTTACGCACCGCTAATATGATATGGAAGGATATGACTGCTATGGCTTTTCGGGGACCGGGGTATAGAACTTAGAAGGGTGTATTATATATTTTCGCTTTTTTAATATGGCGGTCCAAGTGGGCCAAAATACAATCGCACCCCGCTCCAAATTTTTTTCCCACTTTCGAGCCACTTTCTCATGTAATAAGTACCTTAAATTGTTTTAAGGTAGAAAGTGGCGCGAAAAAATAAAGGGGGCGATTTTCTGAAAATCGCGCACCATACTTTTCGAGAGCGCACATTCGGAGTTAGAAGCAACGGAGGACTAGTATGAGGTGCTCGCATAATTTTTGTAGGAGCTAATTTATTACAAGAATCGCGCACCTTTTGAGGCGAGCGCACCACTTTGCAAATGCGCAGTGCAACAGAGCGCAACTTTTTCCGGCATTGGGAAAATGGCGAGCTCCGCTTAAGTTAGGAGACCCCCGTTTTATTTACGAGATAGGCTGGTTTCTATATTTATCTAGGAACCCGTCATCCGGCCGTCTGATGCCACACGGCATAGCCATGGCACAGCGGTCATCGTTGCTGCTTGGTTGCTGCCTGCGTTCCGTGACCCATCGAGGGAGACTTTAATGATCTTGCGAGAGGAAAGTTTCGCCCATTTAGCTTGTCAGAGTCTCATATTATTGGGGTTGAAGTTTTGCAAACCCTCTCATTTTGTTATGCCTTTCTATTTACTTCTCTGTGTCATTTGTCATTTATTCTTATCTCTAGACTTTTGGTTTCTCCTCCACTCCTCTTCTCGCTGTGCGTGTCTCTCTGATGCCGTTTTTTCCATGCCCACTCTTTCTATCCCTACTCTACCTGCTATACTTCACTCAGCTGATATCTAAGGTATGCAGCTGTCTCTGAGTGTCTCCGATTTCTAAATTCTTACCATTTTTTTCCCAAACCAGTGCCTTTCTATGTCTGTCCGACTCTCACTTTTAATTATGAGGATGGACAAAAGGGCTTGGTGCTAATATTTCTAAAAGCAGTAGGAGAGCCTACGAGGGATATTCAACTCCTGAAAGACACATCCGACGTACCCGCAGTGGTCCAGTGGATACTCGACGCGTCGAGTGAAAGAGAGACGAGACAGATGAAGTTATTATTAGTATTACGCTACCAGTATAGTCTAATTATAATAATAACGTCGTACATCAGAACTGACGTTAAAGGGGGTCTCCCGAATGAGCGCGTCACTTGCCTATTCCTAAATGAGGAGCGTTCTATTGCACTACGCGCATTTGCAAAGTGGTGAGCTCGCCTCAAAAGGTGCGCGATTCTTGTAATAAATTAGCTCCTACAAAAATTATGCGAGCACCTCATACTAGTCCTCCGTTGCTTCTAACTCCGAATGTGCGCTCTCGAAAAGTATGGTGCGCGATTTTCAGAAAATCGCCCCCTTTATTTTTTCGCGCCACTTTCTACCTTAAAACAATTTAAGGTACTTATTACATGAGAAAGTGGCTCGAAAGTGGGAAAAAAATTGGAGCGGGGTGCGATTGTATTTTGGCCCACTTGGACCGCCATAGTCTGCCACCTGGTGCCGGAAATCGACCTGATGGCTAATAACAGTTAGGGGGTCCATCCAAAATGCGCTCCGAGTAGTGCATTGAAAAAAGGGGCGCTTCGAAGTTCAAATAAAGTAGCGCTTTCCGAAAAATGCGCTCAAAATTTAAAATAAGTAGCGCTTAGTAAAAATGTGAGGTCACATACCAGCGCATCACGTACAAGTCAGAATCTCGCTAAGTCCAAAGTGGTGCGCGCTTTCCCAAAGTTGCGCGCACAATCACGAAAATCGAGCCATTTTTTTAAATGAGCTCCTTATCAGAATTATCTATTTCAGCTACGTAAATACATTGAAAAAGTAGCGAAAGTGCCGAAAATACTAATATAGTGCGCGATATAATTTTTACCCAGATCTCACGCCATAGAGTCTGTTTGTGTTTCAAAGCTATCAAATCGAATGTGCCTCGCCGAAAAAAAGTGGCTGATGCCTACTATGATGCATGGCAGACGCGGCAGGCAATTAATAATGACTCGTCACTAGTTCACTTTGAAGATGACTTCATTTGAGTGGATTACACGGCTAATAACTTTCTGATTCGTACCACGACATCCTATTGCCTTGTTTCTTTCCAATCCAATTAACACTAGTGAGTGCTCAATGCCTAGTGGATGTGGATTTATTTTAAATAAGGCGCACACATACGCCCCTTCGATTTGTACGGCCTTGTAGTAACCATTGGCAATGATGCAAAATGATGATGCAACTGTCCAACATTGAACGCAGTACGGGTAACGACACAGCGAATCCTTTCTGATTCATATCCACTGATTCTACTCGATATTTAGCCGTGAAGGTGTGTGCCTGCCTCTGATGCCTGACCCGAGCTAGTCTCCTGTAAGCAGACTCCGATATTCCGTTTTTGATTGAGGTGTGACTCAAAGACCCGAGCCATACACAGCCATGAATATGATTCTCTTGAGTACTTAGTTGTTCAACTTCCCTACGAATCTTTCTTTAGAGGAGAAGACATCATCATGGTGACTCAGATGCGCTATATGGAGCGAGGCGAGAGTGTTCGAACTCGAACCTCAGAACCTTTATGTAAACCACCCTCAGCTCATACCCTGCGACCTCACTCCAACTTCAACGCATACCCAGTGACCACGCTCTTTAAACCATGCACGCGCGCCTTCTCTCTCTTTTGTTCTTTTTCTATACCAATTTCATTGTTACTGTCTTTGGATTTGGATGTGAAGCAACGGCAGTTACGCCAGACATCCGTTCGTGCCCAAGCAAGAGGAACTTACCTACTCCGTACGTGTGATTCCCAGACTACATTCATGTTGTACCTGATTTTCTCTCATGTTAGCCATCTTGAGGTTCGATTCCGGGGGGGTTCTCAGACCGCCATCGACGGTGACCCTTTTGAAATAACTCCTCTTATTGGAAACGATCCAAGTATCACTGGCACGGCGCGGGTGTCTTCAAGTACTACGTCGGCTAGTAGTGCGCTTGCTACTTCTTTCAGCGATATAGACAACGCCTTCGAACCGGCCAGCTCTACTGTTGTCCCACTGCCTAGCCTGACCACCGGCGAGGACATTCTTACCACAGGCAGGAACTTGACATCATTTCATGCCATTCCATCTCATACCCCAGCAACCTCCGCGATATCAGCTGCCTTCAAAACGGCAAGGCTATCCTCTCGTCCAGCAAGTCAGACAAATCGCATCTCGTCCAGCATCTCCGCCGCAACGATCCTCACAAATGCACAGACTGCTGAGGCCGATGCACCCAATTTCGGCAACAGTACTAATCCCATCCCGATACAGAGCGCATCGAAGCTAGGAGCTGGTGCCAAAGGTTATCATAGCATGGAATTGGTTTATTGTGGTGCTTCCGATAAGTACTTTTTGTTTTATCCTATAAGGACTTGTAGACTTGTAGATAGAGGATGCTGGCATACTGTAAAAAAGTTTACACGGACGAATTACAATGGACATGTGCGTCTGTGGTGCTATCTTTAGCGAATATATGAGGGCACTCAAATGAGGTAAAGAAATTGCCAATCTCGTCTCAGAGTGTTTAGTAGTCGAACGGTTCAAAGCGTCCAAAGAAGCGATTTTGCGACACTGTAACCGAGCCTTTGAAAGGCTGCGTTCGGATTCATAACTTCACAATTTTCGTCGCGCGTTTTCTGGCCGTTTAGCATGAAGTTTTCTGGCTTGCAAAATAATACAGAAAGCTAACCTGCACAGTTTGCTTTGCGACTTGCTGTGACTGTACTGGGTATCTCCTTTTTGGCTAACTTTTGCAGACAGTCTTCGAAATGCGAAACTTCTCCTTTTCATATACGCCCGACGTCTTTGTCCTACACATGATAGGAGTTTCTCTGAGGGTTCAAAAACACGAGATTGCCCTTATTTTGACGATCCAAAACACTTAATACCCCCAACATATCCAAACTGCTATGCAAATCACCCTCCCTCTCGTTATCGGCATCATTATTCTAGCCTGCGTCCTCTTAGGAGTAGTCACCGCATTGACATGGGCAACGATCAACAGACGCATACGCCGTCGAAAGCAGGCGGATCCCGAGGATCAGCTTACTGCTATAAAACCAAGGGTATCCACGTCTCTTCGTCGTACAAGGATGGACTCTATCCGCAGAGCGAAGATGGAAATGGAGCAGTCCAGACGAAACGGCGTTTTACCTCCTCTGCCCCAGCCAACAAATACCACCTGCCCGCCGCCACCGTATTCGATAGCTTTGAAAGCATCTGCCGGTATCGGTGACACGCTTTCCATTCAGTCGCTCCAATCCGTCTACCCCTTGTCGCCTGATCGTAGGGCTATAACCCAGCCTGACTCTACACAGTCGGACTCGGTCGACCAAGGTAATCAAGCACAGTGTCATGGAGATTAAGAAGGTTGTTGACACCGTGCTATCAGCTTCAACAGAGAATCCAGAAGTTATGAACGAAGTTAATCCGGAAAACATACACTATCAAGCCATTGATGCTGAGACGGAGCAGACACTCCGCAAGTAAGCTTGTCTATCACTCTTCATGTCGATAAATGTTTAACCTTGATGATTCTCCTCTAGATCGTATGTGCATCGCTGTCGATAAACCAAAAGACATTCCTCCGCTATGTTCCAGTCCCATAGTGCCGCGATGACGATAGGCACATATTCACCTGTAAAACAGTCTCTTCTCTCCCTTTCACATCTTCATCGTACCCCCATCATTGTGGCTCGAGCAATAGATCTGTTCAGTCACCAGTACCCAACATCATAGTAGTCGTTAACGAAACAGCTACTCGTCCTCTGGATAATCCACCTTGTCGTAGAGGCGAAGGGTTTCATTCCAATCTCTCTTCCGTCTTCTCTTGATCGAGAAATATCTGGCCTTGCTCTCCCAGTTGCCGCGAACTCTACCCTTCTCCTTCCCTCCTGCTTGCAAGAAATACACTTCAGGGTCTTCCGGAAGACCCAGCACAGTGACTGCGAAATTCAAGACACGTGCATGCAGGTCTTTCCTTGCTTCATGCATTTCCTTCAATTTGGGTTTCCCGACAAGAAGCAATCGTGTCAACGCCGTGAAGGCGCGGAAAGCTGACACTGCATCCTCAAACCACCGCAGGGTCATCCACATAAAAGCAGGCACCAAGAAAGTGGTGACAATGGCTATCGGCCATGTAAACGCGACTGCAGTGATCCACACGCATATCCCAGACATCAGGCCGTATATGAGTTTGTATTGTGCTATTTCGTCGTATGTGTCGAATATTGGCCCGGTTTTCTTGAAGTTATGGACGGCATAAAATGATGTTGAGAATACTGGCAGCCAGAGAAGTAGGCCAGGAGATGAGATGGTAAAAAGACATAAGGCCCAAAGGAGTCGGATAAATAGTCGTGAAAAAATCGTGTGGCGTGGAAGGGGTCGTCGGATACGGTCGTCTTTGATGGCCCACTTTGCGAGTTGATCCTGGTATCGCTTCAAATCTTTGGGGAGTTGCTCGTGTTCCTGTCGAGCATCCTCTGGAAAATCATCTTTCGGTGCCTTGAAAGCCTCCAAAAATGTGCGTGCAATCCGGACGTGATCTCCAAGACTCATCATCGTTCCTAAGGGGGCATATATACGTGCTGCTAGCTTTGCAGTTCGAATAAGGTCCCATGATGGTGAGTCAAACGTCCCGCTGCTAATTTTGCTTTGGATCTGCGATGTCAACGCACGGATTTGAGTAAAATCGATAGGAGTAAGTAATTCGGGATTATTCTGATGGCCATGGTGAGTATTGCTATACTTTGCTAGATATTGAGACTACCTTTGGGGTAAAGACAAGGGGCGCATGGAACGTTACGAGAACGTCGGATCGGAAATGTTGTCTATGCCTGTGGTGATAGACGTCAGTCAGATTGCACGGAAGGCGCGACAGAATGTTCATTACATGTATGTAATTGAACAAGTTAGAACGGTCATTTCAAAGTCGGGTTTGTCTCTATTTCTTGAGAGTAAGTCAGAGACGAGTCTTGAGACTGAAGTAAACGCATGAGTCGCAATTTCGGCTAATGTTAAATGAACATTTCAGGCCACAAACCTCCGGTCTTTAAAGGTGCAATCGTTGGATGATATCTGCTCATACCCTCTGGGAAGAGGCAAACCGCATCACCTAGTTCCAATGCCTACAAGCATGCGATGAGAAACCAACATGAAATATATGGAAGAGTGCAAACATGCCTGCATGAGATGCTCCATAATTTCTGTATTATCCGCGTTGCCATCCGCGTAATCTTTTCTTCTCTTAATGGGGACTGTGCCCGCTGACTCTATTAGCCAACTGGTAAAAGTTCGTCGACCGAACTGAGTAGCCTTGGCTGTTAACCGGAGCATATTCCGTCTCTAAAGCTTGCAAGTTAATGGATAGACTTCCAACTTTCAACCACGACATACACTCGTCGGAATGGAAGTGACTAAGAGGCTGGGAGACGTCAGACTATGCTGGACCATGCGATGACGTCGGAACATACAGAGCATCCGTTAGAGAATTACTATGGTTGGCGCAGACGATGCTAACAAGGCAAATTGTCAGGGTTTGGCTAAGAAATGAAGGAGTTCAGATTTCAAGTACCATGGACGCCCTGTCTCTGGAATAAGATGCGCATTCTCGATGACTATGGTACCGTAGAATATCTTGAGGACGAATCTGAAGAGTAAACTGGGGCCATGGTTTTTAATCGACGCGTCGCGAGTTTCTTTGGAGAAATATTCACCGGATCAAGGCATATGACCAGGGAGTGGCCGTGCCTTGTGGCATTTCAGAAAACGGGCTTGAATAAATGAGACCAAAAGCCCTAATGGCTTGTGGTGGTGTTGGTCAAGGAGCAAGAAGAACGTGCGCTCCTGGCTGCCAGAGTGATTCTCGGAAGCTATTTCCGTGACACCTGCCGTTTATGGACAAAAGCCATATACGCGATCGACTGGCAGCGGTGCCGGATGACTAAGCAAAATTTTGGAGATAGTAGCAATGAGGCCGGCTATCAATCCTCATAGCCTGCACTTTTTCTTTTCTTTCTTTTCTTATTCATTTTACGGCCAGGACCATGGAGGAAGCGTTATCAAAAATCAGGCCGCATACTTCCTCGAATTTGCCTCACCAAAAAACCCCAGCAAATCTTCTGATCGCCTTGGAATCGACCTTCAAGGAGCAAAAGACAGAGGCGACATCAACTGCTTACTTTGCTGCACTATTAACGACTCTGGATGGCACAATTCAGAAAGGAGATGTTTCGCTAGAAGATGGTGCTATTCTCCCTGCTGAGCTTTACCTTTTGGCCTTGGTTGCACCATTCGTTCCTTCGCCAGTTATCCGGTCAAATCTCAACACTCTATTATCGTTGACCTCACCATTATTCCCAGCATTGAATCAGCATGCCCCCGCTCTTCGTTCCCAACTATCCCTGTACCATGCCGTATTTCAAGCCCTGGATAGGGCACAGCTTGACGCACAGGGCGTTCGCCAGACCTTTGCCTCAATTCTGCAACTTTCTATTGATCCTAGACCCAAAGTACGCAGAAAGGCATCGGATGTTGTGAAAGACGTGATCAGCCACCCACCTACACCATTGCTAATGCACCCCTATGCCGAAAGAGTTGGAGAGTGGGTTTTGAACACTTTGTCGGAAGTGAATGCAGGTCCGTTTGCAAAAGGGAAGGCGGGCAAGCAGGCTGCAGCACCTGGAGCAGAAATTGCGATCCACGCTCTTGCATTCCTCAGGCCCATCATTCCAAATCTCCCATCCGAGGTATGTATGCTATCTATCATGTGCATTTTTTCTTGCTTATTGTTCCTTCTCGAAGATGCTTCCACCAACAACTAATATCTTGTTGACTCTGCCTCGTCTGGGAAACACATACCTTTCTCAATCTGCATATGGAGTCCTCACAGACATCTTTGAAAAAGCCGTCGAAGATGAATCCAGTAACATGGGCAGTCAGTTACCAGAGGTCTTGAAGGTCGTGTTATCCTCTCCACCCTCAAAATCTGATTTTACACTTTCATCAAGCTGGGTTCAAGTTTCCTCTGCTGCTTTAGTCGCTTATCACACCATCGAACCGGAAAGTGCTTCAAAAGAAGTTAACAAAGTGTGGAAGAGTGTATGGAACTTCCTAGATTCCAGCGATTCCGCAACTCGCAAATCGACAGCCTCGGCTCTGTCTTCAATAACTACATGCTTTACCCCCAAACTCATCAAGGCTGCCATCGTTGACAAGGACGAGTCCTCTGTGATTCGCAGGATCGTGTCTCAAGTTGCCAAAGCCCTTGATTCTTTACCCTATGCTCGTGCCATTCCCGAACTGCTGTCCATTATCTCTTCTTTCCTCGAGAACCTGCAATTGCGGGAATCACCAACATCGCCGACCGCTGCAGAAGTCCTGGTTTTGCCCCTAATTGTCCGAATTAGCGATTTGAGGGTTTCCAAAGGCTTCGAGTATAAGGAGGCAGCAGACGCTACATTATCAGTAGCTATGCGAATTCTTGGTCCCGCTGTCCTGCTAAATGCTCTACCTCTCAATCTTGAGCCCTCTGACCGGTGCGTCATTGCATTCATTTCGTGTAGACACCGACAAAAATCTTACACCAGAATTGCAGAAAACCAGGCGTAGAACCAAGAGCTTTCTTGCTACCCTTGCTCTCGCAGCCTCATGCTTCCCCTCTTCCTCATTTCATATCTTACTTCGTACCTCTCAGTGAAAGAATGTTCAACTACCAGCAGAAGGCAGAAGCCGAAAACCGCCAGGCAGAAGCAAAGATGTGGAGTGTCCTTATAGGTCAGATATGGTCAGGTCTATCCGGATATTGCATCGGCTCCCCGGACCTTAAGCAGGTTAGATTGATAGACTGTTCCCGCATTGCTTGCCACTGATATTGGTATTTTAGTCCTTGGGGCCCACTTTCTCCCAACTGCTTTCGCAACTACTCTACGGACAGCCTGAGCTGCGCTCTTCGATCCTGAAGGCCTTGAAAATTATGGTTGAATCAAATCTTGTCCTCGCTGAAGCTTCAGAAGACGAGATGGCCGATGCTACCACCCCCATCACGCAGCAACAAGCTAAGGACAATATCGCATTCTTGAAGACACAGGTGGAGAGTTGGTTGGCGGTGCTTTTCAACGTGTATGGCAGCGTGGGCCGTGATTCTCGCGGTCTGATAGGTGAAGTTATCGTTGCGTGGGCTTCAATTGCAGCATCTCAGGTAAATTTGTTTAGTGGTTGAACTCTATCTCGGTTCTTACTTTTCATCCTAGGATATTCATAACGCCTTCGGGAAAGTCGTCCAATTGTTCAAAACAAACCTGCCATCCGCCCAGAAAGCTCCTGCCCAAATGTCTGCCGCTGGTGATATCGGCAACATGACGACAACTGCTCAAGACATCCTGATCCTTTTGTTACCCAATCTCTCTGTTGCAGATTCCGAATCTCTCTTCGCACTTACACTGTCAGCCGAAGTCTTAACCTGCAAGGATAACGGTGTTCAGAAGAGAGGATATAAAATCTTGGCGAAACTTGTCGAAAACGGTAAATTGACTATCGACGCCGAAGCTGTCCTTCGCAAGTTGGATGATTTGACCGAGGGAATTACCGCCGCTGCTAAGAAGGTAGGCAAATGCACTTGGTAAAGGAATATCATCTTGACATTTTCTCGTAGGATCGCTTCACCCTTCTCTCTTCTTTGATCGACTTGCTCCCTTCCACTTCATTGCATATTATCCCGTCTTTGATTCCCGAAGCCGTACTCGGCACGAAAGAGCCATCTGAAAAGGCCAGGACGGCCGCCTTTGAGGTTATTATCTCTATGGGTCGCAAGATGAGCGCTGGAGGGGTTGTCAAAAGAAGTATGGTTGATGGAATGGAAGAAGATGGTGCCGAAGATGGTAAGTCGCAGCAAAGCAGTCTATGTTTACTCTAATATCCCTTGCAGCTACTGCCAGCATCGAGGAATTCATGACCATGGTGGCTGGTGGTCTGGCTGGAGCTAGTCCCCATATGATCAGCGCCACTGTTACAGCTATTTCTAGGCTGGTCTTCGAGTTCAAAGGTAGGATGATTGTGCCCTTCGATGACTAGTGTATGATTAATTGGTGTTTCTGCCTCCTTTTTTGTAGAACAAATCTCTTCTAACATGCACAACGAAATCTTCACTACTTTACTTGTTTTCCTCTCATCCGCCAACCGCGAAATTGTCAAATCCATCCTGGGCTTTGTCAAACTAGCCATCCATACTCTTCCAGTTGATCTGATTCGCCCCCGCCTCAAAGACCTCGTCCCTGCGTTGTTGAACTGGTCTCATGATCATAAGAACCATTTCAAGGTCAAGGTCCGGCACATCTTTGAGCGAATGTTGAGAAGGTTCACGTGGGAAGAGGTATATTCATGTGCGGGTGAAGAGGAAGCTTCGAAAGTTCTTGTCAACATCAAAAAGCGAAAGGAACGAGCCAAGAGAAAGAAGGCCTCCAGAGCAGAGGCTGACGAAGACGAAGAGGAGGTCAGTGTTCCTCGACCTTTTATATCTTACTTCCTTTCTGACATATCTCATTGAAAACAGTCCAAGCCCACCCGTGTTGCCACCGGAGACGCTTTCGAAGATGTACTCTATGGAAGCGAGAGCGAACTCGAAGATAGTGATGATGATCAAGCGCCTGATGCTCCTCAGGGCTCTAAGAAACGCGGAGCAGGGCAAGACGTCAGGTTACGAATGGACGACGATGAGCCTATGGATCTTTTGCAAGGCGCTTCTACTCGTGTAACAAGTCAGTGTCTATTTGACTTTCTTGCTCGGATTTTTTGTCTGACACTTTTCCCTAGACGCCAAATCGAATCGTCGTAAACAGCCAGGCCAAGACGCTGCTAAATTCAAGATGGATGAAGACACCGGCAAGATGATCATCGACGATTCGGACTCTGATGACGCCCAAGCGGAGCAACAAGAAGATGTTGTCGGAAGTGCCTATCGCGAGACCATGACCTCGGTTGACGGTTTCACTCGCGGTCCCAACGGTAAAATCAAGTTCAACAAAGACACGAAGAAACGCAGGAGAGAGGAAGTTGAGGATGTCGAAATGGCCGATGTGGAAGAAACAAAATCTGATCCCAGACATAAAAAAACGAAGAAGCACAACGAGCCTAAGATTGGCCACGAATTCAAGGCCAAGGTATGTTCTCTTATGCAGTAAAGGAATACCCGGATCCTAATAGTTTTTGCAGAAAGCTGGTGGTGATGTTAAAAAGGGCGGAGTCGATCCATATGCCTACCTGTCTCTGTCCCAAGCAGCCAAAGCAGGCAAGAAGGGAAGAATCGGCATTGCAGGCAAACGTTGATACACATAGGACTCGTTTAGGCCTGATTTCATTCATATACATACGATTTTCACGATTTTATTTCTCCTTTCTTTCTTTCATTATCCGTAAAGAGTTTGGTCATGAGGTGTACCAAATAATCCGGCTCTCCAGCTAAATGGTTGTCTCCATTCTTTGATGTCCACACCAATGACTTTCGTTACCACAGATGCAAGGAGGCCAGCATCTGCCCGATTGTCACCTTCAAGGACAAATTGCAGAAGGCAGGCCGTTGGAACAGGCCATCCCTCTGGGATAGAAGACAGTATCCGTCTCGTCAACCCTCCTCCTGGTATAAATGGTACTGAAGGATTTTCTTCTTCCGCCTGAAGATGCTGCCGGACGGGAGATGAGTATGTCGGGATTGGCAAAGAGGATAGACTTTGTAGTGGCGTTCCAGCCAGCGTAGGTCCTTTCTCCGGGCGAAGCTGGTAAGTGGGTGTCCTGTACAACTGTTAGGATAGCACTAAAATGAGATGAGACTGGGCGCCGTACATCATTTGGGCATCCGTCCTATTCGAAAGGTCGACCCCGGCTAAGAATAAGACGGAACTGAACTTCTCATCTTTTATGAATGTCAAGAGTTCCTGGATGAATTCCTCTTTCAAAGACTGAATGAACAAAACAATTATTCGTTAATAAAGTTGTCGACGTATTATGTAGGTTAAACGAGGCGGACCTTCAAGACTGGGGACCTTTGTTGAATGACAACCAAATTACTATCGGGGTGACCATAAACTTTGTATGCGTTAAATCAATCAGCGATCCCTCGAACGATCCAGCAGGCTTACGTTCTAGCGCCGTGGTGATGCCTTTCTGACCATCGTCTCTTGCTCCCACAACTGGAATGCAGAACCTGGGGTCCAGAACAGCAATTCGAGTCAAGGCTAAACTCGCGATAATAAGATCCACCGCTAGTTGTCCAACGTTGGCTGTAGAAACGATAGGCTAGAGATCGAGAGAAGGCGATAGGGAGCAAGTTTTAGGATACTGCATAGCAGAGAAGATATCGCGACTGAGGACTGACGACTATTAGAACCTTCCCTTCCATGGAGGTAGTCCTGGACTTGTTCGCAATTAGACCCATCAGTGTAAGTAAGGGCTTTGGATATTCGTATGAAAAGTTGTCCGATAAGTAAGTAGGAAGAAAGAGTTGCTTCGCGAGCCTGGTAAGGAGACGCGTTGCCGGCTATGACGGTCCGCTTTGAGACAAATTCCAAAAATAGGGAGGGCACTGAGGTGCATCACTACTATTCGTATAAACAACCAGCTCTTACTTCACTCTCATTTCGATATCAACCTCTGACGCTGCGACTAATTCATGATCAGAGAGTGCTCTGATGACCGAGCGTGACGAAGCGTTTTCCACGTCGGCACCATACCCATATCAAAATTTTGTGTTCCATTGCTCAAATTCAAAACAAAAACTTAGCCGCAACGAGGAGAAATGTAACAAGTTCTACAGTAATCATAGTTTTGCTGATGCTAGTCCTAGTGCCCAATGACGCTCCATTTAGAGTAGATGTGTTGTCCGAGCTCGTCGAGGCTAGAGCAGTTGTAGTCGGATTGGGAGGGAGTGGGTCAGGAATAGGGATGGTGCTGGAACCTATTGGGGTCGCATTGGAAGAAAGATGTGATGCAGTACCAGTTGTTATACTTTGCACAGGAGCCTGAGTTTCACCATTCACCGATGTGGTACTGGTGATAGCGGCTGTGGTGCTGGATGCCGGCTCTCTGGTACCGCCGATCGGGAGAGAGAAGGGATTGGGTACGATGGGGGTACTAACTACCGTCGGGTCCGTCGATCTCAGCGTGCTCGAAGACGAGGTGCTCGATACAGTTGTACTGCTTGTGGTGAGCGTGGTTGCAGTAGCAATGGTCAAGATTGGAGAGAAAGGGTTTGGAAGAATAGCTGTGCTGCCATTAATGGAGTCCGCTGATGATTGGAAGTCTGGGGTGAACGTGGACGTCAAAGCCGCACTTTTCTTCGGAGGCAGATCATTGCTTGCAGCAGTCGTAGGAGACGGCCTAGTTGATACAGTGTTTCCGGTGAATGGAGTAGGTTTCACCAGCTTGGTCGAGCTGTTGGTCGACGGGATATTTCTAACAGACATACTGGGAACAAATCAACACGAATGCCAAACGCAACGTAAACGAAGATCTGTGCGTACGTCTTCAGCACATTTCCCCGCGTATTGCCGCTCATAGAGGTGGACGCCTCGCTGAGGCCAGGTTCTGCAGCAATGATCATAGTCACCGCGTTAGCAAGAACAACGGCAATGGTGAAGATGCCTTGACCGGGGAACATGATATCAAAGATAGAGGGTGTTTGATTAGAAGTTTGACACCATTCTCGTTAAAAGATACTTAGGGAGAGGAACTATATCAAAGTATGATATGCATGCGATCGACGCAGCAACCGCTCTGTACGGGGGCAGAACCTGGAAATTGCTAGGGGAACGGCGGCATGAGTCACCATGCTGTCCAGCTCGCATGAGGTCCTGTTACACTTACAGTTGTCAGTTATCCTCGCAAATAGATGCGAAGGAGCTTCGTAGCACGAGTATGAATCTTGAATGAGAAAAGATGAAACTGCATATTGGATTTGTATCAAAACTCTCCGTAAGTGACCAATTGAGTATTGTGGAAGTAAGTACTTATCTTGGGTTCCATCTTGACGGGTGATCCGGAGTCCGGAGTCAATAGCAGATCAAAAGAGAAGCACGACCTAGCACGACCAAATCCATTATGCTGCTCCTACCCGGAAGCTCCTACTATTATCCTCGCCTTTTCTCCTTCCATACCGTTTTCATATTGTCACCCTCGTAACAGCGCTAGCCAGATATTCTGGACTGTAACACTGACTCACTTTCCTATTTCGACTTTTTCCGGTGACTGGACGAACTACCAAACGACAACTCAGTAAAAACCTATGTGGTACAGTAACAAAAACTGCTGCATACAAACCCTGCGCGTACTATGGTCAATGACACTCGGAGCCTCCTTTGATAGAATGCGACTGACTCAAGGCATGGCGGCTAATAAAAGACCAATGAGATTGTAGGCCACTGAGCAGGGCGACTTGCTGATATAGACACGACCATGCGAAACACCTACGAATCGATTCCCACACTGATGCACTTGTCCTAGTACTCCATGATGGATCCCCGTTCCAACGGTCAGAAAATACGCGTCGCTATCTGGTGTGTTGCTGGTACTGGTCAAAACTTACTGAAGCTTAGACTCATGCACTTTCAGCGGAGGAGGAATCGGAGGCTTATGTCTGGCGGTCTCTCTATCTAAACACTCTAACGTGGATGTACAGCTCTATGAAGCTGCCGGACAATTCAAGGAGATTGGTGCAGGCGTCATGATATGGTTCAGAACTTGGAAGATTCTAGAGAAAATGGGCCTGGCGGACGAATTCTCAAAGATTGCACATGCACCTCCTACAGGCATGACAGGAAAGCCCAAACACCTCTCTGAGCCAGTGTGTTGGCCTAATAACTTCATCAGGAGTTGGCTTTGACTATAGAAGATCTGATATGCCACAGGAAGGTTACCGATTCAAACTAGTTGAAATGCCTTGCAAGTCTTCCTGTCGCATATTACTTTTCGGTGTAATCTCATACTTGCTCGGCAGATGGGGTACTTACTAACATGCTCTTCCTCTATCGCTGAATCATCTGACCTGCTTCTTAGTGCATTCGCTTCCATCGAGCACAATTTCTTGATGTCTTTGTTAACAATCTACCAACTGGTGTGGCTCACTTTGGGAAGCGTCTGTCGACTTATACGTACGAAACGAGCTCAATCAGTGAACACGACAAGCTTATCAAACTTCACTTCGCTGACGGCACTTCGTCGATATGCGACGTCCTGGTTGGAGCTGACGGCATCAAGTCTTGTATACGAACGCAGATGTACGAACGTGCTGCCCGACTTAAACACGATTCTGGCCTCCTGGGATATATACATCCCATCTGGACGGGTACGATGGCATACAGAGGTCTGATAGATGTAAATGTTATACCGAAAGGGAAAGACGGGACGCTTCATAGAGCTATTCGGGATCCTATTATGGTATTTGCTGGAACGTATTGTGGGACTGCAACGACCATGCACTGACGACAAGTTCGACAGTATTGCGGCAAAAGCAAGCATGTCGTTAGCTACTCAATAGCTCAGGGTGATATAGTGAACGTAGTCACTTTTGCCTCGGACCCGAAGAAACATGGCCAGCCATACGCAGGTGAATGGGTGGTCGAATGTCCCAAGGAAGAGCTTCTTTCTTGCTATGCCAAATGGGAGCCCGAGGTCGAACAGTTACTGCAGGTGTGCATCCTTCATATACCCAAAGGCAGGGATTCGAACTGATATTTGAGACCAGTGCATTGAAAAGCCAACCAAATGGGCTATACACCACCTTCAGCCTCTGCCTTTCTATCATGCGGAAAGGGTTGTTCTCATGGGGGATGCAGTAAGTTCCACGTGGAATGGTTCAAAAACCCTGATTGAGACATTCTTTCAGGCCCACGCTATGGCACCACATCAAGGAGCTGGAGCAGGTCAAGCAATAGAGGTTAGTCATCGGGTTTATTTGTGAAGGCTAACAGACGATAACCGGCGCTTTCAGGACGCATTCATACTTGCAGGCCTCCTGAAAGAGGCCACATTGGATGATATACCTGCAGTTCTTGATGCACACGAAAGGGTCCGCCTGCCGATGGCCAATAGTATCCTGACGGGATCGTATGAAGCTGGTACGATGTACGAGTTCGACAGCAAATACGGCGACGACTATGAAACGCTTGGCCCTGCACTGCAGCATTTGTGGGACTGGATTGCTCGGACCACCCTAGAGGAAGAGCTGGAGTCTGCTTTAGAATTAGCCAGCATAGGAAAGCCGCCAAATTCCGCCAAAACATAGATTAAATTGTAATAGAAGTTATCGAATTACTTCTTGAATGAAACGATATTACAGGATACAATGTATATGGTCATAGGCAAGCAAGAAGAAGGGCAAGAAGTCCATATAAAATACAAGTCCATATTGGCTGCTTGAAAGTAGAAAGCGCTTGAATAGAAGGCGGAAAAAGTGATTAAACTCTATTGCTGATATCAATGTCTCCTTTTATCGCCTGCTGAGGTTGACGTCCGAACGAATGAGGCGCGTCGCTATAAGGGTAGGTGACGGCAGGTTGCGTAAGAGGAACCATGCTCTCATCCTTTGCTGGAGCTGGCGTGCCGACTGGATGGTAAGTCGCTGCAAGTCGGTTCTTATCGAACTCTTGACGTCCCAAGCGTTTGCTGTAATGATGAACGACGTAGCATGCATCTGAAAAGCAAATATAGTTTAGACGACGGGCACTGACAATAAAAGTTAAACGGCTGATCACTCACAGCCCAGTATCACGACAGGAACGATGCTAGATACCCAGATGGAAGCGGGGGAAGATTTCCTAAAGTTTGCTACGAAGTCGCACAATCGTTTTGAAACGTCGTCCGTCGCATCCCTTGTGCATCTGTCGAAGGAGTGGTGCTTTATCCAGTAATACAACACTATCGACAAGACGGCTGATGCTAGCTGGAGAATCAGGACGACAAAAAGCAACGCCCTAAATATTTTGACGAATGTGGTTTTCTTAAAGAGAGCGCCAAAGAAACTTGAATTGAACGCGTTAAGTCGTGCATTATGAGAATTAGAAGCGTGTTAAGCATACCCTAAGATGCCAATCGCAGTTGCCAGAGTATATAACACTCCCAGGGCGATGGCGACGGCCTGAGCTTTCTTGATATCTTGATCCCCGAAGTTGGGAAGCGAGGCTTGGTCATCTGAAATGAGGAATATTAGGTACGTGAGCTTTCCTGCCAGAGAGAATGAAAAGCTCACCATGATTTTCAAGGAGGAAGTGAACGAAGAACCACAGTAAGCCGGCTGTCGCGCCACAGATGACAAACTGAATAAGAGAGATGACGAGAACACCGAGTCGCAGAGGCAGACAGCAGAGAAACTTGGGAGCCATTTAGGAATGCAGAAGAAGGATTTAGAGAAGTTGTTTATATGGCACTCTCGTGCGCAGCGTTGTGCACAGGTATGCAGTGCCATGGCCTGCGATGGCCCCTTGAAGAGCGCCGGCCAAGATAATGAGGGCTAATAAAAGGAGAGGCTGTGCAGAGTATTTGGATCCGCTTGCGGGTAGCGTGATTCGTGATCGATCTCCTATATTGATCACTCGTCCCCTAACTTCCTGCGCGCGTCCTTTCTTCATCTCCTACCATGCAGAGACACAGCTTTACTGCCCTCAACTCTACCTTTGTTGTAGATTCCGAGTACCAGTTTGTCAAAGAACTCGGTCAGGGTGCCTATGGCTGCGTCGTCGCAGCCAAACACAGGCGCTCAGGAGAGGGCTGCGCTATCAAGAAAATCACCAACATCAATACCAAGGTACTTTTCTGTCGAGACCTCGTATCGTGCTATATCTCTAATAAATTCTCAGCGCATTCTCACTAAACGATGCTTGAGGGAGATCAGGTCTGTCATGGCATCCAGCAACATCCAGCAACTTCTTAACTTTCATTCAGGCTTCTACATCACTTCCGTGGCCACAAAAATGTTCGTACGCGTTTCCCAATTGTAATTATGCGGGCGCTCACTCTTGAGTAGATTACGTGTCTCTATGACATGGACATTGTCTTTCAACCAAACGGTAACTTCGACGAAGTATACCTATACGTGAGTACTAAATGCGCACATACACTTTAGTTTATTCACTGAAGATAACATATCTAGGAAGAACTGATGGAAGCCGATTTACATGCGATCGTCAGTCGTCCCGTTGCTAATACGATAATCAGTATTGACTGACCCTTGCCTCTGATCTGTAGATCCGGTCTGGCCAACCTTTGACTGATGCCCATTTCCAGTCTTTTATCTACCAAACGCTTTGCGGCTTGAAGTACATTCACTCTGCGAATGTCTTGCATCGTGATTTGAAACCCGGAAACTTGCTTGTGAACGCCGACTGTGAACTCAAAATCTGCGACTTCGGTTTGGCACGAGGATATACCCCAGGTGGAGGTACTTCGAAAGCTGCCGGAAATCAAGGATTTATGACAGAGTACGTCGCTACTCGGTGGTATCGGGCGCCCGAAATCATGCTGAGCTTCGCAAACTACGTGTGTACTCATTTTCCAACTATGACCGTACATGTCCTGACATTTATCAGTCCACGGCTATCGATGTTTGGTCAGTAGGCTGTATCCTGGCCGAACTGCTCGGCGGAAAACCTATTTTTAAAGGCCGAGAGTGAGTGAAAATTATATCCATCTTCCACGAAGGTTTCTAATGGATGCTTACTTTTAGTTATGTTGATCAACTAAACCAAATCCTTCACTACCTTGGGACACCTTCGGAAGATACTCTCCGCCGAGTGGGCTCCCCTCGTGTAAGCTCCGTTCGCCTGAAAGGTTTGGTTCTCATTCTGATGGTTTCGCAAAAGGCACAAGATTACATACGATCTCTACCCATCAAACCCCGCGTTCCCTTCTCTACGCTATTCCCACAAGCAAACCCATTGGCGATTGATTTGTTGTCGCAGATGCTTTGCTTCGATCCCGCTAAGCGTATGAGCTGCGAACAGGCGCTTAACCACCCTTACCTTCAGGTCTGGCATGACCCCGCCGATGAGCCTGTATGCGAAACTGTGAGATGATTATACGCTCAATGCTTTTGCAGTATTCCTTACCGTGATCTTTAGAAATTTGATTTCTCCTTCGAGGAGGAGGACAGCATTGATGGAATGAAGAGGCTGATCATCAATGAGGTCAACTCATTCAGAGCTGAAGTTCGGGCACAAGCGAGAGCTGCAGGGCAGATCCGTCGTCAGGATAGGTTCGTCATGGCTCTTTTTGAGTCAATGATAACGTTCAGATCGATTGACTTGTCCTATCTGTAGTTTGCCTATCCCTAGCCGAGACGAAATTCTTAGCTCCCCTGTGCAAGAATACGGACCCCACCATGGTGCCACCTCCGGTTTCACTGCTGCTCACACCGCCGAAAGGCCTCCTAGCCCCATCATGGACGATCCAAGTGAAGAGCTCGAGCGGGAACTTGCCAGCACGCATCTTCATGGTCGGAGATAAGTAGTAACCTTCCATTATGGGCATCGGGCGCCTACAGGTGGGGCAATCCGACCCAGAGTCAACATATCGATATAGCTTCCATTTTACCCACTCATCGCTAACATGTCAACTACCAGAAATCCCCTTACAGATTCGCTAATTCTAGTTCATAGTTTCACAACTTCCCTGTTATTGTTCCCCATGACTATCGGTATCGGCATACTTGTAAACAGTTCCACTGCGTCCTTATTCTCTCTGAACCATGGTCACATCGAAATTTTAAATTTGAGATTGTGATATACATCCACATACAACGACCGAATAATTTTACACAGACTTTTTGTATCTAGTTCTCGTCTTCATTTGCAATGCTTGCATCCGGTGTCGGACTGGCATGGCCTTTAACATTCTTGATGAATGCAATGACCTTTTGCAAATCCTTTCCGGTGGCAGCATCGTTTTCTACTCCGCCACTGACGTCTACAGCCCAAGGCCGCACCAGGTCAATTGCAGAAGCGACGTTCTCAATCGTCAAACCTCCTGCGAGGATAATAGGCAAAGGGAAGGTAACTTGTTCAGGGCTTGCTGTCTGTACCTCGGCCGCGGGTTGTTGCTCCTGTTTGCCATCGACTGCAGTGCCATTTGCATGGCCATTGGAAGCTGCCTCTGCCTCTGCTGTCGTGGCCTTCGTTGATGAGAATGCTGTGGGCACAATTTCGCCTGCATCAACGACCTTCTTGGCCAAATGCCAGTCGACGGCCTTTCCTGATCCGCCGCTGATCCCGCTGCCGTCGTTCCGCAGGCTGTCTAGCAGCACGTACTGATGGGCTCCCCCTCTTGTGATGCCCTCGACAGAGTCTTGTGACTGGCCGACGTGGAACACGCGAATGACGGGCACGGGGATGTGGTTTGTGAATTCTACAGGCTCGTTGCCGTGCAGCTGGACTATGTCTAATTGCACTTCCGCGATGGTCTGCAGAATGATGTCTAGCGGGGCATCCTGGAACACACCGACGAGCAGAGGCCGTGACTTGGACAAAGTGAGACGGGTAGCGTGTGCGTTCAACCAGGGAACATTCTCGGTCAAGTCAGGATTTGGGGATGCCTCAGAGACCGGGGAGGCAAGTCGCAGGTCGTGGATAGCATGAGAGACCTCCTTAGCTGCCTCAATGCTAATTCTTCGCTTGGACTTCTGCACGAACATCAGTCCGAGGAAATCGGCACCAGCTGCAGCGACAGATAGCGCCTCGTCTTTGGACCTGATGCCACATATTTTGACTAGGGGAGGTTGTGAGCGCCATACAGGAGTTTTAGGCGGGGATGGGGGAATGGAGAAAAGTTCTCGGACAAACGCAGCAGCGTCTTTGGCACGCATTAAGCTTTCTCCTATGAGTACGCCGCGAACACCTTCAGCTGCATAACGCTTGACGTCTTCCGCAGATGAGATACCGCTCAGTGCGCACAGAACCACGTCCTTCTCTTTGACCATGTCAGTGAGGCGACTTGTTGTACCCATATCCACTTGGAAATCATGCAGGTTACGGTTGTTGACGCCGATAACCTTCGCACCAAGCGAAAGTGCAATAGCCATCTCTTTCGCATTGTTGACTTCTACCAGAGGCTCCATGCCGAGCCCCAAGCTGAACGCGTAGAGGTCTTTCAACACTGCTTCCGGAAGCATGCTGACAATCAGCAAAACTGTATCTGCTCCCCACAATCGCGCTTCAATGATTTGATACCTGCTCAAGATGAAGTCTTTACGAAGGATAGCGGGTCGGTTGGGCAAATGGGCAACGCTAAGACGTGCATGAAGCATGTCCTGGAGTGATCCGAGGAACCATTTCGGTTCTGTCAGAACGGATATTGTGTGGGCTCCAGAAAGAGCGTAGGTCAAGGCTTGTTTCGCAGGGGATGTGGCAACGGATATATGTCCTTTTGATGGAGACGCGCGTTTGATTTCAGCAAATAGAGCTGGTTGGCCAGCCACGGTTTGCTTGATTCGATCGACGAAGGAGATCAGTGGAGGTGCGATATTGAGGGAAAGGTTGGTTTCAAGGTCTGCAAGAGTTGTACCGGGAGTAGATTGCGCCTGCGCGACATCAGCAAGTCTTTGTGCGTAGATTTTCTCGAGGATCGAAGGAACTTTGGTAGCAGCACCAGGTTTTGAGGTAATTTCTTTAGAGAGGGCTTCGAAGGGGAAGGGGGGTAGTGTGTTGTCCAGGACCCTGGCCTCGGGATTTTCTTCCCAGGTCCCACCCCGAAGAGCGAGAAAATTGCGAATGAGCTCATTTCCACCATCACTGAGGATGCTTTCGGGATGATACTGGACGGCTTCAAGAGTATATTCCCTGTGACGCACTCCCATAATAACCCCTGACTCCTCGGTAGCAGAAGTAATGGCCAACTCTGGCGGCAATGTTGTATGTGCTGCACTTAGGGAGTGGTAACGGATCGACTGGATGCCCTGAGGAATATCTCTGAAGCACCCTCTGTTATCATGTCGTACACGACTGACTTTTCCGTGCATGATTTCACCGGCATAGCTAGGTCAATGAGTCAGTTTAGAGATAGACTTTTTGGACGCCAGTATGCAGATGATAGGAAAGAAGTAAGAAGCATCTGAAGGCCCCAGGCACCTGATGGACAGAGCAACAATGGCTACCGAAAATCCTATTGCTTATTAAAGAATCAAGGGCTCACCCAATTGTTCCACCATACATATCGACCAGACATTCCAACCCCATGCACACTCCAAGAATAGGGACTTTGCCCTGGAAGTATTCGATCGCTGCTTTCGAGATTCCAGAATCTGTCTGTGGATGGCCTGGTCCCGGTGAGATGATAAGGAACTTTATTTTGAGCTGAGGCAATAAAGACGGGGAGATCGCATCGTTGCGAATGACAGTGACTTCTGCACCATGCAGACATAGTTGTTGATAAAGATTCCAGGTAAACGAATCGAAGTTGTCAATCATCAAGACATCGAGCTGGCCTGTGAGATGCGGGGGTAGAGTCTCTGTCTCTGAAGCCATAGTGGGAGGGTGATGAGGGTAGTAAGGAAAAAGGAGGGAGTTTAGTCAACGGTTTGGTGATAACCTCCAAGCTTTCGGCTATTTCATGCGATCGGCGACATGACTTGTACACTTTTTCAGCAACGTGACATTTCCAATTCAGTCCTAATCACAAATCAGATCCATTCTGCTCTGCTTTTCACTGCATTTTTATGGAAGTACATGCTTGGTTCATATGTACATTCAAAGGAACGATCTGGAGAACAATCGCAATTATCCCAACTCCTAGATTGACGCTCAAGTAGAAGGAGATGGCTGTCTTCCAAGGAGGTATGAAATGGTGTTGTAAGCGGCCCAAGGTACGAATTCTACAGCACATCAGCAAGTATCCTTGCTGTAATTGTACGGGAAAAATCACTTACGAGGAGTCATATGTCCACTGAAGAAGAATTCGACGTCTGGAATTTCACAAGCACGTTTAACTCAAGGTATGACAAGAGACGCATATAGACTCACATGTAAGCTTCCGCTCCGTGTGCATGTTACCGTAAACACCCATGTTCTTCACGGTGAAGGTCTCGTTCTCAATTGGGGTGTGGAATCCCTGTGCACCTCCCCAAGTCATGTTCCTGCAACCAGATGAGCTCGTGTACACTAATCACTATGGACAAGATTTAGACACGTACTGTATGGCAATACGAGTACCCTCTGCGATCAAGATGAAGTCCTAAAATTGTGGTTTAGTGAATTGTTCTCCCTGATTCTTTCAGAGAACCTACAGCAAGTCCGTGCACGATGACAGTTCGGACAGATTTATCGATGACATTAGGCAGAACACTAAGGGTCGAAGGGATCGATGTATCCCGTCCAGGACCTCCCGTAAGAGGGTTGATGTAGACAGTGTTGTCCGTGCAGGACTGCCACTCGATATGGGGCGCGTGGATGGCGTCTTGGACATCAGTGCTAAATCAATATGTCAGATATGATCGCCCAAGTAATGTCGCATGCGTTGGCGTACCGGTTGAAATAGATAAACTCCTGAGTAGCCCTTGGGAATCCCAGTACACTCCCTTAATCAGAAGTCGGTACGTCAACAAATAAAAGAACATAGAATGCTGGGATTTACAAAGGTTTGGGAAAGTATCAGACACCCTAAAATATCCTTAGCACATTGAAACATGTAAGGAGGCCGTTGAAAGCACATACCGGTACACATCAAATACTGGATTAAGACTAAAAATCACGAAGGAAAAACTCAGTAAAATTTATCAAAACAATCATCTGTGCACCACTTACAGGCCAATAGCCCGTTGAATGGGACTGTGCATGCGGCAGTTAGGGGTAACCGTGAACGTGCCGTTCGTAGCGACCAATGGGAGTTGTCCAGCAGGTGGGTAGGTAACAAATTTGTCGAGGTAATCCGTATATCCACACTCGTCAGAGATTTGCTGCAGTTGTGCCCAGAATGAGCTGTTGAATGGGAAGAGATTTTTGTTCGCCTTAAAATTTGCGATGCATCAGCTTCAGCTTCCATAATGGTTCGAGCGGTAGTCTATATTTTCATACCTGTGCAAAGCGAAGGGCCGGTATCTCCTGCTGAACGAGGCCGTATGAAAGGGATGGGTCGGCAATCCAGATTCCTTTCAAGTTCAAGTCCAGGCCGGGGTGCTCGTAAATCCAGTTGGCGATGTAGGGCACATCTTCAAAACGATAGATTCGTCAATATATGCTAGGCAAACAGAGTGATGAAAGTACGCACAGAATCCTGCATACTAGAAGAACGTCATTGAGATGAAAAGAATACAATCATATTGACGGCACGTACACTCTCTCCTGTCAACCACAGGTTGTTTCCCTTGAGCTCGCTGAAGACGTCCAAAAATTGTTCAAGGAAGCCCATGAGCTGAGCAGCAAGCTCGTCGTCGTTGGAAATGGTTGCATTTCCTTGGCTGAAACCAGTCTATGAAAGTAGGTTATCAGAGGCCAATCCCACAAGATTTACAGGCTCCCATGTACTGACCCCAACTGGCTGTTCGACCCACAAAACGTGTGACAAGTTAGTCCATGAGAATGGATTTCTGAAAAGAACCTCAGATTATGTATTGGGCAGGTAAGAGGCAACTTACGGCGTGGGCGCTGCTTGACCCCAGGACCACGCTGTAAAACGTTCATCATTGACATGAACCCGGGTTATAGAAATGAATAGGCTTGCATATTGGTCCGTTTTCTTGGAGAAACCCTTCCAGAGAAGAACAACCCGGTCCACCTGGAGGCATGACTTTCAGCGCCGAGACTCTAGGAATTGACGAACTGTGCTTACCATTGGTCCAAAATATCAAATCTTTAGTATCAGCGGGATTATTGGCGGGCCAGAACCTAGTAAACAAGCATCCAGGTCAGACTGCTGCACCCGGTACTACTGTGGTCATTTCCATACCAGAAGAAAAGCTTTCTGGTTTCGTTCTTAGCACCAGAAATTGGCATTAAACCTGACCAAGATGGGCCCGCGTCGAAGTTTACTATAGGAAACCACGTTAGGCATAAAGATGACATGGACGAGAAAACAGAGGAGTCGCGTACCCAGTGGGATTTTTGTTCCATCGACTTCGAATTTCTTCGCTGCAGGGTTCTTGAAAGTGATGGTAGAGCCCTTAGCAGGACCACCAGGGGGTGACTTAGCAGAGCTCATCAAGTTGCTCATACGAGTCATCTGTTCACGCTGGATGTCGAGAGCGTTCTGCATCCCATCCATTGCATCTGCTGCCCCAGCGTTAACGGCAGCATCAGCAAGGTGGAAACACGCAAGCGTTGTGGCTAAAGCAGATAGTAGGAGACGCATTTTGGAAAAGTCGTCGATACTTCCAGATTTCCTTGCATATTCCAAATTTTATAGTTGGAGTGCTGCTAATTTTATTCAAGGAGTGATGGAACTCTCCCAAGCTGTCCAGATAGATAAGAATTAGAAGAAGCCCATCACATGTGTTCCTACTCGTCTTTTATACAACAATTGAACAGAGTTTTGAAATCATTTCCCTTATATTCCAGGTTATTTAGATCGCAGAATTATTTTGATTAACCTGATAGTTCATGAGCTTATAGCACTAGGTTCGAGAGCGTCTGCATCAGGATTCTTACCTTCAGATAGGACGTCCCTCTGACAAAGGACAGGGGTCCTAGGACGAGCTCTCTCCATTCTTAGCGTACAGCACATGGGCCTAATCTCATCTTAATCTCCGTCGCTTTTAGTTCAAGAATATTTCGTCCGGCATGTCGTTGAGGTAGGGCAGTCGCCCATATCGTTAACAAGCGGCAAGTCGTATTCTATATCCTGTAAAGTCACAGTTTTTCTCACTTACTAAGAAAAAAGCCGTGCTACTTGGAAATCGAAGACGCGTCTGGCTTCGTTTGCTATATTTATAGTGCGTCCACCACAAGGCCTCTGCACTTCGCAGTGAGCGCGAGGCTGTTTGGCAACTACTGATCGTGACGAATCGACTCCATCACAGCTGTTCCCGGCCAACAGGGCACCGCTCCCTGTTACACATGACCATAGTACGGACCGTGGTTGATATCGCCACAATGAACAGTGTCTGCTAGAATAGAGTCTGGGACAACTTCCGAAAGCATTGAGTTGGCATGAACTTGGGTTGTGTCTGATGATAGCCTCTGTGCTGTCAAGTTGAAGTTCTTCATTATACAAGGCACAGCCAGGGTGCGAGTGTCCGGAGTAAAGAGAGCAGCGCATAAAGTTGTTCATGAGCATAAGCGATTCACGTCCAAGGTTCAAGGACTTAAGACTTCCAAGTCACGTCTATAGGGCAGCGTAAAGACGGCGTGGGAAGGACCTGCCTGATATATGGATCAAGATCAATGCCCCCTGTCGGTGACCTCAGTCCTTGAAGCTCTTCACCTGCTTGCCCACGGTCCCTTGGTCGGAAGTCTGTTCAGCGTCTGAGCACCGTCCACTTTGCTCAGATGACAGAACGCGCACTGCTATAGACCATAAGCGCGGCAGTACTGGGACCTATACCCAATTCTTTGTTCTTAAGGACGCCTCTCTCTGTCCCTTGCCACTGGAGTACTCGTTCTTTTCAGGTCCTTAACCGGTCTCGAAAACTATGTCGAATATCACCGAGCAGTCCTGCCATAAGGAAATTGCACCGGAAGCTCCACCTGTTTTTCAAAACGGAAAAATTGACCTTCAAGGTGGGTTTTAGCAGCATAAGGTGGTCTTCACTTCTGATCTCCCGTCCAAAACAGCATACCATGTTAGAGGCAATTAACATTATATCCCTGGATATGGAACCTAACAATTCATGATTCAGGTTGGCTGGATTATCTCGGGCTCGCTGGCTCTTATATCTATAATCACGTCCTTCTGGTTGATCGGACAACATCTACGATGGTACACCAATGTGCGTTCAACCTATTCTCGTATGAAAAAGCTGCGTTCTCAACCGAAGTGAAGAAAAAGGAGCAAAGATGTGCGTCTAGCGGTTATTTACATCGACTCATTCTGTTGAATATGTCACAGACATTGTTCGACTACTCTTCATGGTCCCTTTATACGCCCTAATCAGCTTCTGCTCTTTTCTGTTCTGGGTAAGTCTTCTTCACACCTAATGCAATTTGATCAGCTCTCATTGCAGTTAAAGAACCATGCCACACCGATTATCCTTGTCCGCGACGCATACGAAGCCATAGTCCTAACAGCATTTTTCTATCTGCTCCTTATGTATGTTTCTCATGATGTCGAGGAACAGCGCAGAGTTTTCTTGAAGAAGGGACTCTCCGTAGAGGCTGATGTGATAGCATTGCGGAAAGGAGAGGAAGTGGATCGTTGGATGTTTCCATTAGGTTTCATCAAATGGAAGCCCAAGGCTAGTGCTTTTGGTTATTCCTGGTCGGAGGCCTGACCTGATCTCATATTACAGGATGGTCTTTACTTCTTGCAATTGATGAAATGGGGTGTTCTACAGTACTGTGTAATTCGACCGACGTATGTATCCTTCTTACTTGGGGCAACGCTTGAGCACGTATTGACTGTCAGTTTCAGGACAACCTTGGCGGCTGTTATCCTGGATTATATGGGTCTATATTGCGAGGACTCCTGGGGATTGGGGTGGGGTCACATTTATGCAAGTTAATCCTGAAATTTTAAGTGCGTTAAGAATTAATCTAACAAACGTTTATCACAGATCACCATCGTCATGTCAATATCCGTCACAATTGCCATGTACTGCTTGATACAGCTTTACATGCCCATTTCTAAGGATCTGGCTAAGCATAAGCCGTTGCTGAAGCTCTTTTCGGTTAAGGCGGTTGGTCAGTATCTGTAATTGCCAGTTTCCTCACATAATGGATACTGAAGCGTCTCTTTGTAGTCTTCTTAACATTCTGGCAAGCAACTTTTCTTTCCGTGCTTACTATGTTCGACGTCATCAAAGCGGTGAGTAGAATGTTTAGTTCATTTCGCGGTAAACCTTTAACGAGGTCTTGCCGGCCAGACGAAGTATATGACAGTGGACGATGTCAACACGGGTATCGGTGCGGTCCTCGAGACATTTGAGATGACGTATTTCTTTCCCCTTCTCATGTAGTGTTGAATCATTCACGGTTTCTCTGCAGGATCTTCGCTTTCCTTCACATCCGCGCATTCACCTACAAACCATATCAACAAAGCGCATCGAAGGCGTACCCGGACGGACCTCTTCTCATGACACCTCGATGGCCTTCTTTAGGACATGCAATGGATTTCAGGGAAACATTCCGAGAAATTTGGGTGGGCTGCATATATATGTTCGACAAGATGAAAGGGAAGGAACCAACACCCGACTTTGGCGTTATAAGAGAAACCCATTACGAGAGTGCATTCGGAAGACCTAGGCCGATGATAGGGCAAGAGAAAACACTTGACCCGCTCCATGATAAAGAGGAACGAATGGATCCTACCCTTCCTACCTTGACAATAGCTGTTGACCGACGCGCAGAAGTAGAGATAGAAGGGGAAAGGCAATGGTTGGCACTTGACCGTTATGACCGAGGGGGGCTTATTCCTAGACGGGAAAGGAGTGAAGGTTTACAGTCGCAGATTGACCATGAACTCGAGAGGCTGGGACATCCCACAAGTGCGTTCTACAATTAACCATTGCCATACCAGTGTTCCTGACTGCTGCTTTATATTTCCAGTACGGGAACATGCTAAACAAGTCGTTCCACGTGAAACTGAACCTCGGCAAAATCGTCGACAGTCTTGGTGGCACAGTTTCTACAATCGCTTTTCTCAGTCGGGTAACGAGGCTGAGGTCTCAGAGCAAGAGCCTCTCAGGAATCGGAGATTTTCACTTTTGCGTTCTTCCCGAGATAATGGAAGACACAACGATGGTCTATCAGACTATATCATCAGCGAACTCGAAGATCCTCCCCCGAGGAGCATTCTTCAACAATATAAAGCTAACCTTGCTCAACACAACGAACCTGGCCTAGAGAGGTATTACGATCATCGACCTGCAACCATTTATGAAGGAGATAAACTCTTATTATCACCACGCGAGGATTCATATGGGCGATACCCGAACCTGAGTTCATCCCCACCTTCATCTTCCCGAGACCGCTTTTCGAGATTAGACCATGTTTCTGCCGCCGGCTATAGAAGTCTTTCAACTGAAGCTCAGAGAATGAGCAAATCGAACCGTGGCGGATCGAGACCGCACGATTCAGTGCAACTCGATGCTCAATTTACCATTTCCCATCCATCAACTCCCGATAATGATTCACGGACCCCGCCACCTCCCGTGCCTCCCAAGTCAGTTGCAGATCCTTCTCTAATGCATCCTTATCCAGTTCAGCCTCTCGATCCACGGCGATCACGACATACTCGCGAACCAGCGAATTTACCACTGCAGGGACGAAATTATCGACGGCCCACCACCAGTGGTGAGGTGTACGACAACAACAGGCCTCGTTTCTATGAGCCACAGTGACGACATTTTACGACTATTAACGACCTTATGAATTTTGGCTATGGATGATTGCTTTGAAGACATTTTTCTTACCGCCGGATCTCTCTCTGTGTGTTGTTTGTATTTATGTTTATCTAAGTCCGCGTACTTGCATTTCCTCCAATGTTCTAAGGAAAAGTGGATGGGTCTACTATTCCCAGAAATCACTACGATTTGTTGATACAATTTAAAGAAGACCAACGACACGACTACGAAGAAGAATGGCTGAATACCAACGAAGGTTTAAAGATATTTATCTATGCAAGAATGTAATAATGATACAGCTACTGGAAAGCGAAGGGGTCAGGGATGTGAAAGCAGGATACAAAGTCATGACTCGACGGATGAAAGACAGAATAATGGATACACGTTCGATTCAGCTGCAAATTACCAAAAAAGCCCAGCCTGAAAGGGAAAGAAAAAGTTCTGTAGTTTCTAAGACGGAGAAAGGGATCAACATGTAGCGGACTTGGTTAATCCAAGTTTACCTCTCTCCAACTTCACGACGTAGCCGTCGAGAGGTTCGAGTTCAAGATTGTTGATGGAGTACTCCGGATGAACGACACGGCGAGCATTGATTTTGTTCAGTATCAACTTCGTCTCTGTTGCTTTTTCATGGTCTGAAGAACTGCCAGAGTCGTCGCTGAAGGGGTCATTATCCCCATGTTGTAGCTGATCAACGTGCAAAGTGTCTTCAAAGATAGCCGGATTAACGACAGGTGCAGCGACGTCCAGAAGCTCTTTCGCGACATCTCCTCGGCGAGAGAGGCGCTCATGTTGTTCCGGAGACGTTGGATTGAACAGGTTCACGCAGAAGTCCAGAGATTTCTGCAGTTCGGTTTCGGACAGGCGCGCCCCCATATCCGAGGCTCCCTGGATGACTACAGAGCAGGCGTTAGCAGGGATCTTGAGAAATACTTTTATGCTCACCAGGTCGCAGAAAAGAAAAGGCACGATCGTAGTTATCTTCGTCAATATCCGAAAGAATGTCATCGCTTTGTGAACGTATTTGCTTGTAAGCACTCAGAACCACCACCTGAAACCTTTTTCGAACGCCATAAGTACCTTGCCAGAAGGGCGATTTTGTGCCACATTACCTGGTGTAACTGGTGGATACGCGACGGGTATGCCACTCTGCTGCATGCATTTCGGAGCAATGGCGCCGGATAGAAGCACAGATCGTGGCAGCAGCGGAAAGGGCTGAGGTCATCGCAAGATGTACGCCACTGGAGAAGAAAGGATCAATGAACGCTGACGAGGACTACAGTCAGCTGAGGCAGGGAATAAGAAAGAAAAATTTACTTCCAGCGTCGCCTATAATTCTATAGCCAGGTCCTGCGTAAGAAGGAGCCGAGTAGCTAAAATCGCTGGCACTTTTGACACTCCCTTCTTCCAAAGTGCCAGAAGAGGTAATCAGCTTTACCACTCCAGGAGCGTAGGACAAGTTCGAAAGATAACGTGATACCACCGTAGAGCAGTTGGAATGTCCAGCGGCCCCTGAAGCAAACGACCAGGGGGTCTCTGGCTGATGTAGACCGGCTTTATACATCTTTTCATTCATTACCACTCCGACGGAGGTAGTACCATTATGTAGGGGTATGAACCAAGCCCACCCTGATTCATCTAGAGGGAAGAGCAATAAGTAATAGATTGCATACATGTCATGAATTTGAGCCCACCAGTAAGAGCCTCGAACCAGGGTGAACCATGTCGCGAAGACCCTACTCCGTATTCGCTTACATTGCGCCAGTATCCCCAAACGGCGACGTTCTTGAGGGACGCATTGAAATGCCTGTTTTTGAAGTACCTGGTAGACAAAATCCCTGCTCTGCCAGTTGCGTCAATCAAATGCGTAAATGTTGTTTTCCCAGACGTTGGTCCAGGCATGGAGACAAAATCTTTAGCATTGAAACTGGATGGGAAAAAGCCAGGGAACGAAGAATCAGTAGGGGAGGCAGGAGGGGAAAGTGGGCCGGGTGGTGGTGTATGCGTCCACGAGACGGAAATGGGCCTGTCTGGATCCGCAGACGAGAAAGAAATAGCTTCGACCTTTGTTCTTTCATAGACTGATGCCCCTGTTGACCGAGCATGATTCAAAAGCATTTGATCGAATTCCGAGCGAACCTTCGAGTTCATTCAGGTTAATCTTTGACGATGAGTGGTTATGGAAAGCTCTTACAACGTTCCAAGCATTATTATTGTGTCCTAAAGCAACAAAATCCGTGTCTACGTGTCTCTTGTCAACGCATGTGAGTATATAGAAAATATGCACTTACAGCCCTCTCGTTTGAATTGATTAAATTTGATAGCTGACCCTGGCTGGTGTAGTTATGAGTGTCTCTTTGTGAGACACCGGACTAGGAAGAACGTACCTTCTTAACAAAGCCGTGCTTGACCATTTTCTCTTCCGCTCCGATGAACCGAAGATAATGGCGAATAGATGGAATAAGACTTTCGCCGACATGATACCTTGTATAGCAGTAAATTTCATTATCTCAAGAGCGACGCACGTTGCGCATACCTTGGAAACTTGGATGCTTCGAGTAAAGTGACCTTGATTCCCTCCCTGGCCAGAGCTGCAGCTGCATATGAACCTGCAGGACCACCACCTATTATAAGGACATCGGCGTGCTAGATGGAGAGTCAGGGAAGAAGTCTAAGGAACAAGAGAAGAAGAATTCACGTCTGGGGGAATAGAAGAGGGAGGCGTAGGGGACATGAAGAGACGGAAGAGACGGGAGAAGGAAAAGAGGATGAAAAGAGGAGAATAGCGGATGACGACTTTATATTTGCGCCAAATGAGAAGGCTCATAAAGGAAGGCCAATTCCCCAAAGAGGAACCCCACGTGCCGATGAGAATCCATCCATTTCCCTTCATCGGCCGCGGACGTCGGTTACCACGAGCGAATGCAAATTCTAATAAGCGTAGAACACCGAAAGAGACAGTTCCTGTCAAGCCTCGAAGAGGTACCATGAGCTAAAGACAATTATCCTTCAGACTGCGGGAAGATCCAAGAGCATTACATGTACACCAAGGCCATGTGCACCCAGAAAGTATTCCGCGGATTATTTCTTCAGGACCGTTCATTTAAAGGACAGAGTGAGAATGGTTGGTTTTGCTCTAAGCAGAAGCAGCTTGCCCAGCCCATGGACACAAAACAGGGGATCGCGAATTTGCTTTCCAAGCTCCAGGGTGGCATAAGCAAAGTGACGGTGATGGTTAGAGGGAAAAAGCTTGTATTTACTCGTTATTCATAACGTGACCAAATCCACGTGCGCTCTGTGACGAACGCGCCTGTGACTGTGTCGTGCCAGCCGAACGAGACGAGCTTCGCTCTGCACGGGCGTCAATACTGGCTGAATGTCTTTAGCAATCTTTCCATTCCACCAACCTGATCGCCAATTCTACGAACCACGGCTCTGTCCATCTTAGTTCCTGTCGCTGACCTTGCATAACTCTCGAAACTCGACGTCGCCCCCACCTCCGTAACCAAACGGTCAATCAGATCCACGTACCTACGCCTTAAGCGCCAGTAAAACACGTTGCCAATCTACATGGACAACTGGAAAGATCTAAGAAAAGAAATTGAACGATACGACTACCACACAGATCCCGAGTACGCGAAAGCGGCCTCAATTGCACGTAAGTCTCTGAGCGCCAGCGAATTTATGGAATCATCTAACTCTACACGTCGCCAGAGCAGCACAATGACATTATTAAAACAGAAAAGAAGCTCTCCAATCGGCCACCGCCACTATTTGTGATCCTACACTCGCTGCGGAGCATCATGTTCCCTACTTTTCTCTTCGAGCTCACCTCAGAATTTTTGCATCAGCTCACATTGGTCGAGATCTACCGATTGAAGGCAACTGAAAAGGCTGAATTGGCCATCAAAATGAATGAACTTTTCGACGACGAGGCTCCTCTGACTGACGACACATTGCGCATTTTCAATGAGACCGTAAAGGAAGAGAAAGCTTATCGAAAGTTGTACTTGAAAGTTGTTATGAAATGTATCTATGTTGTAGGTCATTCTTTTAAACCTTTCCAGTTTGATTAATGACGAGATAAAACATTGCTTGTAGGACCTCCATCGATATTGGGTGTCTGCTTCTAACAGTGACTTTTGGGTTCGTTGGAACGAATATTTTTCTTTTCTCCGCGGTCCGGAGGAAGCAAAGCTATCCCACAATCTACATTTTACACTCTCAGGTACCGAGATTTCTGAGCTTCACGACACCGCAGTCAAGGTCAGCAACTTTATGGCCGGGTCCACCCACTGGGCCGAACAACACAGAGAATCGTGGGTGTTCTTCTTTTCCATGTGTAATCTCTTGTTCATACATTTTATGCCCTTCAGCCGGTCTATAGCAGAGACTTTCGACTCCCTCGAGTTCAACCAGAAATTTCCTTGTCCAGCTATACTCTATAAGCATCTAGAATATTACCTGGAAGTCGTTCAAAAGTCGGTTACGGCAGTTGAAGAAAGTGGCCGTGAATTGTTTGACTATAACGACGACAACTAGGGTAACTAGGTATGTAAAAAGGATACTAAAACTAATTGCGAATGTATGTATCTGATAGTCTATGCAAGTAAAGGGTCTTAATCCCATTGTATTTTCTGGGCGTATTCTCGTATATTCGAGACGAAGCTATCCTGAATTTCGTGCCCGGCGCCGGTAGCCACCTTCAGAATAATTTCATTTAGACCAGTTGAACCCAGGATATCAACATGGTCACTGGTATTGGCTCCTCCACGGGGAATCGTTGGATTAGGCCGATGAGGTAGCTTATGTAAATCAAGTTAGAACAAACACACATGTTAACGTTGAGGAAAGGGTACAGACCTCCACCGTGGTTATTGGAATTCCAGCAGGGTTCCACCTTTTCCTTTTCCAACCTTCCACACACATGGCTCCCAAACTTAACAGACTAACTGTACCGTCTCCTTCTCCCATCTTAACTCCATTTCGAATCTGATCACACGCGTAAAGAAAGTTATTTAGCATTCAGCATGGGATGCAGAGATCCGGGAATTCAAACCTTGGCTGTTTCGTTGGAGTATGCAGCATCTATCCAACTCAATCTCTCTAAAGGCATATCTAGTGGAGGTCGAGGATTCGTGCAATTTTCCCCAGCCGAGTCGAGACACTTTGCATTCTCCGCGTCTGGGAAACTCTCGCTTTGGCTGTACTGTCCGCGGGCATATCTGCGCAGAAAATAAGTAGGGGCTTTTCTTTAAGAAAATACTGCAATCACAAATAAGATCGCTAGATGTAGTGCGCTTGAGTCGCTTGTTGATGTAAAGTGCGTTGGGCACGCACCTCGGTTTCCTTTCCATGCCCATAAACACAGTAAATCTTCATCGATGGTGCGTATGGAAGACTGCATTACATGACTTCGGTGTGCATGATAAACACTACATGTAAGCCTACCTAACTTCTAGAGGATTGGACCATTTTCTATGATCCGCATTGTTCCTCTTGAGCTGCTTTTCGTCTCTCTCGATTCCGTTTGAGTAATTGGATTCGAGCATTTTCTGAACATGTGTTAGTTAAACGAAGACATGTTTCTCCAGGCGTACTATTACGGTTTACCTGGAAAGTGACCGGCGTATGCTCTAGGATCCAGTCCGAGGCATCCACAGATGTCATATTTTTCGAACTTTTATCGTCAGGCGCAGTTGCGTCCGGCCTGAATGAGATGAGATGCCCGTGCGAATGCGAATGGGTAGCGTCACAATCGTCGTCCGGAGCATGGGTATCATTTCCCCAGACGGCATTCCCGCCCTGGTGGCTCACTTAGCAGATGGGTTCTACAAAATAGATTGCAGCCACGCACTTTGATCCACATACTTGCACTTCCGGCCCAACTACGAAATAGAGTTTGGCGCTCTTTACGTGAGAAGAAACGCTCAAGGACTGATATGCCGCAGGTAAGATCCTTTACGGAATTATGACGGTGATTACAGAACGCACCGTAGGCGCCTGCTGGATTCATTTGCACAGTATCTTTCATTTCCCCAGAGAGGAAAGCAGCCATTGCTTTTGCCTAAACACGCATGATTACTTCTTATTTCCCTGAACGGCATAGATCTTGCAACGTACAACACCCTAGAAAGGACAATCAGTAAGAGAACTTCTTCGAAAAGAGGTACACGCACCAGGTGTGTGCCCGCAATGGAGATGTAGCTCTCAATGTGACGCTAGAAAACGATATTAGACAGTGCGGGCGTTCAAAGGTACCAGCTAACCTCGACCCAGTCTGAGCCACCGTTGCCATGATCTGGAGACTCGACCCATTTGAAGCTACTCGGGTAAGACGATGAAAGTGAATCGGGTGAAGAAAGCCTTACAAATACTAATGAATTCATTTTGAGTACCATGCTTTTGACCAAATGATCATACTGACCAGAAGAACCTATATGTATATTATTTAGTTGTTATGGATATGGTGCTTCCTATCCTATCCATCCCACTTACCGAGCAGCCCATTGAGTGTGCGGCGACGACAACTTTCTTCCTTTGCCTCTTCCTGAAAAGAACAGCATCATCTTTATGAGTCGCAGGTCGCGTATGTCGTGAGGTAGCACCTACCTAAGGCTTTCTATTGTGTATTTCAGCTTCGAAAAGTAGCCGTCGCGTTCCTCCAAGTTATAGAATGATAATCTCCAATCATAAGGGGCGAGGTAGAGGTTGTTGGTGTCGTAATTAACTACAGCCAGATTCTCAATGATTTTGGACCTATATCCATGATGAGCAAGTGGTAGAATGATACGATCTACAAGAGCTCACCAAACCCAGTATCCTTGTATCAAAGAGCTAGCGGCATCAAGACCTTCTGCTGCACGCACTTTGGAGTCTTCTGGATCCAGACCGGTGACAGGATCAAGCATCATAGCAGCGATCCATCTTTCCTTGTTGAAGGTAACTTGGGATAACATATTAAAGCCTCCCCAAACCTTCTCCCTAAAGAACGGTCTATACTCCGGTGCAGTAGACCATGATTCCAGAGCCTGTTGCGAAGCGCGTACCTATCAGAAGAAATGATGAAAGCGGAGAAAGAAACACATACAGTGGAGATAATCCCAGGTACCAAAACTACAGGGTATTCCGCACTCAGCCCACGATTCTTCATGTTTTCGCCCACTTGAAATTCTCTTCCGTCGTTGTTGAACTTCCAAACCTCTGGGATACTACTGCGGAAGCGCGTCCACTCGATTTCGACGCGCGATAAGTCAATTTCGGGCAATTGAGGTAGATTAATGTCGTAGGAGTTTGCAAGGGTGGTAACTTGAGCATGTAGCTCATGAATATCTTGCGGTTCAACGAAAGCGAAACCCAAAAGCAAGCCAACTAAACGGGAAGACGCGTTAATCAAGAGAAGACCTAACGACTGTGGCACTCACGAGAAATTCCGAAAGGGAATAGGAAGCGACCCGTCCTATAAAATGGCTATAAAACATTCACTGGGCTCTGCAGTATAGGTCGAAGAACGACAAACTCTTTGCGTTTTCTTTTTCAAAGCATCGACTTCGTGCCGTAACTGGTCCTTGGAATCAGATCTATGCGGGGTAACGGTAGTGGATTCATCGGCTTGGTTTGAGGTTTCTTGTTGGTCTTTGGAGGTCCTGTTTCTCTTTGAAAGAGCCATGATTTGGGACAAGAGGAAAAGCCGGCAGGCTGCCTGACGACTTGTGATTTATTGCAGGCGAGCTTAAAGTAGAGATGACGGAATGGACAAGCCGTCGATATTGATGTTTGGCTATGCTTGTCAAGGGCCTGACATTAATGGTGGTAGCAATGGCTGCGCGGTGACCGTCGTGCAGAGTACTACTTACGACTATCTTCCGTCCGGGCACAGATCCCCAACTGCCCAAGGTCACCATGAGTGACGACTTCCTACGCCTCGTTTCTCAAGCAAATCCCGCTGCGAGACAGCAATACCAACCTGCCAACAACGGTTATCCTCCTTCAGGAACGGCAGGCCCGTATTCCGATCGTTCTCCTCAACTTATAGACCCTTTTTTCGACGATGAAGACGACAATGTACCAGACTCAGCTTTTGGTCGGCCAGCACCAATGCAATCTCAGGAAAGCGGTCTACCTCTAACGCGTACTGCCGCGCCTCCAGCTGGTTTCAATGCGCCGAGCACTTCCAGTGGTCTTCCACAGGGTTGGAATTTCGATGACGATGACTTTCATTCATCGTCCAGTAGTCAGTTTCCAGGTCCACCGAAGCCTACTCGACAGAAGCCTTCTTCATCTGCATTGTCGCGACTCAGGGCGAAGCAATGGAAATGGCCATGGACGAAAGAGAAGGTTCTGACGGGAGAGAGGGTTGTAGCGCTCAACAACAGCGCTGCTAATGTCGAGTTCTGTTCAAATTTCGTATCGACAAGCAAATACAACCTTGCAACCTTTCTCCCGAAGTTTCTGTTCGGTCCGTACAGCATAAAATATTGGCTATATCTCATACCTGACATGTCAACGCAGAACAATTTTCGAAATACGCCAACTTATTCTTCCTATTCACCGCTCTCATTCAACAAATCCCTGGCGTGTCCCCTACACAACCATACACTACCATCGTTCCGCTTGCCGTGGTGCTGATGGCTTCAGCGTTCAAGGAGATTCAGGAGGACTTGGTATGTCATTCTGAATTCAGTCAAGTGTGTTTGCTAACTTGGGGATCTAGAAACGACACCAATCCGACAGCGAATTGAACGCCAGGAAAGCGAAAGTTCTTACTCCTGAATGTACCTTCGTCGAGAAGAAATGGCAGGACATACAAGTTGGGGACGTCGTCCGTCTCGACAACAATGATTTTATTCCTGCCGACATGTTGCTCATGACTTCGAGTGAACCTGAAGGCCTATGCTACATTGAAACCTCGAACCTTGATGGGTATGTTTTATTTTCCTGTGTCGTTGCATTTCTCATCACAATCGTAGCGAGACAAACCTGAAAATCAAGCAAGCCACCACACACACCGCACCCCTCACGAACCCTACCTTAATAAACTCCCTTCACGGCTCTTTACGATCTGAACAACCAAACAATTCATTGTATACATATGAGGGAACACTAGATCTCATTACCGACGGCGGAGTCCCTAAACAAGTGCCCCTTGGTCCGGATCAGGTCTTACTACGTGGTGCACAAATACGAAATACACCTTGGGTTTACGGACTGGTTGTATTTACTGGCCATGAAACGAAGTTGATGAGAAACGCAACGTGAGTTATTCCATGGTGTAAACTAGTTGGCTTACTGATCGTGTGGCCAGTGCTGCTCCAGTAAAAAGGACGGCTGTCGAAAGACAGGTCAACGGCCAAATCGTGTTTCTATTCATTCTTCTTCTCGCGTTGTCATTAGGTTCTACCATAGGCAGCAGCATCCGGACGTGGTTCTTTTCAAGTGCGCAATGGTATCTATTCGAGACATCTTCGTTGACTGGGCGAGGTGAGTGTTGATTGCGTGTCTAATGTTTCTCTTAATTAATGCCCTTTGTCGTTCGATAGCCAAGGGTTTCATCGAAGATATCTTGACCTTTATCATCTTGTACAACAATCTCATTCCAATTTCGCTCATCGTGACTATGGAAGTCGTGAAATACCAACAAGCTCAGCTCATTAACTCCGACCTGGACATGTACTACGCCAAGACCGACACACCTGCTTTATGCCGGACATCGTCGCTTGTGGAGGAGTTGGGCCAGATAGAATACGTGTTTAGCGACAAGACGGGCACCTTGACTTGTAATGAGATGGAGTTCCAGTGCTGTAGTATTGCCGGGACCGCATACGCAGACGTCGTCGACGAAAGCAAACGGGAAGGTGAAGACGGCAAAGGGGGCTGGAAAAGCTTTGCTGAATTACGGGACAAGATGAATTCTCAGATCAATCCCTTCGCTGACCACCCATCATCCTCTGATTTCTCAGGCGACCACGATAGGCGAATTATCAACGAATTCCTCACACTGTTGGCAGTTTGCCATACTGTAATTCCGGAGGTGCAAGATGGGAAGATGGTGTACCAGGCGTCTAGTCCAGACGAGGCAGCTTTGGTGGCTGGTGCTGAACAGTTAGGGTATCAATTCCATGTGAGTTCGTCCTTTTCTCTCTCAGTTCCTACCTCCTAATATGGGTCTAGACGCGGAAGCCAAAGTCGGTCTTCGTAAACATTGGTGGCCAGTCGTTAGAATTCGAGATTCTGAAAGTCTGTGAATTCAACTCGACGCGTAAACGCATGTCGACAGTGGTTAGATGTCCCGACGGTACGATCAAGTTGTACACGAAGGGTGCGGATACTGTCATTCTGGAACGTCTAAGCAAAAATCAGCCTTACACTGAGGCAACGTTATCGCATCTTGAGGTATGTTTCATGAATTTCTCTTCCTGCAATGTGATGTTCTTAAAGATTTACTCAGGATTATGCTACTGAGGGTTTGCGAACGCTATGTATAGCATACCGTGACATCCCCGAAGCTGAGTACCAACAATGGTCGGAGATATACAACACTGCTGCTGCAACCATCAACGGTCGAGGAGATGCTCTTGATGCGGCTGCCGAGTTGATTGAAAAGGATTTATTCCTGCTGGGAGCAACGGCTATCGAGGACAAGCTTCAAGATGGTGTCCCCGATACCATCCATACTCTCCAGATGGCAGGCATCAAGGTGAGCAACTATTGATGCGCGAATTCGTTGTTTTCTTATCAGACAAATCTAGGTGTGGGTGTTGACTGGAGACAGACAAGAAACAGCAATAAACATCGGAATGTCATGTCGACTGATATCAGAATCGATGAATCTGGTTAGTTTACTGGCTTTCAACCAGTTCTGCAACGAAATTAATATCTGCGCTAGGTGATCGTGAACGAGGAGAATGCCCAGGATACAAGAGATTTCCTCACCAAAAGATTATCTGCGATCAAAAGTCAACGAAGTACCGGAGAACAGGAAGATTTGGCCCTTATCATTGGCGAGTATTTTTCGCTAGCGCAACATTTTCACATTGATAACGCTCCTATAGATGGCAAAAGTCTCACATTTGCTCTCGAAAAAGAATTATCGAAAGTCTTCCTTGAGTTGGCTATTATGTGCAAGGCTGTTATCTGCTGTAAGTACGGATAAGATTAACGCAATCACGAGACCTCATTGCTTTTGCAGGTCGTGTGTCTCCGCTCCAAAAGGCGCTCGTAGTGAAATTGGTGAAAAAGAACCAGAAGTCTATTCTGCTTGCAATTGGGGATGGCGCCAACGACGTCAGCATGATTCAAGCCGCTCATGTTGGTGTGGGTATCTCTGGGGTTGAAGTGAGTACATGCTTTTGGACTTTGCGTTGCTGTTATTAACATGAATTTAGGGTTTGCAAGCAGCACGCTCAGCTGATGTTGCGATATCGCAATTCCGGTACCTGAAGAAACTTTTACTTGTACATGGAGCTTGGAGTTACCGCAGACTGTCTAAACTCATTCTCTGTAAGTCTGTCAAACCTCGTATGCGAGATAGTGACTCACGCATTGTCTTCTTCAGATTCTTTCTACAAGAACATCGTGTTGTACATGACGCAGTTTTGGGTAAGCACGGTTTAATCATACAGATACACCAGCTGCTCACGAACGATGCAGTATTCCTTCTTCAACAACTTTTCCGGACAAATTGCCTACGAATCATGGACTCTTACCCTGTACAACGTCGTGTTCACCGTTTTACCGCCTCTGGTCATTGGCATTTTCGATCAATTCGTGTCGGCTAGATTTTTGGATCGATATCCTCAACTCTATATTTTGGGCCAGAAAAACGAGTTCTTCACGAGAACCGCTTTCTGGTTATGGATCATCAATGCTTTGTACCACAGCTTGGTAAGTAGTAGGGCCGGTATCTTATTTCTCACATCTAATTTTCGCTTTCGCTTTCTGTACAGATGCTGTACGGTTTCTCCGTCATTCTTTTCTGGGGCGATCTGAAATTGGCTGATGGCCTGGATTCTGGCCATTGGTTCTGGGGAACTACGCTCTACTTGGCTGTCCTGCTTACTGTGCTCGGCAAGGCAGCGCTTATATCGGAGTAAGTAGCATCTTTTTTTCGTAGATACGTATGCTTACCATCCATCCTCCGCAGTCTTTGGACCAAGTATACTGTTGCAGGTACGCCGACTTTCGCATCATTCGGTTTACGTTTACCATATACTAATGACATGTACCAGCGATACCGGGATCGTTCATCTTCACGATGCTCTTCCTACCTTTGTATGCTGTTGTGGCGCCTGCTATCGGATTCTCAAAGGAGTACCAAGGCATTGTCCCTCGACTATGGACAAACAGCATATTCTATTTCGTACTCATCCTTATGCCGCTTTTCTGCTTGGTGCGGGATTTCGCATGGAAATAGTGAGTGTAGATGTGCTCTCTGAAACCGTGATTAACACTCTGCCGCAGCTACCGGAGAACGTATTCGCCGCTTTCTTACCATATTGTTCAAGAGTTGCAGAAATATAACATTCCGGACTATAGACCAAGACAGGAACAGTACGTGTATCCTGTTTTGTTTTGATAATTAACTGATCTTTTACGCGACATGCACAGGTTCCAAAAGGCGATCAAGAAAGTCCGGGCGACGCAAAGGATGAGACGTAATCGCGGGTTCGCGTTCAGTCAAACCGAAAACGCCGGGAAACAGGACCAAGCGAAGATCATACGAGCGTACGATACGTCGAAGACGAGTGCAAGACCGACTGGTTATTAGACTTTTGTTAGGGCGCAAGCAGGACATTGTATTTATATTGCATGCAGTTTATCTTATTCCCCGTAATGACCTGTACCTCACTCATGATTAATCGTTATCTCTGCCTGCATGGTATGCTTTGATTGAAGGGTAGCAAGCTTGACTCCTGTTTTCACACCGCATGAGTTTGAGATCAGAGGAACGGGTATCGGAGCCCTGAATGCTCGGTTCTCTGTGACAGATGCGCGTCATACTGCCCGAGGTAGACATATTATTCTCTCACAAGTTGTAGTGGTTACCAGAGTTGTTGGTAGGAAGAGGACTGACATGGTAAATATACAGGACATGGTCTATCACTGGAGAAGAGGGTCTAGTCCTTCGAAGAAGGGCTCTGGCGCCCTCTGGGCCGTTGTGGACAGCGATGAAGCGGGGGTGATCGCTGGGGGTCACAGCAAGCAGCGTCTTTTTTGTTCCCTTGGAAATTGAGTGAGGCGGTACTTTTGTGTCGGCCGGCAAGTTGCGCAGACGTCTGAGACCGTGCATAACAACAGGATCAGAGAGAGCTGTCTTCACATCCCTTGTCCCTTATATATACCAAAGGTCCATATCCTTTCTTTTCGCTTGTGCCACGTCCGAGACTGTGTCTCCGCCCCTTCTTTTCTTTCTCTTCTACTTTTCTCCTTTTAATTCTTTCGTTCTAACTCCCCTTGCATTGCACTGTAGAGCGTCCGGTACGCCAGTCATGTCTTTGAAAGCAGAACTCGAAACTTGGGCCGCAGCCCTCAAAGCTTATGATGAAGAGGACTTTGAGAAGTCACTCGAACTTTTCTCGGTGAGTCTCTCGACTGTATGCTGTTCGACTTTTCGACTAAGGTCTTGATGTAGAGAATCGCCGATTCGTCGAAAATTCTTACGAACATGGGTCTTATCTACGCGACCCTTGGAGAGCACGAAACAGCAGTTGAACGCTTCATTGAAGCAACCACTCTCGATCAGTATCTGGCAGTAGCGTGAGTATTCCAATCTATCTGCGTGTGCGCTTCCTAGACCTGATCGTTTCGATCCTCGATATTCAGATACTTCCAGTGCGGGGTCTCCAACTTCCTTCTCACACGATACGACCTAGCAACCAAAGACTTTGAGGAAGCGTTGTTGTACTTGAGAGGGAATCAAGCTATGTACGTCGTGGATTTGCGCCTCCCTTGATTCCCCGTTGACTCTTGATTTTTACTAGCAATTATGAACAATTAGGGCTCAAATTCCGCTTATTTTCCGCAGAAGTCTTGTTCAATAAGGGACTTTCCCAAATCTACATGGGCCGTATACAAGAAGGTCTAGCAGACATGGAAGAGGCCAGGAAAGATAAGGCTACCGACGAGCACAATGTAATCGATGATGCGATTCAAGACCGTGGCGAAGGTTACACCGTGTTCAGCATTGTAAGTCTTATAGCACTGAAATGTTTCTTCTCTGACACTCTTTGTGTGCAGCCCGTTGGCGTCCTTTACCGCCCTTCAGAGAAGAAACTCAAGAACTCTACCCAGAGGGATTACATGGGCAAAGCAGTAGGTGCATCTCGTACTTCCGAAGATCGGTCGAATTAAAAGTGCTCTCTTAGAAATTGGTCGCTTCCACTGATACGAGCGATGTTATCACCACCTTCTCTGGCTCAGCTCGCCTGAAGGCCGGCATATCTCCAGCAGGGCTATTCCTTGACCGCCCAGACTTGTTAGAATCCCCCGCTGCTGGTAGCAATCTTTTGCGCAGCGCTACGGTTCCTCCGGTGATGCCGGCTGCAAGTGAGTGGTAACCTCTCATTCTGCTCTTGGATACTGACCAGTGATATTCAGAACTCTCTGAAGGTCCGAGGTCCGCAGGTGTTGAACGTTCAAAGACAACTATAAACGTTATGCCGGCCAACCGGGATGGCAACAGACCTGTTTCTCCCAAGGATGGCGGTGCCAGCGCCATATCGAGAAGTAACACCCAGATAACTCCAGGACGCCCATCGCCCAATGCATCTATAGGCGGTCCCGTCCGTGGCTTGAGCGTTCGTCGTCCGGGTGGTTCTCCTAACAACCCTACTCCACAGTCTGCTCCTGTAAAAGGTATTATTGGCCTCCTGTTATTATTATCTTCATGTCGCTAACTATTGTACACAGGCCCTCGAGTCACAGAGTTTTATGACGAATATATCGATTCTTACGGGGATGATAATGCTTCTCCTCCTGTCCCAACATTGCAACCCGCGCCAGATAGAGTAGGGGCTTGGGCACGCTCGAACGCTAACCCCAATTATCCCCCTCTTAACCGCAGCCAGTCTCGGAGTGCTCCAAACAGTCAATATGCACCGAGCTCTTACGGCGGTACTGGTTCCATCAGGAGGAAGCCAACAAGACGTAATACTCGAGCGACTAGTCGTATCCAAAGCACGTATGAAGAGGAGGAAGAAGGTTATGTCAGCGGGGAGTATGATGATGGACCGTTCGAATTAACTCTCATCAGAGTTAAGGTAAGATGACATTCAGTTTTTCCGTGCATTCGTCGTGCTGACGACTTTTACTTTGCAGCTCCATTATCAAGATGACATCCGTGGCATGACTTTGACTCCCGATGTACCTTTCGCTGAGTTCATGGACAAAGTCACCGCAAAGTTCGACAAGAACGTCAATGGACTTGGTCTCAAATTCAAGGACGAAGACGGGGGTAAAATCACCCTTCGCGACGAATCCGACTATGAACTTGCCATTGAAACCGCCCGCGAAAACTCGAAGGGCAAATCGGAGGGCAAGTTAGAGATCTGGTGCATGGATATCTAACAAGCTTTCGATGTTTCTTCAAATATTCATGACGCGATTTTCGCCCTCACGATCTACTCTATCTATTGCAAGGGTTTCCTGGCTTGCCCCTCCAAATTATACGGTTGCTAGCGGATTGTTTTGTCCTTTTGTACACTCTCGTTGGATGGCACTTATACCTGTATTTATGTATCAATAACTTTAATATTATGGACGGATTGCACAAGTGAAAGTGTTCTAGAAGTCCTTGCGTCTGTACTATAATTAGTTCCCAATGCTTACTAAGCGACTTTTTTCGAATTGAAGTGACCTCGCCGATAAACTACTTCAATTTCAGACTCCTTCCCAGTCACTTGTACGCTTACATAACATTGTTCCGAAGTTTCTGCGAAACTTAACAACTTGTTAACGCGTACAAGCGACTGGCAACATACTTTGTTTGGGTGTATTTGGTCATGCCTTCCCTCGATGCTTTCCCTCTACTTTGCGTCGTATTTCTCCTCACCACAAGGATTCTACACCTGAAGGTATAAATTGAGAGTGTTTATATGACTACCAGAAGCCCTTAGAAACAAGCGGGATTTTTTTCTGCAATGCTTTTGTGAGATAAATGCTTCTAATGTGTAATATATGCATGTCATGTACGTGGTTATGGCTTTCAAGAGGTCAGTTTGGCGTAATAATTTTTAAAAAAAATGCGGAGAGGGTGTATATTGCCTTCCAGAGATACCCAAAAAGATTTTTAAAGCTTGTAGAAGTAGAGTTGTATTCCTATGGGTCCAGCTTGCTCGAGCACGACCACTCAAAATGGGTGACCAAATACACCCAAACAAAGTATGTTGCCAGTCGCTTGTACGCGTTAACAAGTTGTTAAGTTTCGCAGAAACTTCGGAACAATGTTATGTCAGCGTACAAGTGACTGGGAAGGAGTCTGCTTCAATTTCCGTCTACTGCCAAAGTTCTTTTGGCACATTTGTCTCTCCCTTTCTCTCCCTTTCTCTCCCTTTTTCCTCTCTGCTTTACAAATGGGCCTGTCGGGCAGAAAAGTAAAGCAGCGCATCCCTCAGGACCCTCGTAATCTGACATGGGCTGATGGTATGTTTGCCTGATGGCAATCCAAGGCTTTCATTACACTCTGGGACTTAATATATCGTGGCTTTTCTGTAGATGCTGCACGTTTCGGGTCAAACTATCTGTCAAAGTTTGGCTGGGATGCGTCAAAAGGCCTTGGAGCAGGAGGAGACGGACGGACAACGCACATCAAGGTCTCGCACAAGCTCGACATGTTGGGCATCGGTGCTGGACACCAGAAAGATCCCAATGGCATTGCATGGAAGCAGAACAGGGACTTTGAGAACCTTCTTAGACGGTTGAACGAGAATCTGTCTACGGAGCAGACGAATGGTTCGGAAACTAAGGCTGAGGAAGATGGCGAGAAAGACGAAGAGAAAGCCGTAGAAGTTGCGGATGAGCCCGAGACAGAGATGAAAAAGAAACGAAAACACAAAGACGACGGAGAAGATGAGAAAGAGGAGAAGAAGAAAAGGAAGAGAGAGAAGAAAGCCAAGGCGTCTGACGAAATGGATGTCGAGCAGACTGAGACGGTGGTGTCAGTGAAGGTTGATGCCGTCGTTGAACAGACGGTCGCTACACCTGAGGTCAAAAGACCCGTTGTCCCTCGCCATAGAGCGTATGTCTTCTCGTTCTTCTTGATTCTCAATAACTCTCTCAACGCAATTTAGGCATCGTGCTCGTACAATCGCGGCCAAAAATATCTCTTCCAAATCTGCCGTCCATATCTCTGAAATTCTGGGTGTTGCTCCCACTGACTCTGTTACTGCTTCATCGAGCCTGCATGATCCTCATCAAGGAAAGCTTACTTCCCTCACCGACGACAACACCGATGGACTTGAAGTGGAAAAGATAACCACCTCGACGAAGAGTGTTGCCGATTATTTCAAGGAGAAACTACTAGCTCGTACGGGCATCAAACAAGAGGACTCTTCTACGCCTTCTTCGTCCAACAGCAGCGCAGAAGACGATGCCGACGGTTACGACAGACCCCGAATGGGTTTGGGTGCCTCGCGCATGAGGACGGAGATCCATGCAGAAGTCAAAATCGAAGAAGCGACTCAGAGAATGGGACTCTCCAAGTTTTCTTCTCTCATGTCATCATCATTCCTTGCCTCCACCTCCATCATTCCACCTACGTTCGTTAAGACAGAAGAAGCGGAAGAAGGGATAGCGCATCTCTCCGAAGCCGAGTCGGAACCGGTTAAGAAGGAGAAGAAAGACAAAAAGGACAAGAAGAAAAAGAAGAAAGAAGAAGTAAAAGAGGAGGAAGCGGAAGCGGAAGTTCCTGGCGAGGTAGAGAAAAAGGATAAAAAGAAAAAGAAAGATAAGAAAGGGAAAAACAAGGCGTCTGAAAGTGATTTAGATGAGAAGTCCGAGAAAAAGGAGAAAAGTAAAAAGGATAAATCCTCCAAGGGGGAGACTCCCGCAAACTCCAGCCCTGAAGACGCGAACGAAGCTGACGCCGCTCCCTCTTCATCCAAAAACGAAAAACGAAAACGAAAGTCAGAGTCTGACCAGACCTTGGAATTGGATAGTAAAAAGGCTCGGAAGGAGAAGAAGAAACACCGAACTCCTACCGAAGCTGAAGATTGATAGACAGGCTGTGTTACACTGTATGTAGGTTAGCAATTTCATGGATACCCATTGCCTTCCCATTGACTCTTTGAAAAGTAAGATTTATTGTGGTACAAATTATAAGAGGAAGACTACTGTATTCACGAATATTGCTACAGGTACTAGGCTATTACGCAACTACTAATCCGTTGGACTTGATGGGCGATTCCGTTTGTTCATCTTCCGCTGTGCAATAGCATCTCAAAACGTCGACAACTTCGGGGATAACGTCCTTGTGAACATTTTTACCCCATAAGATATCGAGGTGCTCGTATGTGTGCAGAGGTTTTGCGACAGTGTGATCAGGTAACTGCGCGAGCATAGTATCGATGTGCACTAAGCTGTCGTGGTCGCCATATAACAGAACAATAGGGGTGACGATGTTACGTGTCGGAAACCGTGCTGGCCTGTACGAACTGACAGTGGTACGTGTAACGGGCGACATGACATCGTCATCATACATCTGGAATGCCGCGTTGCGCATGATCTGGAACCAATGTACGACAGACTTGACGGATGCGAACGAGTATAGATGGGCGTATGCGGCAATTTTCTGGTCCGTGGAGATGTTGACGCTGTTCCAGTTGAAAAGCCAGCTGAGAGATCGGTCAATCACAGAGGCGAATATTGGAGGGTATAGGATGGATTGCCACATTGTTGCGGATGATAAAATGGATTTTCGGCCAAAGAAAAGGAATAACAGGGTAGGGCTGAAAAAACCAAGAGTCAGGTAATGATCGATATAGACAACTCGGTGTTTACTTACGATGCTTTCATCAAACCATCCACAATTGGAGCAGAAAGACCCGGAGGACTCATTGCTGGAGCTAGCGCTATAAATACATTGATCTTCTCGTTGAGTGCGGGGTGGATACTGAGGGCAGCAAAAGCCTGAGCAGTGCCTTGGCTAAATCCAATGTAGCTCAGTTTCTTCGCTTTGGTGACTTCGAGGATGTGGTTTATGGAGTCCGGAATGTCATGCCAGGCAAAATCATCAATGCTACAATTCAAAGTCAATAATTCTGTGGCTCTATGCTTTATAAACTTGGCGTACCTGTAATCCCAGAATTTACTTGAGTTAGGACCGTGATGTATGGATTTCTTGGAGTATTTATTTCCTCTACACGTTCGTGAGTTGGGAATCAGAAGATAAAAAGAATTTCTACACACCTGTTATTTCCCAACCAGACGTCGTAGCCTAGCTCCGCTAGGACAAAAGGTAACGCGCGCTCAGCGTCCGTCAAGCAAACCCAGACTTCGCTGTTCATGAGAAGACCGTGATGAAGATATACGACAGGCCTTCCGGTGCTACTGCCCGGATTCGATTTCTTCTGGCCCATCTTTGAAGGAAGGCGGTGTAAACCCAAGAGGTAGCCATCCTTGGTCAGGACGACATGTTCCTCGTGTGTATATCCATAAAGGTTGCAAAGCTCGCCAAAGTCCCTGGCGTTCAAAACTTTGTCCGCCGCCTTCTTCTCCTCCGAGCGATGTTTAGGTCTTGCGGCAGATATACGGTGGAATAATACCCTTGAGCGCCTATAGAACCAGTCGATTACGGGCTTTGGGAGAAAGAGAATTATGAAATGGAGGAAAGATTCAAGAGCTAAGAAGGAAAATCCAAAGATGAGGGCAACATAATCTCGAAAAGACAGACGACCGAGCAATGGGACGCGGGGCATGGTGAGGGTATATGATGAACAGACGAGAGCCAGCCTGAAGCAGCTGATTGTAGAAATTAAGGAGGGTTAGGGTTACGTGACATCATTAATCTCGCTCTCTCTTCAGTCTTCCCACCATGCCACGCTATTCCCACCGTCGCGGCCTAAAAGCGGTTTGCTTTCTCTCTCTTGTCCTTTGCATTCACTTTCTAACTCACTCTCCGGAGAACTTGAGACAAGTTGTTGATGGCGTTGTCGACGGTTTAGTCAAAGAGGCTCTGCTGTCAACCTTTTCAAAGAATGATTTGAAAATATCTGGAAAACGACAATTTTTGCGTCTTGTTCAAGGCCACTCTGGACTAGCCGCCGCAGAGAGCATTCCTCGATTGTGCAGATCACTGCAGGGAAAGAAAGTCCTCTTCGTCGGTCCTGATACGACATACCACCTGCATTCTGTTTGGCTCGAACTTCTGGAAGCTATGGAGGGACGCTCTCATACATGCTTTGGTCGAGCCTACTGTACTTTCCATCACATCTGCCAACAGCCCACATCGGAAAATGAAGAGTTGAATATTAGTTCTTCAGAAATCAGGAAGAAGAAAATGCCCGGCCGGCGTACCCTAGTGGACACCAACTCGTCTCTCCTGCTCTATTCTGCGTCTACGTCCCTTTTCGCATCCCCCAACAAATGGAACCCAAAGTACACGCATGTGGATGTAAATCCTCAAGTGGGCGTTCGCGAGTCGAATTCTTACTGGCTAAGACATACTCCAAAGGTGGACGTAATGGTGATTAGCAAGGCACCTATCTCAGCACCTTCATGGACATACGATTCGAGCTCTGCTGGCAACTGGACGTACACTCGCAGGCTGTGCAAGGATTATAGCTATATCGGCTCGAAGTGCGACCTTGACCTGGAATATCGCATCGTCAACGCTGCTTTTCACGCCACTGTCGGCCAGTTCCTACCGCGGCTTTTGACGACGCTTGTTTACCTGTCCAGGAACTCGGCGTCAGATAAGCCTACATTAATATGGCACGGAAGTTGGTATATTCCACCGGTTTGTGCGAGAAACGCTATGCCCAAAAGCGCTACTTTGGTCCCCGATAAGTGGTCTGATCATAATGGCAGAGAATCTGTAGATCCCTGGACACTGTATTACAACGCGCAAGGTTTGGTTGGGCTTGAATTTCATACCGTTAATTTCTAACTGATGATTGCACTAGTTTATATCCATCATGGTATCCTGACAAGGGTCCTTCCATACTTTAACACTACTTACATCCCTCTGGCCTACCCATCCGTTCGGTCTGGCAAGAAGGAAATACGACAGGCTCCTCCAAACATTCAGTTCTCCCCTTCCGGCAAAAGAAAGGATTGTATCCGCAATGTCGATTTCAGTACGGGTTCGGTTCCCAGTGTATTCCTTGACAAATTATTGACTGCAATGGCGAGAGTGACGGAGGACGAATACCTTTCAATGTAATTAAGGCCTACTTTCTCCTTTTTGTATTCTGTTTTGGAGTCGCTACATTTGTACCATTAAGAGGCAACTCTTTTGCGAAATTCCCCTTGTATAAAGCCTCTTTAGCAACGGTTGATATTAGTTTCCATCTGTCTGACCCAAGCTTCACACCCCCATACCACCTTGAAACAACGACAACGACATTCGTACACTGTAGGGCTTCTAGCAGCCGACTAAGGCGCTCTCCACTCCCTTTCTCTCCCCCGTCATGTTGTCCAACCATTTTAACAGACGGTGTGGGGAGATCGGGGACAATTCGGTAGGCATACATGCAGTGTGTGGCCTTTTTGAGCGCGGGAAGGGAAGTAAGGTGAGATATGAAGCCCGCCAGCTCCGTAGGTGTCCGTAGTGTAGACACATGTGCTAGGAATACTGATTTTTTCTCTCTGACTCGCTCGGAAGCATAGATAGGATGTTGCCATTGATCCTCCGAGCCTGAACGCGAGAAGAATGCTCTCGATCAACGCCATTGCTCCTTTGACCCGAACTTCAACAACAACTATGAACGCACCCTTGGCCTGAAAATCCTTGCTCTCTCGCATCCGTGCAAAGGACATCGTAATGCTCCGTTTGCCATACCGGGTGATATCGCCACATCCCCCCTTTCCTTTACTCGAAGGTCTCACCCGCTTCAACGAGACTGATAAAGTCCGAGCCGTCCACGAGTGAATCATCAGCTCTAGCAAGCCAGCAGATGAACAAAGTCTCGGATAGCGCAGGAATATCACAGTAACAGCGAATAGCGAATCGCCATATGTCCGTTTGATCACTGCAGCACGTCGACGCGGAAAGAAAGGGCTAAGAAAAGACACGGCCGCTTGTTGCACATTTGTTGTTTGCGCCTGGAATAGGATGGTGCACGTTGGTCCGAAGCTTGACTAAACTCATGCACCTTGATCATATGCCTTTATCTTCCGTTTGAATGCTACAGCGGTCCACACTGCTCGCATTGGTCTATACATTCAGATTACGGGAGCGTCCACGTACCTCCCTTTGGATACACCATGTCTGCAGAGATATATGACTCGGATGAGAGTCAGTGTCTCGACTACCCGCCCTCCTTGGTCTATCACTGTACCAATCAACTGAAACTCCCTATTCTTCCATAAACTATGCGTAAGTTCCTCCTTGCTCGTATTACTTTGCCTGGGTGATTGACGAGGCGTTGAATTAGGTCTGATTATTCGAGAAGATTCCCCTGCAGTCGGCGACTACATCGCAAACTACATCTGTAAAAGGTTTCCTAGTTTCCTGTCTGTCCGTTTCAAGCCATAGCTCATATCTATGTTTATAGGATCAATGAGTTCGGTCCTACTCCAGAAAGGCCGTTCGTGCTGGGTCTGCCAACAGGTTCCTCCCCGATACCGACGTATAAGGCTTTGATAGCCCTTGTCAAGGCAAAGAAGCTTTCGTCAGTGTATTCCATTATCCCAGTCAAGTTATGGGTGTCTTACTCTTGCTTCCAGCTTTAAGAATGTCGTTACTTTCAACATGGATGAATACGTGGGTCTGCCCCGCGACCACCCCGAATCATATCACACCTTCATGTTCCGCGAGTTCTTCTCTCATAGTAAGCCTCTTCCTCGTGAATTTAATCCATTAACTAAATGGTCCCGTTTATCCTAGTCGATATACCTCCCTCTCAAGTCAACATCCTTGACGGAAATGCGGAAGATTTAATTGCTGAATGCAATGCATATGAGAAACGTATCAAAGAGTTTGGCGGAATTGAACTGTTTCTGGGCGGAATCGGCGAAGACGGCCACATTGCATTCAATGTATGTGCCTCGAATCTGCAGCCCGCCTCTTGTTGCTAACTTGTTTCCTCGCAGGAACCTGGTTAGGATACTTTCAATCACACAATCGCGATCTTTGCTGAAACTAGGGCGGCGTTGTTATAGGCTCATCGTTGGCCTCTAGGACAAGAATCAAGACGTTGGCATACGATACCATCCTAGCAAACGCGCGATTCTTCAACAATGATATAGCGGCGGTGCCTCGGATGGCTTTAACTGTGGGTGTAGCCACTGTACTTGATTCGAGGGAAGTAGTCGTTGTCGTGACTGGTCAGAGGAAAGCGTTGGCACTGAGCAAGGCCATTGGTACGTGCACTTGCTTTTATTCTTCAAGTTTTACTGACATTGACGGTAGAGGAGGGAGTGAACCATCTTGTAAGCCGCAATCAATCTTTTGGATTCAATGACCCATGATTTACTCTTCCTTCAGTGGACATTGTCGGCTCTTCAGCTGCACCCCTGGGCACTCATCGTCGTGGACGAAGACGCAACAGCTGGCGAGTATTACTTCTAGCTAAACCCTCGTATTTTTGGGCTTACATCTTGTTAAAGAGTTGCATGTGAAAACAGTCAAATACTTCAAGTCCATCGAACGCGTGCAAGATGAGGTTGAGAGGACTCAGGCCGAGCTCAAGGCGAAGGGCAAAATTGCCCAGACCCAAGTCGGAAGCCTGGAGTAGGTGGACAACACATCGCGAAGAGATCTGTTCTTATTTATTTTGAACTCAAAAAGGCACGCGAGGACGGCCGCTACGAGTTACTGAATTCATGACTATCCATGAAGGATTGGTCTACACGATACACGCAGGGGTACTCATTCTGATATTTAAACAGCGAAATATGTAATAACCTTAGGGCCACAAGACGTAAACCTTGTTTAGACTTTTGGGTGGGATGACAGACTGTCTCTCGCTGGCGCAGGATAACGTCTTAAAAGGGTCAATTTGACGTACGACCACTTACAGTCAACGGCTGCAATTCCTCCACACATAAAATGCGATTCAGAAAAACCAGCCATGGTCCGCAAAGTAATGATTCCTGTCGCTTCGAAATGCGCTAACTTTAATGCCTCGTCCGATTGTCGCGTTGTAACCACATCGCAAAGCGCTAAACAGGTTACAGACTACTAAGGTGCTATAGTGTAGTGGTTATCACTTGGGATTTTGACTTTAAAAGGTGAAATTCTTCCCAAGACCCAGGTTCGATCCCTGGTAGCACCTCAACGGAATGAGAACAGGACAATTTTGCAACTATCTAATGGTGATATAAGGTTGGGGGAAAGATTCAGTGAAGGGCCCAGGTTACGCCTTGGATCACACGTTTTGCCTTTTGCCTAATGAAAACACATGCAGGGAGAATCTTAATAGCAGGAACTGGGGACCATGTCTCGATATTCTGTGTATGTAGGAGGCTGGAGCCTCCCCGAGCAAGTTCATTATGTTTGTCTAGGCACTGAGGCTGTCAGGTCCTAAGAATAGACCGTTTCTTGAGCGCTTCGCCTGATTAAGAAGGGTGTTTTCATGTTACGTTTATATGCTCCGTGAAACAAGGTGCTATAGTGTAGTGGTTATCACTCGGGATTTTGACTTCGGATGATCAGCCCGTAGGGAAGTATTCCCGAAACCCAGGTTCGAACCCTGGTAGCACCTCTTCTTTTTACATTTTCTCAGCATATTCTCCTGCCTGAGCAATGATAGAAAGTGCTGTTTCACTTGCAGAGTATGGTGTATTTTTTTTTGTGGTCAAAATTGATGTTTCTAAGGCAGAATGATGGCAGGATGCAAGGTTAAACCCATTAATCAAGCCCAATCAAGGAGACAAGATGTATGTACATTTCTCTTCTTTTTTTAATTTTATCAAGAGTCCAAAGGAGCCCAAAGGTACCAGGTGCCTGAGGCTTAATTTGACTCAACACAACATCGCAAGATAATAAATGTACATTGTCACGTTCGTTAGTTGAAAAGGGATAACATTAACAATATTTAACAGTGCGAGCAGTCCTTGATAAGAAAACATGACATGCAAAAAGAAAGCTATTTACATCAAACAACCGCTCAGCAACGACTGCATCTCCTCGGCCAACTTGTTGTGGTCGACTTCTCCTGATTGATTACCGTTCTGATTCCAGTCAAAAAAGTTCCCTGCGTTCTGATCATGGGGAGGCACTGTATTTCCATCTACCATTGGTTTGAACGTGGCCCAAAATTCCGTGAAATCGATGTTCTCCAGCCCATTCTCTAAAAGTGCTTGCATTTCCGGATCAACGTTGATATCTCCCATCGAGGGAAAAGCATCTGGTTGGTCGTTAAGGTTCGTAAACTGTTCAAAAAGGTCTGAAGAGCAGACGTGGCCCGAGTTCGAGAAATCCGTATGACCATCAAGGAAAACAGAAAAGTCAATGTCCCGCTCTTGACTTGCTTCCATTTGACTAGGCGGCGAAGTAACGTCGTTGTTCATATCCGTATCCGTCTCGCTGTCAGAGGTGGCTATAGGAATTTCGTTCATTTCATCGTCGCTTAGGTCTTCTTCTGGATGAAGCATGGGACTAGATGGCGCTGGAGGCGACGAAGGAGGGAGACCCGCCCAGTGCTGCTTAACTGGAAGGATTTCGGTATCATCTCCTACAATAGTTTCCGCATCTCTAGAAGGCATGGAAGTCGTTTCGTCAATGTCGGCATCGCTACTAGCGATTGGCAGTGAGCTTGTCGGACAAGGGAATTCCTCCATGGCGTTGTCAAGCTCGAGATCGAGAGACTTGCTCGACGTCGCTTCTTCGGCGCCCTTGTTATCAGAAGATGTAGGAGTGGATGACGTGCCAGTGTTCCACCGAGGTGCAGAAAACGGTTTGCCGGTCAGCATAGACCGTATGGGCGATACTTTGCATTTCTTCCGATTCCCAAGAGGCGACGTTAACACGGACTGTGATAAAGGCGTACGGAAATGGCTGGAATGCGCGCTTCCAAACAAGCTGCCACTTCCCATTATCGGCGTAAATAACGAGTCATTTTCTCCCCCGGGAGTAGGCTGCGAGATACGTCTATCTCGGGTAGGAGTCTTTGGTGTCTTTGGCACAGTTATTGGCTGAGGAGAAGGTGAGCTAGGTCTCGAAGACAGGAAGGGAAAACTGATATCCGCTGCGGCAACCATCGGACGGTCACTTTGAGCAGTAATAGGCGCCCTTGTGGTATCTGTTCTTGCAGGGGGAGGTGGAGGCGCAAGTGGTTTCACCTTCCCTGCGTCCAATGTCCTGTTCTTCAATCTGGCCTGGACGGCTGGCTGCTTCTTCCTCGCTGCGTTCCGCTCTTGTTTCTTCCGCGCCTCTGCCTCCTCCAAAGCTCTCTGTGCCTCTTCAGACAGTCTGGGTTGGGTGGATGTATTCGTCTTCGCCCAATCGGGAAGCACAAACTTCTTGCGGTTTTCGTTCTTAGGCCCTCGAACGGGAGAAGATGCAGAGACCCTTGCTGTGCGTGGAGACGGTGGCTTCTTCTCTGGTGTGGGCAATCGTGATAGGGACAATGTCTTCGCAAGGGGCGGTTGTTCTGCTGATTGCCCCTCAAACTCAGGTCGCGGTCGAGCAGGCGATGTCATGGACTCCAATGGCATTCTGTAATAATTAGACGGTTGTTCTATCCTTGGCTGGTTTATAAGTCTAGGATAATGTCGAAGAGAGTCGTTAACTGGCGTTTTCACCGGCTTGCTTGAGCTCGCATGTCGATGTCCGTCTCGTCTCTCACCGCGTTCACGTTCTTTGCCCTTGCCTTTCTTCTTGCCATTTTCTCGCTCATCCATAAAGTCGCTGAGGGTACGCTTGCGCACAACTCTCTCGCCGCTCGAGCTAGATGCAACATCTTTTACGATGTTAGCGGATATGTTCTCGTTCGAACGAGTACTTGGACCAAGGCTCTGGACTGGACGTTCTTGTGAGAATGGTTGGCTTGATGGACCAGCTACAGGTGGCGCATCGATCGCTCTAATGGCTGTCAAGTCCTTTTCCAGCTTCTTGGGCTGGGGCACAGGATTGACATTCTCTTTATCCAGAACGACGACACTGCTGTCATGCGAGCTAGGAAGAGGTTCTTGTTTGACTGGTGCAGAAGGAGCAGGGGCCGCCGGAGTGGAGGGTGTGGGCGCAAGATTGCCATTGGCATTGCAAACGGTCAACAGCTGTTTCAAAGCAGATACAAGGGTTGGGTTGGGTGCATTTCCATCAGGTTGTGGTTGACTATTGAATGAATCAATAGTGCTCAATGCCTTCAGAAGTGCAGCGTTCTCGGGCGTTGGCTCCGCCGAAGAATTGGAAAGAAAGGTGATGAGGTCGAGGAGATTCAGCTCTGGTTGAGGTTCAACTTTAACTACCGGGGCTGGGGGAGGCGGGGGATCAGTTTGTGCTATTCGCCTGATGAGTGGATCTGTGGTGAAGGGGGTTGTAGTGGGGTGCTGAGAGCTTCGTTTCTTTCCATTTACATTCGAAGGACTAGTCTTTTTCGTCTTGGATGAAGACGTAGATGTGGAAGGGGTTGAAGCGTTGGCATCACTATCGGAACCGTCTATGACTATGACCTCCCTCGGGGTACAGTTTGAACCAGACCCAGATGCTACAGCATTGACTTGCGTGCCGCCAGATATCTTGGGTCTACCTTTCTTCTTCAGTGGTCCAATATATGTATCAGCAATCATGAGTTCGTCTGACTCGGTAACGGGCACAGTCGACTGTCGGACAGGCTTTGGAGGTTTGACTTTAGGCTTATTCCGTAATTGAATAGCGGCCAATGTTTCTCTAGTCAAGTCAGTCGTCGATGATTGTGTTTGCATATAACTGAAGGAGTAAGATTGCGATGACTGAGATGTGAAGAAGGAGCCCTTGGTAAAGGTTAGGATGCAACGGTAACGATTCTTGCAAGCAGATAATTTACCTGACTCGACCCAGGTTGAGATTGCGATAGCTTGGAACTCCCTTGGCTATTCGATGGAGTCTCGACGGAGCTTTCTCTCGATTTATCATTCCGACTAGACGCTGGTTGACTAGTCCATGTAGGTTTCTTCATCGCCATTGTCTTTCCGAACAGTTTAGTTGACATCGAGAAAACAGTTTCGCAATCCACGTACTTCTCGTAGAGCAAATATAACTTCCAAGGCCTCCTGGCCATTAACTTGCTGCACTAGCGTCCCAGCTACCGTAACGCCTTCACAGTCTTCAGCAGTCAAAGCCCATGACATAAGCCCCAGCCCCACAGCCACCCCTCGAGGTTGTTCAACAGAGGAACCATTGCCGTTCAAAGAGGTTGAACCTCCATTCGAGTTTGATATTTGTACAGGTGCAGGTGCTGAGTTTGATTCCAAAGGATCAAGAACATATAGAGACCAATCTCGGGAGTTGTCGTGTGTTAGTTCTGGGCTCGATCTGCAAATGGTGTCGAGGCAGGTCTTCAACAGAACGGTCGCGTAGAGAGGTTGGGGTTCTAATGGGACAGAGCTTGGCCCTGCGCGTTGTACAGGTGGCACTAGGGTGACTGGAACATATGTGAGAGACCGGGCGAGGATATATTGAGGGGAACTGTTGATTGTGTAGTACACGCGCAGAGAAATCTTCTTCTCAACCATGATAAAAGAAAAGGCGAGGAGGAGAGAAGAGGGAGAGGAGAAGGAGTAAGGACGTGTCGACGCCGTCCTGGAAGGTGGTGGACGACCTAGCAGGGAGTAAGTGCAAAGGCGCGTGGTTGATTTTCGGGCAAACGTTGTTGTCATCCCAAACAATCCATTCCCTCTTTGATGACTAAGCTTCGCGCTACGCGTCTGGTCACACCGTTACCACTCGCGTTTTTGGTCACAGATTAATTAAAGAACGTGATATTTACGACGACAACTATGAGATGGGTAGTTCTACGAATATAGACGCCCTTCTCTCCGTAGCATTTGGTATCCTGATCAGAGTATGCGGAAGCACAGGCGGTTTGCGCTCCGCACCTTTCTTTTGCGCTTCTTGCAGTGGGAGTGACTCGGCACTGCTAGAAACGCTACCATATGGAGATTCTTTTGGAATGGATATGGTCCTCCGTCCATGAAATGTACAATTCGGGGAGCAAGTCGGGAGACACGGGGTCGGTGGTGGTCCCTCTGATACCGACCGAGGTGATGACTGAGGGTTCGAATGATGTTGCCCAAAACATGGGAAAAGGTAATCGGATATTATGCCGACTGGAAATGGTGAAGGAGATGAGTCTATATCACGCATCCAGACGTCTGGGTCAAAGGCAGGTACAGTCAAAATAGCAACTGTCACCAGACTAAGGGTGTAAGTCAAATCTAGGAAAAATAAATAACGAGCAGGCGCAATATTGAAGATGGAAGCAGTGACATACGAATGATTCCACTTGTCACAGAAAACACTTTGAGGGCCATGAGCTTATATGTATATAGACCCGGTCTTGGTGTCATGGTCGGTGCAAGTAGTGTAATGACTGCATCCTATATGTTAGTTTACGACTGCGACAGCTATTCAATGCTTACTGAGTTGGAAAGGGAACAAGATAAAAAGTCCTACGGTTTCCGAAGCGACTGTTTGAGGTGAATTGAACATTTTCTTCCGTATTAGTCTTGGAGGGTATTAGCCACAAAATTAATGGACAAACATCGACACTTACGACCAAGTAGACCTCATGAAACTAGCTGCCTCGACAGCAAGAAGCAACCACAACGTCCCTTGGTGAAAGAAGATGTACGACAAAGCCGCCCCCAATCCTATAGCTATGGCCGCTGTCAAGCATATTATAACTACTCAGAGGTCATTGAGATTTCTTCACGTCATGTGGTGCACTGGAAGACTTACAGCAAAGGGCACATCTGAATGTCTGAAAGCGCAACGCCATTTGTATCAGAAGAGCATGCCTCAGCGACGAGTACTTTGTATACGAGAAGGAATGGGAAGTAAAGGGGTGAGCATTCGATTTGCGGCTGACCAATGAGACAAATCTAGGCCGCTAGGGAAAGATGAATGGACGAACAGGTTAATTTAGCCTAGACAAAACTTCTGGTTGAAATTCCAATCTCTCCGGACTAGACTGAAGTAAGACTAATGGAATAGGTGTACTTCCAGGGAAAATCATGATGGAGGTATCCACACAGAGCGCTTCCAAAAACGCTTGCACAAGTGACAAGATGTAATAGTTCAAGCAGTGGAAGGAAGATGGACGCGCGGATGAGTGATAGGGTGGCTCCAATCAACCGAGATACAGCCTGGCAAGAGAGCAGAATAAACGTTGGCGTCGTTTTAAGCAGTCATTTAGTTTGAGGAAAGCCAGGTGAGGCGCACAAGATTAAGGAGAAGCTCAAGCAACGAGCGTTGAGCGCTGAGCGCTGAGCCTCGGGGACGGTTGTTTTGACCTATTTTTAGGGGAAGCATACTACTAAACATGTGTTACACACACACACAAAACTCAGCTTCCCAGTCCTCTTCACCCCTCCTCGATACCTCGCTTTCTTGATTCCTCATGGAACACGCATCGCAGACAACAATTTTAGGAAAGAGAAAGGCCTCAGGGCATGGAGATGCGCTCGTTCTACATCTGAGCCCAACGACTAATTCTTCGACATCTCTCCCTGAACAAGAGTCGGACCAAGATACTCCACAAGCCTCAAGCTCAAAAACCCAACACATCATCGTAAACGGGACCCTGGTACCTAAAACAAAGAAGTGCTACCAATGCACGTTCGAAGGATGCGACAGGTCGTACAGTAAACCGTCCAGATTAGAGGAACATCAACGCTCGCATACCGGCCAGGTAAAGATAATATCCTCTTTTACTCCCTACAATACATGACTAAAGTATCTTTTCCAGAGACCGTTTTCTTGTGAAACTTGTGGGAAATCCTACCTTCGAGAGACGCACCTCACTGCCCACACGCGGTCCCACTTACCTGAATCCGCGCGACCCTTCGTTTGCGAAAGAGACGGATGTGGGAAACGGTTTTGGACAACACAACATCTAAAGGTCCATAGTGCATGGCATGATGGTGCAAAGCTTTACAAAGTAAGTATGGTCCGCCTTTTAATCCGACCCGCAAACTAATGGCACACTCTCCTCACAAAGTGCAACGAAGCAGACTGTCAAGAATCTTTCGCGAAGCATCACCAGTTAAGAGCACATATTTGCTCTGAACATTCTCCACCTGGCACGAAACCATACATCTGCGATCACGAAGGCTGTACAAAATCCTTTGACACCAACCAACATCTCCGCACGCACCAGAAGACGCACGATGGTAGGTATCTCCTGATTGCTAAGGTAGCCTGACGCCATCCTTAACTCTTCCACAGACAAAAGATACGCATGCTCGCACGTCAATTGCCTACCATCCGATTCTTCCTCTCCAAAATACTTCTCTACATGGTCTGCCTTGCAATCTCACATCCGAACCGACCATCCGCCAGTGTGTACTCATCCATCTTGTGCTGGCAAAAAGTTTGCAAGTCAAGCAAATTTAAGAGCGCATATTAAATTGCACGAGGAACGCGAGGCGGATAAAGCATTTGTTGATGACGCTGATTCAGGTAACGAGACCGATAGACCTCCAAAGAAGAAACGTAGAGGTGGTGAACACGGCAGGGATTGGAAATGCCAATACGATGGATGCGAAAAGGACTTCAAATCGGTGAGTGCTCTTTATGACTTTGGTATCGAGCAAGAATACTTAATTCAAATTCAGAAAAATGCCTTGAACACGCATACAAATGTCACCCATCTCGGAAAGCGAGATTTCGTTTGCCCTCACGCAGCATGTGGCTCATCTTTTGGATACAAGCACCTTTTACAGCGTCATCTAGTCAGGTGCCATGGTGTCGAGACTTCTGGTCCTGAAACGAGTCAAGATGACTTGTCTGAAGGTGAGGATGAGGCCACATTCGACATCGACGCTATGACTGGGAACGCATATGCAAAACGGGCGGACACGCGCCTGAAAGAAGCGAAAGCCCTTCGTTGCCCGTTCCCACAAGTGCAGGACTTGGTGGATGTTGATGCCCTACTACCACCCAACGCCACGCACGCGTCATGCGATTATGTGTTCAATCGCGCATATGACTTGAGGAGGCACTTAAACGCCACTCATGACTTGGTCTGTTCAAAGGAAGTCGTAGACACATGGGTAAGGAGGGAGAAAAGGAAGATTCACCCGACTTTGTAGCTCTTTTCGCAGACGACGACGCGCGTAGAATTGCGCGCCTTGCAATTTCTAGACGTTGACCTTAGATATAGATTTCGCATTCTCCTTTCATTAGTATCGTACACCACTTTTCTTCTCCTGTAAATAGTTAGACAATAATGTTACATAAATTAGACCTTCATTATCCTAATATACTTTGTAATTCCCAGAGTGGACGTCTTCCATGAGAATGGTTCTCCACACTCCTTGCGCTGCGTGTGGTTCAGGCAAGTGCTATCGCGGTTGTGTTTGCAACGTACACACCATATACATCCCGACATTGTGTTGCCAAGGGCGGATCGACCCCTGATTTCGAGAGTAGTCAAGGAGAGGGGCCCGAAGCTGTGTCCACAGACAGATACACAGCGAACCCGCCTCAAGGACACAGGCTGCGGTTGCCCAAAGATCGGACCCCACATAAACATGGAGTATATGCGTTGGAAACTCGACTTGTCGCAGGAGGTCACTACTATTTGCGTCGGCTGAGACATGCGGACTAGTGGTTGGTGAAATAACTGGTGATGCGAACCATTTGACCGGTTTTGAAAGAAGTCGTTTGTATGCGACTTAACGCCAGGTTCCAGTCGTCTGATCCAGGTGGTAGCAGCTGTAGGAGATCTTGCAGTCGATCCAGTAACTCGCGCGAGCCTTCGATCTTCGCTTTGAGGAGTGCCTCTGTCTTGGACGACGCGAACGGGGTCTTGTTCCTCCAGCCATGCTTCATGTTCCAGCACTTGTCGAAGCGCGTGATGGCATCGTCAATGTCCGCATACCAGCTTAGGAATAAGCTGTCCACTTCTTCAGTCAACGCGGGAGTTTTGGTGTCTTCAACTGGGGGTGTGGCACTCGATTCTTTGGGGGGAGTGTCTTCGGGGGATTCGGTAAGTACCTTTGACTTTCTGTGCGAAGATACCGTAAGGATTTAAATTTCATGGAGATACATGTGGATCTGCAGTCGCCCACCTCTTCGCCGCACGCTCTCGTCTTCGCCTGGCGGCATTTGCCGCGTAGACCTTTTCTTTGTTTCTAGGATGGTCGCGAGAGTCAGTTTCAGAGAGCGACGGGAGAAATAGGAGCATCAACCTTTGCACGTATCTTTGTTGCTTCGTTAAGCCATCGTTGTACAACTTGGGGCGATTTCGGGACATCGAGGACGGAAAGTCAAAAGGAGGTGGCAGAGCACTTGGATGTAGACATCGAAGATGAGCGTGCAGACAATAAGTCGTACAAGGATAAACAACGCCAAAGTCTGTTACCCCCGAATTCGGCAGTTCTCACCCTCATTGTTGAGCGCCTACGTTTGTTAATGTAGCTTCAATAATGCTAGCCCCGAGGGGCCCCTACCGACACAATGAGTTCTTGATAATACAAACGGGACCTAGCAAGAAAAAATATAAAGAATGACTAAAATTTACTCCAATGCAGCTCGGCAAGGTCAATAAAGTACGGATGCGACCGCGACAAATGCGACCTTAATAATTGTGCTGGTGTTCTGACACTGCAATATGTCCAAGTGCGCAGTATTATTCGTTAATAGTTTAAATGGGTTCATTTTCTTTCAAATCAAGTTACACGCAACGGTACCAACGCGACAATTCGCATTAAACGGGTCACGATTACCGTCAAGAATTGAAGTACGAAGAAAATTCCCAAGATTTGCCTTTAGATATATGTGGCCGGTCATTTCCTCTGTGGTAGTTCCTCGCAGCTGCCAATGCCTTGAATGGCACATGGGGGATCGGCACGCCTCGAGGTCCGAAAGATATGCCAAGATCATGCACAACTCCAGTAACTTCGTCATAAACGAATCCATGAACGAAGGTGTGATAACCAGAATTATTCTTCTTGTATGCCTGACACCAAAGGTAAATATCCAATAAAAAATTCATCAGGCATTTGAAGGCATACCTCAGTGAGGACAGCGCTTTTTTGAAGTTCATCAACAGTGCGCTTTACATTCTCTTCGACAAGTGCTCGGAAACCAGCTATAAAAATAAAGAGTACTCGGTCAGCGTTCCATGTAGTGTTGTTACACGTAAAACACACCGTCAGACGCTGGAGGTGGCGTCTTTACGCCAGCATCGCGGCCTCGTTTAGGTTTACGAGAGTCCCGCAGGATCACAATTTCCCGCCTTCTCGAAGTGGTATACAATTCGGTGATTGACTTGACCCAGTTGCGAATGTAGCGACTTGCATTGTTAGACCCTGTAATTGCAGTTTCTGCCCCTTTACAGCCATAGTGGCCTAGTACAATAATATGTTGCACGTGAAGATCTTCGACAGCATAGGCAATGGCGCTCTCTCTTGGGGAAGATAAGAGGATGAAGCAGTATATAAGATAGATAGAGTACGTACGCGCTGGCATCTTTCGGAGAGTACTGATTTCCAATGTTGTTGTGCGCCAAGATTGACCCAGCTGGAGCATTGAAGATGCTACCAGGGCTTAATCTATGAGGGAATTAACTGAGCAAACGACATCGCACTTCTTTCTGCTGACATTACCTGTTGTCTGTACAACCAAGAAACATAAAGGAAGGTTCTAACTCAATCTTAAGTAAGCCGCGCAATCTGTATCACAGGTCACTCGTACCTTCGTTAGCCAATTTCTGAGCATCTACCCGAGCACTTTGGCGGAATCTCGTATTGCCGTCAAAGAGATCTTGAAGACTATGTATACCTCTTGTAGCATTAGGTTGCCCAACCGACGGAGCTTGAAGAGATCCTTGAGTAGACGGGGGACGCGGTGAAAGATCGACGACAACAGGATGTGCAGAAACAAGCAATGAAGACATGAACAAGTACGTGAACGCGAAGAATGTGGCAGTCGTCATGATATCCGGTCGTTGGATTTGTCTCGTTGGATGGCACCAGGCCAATGTTTGGTAGACGAACCAGCGCCTAGAGTCGAGAAGAAGAACAGTCCGAGCTGTGCGAAGTCAAGTCTTGCGGTGCACGATTACGCCGAATGCAATGGCATCCCGACGACGCCTACGACATTGATCACGTGTAAGATGGGCGGTGTCTTGCCAATGCTACCAAGTCCCCGGTCCATCTTTCTCTCCTTGAAACAGATCTCATTGCGCAGGGCACGTAACTGCGAGCGTACAAACACAAACGCGGAGAAGCCGACAAGACAAGACAGCTGAGCGGTGACAACCTGAAAGGTGCGCAAGACCTTCGTCGGCAAAAGAGTCTTACGTAACCCAAGTTAATGAATTAGTTAGGCGGCGGCACCGGCGACGAGGCTCGCTTGACCATCGCTTGACCCAACCCCGAAGTGCCTGCTGGGAGACAGGCCCACACTTCTCGTCTTGTAAACATGCTCAGCGAACGAGCGAAAGGAAAACGACGGGCAATCGACCCTATATACGATGACCCGAGAGATTTGGAAAGCCAGGCGTCTGGAAGCGCTGCCCCTGGAGAAGAGGACACTCCTGAACCAACATGTCGGGACCTCGTGGTGCGATTCACGGAGGGTGTGCCAGACCTCACCATCTCTGTAGACAAGCTGGACTCAGTGAGAGATGTAAAACGACGGGTTAGTTGGTTTATTACACCTCCTGAAAGCACCCCAATTAAATACGTTTACATGTCTGCAGATTCGACAGACGCGACCAGAACTACAGAATCGACGTCTAAGGCTCATACATTCAGGCCGCTTGCTGACAGATGGTACACTGTTGTACGCTTGGCTTGCTTCTCTGGAGGAACGCCAGCAGCGGGCCGACAGCTTAGCTGCAGATGCGGGGGCGGGGTCGGGAGCGGAGGCAAAAAAGAAAGAGTCCACGACGTGGATCCATTGCTCTGTGGGCCCGGTGATGAAGCCCGGTGAAACGGAAGAAGATGCCAGAGCTCAGGTATCTGCAGAACGCAATTTTTGTGTCCTCCTGCCCTCGCTAACCACAATATATTGCCAGACATCCCAAATACAGCCCCTACGAGGGTTCGACAGACTCGCATCCGTCGGTTTCTCTCCTGAAGACATCGAGAACTTCAGGAGACAATTTCACAGTCAATCTTCCACCAACTATCTCGACCTCGACTTCGCCACAGAGGAAGAATGTAAGTGCTTTCAAAATCTCTCGAAATTGCCATACCCATATTTCTATTCAGACGACGAACATGCCCGTGCGCTCGAAGAGCAGTGGATTGATTCCATGGATAATGTGGGAACCGCGACACTATCGCAGTCCGATTCCTCAAATGCAGCTGTACTACAAGGCGTTCTGGTTGGGTTTTTCTTCCCCTTCTTGCCCTTGTTCTTCTTGCGCAACCGAAAACCGGCCGTATTCTGGCAGGATGGCAGCGAAGCAGAACAAACTTCTAGTGTTATCTTCTCGTAAGTCCTAAAGCAAAATTTTGCACTCATATTGCTTAACGAATATTTTACAGACGGCGAATGTCAATGGGCATCACCGTGGGATTCCTCGTCAATATCCTCTTTGGCATGTGGCGCTTCCTCCTCGATTCTTCATGACATGCACGATTACCAGTAATTGTTTTTTTACAATCATCTATCCTCCTAGTTGTGACGACGCAGTCTTACCGTTCACAATAAACAGCCTTACTTACGCTATAATAACGCATCTACTTCCTAGTCGCATGTATATCTATCAGCATACCCATCCTATCTTTATTGGAAACGATTTACATTCATACAACTATACAAAGACTATAGATACATTGAGAGGGGATTAAAATGCGGGAAACGAAACAGCAGTTTGAGTTAGCAAAAATTAGATGTCGTACACGACCCTTCCACCTATCCAAGGATAAGGATAATTGTGCTGGTAGAAGTTCCGCACGGTACGACGCCCAGCCAGACGAGGAATAGTTGCGTATGAGGCGCCAAGCTACAAGGTAGGAAAACAGTCAGATGCGAGTAAAAAAAGGAACTACAGCAAAACAAAAAACTCACAGCAACTTGATGTTTCGTGTCAAAGAAATCGGTTGAATAACCCGTGAACAGGTTAGTAGGCACGAGACCGTCATGCGTATCAAACACGGTCGAAGTCCATTCCCAAACACCGCCGTTGGAACCTTTGCCTCCATACTGGTCTAACCCCATGGTGGCGCTGAAAAAATATGGTTAGCAACGCATACATCGAGCCACAGGGATTCAAGAGGCTCACGGGACAGGATGCCAGTTGCGGAAGCCAACGTTCGCGCCGCCTTCGTGACCAACATCATATAGATCAAGGAAGAGCCTGAGTTCAGGCTCAGTGGGAAGACGGCCGCCTTTATGCTTAGCATAGCGCTCAAGGTCGTCGTATGAAGTGAGGACTGGCCAATGTTCTGCGACTTCTATCGGCACAGGTCCATACATTGTGCGTACCTACGAATTACTAGTCAGCGAGATTCCATGAGGAAAGAACATTATGAGCGAACCATGACACCTCCGTCCTCCATGACCCAGCTCTTGGGCATCTCCACGACATCTTTACCCTCGCCTCTCCAGAAGCGCTCGAACTCCCCATTGGTGATAGGGCGCCATTCTGCTTTGAAAGCATTGACATGCACTTGACGGCTAGGGCTCTCGTTGTCCCATCCAAAAGTATGTCCACGAACAACCGACTCCGCGAACTCTGGCAACTTGTCATCTCCTTCTGAGTCGTCGTGGCCCATGGTTATATCGGCAGGCCCAACCAAAACTGTAGAGGTACTGGGGAGCGGCGTCGAAGCCCACTGCTCCGCCAGCTTATCCCATGGTGGGATAGTGAAGCCTGCCGGAGGAAGGGTACCACTGCCGGCTTTCTGGATTAGCATGTAAAGGAGCGTCTATCAAAATATGACATTAGTCCATTTTATCGAGTAGTCTGTTCATGTTGATCACGTACCTCGACGTGGAAGCCTTCATGTTCGTGAGTCATGACAAGGGTACGAGCGATGTTGCGAGTCAGGGGACGTCTGCCTGCTTCGATGTCCTCGTAGAGTCGTTGTAGGCGAGCGCGGACGCCATTGCGGAACTGCACTATGGTTTCCAAAGTTGGCCAATCTTCATCCTTTTCAGGGACTTCTGAATGGTTCTGAAAATCATCCTCAGAATTAGTACTATATTAGAACAACAAAAGGAGAGCTGAGCATACATGGCAATGGTCCGGATCATCGACGTGAGGGTCAATGCCTCTCTGATAGAGCGTCTCGTAAGCATTACAATACCAGGTTTAGAAAGACCATGCGTACCTCAAAGATATTCCAAAAGTACTTAGGCTCCGTTGGTTCACCGCCAATCGCCTTACAGATGAGCATATCCAAAAAGCTATAAAGAACAATTCAGTTTCGATACAAAGCGCTGGGAAGAGGCCATACGTCGGTATATGGCCAATGTAAAACAAGCATTTGTGGCGCAAGTCGATGGGTTTCTGGTGGAGCATGCTCTGAGGGATCATCTGTAGAGTGATAAGGTCCCATGCGGACCACAGGGTCTTCCATTCGTCGAGAGTGGGGATATTGCCGGAAAGTGAATCGGGGGATGGTGCCAAGCTGTGCGCTACAATGTGTTTAAGAGGCAGGAAGACGAAAGATGGTCTTTCGAGGATGTGAAGAGAGGCTCGGGAGTGCACGGCATACGATGCAACGGAGCGAAGAGAAGATGAGCAAAAGAGATTAAGATATTTAGCTTGTACAGGGTCAGTATCGACGAGTGGCACAGACTATGATTTACATGTCAGAACACAGGCGTCCAACCTCAACCAAAAAAACGTACTGTTTGCGTGGGTTGGTAAGTAGATGAGACAAAATAGTTTCCGACTTCGGGATCGGTTTGCTCAGCCCAAACCTGTTTAGACATGGAGAGCAAGAATGTAAGTTCGTCGCCGTGGTCAACGACGAGACCCAAGCGTCCGGAGCACGCATGTTTGGCAAAAACTCTTTCGAGAACGTCTGGCCTGGCATGATCGTTCGGAATATAGGCAAAAATTGGAGATAGAGAGTCCAGAGACTCCGAGGATGGCGTGGTAGCGCGAGTGTCTGGAGAACCAGATCTCGAGGAGCCAGAAGATGAGGAAGAGAGCGTTTGCATGGCAGTGGTGTAGCTGAGTTTGCTGAGCAACAAGTGGCATTGCACGGGCCATTTTATACATCTTTTGGAACGTAACAACACGTACAAAGAAGGGCATAATCTACCGAACGAATACCAAAACGGAACGACCGGAAGGCCTCGCGGACGTTAGCACGATAGAAAAGCCTCGAGGACGGCGCGATAGGGGCTATGATCCGGCCTTGCGACCCCCAAAATCCCCAAGATTCACACCGCAAACGACGCCTAGCATATCGACCAGTCACGGCGCGCAAGGCATGATCACTGTCGGAGGTTGAAATTGATAGTGATTTGAGAGAGGAGCCGAGAAACCAGTTCTGGGGTCGAAACGACGCGTCAAAGCAAGAGATGGGAGGGAAAACACGAAAAATGGATGAAAAAGGTGGATGGTAGTGGTAGGAGGAAGAGGAGGACGCGCGACGCGTTCATCAACGAGCTATAAGTACTTTCTGTTCAAACTCAGACGATGGTGTGCTATGGCGTGCTCAATCATGTGATCTTCGGCATGATTAGATAAATCTATAAATAAATCCTATCGTTAACGTTAAACCTCGAGGCACCTCTCTGGATACGCCTTATCATGATAGTCTTCTTGATTAGCCTGTCATTGTACAGGGTGTTCTGTGGTCTTAGTGCATCATCGGGGGCCAAAAATAACCAAACTTGGCATGTCGCTTGGACTTCGCAGACAGCCTAAACAGAACCACATGAATGCACTAACCTTCTCATCCTTTGCAGACTCAATGTGGCACTCTCCACGTTTCTTCTCTCACTCCCATGAGCTCAATAGATTGTCTTCCCCCTGAAATTCTCTCCCATATTTTCAGGGAGACTCGTTCCCTGATCCCACTCTCCATCTCGTCACGAGCAGGTCCTCTGCTCATCAGTCAGGTTTCTCGGAGGTGGAGGCATATAGCAATAAAAGACGCTTCACTCTGGCAACTGGTTGGGATCACCATATTGCCCACGACAGCCCTGAAGCATGCCTCCATCGTCAAGCTCTGGCTTAGACGGTCATCTCGTCAACCGCTTTCCATAGCAGTGTGGGTGGACCGTTTCTCCCAGCTCAGCAAGAAGACCTTCCAGGTCATCCGTGCCATTTTCCACGAGTTGGCATCCGTATCTGACAGGTGGGAAAGCCTTCATCTTTCGCTTCCGAGCTATGGCCGGACACTCTGTGCGGAATTCTTCGCGTCCCATTTCCCTAATCTCCAGTCTCTAACGCTTACTCTCGGAAATTGGACAACGGAAGACGCATGGCAGATTAAACCCATCCTTCAGCATGCCCCAGCTCTGCAGAAGCTTACATGGAGTAACCAGAGCTCCTCCACATCCTTCGACGTTCCCTTCAATTGCGGGATCAAAGTCGTACCAGATCCAACATGGCAAACCCTAACAGACGTCCGTCTCGACACATGCATAGCCTGCACATCCCTGCTTCATATCCTCAGGCAATGCCAGAAATTAGTACGCCTCGATCTGCCGCACCTCTACGGCGGGGACATCGATATCCGAGAACCTTCGTCAATTCATCTTCCCTTCCTCGAGACAATCACGATATACCAGCTGCGACTCGATGCCGGCCTTTCATCTCTTCTCAACCACCTTAGCTGCCCCAACTTGAAGAACTTCAACTATACTTGTGGGTATATCAACCGTACGTGGCCTCAATCACCCTTCGAGGACTTCCTTGCACGTTCCCAGTGCAATCTTCAATCTCTCGTGCTTGAATACACCGCCATAAATGAATCGCAGCTCATGCGATGTCTAAAGCAAACCAGCTCATCTCTGAAGACACTCGAAGTTTACGACGCAAGAGGTGTTACATGCGTAACCGACGAATTGTTAGCCATGCTAACCATGGGGAAATCGATGTTCGGTGAACCCAACGACATACTGTGCCCCAACCTGCAAAGCCTCGCGCTTCACAACGTTGTCGCTTGCACGAACGGTGCACTTGCTGCTGCGTTGCAATCGCGCACCGCTTATAGCATTTCAGCAATGGACATGGCGTGCTCACCACTCTGCTCGGTCAATATTAGATTTTCGAAGCGGTTCATTGCAGACAACGAGGGAGACATAGCGTACTTGCGCGAGCTCGCAGAAAGAACCTAGTATGAGATAATGCCAGACATCGTTACTTCGTTACTAAAACATGTATGTATGGATATATTGTATATGGTATTACACAAAGTGGACGAGCATGCACGGGGTCGATAGAAGGAAAAACAAGGGGCATCATCTAGAAACTCCCTGGTACTAAGGCACTAACTGATACTAAAAGAACGAAGGGTAAATGCGGTGGGAATGCAATGCTGAATATGATGTCGTGATGATATGCTGGCTTGAGATGGAAGAGAGAGGAAACGACGAGAGGATAAGAAAATTAAGCAACGAAGACGGAACAAACAAAAGAGATCTACATGCATGCAAGTTGTCTTGTCATCACAGCTTCATGAGCCCTTTCATGGCATTCGCTATCGCAAAGCTGGACTTGGCCATGATCTGTCTAGATTCTTTGGTCACTTCTGGTTGCGCCTGAACTTCGCTGAGCTTGTTGGCATGCTCGCTGAGTTCTTGCAGAATTCCATTGCCTTGTTGCGTCGACGCTGGAGGGATATTGTCCTTGCAAACGGCGACGATGCTTGAAACGATCGTTATGATTTGTGTCAAGTTCTCGTTCAGAGTAGGCGAAGGCGTGGGACTGCGCACGCCAGACAAGACGCTTTGAATGGCGTACACTATTGATTCTGTCTGTGCTTCAAGGTAGGGCTGTGGAAAAATATTTTAGCTAAGCTTGACGAGGATTACGCAAAGATATCTGACCTTGAGTTCAGTCCAGACATCTTCAGAAGTTTCAGCCTGAGCTGAATCATCGCTCACAACACCTGCAGAGTTTCCATGGGAATCAAATATAGGAGGCGGAGAGCTCGTTTGTTCAGAACTTGAATTCTCTGAAGGTGGTCGACGTCTGCTATCCATGTACCCCCGAGCCTGGGGTGGCGACGATGGCGACTCCGAGAATCGCCCGCTTCGACTTGACGTAGAAACCTGGCTGATTTTCCGGGAATGCCCTGACCTCGTTTCCTCTACAGTACGAAGTGAAGGCTGGAAGCCGCCTGAAACTGGAGCAGACGGCTGCGCGTATGTATTGTACGCTGCCTGGTCTTGCTCGGCTTTGGTGGCTTTACGGATGAAGATCGTTTTGCCAATTTCTGTCACAGTCGCAGATACGTGGCTGGCAGCTGCGTCTAGCAGACTGACTGGTGACATGCCTGAACTCGACGCATGTGTTTTGCTTGCTGCAGCCAAGTTGCTCAGAGTAGCTTCGGCCCTTTCTTTCAGCGTGTTCAACAATTCAAGGTCGACATCGAACTGTTCGCGCTGAGGGCGTCGTTCGAATGCCTTGACATCTTCGATGATATTGGTGACGGCATGCACAACTGCTTTCATTGGAGTCAACACTCGAGTCGGCGCATTCGATCGTCCAGCCGTCAGCAAACTGTCTATCGCGGACAAGAATGCTGTAACATGAATATCCAGGATTCCGCCGTTGGCTTCCATGGGAAGTTGATCTTCGCCCTTGTCGAACTTGGGTGCCTGGAGGTATAGCTGAGATGTAGCTGGGCATCGCAATGAGAATTTGTAAAATCTTAGTTTGATAAATTTACCTTTGATGCCGCGCAATTCGGTCTTCGCTTGCTCATACTTGCGCTTGTATTCCTTCAATTGCACGTCCAATTCTTTGATCAGGTTATTATCAGAATCTTTCGCCTCCATCAATTCTTCGTTCCGTCGGGCAAGTTCGTCGACTTCCAACAACAACTCCTCCATGTTGGCACGGAGTTGATCAACATTTTCGGAGTCGGACTAAATCCAAGGAAGCTCAAATTATAATGCCCGTATGACCATGAATATTCACTTACCACTCCTTGACGAGATTCCAGCTCTTCCTCAAGCTTGTTATAACGGTCCCGGAATATTGCAAGCTCTTCTCGATCTTGTTGAGCTTCGTAAGCTTCGCGCTCACGAACCCCCCTAAGTTCTTCGAGTTCCCTTTGCATATTTCTCATAGCGGTACTTTGCTCTTCCGCTCGCTAAGTTCATAATAAGCACAGGGTTGTTGAAAATCCTTCATGCGACTAACCTGACGCAACTCAGCTAATTCCTCGTCAAGCTGCCGGACCCGTGCTTCACTCTCATTCCGCCGCCTCTCATTTTCAGCAGCATCATCCAGACTTCGTTGCATCGTCGTAATTTGAGTTTGCATCGTCGCGATCTTGAGCTCATAGTCCCGGCGCATTTTCTCGGTCTCTTCTGATGCCGCAAGACGCGACACCATGCCACTAGCAGGTGGAGAGCGAGTGGAATCCACGGACGATCGTCCGTATTTGTCGTAAAACTCATCTCCGCTGCGATTGCCTGCAACAACAGCGTCGTCGTCATCCTCCACACTTTTGAGCCGCGCACTCAAACCTCCAAGGCCGGCCGGAGGACTTCTCCCGCTCATTGGACTTGGGTAATCGCTGGCGCTGTCCGGTTCGTTATCAGTGAAGACCCCATCTCGCGCTAATTCACCACTCCTGTCACGCTCATCGAGGAGGGTAGCAGCACTTTCTCGTGCTTCTCTTCCGTATGGAATATCGATGTACTCTTCTTCCATTGTACTTTTGTTAGGAATGATGACGGCACTGGTCGCAGTTGTGCTCTGACTAGGTGCCACACTCGTCGGAACTGAGCTGTCGCTGGTCATACTGGTAGCCTGACTTGGCCGTCGTCCAAAGTCACGGTCTCTTTCATCCGATCTTCTAGTGATGTCCTGTGACGGCTTACGGCGTGAAGCTAGTGCAGCAGCAAAATTTTCCTCTCCTCCCCGAGCAGCATAAACGTCATCAGGTCGTCTATATCCATCTTCACTTGTCCGACCAAAGCTGATGTTGCCGTCACTTGGGCGCCGCCTGTCGGCGGATGGTCTACGGCCAGTTGGTCCGTATGCACTGTCGGGTGGCCTGTCAGCCGATGTGCGCCCGGATGTGCGGCTGTTATTCCGCTGAGCACCATTGGAAGGAAAGTCTGGGGCGGGATAGTCGTCGTAGTTTGAGGATGTAGAAGCCCTACCCGATGGCTGGGTATTGTGTTGTAAAGTTAGCAGGAACTCAGTCGATCAAGACTCCGGTAGATACTCACGTCTTCCTTGAACTCTGGATACCGCCGTGACAACTCGTAGTAAACATCACTCGACAGATCTTCGAACCGAGATGCAGGTAGGGTTGCCAATTTCTGACGAGCTTGATTTCGTTTTGGATGGAATTCTTCTTTCACCGGAAGAAAGGGAACTGGTCGAACAATAAGCATCCTTTACAGACATGAGGGGGATACGAGGTTACCCTCTTTCGAGTTCTTCCTCCGGACAAGTTCGTCGTATACATCCGTTGAAAGCTCGTGGAATTGCTGTATCGTCAATCTTGTCAGCTTTTGTCGTGCAGTATTCCTAGAATTAGGGGTAGCTAGGCAATATCAGAACGCGTGCATGTGAGCAGATGAGGACGTCAAGGTACCTGTAGCAAGATAGTTTGCGAGATATTTGCCGAGTTCTAGGAAATGTGTTTTCGAGACCTGTTTATAGTCGATAGTAGGAACGGCTGGTACACTGCCCCTGGCATCCTTGGACCTGTAAGAGTCTGTACGATAGTTGGATATGCCAGAGAAAGAGGTGGGGGTTGGGGACGGTGCTCTGGAGGGAGTGCGTTTCATGGTGATAAGTGGTCGCCTAGGACGTTGTTGGATTAGGAAGAGAGCATATTTATGATAATAGCCCGGGCCTTCTCGACAACACGCTGCAGTCGCATTTCCATTAACACAAACACGACATAACACCACAACGTGACTGCTATTAATAACAAAAACAATTATCATTCTACTAAGCTATTGTGACTTTGCTTCGCGAGCAGCTTTCGCCAGAGCGCGCTTCCGGATCGACTTGTGCAACCCGTGCGTGTAGCTGACGAAGAGGCTTGGGATGCCAACCAATGTCATAGCATACTCCAAGAGAGCATGCGACCAGAAGGGAGTCGACGTGTTGGGGCGTCCGCTGTATGAAGCTCCGCAAGACAAGCCAATTTTTCCGAGCACTGAACGAACGTAGGGGCCAGGGTTGGGGATGAGGGCAGTAGGCTTGCGAATTTTGGAAAGCTTGGAAACCTGCGTAGAATACAGCTTTAAGTACTATCTAACAAGACCGGAAAGAATTAGGACGTACAACAAAGTAGGTGTTGACGTGTTCCACGGTGATATTGTCTTTCTTTACTTCTTCGCCCAGAGCATCGGAGAATTTCGACAAGAAAGCTTTGGTACCGGAATATGTGGCGAGCATAGGTGAGGCAACAGATCCAGCAAAAGACCCAATGTTTAGGATGAGGCCGCGTTTACTGTGGCACTCGTCAGTATCGAATATCTATACAGTTGATGGAAGTATCTACTGACCGCTGAACCATGCCTGGCAAGATCGCATGCGTGACGCGTAAAGTGGCAGTGACGTTGATAGAAACAATATCGGTCAACTCGTCCTCAGGAGTCTCCGCGAAGTAGACGGGCATGTTGTGGGATTTGCCAACATTATTAACTGCACAAAATGAGTGTCCTTGAACATTCAAAGCAAACTCAGCATACGTACCAAGGACACCAATGTCATGTCCTTCAACGAATTGAGCAAATGAATGGTATGCAGTAGCATCCGCTTTCGCAAAATCAATCGAATAGGAGGCAGCAGAGACCTTGTACTTGGTTTCTAAGTGAAGTCAGCGCCAGCACCAAATCCCAAATATGAACTTCGGACGCACCAATTTCTGAAGTGGTCTGCGCGAGCAGCTCCTTGTTACGAGCAACAACAATAATATTGAATCCAGCCTTCGCCAATTGCATTGCAAACTCCTTGCCAATTCCGTCAGTCGCACCAGTCACGACAGCCCAAGCCCCTTTCTTTGCGCCATAACGTTTTAACTAAGAACACATATTTATCAGTGGTTTGCCCGTTATTTTGAAAAGGAACACTCCCACGTTGGCACCTGGCAAAACAAATGTTTGCAAAATGACAGAGAGCGTCTGGTATGCAAGTCTCAAAGCGCTGAAAGAACCCAGTCCCAACAGCAAAAGCGCGACATAAGGCTGGCCACGCACTTCACACAAAGCAAACCAGAGTCAGCCAACGCCAATCAGCATGCAAAGACACTGTACTCACAGAAGGTGCCGACCGTTGCTGTTATTTTGGACGCGTCCATGATGGTAGTCTGTAGCTGACGAGCGTTCGCCATTAGTTTATTGGCTGCCGAGGTAGCGCAATCCGGCAATGCCTGGCCCGCTCCAAGGTCGGCCGAATTCCGGGCACTGGACGATCAGTTCTGTCCGACACCATTTATTACACGCGACTGGAACCAGATAACATGTCTACCGTTTACTTCCCTTCTTTCCAATGGATGTCGAACAGTAAGATTTCATGAAATCTATACTTCTGTGTATGAGAATTGAATAATTTTGTCACAAAAGATTTAGGAAAGCAGGCTACCAAGCCATTGATCGCATCTGCGATTACTACTACTCTCTTCAAGAGAAGTCTGTCGTGTCTAAAGTAGAACCTGGATATCTCAGGGGCCAAATCCCTTGTAAGCTTTTCTGAGGAACATGGACAAGTCATAGTCTTTATATATTCACTTTTACCTTCGCAGTGACACCACCAGAAGAAGGCGAAGATTTCCAAGTCATCGCAGATGATTACCAGAAACTTATTGCTCCAGGTAGTTTTGCCCCTATGACTAGTTATCTGTACTGCTAATGCCAATGTCCTGCTAGGCTTGACCCACTGGCAACATCCTTCATTCTTCGCGTACTTTCCTACGTCCTGCACGTTTGAGGGCATCTTAGGAGACTTGTACGCGTCGAGTATGGCATGTAACCCCGGATTCAATGTGAGTGATCGCATTTGCTATTGGTTATGGTTTTGTTGATGCTCTTGAAGTGGTCTTGCAGTCCTGCCTGTACAGAACTCGAAGCTATTGTCATGGACTGGGCTGCCGACTTGCTTGGTCTGTCGGACGCGTTCAAGAACTCATCAGGTGTGGGCGGAGGTGTCATTCAGGTAAAGCAAGCACGGCATCGACTCTAAATTATAATGCTGATTCTCTAATATCCGATTAAAAGACAACTGCATCGGACTCAGCCTTGGTCACCGTGGTCGCAGCGCGTTCGCTCTACCTATCTCGACACCCAGACACCAAGATGGAAGACCTGGTAATTTACGTGACAACGCAGACTCATTCACTCGGTGCAAAAGCCGCCCTTGTGCTCGGCTTGCGTTTAAGGTCTATCGACGTAACACAGGAAGACAGCTATTCTCTGCGAGGTGAAGCCCTTCGAAAAGCGTTGGAGGAAGACGCACAACTCGGACGCAAGCCCTTCATCTTGAGCAAGTCGTTTTTCTCACTGAAAGTACCATGGAAAGGCGCTAATGTTCCCTTCAGTTGCTACTGTAGGCACGACCTCCACCGGTGCTGTAGACAACCTTCCTGAAATACGTGAAGTCGGTAGGGCACAAACTCCCTTTCCATATCACTGCACCGGTTCCTCAATGTCATTATAGTGAAAGATTATCCCTCTCTCTGGGTGCACATCGACTCTGCCTGGGCCGGCTCTGCCCTAGCGTGCCCCGAAAATCGTGACAAGCTATACCTTAACGAGATAAATGCCTTTGCCTATTCGTTCTGTTCCAATTTCCATAAGGTGTGCTGATGTTTACCTGGATCCTTCCGGTATGAACGATATTAAAACCACATCGTCGTTTTAGTGGGGCCTCGTAAACTTCGATTGCTCAACTCTCTGGGTTAGAGATAGAAAACACCTTACGGACGCCCTCGACATTACCCCTCCGTTTTTGAGAACTAAACATGGAGACGCAGGTACCGTCATTGATTATCGCAACTGGCATTTAGGTCTTGGACGTCGATTCCGCTCTCTGAAACTTTGGTTCGTCCTACGAGGATACGGTGTCAGTGGCTTCCAAAGCTACATTCGTCAAGTGAGTGTCATAGACCTTGCCGTACAGACAAAAGTTTAAATTGCCCTCTAGTGCATTGCAATGAACGGCGTTTTCGCGAAACTGGTCGAGAAGTCAGATATCCTCGAGTTTGTTACGAAACCCTCGCTCGCTTTGTCTGTCTTCCGAGTCGTTCCAAAGCTCGAATCAGAGAAACAGCAAGCTTTGTCTCAAGAGTCACTGAATGAACTCAATCGACTATTCTACGGCCGTATTTCCGCGAGAGACGACATCATGCTTACCCAGACAAGCTTGAATGGCATTTTCTGTGTTCGTTTGGCGGTAGGCGCGTCTCGAACAACAGAGAAGCACATGCACGACGCATATAGTGTCATCGAGAAAGAAGCGAAGGCTGCAATTGAAGTCTGGGATCAAACCGTGAACGGAGTCGCTCTTATAGGATGAATCTTCGTATATAGGGTAGATGGTAATCTAAATGGTATGATCTTAGACGGTAAGAATGTAATCTTTAAATTATCCAAGTGTTGCGCGATGGCCTATCCCACCTGCATCAGGAGGAACAGGCAGGTTGCCGCTACGGTCAGAGATGAAATCCTGGTAACTAAAATGCGACGTCAGCAATGGAATTGAAGTAAGAATAAACGAGACCGGAGGATCACATTCTGCTGAGACGAAGACGTTCTTCTGCTGAGACAGATGGACGGGTTGATTTAAGGGCTTTGAGGATATCCGCCTGTCGTATTTCATCCTAATACAAGTCAACTTTCCGCTCGCTGCGTTTTGCTTTCAAGCGACTTACCTTTTTCTTCTCTGGCTCAACTTTGTTACCAGATTGTAAAGACCCTTTATTAGATGCTGAGTTGACCAGGATACGTCGAAGTCTCCGTTGCAGGGCCATTTCCTCCGCTTTACTCAACACTGTGCCATTCGAAGACCCACCGAGAGTCGTGTACCTGAGAGGCATTTCGTCGTCTTTCTGCTTACCTGCCGAGGGCGCGTTCGACGTCTCGGAGATAGAATTATGAATGACGTCCAGATGCGCATTGTACAAAAGTGCCTGTAGATCGGCACCCGAAAAGCCTTCGGTTTTCTCAGCTATTTCATCGAAATTGACTGTCGGAGATACCGTCATCTTCTTCGAGACCGCTTTCAGTATCTAAAAGGACATTTCAGCAAAGCAAAGCAGTGATTTGATTTAGAATTTCGTACATCTACCCGCTCGTCAAAGTCAGGGATATTGCATAGAAGCGACTTATCCAAACGACCAGGGCGTAATAAGGCTGAATCGATGAGATCCGGCCGACTGTGTCTACATGAGCAAGAGGTCCTTGGTCCTGAAAGAAGAAAAATTACCTTGTGGCTGCCAGTACATAGACGCCATCCAAGCCTTCGGCTCCATCCATCTGAGTCAGCATTTGGTTGACAACACGGTCTGTTACACCTGTACTATCATGGCCTCTGTATTGCCTCGGTCAATACATGCGTTTGCAGTTGACAAAGAATTCAAGCAAACCTCTTGGGTGCTATGGAGTCGAACTCATCAAAGAATAACACGCAAGGTTTAGCAGCGCTCGCTCTTTCGAACAAATCCCGGACCTACAAGCACAGTAAGAATGACAATTATAATTAGCGCCAATTCAAGGCAGCATACCGATTTTTCGCTAGCTCCGATGTACTTGTTGAGGATTTCCGGACCTTTGACACTGATAAAGTTCAATCCGCATTCTTTTGCAACAGCTGAAGCCAAGAGTGTCTTTCCACAACCGGGGTAGCCATAGAGCAACAAGCTTTAAAAAGTGATTAGAGAATTGTACAAAGATAACATAAGAATGAAGAGCGGTTCTTACCCGGATCGCAATCTCAACGGGGACTGTTTGAAGATGGGACCGTACTTAGTAGGCCATTCCAGGGTCTCCCGCAACATTCGGCGTGTTTCGTACAGACCTACGACGAGTAATTGTTGACTCAGGACACTTGATAAACTGGGAGAAAGGATCCATGACTTACCCCCAATATCAGACCAAGCAACATCAAACTTTTCGAGTTTCACATCTCGTAAAGATAGTGGGACGAATCCGACTTGACCTGCGGCAAAGTCGGCTTGAGATAATCGTAACTGTTTAAAGCAAACATATAGATGAGCGGGGTATACGCAGTGTATTAGCGGGAACTAAACACCTTCGTGGGCGGAGAAAGTCCATTGGTTTTCATCGCAACTTGATGCATAGCCCTGGATACGAGGTCCTTCAAGTCAGTTGCGGAATAACCTTCTGTCTGAGTAGATAATTCAGCGAAGTTGATGGGCGCATCAGGATCTTGAATTATATCTTTGGCCTCTGCCAGTCTATCCTGAACCAGCCTAGATAAGATCTTGGGAGAGGTGGCATTATTCTATGACAGTTTTACGGAAAACAGACTGAGTAAACTCACATCACGGCGGGCGTCTTTATTAGGTGGTTTAACCTGCACAACCTCTTTAAATATATGCGAGCTATTTATAGAGGAGTGCAGAGAAGCTGGTGAGTCCGCTGTTGCCAACAGAACAATCCCTTTGCAGTTGAGAGATGCACTGCGTGCCGTGGACGAGAATAATCTCAGAAAAAGTTCAGTTAGGTGTCTTGAGCGGAAGGAATCTGCATGCTATAACAGTTTCAACACCAGAGGGAGAGAAGGTGCATACAAGTGCTGACCTCGACTTCAGCGCTTAGCAATTTATCCAGGTTGTCCAAAACGAGTACGCTTGGTCTGCGCCAGGCACATGTATCGAACCAAAAGTTGAATTGCGCTTTCACAGCTGACACCGGCTGTTCGGCCAGCTTCGACGCGTCCACATAATGCGTATCTGCTCAGATGGTCAGGAAGCATCCGACAGTGAATCAGAAGCACTTACATGATAGAGTCCTTGGATCTTCCTGAATGGCCTTTGCGATAGACTGAACGATTGAAGTCTTCCCTGCGCCAGACCTCCCGGTTACCAAGAGACCGGACACTGGACACCATAAGAGTTTTACTTATCAAAAGATTGACGATCACTTACATCCATGAACAGATTGCACCATAGAGTGCATATACATCTCTCGGATGCAATACTTCTTGCCTCTCTCCAAAAGGTCATCAACGCCGGCTAAGAAATTAGGTGGCCTGAGACTGAAGTAAGCAAAAATCAAAGCCGAATTAGAGTTTTGAATGACCTTGAGGTGCTAGAGGCAGTTTTGGACTGAACTGCGCCTTTGACTACCAGATGATCGTCATCCAGGGACAGCGAAACCCTGTCATGTAACATTAGACAAAAAATAATGATGAAGTAGCGTCTGAAGTACCTAGCCAGGTCCCATTCAGCGACCCCTTCCGGTAATGCGTAGTACACAATATGGCCTTCGGGAATATTATTCATTGCCCCAATAAAGATTTCATTTGGGCTGGAAGGTGTTTTCTCCAATCCAGAGGACTGAGAAGGCTGAGACCCTGGGTTCAAAAATTTGGCAGATGGTTCCGTCTCAGGTGTCATCGATGTGGATGAAGGATTTGCGGGTCCTGACAGAACTTTATATGTTCCTCGATAAAATGCACCAGCTAGTTCAATGGTCGATTTGGCGTGTTCAGAACGAAGGGTTTTCAACGTTCTTGGGGAGACAACCGCTAATAATTCTGGACCATCGTGATCAAAGGCTTCGAGATTCTCGACGAGCTTTGAGGGAAGGACACGAAGGACGGAGGACAGGGCATTCGAAGAGGTCTTCTGACTTCCGTTCTTTGCATTCTGTTCGGTGGCTTTCGCGATTCCATTTGTCGTTGCATGGCCATTCGAAACGGATTTTGGCGGCTCTTTATCTTTCCTCCGATGCAGCTTTGGCGCGATACTCACTTCTGTATTGGTAGTGAGCAGTGACGCGTTTCCTTTCGTCGGTGGATCGACGCTGGCTGGGTAAGAACAAAAATCAGTGACATACTTGGAGTCTTGCATATCTTTACTCACTTACTCTCAGTCTAACTCGAGTTCTCCCTAACACCCACACGTCAATCTCTTGCCCAACTTTGGCGACACGTACTTGAGAAAGGAGTGTCGACTCGACGTGCGACGCGTGTATTTCCTAGTATATGATTGATTTATCGAACTAGAAAAGAGGAGCTCAGCACACCCACAATTATTTCCCAGTCATCAGACGTCAGCGGCTCTGTCCCCACTGTTTTGGCAGGCGGTAAGTCGCGTAAGAGACCGATTTCGACCTTGAAGATGCAAGTTAGGAGCCGTATTTTGTGAATTAATGTCAACTTACGATGTCTCCTTGGGCAAATCCAAGACCCTGTCCATACTGCGGATCTATCTCAACGGTCTCAAATCCACCCTCGCTTGACTGTCCTGCGTTGAAGTGAGCTAGAGACGACGCAGACGCCATTCCCGTCCATCCAACATATGCTTCCTTTCGTTCCTGAGAAGATTTCTTCGCGCCATCTGCCACGAGCGTCAAGTGAACGGCTAGATGTTGAGGACGCTGAAGAGTCTATGAGCATCTATTTGTTGTGCGGTAAGTAGCAACTCACCACACTGCGTTCTACAAGTGGACCATATATCGAGATTGGGAGATTGACCAGGGATGATCTGAGAGATACAAAGTGTATATGCGCTCTCTTGGGCATCCTTTCTCGTGTTTCAGTTTCCTAGAAGCTAGACTCTTAAGAAGATATAGGTTGGAAGAGAGGAGTATATCCCTTAAGTCCGTCAAGCAGAGCGATTAACCGGCAAATACGTTCTCGAATCTCGGCTACTTGACTTCTCCCCACATTTATTTCACGTGCTGCGAACCTATAGTCTATTTTAGGCTCAATCTCTCTCCTCCCAATTCAACACGCCAGCCTGAGCCAACTCCCTCCACATCCTCACCACTTCATTCGAGGTCAGTTGCACGATAACCATGTTTGTCACCCTCATAATTCCCTCGTACTCTCTCTGATTCAATTCTCCGGGTTTCTCCACGCACTTCTTTCCGTCGAACTTGGGAACCCTGTCTCCGATCGGGGGTACCAGATCCAAGCGCATACCCAATTCTGCCTTCTCAGCTTCGCTCAGAGACTTGACGAGGGCCATCCAGTAGCACTTGATGCATGAGAGCAGCACAGAACGAAACTTGTACGGAGGTGGAGGATCGAACGCATAAGGTGGATCGACTTGGAGGCCTAAATCAATGACTTAGATCCATGCACGAAGAAGAAATTCTCTGCTGCGAACCTGCCAAATCCTCTGTGGCTTTGGCCAATGCCTCTTGAGCAGCCTTGTCGCCTTTTGCCTCCTCCTCTTCTTCCCAGGCCATGATCCATGCAATCAAGCATGTTCGAATGCGCACGATTTGTTTCTGATGATCGACTGGCAAGAGGTCAGGGGGGAATGGTATAAGCTTTGCGTCTGCAGGTGGGCCGTTGGGGTCGATTGCTGCTTCAGGCATGTTCGTTACTAAGAGGCTGGGAGAGGATTGGAGGGTCGGGGCATTTTTAAGCCTGTATAAATGCACAGGGCCCTAATCTCACGCCGAAATAGGGTGTGATGTACCTGTGAGGATCTTTGCGAGAAGGACCACCTCTAATCAGCTTAGTAGTCAGATGACCGACTTCAACAGTGATGCGCCTGCTTCTCGTGGTAAATACGTATGCGATGATCTGTGCTATGTACATGATAGAACTGTATGCAAAAGAATTGGAGATGATGTACAATGAGACAACACAAACACTGGAATACCTCAATGATGAAAATAATGAACAATAACAATGCCAACGAGAGAAAGCAAACTGAAATATGAGAGAAAAGACTGGAATAATACACACATAGAAGTTGGGGAAAAGAGACGGAGCGTTGAAAGCGACATGATGATGGAAGAAGGAAAAAAGATAAAAGGCGATCGAAGAGATTCATGGGACGGATGCAAGAGGTATTTAATCATGCTTTGTTTTTGAAAGTCTGCATGATAGACTTTAGTCCGAAACGTTTCGTTGGCGCAGCCGATGCAATGGTGGGGACAGCACGACTCGCCGCTGCAGCCTGGTCAGCGACAGGGATGCCCATCTTGGTCAATTTCTTTGCGCTTGACCTCACTTGTTCGCGTTTAGAAAGCGCAGCTGGTGCTGGTTTATGCGTTGAGCTAGTGGGAATCGAGTCTGTCTCTGTATCGACGGCATCGTTCGAGTCCACTCGACTCAACGAGTCATCTGAGAAAGGGATGATGGGTGTGCTCGCGCGGATTCCTTCCAACGGCAACATGGAGCTACTGGGTTGAGGCGTGGGTATACGGTTTACGGCGGAAGAGGGCTGATCCACGTTGGTTGCTTGGAGAAGTTCAGGAGATGCAGAGGATTCCGAAGTAGAATGCGAAGATTGGTGGGAGACGGTCCGCTCCGGGAAAAATGTATCAGGTTTACTAGAAGAGACTATACAGCAGAGTAAGTGGAAAGATTATACTTATAGTCAAGAGGCCACTTACCGCCATCAGCTGTTGAAGGTCTGCGAGGATCCCTTGGTCGCCGTTTGCGCCTCGGCGATCCCGCTTTATTCTCAAGGCTAAGCTGCCTCTCGATGCCGTCCCTAGGTCTTGGTCTCGGGGGAGAGTGCAATGGAAGAAAATCATTGGAGGTCGTTTGTCCTGGGGACCGGTCCTTTGATAAGGATTCGTTCTCCTTCTGTTCCCGCAACTTCCTTTCCAGGGCAAGACTTTCCCCATACGCTGCAAGTCGTGCGCTCAGCGGAGTACGGCCAAGGCCCCCTGATGGCGGTGAAGCATCTTGACTATTGGCAATTTCCAAAGCCTCCTGCCTTGCTCGTTCGACAAGAGCTTCTGCTTGAGCATGGGATGAAACCGACCTGAAATCGATATCTATGGGAGAGTGTGCTGGCCGACTGGCACTCAAGGCCGAACTGGGCTTCACCACAGAACCATTATAGGGTTTGTTGGCAGCCTCCGGGTCGATCGATAAATCAGTTTTCCTTATCGTGGTAGGGTCGATATGTCCAGAGTGAAGTAAATAGCTGTCAGACATTCCAGGGCTAGCAACAGTGACGTTGGGGCCGCTTGAACTAGATCCACTGAGAGTATGGTTGCGACTGTCAGCAGTACTGTTACTACTCAAAGAGTCACCCCTACCACGGGAATCCGATAAGATGGGAACATTCAGATGGTCAGGGCTAGAAATGATGCCTTCAGCAGGTTCTTCAGTGAAGGATGGGGGTCGATTGATGCTAAAAGGGAACTCGGCATTGAGAACAGACATGGTCGGTGCATCTGCAGTATCGTTTGAAAGAATCGGAGATAAAGACGATTCAGAAGACGCGAAGGAGTTACCACGTTGGCGCTGCAACAGGATAGATGGATAGTTTGAGGTGCCCTGTAATTCCTCATCTCCAATAGGTTGCCCATAATTATCCTCTTCCAAATCTCCATCATCAGGTTGCGATTCTTGCTGTGCGTTTCCATCTGTCGGTGCAAGTAAAGTTACATCTGTAGTCCGTTTTGAAATGTTATCCTCGCCGCCGCCTTCGTTCCTCAGTTTACTGAGTGACCCTGTACTGTTACAAGGCCGAAGGGCAACTGGTCCTGACCCAGGACTAGCTCTGACGCTGCCTTTACGCTCCGCGTGAGGGTCTGCATTAGAGGCAGAATCGAACCGAAGTGTCCTCGCGTTAATCGGAGACCCTTGTCCACTCGAGTTCGTGCGGTTATGAGCCTTGAGGATACCAGGCCTAGGACTCGGACTGGGCTTCCCAGAATCATTATCTGTGTTAGGGCCATGAAAAGAAGTGCCAGACTCCTCAGGCAATGCATCGGGAATTGGCATGCTTCCAGACGAAGCGGAACGGTTGCGATTGCCACCCAACAACTTCGAATTGAGTCTTGCAAGAGGACTTGAGGGTTTGAACTTTTCTCCATCGTCTTCAGGACGACTGGAAGAATTCGATCGGTTCCGATGCGCCTGCTGCTGGGCAAGTGCCATATGCAGTTCTATCGCTAATGGTACAGTGTGTTTTGGAGGTGTCTGAAAATTACTGGACGATTTTCTGGGAAGCGGTGGAGCGTTCGTGGGCTGCGGGGGTATGGGCGGTGTAGGTCTACCTTTCAATGATGCGTCACTTCCTCGATGCACTTTCGAAGCTACCCGTGAGACAGCACTCAAAATTGAAGGCGTCGATGCTGAAGTTGAAGGTTCCACTATGTCATTGTGACCGGCTTGATCTCCACGACTGTCGGTCCTAGATAAGGGAAGGGCACTCGTGGAACTGCCCTGGCTACCAGCATTTTCACCAGTTCCATCTCCTGAATGGGCTTTCTTGAAAAGGCTCAACAACGAATACTTGCTTCCAAGCCTACGGGCCGCGCCTCCCCTCCCATAAACAGGATGAATTACTTCTTGTTGACGATCAGGTGTATCATCTTCGCCATCAGTGCCTACGGACCGTGGTCGACGTGACCGTGCAGTGGCTGGACTAGATGCCGTCGAAAATTTACGCCCACGGCTGACATCATCTAAGACGTGAGGTAATGAAGGACGCCGCGAACCGGACTCCACAGGTGGGAGGGTCGCAGAATTGTTCGGATAGAAGGTGTATTCCCCAAAAGATTTCATAGGTGACGCGGGGGGTGTCGAAGACTGATTTGTATTGGTCACTTTCGTGCTGGAATCGGTGTTCTTCAGCATGTTCAGCGCGGTGTCGATTGACTGCTTGACGTGCAAGCGCCGCCTGGGTGAAGGAGACGAGCTGATATCCAGATTGGACTGACTGGGACTGGTTTGCACGTTTCCGGTGATGCCTTCTCGTTCTCTCAGATCACGATCTTTGTTTATGATCCAATCTCGTAGAACAGTCGCACACTCAACCCAGCCATTTTGCTGAGCGAGAGCCTCCGGTGTAATGCCATGTTTGTCCGGTCGATCTGCGTGTGCACCGTGTAAAAGCAACAGTCGCACTACCTCTGTGTTACCATTCGCCGCCGCAAAATGAAGAGGTGTTGAGCCAGAAGATCCAATAATGGGCGCCGAGGAGTCTCGATTCTTATCATAGGAGTACTTCCTTGGGAGTCTGCATGGCCTGGGATTCAGTACACCTGGTGAAGAGTATATATGCGACAAGGAAGGCGCACCGTGGGGCATTGACGTCTGCGCCATGATCTATCAACAGTTTGACGACCTGTAGATTTCCGCCCGCGCACGCTGCATGGAGAGGTAGCACACCATCGAGGACCGAGTTTACTGGTTGACCATTGTTCAGGGCGAACTTTACGAGCCCTACATTTCCAGTCGCAGCTGCTGCATGCAAACCAAGGCTGGGAACTAGATAGCATGATGAAAATGTGCTTTAGAGGCAGCTAAGCGGACCAAACATATGATACAGTACACACATTCGGTCGTAACATTGTACTTCGCCTCCGCCTTGTTGTGAAATGCCGTCCTCATTGGGACGGGCATAGTGGGCTTCCCAGCCTTGAAATATAGGAAAGGTGTCTGTGCTACTAAGTTTGTAGTCCAAGTGGGATGGATTATAGTAGAAAGGCGGATAACATGAGGGGGATGGTGGTGGTAGCGGTGGAGGATGTCTTGTGGCACTGGCAGTGGTGGATCCCAAGGTCACAAGAGATCAGAAGTGGATGACTGCCTTATCCGGCAGTCCAGTTCGCTCTTTATCTCATCTCCGCACATTTCGCACCATTCTCCCTGCTATCATTTTCCCGTTAGAAGATCCATAATTTATGTTCTCATACATACAGTACTAATACATATTCTATACCATAAAGCGCTACATAACAAGCCTACTAAATGCCACCCTATAACCCCTCGTCTAACGTCAGGTGTCGGTTCTTGTGATAATTAGGGTCGTGGAGTTTGAAGGACGCTACCCATATACGCTGGCAAAATACTTTATGTGTAGGAATGCACCTTTATAATGCCTGCAGACTTGTAGGCTACATATAGCCTCTCCGCTCCTCGAACATACGGGTTTCCGTTCCTGGTGATAAAATCGTGCATCGAGGCCTCCGGCTTATCCAACCTCCGGCACCATAAAGAGGGGCCGAAGAGGGGCTGCACTCGACAATGCATAATTATCATGAGCGGCGCATTCCATCCCTTCCGATCCCCAAAGACTGATGCGACTGGCTTTCCATGGAATAGTTATACCCGGCGAAGTCGAACAGACGGGAAAACCTGGGTAATTGGGGTGCGCTAGTGAATTCTCCCATCTGTTGCTGCAAATTCAGTTGTGGCGAGGAGGCGTAGACGCTGGCCATAACGCTGGTATCACCCACAGTCTTGTTCATGTGTACAAGAGCAGTATAGTCCAGCAAGTCGGGATCGGCTTTGACTTTGGGTGAGTTGCGCTCGAATGACCTTGAAGCCTGATGTTGGATGGTTGTCAGAATCTCGAGCGCCCTGGAAGCAGTCGCCCTTGTCTTCCCTTCTTCTCTTTGCACAACCTCGCCGAGGATATTAAACGATAAGTCGATGGTAGCAGCCGCCTCTGCAGACTTTTCTTGCCATCGAAGCTGCGCCATCGTGGTGATAAGCGCCACAGAGGCTTCTAACAGAGAGAAGCACCCCTCATACAGCCACGAACTCCCAGGGTACACGTATGGACTGTCCTCAATGTTGCCATTCGCAAAAAGCGTCATGTAAGTCCTGTGCTGAAGGCGTATGATATCCATGGAGATGATCACACATTGCTCCATGCTTTGCTGGATGTCCTTTGGATCTTGCGGTGCGCGACCCAGACCAGTGGTGGAAGTAACATGCAACTTGAGGCGCCCAACTAGGTACCATGTGTGCAGGAGATACCTCTGCTGGGCCATGAGCTTCAAGTCGGGTGCGGGGAACTGCTGTCGTAATTGTCGCATATCGCAGTCGAGCCTATATTCGTGTGGGAGTCGGTCTGCCCACTCCTGGAATTTGCGATCCAAGTCGAAGTATACATGGCAGTCAGGGAAGTATACATTGAAGCACTGGGTAAAAGGCATAACTTTAGATTCTGCCTTGTGAACCCGATGGTGGTACTCACCGCCTCGATAGCTGTTCCTAACATTGTCATGAGTTCAATGTACAGATTCAGACCCACGTAATACATATTTTTGGTGCCATCTGGACGCGTCCCGGAGGGTAGGTGCACGTCAAACTGTTCACATCTCAGCATCTGTGGTCGTCCCAAAACATAAGAGTAAGTCCTGATATACAAATAAATAAGTCTTTAATTCCGCGAGAAACACGGAAACGTTAGAGTTTGACTCACTTGTCAGCCGTGAACAAACCCCACCAAGCCCGTCTCCTCAGTGATTTCTCCTCAGCAGACATCATCTGCCATAACTTCCACTCGGGATCGCGGTGCATACCTACTGCCTCGGCGTTTCGAATACCTTGGCCGACTAGTTTCCATGCTTCACTAACTCGGCCTCGGGCAGCTAGATAATCACAAAGCAAAGGCGTGGCCAGGCAACTAACAACTGTTCCATCCGCTGCTGAAACCATCAAAGAACAATTAGGATCGTTGAGATGTTGATCCTCCACCATTCGACGTGCGAGCATCGCACACATGAAAAAGTCGTCGCTGGTGTAAGAAGCAATGTAAGGCCTCACTTCGTCGTACGCTGATTTAGGAGCGGATGCGAGTACAGTGAACAGAAGCGTCAACCAGTGCAGGTTGATTTGAGACGAGCTGACGAGCCTCTGCTGTAAACTCGACCACATCTGAGTCCTGGTTGCGCGGAACCATGCTTCTGGAATGGCATATCGCCAGTTGACTTCAGCGAAAAATGCTGCGGTTAGAGTCTCGACGACAAGCATCGAAGGAAGGTGAGAAAGCAGGTCGTCGACGGTGGCGACGAACGACACTTTTGAGAATCTCGTAGTGCAGTCCCCGTACTCAGATATGCAGTCTGTAGATTTCGCATACAGAAAGCGGGCTACCGTCCGCGATGTCATCTGTCCAGAGGCGAAGTGAGTCGTATGAAAAACAGCTGGGAATCGAATTAGTTATACGTACAGAGTGAAGTGCACAAAGGAGGCTTCCTCGACCAATGAACTCGCCATGATGGGCTAGCGAAAGTTGGGCAATAGTAGAAGTAGCTTCATAGGTCCCGTCATCAATAATTGCATGGTGGGAGGGCCCTTCAGACCCATCCTTGCGCAGCTCGAAGAAACTAGCTGGTCGGTCCACGGCGGGGGTGAAAGTTCGAGGGGAGTGGCTGTTTTCCGCTGAGTTCGCAGATGGACTTGACGTCGCATACGTCCGGCACCCAGAGCTAGAGCACGTTAGATATGGAGAAATAAGATGCTCCTTTGCCCTCTCCAGTTCACCCTCTAAACTCGTAATCTTCTTTCTGAGCTCTGCAATGAGCTCAGATTGGTCGGTTTGACCACTAGCGGAGTCTCTGAGCGCGTTTGCAGGAGGTCTGGCAGGAGTAGGACGAGCGACAGGGACGGATTCCCAACGACATAGGTGCTCTACTCCTCTGGTTACACACAGAGAACAGGGGTACTTGCGATCACATTTCTGCAAGAAGTGTATATGAGCTTTGAACGCCGGTAGGAGATAGCACTTGAACGCATGGGACGGCGTTCAAACATACTTGGCGCCGTTTTGTACACTCCACGCAACTGAGTCGCAATCGTCTGCGTGTTTTCTTTTCTTTTGCAGCTTTACCACCGTCAGATGAGGTACTGTCCATTATAGCTGGTAAGCAATGAGTATCAAGGAGGGAGAAGTAATGCGAAAAGAATAGGTCGCCGACTCACCCACTACTTAACTAGTACAAACTAGAGTGTGGCAATGACCTGTCAGCATGTGGGTAAGAATGATATGTATCGTTACGCATTTTTTCGACGAGGTAAACAAACCAAATCGTTCTTAGAAAAGACCCCAGATCAAATGTCAGAGTTCCTTGATGAGCGAACATCAGCCGCTCTGTCAAACTATTTTCTCTAATTATACCGCAAGAAGTGTGTACTTATCATGATAATAATAGAAACCGTCATATTATTCTAAGAATTAAGAAAGTGTTTACCACTTTGCCAAACTGCATAACTAACAGCTGTCATAGGTACGATCTTCAGGTATCCAATGCTCAAGCCAACATAGAATCCCCTCCAACCAGATGTCTGCCAAATTGCCTGTACAGTTTCCCCCCAACGAAGCCATCTATCCGGGCGTGTGATGCCGCCAACTTGCATCCTTCGGCGAGTCACTTCGAACGGGTATGACGCTGTTTGGGCTATTGCCCCCGACACTGCGCCAATTGCAAGGTCCGCAACAGGTGTCGCTTTATTTGATGGTGGAATGAAGTAAGCGCGCAAATATCCCCAGCTTAGAAAGGAGACCCCAGCATATGGTATCATGCCAATCATCGTAACGGTAAACCCTCGGTAGAACTTAAATACTGGATAAAGATCTAAGATGTTCTTTCCAGTCGTTTTGGAGACGGCAGCAGGCGTGTTAGATGGCGAGGACGACGCCAAAGGAGTTGTTCCTTCATGATAAATCTGTTTCGCTGCTTCAAGGAAAGAGATCCGAGGTGCTGCTGATCCTTGAGAGCGAGTATGGAAAGCCATCCGGACTCTTATCACTTCAAGAGGATACGTGCAAAACACGGAGAGGGTGCCTGCGGCAAGCGTTAATACGCGTCTTCACTGCGGTTATGGACGTGACGTACCAGAGATTGCCCCTGCCATGAATCGACGGATGTTGGTCTCCTGGGCCCTCGTTGGCATCAGCAACTAGCATTCTATCAGTTCTCCGTCCAAAACTAAATCGGATCGTCTCTCACATGATGAACATGGTCGTATGCCATAAACTTTATGGCAGCGTAGGGGAATACGCGAAGGAGCGTAGCGGAATGCCCCTGGAGTACTCCTCGCAGCCCGCCTTGTCGATAAATCTCGCTGACTGCACGAAACGCTCCACTCCAAGATCCTGTGAACGGCATGAGATTCGTATACGGGCGGCCATTGCAGCCCTGTGCTGACCTGCATATTTCTTATACTCGGGATTCGAGGCCTGGAAAAGGATCTTGACTCTGTCAAGCGGCGCGACGACTGTTTTGGCCTGCAGACATGAGCCAGAGGACCAACGTAAACGAATGACTGCAGAACGTACGACGCATCCAGCAACTCCTCCAGCGAGACCAGAACGGGCGATGAAGAGCAGAGAAGGTTTGTCTTGTTGCTCGGAGGCGGCATTTGGACTCATTCGCAGAGCTAGGAGGTCATAAATGTGCACTGTTACACAATGAGTGAGTGAGATATGCAAAGCAAAGAGCAAGATGACCAACCGTTGTGTTGTGCCCCTCCCAGATAGCGATGAGAAATTGGAGAGCGCAAGCTCCGTGACCTCAGTGAGTCGGCATCCCGGCAAATTCCTTCCCGTCCCGTACCAAACGGATGTGGTTCCGCCGCCCGGCGGTGCGCGTGCGGGGCCCACTATTCGTGACCTCGCTTGACTTTCAACCAATGGCGTCAAAGGTAAAGCAAGAGGGCAAGGTCACTGTCCTGAAAGGACAAGAAGGTGAGCGCTTATTGGATTTATCAATATTATTTGCGCTAATCTCCCCTTACCAGCTGAAGACAAAGTTTTGGAATATGTGAAAAGAGTAATTCTGAATTGAACGTCTCTTTTAGTGGACAATCTTTATCGGAAGCTACGCATAGATGAATCGTCCCTATGGCGCTGTAGATGTGGCGGCCAATTTGAAAGGCGCGATCCCCAAGACTGCAGTGCAAAAAATTCTGGCTGCCTTGGCAGAGAAGGGCGAGCTTGTTCAAAAGATCTATGGTGAGGAGACTGATCAGACCCTGCAATCGCAGCGTCTCTACAGAGGCTAAAACAGGCGCAGGGAAGACAACTTTCTTCGTTTACAACCAGTCAAAGATCGATTGCCTGCCAAATGAACGGATTGCGGATCTCAATGCTGAACTTGCGAAGGTCGAAGACGAGAACCAAGCGTTATCAGCAGAGGCCAAATCTTATTTAGCAGGTGAGTTGTTTGGAAGACGGCTAGTTGAATTATTGACGCATATATGCTGTCTATAGAACTTGTCAAGGTCAAAGCAACACCGACGGACCACGAGCTTGACGCGCAGATTGCCAAGGTGGAAGCTACGGTGTGACCAGTTTACTTTCACTCTTACTATTCGTGAGGTATTGAAAGTTGTCCCCAAAGATATCGCATATGACTGCAACCTTGCAGCCGCTTCGTGCTGGCGCACCTCCTATCACTGCTGAAGAACTGGAACGTATCTACGCTGAATGGGCAAAATGGAGACCTGAATGGATTCGCCGACGGAAAATCTTCATGACGTATGCTTGCTCGCCATCATCTCGACTTCTACATACTCGCAAGGTTAATGTTTCATCCATCAGATTATGGCAATTAGCTACGGATGCATTACCTCCTCAGGATGCCAAGGACCTAGAAGAAGACCTAGGAATCGAAAAGGATACACCTGAACACGAAGCGGTTGAACAAGGATCTCTCTGTCGACAGCCTCAGACTAAGTCTTTGAAGCGGAAGCGTCAATGAGACTTTCGAGCAACTTGCGGTATATCGCACATGGTCAGCCTCGGCTCATCTCCCGACTTGTTGATGTCATATGATTCTATGGTCTCTTACGCTGTTCAAGTCTGTTTCGATTTTGTGGTCTTGCCTGCGTTTCTTACCAAGTTGAAGCGAAAGCGGTGCTTTATCTTTGAGTACTGGACTACAATGACGTCTTTCTAGGAACTGTATTCTCACCACTGTCAATGCTAATGTTCTTCTGTGATCCTACATCTATTACCACCCAATAGAATCATCATCCACCAATATTCCCTGCAAAAATATACCGCACATTTGCAAATACGGACCTGATATGGGGATATTCTGCTCCAACGTCCTATAGGAAGGCAGGACCCCGGAATATTATAGGGAGGGTATGATCTCAATCCGGACAAAAATCGCAGATTTTTGGCCGAAGGCCTGACGCCAATCCGGACATAACTGGTCGAAAATGACCTCCTGGCCTGGTCCTCCATCCGGACAAAACTGAGTAGCAAGGCGCCAGGTTGCTCTTGAACTTGGGCATCGTAGGCGACTTTGTCGTCTATTGTTGAGTATTAGTCTTTAAATGTCACAAAATGGCGCCAAAATCCATATTTAACCTTATTATGTGAAGGAAAACTTGACTTTATTTTGTCTGTTCGCATCTAAGCCATGTTCAGTGCGGCTGACATGACTTTCTGGTATTGCCGCACCCGCGGGGAGCTTTGGGAAGCTTTGGGGAAATTTTTGAGCTTTTTCTAGGCCTCTGGGTGAAATTTTGACCTGGTCTGCCATCCGGACAAATTTGTAAAAGTTGTGGGAGGCCTGATCCAATCCGGACAAAAATTGAGAAATTTGGCCACTTTGCATCCGGACAAAACCTCGATTTTCGGGATCATACCTTCCCTACCATATTCCGGGGTCCTAGGAAGGCGCTAACGTGGAAAAGGGTAATATGATATCTACCAAGAAGGTAGACGTTGAGACGTTTAAAAGGCGTCAGTCCTTGTTTCAAATTCCTATCTCTCAACAGGATGAAACTTACCGCTCTCTCGACTATTGCGCTATTCGTGTCTCTTATCAATGGACAGACCCCACCGACTAATATACCGGAGGCTGAACCAGGTGCCATCTTGACCGTTCAGGCCAGCATTCTAATCGACGCTCCTATCGAAACCGCGTGGAACGCACTGCTGGATTTCCCGTCATACGCGGAATGGAACCCATTCGTCAGGCAAGCAGATACATAATCAAGGAAGCTTTCATGAATCTAATTGAGGGCATATCCAGGTCTATGGTGGTCGCGAATGCGGCGTTCATACCGACAACAGACCAGACACCGCAAGAGAATCTGCGGCTTATTATCCAGGCGCAAATCCCTCCCTTACCTTCTCCGGTCGACGCGAACACGCCACCGAACGTGCTGCATTCGCAGGTGTCTTTTGAAAACATCACGACGATTGACGCCGTCGCTTATCGAGCAGCATGGCGCCAAATCATGATTCCGACGCCGTTGTTGGGAGCTGAGAGATGGCAGGCACTGAGTGTATATGAGGGGAAGACGTACTACGAGTCGCGGGAAGACTTTTATGGGCCACTGGGATATGTGCTGGACACGTTCTTTGCTTCAGGACTGCAGGAAGGATTCGATGCACAGGCGGCGGCTTTCAAGGGCCGAGTAGAATCATTAGTTTAGCGTAATGACGTCGTGTTTGGTTAAAAAGCTCAAATATAACAAACACATTGGCCGGTCATCTTCTCCGCCAACCCAGCCTTGTCTGCACAGCTTCCTTCATTCCTGAACTATATATTCTCTCTTTCTTCCTCTTTTCTTCTTGACGAACTACCTCAATGTCCTCACAATCTCCTGTGCGTCTTGCTCCAGTCCTTACTTTCCGTCTGCATGCCTTCTCAACCTTCAAACTCTTTAGATTCGAAGAAAGCTGGTCATCGTGGGCGACGGCATGTATTTGTGCTGCCTCACTGCCTACGATTTCTAAAGCCTTCGTCGATATACAGGTGCCTGTGGAAAGACCTCCCTTCTCTGCACATTTGCCCTTGGAGAGTTCCCTAAGGAATACGTTAGTGAATGCTTGATTACTCTCTTGAGCCACCCCTGACCAGTTGTTTTCTCTTTGCAGCAACCGAGTGTGTAGCATCCTACGTGCTTGAGAGCCCCCATTCTGACCCCTCCGACCTGCTTCCCTTAGCTGTCTTTGATAACTACGTAGCCGAGATTAGGCTCGATGAAAAGCCCATCCAATTAGCTTTGTGGGATACTGCGTATGTCATGTCATTAATTTGGCGCACAATCTGGTCTTCTAACTTTCTTGTTCGGACGCTTAGTGGTCAAGAGGAGTATGAAGTTAGTCCCCGTGGTGTACCGCTCCGCCCAATGCTGACTACTATCGACACTAGCGTCTACGGCCTATGTCGTACTCGAAGTCTCATGTTATCCTTATTGCATTTGCCATCGACACTCCAGACTCTCTAGAAAATGTCACCACCAAGGTTAGTCATGCTTGGCTTTAGCTTTTTCACGGGAACTTTGCGTGGTCTAACTTCATGTGTCCTAGTGGATCGAAGAAGTCCGGAATATTTGTGGCCCAACTATTCCCGTTATCTTGGTCGGGTGCAAGGCTGACTTACGACCGCCCGCGCAAGACCCGAATGACCCGGAGTACTTGCGACAGTTCGTCACCCGAGAGCAAGGCGAACGCGTAGCCAATATCATTGGCGCAAGGGCCTATAAAGAGTGTTCCGCCTTGAAAATAGAAGGCGTAGACGACGTCTTCGAAACCGCCACAAGAGCCAGTATGCTCATGCGTGACGGCGTGCCGAGTCATGGCCAAACCGATACCGCAAAGCACCACCGACGACGAAGCAGCGGCAAAGGAACCCTGCCGGAGCCTGAGGAAAGCAAAGGATGGGCATGCTGTACCATCTGCTGAGCTTCTGACGTTTGAAATGAACGTGCCAGCTATCATCCCCGGTTCTTCATAACCAATATTCCCTCTATATCTGCTAATTATTTCTGAACGACCTCATGGACTAGGGATCTTCGCCCCACTTATATATGTCGCTACATGACCAATTCCCATTTACTTGTTTCTGTTATTTGTTCCGTCCTAGTAACATTTGCCTGCGTAGAAGTAGTATTCCCCTTTTTTCTTTTCTTTTTGTATGTTGTTGTAATTGCTTTCTTGTTATCTCAGATACTGCAATTTACGGGTCCCTGCTCTGAGCACAGTGATAGCCGTCAACCTTCAGGACTTCAGAATCTAATTTTTGAACACCCAGTTGTTTCAAATTGATACTTCTATCAGTCAACGTGTTCGCTTGTCGATTATGCATCTTCGGCGTTTTATAACTGCGGTTCCTCTATTGACTCTAGCTTTCGACCATGAACGTTCGTCGTCGTTCAACAGCAATAGGCGCCGGCGTACCAGGGGCCCTACATACTACTTCAATGCACTCGTTAAAAAAAGACCTTCCTAAGCGACATTCAAACCTTGTCTTTGGCGCGTAAAATGCACTCTAGTCTCTCTTTAATCGATTACCGAACCTTCAGGGGCGTCTACCTCATACAACTTTTTGGAAAGCCTGCGCCCAGGTGGATATCAGACAGTTGCGTCCTCTCTAGATTTGTGGTAGGCTATTCAAGGGCGTTTTCTTTTCGATGGTTGATCGGCTAACCGGGCTAGCTTGTCTGTGCAGCATTTCCACTTACTGGAGTTGCGTTGATAGTGCATATGCATCCAGCGCAGTGCACAGGCTAACCTGACCATGCCCAACGTCCATTGCACAAGCTACTTACATGGTCAATTGCATCATCATACTGGCAGCATCAATAATACTTGCTCACCGGAATTCAGCGGCTAAAGACACCGGGAGAGATAAATAAAAGCACCTTCATTCCCAACTACTTACTACTTCCACCTCAAACCTTTGAACGAATAAAACAAAAGCCTACTATGCGCGCATACTACTTTGACAACCTGCCCGGCGACCAGCGTCTGCCACACGATTATGTTCCCTCGCGTCCTGTCTCGAAGGAAACTCTGGATAAAATTAACGTCAAATACTGGAGTGTGCCCGTCGAGGGATACGAGCCCAAGATCGACGCCATTGCCAAGGAGAGAGGATACAAGAACAGGGATATGATTAATGTGTCGAAGGAGGGTATGGGAGAGGTGCGTTGTTAGAATCTGAAGTGATAAATCCCTCTCGATTACTAATTGCAAAGGCAGATCTACGAGGAGAAGATCAAGACCTTCTTTGAAGAGTGCGTCCTTTTGTTCTCGGCCTCTGTACGCATCGGCATATAACGGGTTGTTCTGTCGAAAGGCATATGCATGAAGACGAGGAAATCCGTTACATCCTCTCCGGAAGCGGGTTTTTCGACGTTAGAGGTAAGAGAGCTCGTACCTTCCCGACATACACCATCTTGGCCTCATCTCTCGCACGATCAGAAACCCCTACGGACGAATGGATCCGTCTAGCAGTCACACCAGGAGACCTCATCGTCATCCCAGCTGGAATATACCACCGATTCACTCTTGACGAGGCGAACAACATCAAAGCCTTGCGTCTCTTCCAGGTCGGCACAATCGGTCGGACATTAGTTGAATTTTTACTCATCTGATCACGAAACACAGGACGAACCCAAGTGGGTCCCATACAACCGAAGCGAGCAGACGGATGCGAACCCTCACCGTCTTGAATACCTCAAGAGCATTGGCGTAGGTGCATGAGCCTCGAGATGTGGTTGTACAGAAGCGGAAGGAAAAATATCAAACGTGTAAGATATATGTATCAACAGGGCTATCTTTATCCGTATGAGGAATTAATCTCCAGTCCTGCGTATTCAATAATCCTCCGCAAGAGTCCTGGGATAGGGAAAACGACAGCACGGAAACGGGGATTCCTAAGCTGAACACTGCATCCTAACATCCTCAAATCATTTCCAACGTTCCGAATTGTGAGTACACCAGCTGACAGCTTCGTAAATGATAGAAGGAACCTTGGGGGCGTGCTTTTGAGTGCGATTGTGCTCGAGTTATCAATCTTGCTGCAAAACATCTATCCGCGCTATTCGCCTAGGAATAGACATGGTATACATTCTTTGCATATCTGCCTGAGACGAGCAAGCACACTGGCGTTCTATATAGTGAGTAGGGTACGTATGGTGATATCGATACAGTGTCAAAATATTAAGTATACATCGAACCTTGGATACGCTTCTTCGAGGAAACCAACTTTACTCGTCTTTCAACTCCCAGCTCACACCACAGCCGCACCCACTACCCTTGGCCTGTGGGTTGTGTGCTACACGGAAACTGCTCCCAATCAGCTCTGTGGCAAAGTCGATTACTGAACCGTTCATGAGCGATAAAGATACAGCGTCTATCACGATGTTCGAGGGCTTGATACTGGGATGGCTGAACATGCTGCAATAGTGTCAGTATGCAAAACATACGGAAGGATGAGAACGCATACTAATCATCCGGTGCTCGAATATCTGCCAATCCCATCTTATACTGATAGCCATGACATCCACCAGACTCGACGGATATCCGCAGTGCGGCGTTTTCGTTCTTTTCTCTCTCGGCTATCCTCGTTAATTGCTAGAGCATTCGTCAGGAAATGATTTTTTTCAAGAAGGAATCAAGTCGGCCCACCTCTGCAGCACGATCGGTTATTTCCAACTTGACTTGCTCAGGTGGTAGCACGTCCACGTCTAGTTCCTCCGCTTTGATGTAGTCCAACGAAGGCGTAAACAGGACTTCCGTAGGTTTCGCGGGAAGAGAAGTAGCCAGTGCAGCAAGTTTGGGTGAATTTGTGGCTATACTCCGTCGTATTGAAGTAGCAGCAAAGGATTTGTAACATAACGAAGGTGATTGTGTCCGAGAGTTGCTTAGTACGAAATTGCGTATAGGGTAGAGCGCGCGCGAGAAGTTCCGAATCTGTGACATGTTCAAAAAGAGGTGGCAAGCCAAAGCGGTGGATAAATCAGAGGTAGAGAGAGGGAGGGGCAAAGATGAGGTCGTGGTGGGTGGTGGAGAGAGGCCAAATGTAAGCCGGTGCACATATCGCTCTCGGCATCCGGAGCGGCAGTCCACTCCGTAGCCTGCGTTCTCGGATGGCTTTTTTCTTTCTCGAATGTTTAAAGTCTTTTTGACTTGATGATTAACGGCTATCTTTTCCTACGAATAGAGCGCTGGAAGCACGCAGAACGATGAAACCGCTTTAAATTTAGGGGGAAAAAAGGCACTATGTGCCCCACTAATTAATACTGAATAAATTAATACAAATCTTTAGGTATTATTATGTTCAAGCTTCGGAAATTATTGTAGTGAGCACGACATCAGTGTCAGATTCCCGTAGTGTTATCGAAGGAGAGGATGGGGTTCGCATTTGCGCGACGTTCATTGCAATTCTGCAATTCTGTCAACTGAAGTCAGAACACAACTCGTCAAATATGAGAGAAAGACTTACAGATATTGATAATACCGAGACATAAACACTACAGGGGACATGCAATCAGTGCATTGCGGAACATGTTGAAGAGATCTGACTGACGGGTAAACGACGTAACATAACTCTTGGGCAACCCCAAATGAGAGTGAGCTGGCCAGCATGACAGAAAGAAGTGCTAGAAAAGATGAGCAACCTGAATTTTCATCAAAAGGAATTAAACTGACCTGCTATTAACGCGAACAACAAAAAGCCATCTCGAACAACGAGAAATGCAATAGGTACCATGTACCTGTTTTGAAAATACAGTTTGATAGACTTGTAAGACGTGCATATGCCGATCAGCACTTGCGTAGCAAGCTGAACAGATCTGCAGAGCATAGGTGAGATGAGTGTGTGGGGCTAGACAAAATTACGCACGTTAATGCGACGACTCCTATAGAAGACTCTGTAGGTAGGCATCCAGGTTCGCTAAAAGGTATCTCATAGATTGCAACAAAACCACACGAGAGTGTGACAATCGCATCCACGAGCACAGCAAAGTTCAGAAACCAATAGAGGCATGAATTCATCTTGGAGAGCGCGTAAACTGCATTAGAAAAAGGTCATTTAGGTGCCATAAAGAGAGAATAAGCCACGAACGGCGGCAAACGAGGTGGTAGTCGAGCGAAAAGAGCAGACATGTAGAGGTAACGAGCTGAAAGGCAAGCCATCGTCGACATTCATCCTGGGAGGCTTGGAATTGGATATATGATACCACAAAGGTATTCGCTCTAGAGGAAGGTAAGTGGACGCAGCAGTTGTAATAGCAAGTGTAACACACCCCAAAGCTATTAACCCGAGATACCGAGAAACAAGGTATACGAGCCGTAGACGTATATTGACAAGTTTGCTAGGAGGCATGGCGTTAAGTTACTTGCTCAAGTAGGCTTCAAAGAATGGATATGTACCCCCAAATAAATCGCGTCTCAAAGGACAGACAGCCTATCCATTCGTACAGAGAGAGGACCAAAGCAACGACTATTGAGTCGAGAGAGATAGCTGGTCAGCACTCCATGGTAAAGAAGCAGCGACAGCCAACTCACAGGCAGACGCGCGTACGACGGATGCCGAGTCCATTGCGGAGAAATAGAGAGGGTAGTGTACGAAGGAGAAGAGAGCATTTCGAGATGCGCGTATGTTATATTGTTAGAACTTGGTACCAGGGTTCAGGCAGTTGTGTGAGCGGACTAAACCCAGTCAGGAACTTACGTAACCGGCACTTAGGACTCCGACGTTTGGAGTCAGGGACAGCACCGCATCTTGACTTGCTACCACATTTCTCCAATGGCCTCAAAGGTTTCTTTCACCGTCCGCAGACCTACTCCAGTATCAAGGGCGACATCTTCAGGACCAGAGTCAGATGTAGGATCGTCCTTCAAAGTTCCACAACTCCCTAAACATCTTAATGGCAATTCTGCTGCTCCAAGTCCCCTTGCACGAAGTCATACTTCGTCACCGAACCCACGAGGGGGAGAGGCTGAAGAAAACAACCAAGCCTACGACTCGAGTGACGAAGAAAGTATCAATGAAGACGAGCTGGTCACAGGCTTTGACAGATTCGGAGTTCAGCGGTGTGTTCTATTTTTCTATCATATGCTTCAGTTGTGTCAACTCACAAAAGCACCTTTTCGATGACGCTGCAGTGCGAACGGTGAAAAAAAGGTTCAAAAACCTCTCGTAATTCCAGCGCTTAAAAACAAAGACTGGAGAGAACTTGCGCGTAAACGACGAGGCGCCTCGCAATATGTACCACCATCTGCCGCTGCCCAAACAGGTGCAGATGGGAGCGTAGGAGGCCTGGGCACCAAGGATACCATAAACTCCGGCCCCGTTCTTTCGGGCTTACAAGTGAAACAACGCACACTAGTAAAGCAGGAGGACGACGTTACTGTGCAAGAAGTGGTGGAGGATGTCAAAATGGAAGTGGTGGAAGAGGAAACCGATGACCAAAAAGCTTTGCGAGCCATTCTCGCAGAAGCAAGTGGCGAAGTCCACAACGAAGGCGCCATGATTGATATTATTCCAACCCCCATCTCCGAAGCGGAGGCACTAAAACAAGACGTGGAGGAACTCCCAGACGCCGCCACTCTTGAGGACTATAACCGGGTTCCTGTCTCTCAATTTGGCGCAGCTATGTTACGAGGAATGGGTTGGAAAGAAGGCACAGCTGCAACCCGCAAGCCAGGCAAGGGCCTGGTAGAGCCCTATATCCCAGCAGCTCGTCCTGCTTTATTAGGTATCGGCGCCAAAGAGCAGGAGGTTTACGACGACGGTAGTAAGAAGAAAGGATCCGGCAGCAAGAGACCTGAGCGCCGGTACGTACCGATCATCAAACAAGAGCGTAGCGAAACTTCCTCGCCAGCTGCTGGAGGCCGGGATAAACGGGAAAGATCGCGCTCTCCTCGTCGTTCTGCGCCTTCGTCAAGGAAGCCTTCGCCCGACCGCTATAACAGTCGGACGGAAAGAGATGGGGAATCTCGGCGACGTTATGACGACCATGATCGTCACAGAGACTCAGACAGGCGGCGCACTGATGAGCGGAGCCGTCGTGATGATTATCGTGAAAAAGACAGAAGTGAGAGGAGGGACAGAGATAAAGATCGACATCGCGACCGAGATGGTGATAGAGAAAGGTCGGATAGGAGGCCCGACAATTACGATTCGAGTAGGAGGAAGAAAGATTATTAGGCGTTATATCCTGCTTCCTGTTAATGGATCTCTCTCAGCTAGATGCACTATCAAACTCTGTACAGACTTTGTTTAGATTACTGGATATATGTGTGAGTACATGTGCTGTATTATTTAGTTGACATAACCAGACGACACATGTCATCGTAGTGTACTCTTAGAATTTCTTCTCTTTGCCTTCCCGCTAGCTGCAGAACCAGCTGTACCTGGCGGAGGCACAGTCCACATTGCAGTATTCGATGAACCTGGACCTGCCCATTCTGGCTCCATGGAACGATACTGGCCCGGGGGCGTAGTAAGCGTGTCACCACTTATCGCAGACGACACAGCATCGTCGTCGTTTGCCTGCCCGTCGTGGGTCCAATTGGCGTTCCAAGACAAGCCAGGCCCTTCACTCGGTCCAGGAGTAGGAAGAGTATAATCGTACACACCGGGCAGTCCTCCAGGGATGGTCGGCGCATCGTGGCTCTCTTCCACTGTCGGAAGTGGTGGTCGGTATGAGGATGAAGGGCTAGCGCCTCCGGGATGAGAGTCGGCGCCCCACAACGAGTCAGTTTTGAGAGAAGATTGAGACTAGGAATCAAATTGACTGTTATTTTCCCTATGATCGATCGTTTCATTGTTGATGTTGGCTTACGGGAGGCTGTACATTTATGTTCGGTGCGCTGCTGGTGTTGGAAATGCGAGAATGACGGTTGTTATTCTGTGGTTGCTGCTCGACCCATGAGCCTGCGTAACTTGATCTGGAGCGAGGCCGATCAGGCATTTGATTCTCTGTAGGCCGGTACGATCTCTCAGACGGTGCACGTTGAGAAGCAGCCTGCAATTAATGTGATTTAGTCGACATGCAATGAGAAGAAATGCGCGGAAGAATCACATACAAAAGACTGTCGATTTCCTTGGGTATCTGAATGTGGCAGCGGGCTTCCTGAGTATTGGCTACTAACTTCTGGAATAGCACTCATAGGCGTCCGAAGGCCAACGCTGAATGGTTGATTGATGATATCTAGCTGTGACAAGGTAGATGAGTTTGAACCAGAAGATGAATTCCTCGTATGGCCCCGTTGACGCTGTGAGTTGTTAGATCGGGATGGTATGGGTAATGCGTCTTGGCTAGAGTCAGATACAGCACTGGGTAGCTGAGGGGATATAGGTCGTTCTGGTGTTCTAGCGAATTCATAAGGAGGGGGTATACGGATTCGATTATCGGCGTCCAAGGAAGGTATGAGATTATCTGGCGGTATTGGACTGTGACTTCTCCGAGGCGTCTGAGCGATGTTCCTGACACTAACTGGCCTTATATTTTCAGATGGATGAATACTCGGGGTGCCTCCCATAATACTTGGTGCCCTACTCCCAGGTTCAGGACCTACATAGGGCGTAGGGATCGCATTCGGAGGACCAGGACCTACGTATGGAGTAGGGATTACACTTGGTGGGCCGTAATTCTCGGAAGGATGAACACTTGGAGCTCCGTTGATACTAGGCGCGCGACTGCGAGGCTTGGTTGGAGCCATTCGGGGGGTATTCCTCATACTCATCGGCAGTGCATTTTCTGAAGGATATATGCTGGGTGCTCCTGCAACGCTCGGTGCCCGACTGGGTGCCCTGCTTGGAGCCCTACTGTGACCGCTCCTGATGCTCATAGGCTTGATATCCTGAGCAGGGTGCATGCTTGGAGGTGGAGAAGGTGGTTTTGTCGGAAGCGGGGTGGGCATGGGTAAGGGCGACAGATTGGCTTGAGTAGGGGCTCTTGATCGTTCGCTTGGTGCAATCGATCGAGGTTTGCTTTGCTCACCATGTCGAGGGGATACAGACCTACTGCTGCCATCGTACGAGTAGGCATCTTCATCGTCGTCTTCGTAGACAATGGTGGTGGGCACGTTGGCGATAGCGATATCCCTGCCTTTCCTTAACCCTTCATCGAGCCCTGCCCTATAGGCCTCTTCGCGTGCCCGCTGCATCAGAACTTGTTCGTTCAATTCCCGAACTTTGTCCCTATTCTGGGCGGCATCCTTCTCTGCTTTATGGCGTTGCCTATCGACGATGCTAACGATGTCCTGAGCGCGATATATCTCCCTTTGAGCGGTTTCTAGCTGGATGCGATAAAGTCTTGAGGGTACGTGAGGCGCGTCACCCCACTCGAGGGACATAAACTTACTTGAGCTCTTCATTTGCTCTGCTGGCCTCGCGCAGAGCCGCGACTCGAGCATCGTTTATAGCCTTTAGATGCGCGGTGAGCTCTGCAACATTTCGTTCCGCCTCCTCTGCGCGTCGCTCAGCAATATCGGCGCGCCTAGTTTCACTCTGGAGCCTCTCATGCAATCGTTGAAACCCAACTTCGAGTTCAGAATGGAATGACCGAAGACTGGATCCAGTACGCGCACTAGAGTGTCGTCTAGATCTGGAAGAGTCTGAAGAGTATGAATAAGGCCTTGTGTCTGCCTGGTTGTCCTGAGGCGGAAGAGGTGGGAGATCGCGGTCTGTAGAGTCTGAGGACGCCATCAACGATGAGGTCAACACAACCAGTGAACCAACTGGTAGCACAGCCACCTGTACCCCTCTCCCATTTACTACCACGAGGCATGGCCGGCTATTCTGGCAATAATGATTCCTCAGATGATTTATTCCTTAACACAAATCGTTCTGTTGAACGTCTTGAAGAGCTGCCCATACTATACATCACTTCCTTTGGCCATCGCAGGGGACCATTACATCCCACTCCAGACATACTAGTCGATATCCGCAAGTTGCCAAATCCCCCAAAGAGCATGCGTACCGCCAGTCAGACTGGCTTACACAAGCCACTTAGAGAGGCATTCTTATCGAATGATGAAGTGCGGAAGCGCTTTGAGGCTATATGCGAGCAGATTAGGTCCCGGTTGAAGCTAGCAGATAGCAACGGAGAGACTCAAGTGCATGTGGCCGTCTGTTGCGAGTTGGGGAAACATCGCAGCGTTTCGATGGTCGAACAGCTTGGATCTACACGCTTCGATGGCTGGAATGTGGTTGTACAACATCGGGATGTTCATCTCACACGCTCTCAGGCCAAGGGAAGTAATAACGTATCTGAAGGAGGCAAAACAAAATAAAGTGTGTGCTCTGCAGAAGGTAATGGTACAAACAGCCTGTAGTAAACAAATGGCGAGAAGCTCATATTATCTTTTATGGTAGGGTATTGCAGCTCAGAGATATGCATCGCCTCCCGTCGTCTCGAGGTAGGGTTTACTTGGGCCGATTCAACATTTGCATCAACTCGGATGCCTGTCCTTTACCTGTCTCAAGGTTGCTCATCGCCTCCTCGTCCTCTGCCTTTCTCTGTGCTCGATTACCACGATACCTGAGAAGTATCAAGACAATGACTGCAATACCAAGCAGGCCAGCCACTGTCATCAACGAGGTTAGAACATGCCACTTGTGCAGCGACAGGAAAGACATACCGGCACCCCCAACGATTCCACCAATGCGCTCGCCCTTTGTCGCAGTTCTTGGATCTGGGTCGTCATCGTCATCATCGTCACCATTACTTCCTGAAGGTGGCCGTGAACGTGTGCTCCTCATTGAGAGAGACCTTGAAACTGTAACATTTCCATAGACTTCCGAAATGCATATGAGGATCGCGACCGTCAATAACAAAGCCCTTCTCTGATATCTTCCTAACATATCGATGCAGTGGCAGTTTGGGATATTACAAGGATACTTGGTGTTGGTGGTGCGGATGCAGCTTATATTCCTGGCTTTTGCAGTGGAGTGTGCGTAGCACTGGTTCTGTAATTGTTTGGCAATATAGAAGAACAATGGGAATGCCAGTAATGTGGGAAAGAGACTAAGATGCTTACAAGTTATTCGATGTAAGTGGCTTTGTTCGATGGATGACTCGACGGGGGTCATAAACAGAGTATTTAGTTGTGCAAAATTTATCGCAAGAGGAACCAATGATAATTGACAATAGATTACAATAGATGACTCCTTTAAACGAATAAAGTATAAACAGAAACCTGGTAAGTAGTGTGTGCTTGCGAGTGGATGCTGCCCATAGATCCAAGTTCCGTTCATCGAGGACCGCACGGTCGCTTATGCATCTTCCAAAGATGCAACTCGATAGGGGAATTTGCTAAAATTAAATAAAGGGTGTAGATACCTCGGCTTTGGATGATATCCCTCGACTCATCCTAGATAAGATGGCACTCGTATGAAATCACCGCGTGTATCCGTAGTCGTTTCTCTCGATTGCGCGAGCAAGCGATCCAGCTTTTCCTTGATAATATCGAAAGGCCTGGGCTCAGGCGGACCGATGCCCGTGACATTCCTTCGCTTTCTTACATAGCCAACAATCGAAAAGATAGCGAAGCCGATGAGGATTGCGCTAATAACTGAGCGCGCGTATTGGCGAAATGGCAGGACGAGATATTCAGAAATGATTTCTTACTAGCTCCAATTACTATCAACACAATTATCTTCGTCTTCAGCGGGGCGTGGGCTTGCTCATAACACGATGTTCCTGGAGTTTCACTTGGTCATCTGGATCAGCATCGATAAGGCCCATTGCTCAGTGTATTCAAAAACTTACTCTTCAGAAGGAGTGCAATGGCTGGACTTGGAATTGCGGTGAGCGCTGCTGTGCGATGCCGATGCTCTCCCGGCGTAAGTGAAGACTACCTGTATGAGGATTAAGAAAGGTATGCGGAGCGGAAGACGGTAGATCATGGTGTTTCGACGTTGAAGATGTTCGAAACTGAGGATGCTACGAGGTAAGTGGAAGGGAGGCGTGAGTGCCAGAAGATCCTCTGAACACGACTAAAGGGCCCTTTCAATGTGTACATTAGTATAGACGCAAGGCTGAAAATAGAAGCCCGAGCCACGAGCAGCACGGGATGTTCTGTAGGCGTATTGAATATTCGGCAGCGTCACTGTATATTTTGAAGACCACGAAGGATTTCTCACGCTAACTATCCCAGAACCACCATTAGCTGAATTGTAGGGGAGTATTCTTTGGATTGCATGCACTGTGTTGCTTGCTATCTTGAAGTCATGGCGATAATCATGCCACATACTGCATGTGCATTAGCTCGTGGTACGCTACGAATTTATTGCACCTTGAAAAACTGATTTGTTGGGCGTTGACATTTAATCGACATCAGGGTCCCTGGATCCTTGATAGTCAAAACTTCCATCGTTTTATACCTACACTAACCAGTAATATAACCGCCACAACAACCCCAGACGGCCATTCAGACGCTTTGACACCTCATCTTCCGCTTCCACTTCTATAGGATCTTCAGCATATTCATCTCGGTATAAATCAACGGAGTCCACGTCGACTAGATCGTGTAAACGGCTTTTCCTTCGCCCCAGTGATGACGCCGTACTAGATTCGGGTAGGAGTGGTTCTGATGGGCTAGAAATTGGGTCTTCCCGAAGAAGCGTTCCGTCATGGCCGAACCCGCGCACAACCATCCACGCGACGAACATGATAACCATGACGGGTACTTCGATATATAAAGAGACGAAGTCCACAGGAGAGAATACAGGGAAGATGGACGACCAGCCCTGGACTATGGTAAGGTCAGAAAGTGCGGTCGAAGGAACCTGGGACACAACAGCTCACAGAAAATGAGGAACAAAACGGTAACAATCTAGAAGTAACAGGGGTAAGTCGACAAGGACATGTGCAGGAATGCTCGCAGACGTACCACAAAGGGTGGACCCCATGGCCAAGTCCATGCTACATGGAACTTTAATTCTTTCAGAGATCGTCCTTGTCGTATCCAGGCTTTGCGGAATCTCCAACTTGACAGACCAATGGATAGCCAGGCGATCTAATGAGTCAAGCTCATAAGACGTATGTCTGCGGTTTATTACAGAAAAGAATTACCTGATTCGAAACACCGACGATATTTTGTAGCCAGCCCCATAATTCGCCACTTCCAATGAAGCTCGTAAAGAAACATAGGGCACTGATGCTACTTGTCATAGCAAGAGCTACTATTGGTATCCCCTGCGACGTTGTACGTGCGAATATCCGAGGAGCCTGACGAGGTGTAGACACGGAAAGGCCTGTAATTTTAAAGGATTTCGGATTTGAATGGAACGTGCTCTGAGCATCGCCAACTTACCATACAGCACCCTAGTACCCGCAAATAGGGCATGGTTTCCAGCAGATAACACCGAGGTAAGTACAACAGTGTTCATGAAGGATGCGGCTAAAGCTGTCTCAAATTGCTCATCAGATTCTTCCCATGGCAAACGTTATGGCACCGCGACTTACAGGAACCAGCAGATACAAATACAATAGTGAACGGAGACGTAGTCGTGCTTCTATTTGACAGATTGGGATAATCCCATGGCACTGGAGATAAAGTTCAGATGCGTGCCAACGTCCGCGAATAACAATGTGCTGTACCATTCAATCCAATTATGACGATAGTCAATATGTAAAAAATCATGATCCTAGATTAGGACCATGTCAGTGCCAATCACATAGATGTTGTTTGCGGACAAACCTCCAGAATACCAGATTAACCACTCTGGGCATGTTTTTAGAAGGATTCTTTGTTTCCCCTGCAGTTATACCCAAGCTTTCTGTTCCCCCAACTTGGCAAGCAGCTCAGCTTAGGAAGTAATCAAGGGGAAAAAGGAAACGGTGCGTACACGCAAAGCTCGCGGTTACAAAAACCCTGGCAAAACCGCCAAATCCCCCAACAAATGGCGCTCCTGGAATCTTCCAATTACTAAATCCAATAAACGTGTGTTCGGTATTGAATCCGACATTCACGAAGGTTCCAATGATAATGAAAATAATGACGGTCAAAACTTTGAGAGACGAGAGCCAATATTCTGAGGTAATGCATTCATTGGGATTATGTTTTTGAACGGAAATAATAACCACTGCGTACCTAATTCGCCATACCCTCTAACATGCAGCGAGTTCACTCCGACCAGGAATATCCAAAAAACGAGGCTGACAATCCAAGCGTGTTCCACCGTCCAAAACTGAAGGACCAGTTGAGCTGCAGTCAGGTCAGAGGCAACAGAGACGGCATCGTTGAACCAATAATTCCATGCCAATGCAAATCCATAACCCGGAGAGAAAAACCGAGTCGTGTACGCATTAAAAGATCCAGCGACTGGGTACTGGGTTGCCATCTCGCCGAGTAGAAGGAGGGTCACGTAGACGATGAAACCGACGAGGCTATAACATATGAGCATACTCGCCGGCCCTCCTTGCGCCAATGAACGTCCCGTCCCGAGAAATAGACCGGTTCCTATCGTCCCAGCAATGGCTATCATCTGGACTTGTCTTGCTGAGAGACCTCGTTGAAGACGGTTGTCTCTTTGTTCATCCTCGTCATTCGTTTCATTCGTTCTCGAGCTCGAAACGCCGTGTTCTGTCGCTCCATAGCGAGAAGACTGGGATCGTAAGAGTTTGGACGTGCTCATGACGGTGCTATGGGTGCATGGAGTCGAAAGCAACAGCTGAAGCTGTCCATAATCGAAGTCAATTATATCAATTTATATGACCGTGGGCTCTAAATATCTGAGGTCAGATGGCGACCAAATGACGCTTTCCCGATAAGTTTGTAAGCGGAGACCCGGAACCAAAAGCAGATATTGTACCACACACACTTCAAAAATGCGAACATATGGTATCGAAAGAGAATGGTATTAAAATTTAACTAAACCAATTTTTGCCCATTAAAGATAGATAGCTACAGATATATAAGTCCTTCTCCAGCAAGTGTCCATGCCATTACTTGATACTTTGTTGATAGATAAATATTTTACAAGAGCTGTTTCCAGCCTGCGTCCCGAGCCTTTTTGACTAGTCTCTTCACTTCTTGAGATCGAGCCCTAGTAGTGACAAGCAGTGTATCTGGCATGTCCACAATCACCAAATCGTCGACGCCTAGACAGGCAATAAGACGTCCAGAACCGGGCACCACAATGCCTCCGGCAACTTGTTCCGTAAGCACTGTAACAGATATCATCAGAAAACGAACGCAAAAAGAATGGGACACGTAGCCATACCCAAATGACTGTCGCCAAGAATACGAGGCTGGTTGGCCTCGGCGGGTAGCAGGTCAGCAAGCGAGGAGAAGTCACCAACATCATCCCAACCTAAAGTCATGTTCAATAAGCTTTTCACCCATCGTCAAAGTAAAGTAACCCTTACCGAACGTGGCTGGCACAACAGCAACGCGGCCCTCGGCCGCTGCGGGCTCGGCCACAGCGTTATCAATGGGGATCTTCTCTAGCCCGGGCCAAACTTCAGCAAGGACAGCCTCTCGCTCTGCTTCGTTATCCCAAGCTGCAGCGATGGTACGAAGACCGTCGGCGAGGTCGGGCTTGTATTCGTTGAGGAGGTCGAGCAACACAGATGCTTTGGTGACGAACATTCCGGCGTTCCAGCGGTAGGCACCAGTACCAATGTACTGAGCAGCAGTGCGGGCGTCCGGTTTTTCTTTGAAGCTCGACACTAACCTGGCGTTGGGAGCCTCCTTCATCCCAAGTTTATCGCCAAGACGAATATAACCGAATCCTGTGGATGGATGTGATGGTGCGATACCAATGGTGACCAAGTAATCCTTCTTGGCCACTTCGACGGCTTCAGCGACGGCAGAGAGGAAAGCTTCGTCGCCTGAGATCATGTGGTCAGCCGCAAAAGATCCAATGACTGCGTCAGGGTCTCTTAAAGCAAGAATGGCGGCAGCGAGACCAATGGCAGCCATGGAGTCTTTCGGTCCGGGCTCGCAGAAAATATTGTTGGGAATGAGGTCTGGCAGTTGATCACGAATACTCTTGACATGAGCTGGACCTGCGACGATGGTGGTACGAGCAGGAGAGGTGAGAGGAATAAGACGATCCCAGGTAGCCTGGATGAGAGACCGGCCTTTCAACGTAACGTCGAGTAAAAATTTGGGGTGCCCTTCTCGAGACAGGGGCCATAAACGTGTTCCAGCACCGCCAGCGGGAATGACGACGTAAAAGCCAGGAATGTCACGGTTTCCAAAGGGAAATGCAGTTAGCGAGTTGTCTCCTAGAGGGGATGGTTTGTAGTAGACGGCTTCAGGGGGTGAAGTTGTAATAGCGGGTATACTGTGCACCAGGAAGGGTGAAAGCTTAGGGCGTAGTTGTGGACTTGGAGGGGCTGGGGTCATGAATCCTGGTGTACCATTCCTAGAGTTGTACATGTTGTACTGCGTACCAAGCATTACAATTAATGAAGAACGTGGTACGAGAACGTTGGTTGGCATACCTGAAGTCCTTCCCGAACTTGACGTTCTAGGGCAGCATTTGCCATTCGCAATTCAGCGCATTCTTGCCTGAGCTCGCGAACATCATGATGCTGAAGAGAAAAAGGAAGAAAAATCCATTAAGGAAGATCCGGGAGCAGTGGAAGAGACGCGACTGACCGACTGCTGGACGGCTAACATGATTTGCTTGAACATGGCGTCAACAGTTTTCATGTCTCCAGAGCCCTGAGAGGAGTCGCTGGCAGCGAAGAGGCCTGCGAAGGACATGATGGATGTTTAGAAAGAAAGAGAAGTAGAGAGGGAAGGAGCGTGTGCGAGATGGAGGAATTTAAATATGTATGGTTGTTATTCTGTTTCCCCAGTTTCGGTTATTGCCGGCATGCCACTATCCCCGCCACGGAATAATCTCTCGACTGCGCTCTCCTCCAGACAAACGTGCTATCCTATCCACCTGACCGACGTACATTTCATACATGATCATGATCATCGCGGTATATTTCCGCAGCTGCCACTTCATATTTATGATACACGGAGAACTTCAAAGACATAAGAGTATATAGAAACCATCATTGCTTTCATAGATCACTCCTCATCGTCACTCCCAAATTGAACAGCTTGATACTTCCTAGCTTTCTTATTCGGATTTGCCAACGAGGCGCCTTTGTGCGGTCGAACGGAAGGCGGAACCGTAGTTGCAGCAGCCGCTTCAACGAGGGTCAAGTCATCGCCACAGGAACATTCCAAAAAACAAGCACTTACTCTTTGATCCCGCTGGCACGGCTTGTTTGGCCTTTTGAAGCTGTGCCTTGAGAGCTTTTATTTCTTCCTCCGCTGCTTTTGCTTCCTTCGACACAGGTTTCGCGTTGCTACTTCCGCCAGCGGTGCTCGTTGGCCGAACCTCGCTCCGGGCAGGTAATTCAGAGCCTTATGTTGATCAGTTCGTTGTCGAAAACAGATGTTATGTGGAGTACGCTTACTTGGTTCCTTACGTTTGGATGGAACGGCCGAGGTCGAACGTGGCAACGGTGGAAGGTCGATTGAAACGTCTTGGATATCTGAAGACGATGGAAACAGGCGGCATTTCCTCGACTGTGCCTGCAAAGCAATCTATAAAAACGCGGTCTTCTGTTCAGCCACTTTTCAATTTCACGACCAGAATAGTTAACCTTTCAAGTGGGACTCACCTCTATAAATACATTCGTTGCGTGTGCAGCCGCTTCCTCTGGGGTCATTTCAACGAGATCGACATGCATTGGCTTCTTGGACGTTGGCCCTAGGGTGAACTAGAATGACCTCAATCTGTCTGATCCTTCACATATGTCATTCCGAATCTACTGACCTTGATATTCGCGCCTTTCTCGGTGCTCCAGTCACTTATACAAATCTCGCCTTGGATAAACGCTTGCGCGAGGTTTTCGGCGAACGTCTCGAGAAGTTTGTCCGATGTTTTTGGGCCCTAAGAGGAAAAAGAAATGGCACGTAAGTCATGTTACTCATATAAAAGAAGATGATGTATCGTGTGTAAGGGTCCGTGTCCCTGATACGGGAGCCTTTCGGGAGGAGAATAAGATACAGACAAATATCATTTGGACATCTTTCTCAGTCCAGTAGCCGCGCCACCATCTTCCCTCCGAACCAGATAGACCAAGATAGATATTCCACTTATCGTTCGCGACAGTAGATAGGACCACGAACTTATAGACTCCTTGATATATTACTTGAGTAAGCTCATCCAGGCAGCCGAAATTAGCCAAGGAGTCTGACATAGCGCTGATAGAAAGCGGGAGTTGACGATACAAGTGGCAAAAGCTAGCGTGAAGTCGTTGACAAGCAGTTCCGTTATACGAAGTCACTGATACGCTTTGGAGATGAGTCGGAGTGACTTTGTCCTAAAGCGTCTAAGGACACTGAATTTGTGGATGTGGTTCAAGTTGAAGAGTCCCTTAATTACTTTCTCGTGCTTGAAGCATGAATCCAGATACGTCACGTGACTCAGGCACGCGTCGCGTCGCGTCGCCCATTAAGCCATGCTCAATGCTCATAGTCAAACACGCCAATAGGATTTCTCAGCAGTATGTATTCAATCAATCAATTCAGCTGAGTTTATGCGCATGTTCAACGATAGCAAAATTACAAGACTGCTAAAACAATTAGCTAACGTAATGTACAGAAAAATTACTTCCGAATGGCGATTGTTGAGATATGTCGTGGACATGGCTAACCTATGGCCAATGTTAACGTAGGTTTGTGATAAGGGAAAGCAAAACTTCGATGTTCGATGTCCTTCGTAGACAGGTATCATTGTTGGTAGGTAGCAGGAGGCATTCTTGAAGCAGAGGGTGTAGTCGTGATGGAGGTAGATATACATGGATATAACATGGATATACGAGTGTTGACCGGGGGTAATATTTGTGTGGCGAGGGCGTAGTGAATGCTGTACAGGGCTACTCCTGTTTCCGGTATATACCCGCTCCGTGGGTATAAAGCGATTTGTCTAAGTCGGAGAGGGGTTGATAAATGGGAGAATATGTCTTGCAGCGGCAGTGGAAAGGCGAAGAAAAAAAGGCGGGAAATAGATGAAGAGTGACGGCGTCAAGAAGGAATGAAAGCGCAAGAAAAGGGGCTATGAATTCTATTCATAGCAGGCTGCTTGCTTCAAGCATTCCCCGGAGTACAGAATCCCTCACTATAATAACGCAAAACATCAGGAAATGGCAAGCCATGGGAAAATGCGAGCTTGACGGAGCCGTACTCACCTTTGCATAGAATCTGCTCAGCAGATTTAGACTGCTGCAGATTCAAACCAAAAGTCAGACCTCTATGTATGATCAAATCATGTGAAGATAAGCTGCTAACCGTCATGGATGTAAAGTGACAAGAGAAAGAACCTGTGCGTTGGACGGGAGATTGCCTCAGAACTCCAACTAGTAAATCGGTCAGCATCACAATATAATTGTATATTTGGAATGCAAATAGCGATACGTACTAAATTTTTTACGAAGGTCTGTTGCAAATAGAGAGATATCACATCAGACGGGGTCGGCAACTTAATGTTTAAGGAAATGACAAACAGTTTTTAGTTGACTCAACATCGTTGGGTCCTTTTCCTGAGTAATTGAGCACATAGTCTCCCAATTGTATCCCAGACTCTATTTTGGCTGAGGAGGGGCAAGGTAATTAGGCAAAGCGCCGTTTCTTCAGGAATAAAAATTATGTGATTACCTTTGAATAGATCTACCTTATTCAAGAAAAGAATAAGTTCCGTCCTTGCTAGTATGTTTAATCCAACTATATGGGTCCAAAGGAGAATGGAATCCTCCTGAAATAAACGGACATGGATATAAGCAAGGCATGGAGAGAACTTGTCGCGTAATATATCGCTCACTAGTTTATTTACACGGATGTCTTCCTCCAACACCTAAGATAAAAGAGTGAAGGGCATGTCAGTTCCTTCCATTGGATGGGGCAAAGAAACGAAAATTGAGGACCGACCTCATCGAAAGCAGAAAGTGGAGCAAGGAAGATGATAGCGTTCAAATCATCAAAGTATGGAGCCCACGCAGCTATAAAAAAAGGATAAGATATGAGTAAAATGTACTCGGGTCACGAAATGAGTTAAGCCCGCTCACCTCGCTATAAGGCATGAAATAATTGACCCATGAGAATGGCTCAGATACTTATCGGAAAGATAGAAGCATACCAATGATCGCGCGCCACCGACATCGTAGACTCGCCACTTGTTACTCACAAGATTTCCTCCTAACAAAAGAGTCAAATTTTATAGTGGGTCGAATATCAGACTGAAGCCGACGAACCAGAATTCAGTATGAAATCATGTTGCGAAACACCGAGTGTCTTCAAACGCGCCCGTAGGATATCATCTGTGAATGAACACAGGCCAGCCATCAGCGTCATAGCGTGAATTACATGTGCTATTTGAAGGCCCACCGTCAGTTGGCACGTATCGCAGCGACGTAACGCGATGTATACAATCCAAGAAACTGGCGAGAGAAGTTCATGAGCAATGGCATAATAAAGACGCGGAAAAAAACCAAACATACAATCCTCCCATGCTTTCCAGCGGCGTTCTCTGATATTCTAAGAGTTTTCTGACAGTAGGATGTTCCCAAAGTCGGAGAATATCATCCGCACACGCGTTCAAGACGAACCCAGGATCGTTCGGATCGTTGAAGTCGATGTCTGCTGCACTATCCATGCTCGCTCTTGCGCTGGCAATCAACTTTCCGAACACAGATTTCCACGGCGTTGTAGAGGGCACGGCGACCTCTACAAGCCTCTTCTTCCTTTCACGGTCCGGAGTAGCAAATTGTGTCGCTTCAAATTCGACAGACCCGGCAGGCGTGAGTTTGCGGAGCAAAATTGCCTCGATTTGTTTCAAGGGAAGGAGCCGCATACGGATCTTGAGCAGTTCTTGGTCGAGGTCCCCAATTGCCACTGCTGTGATTATCTGAGGCTCAAGTTGAATAGATGGCGTTTTCCTATGCCGGCTCTTACGGTTCTGGCCAGGGTTGTCTTCTGACGATGGAGTAGGCGGACGCATTAGTTTGCCATTGTAAGCATCGTTTATCGCATCCAGCATGATTCTGACAGAGCGCACAACGTTGAATTGAATTACAGCTCTCCATGATGCTCGTTCGCGGCTGAAATACTAAGGAAGGCATACGAGCATCAGTTTCGAAACCATTCTGCGCCGCTGTGCAGTTATAGTAACGTTTTTATACTCACCTTTGCTGAACTCATCAACTGGAAGTCTTATTGTTCGTCGTTAGCTCCTCACAATCTAACCGAACCCCAAAGGCGCAAACTCACTTTTCAACGTCGTTGATTTACCTGTCCCCATTTATTAGTTAATAACTGAATAGTTTCCCCAATGACGAAGTTGGCTTACCCGATTCACTCTGACCTGTCGGCGGGAAAAGTAATGTCGATCAGTTACGCAGCACCAACTATGATTGTTCTATGCCGACCAGCACGGTACGTACCGAGTAACATAATACGAACATATTTGTCCGTTGATCTCTTCAACTCCAACCGCTGCCGGTTGAGTTCCTCGTCGATGGCCATAGATTTCTTCTTCGCCTCCTCTTCTAGTCTGCGGCGCGCCTGCGCCTCCTCTATAGTCTCTCCCTCTGGCGGTTCAAGCGCAGCGGAAAGCGGATCGAGTGTGTCGTCCTGCAAGATTTCCGAAACCTGGGGTCGACCGCCAAAGAACTTGCCCATGATGTTCTTGGACTGTGTTGGCGGGTATTTGGATGCTTCGAGGTTGGCAGCGCGAACAGTGAGGCGCTCTACAGTAATGGTCTTTGCCAGTTTGACGTGCGCGGGGGAGGGCGAAGAGAAGGAGGAAAAGGCAGAACCCTTGAGGTCTGCACGGCTATTTAAGAATAGCAGCCTATCTAAACCTGCCTAGAGGGGGCGTCAGAGAACTCCAAGGGGCACGAGCTGGATCTTCGTGCAGGGTCGACTTTAACGACACTGACTTACCAGAAGAGGAAATAAGAAGAGAAGAAAGGCCAGCGGTGTACGCAAGAAAGAAGGAAAAAGAAGGAAAAAGAAGAAGATGTTGGCCGAAAGGCTGGAAGGAGAAAGAAGCTCGGAAATCGTAAGGGTCCAGTCACCAGTCAAGATGTCATTTCGGAATCCATCTAGTCTAGAAATGTCTTTATTCTCATTCCCACACACGAGGAGTAACGCGGTAAGTCGCGATGCACGAGTCCTCTCATTTCGCCTTCCGCAACTGATCTCCATCACCATTAGCAATGATCCCCATGAGCATTTGCAGAGTGTGAACACTCCCACTCCGTAATGGATTTCAGTCCAGCAGCAAACGAAGGGGTCCAAAAGTTAAAAGGGTAAATGAGGAACGCGCAGGTGGTGGTGGGCTTGTCAAAAGATATCAACATCATATTCCGCTTTGCCGGCCTGATGGCGAGCACAATTTGGCACCTTTGTTGACGGCGCAGGTAAGTACATGCATGTACATGTGCTCATAACAGTTACGATAGTCATTCAAATTTCAATTAAAGGGTGTTTACCAGGGTTTTACCGCCCATCTCGTTACTACAAAAAAACATTCATGTTCTGCTCATCTTGATGGTTCGGGAGTATAAAGTCCCATGCATGCCCCCAAAATATTACCTTTTCTGAAAAACTCTGCTGATGGAAGCTTCTCTAGGTCTCGACCATGGATACATCGTCATGCCCATTTACTCAGCAGAGAGTTGAAAGTTCTATCTTTCCAGGAACACGACAATTCGTCCCAAACAGTCCTCTGCCCTGACAGCTTTCTTTTAACCTCTTTTAACTAAGCTTAAACATGACAGACTGTACTGGCCACTCTGACCTAACACCCTACAGCCACGTACGCAAGCCTGTCAACGTGCTACTGACCTGTAGTCATCGAGTTCCGACGACGACGACGACTCACACGCGAAGCATAGGCTATTTATTCTCTGACTATACGTCGGCCATCGGGAGCTCCGCCAAATAAATTGTTCGGTACATATCCACACCCACGCCGTACTATCTGTCAACTATTCTCGAGTGTGCGCGGGTGTTGCCCTGGCTGTAACTCGGAGTTCTCCAGGACACACAGGATACTTGCAAATCGAATGCGTCGAATGCTTTGGTATGTATATCGCATGCAAACTTGACTATAAAGCATGCGTTTCTACAGGAGCTACAGGGTCAAACAGATCAGACTGGAACCTGTGGTCTGATTGACTACAATTGATGCAACACGGCCCATACTTTCTCTCTGCAAAGTTGCTTGAGAAGTCTGGCCTACGCCCGAAATGTGGACACCGACTCTCCTTGGAGGGGACAAAATCCTGTCGTGTGCTTTCCTGGACAAAAACACGCGGGAAATGTTCAAGTCGCGACCTCGCGAGTCGCTACACCTACATATAACCGCCTTGTAGGCATGCACTCCCCAAGCGTTTGTCCTTGCAACAGTGAGTATTCGAACGCGATCCTTACTACTTAAAATAACCTGCCTGATCCCCCAGTTTTAAGTTTAGATCCTACGAGAAAAATTTCTGTGCCTTGAATACAATTATTCCATGAAGAATTCTATTTGGTAGCGAGTGTCGCATTGCTCGAGTTTCTTCTCATCAAATTGAACATCCTTCCAAGCGGAACATTTTCGATGATATAGGTAACATTACATTAGTTTTAAAGTGAATTAATATAATACAACAGTGTCCTTCAAGCTTTTTAGAAATACATTACAGTCGTCGACGAAGAATCATGTGTGCTTCTCAGCTCTGCTTCTCACATCCTCGGCGGTCTCTGCAACTTTGCCGGCAGCATCCCGTTTCACAGCATCGCCCTTAGCTTCAGCTTCGGACCTGGTGCTTCCCCACCAGTTGAACCATCCAGACTTAGCCTCCTTCGCCTTTTTCTCAGCCTCCTCCCGTGCTTCTGCGGCTTTCCGTTCGGTAGTGCTACGTGCTTCGTTGTACAGGTTTTCTGTCGAGTCACGGGCACGAGCTAGGCGTTGTTGAGTAGCATCTTTGGCAGCGTCGTATTTCGCCTCAAGGTCTTCTGTGATGCTTCGACCCCGTGCATCTGATGCCGACCGTACAGCATCAAGCTTTGCTTGTCCATCAGCCTAGCACAAGGGTGAGTAAAGGATGAATATCATGAGCATGTAAAAGTTGAACATACCTTGGCTTCGTTATATTTCTCCTCGCCCTTGTTCACCAAGCCAGCAGCGCGGGCTTTAGCAGCCTCCACAGCATCCTGGGTCTTGTTCTCAAGACGGGCCTCTTCCCGCTTAGCCTTAGCCTTCAGGTCATTGGCTTCATCTGGGTTCTTGAAGTACATGTAAGCACCGCCAGCAGCGACCAAACCGAGAGCGCCATATAGGAGTGTGTGGTCAGACTTGTTTTGAGCCTCAGGGTTGGGCGCTGGCTGGCCTGCAGGAGGTGGTGGGGGAGTGTGGGTTGCATATGCACGAGTAGCAGGCTAATTGTCCCACGATCAGTATACTGAATGTAGACGGATGTAGATAGGGAAACGTACCAGGAGAGTTGATCGTGTGGAGAGACGAGTAGCGCGGATGGTATTTGAGGCGAACATGATTATTGATTGATAGGTGAATGAGAATGAGAATGAGGGAATGTGAATTCTTTGGGCGTCTTTTATAGTTGACTAGCCTCGCCAATGACGCATGGCTGCTATGACGTAGCTGCTCGCTCTATGAGCGTTCGCTTGCGGTATGACACGTGATGGTGACCCCCCAAATGCGTAATCTAATCAGCACTTCCTTCTCGATCATAAACTAGCTCATAACCATGAGTGAGAAAACAAGAGTCATTCTCGTTGGAGTCGGGTCCGTCATTTCCCAGAACTTGCCATCTACTTCTTAACTTGTCATCGCTATAGAGGTGCAACCTGCTCGGGCAAAACCACGTTGGCAAAGCATCTCAACCGCATCCTGCCAGACAGTGTTATCATCCACCAGGATGTAGGCTGGTCTTCACATATCTGCTACGTGATTTTACTGATATTTAGTTCTTCAGGACTTTGCGCCGGTGCGTGTAACCCCCACCTGGATCTGACGCGCTCATCTTATATCAATCAGCCTCAAGAACTCGTTCCAGTCCACCCTATCCACAAGGTCCAGGACTGGGATGCACCAGCTGGCGCGATAACATGGCCCCGACTTGTCAACTTTCTCAAGGAAGTCAAAAAAACTGGCAAAATTCCGCCTGATCATAGAAGTCACGACCACCTCAACGAACAGAAGGAGATCAAGATCGACGAAGCAGTCCGTGAGAAGTGGATCGCAGAATTTGAGAGACTGAAGCAACAGCTAGAAGCCCGGAGGCACGAGCGCATTATCTGGGGTTTGGTCGATGGATTTTTGTTGTACTGGAACAAGGTACGCCTGATGACCTACGGACTTTATTTTGACACTTTTCGTGCCATCACGCGTCCGGAGGCTCGTGTTTTTGACCTTATATTTATTGCTCGCTGATGATATACGATGTTGTGTTCCTTTAATCACAGGACGTGATCGAACAGTTGGACGTGCGCATAATGCTTCGCGTTCCTCATGATGTACTCAAGCAACGTCGACATGAAAGACATGGATATCACACGGCTGGTATGTCATTTCCATAACGCTATCCTCCGTATTGGAAGCAGTGACTGCAAACTAACGATCGTCTCTCTTCCAACTCTGCCTTCAATTCCTACTGTTCCCCGGATGCGCCGTTGGCTATTACTCTGACGCGATGACGACGCACAATGTGTGATTTCGGCAATATTAAACTGACGATAATACCATACCCCGCACTCGCTTGTCCCGGATACCGTCCCCTGGAGTCCAATCTGACCCAGAGGGATCCTTATGGCGGGACCCACCAAACTATTGGGAAACCATCGTCTATCCGGCTTATGTCGAAGCGCATAGGGACGCCTTCGAGAATGGCGATGTCGAGCACGGAAAGCCTACTAATAAAGTGGAGAACCTAATTCTTCTTGAGAGTTTGGATATTTCAATGACGGAAGCTGTCGAGCGGTGCTGTGTGGTGATTAAGGATGCCGCTGAGAGGATTTAGACGTCTGGCTAGCGGGAAAGAAAATATAGGCGGGCTTGAGGCCATGGCCCGCGGCATGGGTCGACCGTCGTATATTGGAGATCGAGTAAAGGGGTTTACATGTCTCTTAGATTTAGATTATATACTGCTGCTCGTGGACCGTCAGAGACCTCCAGACCTTTGAAAGACTCGGCCGACTTTCCTGAAATGAGTATAACGGCAAACATCTGTTTTTGCGGGGTATACAGCTGAATTTCATCATGATCTCGAGTAACTACGTGGGCTATTGCAAGCGGGATTGCGCCGTCAGTAAACCGGCGACGCCTATTGGATGCCACGAGGACGGCCGGAGGAGTAGGAGATAGAGTATACGCTCGAGGCCACGATACAGCGAAGGAGTGAGGTCCATTAACACCGCACCGTCTGTCCGTATGTGAATTCGCCACTCTTCCGCCGTTGTTTTGTCTCGGGTATCCGCAGAGGCCATGAATCCGCTGTGTAGGCTAGATATCGAGCGGAGAGACGTATGGGATATGATGATTTGTGCAAGAAATCGAGAGGATTGTGGTCGGGTATAGCACGAGCCGGAGGGGTAAGAGAGGCCGGCGTACGGAGTAGGCGCCGACAAATCGAAAGGAGAGCGAGGCCAGAAAGAGAAGAGACATATCGGACAATCACATGCCTTGGACACTCGGGATTCTTCATTACCCCGTGATGCGACTACCTATAAGAATCCAATTCTCCCGCTCGTTCCAGTCTTGTTTCTCTACCACCACCACCCCTTCTCCTCTACCCCCACACCACTTAATTCTTTAAACAATGGCTCAAGTTATCGTTGTCGGAGGAGGTCTCGCCGGTCTCTCTGCTGCTCACACTCTCCTTGAGCGTGGTGCCAATGTCCTGCTTCTCGACAAGCAAGGGTGAGTGTTTTCCCGGATCTTCTTGCTACTTGTCAGTAATTCGTTGCTCCTAGTTTCATGGGTGGTAACTCTACAAAGGCCACGTCCGGTATCAACGGCGCTGGCACAAACACCCAGAAGGATTTGAACATCCCTGACTCTGCGAAGATCTTCTTCGAGGATACCAAGAAATCCGTATGTTTATCTTTCTTCCTGTTAGTCATGCAGTGATTAAACATCTCGCGTAGGCTCGTGATCTCGCCCGCGACGATCTCATCCACGTCCTCACCGGCCGCTCAGGAGACGCCGTCAACTGGCTCCAGAGCAAGTTCAACCTTGATCTTTCCAAGGTTTCCCGTCTCGGTGGCCACAGCCAGCCCCGCACTCACCGTGGTGATGCTCAATTCCCTGGAATGGTGCGTATCTGTCTTCTTATCTTGTTTCCACTCTATTTCCATGTCACATTCTGACCCCGTACCTTCCAGGTCATCACCTACGCTCAGATGGAGCGTCTTGAAGATCTTGCCGAGAGCAACCCTGAGCGCGTTAAGATCTTCAAGAAGGCCCGTGTCACTCAGCTGTTGAAAGACGAGTCTGGCGCCGTCATTGGTGTCAAGTACGAGCGCAGCGGCAAGACTGAGGAGGCATACGGACCTGTCATCCTCGCCACCGGAGGATACGCCGCTGACTTCACCGAGAACTCTCTCCTCAAGAAGCACCGTCCCGAATACTACAACCTCCCCACCACCAACGGTGACCACTGCACTGGTGATGGACAGAAGCTCGCTATGGAAATCGGTGCCAGCGCTATCGATCTTGAGAAGGTTCAGGTCCACCCTACTGGTCTCGTCGACCCCAAGGACCCCGACGCCAAGGTCAAGTTCTTGGCTGCTGAGGCCCTCCGTGGTGTCGGTGGTCTCCTCCTCGACAACACTGGCAAACGTTTCGTCGATGAACTCCAGCACCGTGACTACGTTACCGGCAAGATCTGGGAGAACGGCAAGGTTAGTAGATCAGTGTTTTCTTGTCGAGCTAGTTTCTGATAAAACGACTTTTAGTTCCCTATCCGCCTTGTCCTCAACGGCCCTGCCTCCAAGGAAATTGAATGGCATTGCAAGCACTACGTTGGTCGTGGATTGATGAAGCGCTTCGACAGCGGTGAGGCTCTTGCCAAGGAGTTCGGTCTTGCCCCAGAAGTCCTCAAGAAGACTTTCGAGGATTACAACCAGAGTGTCCGCACCAAGAAGGATCCTTTCGGCAAGAAGTTCTTCCAGGGTGAATGGAAATTCGACGACTTCTTCCACGTCGCCGTCATGACCCCCGTTCTTCACTACACCATGGGTGGTCTCGAAATCGACCCCGAGTCCCGAGTTGTTGGCAAGGACGGCAAGCCCATCCCTGGTCTCTTCGCTGCTGGTGAAGTTGCTGGTGGTGTGCACGGTGCTAACCGTCTCGGTGGTTCTTCGCTACTTGGATGCGTTGTCTTCGGTCGTGTTTCTGGTGACTCTGCCGCTGCTTACCAACTCCAGACCACCTCTGCTGCCGTGCAGAAGGCTGGTGGACGTCTCGGTGCCCTTGTTGGCCAACTCGCCCCATCATCCTCCTCATCCTCCTCTGCCACTCCTTCCTCATCACCAGTGGTCACTGCCAACGCCCCTGCTGACAAGCCAAAGGGCGGTGAATACACCCTCGCTGAAGTTGCCAAGCACAACAAGAAGGATGATGTCTGGGTCGTCATTGACGGACAGGTGCTCGATGTCACCAGCGTAAGTTGACTTGATCTCTTCAACATATATGTATACTGAAAGACAATCTTTGTAGTTCCTCCCTGACCATCCCGGAGGTGAGAAGGCTATCCTCCTCTACGCTGGACGTGATGCCACCGAGGAGTTCAACATGCTGCACGACCCCAAGGTCATTCCTCGATACGCACCCGACTCTGTGATTGGCAAGGTCAAGGCATAAATCTTTAATGGATGATTGCTTTGCTATTTTCAAAAGTAGACCACTGCGTTTGGCATCCAGGTACTAGTGTTGTCGCCTCGTCTCCGTTCTTGTTTTGTATGCCACGATATTACCCTTTGCTTTCTTTTCCTATTCCTTGCATCATATTATCTATCCATGTTGTTCTGCGTTCCTCCACTTAGTATATTTGGACGCGGGTCAATTTGTATCAAGTAGCACAATGAATCTCTATTTCTTTTCTCGGGATTTGTATCAGTTAGCCGACGGAGGTTGTTGCTACTTATGACGAAGGCGACTGCATATCATACGAGATGGTGTGCTTTTTCAGGTTTGACTCAGGCAGCACGCTAACCGTCGCGACAGGGAGCCCACAATTGAATCGCTGCTTAAAATAGGGAAGTTTATAAATGGCACGCTCAAGGAGCTCCAGTGGGAGCTCGTCTTCGTCTTCGTCATCCTCATCGTCTGACGGCAGCGGGAAAGGACATTGGTGGCAACGTAATCACAGACACGCGGACACCTGCAAGGCCGTCGCCAAAGCCCTTCTTATCTCAGCTGTCCAGAAGGCTCTCAGCCCTTCAGGTTCCTCACACACCACCACCACCACCACCACCACCACCACTACCATGAGCTCGAATCCCATGCCCAACGAGACGTCCCGTCTCCTCAACAACGATCTGAACAACCACGACGCGGAGAACCAGACGCCGTCTGGTGCGAACAAGAGGGTGCGCACGGTCGTGTGGAGCGTGTTGACGGTGCTGTTTGTCGCTGCGCTGGTGCTGCTTGTTGGGTTCGAGAGATCGCTTGGGGATCCGTTCGCGCCGTGGTTAGGCAGGCTGCCTAAAGACCCGGCGTTGGCTGCCTTGGCGATTTTGGACAAGGCCCCTGTTATTGTGCGTTTGACTCTTTTGCTTTATTATGCTTCTTGGTTGGTCTCTATCTTACGCATCGTATCGGATCTTGGCTTCGTAGGATGGCCATATCGGTGAGCAGTACTCGGATGCGTGTACGGTGCTTGCCTTTGCCTAATAATTCCTAAAGACTTGCCCATCTTCGTTCGTGGCCACTACGCGAACAATGTCTCTGCTATTGACCTCATGTCCGAGATGCCTGGGCATGTGGATATTCCTCGTCTGAGGAAAGGAAAGGTTGGAGGTTTCTTCTGGTAAGCATAAGCATCCCAATGCATTGATCCAACTCGTCTAAGTGACGCATATATCATAGGTCTGCTTACGCTGACTGCCCGGCTTCCAAAGACAAGACCTTTATCGAACCAAACTGGCGCGTTCGGTACGCATATACTCGCATATTTCATGTTTATGACAGGAATCATTGACTGTCTGTGCTCTGCAGCGATACACTGGAACAGATTGACGTTGCCAGACTACTCATGGATAAATATCCTGAAGTGAGTTCTCTACAACTTGAAGTGGTAGTCGTTAACTTCCTCTAAACCTCTTTGCAGACCTTTGCTCTGGCAACCTCCACGGATGATATTAAACAAGCCATTATTGGGGGCAAAATTGCTAGTCTTATTGGCATTGAAGGGTGCACATATTTTGTAGCTATTTCTCTTTCATGCACCTAAACAACTTTCCTCAGCGCACATCAACTCGGAAACTCCATCGCTGTCCTCAGACAGTACCATGCCCTTGGTGTCCGTTATGTCACCCTTACGCACGCATGCCACAATGCGTTCGCAGATTCCTGTGGTTACACACCTGACATGGTTCCACTCCATCACGGTTTGAGGTAAGGCCATGTAATGGAACCTTACTCTCGCGCAATGACTAAAACATGCGTTGACCACCAGCTCTCTGGGACGCTCTCTGATCGATGAAATGAACCGTCTAGGCGTTCTTGTTGACCTCTCCCACACTTCAGACGCGACAGCAAAGCAGGCCATCGCTCACTCCAAGGCTCCTGTTATCTGGTCACATTCTTCTGCTCGTGCCGTGCACGATGTCGTGCGCAATGTTCCAGATGACATTTTGGAGCTCATCGGACGCGAAGAAGGCAAGAAGGATGCTGTATTGATGGTATGTCCATTCCTCTTTGCCTCATTGAACACGTAGAGAGTTACTTTTTCCCTTTCCTCAAGGTAAACTTTGCACCCTTCTTTGTCGCAGCTCCCGGAAAGGCGACTGTGGCTGCTGTGGCTGATCATGTAGACCATATCGGCAAGGTCGCAGGCAGAGCACAGTGCGTATCTTGATGTTATAGTAATGCGTATGCAGATCTTTTAACGCATTCATTATCAGCGTTGGCCTAGGAAGCGACTTCGACGGAATAGATAGTGTCCCAGTCGGGCTTGAAGACGTGTCTAAATACCCCGCACTGGTGAGCAACGATGCATACGTTTATTTCGCGTTGACCTCATTTTAAAACAGATCGCGGAACTCTACAAACGCGGTTGGGACAAGTACGAACTGGCTGGCCTCACAGGTGGCAACTTGTTGCGCGTGTTCCAAGGCGCTGAACAGGTTGCGAAGAATCTCCAAGCTGCCGGCACTCCTCCAGTCTTTGATTTGTATAAGAAACGACCGGATCTCCCGGTCAAGCGCAGCGAGCTATGAAAGATTATCACATGTGGCGACAAACGCAAGGTACAAAGGATGTGTTCTATGGATGTTTATTTAAAACGATACATTATGCAACTCGGGGCCTAGCATCTAGTTGATTCTGTATGGTCGAACGGAGAATATTTAAAGCCCAATAGTGATAATTTAAACGAACCGGCGCGATACTTGGGCTAGTATAAATAAGTCGAACTTAAAGTTCCGGATAAAATAAGATAAAATAAGTATACATCAGCGTCGTCGCAAGAAATAATAATAAGCTAGCCATTGGCAGCGAGGAGTTTAAGTGAAAGTATTAGTCAGAGAGATGAAGTTAAGGAAAAGAATAAGGGTAAGAACGAATTGAAAATGCGCGAATCGAGGAGTAATAGGCAAAAAGATCGCGACATGCCAGATTTCATAGGCGCCTCGAAAAGTAGACGTATCATCTGTTACGTTGGCGTTTGTTCTGAAAAGAGGCATTCATGGGACTACATGAGACCTGCTTCCACAACATCCTTCCGTAAGATGGTTTCGTGTACTGTTCATGGGGGAGGAAAATCAACATGGTCAGAAATGGCGATACGACGTGAAAGTGGCCTTACTAGCGTCCAGCGTCTGTCTTGTAGCATGTGGGTCCTTTGAAGGAGGGATGATTAACATGGGTATATTGACTACTACAGTCAAAGAACACTTACAACCACTGAGGTGAAGTGCGATATGAATTCGCGTTTGACGGGAGAATATTGAACGTGGTATGCTTTAAAGACTTTCCGGAACCCTGCAAACCCGATTTCTTTGAGACCAAGTCTATTTCTTCAGCGAAGACGAAGGGGATACTTACAGTTGGAAACATTTTCAAAATCATTTGGCTTGTCGTACTCGGGCATATATCGTTGCACGCGGACACCCTGCTCAAGCTTTCTGCGTAACAAATCGGTTTTGTTAAGCAGAAGGATCTAGTATAAATGTGGGCCGGACGTTCAACGTTCAAGTCTCAAGATCATCTGACAGAGAGAGATTCAACTGACTATTTGGACGTCTGCAAGGAGCTTGTTGCCGCATAGGGACTTCCAGAGAGAGAAGGTGTCCTCTAGTCTGTACACACGAGGGTCCTCGTCCAGGCGCTCGTTGAAAGACGATATAGGGGCTAAAAATAACAATGCCGTAACTTCTCTGAAGAATGGCACCCAAGCTGCTCTCTTGAAGAGGGGGGATTTTAATCATCGAAGATTTTTGGTGAATAAAACAAGAAGACTTACAGCCGTGCGCATGCCTGCATTGAATTTAGAGGTTACAAAGGTCAGATCACTGTTAATGCAAACCCTGACTAGAATCATCGTGCTCACCAGCAACATCATACATTATCCAGTCGCGGGGGGTGCCATTTGCTAGTGAGTATGTCAGTCTAGGGGCATTAGATACAAGGGCATGCCTTGCGTACAACTATCCAGCGAGAAGTGATACTCCTGAACACCTGTAGTACGTAACCGAGCGCGTAGGATATCTTCGTCCGTAGGTTCGTAGTTAGGCGACAACACGCGTTCCAAGTCGTCGAGGAAACTGTATAAGGTTGCGTCAGTTTCCACGTCTCAAAAAATAAATTAAAGGTGAGTTTACAATCCTGGGCTCTCTTCAAGAGGAATATGACGGTACTGAAGAAGTTGCCTCGTGATTGGATCGTTCCATAGCCATCGTATATCTTGTTTGCAGCCCAGAACGACTTGGAATCCTATATCGTACGCGGACGACGCCTTGCCCAGCTGGGGGTTTCTTATCTGATCTAAAATACTCCTCCACCCACGCGACGAACGAATGGCAAACTCTGATGCTTCGGCTTTTTTCTCCACAGAAGCATGACTCGTAATAGTCGAGATGTCATGTCCATGTCCTTGAACTACCTCCTCGGAGCCGGCACCGAGGTAACGTTTCAGGTCTTTCTCGACTTGTTGTAACGGCATGAGACGTAGGACCGTCGCTTTATGTCGTTCCGTAGGCCAGGGGACGTCCATCTCGGTGTGGCGTACGCCCTCATCTTCCTCGGTCGGAGCGTTTATGGTGTCCACAATTGTGTTGATGGAGCGAACAAGGTTCAGAAGGATAATGGTCTTCCATGAAGCTCGTTCCTCCGCCCACGACTTCCTTGCATAGGTTATCTGAAAGTCTGTTGGTGTAAATCAGTAGAAGGAAAAAGGATGACAGTACTCCTTACTTTTAATCGTAGTAGATTTGCCTGCAACGGAATAGCAATGTTTGGCTGAGATGTATATCAATGCATAAGACGTTTGCTTACCACTCATACTCTGTCCAAGGACAAGGACTTTTACTGCCTTTTTGTGTTTCTTCATCGCCGCTTTGGCAGCTTTGAGTTCCATGTCGATTTCATGACTCCGTTGTAGGGCAGCTTTCTCCCTCTGTTCACGAGCAGCACGCTCGACGGGCGTCTCGTTGGGTGGGGGAGCCAGAACTTGAGCGAAGGGATCGTCATCATCGTGGTGGACAGCCATTGCACTCTGAAGGGCTCGGAGATGGGAGACGGGAGACGGGAGACGGTAGATGGTGATACGCTCAATCGTGGCTGCGCCTGGCCCTGGACATGGATTGGGAAGGTATATGGGCACGTTTCAGACCCGTGAACATCTCATCATACGAGCCGGCATCAGCCCCAAATACCGACGCATTACGAATTCATCGAGTATTTCTTTATTTGATGTTCTTGTGTGTAGAAACGTCGTCGGCAAGCGTCGGACTTGCAGTCTTTATCCTTTAGTGCACTTCATATGGTCAATGGACGCCTCCAATCGTCGCGCAGAGTCGGTTAATGCCTGCTTGAACGTGTGCTAACTTGGGTGAGCTAAATGTTAGTTGCCTGATAGGTGCAACCAGGAGCGCCTAAGCAGTGCCGATGGGGATATGGTTTTCGGGCATGCCTATAATTAGGAAAGTATGGCCCTCAAAAACTTACCCAGTTGTCTAGCACCAGCGGACCCTGATTCCGTGCCTTGTCATATACTTGCATGCAACAGGCAATCACAACATTCAGGAGCGGCAAGGCGCTAATCTGTTCAAGTATACAAAAAGGTCCTTAATAGACTGTCAGAGGACGACAAAGTTGTAACTGTCCGTGGTCAAAGTGAGAAGAACAGTGGTCATACCTTCAACCCTTACCACACCAATTTTGTATTACTGCTGCACGCTGATGAGGACTACTATCTGAAGATCACAAAGGGGGATGTGGACGGAGCATAGTCGACCAGTGGATTTCTTTGTCGGAGAATCGGGAAGAGGTATATCTTAACCGATATTAACATATCTTTACAAATCAGTCTATCAGATTCCAGGGGGCATATAAGCTTTGGAAAAACACAATTCAGTATTCCTCAGCGGTGGTAAGGGTGATTTTCATTACCAGGATGCTAAGCACAAGTAATCAGTTATATTTAGCTATCAGGAGTGATAAGCAGTTATTGAAGCTATACCGCTTGCAAGAGCCAGTTCTTACTGATCAGTAGTGTCAGGATGGATGTGTACAACCAATTTGCGGCAGTATGAATATTTTCTGACTATTAATAGACGTCACGGTTACAAGCACATTCAGGCTGAATAGACGGTGTAGAGCAATAAACAGAGATATATTCAACGAACTACAATGGTACAACAGATCTCGAATCTAATGAGTGAAAATCTACTAGTATACCACTACGGTTAACAACGACGATGAAGGCAATAAGGTTACATTCCAATCTGCCGATGACAATAGCAGTGCGTCGAACTTTGGCTAAAAGCAACCTGAAACATGACTCGTAAGAAAGCGGGCCCAAAGAAATAGTACGCCAGACTTACCAATTAACATCTGGCAACTACCGTCAACTGGATATAAATCAAGATAATGTCAGTGAAGTTCACCGAGAACGAACCTTTAAGTGGAGGCAACTCACCATTACCGAAGCCGAGTCGCAAACGTGCTCAAGTGATTGTTGAAGTTAGGGGAGTTTGAACATCGAGTTGAAGTCGACAGAATTAAGTCAAGAGGCTGCGACTTTATATGTAAAGTGGTGTGGTGCAACAGGGTCGCGAGTGGAGTGGGTTTGGGGCCCTAAGCTCCAGTTCTGCTATGCGATGGAGTACAGCCCCGCTAGTAGATATGAGGTTAGCAACAACGCGGGTGGCGACAACACCGTCCGGGCACCATTTTGGGTGTGTCCCGCCGAGTCCCCGATGCACGGCGGTACCCTCGACCTTGTTATCGAGGAGAAAGTCACTGCGTTGTTCGTGGTAGCCGAATATATGGTCGGACCAGGTCACATCCGCCGGCCCAGGATTAACGTTGATCTGCGCTTGCACCGGATTATTGAGACCCATCGGAAGGCTCATGGCGTGGCCACCATGGTAATGCATACATGTATTATTAGGATTACTGGCTATGACCAAAACTCACTGGAACATTTGGAACTCGGATACTTAGATATCAGTGACATATCAGTAATTTCGCTTAGTTGATTCGTGCATATCAGGTCGCCCGAAGGACGTGATAAGTACATATCAATCCGTCAGAAGGCTTAATTACTGATATGCCTCTCGTCGATTCTCCGACATTGGTACCTCGTGGTAGACAAGGACGGACCCTGTACAGTACAGTGTACATTGGGCATAATTCAATAGTAGCGTGGGAGACGTGATCGAGTGAAGCAGATCGCCAGTGACGCTGACGAGTCGATGAAGGTCGATGACTCGAGGTCGACAAGCACATCAACTCGAATGCAGGCAGACCAGACAGAAACCAGCACTTCTTGAGGTTTGACGAAAAAAGCTTACTTTTCTAAATAAAAATAAAAATAAAAAACCCTCTCGATGTTTTAAAGACTCAATCAAACTCATCCAAAGAGAAAGGCACCCAGGCTAACAATCATATTTTTTTATAGATATTGATCACAGTCATTGTCGAAGATAGTAAAGCAGAAAATAGGAACTCTGACACGAGATGTATATACCCAGATATACATCTTCAATTCGGTTTGACAAGCCCCTACTCTGCGGCGGCGGCGGCGGCAGGCGCTGCGTCAGTGGCCTCAGCCTTGACAGCAGGAGAAGCGCTAGTCGGCAATTTGCCAGCTTCCCAAGTGGGAGTGAAGATGGGGGAATTGATCGACAATTTGGACCGTGGAAGTGCACTGTGTGGGACACGGTCGACCTCTGGGGCAGCTTTGAATGCAGCACCGGTTGGCATCGTCGTAGTCGTAGGCGTAGCACTTGACGGCTCTTCCATACCCATCCTTTTCCTGACGTGTTCAAAGGTCCTCAATAAACGCCTTCTGGCGCCGAGAGCCGCTACTCCTTTCGCCTCCAATGTAGCGTCGTCGAGGACGACCATCTCTTGCCAAGTCAGGCCGTCGAAACACTGAGTGTATTTGTGAAGACGGAGGGTCCTCAACCATGCCGGGATGTCCTTAAGCATTTCCGGATCGAAGTCTTCCTCGCGAGGAGACTCCATGGCACTGAGGGGAGTTCCGGGGGCCGCGAGTCCACTGCTCTTGAGCCCTGCACTCTTCAAGCCGCTAGAAGGACGAAGTCCACTGCTTCGCAAAGCACTCGCGGGGAAGCGGGCGCTGCTGGGAGTACGCCAGTTGGTAGGAACAGGGGGCTTCTTGGTCTTCGCTGAACCCTGGGCAGAGAGACCGGTGGGCTGAACGAGCCCGCTCATGACGAGCTGTGCAGCGAGAAGCTGAGCCTCGGGGGAAAGACCGGCGTTTGCGAGCATGTTGAGAGTGTAGGGGTTAATACCAGAGAAACCGGGCAAAGAAGCAGCATTGCTTGCAGCAGAGGGCTTGGATGCATCCTTGGAATCCTTCTGGAACAAAGGAACGACGGGGGTGTTACCAAGGTTGGTCCAGTTTGCTCCTGACGTGTCTTGAATGGCACCGGGTTGAGCACCACGGTCCGCCGCGGCTTGGGCGAGCATCTCGACGTGGGTTTGCTCATCGCTTGCGGATTCTTTGGCAGTGACTGGGGTAGGCGTAGCAGGGGAACCAAGGTCTGGGAGGTTCAAGCTAGGAGGGCGGAAGCTGAGTTTTCCGAGCTTTGGTTTACCAGCAGAAGCAACGGCTGATATGACGATATGTCAGACAAAACGTTCATTGACATGAGCCTTGAAACACACCTGGAGTAACCGGCTTCACTTCTTCAGGAATGATCAAAGTCTGAATAGTAGCACCGAAGAACTTCAATTGCTCCTGAGTAGAACCTTGAATCAGAGAGTACAACGTCGCAGTCTTCTCCGGTTCGGTCAATAGCTTGAACCCTTTCAGTTTCGAAACGCATAAGCATCACAGGTCAACTCGACTTCAGGGGATGATAACCCACATTGCTCAATGGTCCCGAGCTCATCTTTGAACTTGGTGTTGGAGGTAGCTTTGGTGATACCATTCTTGCAGGAGTATAAGAACAGAAATAGGAAAACACTAAAAGAGTCAACTCACTAGGATACCCTCATACTTCTGGAAATCCTTGATCCAACGGTCAAAGCCCTCAATGTTGGCGGCAGGGACAGCGGGGGTGGTTTCGCTTGCGGGGGTTGCTCCATTTGCTTGGCCAGAAGCTGGAGTCTTGTTCACGTCTTCAGTAGCGACGATAGGCTGAGGAGTAGTTTCAATGGTCGACATTGCTGTGATCAGTGTTAGGATGGGATGGGGTACCAGGGACAAGGAGCATTCTACAGGAACGTCCCAGTTTTATTCCCTGCGCGGCTGCGCCGAAACAAATGATAACTTGATGATGTTGCAGTTAGCCATAGCAACCCCTGGCTTTTTGGGCGTGATCCCGCCGACATCGCAACAAAAGGCCAGAGGCGGTGCTCGGCCGGGAATGATGGGCGCATTCAAATTTCAAAATCAGAGCTTTGAGCAAAGACTTCAAAATATGTTAGAGCATCTTATACGACTTCGAGACTTCTTCAGAGGCATTTAATCAAGGGCGTATGTTCAACAAGAAGGCGTAGTAAAATAAAGACTCGACCAAAGTAATAGGGGCAGCCACACTGAGAGCTCCAGCCATCAATCAAATACTCGCTTCGCCCCGTCAAATGTAAAAAGAACAAGCCATATATACAGCAAGGAGGAAACGCGGGGTAAATCACTAGTGCTGAACAAAAGAAAACGACACTGGGCGGTTCACTTCTGATAACAGCTGTACTACTTACGTTCAAGCAGATTCTCAAAGACCTTTTATAGATTTAATAAATCTGGATCACTTGTTATCTGGAACCATATCACACAGAAAAATTACCAAAAGATGGCCAAAGAACACCTTGGACATATTTACTAAACGTGCTTCCCTCAGTGCCCACAACGTTCCTTGCCTTCCCAAGAACGACGGCATCAACAAAAGGAAGTGAAAACGTATACAAATTGACCCCATCCAAAGGGCTCTCAAGATTCTTAAGCGGTGCTATCTCCTTCTTGAAATCTCCCAAGACGAAGTGACATGGAAATGTCTTCCGCAATATATGTAGCAGCGGATTGTCCTCGGGAGCGTCCATGTCTGTAGCGATATACAAGGGTATGTTGAGTGCTTGATATCGTTGCGCTGAATGCCGCGCCGAGGTACATGAGCCTGTGTAAGAAGAGGTATAGGTTGGGGAAAGGAATACATCCGAGGGAGATGGGCCATCATCGCCAGAAACCATTTCCCCTAAACACGCAGTTGAAGTCTCCAAGTCAAGATATCTTTCCAAGTCACAAATATCTGTCAAGCGGAAGCCCAGTACGTCTCTGACAACTTTCAACCAAGCAGCCTTCACAATAGCATCGACGTTCTTCTTAAATTTGCCGTCTCCAGTGCGCAGATGTAAGCCAAGATAAGAATCGGACAGTCGTCGAGATATCCTATCTGCAACCATCTCGAGCGTTGGATTATTGATGACCAGACTTCGACGAACGTTCTCCAAGTAAGCAATGTTTTCTTTGTCCCTCAAGCGCAACCGTGAAGTACCAAATAGAGTACCGATCTGCAGTAAGCGCGCCTCCACAGAAGCAAGATGGTTGATATAGATCTCTTCCTTATACCGGTCTGACGGCGGAGGAGTATCATCCAGGGTATCCAGAAACCGGAAATGATAAGGAGATACGTCCTTCAACTCGTATATGTCAGCAGACGACAGCTGTAATCGCGTTCGTATCCAGCTTGGTGACAGGTTGGGGGCGTGCAGAAGTGGTTGGTGAACAGCAAGTCTCGATGCATTGAATATCCAGCTCCAGGGTACGTTTGAAGACTCAAAGTACTGCAAACATTCCAAAGGAAGAGACATGTGTGGAGGCACTCTGCGGCAGTGTTCCAATCCTTCCTTCCCAGAAAGCTCGAGATATCGAGATAAGGTATTATATTCCACGTAACGAATTGGCTTAGTGCCCAGTCGTATTGATGGTACGATAAGGGTACGATTTAGGACGTATGAAAGCAAAAGGGCGTTTTCGAAGGCGATGCGTTGGTTGTGGAATCCGCTGTGGGGAAGGTATGATAGATATTTCCTGGTTCTAAGAGTGTGGGTGTCGATGACTTGATAGGTCCAGTCGTCAGCAAGGTCGCGGAACGGCTTCGTTGGTCGAGAGTCCCACCTCGTAGTGTAAAGATACCAAGCGGTTCCAAAGCAGGTGACACAACCAATGATGAGCAAGGCAACGAGTAAGGCAAGATTTCTGTTCGCGCGGTATTCGATGGGCTTCCTTTGAGGTTTCTTCTTCTCCTCCAACGTTTCTAAAAGAAGAGGAGGAGGCCGCGTTATGGGAGCTCTCATCCTGTGGGTACCCCGTTCGAGAGATATAGAGGGCGAGGCATTTCCATGATGCGCAGCGTTAGATACTGAGAAAAAGCTCATTCTATACTCTAATGATTGCCATTCAGTCAGTAGTGACCTGGGAGCCAAAAGCGAAAGGGCGGACTCACATTTATCGTATTATAAACATCTAAGGTCGTTAGAAGCTAAGAGGCACAGGTTGTAATGATAGTGGTAGGTATTGAAATGACAACACAATACGCGTGACTGGGTAAAGTTGAAACGTTGAAGTTCAAATTTAGGTACAGTCGCACGGTGTGGCTGAAAATATTGCACAGCCACTCGTGCGTCAAGCAGATTTTGTTCGACGTTTGGCGGTCAGCTCTTGCTCTATAGCCCATTTGACGGCTTCCTCGACGTCCTCAGCATGTTGAGTCGGGATATGAGTGGGACGCCCTTGAGCTGGATCGTACACTCCGGTATTCACCAGGATGGAAGGCCATTTTGCAGCGTTGGCGCCTGCGATGTCTAGTCCCAAAATTGAGCTACAACATTTTTGAAAGCACAAAATTGTCAAGTACTAACCCGATTCTGGATTATCTACAGTTTCTCTGTAAGTGAACTAAGAGCGCATAGCAAAGAATCTCGGTCTGAGCTTACCTCCAACCATATAACTGTTGCAACAACATATGAGCCGCAATACAATATCCAAATAGAAGCAAGACATACATCTGGGGTACTGGACAGTTTTCGCCATATATCTCAGCCACTCTGTTGAGCAGCAACTCTTTTGCAAAGGTATAGGTCGCTTCGGTAGGTTTGCCGAATTGCACATATGGATATTCAGAACCAGTGAGTTCCTAAATCAAATTGATTCAATTTTTGGAACTTGAACAGAAAAGGTAAATCGTCCAGACTTTGAAGACAGCTTGGAATGCTGTTTTGAAAGCCCCTTGTCCAAATCTAGACCTGGGAAAGTCTGATCTCCAAAGAAGGTCGGGGTTGCAAAACACAAGCTTGACGGGTTCCTTTTGCTGGGCGAGTGGTACGTGCGGGCCACCTACAATACCTCCTGATAGGATAACATCGCAAGCAACCTGGACTGCAGCCAGATCAGCAAAAGAAAATGCTGTGTCACATGTAGCGTTAAACGCACTGTCAAGAGCCCAGTTCCTAGGATCATGGTATACAAAGATAGCAGATATGGGGGTCTTTGAAAAGTCCACGGTCTAAACGATTTGTCAGAGAATGAAGTCCGTACATTCCTGAAGGAAGTACCTTGGTAGACTCTTTTTCACGCTCTGACAATCTATGGAATGGCCAAACCCTGTCGAAACAGTGGTAAGCTAATGTACGAGGAGCGCACGACGAACTTACGAGGGGTTCCATGCTAGAACATCCAATGTCGTGTATACTTTCTGGTATCCGTATCTGAAATAAGAGTAAGACGCCATCATGAAATCCATGATGAAGCAGTCACTGACTCTTTAGCTACATTGCGCACTGTATCGTATTGTCCACCCAATACCAGGACCGGAGAGTCGGCATACTGGGGAGAAAGCTTCTTTAAGATTGTATGCGCCTGGCAGTATTGACTGGTGCTTATCTGCCGGTCATTAATGTCAATAAGCTTCGAGAGGGGAAGTTATCAATTGGTACGAACTGGTAAACCTAGTTGTGCGCTCAACTTTTCGCAACGTTCACGCTCTCCGACACCTCCTCCGTTGGTAAGCTAACTTCGTTATGGGTTGGATAAGCTTGAGAAAGCTCGGATAGTCGAGCATACGCACGAGGATAAAAGGAATTTTCCTGTGGAGACATGTTGAGCAAGAGCAGTATCGCAAAGCAATGGTCGCTTACTGTCGGAAAGGGTTATTGCCTTCTAAGATGTTGAGTGCTCTCTTAGCGGCCGGGAGTACATCTGGTCCGCGTAAAAGAACTCCATCCTACATTTAATGAATTAGTGAACATGTAGAGCAGTCGGAAAGGCGCATACGATGTCAAAAGCAAATGCCAATGGAGGAGGTTGACTGGTTTTGGAACTGGAGTAGCGAACTATAGTCTGTTGTAGTTGTTGTTTGGGAGCATATCGCAGTGAGTTATAGCATCGTAGAAAGCTAGTCCGTTGCATTTATGATATTCAGGATATATGGGCTGGTCGAAGATAGTCGAAGATGGTCGGGCGAATTTGAGAATATACCGGATGAGGCAAGGTCTATTTCCGGATCAGCGCGCGCCGGCGGTGAAAGATTTGAGCAGGAGGACTGGCCTGTGCAGTTACCTCAGTCCTATCATTGATGTTCTTACATGCTTCCACTACCCACTGTGACCAAATACCAACGTAGGACTCGCTACCTGGACTCTTCACCCCGCAAGAATGTTCTAGATACCCTCACCAGGCGTTCTCGATTGACCAACCTCGGCGTCTGTCTGCTAGCTGGCCTTTGCGCCATTTCACTCCTTTACAATTTACGATACTGGGCACTCCCTCCAAAGTATAATAACTACGGCCTATACAATCAAGGCTCGCTACAGCACGAGAATCATGCTCACTTCGCTGTCAAACGACCTGCTTCACGCAAAGATTTGGATCATTTAATTATGGTCCCTTGTCATTCTATCTGGAAAGGAACAAAATCATGGCTGGAGGAGAAAGATTGGCAACTAGAGCCATACCAAAAGGGGCCAGGGCGCGTACGGGCTTTCTATGAGCATGCCGCTCGAGGGTACGCGTTACATTTCAAGTAGCATATTCATCTGCCTAAAGCTATCTTCCTTCCTAGTGCTGAGTTAGCCAGTCATGATCCACACTCACTATTGGTCTTCTCGGGGTGAGTCCATTCAAACATTGTGCTAGCGCTCTCTGATTGTCTTTTGTTCTCAGTGGTCAAACGAAATCAACTTCCACTACCACCGAAGCAGAATCATACCTAAGGCTAGCACAAGCCTCTGGCCGCCTATCCAACCCTTCTGTATCAACAAGAGCCACCACAGAGAACTATGCCATGGACTCTTTCCAAAATCTCTTATTCTCAATTGCTCGTTTCTACGAATTTACCGGAAGATACCCCACTAAAATCACCGTCGTCGGTTACGAATTCAAGCGCGCAAGGTTTACACAGCTACATCGCAAAGCGATACGCTGGCCTGCACAATCCTTCCACTATGTCGGCGTTGACCCAGAGCACGATAGCGGCTCCAACGCGGTTGAAGGCGAGGTATGTACCCTGGCTTTACCATTTAGGTCCACTGTTGATAAATATGCCTTTCTCAGCGTCAGAATGGGTATCTCCCCTATGCCAAAGATATCTATGGTTGCCACTCCACGTTGATTAACAAGCGTCGTCAAAGAAATCCCTTTTCAAGATTTCATCCATACTATACCTCTTCGCCCCAAATCTCACCCTTATTTGACTGGTGTCCAGGAGATTCTGAAGGTGGCGGCGACGCGTTATTCAAGGGCACGCTTCCATGGGACCGAACTACTATATCCATATCCCGCGATGTTTGATAGGCAGGCGCTTCACGTCGCTGTCAGTGTCTCTTATGATCCTCTTCGGGGGTTCTTAGGTTCTTCCACTCCCTCGTGATAATTTAAGCCACTGTACTTACAGAGAAGACATGTAATACATAGACTTCTTGCTGATCAGGATCTACGCAGGGACTTTGTCTTTAGATAATTATTTATGCCTTGGAATCTGTACTAAGTGACATCATGTTGCCCAAACAGACTGAGGGGTATTTAAAATAATCCCTCCTTACACCCATTAAATATGATAGCTGTAGTCTTAAATATGATAGAATGATACAACCAGGAGTTAAGCTTCTGGGAAGTTCGGTACAATGCATGTGAAGAAATAGTTTGGCCACAATCCAAAGGAAACAAATCGGGAATTCGACTCGAGTCATCGTCGACTTCGCCTTGAGTAATCTTCGAGTTCATAGGTCCGGCTGAAAGTTTGCATCTTCATCGTCTTTTCAATCCTGACGGATACCGCGGGCTCTTCCCCTTCACCATGGTAATACGACTCTTCTGTGACCGAACTTGACCGTGGTCGACGCGCGAGCTCAAATGGCGAGCTACCCGTGTTCTTGCGGTCTAACTGGGCCCTTACCACTCGACTCACTTCTCGAGCGGTGCCGATGTTCTTGGTAATCGTCACTTCGGCGCCCTCCAAGCTTTCTTCACGGCGCTCGCGAGAAGCATCTGTTGCGTGATTAAAGAGACAGGTACGAGTCGTTGACGTGAGAGAGGCGCCCGGAATTTGATAAATTGCATTAACCACGAACCGTAAAGATGGATCAGTAATCGCTGTGACATGATCCAGGAGACGCAGTAGCCTAGAGACGCTCTGTGTAGTGAGAGAGAGAGATATGTCGACGTAATTTTAGACGGGTGCTGATGTTCAATTAGAGTTAAGCGGACACATACGCGGCTGTCTGAAACCAGTTTCGTTGGATGAGCACTAGTTCAATAAAGGCAGAGGTAACCAGCCTATCTCACCTGGATGTCTTGACTCCGTTTGAATAGGATTAAGTTAAAAATATTGATGCCTAGAAAGTGTCGTTTGCAAAAATCCGAGGAGGAGAAGATACGACTATACGAACCTGTCAGAGCTACGAGGTAGCCTATGCCATCATAGAGCATCCTGGACGCGAAGATAAAACTTTTAGCCCTAGGCTCAAACAAAAGCATCGTTTACTGAACCCACATCCTGGTCAGTTTAGCCATGCTGATGTGAAGGAGGTCAGTTTATGATCCGACCGTCTCTTTCTACAAGGAAAGCTGACTTACACGGAATTGGTACTCGTGAGCTTGTATTTGAGCAGATAATAGATCGATATCGAAGTGGTACAGATGTCATAGACGATTGCGATTGCGTAGAACAGGTACGCCCCGAGTGCCTTTACTTTATTAACTGCGCGGCAACTATTTCTCGTCAGGTTATTTTCCGGTAGAGATTTTGAGGACATACTTGTCCTGGAAGAAAGTAAGATCGCTGCAAGAAACAATGACCTAAAGGAGACTCACTTGTACATCGCCAACCCTCGCTAAGATCAAGAGGTTACGGTAAGCATGCTTTAAACTTTTAGCAAAAAAACGAAGGACTTGCGTGTTCGGTGGACGAGGGTGAATGTCCATTGGAGCTACGAGGTGAATTAAATTCCGTTAATTAATGTAAAGAGCATGCTGCTGCAGACTCGTACCACACAGGCAACGAAATACATCACGAGCAAGCAATATCCAACCCTCTTTGACCGCCTCGACAAGTTGAACGCACTAGAAGAACCCATTCATCAATGTTAATGAAGATCATCCTTCTTCCTTGCCTTGCTTCGATTCTCTCACCGAACACCAAGGATGGCTTGCGTGACCATGGCTTGGGCAACTTTCAATCAAAGATTAGATAGTTGATCATGATTGAAAGGCTTCATTTGGCTTCAAGCCTCGCACCTTTGAAAGAAGGCGGCACCAAATAGAAGTGTTTACATGTTTTGTCCGTAAAGAATGGATAGAAGAAGCCAATCTGAGGGTAGGGGTGGCCTTGATCAGCAAAATGTGGCTTTCATTTGACTAGGCCAGGAGGACTAACATTGCTGACGATGAGCGTGGCGATGCTCACGAACCTGATTAGGCATGGCCGGGTGGGTATGAGAAGAGAACTGGATGATTATAGCTGACGACCACGTCCGATCGCCTGCTCACCGGAGGAGTGCGAAAAGCACGACTGAGATACTGGGAATGGATCGAATAGGGGTGAACAACCAGCCCTGGAACTCTCATGCCGAAAGATAGGACGGAACGTACGTCAATCTTCGAGATTGCCAATGTTCTTTGTAAAAACGCCATGCCGTTGGTTGGGTCTCCAGATAACTAGAAGATTGGAGCGAAAAGGGCAAATTTTCAACTTGGGTGGATGGTAAATTTAGCACCTCTTTGCATACTTACTCGTAAGCTGAGACTGCAAGCGATGTTACGCGCATATACGCTGCGATTGTGAAAGCAGTCGAGTCCGAAGGAGAGGGCGACATTGCGAACGGGATGGTGGGAGAAGGAGAGGATGGCCGTGCAGCTAGCTGTCAGCGACAGAGAACCGCCAACGCAAGGGCGCAAGACATATACACGTTCGGAGTGAGAGAGGGAGTAGGGCGGGAACAATCTCCAGACGATTTCACTGCATAACGAGAGCAAAATGCCACCAGACAAACACGTCTAACTTTGCACTACTTTATGACGGATTTTGATGGAAATCAATGACAGACTCAATAGTTACATGTGGACGTACCTGGAGCAGAGTGTACCAGACTCTGTGTGGGCTGGTGGCTTGTGGATATGATCAATATGAGTCGGCGCCAAGGAGAGCGTTTGGCGACCCGCAGACCGCCGCGATTACTACTGAACAGCACGACTAATTGTTCAGACTCCTTCAGTTCACATAACTGTACAGGACTATTCTTGAACGAAACAGTGAACTGTCGACCGATCACAGATCATGATTGCTACCGGCAGACGTTCACACACCCATCTATTATCTATTATAACAAATGCAAACGGTCGAGACAAAGACGCGAGACAAATAAGCGAGACAAATAAGCGAGACAAAGAAGCGTTCTCATTGGCTGTTAGCCTTTTGCTCACGTGCTAATATGTGTCATCATCCGATAAGTGAATGCTTCGCGTCAACGTCGCGTTCGCCGTTCGCCCTTCACATTCTCCCTTCACATTCTCCCTTCCTCTCCCTTCATCATCTATCTTTTCCCTACTGCTGGCAGCTAAAAGGGCGCATTCTGCATATCCCGGTGACATTGGGCTGCTTCTGTTGTGCATCCCGGTGACGCCTTCGAAGCTGTTTGCTCTCTTGCCCTGCCGTGGTAACTTTTGCAAAAGCAATCATTTTCTTTTTTTCTAATATTCATTGCTTTTCTTTATCTTTTTTGTATTTTCTACTGTGCCGGCTCCGTCTGGATGCTGGAAACACTTTTGATTATCTTTCATGCCCATTCCATCAAAGAATCCAGTTTTCCGATTTTTTGTCCGCCGGACCCGTCTGCCAGTCCGTCCGGCGGACCCAGGAGCCTTGTAGCTGTTGTGACCTTGTCTCACGTGTCTGTGACTAACACCGGTGCCGACGGCCAGCATTGTTTGTCGCCAGTGCGTCGCCGCCGTGCCCCTGCTCACTGCTCGGATTGTTCATCACCGCTCGCCATCTGTGGCACTCACTACCACTCAGCCACTCTTCATCCACGTCTTCTGCAGTCTCCTCAATATTTCTTTGCCCCACTTCAACGTCCCCCTTTCAAAGACGCGTCGCTCGGAGTCTCGGAGCCCTGGGGTACTGACGACCCATCTGAACTTTCATTCTTGAGACGTGCCACTTGTGCCGTGAGTGACCATCGACGCCGGACGGGCCACGGATCAATGTGGTTACTGAGGCACGTGCCTTCCAGCGTGCGTCACTCACTGTCACTCAGTGCCTGGGCCCTGCATTGTTCTCACAAAAGAGTCCGCCGGTCAGTTTGGCGGACGGTCTGGCGGACAATATTTTTAAGGATCAGATGCCCTCCATTCCATATGTAGATAAGAAAATGATAATTATCATTATGATTTCGTGTTCTGCGTCACCGCGTCACCGGAGAGGTCTTATGCATGACATCGACGACCAAGCCTCTGCTTCGCGATCACGTTTTTTCTTGAACTGGATTTGCCTGAACCGCATCGCGCATGTAAAGAATAGTGGGCATTGGATGACGGGGAATTTTGACCAATGTAAGTGTCCTGTTCGTTGTGGGTTACTCTGTCTCATTGTTCACAACTCATGAATAGGTCCGAAAACATATCCATCTCACAGCAATGAGAAAACCTACGAAATGCATGGCGCTCCCGTGCAGAATTCGACGCAGAATGCAGTAGTCCACACCATCGCCGAGTGCCACCACCCAGGCCTGACACACCTACGCCATCTTCAAGCTCATCTGAGAGCGCGCGAGCAGCTTTGCATCAAGCCCAACGCGAAGTGGAGATCCATGAAAGCCCAAGACGGCGTCGCAACCTTACTGGAACGGGCAATATTTTTGAACAGGGAATGCCGGATAACTTGAACACTGAAACTTCTAATAGGGTACGTCCTGTTTTCCGTTAATTTCGTTGAATCAGTGTTTTCGGACTCAGCTATCTCCTACTACAGCCGGCACAGCAACAATCTCAACCATTGTAGTTCTCGAGAATGCACGACAGGCAAAAGAAGGAAGCCCGAAGACTCTTTTGTTCGACGCGCATGTTTACATGGACATCTTCGACATAGATTCCACTGCAAACAGCGAAGGCGAAGATAGCGGCAAAGATAGCGGCAAAGATACGACCCCACCAGAGAAACCTGGCACTCTAGGCCTGCCTCCAGCATTTCAACATACATGACCACGTATTTGGCACGTTTGGTCCATACTTTATTGTTGCAAACGTGAGTAAATCATCTATTTCTTTTAAAAGTTAAAGCCTGATCATTACACCGTCATGTAGATCGTTAAGGTTCACGAGGGGAACGATAAAGCCATCCCCGATTTTCCGTTGAAAGATCTGCACGTTGGAGTTGACTATTCATTGGTTGGCGATATTACCATGGTGCGTATTCTTTTCTTTACGCAGTGCAACTGATGCGACTCTTCCGCTCCCAGCTCATTCCTGCGTGCTCCTTTCAATATGTGACCACCACATTCCCATTCCTCTATGCCACTGTGTGCCTCAGTGCTCAGTACTCACCTCAGTCAACAAGGACACCAGTACCAACAAGCTCACTTTGCAACTTGCACCGGAGCAATTTACTCAAATATACAAGGAATACAACAAGAGAAGTCCGGAGTCAAGAACACATCTCTCCCTATACACTGCATTATCGACCTCGGAAGCAAACGATGGAAACCTTGTGTTCCAAACTTCCAAGTAGGTCACATTGTTACTGTATCTAGCCTTCTCTCCTCCGTCTGGTGCAGCTCCAAGGAGGGCAAAGTCAAGCATTTCATACTCAAGATTGATCAAATTAACAACATTGGGAAAGCATCCATCCGCCCACAGGCTGACTTGTGGTGCAGGGCCATCGCATGGCGCGTGGCAAGACGAGCCTTTTACGTGGACAGCCCGGACAGGCGCAAGGTCCTGCTCGTTCTCAGCTCATTCTTCGTTGTTTGCGCATTTTGCGTTGACTGAAAGAACACTTCATTCCAAGCTGCCGTCCGTTGGCCGTCTGGGCCCGCGTCCACCGTCCTGCTTTAATGTTGTTTGCTCTTGTTGGGCTAACAAGTTGTCGGACTGCCAATATACGTCCGGATGTAAATGATAGCCGGTGATCCGATATTTGATGGCAGTCAACAGGCGTTACATCGAAGTGTTCTGGCGGGCTCGCGTCGATTAAAAGAACTCACTTTTACTGACGTAAAAGACTCGTAATACAACAACCTCAGGTAAATACCTTGCACTCATAATTTGTCCAATTCAATTACTAACGCCGCTTTTTTTCTAGGCTCGGATACCGTGACATCTTTGAAAAGGAAGGGTTTGTAGTTTGATTTCAGTCGCTCAACATCAACTCCGAGCCCTGCTGCAAAGAGACCTCGCATATCCGGAGATTCCAGCCTCAGCAACCTCGGCTCGGAAGGCGATGTCCCAAGCAACCCAACTCCATCTCAAAGAAAGTCGTAGGTTGTAGTACCGTAGTTCTGATTCGATGTAATTATCTCGAGACTCAGACAGCTACTCCGAGTCCAGAAATAGGTCACATAAAATGTTTTCATCTTATTTCAGCTCTCAAAGATTCCGGAGGTTCATTTTTTCTGTTTATAATTTATGAATAATACCTAAGAAAGCTTCTTACATGTTTTGGTGTAATATTGGTAGGTTTTACGTGCGCAGTGAGTAGATTTAGACTGATGAGTTTTTCGGCAGGCGGTGCTGAGTAAGCATAGCACGACTGTCCAAAAACATTAAAGCCCCCGTGCGGTACCGCACGGGTTAGCTGCTAGTTTATCTTAACACGCTCATCGCACATAAGTGCAAGCAAGATTGAAATGGTTAGGTCGGTACATACTGCGCGGTGTATCACAATTTGTAGACTTGATATATGAGCATCCGTGATCCAAGGATCCAAGTGTCGATGGTTGTGATATTTCTTGACCTTGTGTACGTGCAGAAATGCAGAGTGTAAAAATAACACCGTCGCATCTGCCACCTCCAGTGCATTCCAGCGTCGACGTTTTCCTTTCTTGAATCCAACGGCGTCGACGAAACGAATTCCCGCGATCGCCTTCGCTCTCCTTTCATTCGACATCTGGCAGCAGACTTTGAGCAACGGAGACGGGAGGAAACAGAGCCAGAATATGGTAAAAATAAAGCGGTGGTGGTCAAGCAGGCTCGTCCAGATCCGAAGGCGGAGTGAGTACATCTGCGGACACGTGTCGGCATTTAAAGCAAGTCAGAAGAGCAACGCTGTGGATCGAAAATAGCCCGCTATTGAAGGTACCAAGAGCGGAATGTCTAGGGAATGACTGCACATTACCGGATCCCTCTATCATTCTATAAACACTAGAGAGACTCTGCTGCTATTGAAGTAGTTTTCCATGACTGTATAGGTCGCCGGAAGAAGCACCTACAAAAAGGCAGGATCAGTTCATGTATATTTAGTATGTACAGGAGATCCAAGCAATTGAGTGCGATGAGAAGAATCAGCCTTTCTCAGTAACTGACAGGTACTGATGTGTTTCAAGGAAGCTGTGTACGCGTTGATGTCATGATTGACTACTGACTTGGACCTGTCATCCGATAGCCTCGGCGAGTGGTAAACGATCCGGAACCGCTACTGGACGCATAGTCTCCTAAGATGGCAGGGGTAAGTACTTCATTGCAGAACCAGCTACATGGGAAGATACCCTCTGAGCACGAACAAGGACAACCGACTACTTAAAAGATACATCAACAATAGTTATGGATTATGCAAGATTAGTATAGCTGTGTAATAATGTGAGAGCAAATAAGAATTTAAGAAAAAAGTGAGGATATTTCCAGACCATGCAACGAGAAGAAATAGAGGAAAAGAGAAAATACTACGATTAAGAGGTATTATTATCGTCTATGCGCGGACTGTGGTTCTGGTTAGCTTCCATGAAACAATGTCGCGTAGCAAAGAGAAACCCACAAGAATTAGCCGTCATATGCAACGACACCATGCCAGTCCAAGTATTACGTCGGCGATTGCGCTCATACTCGTGGGGGTAAAGATCGATACTATGAGGATCTTGCAGTCCGAGGTCAGCAGCCATCTTGGTAGCCATATTGTAGTATGTTCGGAATCCAGGCAGTCGGTGGTGGCTCTGCTCCAGCCAGCACATGAGCATAAGAGCGTGCAACGTTTCTAGAGTTGGGATGTGCGCGACTGCATTAAGAAGATGCTGCAAAAAAAAGCGTGATTAGAATGGATTTCCAACGGCGTTGAAGAAAGTCGTGTCACTTTAGCATTGTCTATGTAAGCCTCTGCGACATTATGGATATCACGGTGCGACATATCGGGAAGATTAGAATGCCTGATGGTCGCCAATTAGTTTTAGCACGCGTTGGAGAGGGAAATTTTTCGCACTTCACTGCCATGGCGGCCACACAATTCGCCAATGGGTCGGGCAATCGGCCATCCCAGTAGTCGGCAGCAATATCTTGGTACGAAAGGAAAAGGAAGTCCTGACTATAGTGCTCGAAAAAGGCTTGAATAAAGTGATTCATCAAATTGGGATGCGGTCGAGAATGATGGACCGGGTCGAATAATTGGAGACGAGGTTCTGATTGGAAAGAATTAGGGCGTGAGCTAGCGTAGGATTGTGGGATATGTCCCGCAACATTATAGGGAATTGCGTTATTACTTCTGGCGGAATCGAAAGACGAAATAGAGGATGAATGACTGAATAGGAGACTACATCAGTACAAACTGTTGGAAAAGATAAATTTGTGCGTGCGCACCCATGAGACCCGCCCATATGACGAGAATCTGATCCATACGATGGATAACGCCCAGTGTGCTCTATATCAGCCGAGACCATACCGCTGGCTTTCGGGGAATGAGAGTTGGACCGAGGGTCAGAAACAGAAGGACTCGAGGAACCCGACGCGACTGAAAAAGCATCCATGGCAGGGGTAGGCTCCGGTCTAAAATGAAAACCGGTGAGGATGGTGTGGACGCACACACAGGCACGAAAGAAACAAACCTGATCTCGGCGCCATAGTTGCCAGAATTGGGACCTGCAATGGCTCTACTGCGCTCTGCAAAATAGCGCTCTCTGTCACGGAAACGGCAGGGAATCTTTGCAGACTTGCAAGCCTCGCATTTGGCCTCTGGGGTTGGCTGGAGGCACTTGATCTTCTTGAGACGGCTGTTGGGGAAGAATTAGAAGAGAAAAGGGAGAAGGAGAGAGAGACATGCCAGTTATCACAGGAGGTCACGAGCCTTGGACGTTTCTTGTGTCCCTGGGCATGTTGAGGAGATTCTATGATGAACTGAAAAGAGTCCTCCATGGGATGGATGAGTGGATAAAAGGAACAAAATGGGAAAGCGAGCTTTTAAATGGGCTTCAGATCGCGACTCCGATCGGATCTGTTCGCTAAAAAAGGAAACCAGTGAACAATGTAAGTTATTCGTGCAGATTTCACGGGCTGACAGAACCACACAAATTCCATTGCTACCCGTATTTTCTTACGTCAACTCTTCCCATTTTTCTCTCCAAACATGCGCTCAGAGAACATAAAACATAAACATAACGGAGCATTTGTCGCCGTTCCATCACAGACCCCCCTCTTTTTACCACTTTTTCGTTGTCACAGTTACAGCTAGCCTTACCCTGAATAGCTGACAAACTCTTCGACGAGTCTGCTGCACGTGCTCTCGCTGCCCATTTCTCCGTCAGGAACGGTCGGTCCACCCTCGAGAACAACTTCTCTGTCAAATGGAGACTCCAATATTACATCCTATTCTCCTTGATTAACCTCGTCGTACTATATACTACACTACTCACTCTCTACCATCTTTCCTTCAGCGGAGGTCTATTTCGGCCTGGGCCCGTCCCCGCTGTACCCGGAGTCCCACTGAAACTCAGGAGCAATCATTCGTCTCTGATGTTCATTGGCGTCATGCTGATCATGCCCAGATGCCTGTAGTAGTCGGTCGCTCGAATCCTCCTATGTGTATGCCGAATAGTCAATTTGTAGGTCCACGGACACGATGTGATCCCTTAGACCTGCACTTACAGTACTCAGATCGTTTCCGTCTGCATGTGCAGACGTGAGGAAGATTGTCTCTTCTGGCTGCGTGTATCCGTTCGCAGCTGCGGAAAGTTCATCGTCTTCGTCCAATATTGGGTTGCCATGAGCGTCCAACGGGACTGTCGATTCTATCGATTTACGGTATTTATGGTGTGTAAATAGCCCAATGCCTGGTCGAAACCGGATTAATCAACCTGAGGAACACCAAAGACGGCTGTGTGAACATAAACTTACCACAGACAGTAATCGCGACACCGACGGCGTTCAGCAACGTGAGCTTGTCCCCGAAAAACCAAGATGAGATTATTATTGTCGACACCTCCTTGCCAATGCCAGCTATTGACATAGGCACGACACCGGCACGCTGAATGATACTAATCCATCCAAATTTGAGTTATAGTTTCAGACATACTTCCGAGCAGCGACGTACTAGAATTCGCTGAGGACCATGCAGAAGGCTATGATCCCAGGGGCAGCCAGAAATAACATTGTTCCGACAGTTTTCAGTCCGCCGTCAAAAAAGTGTGAACGGAAAATGGACGGCCAGTTTTCAATCGCAGCACTGGCTATTCCTAGAGTGATGCCCATAGAGGGTGCCAGCCAGAAAATGGTAGATGCAGGATTGTCGAAGCCAATCTTTTTACTCTTGAGGAGGACTTGAGTAAGACTCCACCGAAGACCACCAAGAGCACTGGCGCTGAGGACGAGGATGAGGCCTTCCAAGACGAATGTAGCCTCAGTAGCCACCATAAGGACTACCCCAGCAAAAATGAGGGTGATGACTGCGATTAGGCGCCAAGAGAAAGCCTCCAAGCGGAATAGGAATGCGAATAGCAAGACGAATATTAATGAAGATGATTTACACATGGCTGGGTCGGATTGGATGAGTTACCTGACTTTTGACGGCACACACAAAGTGACAGGGGGTACGCACTATAGAATGATAAGGTAATAGTTTTGAGTGACAGATTAGAAAGACCGATGTCCATGCCGGTGGCCACAGCGGTGGGGACCGCCTTTTTTCTACGAAACTGATGAGTACACGTCGCCTGTGAATGAACATGCTGTGAAGGACACATACCCATAGTCTGCTCGGGAAGGGGAATATGGCGATTTGAAAGTTTTTGGCCATACGGCACGTATGGTAGCAGCCATGCCGAACTGTATGAACATATGAATCGTCGTGACGAACAGAGGTGCTGGGAATCCTAGACGGTCAGGGGCGAACATCCATTTATTGTACACGGACAGAAGAGTCGCGAAGAGAAACCTATGGGCGCCAATTACATCTCGCGTTAACTGCCTCTTCAGTGCCTTAAGCGGTTAGATATGGCACACATACCACGACAGCATAAATAGGGTATTAATCACTGCATTCCTCCACCATAGTCGTTTTTTCTCTTCAACGGAGGCTATGTGAACTCCTGCACTGCGCGCACTAGATAGGGGCGCTTCATCATCGTATGAAAGCCTAGCTCTCAAAGGTTCAACCAAAGACTGCTCAGAGTCATCGACGTGGTTTGTTCGTTCCATGATCCATGGATGAGTGTAGCAGGCAAAGAGGGACTCGTGGGACGCTTGGCTCCGGTTACGCGGCCATCATCTCGGACGGACGCCGGCTCGTCCAGGTTTATTCGGGGGGTCTTTCATCTTCGCTGTTCACCTGAATGGTTTAGACCATCGTTCACAATTAACAAAGCTCAAAATGACTTTAGGAAAAATCGTTCATGTACGCTGACTGTGCTAGTTATGAAGCTCTTAATCGCGCCCACCGTAATGCATCGACAATAGTGCTTGAGAGGTGGTTTTAGTACATTAATCATCATGGTAGCAATTGACTTTTATTTAGGTCGCAATTACATTTGCAAGTGTCTGCACTTAAAAGTCAGCACACTCACACATCACATCCTGATATAGGCACAATAAGCCTGTGTGTACAACAATGTATCCACCACTTTCGCAAGGAATGAGCAGATTGACCGTTCAATCCTCTTTTGTAAATTGCGAGATGTAGATCATCAGTTCAGGCAGCAGCCTCTGAGAGCGACGTCACGCGAAATGGGTTCTCCCTTCAGGGACCAAACCTGTAGAGTCAGTGCATGATGCTTCAGATGGATATCAAGTTAGTGACAATTACATAAAGTTAAAATCAAGGTTCATAAGTCAGGCAAGATAGCACAAGGTACCTTATTCACCTTTACAATTGGACTCTTCAGATCTGATCCACAAGGTTACATGAACATCGTGTTGTGAAGAGAAAATGACAAACGCGTGCTAAGTATGCCAACGACTATTGAACTGCAGATGAATGTATAAGGTACGTAGCGCACACAATGGCGGTCCCACAAACTGTATCATGGCCGGATAAGCCTGCGAGACCATCATTTGTATCATCGACTGCGCAACTAAGCCGTTGGGTGTTACCGTAAGCCGAAACCAGCGACAAAGTAAGCCGGATGGATAGCACTCAAAGGGAAGAAATGAGCGGCTGAGCGGATGAGCGGATGATGTGTTCTTTGAGTAAGTCTCATGATGTCCGGTATGATCTGGAGCAATGCCGATGACGACCAGCAGTAACCAGCGCCTTAACCTAGACAGGGATGTACAGAGTCAGCTCCAACGTCTGGAATTAGACTGCATAGACCCACATGTAGTTCCGCCCTGGTGACCAACCAACACGAACGCCTCACAGAAGTTTAATGCTCAGGAACGCGTTGTCGGGACGGGACGTCAGTGTGCGTCAGTTTGGTGCCTGCATCGTCAAGTACACGCCATGTCGCGTCCAGTCACAGCTACATACGGTATGTGGTCGCGTCGCATAGTGTTACAATGTTTCGGAATTGATATCCTGTTTTGAGAAACGGTCTTGATTTCAAATTTGAGGGGGGCTCATCTTGTCCACGGATATAGGCAGTAAGGCATTCATTAGTGTAGTAATGCGGGATTACGATTCTCCGGGCTCGTCCGTGGCCATAGCTTCAGGGTCGACCGATTTGTTGGCAGATGGCTCACGCCTGTATGGAGAGTAGCATAGTCAACGTGAGAGGAGTGATATCAACTACGCAAGAGACTTAAAGATATCTTACCATGTTCGCCAATGATCAAACTGTTTCTGGTGCAAATACTCTCTCAAAAACTCGTCTTTCTTCATGAGAGATCTAAATTGCGCGTGCTGAAGCAATTCCAAGTGGTGCAGAGCGTGAGGATAACTTCACACATTTGGTCAAATTATGAGGTAGAATCAAGTAACGAGTCTCCGTACTGGATGAATCTAGCATAATCTTTCTCTTTCCAGTAAAGCAGATATTCAAGGAAGTTTATGAAAGCCGGTTGTTCCAGGATATTTTGTTGAGCTAGAGAGTGCAGATAAAAAGGGTTTGCCAGCGCCTGTACGAATTCAAGTTCCAGTTCGAATCTAGCGCGATTCGCGGCTTTTGGGTCTGCGGAAGGGGACGCTGTTTCATTCACCGGATCGTTATCCATGTTTCAAGAGAAAGACAGGCCAACGACGGCGTGATTCCAGTCAGAGTCGAGTCGCGCTAACACAAGGTGGTTTGAAAGAGGTTCAACAGCCGCTGGATCATGAGCTATTTGGTTAACGCTTGCCGTTGTTTGATTTAGAACGTAAACACAAATAGGGCGTCACACGACGCGTCGACCACTTTAAGGTCCAATCTTTCTCAAAAATCCCCCATTAATCCTTTCCTTAACGCGCTAATTGCCCCAGAATATGTCTGCAGACGACGAACAGAGTGGCTGGCAACTGACCGAGTCGGATCCGGGTGTATTCACGTAAGTCATCTTTTTTGAACCATTCTTACCTAGCCATTGACGCGAAATTCGGTCTATTTAGAGAACTTCTCAAATCTCTGGGTCTACCTTTAATCGTAGATGATCTCTACTCCCTTGACTCAGAATCGTTAGCAGCATTAAAACCGCTGCACGCTTTGATATTTCTGTTTAAATGGGTACCGACTTCGTCAGACTCATCATCTCAACGAGCTGGAACGGACGATCCAGATTTCCCTGGTTTCTTCGCGCTTCAAGTGGTCAACAATGCGTGTGCGACATTGGCCGTCTTAAATGCTCTCGGGAATATCCATTCGATATCACCTGGACCTCAGCTTACGGAGTTACTGCAGTTTACGACAGGAATGGACCCTCAAACGCGCGGTCTGGTTGTTACTAGCGCAGACTGGCTTCGGGAGTTGCACAATGCCCTTTCTCCACCCAGTGCCTTCTCTCTTGATGGGCTTGAATTGCCCAGAAAAAGCGAAGACGCTTACCACTTTGTCGTTTACCTTCCTATAAATGGCGCAGTTTACGAATTGGATGGCCTGAAACCATATCCTATCCGGCATGGCGGGTATGAAGAGTCAGGTGAAGGGTGGCTGAAAACTGCGAGGTCTGTCCATTCTCCTATTCGCCTTTCTGCTCTCTCTGAGTTTGATTTGATTTTTATTTAGAGAAGTCATCGAAGCGCGTATAAACACTTACTCCCTTGGTGCTGTACGTATGCAGATTATATCGGACATATCCCTAACTGAACCAGGCACTCCCATAGCTTGAGTTTAGCTTACTTGCACTGAGAGATGATCCTCTCCCCTCGCTACAATCACAGCTGCTACATTATCAAGCTGTTGGAGACTCCACTTCGGCTAACGAACTCGTGGCAAAGATTGCGAACGAGAATGCAAAGCGAGAACGATGGGCGGTAAGTCATTCTTCCGACGTGCACGCAATCCATGTCTAATACAGCGCATTTTCTTTCTGTCAAGTTTGAAAATAGCTTACGCCGGCATAATCATGTTGGATTAGTGCAAGCTCTGCTCCTAGCACTTGCTAAAGCTGGCAAGCTTTCCTCCGCAACCGAGGCAGCGAGGAAAACAATGAAAGATCGGATAGAACAACGGAAAGCTAGAGGCGAAGACATGGACGAAGATTAATCATCCATACCCGAAGCTACGTGTTCAGCGTTGGGCCTGGGTTCCCCGAGGTAAAGTACAGTGGGTACCAAACCTCTTCCATGTTGTAATGTCGATCTCTGTAATGAATTGTATTTTGCTTACTCTCTGACCGTGCTTTGCCGCAAGCTTACCAACTGCGCAATGCCAGTTTTGCCAACGCAAGATGTGTTTCAAGTGAGCAGGCTTCAATTACATGGTCTTTTTCCATGTCCCAGGATTCTGGCTTCGAATCGCCTAAAATGTGTTGATCTTTACCTAGCCTAGTCATCGCGTCGAAGTAAGCAAGTTTCGAGAAAATATTGATTCGTGGTACTGTCTTGTGTAATATGCAATCCTGGTGCCTGCCGGGAAACCAACATTTATATCTCCCATGAGCGTTTTCGCATCTGAAACGATACCACATCCGTTTTTATGCACTCTCCCTAATTGGTTTGGGAACGACCGTCGATTTGACCTTCTTTCCTGAATCTTTTCCGCGGTGACGAGTGATGGTGGAAGGCTTCGCCTTTGAGCCTTTTCCAAGCCCATGGTCACGAGCAACTGGCGCAATTGCTCCCCGCCATGCACCTTCGCACGAAAATTATTATTATAATGGGCTCACTGTCTCTCATAAGCGGTTCACCTCTTCGTCTCTCACAACATGTCTGTCATAGCTTTGATCGCGGCAGGTGCTATGGGCGCGAACGTTGGGAGGAAATTTGTCGAGGCGGGCTTCACAGTACTCACCAATCTTGAGGGCCGTTCAGAAGCAACACGCAAGAGAGCAGAGGAGGCTGGCTTAACCGATGCATCTTGGCCGGACATTATCCGACAGGCAGATCTCATTCTCAGCATCATCCCGCCCAGTGACGCCGTTTCATTTGCGACGCATCTGTTAGAAGAATTCAACGCGACGGAAAGACCGGATAGCAAGGATCCGCTCATTTTTGCAGATTGCAATGCAGTGAATGTAGTCACGATCAAGCATATCGCGGGTCTCTTCACGGGCACACCGATTACTTTTATCGATGCTTGTATCATTGGAGGACCGCCAGCAGGCAGTGCTGTGCCAATCTTCTATGGATGTGCGGATCCCAAAGACGTGTCTGGCTTAACGAAATTCGAGGACACTATCAGAAAATCGGGGATCAGAGTCAGGGTTTTAGACGGAGAGGGCGCCGGGATAAGCGATGCCAGCGCGTTGAAGATGTCGTACGCGGTAAGCTTCGCTTTGAGTCTCGCGTATCGTGGACAATGGACAGTTTACGGGTTTCTCACAGGGTATATCCAAGGGAGTAACTGGATTGTTCACGACTATGATACTGGGTGAGTTCAACCCGAGTTAACGCTCAAGCCTGCTCTGACACTCGATGTAGCGGCGCATGCGAATTCTCCCGCGACGAGTGCTGCACTCTTGCAGGAATTGGGCGACTCGCAGCCAGACCTTCTGTCGCGGATCACACGGGCAGTTCCAGCCATGATTCCGAAAGCTTATCGTTGGGTAGGGGAGATGGAGGAGATTGCAGGATTTGTTGGGGAGGAGTCTGGGGACATATACCATGGAATATCGAAGACTTATGCACGGATCGAGCGGTCTCTGAAGGAGAAGAACTCGGACGTGGACACGCTGAAGGAATTCGTAGAGGCAGCGAAGAGACAGGGCTGATTAGATTATCTATTGGCAGCTGTTATCTTATCTAATTATGATGCATGGTGACAACAAGCGTGAAGTTTGGGCCCTGTTGCTTCTCGTAATTGACAATGTTCCCGCAGGCTGCTCGCTTTCTTTCATTTCTCTGATACCCCTTCTTCCTTTCCTTCTTTTTAGCGATACCCTCTATCATGCCATCTACAGTTACAGCCACTGCTATATCTCACAAAAATAATTCCTCCCCACAAACACCACCCTCATCATCAAATCCAGTCAATCATCCCGACATCTCAAGACAAACCTCGACGTCGTTAGACAAGGGCAAGCCTGGGAACGGCAAATCACCTTCGCGACAGTCTACTTTGAACTCGTCTACACGCAGCAGTCCGGATACAGATGACGCGAATTGGGGCTCTAATTTCTGGGTAACTCTTGTCGATCCTCAGGTATTTTTTTCTCTTTTCTTTTTCAAATTACGTTACCGAGCCACATGGTTCGCTTTGAACACGACAGACTCAAACATCTTTCTTCGCGTGTCCTGCCACCGGTCAAGTCAGTTGGGACCCTCCCGTTGGAACTTTCGTGTATGTGGCTCGTTCATTTGGAATCCCTTCTGCAGCTCAAGTTTCGGTAATAGTTTGCCTCCGAGTGAGGAAGGGGAGTGGTGGGAGCTGACTGACGAGTCGCGAGGAGGCTTGCCCTACTATTACCAGACGAAGACAGGGGAGACCGTCTGGGAGCGTCCCGAAGGTTTCGTCATTCCATTGGGTATACTTCAGGTACGTGCCAGCTTTCATCTTTAGTCTTCTAGTTTACAAACCACGAAAATAGAATACCGCGGCAGGACGGCGCCTATCTCAAACCACATTTGACCATTTTTCTAAACTGATACCCCTATCTAACAACAAGGTAGGCTACTCGATCTTCGCGACATTTCCTAATCTTACTTGTAAATCAGAACTCATCTAAAGAAAATTATCGATTGTCTGCACAAGCTAAGGGAAACCTTAGGCCCGCTATACGAAGGACAGCGTCAGGCGAGCAATCGTCAAACACATATACCTCCCCTTCAAAGCGGCATACCAGCGCCCAGCTATCCCCTATACCAGCTTCCCCAAATGTCACGGATGGATCCTCTCCACCTTCGATTTCTTCAAAGTTATCTCAACAATCTAATAAAGATAATGAGGATGGAAATGCTGCACGACTTCAAGTGCCTAATGATCGTGAACCAAAGTCGCATAATGGAGATCAGCCTAATAACACTCAATCTTCAGACTCGCCACCACGCAGCAAGTCAAAGCAATCATATACCTCTCATCGTTCACCAGCTCCTCAGAGCTTAGATGCTGCGCTCGAGAAGTTATCAACTTCACCCTCTGCTCAGTCCACATCCAGCAAGATATCAATACAGACTTCAAATCCGGACCATTTTCATGGATCTACATCATCTTCGGAGGAAATGCCTCCTACGCCTTCTCGAAGAAGTACAAAGGACATTCCGCCATCTCCCACGCGCCCTATACCATCGCCACCGACAAACAGACCTACTGTTGGCGGAAAGCTGATTAGTTCCCCTATATTAAATCCAGGTCCGTAGAAACCAAACTCAGTGTCGCATTTGTCTCATTGTTCTGTTGCCTTTTGTCAGCTGCGACAATACAAATGAGCCCCGTGAAAAACAGATCTAATGGGAGAGCAATTCCAGTTGAACCTCCACCTAGAATGGTTTCTTCACCATCAGTTGCGACGCTGCAATCTGGGTAAGCTCTCCAATGCTGAGAGATAGGAAACAGTTCTAGAAGCTGATGGCTTTTGCAGCACATATCCTATCTTACCTACAGCCCTAGCTCAGGATATTCAACATTTCTCGGAATCGGAGTATGCTAAACAATACTTTTCTACACATCGTCGAGGGTTCATATTCAGACGAAGAGTACCTGTTGCTCAGCTGATGACCTGGCAAAAAGTAATGTCTATCGCTTCACTTTCACTCGTATTTTTTTCGAGTATTCACCTATCTGCCCAGGCTCCATTGGCATCACCGTTACTCGTGCTCAACAAAGCTTTGCACAAGGACGCTGTCAAGATTTTCAAGGTCATCCAGCATATCATGGGAGACCGGGAAGCCGAAAGAACGGTCAACGTCCGCTTGGCACCCGATACCCATGTTTCTTTGGTCAATTCTGTTAATGTGTCCACTGCGTCACTTCCTGCCGCCGCCACTAATATCCTTGTAGAGGAAAGATGGCTTATCGGGGAAGGCTTGAAGCATGGCGAACTAAGAGATGAGATCTATTGCCAGTTGATGAAGCAGCTGACGGGAAATCCCAATAGGTAAGTGTCGTCATCATTCCCAATACGCTACAGTCCAAAATCCTGAAGCCGTTCGTTAGAGATAGCGTGTTCAAAGGTTGGCAGTTGTTCTGCGTTCTTCTAGTCTCCTTCCCGCCCTCGAAGAACTTTGAGACTTACCTGCGGGCCTTCATCCAAAGCAACACGACTCAGCCCGAAGGCAGAGTTGATATCATATCGAAACATTGCCTGCTCCGCCTTACTGCCATTTCCAAGAAAGGACCGCGAGGGAAGCCTCCTTCCATAGAGGAAATTGAAACTGCATCGGTAAGTCAATCTACGCGTAGTTAACTAGTCTAGCTACCCCCATCTAATTGCTCCACTGTAGGACGCCGCTTTCAATCCATCTACATTTGGAGAAAACCTGGGCGCTATAATGAGACTGCAAGAACGCACCTACCCTCATCAAAAAGTGCCCATCGTCCTTCCTTTCTTGGCAGACGGTATTCTCGCGCTGGGAGGGTTGAAAGCAGAAGGCATATTCCGCGTTCCAGGGGATAACGACTCGGTCTCGAGTCTCAAGCTCCGTATCGATCGCGGATATTACACCCTCGAAAACGTAGACGATCCACACGTCCTCGCATCGTTGATCAAACTCTGGCTTCGGGAACTGTGCGACCCTCTCGTGCCCGAGGAGCTCTACAACGAGTGCGTAGAGCAAGCCAAGAACCCCGAAGCCTGCATGCAGATCGTCGAGCGCCTTCCTACCATCAACCGCCGAGTCGTCTTGTTCGTCATCAGTTTCCTGCAGTTATTCTTGGAAGAGCGCGTTCAGCGCGTTACCAAGATGACCCCTGCCAATTTGGCTCTCGTCATGGCACCTAATCTTCTACGCTGTAATTCCGACTCTATGTCTGTCGTTTTCACGAATGCGCAGTAAGTGTCCTGTTTTTGTTCTTTGTATGTTTTGTTTGAGCTGGGCTAACGATGATGCTGCGCCGTCGTCAGATATGAGCAAATCTTTGTGTACAATTTATTGGTGCATATGCATTGTGACGATATCGACCCGGATTATGTCCCCGCGCACGGCCTGGGCGCTGTGCAGGACGTTCCAGTGCCAAAGAAAGCAAGAAACAAGTCCCGCCCTCGCCGCCACGAATGATTATCCGATCCTGCCATTGCAACTGATACCAATCTGTATATCTTTGTAATTCCCGGTGAAAAGTGGGCGAGGTGTGCCAAACAGTTGAAGGGGGGTTTCTGTAAACATTTTAACTTGGGTGACATTAGATACAATCTCATTAATATTATCCTAGCATATTATACCCCGCTGCATATCAATCTTACCCCTGGAAAGTCGGAAAGTAGTAGTAGTGGTATGTAGTTACCGTCGAATGAAAATGTTGTCTTCGTTGTCTTTGTAACTTTGTTGGCTTCCTCTGTCTCGTCCGTAGGTTCTCGATGGTTGTTTATATCGTCTTGTCTCGTTTTCACCGAGACTAAATTCGTTCAAGGTCTCGGCCGACCAATCATTCAAAACATCGTCGACGTCTTTCTTTTCTGTTTTCCAGTCGTGGAAAGTTCGTCTATTGTTGAACTTGCGTTGCTTTTCCGGAGCGAGAAGCCCTTCGATCTTGGCCATGATGGACCAGTTCTTGTCGTTATACATATTTTCATCGGCCGTGACTAGTGTTTGTCCCATATCTCGTCGTATCTGTTCAACGAGTTTGCGCGTTGTTTCGTTGACAGCGACACCATTCAGCCGCATTTCCTCGATTGCGGAAAGTACTCCTTCCAAATCATTGAATGACGTCCAACGGGTTTCAATAAGTTCGTTGTACGCTCCCGTCGTGCATCCAAAGACGTACGACGCGGTGGAGAGGCTCTTCGCGTGCTTGAAGATGAACAAGGACAGGTGAGGGTCCTGATACTGCACGCGGAACGTCCGCATCAGGTGGGCAATCATGTAGGGATAAGACGGGCATTGGAGATAGGGCACTTCAATCTCTATCCCCTGCTCTTCCGCTTTTGCTATCGCCTTCCTCGCCTCCTCCTCGTATCTCCTCGACTCATCAAACACCTCTCGCTGAGCCCACTCCAAGAGCTCCTGGTCGTTCCTACATGCGCTCATCTGCTCCTTCTTCTTATCGAGTAGCTCGTTTGACGGTCTGTACTTTTTCGAATGTCGGGAGTACCGCAATAACTGGCTGAAAAGGTCGCTCACTTTTCCCCTGTCAACACCCTGCTCGGCAGATGCGCTAGGTTGCGAACTTGAGCTAGGGTCCAACGGCTTCTCCTTGGATCCCCAGACCATGTCCATCATGCCAGAAAGCACCTTGGATTCTCGCTCGTTCATGGTCGCTCGCCTGGGACGCCGTGACGGGTATGATGTTGGTGATGAGCTGCTTTGCGGTCTGGACATGGGTTGCTTTTTGCGGGGTTCTATCTCTTGGAAGACATCGTCCCAAGAGTCTTCTGTCCAAAGAGACCCAGAATCAGATGAACGCGATTTCCTAGGCGAAAAGTATCAAAAGGGGCAGTCTTCTCTCATGCTTTATGGCGTACATATATGATTGTGAGGTGCTCGCACTCGTAGAAAGACATTGTGAGGATGAAGACGCGACTGGAGCTCTCAGTCTACGTTGCGACGTTCTTGAGACTGTTTTCACTGGCAAGGCATCACGAAGTGCTGGCTTCTGGTCAATCATACAGCGGTGCAGAGTGTATTAGTATGCTCACAGCCAGACGCCGTTCTAAGTTGGCCTTGTAGCTGACAGCGCGAGAGCATTTCGAAAGCGAGAGTATTGGAGAAAAGCGAGAATGTGGTGTTCGGAATCAAAAGTTGTGGACGCGCTACGGTCAAATTTGGAAATGAATATTTCGATCATTTCTCGCTATCCTGCCTTTGTCAGCGACGTTGACTACTATAGACGCGGTGAACTGGAAGTCAATATCAACCAGTGCGCATGATATGAAGCAGATTTTTATTTCTGTCCTTAGGCTACATACTGATCGTAGTCCTTGCATAGTCCTAGAACGTACATTTAGGCTAACAGTAACAAAAGCACAGATAATAATCCCCAAGCAGGCGGCAGCACATGCGTAAGCCTTAAACTCATCGCGCCAGAAGGGGCACTAGCAGGCGTTATGCTCGCGGGCGCCTTTAACGAGCTCGGTCCGCCATTTTGAGTTGCATTCACTGCATGAAAAGACTCTCTGGTCAGCATGTTTTTCATCAGTGACAAACGTCAAACCACGCACATATAGAATCGAGAAGTGCATCATTGAAGTCACCTCCAGCTTCCCACATAGCAAAGCCTCTCAGACCAGATGACTTGATGAATCCTCCTTTAAAGGCAAACGACTCTGGGTTGTCGTAAGAGACATAGATGCCACTGGTGCGATTGAATACAAAAGGCTAGATGGAAGGAAGGAAGAAATAAGGTAAACATAGAATAATGAGTACAATCAACACGCACCGTTTGACTACAGTTATCAAACCTGTACTCGATACCTTCCGCAGGAGAACCGTCCTGGTTCAAGAAGCCCTCGTCCATTAAACCCCAGTACGTGTACACTCCTCCAGGGCCTTGCAACACCCCGCAGACATCCAAACCGCTGTCTCCGTCCCATTTGTCACCATGCTTTTCCAATGTGGCATTGTATGCAGGATATGCCGTCAGAGTGCTATTCTCAGCCGTGACATTGGAAGTGCTGGAAGTCGAGTTCGAACTCAAGGTAACAAATGAATGACCGTATGCAGGAACTCCCAGAACGATCTGGTTGGCAGGCATTCCAGCTTCAGTCCATGCTTTCACCGCGGAGACGGCAGACCCGAAACGAGCTCCTTCCGGTGCGCAAGTATCATCCAGTGGCGAGGACGACCCTGCGCCTATGGACGGATTCGACTTGACATCGTAGTTCATGATGGCAATGTAGTCCAGCACTTGACTAAATTGCGAGATATTTGTGGACGGCAGGCCAGTGGCATCTACCCATGGTGTATCGAACACCGCAGCTGATAGGATGAGCTGTTTCCCCGTGGTGGTATTGCGAAGTTCCTGTAAGAAAGAGAAGAAGTTTTCTGTGTCGCTTGAATTGAAGACATTGCATCCTATTCCTTGGATTCCAGGAAACTCCCAACTAAGAGGTCAATTATTACTTGGTCAGTCATCAGATGAAAATAGGCTGATTAACATGACACGCACTCGAAATCAAGGCCGTCGAGTTGGAACTGGTCGGCAAGCTTCGTGACGGTATTTACGAATGCCGTTCGGTTCTTGGCGGTGCCCACGTTGGAGGAGAACCAACGCGAGCCTGTCCAGCCACCAATGGAGAGACTGGCTTTGACATTCTGCACCGAAGAACATATAAGAGCTGAAATGACAACGATTCATGACAAAACGTACATTCTGACGAGCAGTGGAAACGAGTTGGCGAAGCAACTTCTTGTCAGAGTCGTCCAAAGAGAGGACATTAGGATCAGGTGTCGTTACCCTGAAATATATGTCAGGTAAGTGCCTCATTGACGGCAGTCAAACGGGGGAGACTCACGCAAAGGCATAGGTCATATGGGTATACTTTGACCAGCTAACTTGAGATAGAGAAAAGTCCGTCGCATGCCAGCCCGTATACCATGCAGCAGATATTACAGAGCTACTTCTGCCTACTGTGCCAGAAGGTGAAGAATCCAAAGCTGCGACGACTGCCCAAAAGAGCGGTAGAGAAAAGAGAGCGTGCAACATGTTATGAGTGTACATCATGAAGAAGAGGAGCGGTCTATGGAGCCATGTATAAGTATAAAGCAAGAGGGCGGTCAACTCCGTCACTTGGTTTTATTTCGGGTGCAAAATGGACATCAATAATTCCATAGCCACGAGGTTACGTGAGGTGATGTTGAGCTCCGATCCATTTTTAGGTTTCTTGCTTCTTGACAGAACACATCTGCACATTCCAGAGGAAAAGGAGTTAAACAGCCACTTAGCTTTCACACTCCTCCACTCATCGTGCATCGCAGAATTTGATAAGATAAGATCCTACTACTACTACAACAGACTACGAGCAATGTCGTCCCCCTCCACAAGGAGGCAAGGTCCACCATAGATGACACGGTCGGACAGCCCATTCTCTTTAATATACTTGATCACAATTTCATCTTCAGCTCCAGGTTGCAGCCATAGTGCAGGCACGGAAAGATTCTTTGCCTGCTCAAGTATCCCAAGGGTAATCTAAGGCACCAATGAAGACCTGCGTTCGTTAATAAGAAGTGAATCTTACTTTGGGTGGAGTTATGATGGAAACACTGGTTTCTTTGGGCGATGGTAGTTCGGTGATTGCAGATACGGTCTGAATGCCTTCAAGCTCTTTCTCTTTCTGTTCCATCAATGAGATTAACACTCAGGGATGATCCAAGCAGCACATACCGGATGAACAGGGGTAACGTCAAAGCTGCGTTGTTGGTACCATTTCAGAATCTGTGGAGGATGCTCAACATGACGATTTGTCCCCGCAAGTAGACGGAATACTCACCTTGGTGCCGTACTTCCTAGTATCCTTGGAAGCCCCGACAACAGCAAAATGAGGAGCCGCCAAAAAGGTCTTCTGGATAGCACTGATATTGGCCATTATTCACGTCGCAAGGTGGGATGTAAGGAGGGTGGATTCGCTGGCATCCATAACTCCCGCCTTTATATGTGCAGTCAAGTGACAAGATAGGATGCTTTTAGTCAGGATATCGCGTCACCCACACGGACCACGCGATTCCAGCCAATAACCGGAGCCATATCGTGCTCCTGAGAGTAGCTCTGGTGCTAGTGTTTTATCAGTTATCGGGCAATGTCGTGAGCAGGGAGCAAAGCCAATTAACTGCGTGTCTTCCAGGGGTCGAGGAAGGTAGAGAGGGACGCCGGTCGTTTGCGGGCCGTTGACGTAGTGTTTGATTTACGCGACGCGAACGACGGTGGGGTCCTTGGCCATGACTTCAACTTGGACGACGTCCATCGCAGACTTTCTATCGTCTTATATACGCTTACCATCCCGGACTACCTCTAGACATGTTCTCATAGGTCTTATAATCGGGTTCTCGCTGTCTCTGAGTTCGACTTCCTTGGTGCAGTACTATCAGCAACGCAAAAAAGAACGTCAGATTGCTCACTTCGCTCCTCGTCCTATCGAGCTTCGGAGCGATGAGATTGTCAAAGGAGTCTCTGGGCTTATTGGTTTGTCAGAACTTCATCTGCTTGGACACGATATTGAATGGCAATGTAGGAAACACGCCTTTGGTTAGAATCAACTCATTGAGCGATGCGCTTGGTGTGGAAATTCTCGGAAAGGCAGAGGTACGTTCATACCACAAACTTCGTTCTATTGATGTCTGATAATACGTAGTTCCTCAATATCGGTGGAAGCGTCAAAGATCGCGTCGCCTTACAAAGTACGCAAACTAAGAGGTCTCGCCTTGTGCTTGTAACGAATGTAACCTTGGCTTGCGTTCAGTGATCGACGACGCAGAAAGAGCAGGCTTCATTCGTCCATACACAGGATCCCGAATTTTCGAAGGCACTGTTGGTTCCACTGGCATCTCTATTGCTACTATTGCGCGTGCAAGGTACGTGCCCTTGTGATTGGAAACATCCATTTCCTAAAACATTTTCATCATAGAGGCTACGAGACAAGTACGTTTAATTTTCAGCGCATATATACCTGTATCTAACAAGAAGCAGCTATCATTATGCCGGATGATGTTGCTGAGGAAAAAGTCAAAGCGCTACAAGCGTTAGGTGCCGAGGTTGAAAGGGTCAGACCGGCGAGTATTGTTGACAAAAAGCAGGTAAGAACTTTTCTTTTTCATGTACCTACCAACGACTTACTCACAGACGATTTTGTAATAGTACGTGGTACGCATGGAGAACTTTGCATTGCCAACGGACGTGTATGCTGATGATTCCTATATAGAACCTCGCTAGGCAACGCGCCGCTAGATTCGGAGAAGAGGACAGCATCGACGCCAACGACCCATCTTCGAAGGCCAAAGAACATACACACATTCTACAATCCACTTCTGACTCTGTCGTATCTGAAATGCCCCGTCATGTCCGATTTGAAGACGGCGACGAGGATGAAAACGCTTCAAGGACCCAGCCCAGAGGCTTTTTTGCTGATCAATTCGAGGTCGGTGACGATATGCAAATAATCATGTATCGCTCATGCATCCTGACACTTAATTCATCAAGAATCGAAGCAATTTCGATGCTCATTTCAAGGGAACAGGTCCTGAAATCTGGAGACAGACAAACGGCCGGGTAGATGCTTTCGTCGCAGGAGCAGGTCGGCTACTTACTTCCTGTCTCTCTCGTTATGCTGATGGATCGGCTAGGAACTGGTGGGACTGTCGCTGGGACCGGTCACTACCTTAAATCTATGAACGAAGACATATTCGTGGCCATCGCAGACCCTGAAGGCAGCGGGCTCTATAACAAGGTAGAAATTTTCTCCGAATCTGTACCTCGAAAGGAGCGCAAGATTAAATTGTCATGTAGGTCAAATATGGTGTGATGTACGACCCCAAGGAAAGCGAAGGCACAAAGAGGCGGCATCAAGTAGACACTGCGGTGGAAGGAATGTAAGAGTCGTTGACTCGTTCGCACATGTTCTTCTGCTAATCTACTATCCAGTGGCATCAACCGACTTACACATAACATAGAATTAGCCCTTCCAATTCTCGACGACGCTTTCCGGTAGGCGTCAGGCCGTCTTCGCAGAGTCATCGACTAACTTTTGATTTTCAAGGATAACGGATGCAGAAGCTGTTTCAATGTCCCGGTATCTCGTCAAGTATGATGGCTTGTTCTTAGGCTCTAGTAGTGCATGCAATCTCGTCGCCTGCGTTAAACTCGTGAAACAGAAAGGGTGGAAGGAAGGGCAAACGGTTGTTACAATTCTGTAAGATTTTGTCTTACCTGATGTGGACTTCCTCACTCATGACTTTTAGGTGTGATTCTGGTACACGCCACTATTCGAAGGTATGTGGAGTACGACTTCGTCCTCGGGATGCACTCATTCACTTTATGTTCGTGCTACTTCCATGTGGTGCTTCAACAGTTCTGGTGAGCAAATTCTTCAGCTCAGTTACAATCATAAAGTAACATCGATATCACAAGGAATGACGATTACTTCCTCAAACTAAACATCCCAGTCACTACGGACATTGTCGAAGACATGTTGCGCTCTTAAAACTAGCCAGCTACGACATAATAAATAATTGAACACTGTTAATACTCGCTTCCGGGGCATGCGTCGTACGGAATCACATTACTCCTGTACTACGTGAGATCCTTCGACTGAAGGTCCAATTGCTATCCTGAGTCCTGACCAGATAGCATCATCCAGTGCAAATCCATTAGCGCACGCGAATACGAGTGTCGACGCATAGTAGAAGTTGGCATTTCCTGTACCCTGTGTAACCCAGATCGAATGGAACAAAGGCATGAGGAGTGATGCATGGAGATGCAGAAGAACCGTAACGATAGGATGGCGCATGTCTGTGGAAGATGTGTCTAGTTTCTGTAAAGTAACTAGGACATGTTGTCACTTACATGAATATGTTTCTGGGAAGATCACAGACATGGTCAAGAAGAGACCTGGGTCTGACAAGGTAGTGTACGCTTTGAAAGTTCCGAGAATCCCCAGCAGGATAAAGTTCGCGTATAGGTAGTCGTGTCTAAACAATGCCATGAGTCCATGGGATACTGTAAACACGAAAGACGCAAGCCTTACTGGAATTTGAGACACACAGGGACCACGTAAATGATGAGATGAACCTATTACAGCTTAGCGATGGTCAGAATGGGCAATGGAAAGAAAGACATACAGAGAAGACCATGAGGAACATTGGACGGTAATGATCAAACATTTCCGTAAAGAAGTACCACCACATCCCTGTGGTGGGAGTCAAGTCAGGAAGCGTCAACCTGCAGTGACATTGTTAACAGGTAGAAAGTATGCCAACGGGCGAAGAACATACGTTGCACCCCACGTCTGAGGGATCCATGCCAAGCTTCCCGCTACCAACGTGGATATTAAGGCAAGAACGACGGTATACATGGAAAACTCTCCAAAGAGAGGCCATAGTTTGCGCAGTGGCTTTGTCATTGGCTGAGGTGATGCAAGGTGGGAGTGTGGGTCGTTAATGAGGAGGAGCAGAATTGGGAGGAGCATCACGATGGATGATAAAGACAGGTGTAGCAAGAATGACAGAGTAAAGAGAGCTGCCGACGCTTTTTCTGGTGAGAGGGAGGTTATGAGTTGGGCGATTTGGCGCGGAATTGGCAAGCACACACTTTTACATGCGAACATCATCGCTAACAACATCAGGGCATTCTCTATTGAAGAGGTGGATAGTGCCAAAGTGGGGAGGAATATATATGGGTTGAGGAGGTAGCTGTAGAGGCGTTGAAGTGAGAAGTCTAATGGATACAACATGGACAGTAACTCACGAAGCAGCCACCAGGGTATCTCTGGAACTTTGGACAACATTTTGACGCGTCCTCCATATCTGAACTAGCGCCCAAGCAGCTACGACATCACCTAATGTCCATAGTACGGATGCCACCAGCCTCGAGTCCGGAAGTACAGTCGCGAAGAACGACAACAGCAGTGGTGACTAACAGTGCGGAAGTCAGTCACCAACGGGTTATCCGAGCGCGCTGCACTCACATGGCGGAAGGAGCCTCCAGAGTAAGGATCTATGTCATTCTTGAACAAGTGTATGCCTTCCTGCACTGTTATACGAGTGGTACAGCGTTCAGTTCACGCCTAGGCTTGAAGACGGTTACACACATTGAAAATACGAAGTCAGAGGAGAAGAGAGCTGCTGGTTATGCTGGAGATGCTTGGGAACATCGGTTACTGATAGCCAAAGTCGAGCTGCAATGAGGACCAGGAGAGCAGTCGGGTATCTAGCGGACACGTCTGAAAGCGATGTTTTGGAGGGAGAGCTCATTTCACTGATCGTAATTGACGCGGGACGCGAGCTGGTCAGACCCATCCTACGCGGAGTTTTAATCGTATCATAGCCTACCTAGGTAAACGTAATTGTATCGGTTCGATGGCGTAGTTGGTTATCGCATCTGTCTAACACACAGAAGGTCCTCAGTTCGAGCCTGGGTCGAATCACTTTTTGCGCTTGTTTTGTACCTGTTTATAGCAACTGCCTGACGTCTTTTAGCGAGGAACCCCTTTCGAATCCCGCCATGTATTTATACGAACTCCCAACAACAGGCGCCATTAGCTTCGCCGACTTTTGTGCCGACCACAGTGGAAGCAAGGCCTATACACACCATCTTTCCGAAGCAACTCAAGCTAGAGCCAACATACGAGGGATATTGAAGGAAAACAAGCGGACGGAAGATAATGAACGAGATTATCTGAGCTTGGTCAAGGTGACACTCTTCGTTCTTCAATGCTCTGTACCTCACTGAAGCCTCACAGCTCCTCGAAGAATACCTGCCCTATATCAGAGCATTGCTGGAATGTGTTGCCCATGATGAGATAATACTCAAGAAAGAGCCCAGTATGTTATTTCGACCTTTCTTCAATCGCCTGCAAACTGATTCAGTAAGTCTCGCTCAGCCTTCAGCTGGCGGATAACGCTCACTGAAAGTGGGTTTCGCGACTCACCGAGGATGGATCTGCCCGGTCTGCATGCCGAATACTCGTTTGTTTTGCTCACCTATGCGTTCGCCCTGAGCAACCTCGCTCATTCCATCGTGACGTCTGTGGGAGAGTACGAGAAAGATCGTGCTATTTCAGACGCGGAGCGGAAGGCCAAGGACGAGAGATTGAACGTTGCTGGCGATTTTCTCTGTCGAGCAAGTGGGATCTTCACGCATATCAGCGATATTGTTCTGTCCGAATGGCAGACGTCGAGAGCGTTTAAGAGGCCTCCGGATTTGAGCAAAGAAGTGACTTCAGCACTGGCAAGGTACAGATCATGCCCTGCCTATTTAACTCTTTCTTACGAGTCTTGCCGCAGACTGTCTCTGGCAGATGCACAAACTCTGGCAATCAGGAGGCTATTATCCAGAGCGGCATATGATAGCAACATCGCGCCGGGTCCTCCTCTTCCTAAATCCCACCCTGCTCCATCTCTCCTTGCCAAATTACACATCGAATGCGCATCTCTGTATACATCCGCCAGAACGCTCGCGAAGACGCACGCGGCCAGCAAAGATATGTTCTCCGGGAAAAAGGAAGTGTCTCAGGACCTTCGCCATTATCTGGGAAACCATGCCGCATTGCACCATGCACTGTCGCATAAATGGCTTGGTGTAGACGCAGGAGAGAAGGGAGGCACAGAAAGAGGAGGAGATGCCGTCGCCTTTCTCTCCTCTGCCAAGATGAAGCTGGATGAGCTCAACCTGGCTATGCGTACGCGCAGTCTAGTTATAGGAAGCACCGACAAAAGGAAAGTGGAGAAATTAGACGAAGTTGTTCATACCGAACAGACAAGCGTGAATGCTTTCTACGAGCACTACAAGAAGATGAACGACACGGTGAGTCCTTAAACATGTACCGTGTTTTCATGCCTCTTTAATTTTCGTTGTCGTCGTAGTTGCATTTCCAGCCCGTCCCAACGACTAAAGACTTGCAGTCTCGTATACCGGGAGGAAGGATTGCGATACCTGCCAAGGCCTTCAGCCCACCCGCTCCTGCGTTCGGTCCAGGTTCCGCTGAACATGCACGCCGGCAAGCAGAGCAGCTCGACCTTGACTCTCCTGTTGCAGATGACGAAACGATTTCGGAAAACCGCGACGAGACGCATTCTCGACCTCAATCTGAACCAGTTACCTCGCAGCCCCCTGTCAAGGCAGATTACGCAGGAGCCGGTGCTTATTTCTAGTTTGTGGATATCATTCAATTCACTTGTCTAAACTTTCCAGCAAAAGAACTAATCCATTGTATTATTATTGTCTCGAATTATGAAAGGTCGTAAAGTATCGTCCGAAGTCGTGAAAAGTGTCGTATGCAAGATCATAATACGGAATGTCCATCAACCCTCGAAGAAACAAAAAATATGCAATCATCCATGGCGCCCAAGTCCTTTGGCACTCTTGCTGACGATTTTGGCTTCTGCCTGCTTGGCTTTAGCTCGCCTCGCCCTGGAAAATAGAAGGATGACGTCGATCAGATCCTCGTCCCCGAAAAAAAAAGAAAAAGCGCAAGCTTAGACTTACTCTTCCAAAGCTTCGTTCTCCAACATCTTGACGTGTTCGCGGGCTAGCTTGACACGCTGACGGGCCTCGTACAGCGCACGATCAGCCTCCTTTTCCGCGTTTTCTGCATCGGCCACCTTTTCACGGGCAGTGCGGATGGAAGGGTCGTCTGCGAGACGGTTGCTGCTGTGACCCATCCCCAAGAAGCCGCCTCCGCTGTTCTTCCTGTTATGTCGGTCCGAGTCAGAGCTCGAGTCAGAGCGGCGACGACCGAAGAACCCGCTTCCAGAGGTGGAAGTGGTGGACTGCGGGGGTGGAGAGTTGTCTCGCTTGGAAGAGAAGATGCTCTTTTTCCTCGTAGGTGAGGAAGAGCCGTTGCGTTGGTCGACCGAGTTGTTCCTCGAAGTCGAAGATGTGCCGTCGTCTGCGTGAGATTTGAAGAGAGGCATGTTTGCTTGGTTTGGGTTAGCTTAGTTGCAGGACTGGTTTCTGATTTGAGGAGAATGCCTTGCGGATTCTGTATTTATGGCTGCCTATCGTTGGAGAGGCTTTGCGTCATATGGCGTGGACTGTGCGATGATGTGCACGCCAGGGCTGTGTTGAGAGCCTCCAGTTACATGGATGGAGCGCTGTCACATTGCACTGAGCTGGCGCAGCTCTTTACCTTGGAGCAAAGCCAATTGGTACTCGAGGTAAACTTAGGCCCCTATTCACAGGCACAAGATCCAAAATATCCGGAAACCACACACCTTATTTAAAATTGTGCGCCCAAAGTTGCAAGGAGTGGGGCTCTTGCGATGACGCAAGTTTGGAATGCAAATCTGTATTATTTCTTCTATGGTACTAATGGGAGGAACAGGAAAGAAACTGACTAATCCATGTAAAAAAATCATGCTTGATTTGATAGACTGTATTTTGATGGATAGATATATAATGCGGTGGTGTAAAATGACTGACTGCGAGTTATGCTATGTGGACAGAAACAGATGAAAAAGAGAGCAGGGAAGAGGGATATGATCCGGAGGAAGAAAGAAACCGTTGAAGGTGTATATGTAGTACAATCTTACATGATGAGCTGGATGATCAAAAAGAGTATACAGATGCGACGGAAGAATGAGTGGTGTGGATTACCACTCAAATTCACTAGAATGAGTTCAGCAGCTTGTTTGTTGATAATTGAACATGGATTACTTACCCAGTACACTTGGCAAAGAGGTAGTCCTTGCCGTTGACATGGATCATACCGTCCTTCAAGACACACTTCCATTTGTTTTTCACACGAGCCACCTGATTCCAAACATCGATAAGTCGCTGGTATAACCATCCTGATGAACTCGTTGCTCACCTTGTCGTATGTACAGAAAACGATATCGGTTTCCCCGGCACCACCTTCTTCGTCATCTTCCTCATTTTCGGTGTCAGAGTCATCCAAATCGCTGTTGATAGCTTCAGCATCTGGATTCGTAGGACCCGGGGGAGGAGGAGGCTGCGGTAGTGAAGGATGTGATGTGCGTGGAGCGAAAGCGCCAGGAGGAGGAGACGAATCGTCTTCATCACCAGATGACTCTGACGGACCGTCAACTTGAGGTATCCGTTGCTGCGCTGGCCCTGTGGAAACGGCAACAGGTGCTGCGGTTGCAGGCGAAGCTTGCGTACGTGGAGCGGATAGTCCAGGCTGAAGCTGGCCATTTCTAGGCGGATAATTCACTGCCGGGAGTTGAGCAGCCCCGTTTTGGGTCTGCATAGGGGGAAGTTGACGGCCAGCGGTAATGTTTGACGATGATAAGGGAGGAAGAGCGTAAGAATTCGAGCTCAACATGTAGCGATTATCAACGGGCTCTGTCTTGACTGCGGGTGCGGCAGCTGGTACTGGAGGTATTGGCGCATAGGGATTGTGCGGCGGTGCATAGTGCCCATGTCCAGGCAACATGTGCATTGGATGCGTTGGGTATGCATGATGATGCGGGGCAGCTACATTCACGGGATGGGCAGCGGATGTGACTGGCGGCTGAGGTGGATTCTCAAACTCTGCCACATGAGATGCAACGACTTTGTTCTCCCATTTCTATTGAAACACCGAAAGAGGAGCAAAGATAATATGTGTTCAGAGCTGGATAAAAAGACGGTCAGAAGCACCTGAACTTACGCGCTGGAGTTCAGCTAAGACCTCTTCTGCGACACCGTACTCTTCGAATTCGGGCTTAATAGACGCAATGACATCGTCTATCACAGCACGGTAGATAGCAGGCTCAAGGAAAACATCGGCGTTAAAACCAATTGAACTACTACAGACAAAGGGCTGGTGAGCAGCTCACCACTATCTTATTCGACATTGTCAGGCGTTGTGGGCAACGTTGGTCGACTTTGACAACAACCGTTGGGGCGTCCGACGTACGACGTGGTGGGAAGATGAAAGAGCCTTCCCTTTTATACCAAATGCAAATGCACGCAAACCCAGGACAATTTCATTCTCCGACACTCGTCATCACTAAGCTCTTTCCCACGCACGAGCCAATCTTTTCCCTGCCATTGGCTGGTGCATATCTAATCTATCTCAGCGGTTCGATGGCGTAGTTGGTTATCGCATCTGTCTAACATTGTTTGCGTACTTGCCTGTTACAATCCTGTAACACTTGCGTAACATGGTCACAGAAGGTCCTCAGTTCGAGCCTGGGTCGAATCACTTTTTGTTGTTCCTTCGAAATATCCTAAAGCACTTATTAAAATCCATCTATTATATTGTTCCATATATTTAACAGGGGTATAACTATGGTACATGCTACAACGAAATGCACTACTAGCAACACATGTACAGCCAGTATTTATCAGAAGAGCGAGGCAAAACAAATAAAGCAACGACATCGATGAATGAGGAAAGCGGACCAACTCTTCTATCACTTCCATCTAGACCATGGCTATAGACTGGAAGTGGGAAAACGCCCAAAATATGTGAGAATGCATACCAAGACAGGTGTGGGTGATGCCATATTCGACAAGCGAAAAACGCAACGAGACGAATTCACAACGACCCTTGCTCGCGCAGTAGCCGCAGAGTCCGTTCGTCCGCTGGATCCCTTTGATAGCGAATAGGTCTTCTCAACACTTCCAAAGGAACCAGGGAACTGTCAAACGAAGCTGGATCCTGCATCCCAACCGCCATAGCAATTTGGTTGTCTTGGGAGGAATCCAACGGTAACTGCATTCCAACAGGGTTGAATGGCGAGTCCTGATGCTGAGAATGCATACTAGAGTCTGGTATCTGAAGAGGAGACAGAGGATACGAGGTCATATCATCTAGCTGGAGATGCCTCGAGCTAGACGTCAAAGCCGACTGAAGAGGATAAGTGGACGAAAAGAGATTGTTATCCATGGTATTGTGGGAAGCTGCGGGTGAGTGGGTTTGCATGTATGCCATTTCGGAGGTTCTCTGTCCATAAGAGGAAGATGACGCTGCCCCCTGAGACAGAAACGTAGCTTTGGAGCTCCCTGAATGGCGCTCGAACCGGACTTCTTGCTGATACTCGGGTAACTGGGGCTGCCAAGGAGAGAAATGTGCGCCTGGTGAAGATGGATGCATTGCACCAAGGTCCCCGGCAGGGCGCATCCTGATAGGATATCCAGCTCGCTCGCCAGACGGCAAGGCATCCTGTGACAACGGAGAAGAATATGTATGGCTTGGATACGACATAGACGGGTTGGACTGGTGAGGAGAATATAACCTGTGTATGTCAGAGTAACCGTCGCCTTGGGGAGAAACTGGTGAAGGAGAATGGTCATACGGCGATGACGGTTCAACAGGATTCGTTGTTTTGTAGGGTTCATGCATCAGGACGGGGGCCATGTCAGGGGAACCTTGCTGATAGTGGTATGGCGCAGGAAAGGGCGCATACGTGCGCATGATGCTCGATGCAGCCCTAGCAGCATCACTGCGACTCGAGTCCTCTGGTCTGCTTCGACTTTTGCCTATTCGCGTACTCGTGAATACTCCAGGGGGTACGATGATATCCTTGATGCGAGGATCATCGTCGATACACCCTAAATGATCAATAGTAGACTGCGTAAAGTATGCAGCTGGACGATTGAGATAGTCAGAAAGTATTGCATAACTAAACACAGTATACTTACTCAAATGCCATTTGCGTCTGCCTCTTTCAGTCTGCACCCAGACGGAGTATGTTTGTTTCACCAGGGGATCCCATCCCCGAGGAGGCGGATTCTCAGTTTCATCGTGAGCACTAACGAGGTTATATGATGGAATACTGTGTCAGCTGCCAGCAATATAACAATAGATGCTTGGCACAACATACCCCGTACTGTTCGTATTTCTGTTCGTTTCTGCCGCCGGAAACTTCTCGTAGTAGAACAAAAACTCCTGAACAATAAAAGAGGACGTTCAGTTCAGCAGAAACTGTCAACTAGACCTAGGAAACACGCACATCACGAACGCGAGAAGGTGACCAACGCCTTCCTTCCGTGAAGCGCTCAATGCCCAGGCCAGTAAGCTCACTATGTGGACCGCGCTCCTCCCAGGCGTAGACGCATCCGGAGCGGAGAGCAAGACGCTCGTCAGCGTCCAGACGCCTGGTGACCATATGCAGGATGCCCTGCTGGATGGCGGCAAATATTTTATGGGCGTCTGCTGTGGAGCGTATCCGGAGATTTGTGCATGTTGGCTGCTGCATGGTACGGGGAAGAGGGAGAAATTAAGAAATAAGGTAGAGTGAGAAAGAATCAAAGTGGGCCCCTTTATGGCGCTATGATTGGCACATAGAACTGATCGGGCCCATATAGATCACTGTATAGGGCCATTTCCGCTTAGGCTATCGAGATTATAAGATCCAAATGCCGTTGCCCTTCTTTCTCTTCTGAACGACATTTCAACCCTGAAATCCACTAACCCACATGATTGGTGGCCTTTCTCTCTTCTACGTCATATCATCCCAAAATTATCCCTCTTACAGCGGTCTAGCAGCGATTTTCGCCTGCGAACTTCACACAGACACGTCTGCACAGCTCAGAACATTCCAACCAGCGAGTACTATATTGCCCTTCGGTCCCCACAAGCAGCAGCTGTACGTTTTCCAGCTCTAGGGCCTTAAATACCTCTCGCACAATGCCGACGTTTGAGGGTACATATTGCACGCTAATGTGTTCTAACCTTCTGCGCGTGGTTGTCGTCTCGGACCCTATTGTTGGATCAAGATGACTATAAAAGGACTGAACGCCATATAGTCGGTCACCGGTCACCACTCACCGACTAGTCGAGTCTCTCAACTGCCTTCGTTTGTTGCATTTCCGGTGTCCCAGTCATGTCCCATTTGTACTTGACCGCTACCTAGTGATTTGCCGGTACATAGATGCTTATATATAAGGTTGCGAGCCAGTAACCGACGATGAGACTGATACTTCTACCACACCTTCCCCTCTAAAAGACCCATCATAATGGTCTGTCACCGATTTATCCCTTGTACTTACTTTTCTCTTGCTTCAGACAACCGGGGCCATCTATACTATCCGCTTCGCCATCGTCTGATGAATAGAAGTGTAACCACAGCTGGAGAGTCGTTCTCTTAAGATCAACCGACAGCTTTAACTTTAAAGTGCTATGAAGCTATCAGCCCCACAACAAGATGAAAACTAAGCACACATCACAGAACACTAAATACCACATCCGGACGGAATCCTTATATACGAATCCTATACACTGCATAGTATAGCGCTACCAGAGCGATGCGTCCGTTTATCTCAAGTACGATGTTACCTCTTGCAGAGCCATTCGTTGATAAGTATCATTCCCCAAACATCGACACATTCTCGCAAATGCTGATAGGCACACACTCACACTCACAGAGTCCATCAACAAAGATGCAATCCAATGATAATCAGAACCACAAGAATAAGGTTGAGCTTCGTTCGGGACACCCCAAAAAGTACGGTCCGTGTCGGTCCATTCTATCATCTATGATGCTTTCCGATGGTGATTTATCGCCTTCAAGTATAAGCAAAAACAACTCAATAATTCAAAAGTTGTTGTCTATCAGAAACCATCTCCAGTCTGCTTCACGACAGGACGCATTTAGGAAGATGGTGGGAAAGTTGAAGTGTTCAAGTTACTTTGACGCCCCTCGGTCGAGATACCCGAGCTGGACACAAACCTTTCAACTGTTTTTGTCCATCGCTCCTCCCTAACGGTTGCTGGGTTGCTGAGCGCGCGTCCATTGCTTCGGAAAGCGTATATACCAATAAAAATACACTTGTTAATCCAGCTAAATGCCATTGAAAAATTGACATACAAAACATGCTAACTAGTCCGGGAAGAATACGCAAAACACAGTGATTGAATTTCAGAACGAAAGCGTGAGTGGGAAAACGCAATAAAATAAAATAAGACACCAAAGATCCAGCAAAGGCTGCATGTTGTAGAATTCGTGTGCGACTACGGCAACATGAAAGAAAGTGTCTTGATAAATCATTAAGCAAGGGTAGGAGATGAAAGTCCAACTATGTGCCGCACCATACTCTTTTCGTCATGAAATTAAGATCGAATGGTAAGGACATAATCGCCGTTTCGTCCATTGCGTGACGGTTAGGGGGTGGGCGGGTCTGTAAGAAAGCTAGCGGTGCCAGAGTCTGGGACGGGTTCCGTAGTAGCCTCGGCGAACTTGTCCCATCCGGGATCGAGCGCACAGAAGGATGCGGGAGCTGAGGGGATGACTGCCCAACGCCGAAGCAAAATCACCACGAGTACAAAAATAGAGGAAATGTAGCACTTACCCATGGTGGAGGCTCGAATCCTGGCGCTGGCATCCGAACTGATCTTGCGCGCCCCCTCGTCGGTTTGGGGCTGCGTGCAGCTCTGTACATCCCAGGGGGCACTACAAGCGTCGATAGTATGGGACGTTCGTGGATAGTATCCAGCTGTTCCAACGTTTGCATCGTGAAGTACGCAACTATAAATAGCACAGCACAATCAAAGAGAACGAACATGAGGCGTCACTTCCAGCTCACGGGAAAACATTTGTGCTTACTGAGGTGCCATTTCCTCTGACCATGAGGTGTATTCACGTAAACAGAATATGTTTGCTTTATTAAGGAATGCCTTTGGTGGTGGTAGCGAGGTCGTGATTGAGACCTGGTCCACCATCATTGATTAGTATTCGGTGGAAATGCAGAGCAGGTTTATTCTTACGCAGTGTCAGAGTCAGAGTTCGATGTCATGTCGAAGTCGGGCTGTGCGGGCCTTCTCTCTTGATAATAGAGGAAATCCTAACATGGTCCGCGAACACAGTTTAGCAGACCGTGTGCGGGGGAAATGATGACGATGGGTATCGAAAGCTTACATCTCTGACACGGCTAGGTCCCCACTGGATAGAATCCGTCCAACGCTCAATTCCTACCTGGATGTTCAAACACAAACATAGGGAACAAGTTAGCTCGCATTCTTGACGAACGTAAGGTGAGCGTAAAAGCTTACAGAACTGATCCCAGATGCATCGGAGCTAGTCCCTCTTTCCTCCCAGACGTAGACGTTGCCTGAATTGATAGCTCGCCGTTCGTCGGTGTCCAGACGCCGAGTGACCATCCTCAGCTTGCCCAGGTATACAGCATGGCATATAACTAGAGCTTCCGCAGGGGTGTTGACCCGGAGATTGACGCAAGTAGGGGGCTGCATGCTAGCTTGGAGACGAAGCCTTGAGAAAGGTTGGGGAAAGAGGCCAAGGATATGGAAGGCGTTTATATACCGATCCCTCCGTCTTCGTCCTCTTTTGATGCGGGATATTGATGTGGTAGGCAAAAGATGGTTTGCGACGAGAATAGCAAGCAAATCGAGCTGTGCAGATACGGTTTTTCCGTAGGAACCTTGGGATGAGGAGCACAGGATCTGATCCTGATGTCTGCAGACAAAAGGAGTGTCGCTTTATATAGCTTTAAAACGTACTTATCAGTGCCCTGCCACATGTGCAAAATTAAATGACATACATAGACATGGGCTTCATGGTCGCTTGTCTGTGTTTTCCTTCCTCCGGTGGTGTGGAAGCCTTGACCATCATGTGAGAAAGTATTCGATATGACAGTATGGGATTCTTCTCCTCAGCTTGCGCCGAAGAAGTGAATCCGGCAAACCGAAGGCGCGCGCGAGTGTAATCGAACTGATCTGATGTGGATGAGCTCCTGGAGAAACAACGATACCTGTGTTAACCCACTACCACAGACTGGGGAATCTTTGTTGAGTCGACGCCACGACTATAATTAGGTGGCATCGGACGAAAATCAAAATGGTTTACATCACGAGCTCCTTTAATGAAGGCGTGAGTACATGGCCCAAATGTTGCACTGAATGCCACCCACCAGAAAAAGTAGATGCGTACCGGCGTCTAGTTTGCGAGTCCAAGAACCCGGTCATTGCCTAGCACCAACAGTCGATATCATAATGTCACCTGGGACCTCGAATCTTGCTAGTATGCATTCTATCCCAGCTGGACCTCCAAACCACCGATTTCCCGCTGTTCATGGAGTTTTGGATATGACAGTGGTCTCATGCCGATGAGTTAGAACAGTGCTGTATAAATTTGAGCTGCTCGTACACGCCAGTAATAATACGAGCTTCGATCCCACTTATTATCGCTGTAGGGGTCTCACCATTGGCGGACTTCGCAAGTTGGAGCAACAAATAGAACAATCACCGCTCAGAAGACCGAATACCCCGGATTTCATCAAATCACCCACTTCACGGCAGCTGTCTTTTCCCAGCGACTATACTCAGGAACTGAGCGCCCTTTGGAAAGGCTATTTTAAACCGTCGATGAAGATTGGCGTCGAAGATGTCCTTTAAAATTCATTTGATTGGAATACCCTGACGCCGGTCAACATGAGAAATACGTTGAGGACATATCGCTCACGGCACATCTTACGCACGGTACGATCATAGATGATGATTGCAGACTGGGAGTGGGATTCTACATGGCGACAGTCTATTCATCCATGCTCTGTCCCGAGTTCGCTTAGACATGACATGATCTGCAGCGAGCGTGGCATGTAGATATTAATTCCCTGACCGGCGAAACTAGAATGTCAAGGCCAATATCAGTGAAATGGAAGACAATGACCAACAGAAGATTGTGCGTCATTTATATTACATAGACGCCTTGGGTTATCCGAATATCCTATCGGCGTCGCACGAGATAAGTGTGTGGTGCATGGGAAGGTTGACCAGGAATTTTGAAATCCCAGCGAGCGGTGATGTTGTATTGGATTCGGCGTACTAAGATTCAGAGATACGGCTTGAGTGATAGACTGATAGTCATCTTTTGTTGAAGTCATAAAGCTCCCGTGAAATGTTATGAAGAGTAGGTTTGAGCATGAGCACCTCGTCCAGAGAGTATTCCAAAAGGAACAAATAAAGTGCAATAATGTCGATGGATGTAGAACGTTGCCAACAAAGCAGATTGACTGATGAAAGCGGCTGGCACGGCTGGCAATGAACATTCGATCTCCGATCCAATTGATACACATTGCCGTGTGCAAACCGAATTCAAACAAATTTATTGATGTATCGCTCTCTGTTTCGCTAAAGGTGTGCAAGAACGAGAAATTGTGGAATCTAGTATGTTGAATGTGGCCAATTATTACTCAGAGTACGAGTGACGAGTCAGAGTTAATTAGTACGAGTCACATTTAATTAATGTGGTCACGTGGAAATACTACGTGGTTAAACGATAATGACAAGGTGTTTATAAAAAGAGGAAGTTCTTCGATGATCGGTCTGAGGACCTGCATTGTTACAAGAGTACACTTCCATCGTCTGCTGCCTAGATCCAGCCTCTACCATCCTTTGACCACATTCACACACATCCGACTGCGGAGCACCATGTCCATCCAGCAACCCCCCTGGTCTCTTCCTAAGAAAGAATCTGAAGAACCAGTACTGCGCGTATATAACTCCTTGACAAAATCCAAGGTTGAATAATAGACACCTTCGTCATATATTCATGTCAGCTCATCTCTTGGCAGAACGAATTCGTTCCTCTTAATGGACGCCGAGTTAAGTGGTATAATTGTGGTCCAACTGTCTACGATGCATCGCACATGGGCCACGCAAGGTAGATGTATCAATACTCTATCCACCTTCTTTGGATTTTGATTCAATATTCTAGGAACTACGTGACTCAGGACATTCTGAGAAGGATCATGACAGATTACTTTGGCTACGATGTTCATTTTGTGATGAACATCACAGACATCGACGATAAGGTACAATTAAATCCCTCTGTTCGTATCGAACTTGTTCTCATGAACTCCAGATCATTATCCGAGCGCGCCAAAATCATCTTCTGGAAACTTTCATATCGCAAACCAATATTCTTGACCAATCGCTCTTGACAAGGCTGTGGAATTCATGGAATGACTATGTCAGGACGCGGATCAATAAAGGCCTACCAGAAAATGAAAAGGCAAAGGAAGGTCAGGAAAAAGAAGCATGGGCAAAGATATCCGATATGTACCAAAATCGTGAATGGAAACAGGACTGCCTCAAGAGGGATGAAAAATTTGATATGCATTATACATCTGCGGTAAGCATTCTCTGCCTTCGAATAGGTCCTGTTGGGAACTAACGGCTGTTCAGCGCCGTGCTCTGGATGCTATCAACGTCGCAGAGGCGCAACTTTCCGCAGGCAATATCGACAGTTCCGTTGCCCATCAGCTTATTGACTCTTCTAAGGATGTCTTGGTTCTATCATTGGATGAAGAGGTTGGTCAATCTTATTTAATATAGATGTGCCGCAGCTTTTTAATTTTTTTAATTGTTCCAAATCAGTTCAAGTCGACTGTGACCGACCCAGCTATTTCTAGAAAGTTAGCCGCGTACTGGGAAGGAAAATTCTTCGAGGATATGGCTCGTCTGCGCGTGCGAGACCCAGATACCATTACTAGGGTTACCGAATACGTTCCGGAGATCGTCTCGTTTGTAGAACGGATCGTCGCGAATGGCTATGCTTATGAAGCAGAAGGCAGTGTCTACTTCAACACTCAAGCCTTCGATAAAGCCCCGAATCATCACTACGCTAAACTTGAACCCTGGAGTACAGGCAACAGAGATCTTCTCGAGGAGGGGGAAGGTTGATTATGCCCCTTTCCACCATTTACGAACTACTGACCGCGTTTCAGGTTCTTTGTCAAGCAAGACCGGACGACGATCCGCGTCTGACTTCGCACTTTGGAAAGCATCAAAGCCAGGGGAGCCATCATGGCCCTCTCCCTGGGGCCAAGGACGTCCTGGTTGGCATATTGAGTGCTCTGTGATGGCGAGTGCAATTCTTGGTGATAACATGGATATTCATTCTGGTGGAATCGACCTCGCATTTCCCCATCATGATAATGAAATGGCACAATCAGAGGTAAATCCTTCATATCGAAGTACATTGTATGTCTTCTTAACAGTGCTTTGTAGGCATATCACGAATGCGAAGCTTGGGTCAACTACTTCCTCCACACCGGTCATCTTCATATTGAGGGACTCAAAATGAGCAAATCCTTGAAGAATTTCATAACAATCGATGTTTGTTTATCTATCAAATGGAACTGTTACCCGTTTCTAATATCTCGATAGGAAATACTAGAAAGGTTTTCGGCCCGTCAATTGAGATTGGCATTCTTAACACAACTATGGAATTCCAAAGTTGATTTCTCAGAGTCGTTGATGACAGGAGAAGTGCGCAATTTGGAGACAACCATAAATGTTCGTACCTCTTCGGAATATAGTAGCTCCGGATTTCAATCATCCTTACCCGTTGTCCACAGAACTTCTTTACTACAGTGAAGGCGCTTGTCAATCAAGCAACGGGTGAAGTCACTGCGTCAGACGGATACCACCACTTCGAGCAACAGGAGCAAGAGCTTTTGGCATCGTACGTATAATATTAGCAACTGCGTTATCTCCTGACATCTGAACGATTGTTTCAGACTGTACCAGAGTCAAGCAGCCTTCAGAGACGCACTTTGCGATTCCTTCAACACACCGGCTGCTATTGACGTCCTCCGAGATCTTATCTCTAAGACGAACATATACGTCAACGGACGTGGAAAATCTCTCAATGTCAAACTGGTTCAACAGACTGCGGAGTGGGTTGGCAACATGTTGCGGATGTTCGGCCTCGGAGAAGGCGAAAAACAGGAAATCGGGTGGGGTCAACTGGATGAAGCTGGTGGGAACATCAACGTAGGTCTTCCTTGATATGCCTGAACAACGTACACTCGCTAATAGTTTCTGCCACAGCGCGAAGAAATCTTGATGCCTTCCCTGAGAGTTTTGTCCTCGTTCCGGGACAACGTCCGCAAGTTAGCTATAGCCAAAGGCGATGATGCTTTGAAGGAGATCCTTGCTTTGTGCGATAAACTTCGCGACAATGACCTAGTTCCTCTCGGTGTCGCTTTGGACGATCAAGAAGGTTCGCATAGCGCCCGAGTTATTGTTAGATAGCCGCTGATCGGTTTGATAGATGGCAAAGCACTCGTGAAACTTGTACCTCCGGCGGACTTGATCAAAGCTAGAGAAGAGAAACGCGCTCTCGCAGAGGCAAAGGCTGCGAAAAAGGCTGCACAGGTCGAAGCTGAACGTCAAAAGCGTCTTCAAAAAATCGAAAAAGGTCGGGTAGCCCCAGGAGATTTGTTCAAGCCCCCAAATGTTCCGGAAGGGAAGTACCAGTCCTGGAATGAGGAGGGCATTCCCTTGACGGATTCGGAGGGGAAAGAAATTTCGAAAAATGCCGTGAAGAAGTTCCAGAAGGAGTATGCAGCCCAGATCAAACTTCATGAAGAGTTTCTTGCATACCAGAAGACCGGAAAACTGTAAACCGTTAAAATGAAAACCTGTATATTTTTACCAGTTACATGAGTCAACAATTAATTTCGCTATCTTTTCCAAGCCAGCCTTGTCGTCTTCGTCGAATCCGTTTGGTGCAAGACAATCAAGATCCAGGACACCTAGGACTTCGACTTCGCCGTCTACTTCGTGGATCAATGGAACCACTATTTCACTTTTTGTCTCCCCGTCGCACGCAATGTGGCCTGGATAAGAATCGACGTCTGGCACAATAACTGTTGCTTTCTGCACGAAAGCAGCGGAGCAGACACCGCGAGCTTTTCCAGGCGCAGTCGGAATGAACTGGCATGCGGGTTTTCCACAGAACGGTCCTAACAATAAACGGTTCGAATCATCTGCGAGAATTGCTCCCTCATACTGTGGACTGGGGAAGAACTTCGAGTCAATGTAGAAGCCTACTGCGTAGTTAGATAACAGCGCCCAAGTGGAGTAGATGAGATCCTGATTCCTCACCACACCAGTTCACTGCTTTGTCATCTCTCCCGAAGAATTTTGGGAAGGATAGCAAAGAGTTGTAGATTATGGATGATGCGTTGGCGGTGTTTGATACCTAAATGAATCAATGGAGTTGAGTTCCATTCTCTACACCGAGCTATTCTTTGCATACCCAATGCCTCTGACCCTCTAATAAACCCTGTAATTGGATGAAAATGTGTTCCCAAAACTCGCTTTTGGTTTTTATGCTGTTACTCCACTGTCAGCCAGAAGAAATATAGATGCAAGATATATTGTATAACAACCTTTCGGGAACGAGAGCAGAATCTGCGTGGGGCATGGTGATGTTGGCGGTAGTGAGAAGCGAAGAAAGATTACTGCTGAACTGATGGGCGACAAAAAGTTACGGAAATAATATTGGCATCATAAGCAATGATAAGATAAGATGTGAGTGTCCCTATGATAACCGAGGTATGATCATCGCGGTAGCAACGTCCACCGTGTTGTCCTCTACGACTCCTTTCTACAATACCACCACGCCCTTTTGAATCCTTGTTATCATGGCTCCTTATCTTGAGACTGTTAAAGTGAGAAGCATCGATGATTTCGATGATTCTCTCTCGATTCTGATGCAGCTACAAGTCATTTGCAGATGTCCCCGTCACTGACGCTGGCGTCGATACTGTGGCATTTCTAGAAGCTGCTGACGGTCTCGTGGGCCTTTTCGGTACGTCTTTTACCCTCTCAGATAACAGCGCTCCTATCTTATGACCGCGAACTATAGATCTCCTGGGATCAGCGGCATTCTCCGTTGTCCAGAGCGACTTGAAGGGAAACATCACTGCGAGTCATATTCCGTTGTGTATGAAGGCGCTTCAATCTAATATCAAGACTATAGAAAGTCAGGACACGATATGAGGCCACTCCTACCCTGTCGGCGACTCTCGAATCTCTCGTAGAAAACGAGAAGGGAGAGAAGAAGCGAACTGCCACCGAGGGTCTGATGTGGCTCCTTCGGGGACTTTCTTTCACTTGCAAAGCTCTTGAAAATGCGCAAAAGAACAAGAGCGAGGAGCTCGCGACAGCCTTTAGCAATTCCTACGAAGCCACTCTGAAGAAATTCCACAATTTCGTTGTGAAAGGCATATTTGCGGTCAGTACCCTCGAATCTGTCAAGCCATTTTTAATTCACCATTTTCACACATGATCAGGTGGCCATGAAGGCTTGCCCATATCGCGCCGACTTTTACGCCAAACTTGCTGCGGATCCAGCTGGCGGTCCACCTGCAAGTCAAGAGAAGCTCAACGAAGAGCTTGACAAGTGGCTCGCAGCCCTCAGCTCTATTGTTGCTCGTGTACAAGCTTTCTACGAAAAAGGGAACTATGCCAAAGGCCTGTAACTTGGTTTATACTGGGTTTGGAGTTTGCCATTATAACCTATGAGACGCCCTTCTTTACGCCAACATGCATATGATTTCTGTAATTATAAACTGTGGAACCCCGGATAGCATGGTTTGATTATAAGACAGTGATATTTTGTGAGCATCAATCTGATTCATGTTGAACGGGATATCGTATGTGATTCGGGTGGTGAATGTAAATAACCCGACTCGGGTACATGCCCGACCAACGAGGTATTTCCTGCGCACGTACGAGGCACGCAAATGTAACATGAGAATGCCTACATGTGCATTGGAAGCCACACAGGGATGTACTATTTAACGTCTTGCTTGCTCCCATGAACATGTACTGTAAAAGATATGCGCCACGCAGTCCAGGTACTGGTGGGCCCTTGGACGAATTGGTGGAAGTGCTGCAAAGAATCAGAACGCATTCATGGGACCCCTAATCAATTCCCATGATATCCGTTCGTGTCCTGATGCACCGGGGCGTCTATGTCTATTCGTACTCGTTACGGTGCATCAGGAAGCGATAACCAAGTGTTGTGCGTGTTTTTTTGGCAATTCTTGATTGACGGATAGAGGGATAATAGGATCCGCGATGTCGTAAAGACCTGTGTTGCCAGATGGATAGTGCAGCTGGTATCTCTTTAGACAGATCCCAGCGTCCTGGGAAGTGATGCCTTCGATGGGAAATTTGTAATACAAGTATGTATTGATATTCCACTTATACACAATCGCGAAGACGTCCAATTTACTTCAGTCGGCATGGCCAGGATGAGAGATAAACACGGTAGTCCGACTGCCTCGCAAAGAACAATCGCCGGCGCAGTCATGCTGGAAAATATCGCTGTTGACAGACAGGGCGATTCGCGAAGAAACCATTCGTCTGGCTGGGTGTATTCTTCCAAAAAGCCTTGTCTGTATAGAGATCCCGTCAAAATAGTCGCTATGGGTCCCGAGATTCCTTTCCCTTGATATAGCTTTCCAGGGTATGTGTATCCATAAGGCAAACCCTCACAATTCGGCTCTTCCTGGTTCGTATTGCGGTCCGATAACTGGGTATGCCCACTCCACTATTCGCCGAAGTTCTGCTGCTCGATGTGTTCCCCAGCAACAAGGTGCCGTCAACATTTGACGGCACTGAATTGTTGGCCATATCCCCTCTCAGCGAAACTGGTAGTGATATGGTAGTGATAGCTATCACTTCAATCCATTTTGTCGACTACGGTCAACGACGAAATCATCACTGTGCGAATTAGATCCTTCCCCCAAGTTTAGCAGAGCTTCGACTTTAGCGTCTGATGTCAAAATCCTGGTTGGGAATCGACTGGCTGTGCTGCTTCGTGGTGGGAGCTGCATCGCGGGAGAAGGTTCTAGCTGGGAAGTGCGAACATAAGTTTTGTTCGGCTGTGAAACATAGAATCGCGGTGGCGATGTCGTTGAAGAATAGCTGCGGGAATGAGGAGTACGGGAGAGTGAAGGTAGCGCTCCGACTTCTCCTTCAGATCGTCGGGGTAACGTCCGAGGGGGTTGGGAGGCTTTCGGTGTAGGCAATGAAATTTCGTCTAGGTCTTCAGCATGGATATGGAGAGCCTTGCGCCTGGAAACTTCTGCGAGTTCATGCCCCTTGTCTTCGTCCGAATTCGTACGCGATCTATCACTAAAGCTGGAGCTGACGCTATCAAACGACAGCCTGGTGATTATCTCGTCTCGCGTAGAAGCATTGATGGGCAGTGCCGTGAGGATTGAAGAGAGTGAATTATTGACATGAGATGGACTATATTTGCTGGATCCAGGAGATTGTCTGGAGTTCCCGTGAATCGTTAGCTGTTGGCTTAGACGCTCAGGATCGACGGAAGCTGGCTGGTTGATTTTGTGGCTTGATGGAGGGAAGAAAGATAGTTGCTTGATGGGTATTTTACGAACGGGGACCGATGGGCTCGGTGGCACAGTATCGCTGTTGCTGTTCGTCAATGATATTGGAGAGGATAGGTCGTTAAAAGGGTCCGAGGATGTAATTTGTGCGTCAGGTGTAAACGATATGAGATCCGGTTCTGGTTCTGGGATATACTCGCGGGCGCGCGAGGCTTGTTCGATGGGAATGTATAGAACATTTCGCAGATGTATTGAGTCAGACGTCCACAGTTTATTGGCCCTTCTAAGATTAGGCAATGAGATTCCATATTTTAGTGCCACGCCTGCAAGGGAGTCCTTGGAAGTTACCTAAACTGACAATTACTAACACACGACTAGAACACGGCGAAAAGCACATACCTGATGAACAATCACTTCTTTTTCCTGATCTGGAGAAGACGGTGACTGCTCAGCGGTTGGATTGGTTTCCGTTGAAGATATTTCGCCCAGATTCGCATCATTTACAATGCGCAAAAGATGGGGCCTTGTAACTCCAGAGAGATCTTCCAAGTCAGTCCCATTGATTCCTGCCAGCGCTGTCTTCAAAGGGTGTAATCCAGCACTGTAGGGTGGAATCTCAATTTCCGTATGAAATCGGGTGTGCCTGGCAGAGGATCCATCACCTTTCCCCGCGCGTTTACTAGAGAGAGAGGATCTCCTTCGTCGAAGGGTGGGTCGTGACGATGAGTTTGGAAAGAAAGCTGAGCTGGTGGACGCCTGAACTAGTGTTGAACTCGAGCCTGAGCGTTCAGGCTCGTTATTGCCTGACTCTTCATCCGCAAATGGATTGAAAGCAAGGTCGTCCAAATCATCATATAGCATTGACCAGAGACCAATGAAGTTTCAAGCTAGGACTGACTAGAGCTTGAGTGTTGTACGTTGAGTATGTACGGCGTCGGTTCAATACACTGCCAACGCTGCTTCATGATCGGCGTCACTAACTGCATATCCACGTGACAGCTCGAAACATTAACATATGCTTCCGCTGCGTGCTATTTTCGGACACTAGCAAACTGGCTTGCTACACACGCTTTGGGTAATCTGAAAGAATGTATGCACACATATTTTGTGAATGCTGCCAGAAAAAAAAATTGTAAAGAAGAGTCTTATCATTCGTGCTTTCGTCAACTCCACCGAGTCTTCACCTAGAAAAGTTAGCGCTGAACACCCTTGAATACAGATTGCTGCAGTTGGGATTTCCGCATTGATTAGTTTGATTTGGATACATAAAAGATTATTTCGACACCGACAAGGTCTGGACTCTGAAGACAGTATAATTCTCCTAATGCTACAAATAGTAAGCCTCATATGTCAGCACGGAGGCGCATGGATCAATTCACTAGTATGTACTACGTCCTTATTTGGCTGCCGGCGCTAATTATAATGAGTGACCGGCGCATACTGACCAGCAATTATCATCCGTCTGGATGCTTGGGAGGATTCGTGCCGTTACGGTCTAGTAGCGCAAACTCCAAATGGTCTGTGGACCAAATTTTGGCCAAAGTGGCGAACGGCCTTCATATACTTTCGTCTGGGGTAACGTGTCTGGAATAGAGCTCGCCACCGATTATAATTGCTAATCTTCCAGAAAAAAACTATATATACAGCTGCACGGCAGGAGGCTCGATGGATAAAGCTGGACTGCTCTATGCTGTACAGCCTGTACTACTGCACTACGACTTTCACTAGTCTACTTATATACTGATGCTGCTGCACTGTCTGTAGCTTCCTGGCCTTGCGGTACATACATACATAGCATTTGACCTTCCAGTAAGATAAGCAGGTGGCTCTTGCGCTGCCCAGAGGTATAATCTACAAGGTAATAAGCACAGGATTAGGGTGAGATGTGTGTGACCTATCACATGTGCGTTCAAGGTACGCAACCCAAAGTTATGGCCCCGAAATGTGAATATAAAATATAGGAAGTAGAATGCATATTAGAGCAAAGATGACCTCTGTCTATTTTAGAAATAAAGAGAAGTTTATACATAGCGTTGAACTTTAAAAAACCTTAACCAAGCGACAATCGATACAGGGACAGCCGGTTGGGCATACGGTGCGCGGCTAAATTTTATTTTGGTAGTGCTAGCGCGTGTCCAGATTACTGGCAAGGGCGCGTTGTAAATCCCGGCAACGGAGACAATTTTGCACGATCGGAGCGGAATGCCTGTACATGTCCAGCAAACTCAAAGTTTTTGAGACAGGATGGGGGACCTGTCAACTTGTCCATGCAATGATTCTCCTTCATTAAACCATGACGAGAAATCTAAAGTTATCATGGTAAGTCAGTCACTGACTTGTTGCCGAATAAGATATACAGTAAAGCGTACCTTGAATCATGCTTTGTAAGTTCGCGGAGTGAAATTGTTTCAATGCTTAACCTAACATGGTACTTAGGGATGATCAGTGGCAGTAGTTACTTCCTTACTCGATAAGTCAGTCGGCACTCTACTCTGTCAAAGCACCTCTCTTGAAATATTTAGGTTCAGTAGCGGGTCTTGACATCTGCATACTATCAGCTGAACGACCACACGGTGCATTCAGAATATTTTTACTCGTCCCAAATTCAAAGGAGGCCCGACTCCAGCGACGTCGGAGGCGAGTTGTGAATCACGCCAAGACGATTAGATACTTGCTAGTAGTCCGAGGGCTGATGAACCGGAAGAACCATTGCAGCTCGGCCTCAAGAGCACCGGAGTACTAGTCATCAGTAGAAATGATGCATGTTGCGAAAACGACATCTACTTCAAGTTTATTTACCCAGTAGGGTCAGGCGGAAGGGTATTGAAGGTGCCATATCGAATGTCCACCTGCACCTCTCTGGCACCTTGTCCCAAGACGGAGCAAAAAAATAAGATACATCTATCGGAGACGACTGAGAGGATCGAAGTTTAGTTTCGTTCGTTCCCGGGAATGCAGGGGGCTGGCAGGATTCAGAAGAATATATAGGCTTGCAGCCGTTAGTATCTGCAGCGGCACGAGGATTTCTTGGAATTGATTCGAAAGCTTTGAGATTCCGTGAATCCCAAGTAAACCGGTGACGAAGTTATCGTTCAATATGTAACATTACGGAGAAAGCCAACTTCCATATAATCCCCGTAGTAGATTTTCAGACGCTCGGCACGGTGGAAGGACATCAGGATGGAGAGGTTTGCACAATGCAGAGTCCAGAACCTGTACAGCAAGGCGCCAGTCTCCTTGAAATGCACACAAGCTAGTATCCTCGATGCTGTCACCACTCAAGTACTCACGACGGAATCCTTGAGTTCTTGCTTACAGCCCAGTCCAAAATATACCCCTAACTGGGCCGTCGCGGTAATGTCGACAGTGCAGCAAGAGTCCAACGGTGCTCACAAGAATTTCCACCGACGGTACGCTCGGAGAAACCCAGAAAATGCCCCTTTGAAAGTCCAAAGCGCAGTCTAGGCTTGGGGACTCGGGAGTAACCAAAAGCCCTGTAGGCACTCTCCCTCCCTACCAATTCCTCGCCGTCCAAAGCTCCTGCAGAGGATGATCTATGAAGAGATTGCCAATGGGTCCAACGAGATCAGACAGTTAGTTGAACGAGGATTATAAAGCCGATCGGCGGCCCTCCGAAAGAGACACTGGAAACGATTGGGAGCCAATGACGGTGCTGGAAATCACAAATAACACATGGGTAGAGATAAGATTGGGAATTACAGGAGATTATCATCATCGAAATGCGGAGGCGCTCGGACCCCCTTTTGGAGTTGGCGCCCCTCTTGAGACTCCCTTTATAGCCGACTCTTCGAAGAATGGAGGGCTCTGTTGGGGCTGAGACCTGAGGACGCGGCAGGGTTGCGAGTTGATTATCGATGATAAAAAGATATCAATCAGCGACAAGGAACATACATTGGTGTCATCGTGTCATAAGATGTCGCATTCCGGGTCATAACAGGGCAAATAAACGTCCCATGAGTCTACATATGTACGGCAATTGAAGTGGGTTAGTACAGGATATGATATGAAATAACCAGAGAGCGCTAGGGTAGTCGCATAGATCATACAAATAGGTCTGAAGGGGGATGGAAAATACAACAGTGATGGATAGCAAGAAAGGAACAACAAAGGCCCAAAAAGCTCAGGTGAACTGAAGAAAGGGAAAGTCAATCTTCATTGTATTCCGGACAACACAATTTAGGCAGTTTGAGCATCTTCCCTACGTCGCTTTGTGCCGGCGGATACGGGTGGTGGGGAGGGGGCGACGGTAATGGTGTGGTTAGCACTTGGAGCTTGGGCAGCACCCGTAACTCCAACAACGAGTCCCTTGAGCCAACCATTTTCTCTCCTTAATCCTTCACACTCCCTCTCCAACTCGTTTACTTTGGCTTCCAACTCCTTTGCTCTGCCCTCTAAAGCAGCTTCCCTTTCCTTCTTCTTGAGCCTAAAGCGAGCACTAGCTGCAGTGTTCCTACGGCGCTTATCTTCTGCAGCGGATAATGTGGTCGGTGGTGGAGCGCTCTCCTCGCGGTAGTCGGGGGATCCAACGCTGGTCACGGATTCCTTGCGGGCCCGAGCACGTTTAGCGGGAACGTAGGTTTCCTCCACGGCAGGTGAAGGAGCTGGTCGTGCGAATGTAGCAGGAGGGGCAGCAGGGTATGCAGGGAAGCCTGGTGCGAATGCCGGAGTTTGATTGGAGTGGAGTGCAAGAATTTGGGCAAGAGAGGGTGCCATGCCTCCGGGTTGCTGCTGGGGAGGCAAGGCATGGTGGGCTGCAAATTGTTGGTCCATTGCGAAGCCGGCAAGGAAAGTATTGATATCAAAGGCATTGGGCATAGGAGGGTTAAGATTAACATGGCCGTCGTGAACCCCCTTCTCTGGGGCGGTAGGGGATCTGGCCTCTTCTTCTTCATCAGCAATTTGTCTGGAGGCCTTCAAGTCATCAGGCCTGGCATTGAGGGGCTCCTCCGACTCGAAAGCAAGGTTGGTCCAGAGGTCCAGTTGAGCGGTGAGATCTGGGTAGGCTTGGCCCAAAAGCAAGTCATGGGAATCTGTGCCCTCTTGAGCCGGGTGTACGATATTGAGGCCTTGAAGTGTTGAGGAGGGCATACTGGACGCACGGCGGAGTGACCGCGGGTAGTTAGATGGTGGTAGTAGCAGAAGAAGAAGAGAGGACAGGAAGGCGTTATGTTTTCAGTTGTCGGTAAAATCGGTGGCTTTGGTTATCCTATTCCAATGAATCGGCCCGACTCCTGTCTATTTCAAATGTTCCGCATCAGCATGACTAATCTTTCTTTTATCCTTCTCTTCTCCTCTCCTGTCTCAATCCCACATTATTCCCCGACTCATCTACTCGTCTTGTTCAAGGAATACCATAAATTAAGCGCCCTCAACCGTGCACTGTCGTCTTTCATCGTTTACTCAAGTGCACGAGTCACAGAGCAAAAATTCCCAGTTCCACATGATCATGATCGAAAAAGGACACGTTTGTGTCTAATCAGAATGCTATGACCATCGAGGCACAATTATACTCTTGGAAGACAACAAATGTATTCGCAGCATTAGCTGCCGTCAACGTATACAGCTTTCTAATGCCATGGATATCCTTAGCAATGGCCACTATTCTTGCAATCTACCCTGCTGCGTAAGCACTGAGGACATTGGCGGGCATGAGCAGGCAAATTAGGTCACCTTCTCAGCTTCTCGACTGACCTTGCTTTCTTGTAAGAAGCATCCCGCAATTCGTGACGTCTTCTGGAGAAAATTATCCTCATGGAAGCGTACACGATGAGAAGGGAGACCCCTCCCAGGGCCTCCGGGGCTCGGTTATACTGATCTATAAGCAGAGGAATCGTGGTAAGATTATGAAGACGCTGACGAAGACTTCACGTGAATCACGACATGAGGGCTGCTTGACAAAAGGCACACTAATAGGGCCCAAGTACGAACAGAGCAAGGACAGCTGGCTAGGAAGATCCAAAGTCATCAAGAATTCGCCGTTTATCGCGCGCCGAACGGCGCACAAGTGCCATAAGCTACCAGAGTATACTGGACATGCGCGACAGTAGAGAGGTCTTGATGACAAACGCATATGTTCCCCACAGGCGTATCGGGCATTAAAGCTAAAAATCAATAGCCGGAGTCAGTTGGAATCAAGTCAATAGGGCGCGTCCAACAACTTGCCTTCTTTTCAAGTCAAAAACGTAGATCATTAAAAGGGAATAGGAAACCATATGGTTAGTCCAGATGCGTAAATAGTGGACAGATGAAAGTTGCCCACGGGTGAAGTAGCCAGAGAGAGCACTCGTCGAGCCGCAATTGATTGATAAGACTACAGCACACATGACCATCGGTAGGGTAGGCATGTTGAATTGAAGCGGTGACATACGAGAAAATTCCAGGGCTAGGGAGAAGCGAGTATAGCGAAATAAGGGCAGAAAAGCCCTGAGCAGTAATACATCCTGAAGCTGCGCACCAAACGGATTATCAGGATTGGGACATAGTAAATCTGCCGACATGCAAACATAGCCAAGTTGAATGATTGATGTCCCAGCAGGTGGCGGCCGTAGGTAGAAAAAGTAAGGATCATGATATCCAGCGTGCAGGTGTTTAGAAACGATCCGTAATAGGCGCCGCGAGAGATGGTGCTTGAAAGGTACGAATCCCAGATAAATGGTCGTTACGGTCACTGTATCTGGTCAATATTGGATGCGACGGTGAGGCAAAAGAGGGGTACGAGGCAAGTTATAGTTGCGATCCTTTTATACATGAGTGTGGCAGAATATGTCGCCATGCTGAAGAACAGTGGCACTGCAGAAGACGTGCGTACCGCGTTTTGCTGACATCAGCTGCATTTTATTGGCGTGAGAACTTTAAGGGCGCTTAGTCAGCCGGATGAGGAACGCGCCGAGGAGTCAGCTCAGCAGCTTCCTAATAACTTGCCCGAGACGTTGGCCACCATGGATACTGCAGAGCAAACTGTGAACGTACCCTTCTTCAAGAAGAAGGGGAAAGGCCGTCCCACCACTGCTCGAAAGCGCTCTGTCTCGCCAACAGGCCCGGCCTCGCAACAACCTGCTTTCGGTGCTTCGTCTACTTCCAAGTCAGAGGTGGTACTCCCCACGAAGAAAGGCGCCGTCAGTCTTCTCAGCGCAGGGACGAAGCGCACCCAAACTCAACGCGAACTGGACGATCTGGACGCGCCTGAGAAAGACGGACCTGACGTCAAATGGACGGCGGCAGGGTCACATCAAAATGCAGCACTCGAAATCTTGGCCGGCGATGAGGCAGAGGAGCTTTTGGCCAAGAGGCGAAGGAAAGAGAAGGCGGATGCTGGCGAAGAGGATGAGATCCCCGACGATGGGAAGTACCACGGACAGGGGGCATACAAGAGCCATATCAAGAAGAGTACTGAGGTTCCCAAAGCTATGCGAGTTGGTCCTCAAAGGAGTACGAATACCATCCGTACTGTCACTATCGTGGATTATCAACCAGATGTCTGCAAGGACTACAAAGGTATGTAAACATCTTATCGTGCTATCATTACCTTTTTCTGTGTTCAGTGCTAATCTCTTTGTTACTTCTGGCAGAAACTGGATACTGTGGCTTTGGTGACACGTGTAAATTCCTTCACGATCGCGGAACTTGTAAGTGGATTCTACAATGGTAGAAGCTTCTATATTTACCCATTGTTCTCTAGATCTCGCGGGTTGGCAGTTAGATAAACTTGCAGAAAATGCCCAAAAACAGGTGGAAGACGAGTCAGATGACGACTCCGACGACGAGGACATTCCTTTCGCCTGCCTTATTTGCAGAAAACACTATACCGACCCTATTGTGACCCGTTGTGGCCACTACTATTGCTCGGCTTGCGCCATAAAACGATATGCAAAAACACCGAAATGTCTGGCATGTGGAGCTACGACGGGTGGTATCTTCAATCGGGCGGACAAGATTATCGAAAAGATGAACAAGAAGAGAGAAGCGAAGGAGGCGAAGGATAGAGAAGAGTCTGGCGACGAAGAAGTCCAGATAGAGGGTCTCAAAACTGTCGAAGGGGAAGAAGGAGGCTCAAACTCTTCCCATTCTGACTAACATCATGACCATACGAAGGGTGCGTTTCGGTTGACATTTTTTATTATCATCGCTTATTGGGTGTTCAGCTAGTCCCTAAATGTCCATCAGTTGCGAAGGGCGGGGTTGAAAATGTCGCCCAAAGAGACATACTCTGATCCATATGCTCTCTTTTTTTTGCATCGTTAGGATCCCACGTCGCACTGTATTCGGTTCCTCTGCAGGGCAGAGTGGCTACGAGTCCACAAGGCACTTCATTCGTATCAGCTTCCAAAAGCTGTTGGGCTCTGCCAGGTATTACCGTCCGTACCGGCAATCTTCTCATCTCGACGTCATCTTCTCGTCGATTTTATGCTATCCCATTAGGCATAAATTGGGTCTATCGGCGCTACATACCTTCAGCTTATCCTCGTTTCAGACTTTTGAGGTCGGCGTTTCAATCATACTGCGGTCAGATACATAACGCATACCTCGTGTTACTTACAATCAGCAATATACAAACTGTAGTGAGCTGTGACTACGAAGTTTTCAGTTAGACCTAGGTAGAAGACAATCAAAATATAGCACATGCCAAATGGGACAAGTATTCCGGTCTGTTTTACAGGTTTGAAAACCCTGCCAGCTGCGTGCTAGATCTCTATTTGTCTTCATGTCAACTATGGGAGAGTATCTCACTATCACTCAGCGCCAGTGTGAATCTAATTTATACGCCTTCTTCACTCCGATGTCAGGTCCCACCTCACTTCAACAAATCTTTAATCTGGCTAATAAAAACTAAAAGTATCCCGTCGAACTTAGCTCGAGTAATCTCACCCTAGTTGGACAAGCCATAAAAGAATGGCATAACAAATCTGGCGGATTCTGGCCAGCCTCTATTACATTTACATACAAAATCTTACACAGAATTCAGAAACTAAACCGACATGAGAAACCGTCTAGAATAAACGTCTTCATGATGTTTGGAGTTGTAAGCATTAAGATTACTACATTGGTTGCTATTAGAAAGAGACTCCGGTTCTCGGCATCTTCTTGAATGTCAACCAATTCCTCTTTCGTGTTCAGAAGGCTCGCCAACGTCGTCTGCTGCTTGATTCATTATGGATCGGGGAATTCTACGGATTTCAAGTCCGGGATCGCTTGGATGCAACCTAGCTATCTGCAGAATGCCGTTACCCATGCTTCAGGTGTTGACGGAGAATGGATTACGGTGCTCGGGATTCACGCTAATTAACGGATAGGGTCGCAGCTGCGTTTATGTGAGTGATTCGGCTCTAGACCGAGCATTCTTTTCTATGCTTCTCAGACCCCCGAGGTCTATTACCGCCCCCCCGGCCTGAAGGAATGTGGGTGTAGTAACCGATGTAAGGGAGATGTAATTATAGGCGTGCATAAGATAGCTGGCGATAATTAAAAAGAGAAGCGACTGTGATGTGACTGGAAGGACGAATGATTAGCATTGAAGTTTTGACGGGACAGGAGAAGTTAGAGAACTCTCTCTTTCGTTAACGCACCGTGAAAAACACTCTACACAAGTTAGGAATGGTCGCAACCGTTGTCTAAATGTCGCTTGAGTGAATCATTCCTGAGAAGAGTGTATAGTCAGAACCTGATGTCATGATACCAGACCTTGGGTACTCACCTGCTAAATGCTTTCACGCAATAAGGACATTTGTGTGTTATAGGCACAGGCGAGTGCTGCGTTTCATGGTGTCTCTTTCGATCATGGGATCTCGAAAACGTTTTCCCGCAGACCTCACAAGGAAACCTCTCGCCCGACGGTGAGGTGGGTGCGGCGGTGACAGAACCCGTTCGGGGACGCCCGGTGCTAATTCTTGATGGACGCTGGCCACCATGAGAAGGCGAAGGAAGTGTGGGGGTAGATGGTGGATAGGCTCCAGATGGGGGATAAGTCTCTTCAGGGATGCTAGCCGTTATTATCGTCGTGTTATAATTATAAGAGTGTGCCATTTCTGACGGGGTGGGGATAAATTGCGCCGACGGTTGCGGTGTACGGTGCACTGGGAGTTGACGAGGGTCTACTGGAGCGGCGTACGACGAGGAGTAGGGGCTTGTGGGTGCGTACGAGGCATGCGTTGAGGAAGAACCACCGTAGCTGCTTGCATTGTAGTACCGAGGGTCTCGAACATGACTATTAGGGTCGCGGTGTGCAGGGGCGAGGGCGGGCGTCATGCTACGGTAATATGGATTAGGGGAGTTCACTATGCAAAACACTTAGGCGCCGTTGCTGAGTTATATAATGGAGGACTCGTACCGTCATGGACGCCACTCATGCTCTGAGTGGGTGGCGTCGTATAATACTGATCAGCGCCATGCTGTTGTGGGTACCCATTTGTCGAGTAATCCGCACTGTGATGAGATGAGTGGCCAGATGCGCCGGGTGATGAATAGGCCGTAATCTGGTCATCGTAGGCGTATGCGCGGGGGTCGCGTTGGTACATAGGAAGGGTGATTAGGAGACGGGTGCCAGCTAAAGGCTCTGGGGCTGGTATAGGCTGAGGATTGACCGAGGGATGTTTGCATGTCTGGCCTTTAATAGGACGGAGCCGCCAGGTGTCATCCAACTTGGTAATTATATGAACATTTACATCGGGGTTGAATCCGCGTTCGATTTAGATCATAAATCGCTTTTCGATCCTTGGTACCGAATGACGGGTGAGGGCCGCTATCCACGGCAGTCTAGCACTCCGAAACTAGGTTTCCCTCTGGTTACTTCGATTCTTGACCCATAGAACGCTGAAGTATATCCTCTGATCCAGTCGCTGGAAAATCAGTCATAGAAAACTTTTGAGAAGCTGCACGTTACGGGGCAACAGCAGATCTGCAGATGCGTTCTTCAATTCAAGATTTATGAGATGGAGGTCTATCGAGAAGCCCCTACAAGCCCAAAAGAGGTTAGCACAAAAACAACGATGTCAAATACGCCATAACTCAACTCAATTGATATACAATTCGGATAGTCATAAATGCTGTATTCTCCCATCGCGCTGTTTCCAACTCTGGAGATTTTTCCTTCCACGTCTAAATCTTCATCGTCCTGTCTGTAAAAGAATAGCATCACAAACGTTAAACTAAGTTACAGACCTCCTTGCGTCGAACGTGAGAAACCAAGTCTCTAGTCCATCTGAAAACTGAGCCTCTCAGGGTTCCCGGACGGCTCGGCAAGTGAATTAGCGCGGAGTTACGAATGCTAATATTTGAAATGCTAGTCCTAAAGTCCTGCGGTTATAATAAAACGTCGGATCTGAGGAAGTCACGCCAAAGACCTCTGAAAAAAAAGAAGAAAGAAATCTTACTCCTCAACAAGACTTTGATCCTATTTTTACGTCGCGTTTGTATTCTCCAAGTCAACTTCAATATCAGACCATGCTGACGGGGTTTATTGCTTGTCAGCTAGCTCGAACCTGTGCGACGCGCCTCCTGTATGTACGAGGTGGTCAAATGAGTAGTGCATCCTGCTCACCGTCATGCAATTTTCGGGCGAGGAGACGTCCAAATGCCAAGTTAGGCACAACGTTGCGAGGTCGAATTTCCTTGAATTTGCTAAAAGTGATGCAGTCGATGATGAGATGTTTGCTGATACAGCTCAGCGTCACGGACGGTAGTCAATTTCAGGTATTTCATAACGGAGGTTGCTGCAGATCGTTGGTAAATTCTCCTTAATAACTTCCGCATGTGCTCCAAGGACCAAAAGCCAACCAAGTGGATTGGGGTAAGGCCTAGGACGTGCTGATCGTCTGTAAGCTATCTCACCGCGTGGAAGCTAAGCAGAGCGATTAGAAGGGTTTATTACGAAAATAATGCTGCTGGCTCGCTATACCGGTGATATGATGGGCGAGAATCCGTGAAGAATCCAAGACGACAGTCAATCGTAGCTTCAGTCGCCTGGGTGCGAAAAAAACGCGATGGGTAGCCGTGTGGCGGTTCGAAGCTATGATTACTTGACTCTCGAATGACATGTCTGTGAATGCTTGCTTAGAAAAGCTGGAAGGAAAGACATGTCACTTTGCAAGTAGTAGTATGGTGAAGTATCAGTGTATGAAACTGTTGAAACAAAGCAATTGGAGTATACATCGAGGCAAGCGAATACGATTCATGTCAATTAAGGGGTTTATAGGCAAGGTTAGCTTCCATAAGCTTGAGGAGGAAGAACAGAACCAGAGTCCACGTCGCTCTTGCCGAACACGGGCTGCTATTTCAGGACGAGGCTGCTGCCAATTACCCGCAAATACATGATGAGTCGAGTCAGCCTCGATTTATTCGCGCAACAAATGGCTCCTTTTGATCTTGACGCCTGTATCCAGCAACTCCTTAGAAAGCAACTCCTCCACGAAGTTCTACTACGCGAAATATGCGAGAAAACAAAAGAGGTCCTCATGCGCGAGTCCAATGTCGTCCACGTTAGCGCCCCTGTTACCGTCGTTGGAGACATTCATGGGTGAGTCACCCTTAATCAGCTTGGAAACCCCATCGTCTAATCGCTGCTCCAAGACAATTCTACGACTTAATAGAGATCTTTCGGATAGGGGGATATGCACCGAATACTAACTACCTTTTTCTTGGTGCGTTGCACCGAGCCCGTCTTCCCCACATGCTCGATTACTTCAACTATCTGCAGGCGACTACGTGGACCGCGGACTATTCAGCGTCGAAACAATCTCCCTCTTAACATGCCTCAAGCTTCGATACCCGGATCGAGTACAGCTCATTAGAGGAAATCACGAGTCGAGAGCTGTAACACAAGTCAGTTACTAATATTGGATGCATTGATCCAACTTTCTTATCCGCTCCCAAAAAGACGTATGGGTTCTATACGGAATGTGTACGGAAATACGGCTCTTCCCATGTCTGGACATACTTCACGGATATGTTCGATTTCTTGACGTTGTCTGTGGTAATCGATGACCGAATATTTTGTGTTCACGGAGGTATGAATGATCATTCTCTGCTCTTACTAGCTATTCTGACTTGACACATTCAAATAGGACTTTCACCGTCTATACACTCAATAGATCAAATTAAAGTCGTGGACCGATTTAGAGGTACGAATTACAAGGTCTTCCTGATACTGTCAAGCTAAGTGCTGCATCAGAGATACCACACGAGGGCCCCATGGCTGACTTAGTATGGTCGGATCCTGACCCAGAGAAGGAGGACTTTGCCATATCACCTAGGTAAATTTTTGAATTGGAACCGCATAACTATGTGCTTACAAGTCCTTAGAGGTGCTGGTTACACCTTCGGTTCTGGCGTGGTGTACAAATTCCTTGACGAAAATAATATGTCCCACATCCTCCGTGCCCATCAACTTTGCATGGAAGGTTACTCATCATTATTCGATAAACACCTGTCCACAGTGTGGTCGGCACCGAACTACTGTTACCGGTGTGGTAATTCTGCTAGCATCCTAGAAGTGGGGCCGGGAGGCTCGATGTACTTTAATGTTTTCGAGGCGGCACCCGAGAACGAGAGGGACGGGCCAAGCCAACAACAAGCGCAGAGTGCAAGCGGAAAGGTATGTTGTCATTGAATTCTAAAAGTCCAACCCTCGATTTCTTACCGCTCTTCCGCACAGCTTCCTGAATATTTTCTCTAATTTATTGCTTACGCACGTAATGATATTCGACGTTTGTCTATGGATGCCGTCTGAGTAGCATCTTTAACCTGACACCCTCTGCTATTCGACCGCGACGGTTTAGATGCGGATGTTTATGACACATTTTGTAATTGATACCAAATTGGATTCCCCGACGAAAGGATGTCTTCTCTTCTTGCAATCAGCCATTAAATTAATTCCGTACAAGACGGGCATCCAGGTCATGCAAAAAGGTAACAGACGTCAGCGTGTTATTGAGTAGTAATAATTGGGCGTCTATTGGACAGGAGCCAATGGGGTATAAATCTTGAACGAAAAAGATGTACGTTGCTTTTGCGTAAGGTAAGCCGTAAAGCAACCAGCACAAAAGTTAGTAGTAATCCTAGAGTAATATGTTTGCGCCAGCGCATCCAGAACAAAGTCATAAGCGTTCGGAGAAGGTCTCTCTTGCGTCGACGACCATGTTGAAAAGATGGAGGACCGCGTCTCGACGCTGGGACGACGGGATAACCAAAAAATGGATTTAGAAGGGAGGTCGGGGATAACCATGATATTGAGCTTGATGGTGGATTGAGAGTCGCCGTTGCCGAATTTTCTGCAGGTTCTATCGGACTGCTGTCTGGTGTTTCGCGAACTGGGGGTGGTAGTGGCCGTACAGGATCCTCCAAAAGTGCCAAGGAAGGTAGATTCCCGCCGTAGTCTAAGTAAATAATGTCACACCTGAAGAAGAGGGAATATGCTTTCTCGTTGACATACCTTGTGGTAAGGCCGCCGGAGAGAAGTATTCTACAAGCTCCTTGTTTGACGGAAAGAAAACACGAGAAAGCGCGGTTTCGGGTAAAAGACGTCTATAAGCAGCAAGCAGTTTAGATGGGACAGAAAAGTAAAGACGACGAACATACTTAAAGACACTCCAAAGTCCAGAATGGGTCCAAGAGTAATTGAGCATGAAAACTGGGCGACGTCGTTAAGTGAAACACTTTCTTAAATGAAATTCAATTAGGCCTACCAGCAGCAATCATTCCAGAATAACGTGGAATGACTTCGCGGATGGACCAAGTAAAGAGATCGATGTTCTAAATGGTGCTTAGTACAACGTTGATGGAAAGGACGTTTGAACGCATTACTATGCTTTGGAGAGATAGTTGCGCTAGATCCAGTAGGACGACATATTGTAGAGGCGGTCTCGCGTCGTCCTCTGAGCTATCGTAGAGCGACCTTAGGTGGAGTCTTAGTTGTTCAAAAGCTCTAATGATGGCGCGCTTTTGCGAATCCACGGGCTGGTCGACCGGTGTCACTTCGAGCACCAGGATGGGTCTACCAAAAGGATCACGGATATCCGATGGAAGACAGTGAAGGTTTGGTATAGGCGACGGAAATTCCAACGGCCATAGATTTTCTATGCGCCATAATAGAGTTTTCTGAATGGCTTCCAAAGAGAACGATCGTGTAAACTTGTTGCGCTGTAAAAGACCGCGACGTAAATCAGAACGCTTGCTAGTCGTCGTCGGCGGAGCATAAGGAGAGCACCCACCCTTGCGAGGCGGAACATGGAGGCTTAGCAGTTGCTGTTACTCATGACGAAGCGGTTCGAGGAAAGATAGGGTTACGTACAGGTATCAGAAAGCCATTCCTTTGCCCATTCCTGGACCTCTGGAGTGAGAGCAAGCTCGTCTGTGACAGAAGGCAGGATGTCCCGAATTAAGGTATCCTGTAAAGTGTAAATGTCCTCCAAATTAGAGTGATATTGCTCTAGTAGTGCATCTCGATTAGTTTGTAGTCGGCTGCGTGTATCCATTCAAAGGAGAAGTTTGGCTGAGATGGCACCAGTCCAACGCGGTCGTAAATAGCTGAACAGGAGTATCACTCGAGGCTTGACATGTCCCTGCCAGCCTTATTCGGCCATTCCCTTGATTCCCACACTCATTTCGCCTTGTGCACCTGCAAGCTTTCCATCATCTGCGTACTACTAAGTACTGGCTCTCTCTGAATGATCTTTGGCATTTCTTCCTTCAATCCTCATCCTTTATTTGTCTACATATACTTAGCTTCCGGCCCCTGCGTTCCCGTACACCTGTGATCCCTCTTGACTGGTGGACCGGTGTCTGAAGTGTGGTACCTTGCAATCGGTACCTCGCGATGAATATCTGGCTCCGTATTCCCTCTGCTCTAGTCTTTCTAGAAGCCAGTAAATGTAGCATGATTAAAAATAAGGACTTCGTTTTTCCATCGAGTTTTACGAGGTACAGCTTTCTGATACGGCCCGACGAAAAAGTCATCAGTATCAAATCTTTCTGAGAAGCTTGGAGAGCAGACTTGGAGTCTCGCGGGATCAAAATTAGAGCACTAGATAGTCAGGAATCAAGTGACCTTGTTCGCCTCAGTGGCTTCCGGAATTTTAACCAGCGGTTTGGGGTGGCATGGTGTGTACCAAAACCAGGTATGAAGCGAGAGAGAGCCAAGTATTCGGCGGGATCACCGGACTATGTTGACGGTAGAGTGGCATGCGAACGTAAAGAGTGAAGAAACGAGGATAAAACTGCTGCGTATGCTGAAGAAATCAATACTTTTGAAGGTTGGGGCTTCAATAAAGCGCGTGCTTTTTTGCTTTATCATTATACGAGGTTCGCGGGCAGCGCAACAATTAATCGCATAAAGCCTGCATTATTAATAAGAACTTGAGGTGGCGCTGGAGCTGGTGGGCTACGTGCCTTTAACGTGCTTCCTCTTGGATAGTTGAGAAGGCACTTGAACAGGAATTCCTTGCACTTAGGACTATGACCTGTGCCTGCGTGCATCAAAGTCCTTTAAATCACCTCAATCCTGTTGCTTCTTGAAGCATAGAAGAGATAACCCTCGTTCCAGCAGCTCAATATCCATTGAATAGTGGATCATCGATTAGTACGTTAAGCATACATAGCTTCGAAGCCGTTGTAAAACCAAATAATCAAGTATATGGTATATAATGACCGGCAGACAGCATGCGTTAAAGTGCCGACGAGACCGAGGCAGGAAGTGACCTCGAGATGGGACAAAGACAGACCGCTTTATTTCTGCTGTAGCCCGTTATTTCTGCCTCTCCAAAGGCAGAATTATACAGGCGGGTGTCTCCTGTCAAGCTTAAGGAGAGATGTGAGCCATTTCTAATCTATGGTCCGCGCCAAAAGGGCAGAACCATGCAGTGCGGTCCCGGTGAGGCAGAGCAGACATTGACAGCCATGAGACTCCCATATGTTAAACTACATAGCCCACTCGTTAGCCGCAAGATCGAGAGCAAGGTTGGGCGATAGACATCGGTCCTGTTACTCTTAGGATAGTAGTGTAACCGTGGTCCGAGGATTGACAGTAAAGAATTATAAGTAACCCATCACCAGCTTGAGACCAGTCCGATTTATCCGCTCGCGGAGATACTTGTTAAAGAGATCAAAGTAAGGCGTGGTGGTCTTCGAGTGACAGGCATGCAGACGTTGTAAAAACCGCCGGTGAGCTCCAAGCCTCAATGGTAGTAATCTCCTAAATGGATCTGGGTTTTGCGTAGCTGAGATTGGAATCAGAGTATTCATAGACCAAAAAATTACTAGAGCCATCCGGAGTTGCCTTGTAGAATGTATAGTCCATGGTACTACATATGTAAGTACCGCCGACCTTGAAACTAAAGGAGACTAGGGGACTAGTTAGCAGAAGGAACAGGGTGACTTTTAAGTCAGTGTTAGTTGCCCACTACACAAAGCCCAGACCGTTCAAGGTAAATCATTAGGAGAGTTAAACCGGATTAGGCGCCCCCTTTACAAGATCACTCGTGAGAACGCTGCTACATATCCGGACGCCGGCAGCATCATCGGCATCACTCGACGCTTCCTGGAAATTTACAGCCAAGTTACTACTCAACGCCGTTCAAAGCGCTCTCTACACAAAACATAGTTATCCAAGTGGTCCTCTGCGCTGCAAATGCCATCGTCTGAAATTCAGCCATTCTTCTCTTGGTTCCAAGCTCAAAATGGGTACATCGACACATTAGCGATGGACGTCGTTCAGTTGCCTCCTTCAGAAGGAGGACGCGGTGCCATAGCACTCATTGACATTCCCGTGCGTCCATTCTGATTGCCTGCGTGGTACACAACGAATGCCGCGTGCTCCAACGTACATTCAAGGGTTAACCTTTAATCGTCCAGGAAAATCATGTACTGTTCTCTGTTCCGCGTTCCCTAATCCTCTCAACGCGGACGAGTGCACTTCCATCAAAGTTTGGACCTGCAGCATGGAAGCGGTTCAAGCTGCACCAAGGGTGGGCAGGTCTTATGCTCTGTATGATGTGGGAAGCTGCCCAAGGCGCGCAGTCAAAATGGTCCGCCTACTTAGGTGCGCGATCGGTCATTATTTGCCTCTGCTTTATTGCTAATACCTGCTTCGCAATGGTGCTTCGTAGACATGATGCCGAGGAAGTTTGACACACCAATGTTCTGGAGTGAAGCTGAACTAGAAGAGCTGAAAGGAACATCAGTGGTAGGTCTGTTTTGCATCAACGCTTCACCCTCTCTTGGGCAAGAAATCTAAATGTGTCTTTCCTCAAAACCAGACAAACTAGGGAAAGACCAAGCAGAAAAGGACTATGCAGAGAAAGTCGTCCCTGCAATTCAGGTACGGTTTGTTTCAAATGAACTGCGCAGTGTACTCGGCTCATTCACCCGCAAAGAGTCGTCCAGATCTGTTCAGGCAGGAAGACTTAGCAACATATTACTCGTTAGACGCGTACCACATGATGGGTACGCGTATATTGTCGCGTAGTTTCACTCTAGAGCCAGACGAAGGCGACAGTGATAATGAGGACCAAGAGCAAGGGAAGGCTCCTCCCGAATCCGCAGCCGATGTTGGCAATACGAGCATCGGCAGCGCTATGGATGTAGATCAGCCTACCACTTCTGAAAAACCTGCAGAGGCACAGGAAAGTGGTCATGATCACGAAGCGGATTCAGGAGACGAGGAGGATGAGGATGAAGAACCTCGTGTAGAAGTAGCCATGGTCCCTCTGGCGGACATCCTCAATGCGCGTTACAAAACTGACAACGTAAGTTGTGCACCTAGCAATAAAGACAGTGGTTCCATCAAGAGACTCATGCCATGTTTTTATAGGTGAAGTTGTTCCATGAACCAGAGTGCTTACGGATGGTCTCCACAAAACCCATAAAAGCAGGCGAACAAATCGTGAGTCTATCCTCCGGGAATACCACTTACCTTGCTCGTACCAACTCTGACTCTGTATGACCACAGTGGAACACGTACGGCGACCTGCCAAATGCTGAGCTCCTACGGGGATTCGGCCATGTCGATTATCTCCCACTCCCATTCGCCCCAGGTGAATACGGGAACCCAGGCGATGTAGTCGAGATTCGTGCCGATATCGTCGTACAATGCGTTTTGGACGCTTTGAATGGCGAAGCCACCTCGAAAAAGTTGATCACAAGCGACTTTGAAGAGAGGATCGACTGGTGGTTGGAAGAAGGCGGTGATGAGTGCGTTGTCTGTTTTTCTCTCTTTCTGGTGGAAGAGAGGTTGTGATATTCATATTGATGGTTTCCTATTTCTCTTTCCAGCACTTTTACGATTGAACACCCGTCTGCCGACCCCGATGCACCTCTTTCGATACTTTTACAGTCTTTTATAAAGCTGCTTCTGCTCACGGATGCGGAATTCAAGAAGGCGCAGAGTAAAGGAAGACCACCTAAGCCTACCGCTGATGCAAGGAATCTGCGTATTGTATGCGACATTTTCAGGAAAAGGAAGACCTTGTATGCGACTAGCTTAGAGGTTAGTCTTCATTCGGCCACTTCTGTTTAAATTTCTCTTCGCTTTCCCGCCGTTCTGCCTTATAGTAAAGAGGGTGAAAGTGGGAAACTTCCATAGCTGCTCTCTGCTCGTTGCATTCATTATTCACTCTTCGAAAGCAAGATCTTTCCCGCTGACACTCCCTACCTTTTCTTCAGGATGACCTCCAAACAGTCAAGCAGACAAGTCTAGACGCAACACTTGGGATGGAAAAGGTCCCCAGCTTGAATTTGCGACACGCTCTCATCGTACGCATTGGCGAGAAACGCGTACTGCAAGACGCGCTCAATTATGCTTCGGAAATGCTGCAGCAAGCGGAGAAGAAGGAAAAGGAAGAGAAACAAGATGGACGCACTGGGTCTTCGAGTGGTGCTGGGAAGAGAAAGGCTGATTCCGGAGATGGCGGCGCGGGCAAGAAGAGGAGAAAGTAGTGCTCTTTTCCGTCTGCCCAGAGTTCCTTTAAAAAAAGACTGAAATTGGGTCTGGAAACAAAAATACCAGGCATTCTCTTCAAGGATATGGGTCTGGCCGTGACGGTGGCTCAGTAAGGCAGCTGCAGCGACGAATGGTCGCTTCTTGACTGATCTTTTACTCATGCATGGATCTAACCAGAGTCAAAAGCAATACATAGGCATAATTTTTCTACTCGAGCATACTTACATTTGCTATACTACAATACATACATAAAAATCCGTTTCGTATCCTCAGATCGTAAGGTATTGGAGGTCTTGAAGCTCTCCGTACAAAGTAAGATGGAAATGTGCCAACAGGTTTATTTCTTTCCTGTTGAATCCTCGAATGGATTCTCGGCATACTCCAAGTCATCATCCGAGTAATTGTCGTTATGACTTGTGGCTGGCGCCTTGCCGTTGTTGGTTGAAGCGGCAACGCCAGTAGATCCAGAACCTGAACCTGAAGGTGGAGAACCAGCACCGGGGTTAGGATCACGAAGAAGAGAGACGGGGCGTTTAGGGAGGAGACCAAGTTTGCCTACGAAGACGATGAGATATAAACATGAACTGCAGAAGAAAAGAGATCAAGAAGAGAGCTAACCGGCGTCTATAGGCTGGGGTGCGCCTTGCATTGTAGCGGGAGGGGACGGAGTAGTAATTGGGGAAGGCTGACGTTGAACAGTGAGAGGTTCAACTGGTTGCGGAGACGTTGATGTACGTGCTGGAGGGGTGGCTAATCATGATGTGTAAGTGACAGCCGCCTTCGAAAGGGAGGGAATGCTCGTACTCATATCGTACCCTTGCACGCCAGTGGCTGGCGGTGACTGGGATTGTAGGGACCTGGGAGGTGCGGGGTTCGTGGCGATGCTATTCGACGGTGGATTGGGGTCGTAATAAGATGCTTGTGGTTGGGCGGTTGGAGGATTCTGTTGCTGTTGCTGATATTGTTGTTGTTCAGACGAACCTGGAGCTGCAGGTCTGGAAGGTAAAACATATTTGAGTGTCGAGGTGCGCAAATGTGTTGTGACACAGTGAACTCACCGTCCCGTCTCAAACTCTTGTATTTTCGCCTTAACCTTGGATAATAAGCTTCCAAAAGTCTTCTTACCAGCTGCCGAAGATAAATATGAGTTACGATAGTACCAAGCAATATAAATCCGAAACATACTCTCTGCGATCTTGGCGAACTGTTCTTGGAATTCACTAGGTTGCCCTTGCTGCGCTTGCGGCTGCTGCGGGGGTGCCCATCCCCTACCGGGGCGCGTGGTGTAGTTTACTTGAGGCTGCCCCTGATTCGCAGCCAACCACTGCTCCTGCTGTTGCTGTTGCTCTGAGAGGGCGAGCTGACGGGCGAACTGCTCGTCCAACTCTTCCTGAGTCTATAATTGATAAGATAAGATGTCGTTAATGAAGTATCCGATCAGTGCATCGGCATCAATTACGACGCACGAGAACTGGAGCGGGGTTGTTGACGTTATCGTTTGCTGGTTGAGGATGTTCACTACGATATTCCGGATCGCTCATGCCCAGCAGGGTGTCAATCGCACGGTCCTGGTTTCCACCTGAGGATTGCAATACAGATTGGCTATATTGGTATTAGACAAGAGGTTGTTTTTGGTGAACAGAGTACGCACAGGATCAGGTCGTCATAGTCCGGAAACATAGCACGAAGTGGGGCAATTGCTGGATCCTCATTTGTAGGAGCGTTAGCTTCTGGAGCAGGAGGGGTAGTGGGTTGAGGGAGAGGTTGAGGAGGAGGAGAGGCAGACATGATAGTTGTGGTCGTAGTCAAGATAGTTACCAGATTTGATTGCGCAGTCACGGTGACGAGACACCTCGTGAGTGTGACTGGACGTGACAACGCGTCTTTCATTTTGCGACGATGGTCATGATGGAAATGTCGAGGAATCTGCGCCAGACCGTCGACAATTCGCTCGAGGAAGGCCAGTTCGAAAATGCCATCCTCTCTCTTGACCAAGTCCGTGCAGACTACCACAGACCCTCTGTCATTCACCTCCTCCATCTTTTCTTCATCGCCCTGCATCCCGCAGACCACGCGTTCAGATTGGACGACCCCTCCATAGACCCATCCAAGTTGCTGCTGCAGTCACCGAGGAAGATAGTGAAACAAGGAAAAGCTGCTTTGGTTCTTTCTCCTGACACCGTACAAGCTGCTCGGCGCCTTTTATACGCTTTTCTCAATACCAACGGTCCTTCTGCATTCGCCGACGCCCTTCCCGCTATCCCAGAGTCCAAAAACGCGCTACCGTACGAGTGCGAGTTTGTGGATAGTCCCATATTTAATCAATCCTCTGCAATTCGAAATGCAAGGAACGTGTGGGAGGTGTTGAAGCCACAATACACCAAGAAGACACAGCAGATGTATAGTACCCCTGTGAAGGGTCGCGGAAAGCCCCCACGCTTATCTGCTGCTAGCAGCTTAACCAATGTCTTATCTTCAGACAGTGATCAAGCAGTTGCAGACGATTCATGGTCTTTCCTTGAATTTCTTGTGACTCTGTTTGAACAAGATGCCGAAGCAACACATATGTCTGGATCGCGTATGTTCACTTTCCCTTCGCACCTCATTTGTACTAAAGTTTCTTTAGCTAAACATTCACCGATGTTGCTCAAGCAAATTCCACCGCCTCCAATGGGAAGCACGGTGCGTTGGGAGGCATCTGAGCCTCTCAGAGTTGTTTGTTATGCTCTGCAACAGAAAGACTCCCGGCGGAGGAAGACTGGAATTCGTCTCCTTCTGCTTGTAAGCCTTCCCTCCCTCTACCTTATACTGAGACTCATTTCAGCATGTTTTAGCTCATTGACCTGACACAATCCAAATTCCTCAGTCTTCCCGCTTTCGCTTCTGCCACTTTAACCCACCTTTCAATTTCCCTCTCATCTTCTTCTCCTTCCGTCTCCCCTGAAAATCACACACCTAAAAATTCATCGCCACAGCCCGAGTTTCCTTTCCCAAGCTACCAAGAAGCTTTTAACTCCTTATTCTCTTCTCTCCCGTACACACCTCCCGTTCTTGCGTTCAAACTTGCTTTATGTAGGCAGATTCTGTCGGAGTTAGAAGGCCAGCCAACCCCCTCTTCTGCGCTTCATACAACTCAGGAAGCTGCTGCACCACTTGACCTAAACCCAACGACACGGAGCGGTTTACGACGTACCTCCCAACCACCCGCCAATCCTAAAGCTCTTAATTCGTTTGATGGGAGCATGAACAGTATTGCCCCAGCTCCCTCAAAGCCCAAGCCGAGACCGAGACCTAAACCAAAGCAGAAAATTCCTCTGCAAAGTTCCGACACTTTGGCTGCAGACGAAACAAACGCTGCCATCGTTAAATCAGAAGCAGTCCTTCCAACGTCTTCCGCAAAGTCTCTAGACGCACCTGCACCCTCTATCCAAAGCGTCTCTTCTGCGCCAGCCCCATCAGCAATATCAGCAGCAGCAACAACACCTCCAGTCCCTCCAGAACCCTCGATTACTCTTCCACCACTAGGCGAGTTCTCGCACCTCCTCTTCATTCGTGCGCACGAAAGCGTCCATCAGCACGAAGCGTCGCCGTGGACACGTCCACCAGAACTTCTGGCGCGCGTCAGGTTTGAGCTTCTTATGGCGTGGATAGGCATCTGGACACGGCAGAAACCCAGGAGAAGTGAGGAAGTTCAGGCTAAGAAGACGGGAGATTCCGCTGTACCAGTCGAGGGAGACACTGGCAGCGAACAGCTAGGGCAGCTTATTGACGCTGTGTTTGGTCCGAATGCGAGCAATGTGCATGCAGATGATATGGCTATGGATGTCGACAGTTCCAACGATCCCAGAGATTCAATGAACGCGTTCTATCATCAAGCATTGCGCGCCTTTGCAGGACTGCCTGTTGACATGGGCTCTGGGCTTTGATCTTCCTTGTTTTCTAGCTATGTCACGCCTTTGTGATGTATATTCATGCGCATATTTTCTTGATCTCCATGACTTGTGATGCCTTGATGTTTGCCTGGCGAATTACTGCGCTCCATAATCACTTATCCTAGCAACAACTTACCCTATAGCTGTACAATACATTTGTAGAATTTGTTTTCCTCATGCTTTCCATGTATACCTTATTCGAGCTATAGTTCCAATAATTAATTGTTGTTCAGCTTTCGTATCAATACTCGTCGAGCAAAGTATGTGAACAACTCCGAATTCGAACACAAGCAGCAGGATTCTGGCGACTCCACATAAAATTCGTTCGGCAGCATAGCCATATTTGAAGAACTGGCTGATAGGGAAACGGAATGTTCGAGGGTGAATTAGATACCAATCTGTTGAGTTGGTCCATTAAAGTAACGACGATGCTCCTGCTGCCAAAATATTTCCAGCTGCCTTGAAGTCCTCTGCACTCCCCACCATTAGCAGGCCAACTGGAAAGAGAAAATTGAGAGCTTTAGCAACCAATTCACTGTCAAGTACTGAGCAGAAAGACGGACCGATGAGTCCAAACAGTCCCAAGATACTGCCGAATACTTCCACCACCAAAATCTTGACAAACAAATCAGGGTCTGCTGCATCAGCCAGAGCAGCAGTGGAACCGGTGATGCCAACGCAAACGCCACATAGCAGGTTGCAAGCGCCAACTGTGAGGCCACCCCAGAAAAGGGCGAATCCTGTGAAGTAATTCTGAGGAGTGTAGATTTGGAGGGAGGAGAGTGGGGCGAGTTTTGCGGAGTATACAATTCCGATGATCTTATTAAATGTTATGAGTTGTTGGCGGGGTTTTGCAACGGAAGAAAGACTTACGACACCGTAAATGGCCACTACTTCGCAGAAAATGATGCTGTTGTGTAGAGAAAACTGTTAGCTAATGCTTCTGGCGAAATGGGTAGAAGAAAGCATGAAATAAAAGCATATATGCGCTTTCATACTCGAAGGAGCATCCAGGATAGCTGTGAATATGAAAGCTGCCCACCTAATCAAATTCTTCGTAGTAATCCTAGGGGCACGTACACCTCCTCCGAGAATGGACGCGCCTGTCACGAAGATACCCCTGGAAAGAAAGCAAGTTAATGGTCAAGAGTACATGGTTTAAGAAGCAAGGCGGACACACCATCCAGCACCGAGAACGCTCAGCCCAATACATAACCCAATACCCGTTGTACCCCAAGCGTACGGGCTGGACTCTTCAAGGAAACGTCCAACGTTGAAAGCCTCTCCTGAACCTAATTGTCATTCAGCAGTGGTTGTGTCGATGTAGGTTGTTGCATCATTGTATGTATTATGGTCGTCAAATATATGATAGAAGTCGCCGAAGATGCAGGAAGGATTACAGGAAGAGCTCAACCGTCAGCGTGATTCCTACAAGGTTGACAACGAATGAACGCACCAGTAAAGAGGAGATACAAGGCAATGACAATGATTAGAAAGGTAGGCAGGCCATATTTGTAGTATGTCGAGTATGAGTAGGCCATGCTAACCGACTCGAACTAGGATGGACGTTGAGAGTAAGTAGGAGAGCGTTGTTTGGTCCGTTGTGTGGCCGCAGTGCGTCACTTATCACTTCCGGACTCGCGGTCACTCACTTACTCACTAACGCGCCGCGCCTTCCACCATGTATCACCTCCTCAAAGGACTTCATGAACATCTAACAAGGTATTTATCCGCTTTAACTGAGTATATGCGCTGTTTCTTATTGCAATAGGAAAGAGGAGTTCTCGGTCATTATTATAGGTCTTGACGGTGCTGGCAAGACCGTGCGTCGACTTCGTTAAGGTTGCCATGATCTCTTGACAAACAACGCTCGCAGACGTTCCTAGAAAAGATCAAGACGCTATATAATGACACACCTGGGCTGTCGCCAGATAAAATAGGGCCTACCGTCGGCCAGAATAGTGCGTTGCATATACTATACCCCGCAAAATCATCGCTAATATCATGAGCAGCTGGAACTATTGTCCTGCCATCCACAATCCTACAGTTCTGGGACCTTGGTGGTCAGCGTGGAATCCGCAACATCTGGCACAGATACTATGGTGATTGCCATGCAGTCGTCTACGTTATCGACGCAGAAGACCGCGAACGTCTCAGTGAAGGCTGGGAAGTCTTTGGTGGGTATCTACTAAGCAAGACATGTTATGAACCCAACTAAATCCGCTTTCTATAGATAATGTTCTATCCGACCCACAGATCCTTGGCTTACCCCTGCTGTTGATTGCTAATAAGCAGGACTCGCCGCAGAGCCTTTCCGTGGATGAGATCAGACACGACTATGAGGATTGGCATCAGCGCAAGCTAGAAAGCGCTCGTCGGCCACGATACGGTGAAACCGATAGTTCCAGTAGCACGGATCAAGCTACGCGCAGGGAAAGGATTGCGAGTCTTGACGTTATGGGGGTATCCGCTCTTGAAGGGTGAACTTTCGACGAAAATTGACATAACCTATGCTTTTAACTGACTTTTACCTGACAGAACTGGCGTCAGAGCTGCCGTCGATTGGCTCTTCATCCGGGTGCAGAACAGTAGGAGGTACGCACCTACAGTAGAGATTTACATTCACAACGCATGAACTTATTATCTGGTGACAGGGATGTGCACAAGTCCTCTTCGACTTCGTAGAACAGAGACTGCGCTATGCTCGTATATCTTTCTTCTCCAGTCATCTTGGATAATCTGTATCATCATTATTCTTTGTACAATCATCTATTCATGTAACAACACAAGAAAATAAGGAAGGGGCAACCGGTATTTAGCGCACATATCAGCAAATATCAATTATTAACAAATCCTTTGACGAGTATAAAGAATATTAACTCCTATAATAATGTGCTTTCCACTCATTAATTCGCGATTGCAGTTCGCAAGGCATGCTCAATTGTTGCCCTGTTGTCGTAAACGACCTTGGCTAGTCCAGCAGCTATGGAAGTAGTGATGACTGTCTTCCCAGTGATGCGCCAGATGTCGCGGAAGAAACGAATCCAAGCCTGCGCGCCTTTTAGAGCACTGCACAAGAGAAAAGAGAATATAATTAGACAATCTCGAAATCCAACCGACGCTCAAGTTTCAGACTTACGCTCGTCCCTTATTGGCTCTTTCATCTATCATCTTATACACGCCTTCCTTGAACTGCTCCTTTGGTACTTGGAATACAGGTCCATCATCAAGGAGAAGCCAAGCAGAGCCGTTGCTGTCTTCATCCACATCTGTCGCAGCGTAGAAGATGGCGCCAGCTACGCGCGAGACGGGCGTGAGCGGAATCCCGGCCAAAAGGAGCTTCACAGGGGTAGGAACGATGGCAGTGTCTGAGAAAGGTTTTCAGTTCACGACATTTCGGTCTAAACACGGTCCCGGAAACTGTACCTGCAAAGAAGGGATGGATAGTGCCGACGCGGATGCCTTTGAGCTCCATGATAGGATGTAGAGCTCGCATGACGCCTAAAATTGCGTGTTTTGAGCCGGAGTACATCTCTCCTCCGGGAATTCCTGCCCATGATGCTGAAAGCAAACTAGTTAGCTTATTTTTACTGACTTGGTTAGATAAGACACACCCATAGATCCAATGAAGATTAAGGACTTGAGGTCGCCTTCCTTCTTGTTAATTTGCAGATAATGTAATGCCAAATGCGCAGCTTGGAGGAATCATATGTTAAATTCAACTTTGCAGGCGAAGTGGGAAAGGAATGCCTACTGTACAAAGGCCCAAACAAATTGACTTCGACCGTAAGCATGTTAGGTTTTACAGGTCTGCCATTCTTGAATTGAAGTTTTTGGAAGACACCAACTTCCGAAACACCTGCATTAGGTACCTTGAAAGAACAGTGTGACCTGTGAGCATAGCAAACCTAGTAGAGAGTATGTGTGGAAACTCACCACGATGTCTACTGAGCCGTACTTCTTCATTGCGAGCTCGAACATCTCGACTTGTTGGTCAAAGTCGGTAACATTGCATTTGAGAGCTACTGCGGATCTGGAGGCATGGGTTTCATGTTAACGTTACAAAGGACTTGCGAGGAGAATCCTGCGACGTACCCGCCTGTTCGCTCAATCTCTTCAACGACCTTGTTCGCGCCCGCAATATCCAAATCTCCAATGACGATTTTTGCTCTGAGGAAGAGGCGCACTATCAGTAAACCAAACGAAGTAGAACACTTGGAGAAGCGGGAAGACGCCAGGCGTGCTCGGAGAGAAGCAGGCCTAGCGTTCGGCCCGCGATTACTACGTACCCGTACGATGCGAAGCGGAGAGCTGTTTCTTTGCCTATACCATTGGCAGCACCTATAGAGTAGCAAAGAAGGTTAAGATTAATGAGGAACTTAAGCTACGCCAGAAAGCAGACTCCTGAGGAAGAAGCACGCACCAGTGATGATTACAACCTTGCCCTTGACGCGGTTTGAGAACGTGAATAGCTTCTCATCAGGAATATGGCTCATGTCTGGATATGAGGGTTCAGAATTGGGCTTAAGACTGAAGAATCAGTACCCCGTTGAAACGAAAGGTGAAAAGAACGGTTCAAGACACCTGGGGAATTTCAAACAGCGGGGTCACATATTTAGCTTATTATAAGAGTTGGAGGTAAACCCGACATCTTGACACTTGTTTGATTTCACGAGCTTGGGCAACCCTGTCATGTTTTGGATGTGTTGATATCCGTGCTGACCCAGTGACCTTCTTATATTCATGTTTCTGCCTTTTTTCTCACTGATCAATGGGTCGTGGAGAATGGATCAAGGCGTAATAAAGAATCAGATGCTTTTCGATATAAACGCTTCTCCACAGGTCCAGATGAGTCGCACTACGTCGTCTGTCCGAGCAATCCACGGTTGCAGAATGGAAAACTCAGTGACGAGGCGAGCTACATGGACTTCGAGAAGTGATTATCGCCACAAACTTTGCTTCCTTCCCTTGATTTTACGCAATTTATCCGCCCTGCCGTTGACACATAGTATGCTGAAGAACCCATGAAGGACGGCTTTCACCACGCCAAATGGTGTATTTGGGAATAGGAATGGCCTTAGAGACATACACTCCGAGGTTCAGTATGGATGGCATTGAGCATGGTTGTAGTTTAGAGGAGAGAGGGAACGGTCTAAATTTGGAGCAAGCCATAACGAGGGGCCCGAGCGCATCAGTTCTGTTACTTCACAACGGCCATAATTAAAGCCTACTGATCTCCTTCTTATTCTTAATTCCCAAATCCTTTAAGAACGCGGGTGCAAGACGCTTGCATCCCATCCAACTCCAGTCGCCACGTATTCCTCAAGCAAGATGCCCATCTCCGGCCGCAGGAGAAACAAGGTCAAGGGCGTGCAGTTCACCATCATGGTCGTTGGTTAGTGAACATATAATGGCTTCATTTGTTATCTTTAAAACCTTACGTTTGGCTTCCTAGGTGCATCGGGAACGGGCCGTACGACTTTTGTGAACACCCTTTGCGAGACAGAGGTCCTCCAACACAAGGAAATTGAACTTCCTGAGACTGCCCACTTCGAGTCAGGAATCAAAATCAAGCCCTCTAACGTTGGTCAGTGAAGCCGCATACCATGTGCTCGTGCTGAGCGTTTCTGACATATCATTCTTCGCGTCTTTAGAGCTGGAGGAGGATGGCATCCGCATCGCCTTAACGGTCGTCGATACCCCTGGCTTTGGTGATAATATCGATAATGAACATGCGTTCGTGTCGTTTTGACTACTTTGATATCATCACTGCAGCTAACCATGGTGCTTTAGATTCCAAGAAATTGTAAACTATCTCGAACGCCAATACGACGATATCCTCGCAGAGCAGTCTAGGATCAAGCGCAACCCCCGTTTTCAAGACAACCGCGTGCACGCTCTTCTGTACTTTATCCCTCCGACAGGCCATGCGTGAGTGCCGCGTATCGGTCGTGTGGCGATTGACCTTGAACTTAAATCCTGCCGTGTTTATTGAAGGCTGAGGGAAATGGACATCGAGCTCATGAGACGACTATCCCCGCGCGTGAACGTCATTCCAGTCATCGGTAAAGCCGACTCTTTGACGCCAAAGGAGCTTAAAGCGTTCAAGAAGAGGGTAACTAGTGGTTACACGTATATGCTATCGCGTTTCTGACGTGCTTTGCACCAGATAATGGAAGATATCGACTTCTACGAGATACCCATTTACAACTTCCCTTACGATGTCGAAGAGGACGACGAGGATACTGTTGCAGATAATATGGAATTGCGAGTGAGTATTTTCTTTTATTTCGTACATCTCATCATTCATTCGCAATGCCAGGCCCTCTTACCTTTCGCCGTTGTTGGGTCTGAAGAGGAAATGGAGATTGACGGTGAACCTGTCCGAGTCAGAACATACCCTTGGGGTATTGTAGAGGTTGACAACCCTCACCACTCTGACTTCGTGAGGCTTCGTAGTGCTATCCTTGGGTGAGGAGGTACCTATCCGTCATTGCAAGACAGGATCGCTGACATTACAGTGTAGATCCCACTTGAATGACCTCAAGTCCATCACGGAGGATATCCTCTATGAGACGTATCGTACCGAGAAGCTCTCTAGGAGCCCTGATTCCAATATTCGCGATTCTCAGATTCTGCCTTCTGAACTTGCTACCCAGAGCGTCAGGATCAAGGAGGAACAACTGCGTAGAGAGGAAGAGAAGGTAAAGTACCTTGAAATCTGTAGCTCATAACAGCTAACTGATTTGTTAATTAGCTGCGCGACATTGAAATGAGGGTGCAAAGAGAGATCAACGAAAAGAGGCAAGAATTGATGGCAAAGGAAACTGCTCTTAGGTATGTCTTTCATGCTCCTTGAAGGTGTAGCCACATTTGCTCAGTCCTTATCATGTAGAAATTTGGAGAGCAGGATCACTTCCCAAGCTGGAGCGGGCACCCTTTCTTTCTAATCCATCGAACTGCCCTCGCTTGCGGACTGCCATTCAAATATCTTGTCGCCATCCTCCTCCTCTGTTTTACGCATCTCGGGAAACCTATCTGTTGTTGTTGTTTTTTTTTTTCCTTTCTTGAGTGCCAGTCGAATATTTTGTGGGTTTATTCTTGTTGTTCTGTGGATCCCTCCCTATACCAGTCGCAGGTCTGTCGCTAGCTAGCATGTCTTATACCCGTTATTTTTGTTGTTGTATGGCGCCTAGACTTTTGAACACTTTGGAGTAAACGACCTAATTTGTTGTGATGATGATGAGTAGCAATGAGCAGAGACCGTTTGCAGTTATAAATTCTCACCGTCATGGACTGAGAGGACTTCCGAGGGTCGGCATGATATTTACAGGAACGCGTTTTGATCTGCTGTGCTACAAGCTCTCGATGACCGAGGCGACTTGCCTTGTACAACAACGACCTATTATCATAGGAAACGATGGACCCTTCAGAACTTGAGGAAGAAGAGCTCGAGGAAATCCGGTGCGTATAGTGGCATCTGGGGTACGAGAAGTTCAGAACCGTGGAAGGCTAAAACCCCGCGAACAGGCGTTATGAGGATTTCACGACTATAGGTGTGTGTCCCCGTTTTCTGCTGGTCTTATCTCCCTTGTCTGCTGCGAATATGACAACTTGAGCGCGGATTACTTACTTATTCTGCTAGACTGGATACAGGATTCTATATTGGAGAGGAAGAGGCGTCTGAGGAAAGACAGGTCGATCTATATACCCCGCAGGCGATACTATGGCAATCTAAGCAGATTATTTGGCCTCTGGACGCAGTTCAAGTCAATCATCATGGCTGGACAAAGTTGGTTTGTCTTAGCGTTGATTGGTACGTGTCCATTCGTTGTATTTCTCCGCCCGAAAAGCTGAACGCTGGCTCCGGGATTGGCGTACAGGGGTATGCATAGGATTGAATGCTGCCATCGTGTCCATTGTCAGCGAATGGCTATCTGACATCAAAATGGGCTACTGCTCGGATGGTTGGTGGCTGAACCAGCAGTTCTGTTGTTGGGAGATAGAAGGAGAAGAGGTGGACGGATGCGATTCATGGCATACCTGGAGTCATGTTACGCTCGCGCGGTGGATTATATTTGTTCTGTTCGCGGTGAGCGTGAAGGTTTTCTATTCAATCCTTAGAGGCTTATATCCCTTCATTATTTCCTGCGTGTCGTTTAGATGCTCTTTTCCTTCATTGCTTCTCACCTCGTCAAATCATTCGCCAAATACGCTGCTGGTTCCGGTATTTCAGAGATCAAGTGCATCCTGGCAGGGTTCGTCATGCAAGGCTTCCTTGGATTCGCAACTTTCTTCATCAAGAGCATCACTCTCGTCAGTGCATATGTATTCTGAGTCTTTAAGCGCCTAATGGAAGTTTCACAGCCGTTGGTCATCGCGTCCGGGCTGTCTGTGGGCAAGGAAGGCCCTTCAGTTCACGTCGCGTGTTGCATTGGGTCGTTGGTCGCGGGGTTATTCGACAACTTCCGTCGAAGTCAAAGTACGTTTCCTACTTGTTGGAAAGGAACGTGTTATGCTCAGACTTTCGTACAGGTAAAATGCGCGAAATTGTCACCGCTGCAAGTGCTGCAGGTGTCGCAGTGGCTTTTGGTTCGCCCATAGGAGGCGTATTGTTCTCTATCGAAGTAACTTCCCGTTCAGCCTTTTCTGTGGTTCCCTTCTCATCTGTATTTGCCTTTCTTCCAGGAAATGAGCCATACATTTAGCATCAAGACTATGTGGAGAAGCGTGTTCTGCGCTCTTGTCGCGACATTTACGCTAGCTGTTCGTCTTCTTCATGTCTTGCTCTTCGCATCATTGAAAGGTTAATATTACCTTCCTGTCTCCACAGGCTATGAACCCGTTCCGAACTGGCAAAATAGTATTGTTCCAGGTCACTTATGACCGTGATTGGCACTTCTTCGAGATCATCTTTTTCATTATACTCGGTATTTTTGGGGTGCGTTTTGTGAGGTTATATGTTTTTTTGGGGCACCGGTCTGACGCGTGTTCTGTTTTTGCAGGGTCTTTATGGCGCTTTCGTCATTAAATTCAATTTGCAAGTCGCGGCATTCAGGAGGAATCATCTGGCAAACCATGGCGTTGCTGAAGCAGTTACGCTCGCCACTCTCACTGCGCTCATCGGCTACTTCAACCGATTCCTCCGTATCGACATGACGTCCAGCATGGCCATCTTATTCAAAGAGTGTGAGGGAGGTGGAAATGTATTCAATCTGTGCCAGTGAGTACGGAAGTTGCCTGACTTGCTCCTGTTACGAACGTGCGGTAACATTGCGTTCTCTTTCTTATAGAACCTCTGCTCAATGGAGTATTTCGAACTCCTTGCTTCTCGCCACCATAATCAGAATTGGACTCGTAGTTATATCATATGGCTGCAAAGTGCCGGCTGGAATCTTCGTGCCGTCAATGGCAATTGGAGCCACCTTCGGCAGAATGGTTGGGATAGCAGTGAAGGCTATGTATAGGTGAGTAGAACGCACCCCAGTTTTATCTGTCAATTCGCGTTCTCGGTGCGGCGTGGTGCTGATGGTTGAGCGCCTTCCCACCTCTCTAGCGCGTATCCACAGTCCGGCATATTCAAATTTTGTGCCCCAGATGTGCCATGCATCACTCCTGGAACCTATGCGTTCTTGGGTGCTGCTGCTGCGTTAAGGCATGTGTGAACTTTATGATATCATGGTTCGCATGATCTTATTCGCCTTCGACAGTGGGGTTATGAGAATTACTGTAACTGTGGTGGTTATCATGTTCGAGCTGACAGGGGCTCTAACATATATCCTGCCTACTATGGTAGATGCCCACTTCTCCTTGATGAAGCATTGATTTGACTAATTTAATGGGTTTTTAGATAGTCCTTCTTGTGACGAAAGCTGTTGGAGATTTCCTTGGAACCAATGGCATAGCAGACGAGATGATCAGGTTCAACGGCTTCCCGTTCTTGGAGAAAGAGGATCATGTTTATAATGTCAATGGTGTGTGCTTACCGATTAACCTTTGATGGATTACACACGGTCACTAAAAACCAGCCTAGTATCCACTGTCATGAGAAAGGACCTCAATACACTGTCGGAGACTGGCATGCGAGTCAGAGACGTCGGCAAGTATCTTATCTCCATGGTATCTATTCTATTGACCCGCGCTCATGCGTTGCAATAGAATCTGTCCTCTCATCGACAAATTTCAAAGGATTCCCGGTGGTGTCGTCTGATGGCTCCTTGACACTGGTGGGGTATATTGAACGGAGCGAGATACGTTATGTTATTGGTGAGAATCGACGATCATCACAAAAGTCTATGACCTCATGAAACGATTGATTGCAGAACGCGCGCGCAAGACGAGAGGCAGACTAGCAGGGAACACGCCATGTCTATTTACGGCGCGCCGTCAGGAACCTGACGATATTGATCTCTCCGCAGGAGAGCACGACGAAGATGAACCTGAGGAGTACTTTGCTCCAACCACGGCTGGCGAAGGCATCCAATTTTGGCCTTGGGTGGATAAGGTATGAATGTGTCAGAATGGCAAGTGGTCGAATTGCGACTGACAGAAAACACGGGGGTCCAGACTCCTATGACGGTATCGCCAGAGCTACCGCTCGAGATAGTAATGCAGATCTTCAAGAGGATGGGGTGAGTAATACTCGAATCGTCATGCTGCGAAAAGTCGAAACTGAATTGACAATGGCTGTGTTGCAGTCCACGTATTATCTTGGTCGAGGACCACGGTGTGCTCTCGGGCCTGGTTACCGTGAAGGACGTGCTAAAGTTCATCGCGACGGAGAAGCCCGACCACCGACCGTCATGGGACGAACGTGGTGGCCTGGATGGATTGTTGGAAGAAATCTGGACGTGGGGGAGCACCGCGATTGGACGCAGCATGCAGTGGAGCCGACGAATTATCCGGAGATGAATTTTATTTATTTATTTATTACTTTTTTGTATTTAGACTTCATGACGACATGTGTCGTTTGGTCGAGGACTGTGGAGTTATATCCTTTAAGCTAGTCTCGCGGCGTCTGTTGCCCACTATATAAGCAATCCTGCACATCCACAGGTCGCTCATCACCCAACCCACTCGATCTCCTCATGTTATCTACTCAAGCAAAGACTCAGCGCTACTCTCAGGAGCTCGCCCACTATACCCTCCGCCAGTTTTCCCTGGCCCGTTCCGCCCTCGCCAAGGAGCACTCTGCCGCCATGTCCAAGCTTCCTGCTGCATACTCGCGAGTTGCACGCGCAGAGAAAATGGCTGCCTCAGTTGGTACGCCTATTCGATATCATCTCGTTTTGGCTGGAATTGATTGACCGTGCTAGCCAGGCCTTAACCGCTCAAAGGCGTAATACTTGCTCCTCTTCGATAACCTACCTTCGAAGAGACTGACCGTATATATATGATAGGTGAGCAAGGGCGGCTAACATCTCTTTCTGAGACGCTGAACGCTCTCTTTTACAGCAGCATGCTTACTGTTAATGCGCATGCTTAGGGTTCTCCTGGCCGAGCACCTGTCCTCGAAGCGACTCAGCGAGTTGATCGCGGGATACGTGACCTCTGTCCATTGTTTTTCGTTCTTTGGCCCTTCAGATTGTTTGGAAGCGACTCTTTTATATACCTCACGGAACACTCGACACTTTGTACCACCACCACAGTGTACCGTAGATGTTTTTGGGTGGATTTTCTTTTTTATTACTGTCATTTCTTTTTTGGGCTAGGAAGAGAGGGGGAGAGAGAGATAGAGAGATAAGTGTGAGAGAGCGAAGCGGTCGCACGTATGATACCAGCCAATCAATGACTTGCACGAAGTGCCTGGCAATGACAACGTTTGTTTGGCTCTTGTAATCGAGCAAATACGAGTTGGAATTTTCTGAGTAGAATGAATTGATACAGCGGTATAGATGTGGTCGAAAGGCGTGACCAGCTGGAGAGCGAGTGAGAGGCTCTACTCCTCCATGGCATCCGGCGCAGGTGCACCACCACCATTACCATTCTGCTTCGCCCCTGAGTTTTTCTGCGTCCATAGTGTAGCCCACTTGGGGAAGACGCGCTTGTAAAGTGACATGCAGACGGTATCCATTTGATTGATTGGACCGTCGAAGTACGCCTTGAAGTAGCCGTGCGTGCCAAGCGACTCGCGGATGTGACCAGTTCGCCCATGTTTTGTGTGGAGCTGAATCGGTTTGAAGTAATGCACGTCATCTTGTTTTCAACAAACAAACGTCAGCAAAGTCGTGTAAATAGTAAAAGAATAAAGCGCGTAGGGCCACAGAACGCAAGAGGAGACCAAAACGAGCGGCGGGGGTCGGGAAAAGAAGAGAAGAGTTCGAAGGGACTGGGAAGTAGCGAAGAAGACGCCATAGGAAGCCATAGACAAATCTAAAATAAACTTACCGGGATTAAAGAACATGTACCGGATTGTAGCTGTCTTTTTATGAACTTTGAATGGATGGCCAGTGAGAATGATACGTTTTGCGATGACACGGGTCGTATCAGGGTTGAGGAATGTACCAGAAGCTACCAAGTGTGGGGCTGCAAATTTGGGTGGGATAAGGGCAGTTAGCACGGGTCGTTGGAGTGGGCACAGGGACATGCTAGTAAGGACGCTAACTTGCCTTCGCTATCCTGAGTTTCTCTGAGAAGGACACAAGCTTGTTTACCGTAGACAACGGGCCCGTATATCGTCGCGACAGATGTCAGCCCGTGGCGTAAGTACCTCTCGAATTTATGGACATTGTTAGCGCCTTTCCCACCGCCTCGAGTATGCTGGCTGTATATGGGGTTGACAGCCAGACGTCTCGGTCCGACACATAGAATGAGAGGATCCTGAAAAAGAAACGTATCTCTTGTGAGTTTGCATCAGTGAAGACGTAGGCGCAGCCTCACCTTTGACCTCACAGAGCCGTCATACTCTGTATTACGCTGCACTGTGAAATTGGTGACGGTGACTTTGTGCTCGTGCTGCAGGACAGAGAACAGAACTGTCGGTGACGTGCTTGCAGCTTCCTGCGGTACGTCTTTTAGGTATATCGAAACACGAGTTCCAGGCTAATTAAAAATGTAAGAAGCCTATCCTGTGACGGCCCCAGAGCGGGAACAAAATACGCACCTGCACGGCGTTCAGCTCCTCCTCTGCCCGACGACGAACAGAGCGCTCGGTGCGTTTGAAATCCTCGAACTGGAAAATCCTGGCATAATCGCGAGGAAGATTTTCGTATGGATCCCAAGGACTCGTCCTGAAGGATCTTAGGCCGCGGTACCGTTGGAAACGAGTTCTAGCAGGTATTTCCTTTGGTGTATCTACTTCATCGGGGAACGACAGGTCATCTTCCTCTTCACGCTTCCTGTTCCTCCATTCCTGTAGCCTGTACACAGCAAAACGTCAATGTCTCGTTCCTATATGTGTAGTCACACAACTTACTGTTCTTCCTCGTCCTCCATATCAAGGTCCTCGAATCTCACACCTCTATCACCCATTTCAGTTTGCGCGTCGTCCATAACCATATCTTCCATTTCTTCTTCCTCATCTTCTACCGCACCGCCCATGTCGACCTCGTCGCCGCTCTGCTGAGACTTGTCGCCCTCTTCCTCCTCATCGTCATCGATAATCCAAGCCGCCTGGTATTCGCTCATGCCCTTGGGAATGCGACGAACGGCTTTTGGCGTGGTCCCCACTTTCGCATCGGGGATTTCCTGCTGGACGTCATCGACAGCTCCGTTCATTTCCTCTTCTGTAGGCCATGTTTGTTCATTGCCGAAATCTTCGGGGTCGTTACTGGACACGAGCGAATCTTGTTCGTCGGCGTCAGGCTCAGCTACGACGGTTGGCTCGACCTCCATCGTAACTTGTCCGGATTTGGCTTGTCGAGGGAGCGGAGCGGACAAGATCTACACATTTGTCAGTATATGGCACGAGAACAACATGCAAGGGGAGAAATTGCGACCTTTGAAATCTGGAAGTCACCAACGTTTGGAAGGTGGACGAGTCTGTTGGCAGACAGCTGCATGCCTCTAACAACTCCCGTAACTTTTAATGTTCCACCTTCCCACTCTGCAGATTCACCCAGCAGCCATGATCTGCCTTCTTTCCATCGCACATCGGTGGGTTTGCCTTCAGCGAGAGACCTCAAGGCGTTCAATTTTTCTGACGCGACGTGCAGATCGAACACTCTGGTTTGTGTTGGGACGAAGTATCGGACGAAGGATAACAAAGATTTGAGAATTCCAGGACGCGATTTGGCATCTATTGAGGCGTCTGGAGAGACGACGCTGACGACTTCGGGCAGTCCTTGGGCTTGCAGTGTACGCAGGAGGGTGTCACCCCATGTGTCGACTTCGACGCTGCTCGACAGCACAAAAACAACGTAGTCTGCGACTTTGCAAGCATCTAAGGCAGCGTAAAAGCTCCTGTAGGGCACTGTTCGAAATTGTAGAGAGGTTTTGAAGCGATCGGCCCTAATTAAGAATTGAAAGATTATAGAATCTGGTTTTAATCGTTGATAGGTTGCCCACGTACCTCATCTTCCAAATTCCATCTTCAGGACAGTCGTCTGCCTCGATGTCTAATGATTCTGCGAGCGATTTGACCGTGCTTTTTGCGCTAACGTCGTAGGTAAGAGGGATGACTGCGACAATCCGAGGTGCACCATCTACACCGCTGAATATACGGGTAGCCGAGATCAGGGCATTTCGTTTTGTGGCCTGGGCTTGCTTTGCGTTGTTTCTACGATTGAGACGAGACTGTGCAGCGGCGCTTGATGCAGGGGATGCTTTGGGAGATTGCCGAGCGATTTTGCCTTGAGTGAAGAGATTTTGGTAGGTTCAGATAACGATAAAGCGTTCAGATATATAACGCAAGCCGACCTTTAGCTGCCTCCTTCAGTGAGCCCTTGGTGGCATGTTTTGACTTGAATGGTTTGTTTTGCTTTAAAGATACTCTGATTTAGCAAGTTGGTGGTATTGGTTAAAGAGCACCTGCTCACCTGCTTGAGCGTAGGCCTGTGGTGGTGTTGACCTTCAACCATTGTTTCCTAGTATTTATCGGAAACAGAAATACAGGGATTCCTGTGATTTTAGGAGATGGAGAGCAGGAGAGTAGAGGAGAGATGAAATGTGAATCGGTGATGGCCTCCAGCCAAAAAATTGTTTCCCAATCAGGCAAATCTCCATCTCACCGTCCGCATCGTGACCATGAATCTCTCCCTCTCCAGACACAACCAGTAAGGTTGGCTGGACTCGGATGAACCTCTTCAGGCTATTGACGATATAATCTCAGGTTTGGGCTCTTTGAAGAAGGGGGACACGTAAATGTCTCTTAACAAGGTCCCAGCAGCCTAGTCATTGGCAGCTGCACGTGGCTCCATAATGGGAGCGCCCTGGACGCGTCCAGCTTGACTTCGTACGCGTTCCTCGACCGACATGCAAGCCACATTGGACGCGTCTACTCTCAAATGTACGCGTAATCTGCTCAAAACTACTCGAGAGCCTACTTAACCTCTCTTCAGCACTTACAAAAGCAGTGACATGCTTAACCAAGTACGGAGACGAACTCGTAATAGCAGCTGATCAAGACACCCTCTGCTTCTCTACTACCAACTCATCCAAATCGGCATACTGTCGCTTCAAATATGACAAACAATACTTCACGAGGTACAGGTTGGGAAACTCAGCAGGAACCCCAGCAGCCTATGGGAGTCAAACAGAAGAGGGGCACCTTGTTCAAGGACAGGTCTTAACCAAGGTAAATGCCAAAGGCCCTTTCAACCTTTTCTGTGTGATCCTTACATTTCATCCCACAGGCCTTTTTGTCTGTGCTGAAGCACAAGACTGTGGAGAAATCGGTGGAAAGATGTGTTATATCCATCCAAAACGGTGACAATCCAGACGACGATGAAGAAGAAAGAGATTCACTGGAAAGCAAACTGGTAGTCAGGTTTCACTGCAAACACGGTCAGTAATCGTCTGCCGTACCCTCCATCATTGGTTTTCTGATATGCTCAACAACAGGGGTGGTTAAAACGCATCGGCTCCTTTTATCGAACCCGACGACTCTTTTGGCACCAGGCCTCTTAGACGGCGTGAACGAAACACGCCTTGTTATCGGACCCAAAACTCTTCGTGACCTCTTGGACCATTTTCAGATAGCAAGGGGATCCAAATCTGACCCTGTCTTAATATGGACTCTCGAAGAAAACGAAATCACCTTGAGAAGCAACGAGGCGGGTCTAACTGAAGCCAGAGGTAGATTCTTCGCCCTCGATATTTTCCCTGCACTTCGTCTAACTTCGCACTATAGGACGTACTGAACTGACAACTGAGATATCTCTTAGCGCCAACGAATTTGACGTCTACGATCCATACGAGACCCCAATGACAGTTGCTTTCCAGATACGAGAATTTACGGTATGCCTTTCCCTTTGTTATCATTGACCTGTTTCTGACCAGAGATGAAAATTAGGCCGCTATCATCTACGCAGATGCCATGTCAACTCCCCTCGAATTGCGCCTCAAGGACCGGTTCTTCCCTCTCGTTTTAACAGTCGAAGAAGACTACGTACAAACGCTATTCGTCCAAGCCATGTCGTCTTCTTTCCAGCCTATACATGTGCGAGCAAGTCAAATGCAACAACCGACCAAAAAACGCGAGCGGGATCCCTCAGAAACAGAGACACCCAGAATGAAGAGGCCAATGAGGGCAGCTCAAGCTATAGACCCAGAAAGTGTCCAACAAGGCCGGTCCAGCAGCTCTCGGGCAACTTCCCATGCAGCCGGCTCTATGCCTCCACCATCGTTCATTCCTAGCCGTGCGCCTCCCCAACCCACTCCTATGCAACATTCTTACTCCGAGTACAACCAAGCTTCAACTTCCCGACACCAACTTCCACCACCTCCTGCTCGCCCCACTAAAAGCGAACCTCTATTTCTACCTTCTTCACAACTATCTGCAGCGGATGAAGAAGTTCTGCGTTCGACCGGATTGGGCATCGAATCCATGAACGCAGAGGAATTAGCGGAACTCCTGGAAGGCGAGGGTGAGGAAGTGGACTTCTCCCAGCAGCCTCGAAATACGCAAGATGATTTCTATCTGGATACCGACGATCGAAACAAGATGGAGGTCGATGGACCAGACAGCTTCGAACTTGATGGCGCATTATCTGCAACCCAGGAGTCGCAAAGTAACGACAGAGTATGTCATTTAAAATATATATATATATATATATATATATATTGTGTTTTTAATAACGTTACTCTTGCACAGACTTTCCAACCTCTTTTCGAAGATTAATATCCAGAATTCCCTACTGCCCCGTGTATACTGGCATACTTGATTATATAAGATACGGAAAGATACCAAGAGTCCACAAGGAAAATCACATTCAAGAATCAAACAAACAAATCATCGTCGAAGTCCACCCAATTTGAACCTATTGGCCATGAGGGAACTCCAAGCCAAATCGACAAGGCTTCGTCCGGCTTGAAGAAGGGGGGTACCTCCTCTGGCATCTCTTCGGTTTCGAATATCAGACCAAAGTCACGTATAGGACGCCCGCGCAATCGGCGAGTCTCGAGCACCCCTTTGATCACGTCAAACTCCTCTTCCGTGTGATCGTATGGGAATTTCAGGTCGCGCAAGTTAGGCCACAGCTCGTAGTTTTCTTCACCTGGAAAACCTCGCCGCAAGATGTCGAGTAATCTCGATTTGACAATCGAAATGGTTGGGGTGGAGAAAGAGGTTATCTCTGGGAATGTATCAAACATTCTCCTGTACGTCCTGATGGAAAAGTCGAATTCGGAAAATTGGAGATGTTGAAGCCTTCTATACCGTCCACCGTCCTTGAGGTCCCATAAAGCGTCCAGATCGCTGTCTTGAAGACTTTCGAGTGTCAATGACTCCAACGACGGTGTTTCGATTCCTAAAAGCACTCCGCGATACATCTCTCCTTGGATAGCACATAGCCGTAGAGAGAGGAGGGCGGGCATTTTTATAATATCGCTCCGTTCCGGCCAAGGGGAGACATTGGTGTCGATCATGTTTCCGTACAGCGAGAGATGTGCAAGCACCGGGGAACATATGAGAATCCCCCTGAAGTTCTCATACGAAAAGGGCAGGAACACGGTTTGGTCCAGATGAAGCGTCACCACTGTACGCAAGGCAGGACGGAAGATGTAAAGGGCGAGTCCCCGGAGACGAACGAATTTCAGATTAGGCGTCCCATTCGTGAATATTTGCGGGAGATCAACCTTCCTACGAACAAGCGCTCCGTCCAGTTCCTCGGCTCCGCCCAAATGGATCGACAGATGCTGCAAGCCGGAGGCAGGAGCGTCGAATAAGCGTGAGATTAGCGGATTGGCTTTGCGTTCAATGTCGTAGGCGACTGACAAGCTTCGCCAACGATGTGCCTCTGCGATAATAATATCCAGCTCGTGAGCCACCTGCGTCTCGTCGATGTCGGACATGCTGCCTTCCGCGAAATCGACGCGAATGTCGAGGCTGCGGGATCTGCTTCGCCGTATGCATTTGACGAGCCAGTCGGCGGCGGCGGCGGACGCATGCGCAGCAGCAGCAGCTGCTGAAAACTCGTCGATTTGGATGGAAGTCCACAACCCGGGTGACGCCATTGCGATATCTCGGAAGTGCCGACAGGTGCTCGGAACGGCGACCTGGAACGTCCCCATGGAGTTGCGCGTGTTGTAACTGTTGTCGACATCCTCTTCTTCCTCGATCTTCTTTCCTAGTTCGAAGATCGCCGACCACACCTCTGGCGGCGTGGAAAATATGGGCCTGTCCTCATGACGGGCGTCGAGGGAGCCACCGCCTCCGTCGTTGTCAATATGTGCCATGATCTAAAATCCACAAGTTAGGTCACTGCAGCAGCAGCGAGGTCAAGTGTGTTCGTCGTCGAAGACTTACCGCGGAAGATTTTTGGCCGTAACGGTGTGGGTTAGTTACACTGGCTTGTCGCTCGTTTTAGTAGGAGCTCTCGACTTATCTTGGACCGGTCGGAACACCTTGAATTTAGGTATCGCTTCGCTACGTACCATACTTATACCCCCCATGAATCGACCAAGAAGCGCTCGCTCTTCATCTGGAATCTAGATTGGGTGAACATCCAGACTCGAGTTTGCGTCATGTTTCCTTCGAAGGAACTTAGGAAGAATGAAATGAATGAGCAGCCGCCCACTGGGGGGGATGTCCGAAGGCATTTAAAGTTACGTCGAAAAGAATCGCAATTGCGCGGGGCTCCACCATCCTATTAGCTGCACTGGTGTGCCCCCACATGTTCTTCGATTTATATGTATATGTATATCCTCGTACTTCGGTGGTGGGGTTGGGAAGGAAAAAGCATCTGACATCTGAAGGCAGCATTTGTGCCATAGGCCGTCTAGCTAGCATAATGGAGCTTGGAAAAGTTAGATGGACGGGGTCGACTATTCGGACTCGCTCGTTGAGAAGGTGGAATTCGCGCTTCGCAGGTCCGCTCGCAGAATTAAGATTCATGACAAAAGGACACTCGAGTAGCCCTGTAAGAAGATTTTATCAAGGAACCTGGTCCAAATTTGTTTCATGAGGGTCAAAAAGTGGTTAGGTTGTGTGAGGAACCAAGATACAAATCCAGATCATTTGGACAGGTTCGCGCGGTAGGCTACTAACTAGTATGTGAATGTCATAACTCTCTTCATCTGTAAAGGCAGGTTCTGTAAGAAATGCGGCATATAGCGATATGGGAATTTCAGGTGCGTATATATATTAGGTTAACTCAAGGTTCTGACCCGGGGTAAATTTCGCTCCTGAAGGATGCAAGATGAGCACCAAAAAGAGGATCATGGAACTAATTTTAAGGACGCTGTTCCAGGCAACAGGATCTCGACGGTCTAGATTTTGAACGAAGGTCAGACGAAGATGTGCAGTACATAGAGCAATACATTAGGGACGTTCAATCCAGACTGCTGCGACAGTCGCAGCTCGCAGCAGCGTGATTTGTCATCACAAAATTGGGAGTCCGGCTCTGTGACCTCTATGTGACTTTTCGCGATGCACCCCGAAATTAGGGTCAGACCAGCGTTAACTTGCAGATTCAGAGGTTTTTCCACATTTCTAGTATGCTTATGGACGATAAATGAGGTTTGTACCGAAATTTATTTTGATCTGCGTGGTTTTGGTAGTATCTTATCAGATCTTATCAAGGTGGTGACAGAGATGCAAGGCGGAGTTTGAATCTTCACTATTACTAAGCGAGGTAGCTGCGAAGCTGCGAGCTGCGACTGTCGCAGCAGTCTGGATTGAACGTCCCTATTGGGCAGCAAATGATTCGCCTTGCTGCGAAAATATATTTTCGCTCGTATTGATCAAGTCAAGAAACTTCACATTTCTTAAGAACTGCGAGGAGAATTTACAATTTACAACATGGCCTAAACTATATTACATCAGGTGATTACAGGGACGGTAAACTCTCTTTCATTTCCATGATTACAATCAGTTAACAGCATGCAGTCCCTGCGTAAGTTGTATCTGTAAAACATGACGCAGAACATGAAAGCGTCAGAGCTGTTAAGAAACTGGTTTTATGCATGAAGATCGTGTACCCACCTCGTTCTTGGTGATCACCTGCAACTCTCCAGGGGAGGCAGTCTTGCCCGTGACCGCGTCCAGCCCAATTTCCAAAGCACGTCCAACCTTGCCCTTAGTGGCATACCAGAACTGGATTTCGTCAGGAATGACCTGAATCATGGCAACTCTCGGGTCATCAGAGTCCCCTTTGTGGACGCCGTCTTTCAGGTCACCGAACCATGCCGAGGTCCTATTCAAATGATCGTGAGTAATGCAACGAAGACAGGCAAACGAGGGCGCCGTACCCGGATGACCAATGCTTCTTAATCTCTTCACGATCTTCTATTATCCTGGCCTGTCCAGCAAAGCTAAAACGTTGATTTAGCAAGGATCACCCCGGCGGATGCGTGTAGCCAACTTACGAAGCCCAACTCGTGGTTGTTGGATTTAAGAATGAGACATTGACATGGGAGTCATTCTCAATCTCGGCGAATTTGTGAGAGACGTTGTTGGCAATAAAGTTCAAAGTCAGTTGAGTCTCGGAGTCGGCTATGAAACATTGTCAGCAATGATGTCGCTGCGCAGCAGCTTTTTTGCCTTACGTGCAACAGGAACCATGGCACGCGAGTGCAGATGTCCATCGGCAGAGCGTGTGGTGAGCATTGCCGTCTCGGTCGATTTGATAATTTCCTTGAGAGCTGAAGCAGCAAATAAGAGTAAGAATATGCATATATGGAGCTGATCGTATACGTACCGGTAATCTTTTCCTGGGGGGTCGTATGATGGCTTTTCGCCTGAGAGGTGTAAGGATCCAAAGGCTTGTTAGTGGTCGACATTGTGATTGTGGTAGTAGTTGAAGAAGAATGAAGCTGAAGAATGGACTTTATACTTGTGTGAGATGACGTTGGGGTGGATGACATCATCTGCAGGACAGACTCCTTGGGCGGAGCCGTGGTTAGTAGCACTCGACAAGACTCTGGAGTATGGCCTAGGATGGCGCCAAACTCCCAGCATCGCCAACGAGAATGTCGATCAAGTGCCAGGATCTCGAACCTGTTGTTAGTAACAGAACAAAATAAAAAATAGCCCTTTGTTTTTCAAATTGATGACAGAACTATCATAGCAGACGTAATAAAATGAACAGCAGGTACCGCCTTCTAGCTTGCTCAGAACAAATTGCTGTTAAGGCCTTTGAATCTAGAACACGCTGCAGTCTTCTGCATGCATTAGCATTGGGGAGTTCGAGCAGCCAGGTATATGAACTGGTACATCACACTACCTGTCGCGGTGTTGGAAGCAGGAAACCTCTGAACTCGAACCGAAGTCTGTAATCCATGTTAATCTGTTTCCTATTAGAATAAATGTATGGACGTGAGTCAAGTTGCGCCACGTTAGGTAGAAGTATCTGCAAGTCTAGGTTCGAGTCATTGCACTCTTACAAGCTCGGGAGTGGGGATGAATGAGGTATGAGAACAGAATATATAGGATAGCGTGATTAAGTCTACTGTGATCCTGGTATGGGTGATGAGCCGGGTTGAGGTGCAACTCCTGCTGGGGCAGGTACTGCCAAAAAAAGAGGCAATATGAGAGAAAGAAGTGCGAATAGTGACTGAGATACTCACATGGTGCCATTTGTGGCCGCTGTCCTTCGCTAAATACTCTCGACATAAGCACACCAACACCCTCGAAAACACCAAGCAGGATGCCGCAAGCAATAGCGGAGCCAAGGGCCGATCGAGGACCACCTAGGATAGACGGTAAGAACGCGTCGGGAATAAAGCAGAAGACCGAGCAATGAGAGACTTACTTCGCAGAGCCAAACAGCCACCTGTCATGAATCCTGAGATGATAGCGTTCCACGCGTCTTCCTTCTGCCGCCATCCCTTGATAGCGCAGTCGAACGTTGAAAACATACCACCCCACACACCAAAGTTGCCACCGGTTACCGGTGCTCGTGCTTTTATTGATGAAATAGCGCCAACGAAACGTTCACCCTGTATTATGTCCGACAGCTCAGCACCTGCCGCAGAACAAGAAGAACGGACACACTGACTCTCGGTGAATTTCTTGCGCCTTTTATTCCGTACCAGATTCCACCACCGACTGCGCCCATCGAGAAAGCTCCGCCGAAGTCATTAAGAATCACCCAAGGGCTGTAATACGCATGCGTTCAGAATGGCTCGAAGCGGAAGACGACATCATGATGCTTGCCAGGGGTCTCTTGTGTGGTCACCGTGGGACATATTAAAGAAGAGAGTATAAAGAAAAGATAGAAAAGATAGAATACAAGAGAGTTTGTAGCCCAAGGGAACCGGTGACAGAGCGTTGAGGAAATAGCAGCCAAAGTCGTGAAACTTTTTTGCCTTCCCCACGGCACGTGCGCTGGCAAGGGGTGGTTGCACGTGACAAGTCGCGTTGATTTAGAGGTTTGTTTGGAAGAGAAGGAAGAATAATTGTTTCTCGTCTTGACCTTCTCCTTCACCATCCAAGCATGAGCAACGACCCCGTGTCGAATACATCGCTCAATAGAATCAACAAAGCTTACGTTCAGGTCCCCCCTTCTCCCTTAACTTACTTGCCTCTTAATACTCCCGTCCACGTTGTTACATCCCCCAGGCTTAAAGAAAACACGCCGTTACGCTCTCTCCAAAACGCCACCATGTCTTCTCATGCCACTTCCTCCGTGTCTGCAAAGCGCAAGGCATCCGATCGCGAGCCCTCTTCTCTGGTCTTTGACGGCGTCAATCCGTCTCTGAGCGCTAAAAAGTCCAAGTTATCGGCTAGCGCTGTCACCAACGCCACTCCACTGAAAACGAAACAAACTCCACAGACGACGGCGCCTGCGCCAAACGCATGTCCCGAATTTCCTAATGGCTGGACCTACTGCCACCAATGCAACAAAAAGCGCGACCTCACTAGTGAGTACAGTGTGCTCTGCACTTTATATGACATCACTTGCTGACATGCATGCAAGCCACTATCCGCTGCACGGTCGTCGACAAGGTGAAGACGGCAAAGGACAATTCACTAAGGGAACGTCAATGCGTGAACAAGTACTGCAAGCCCTGTCTGAGGAACAGGTACAATGAGGATTTTGATGTCTTGAAACAACGGCAGGGCAAGAACGGTGCCACCACTGCCTTCAAGTATGTAAAATTTACTCGAGACAAAATGGTGATCTTACTGTCCTTTAATAGATGTCCTCGCTGTATGGGTATCTGCAACTGCCCGAGATGCAGGAAATCGCAGGGCTTAGAAGCAATCGGGTGCGTGCTACTCTTATTTTTCTGACCGATACCCGCCTGATATGTATTTCCAGTGCCCTGCCTAAGCAGAAGACAAAGCCGGCCAAGGAACCTTCTAACGAGTCCAAGATTTCGAAGAAGAGCAAGGTGGAGATTGTATTAACCAGCCGCCCCAAGGAGAAAGAAGAAGTCAAAAAGATCTCAAGGCCACTTCCTAAATTGAAATGGGATAGCGTCCCAGTTGCTCTGACGCAGGAACAAGTCGACGAGAGAATTCTTATTCGCGAGTTCCTTCTACGCTTCTCGGAGCTGCTAGACCCGCCCATCGCAAAGATGAACCTGGAAGAACTCGAGTTTATTGGTGGAAAGTCCCGAAGAAACGAAGATGAGGATGACGCCAACATCTGGGTCAGCGAAGCATGCGTCAAGTCAATTCTGACCGGCCTTCTTGGTCTTCTTGCTAAAGATCAACCTATGGACGTTGCAAAGGTGAGCACACAATTGCTAGATGACTGCTAATGGTACTGACGACGCCGACAGACAATCAAGAGTACTATAAGAGAGTTGCGATCCGTCGGAGGAAGCTTGAATAAGATGTGGGCATGCCTCTCGACTTTGCGCACCGAACTTGCGAATCCCAGAGCCTCGGAGTCATCCGCGACGACTTCTCAGACATCGAACAATGAACCTCCACTGACCTTCCCGGACCCACTGCCTCCTCCTCTATCCACCGTGGCCAACCTTCGCTCTTTGCGTAGCCTACAGCCTACAACCGACGCAGTTAATGTTCTACACACAACGCAGATGATCCCTGTCATTCTGTCTTTGATTCACTCCTCGCTATCATCTGCTACTATCCGAGAAGATATAGACCAGAGCATGAAGGACAGCAAAGACTTTGCTCGTGATGCCAAGGAAGCGACTAAACTAGAGAACGAAAGATGGGAGAAGGACCGTGTGGGCATGGATAATCCTACAAAGAATAAAAACAAGACCATGGAGGTATGCACGGCGTTTTGCTTCACTGGTACCATACATCCTGACTTTTGAGACGACAGAACAAAGCCAAACGGGAAACCCATAGAACGCAGATACTACACATTGAGAGCTGTCTGAAGATTGTATCGAAGAGTTTCTTACCTCGTTTCCAGGCACTGGGTACGGATGACGATGGTCGGACTTACTATGCCCTTTCACCTGGAGTGGCGGAGCGAGACGCGGCATTTGAGTATCTTGAATGCGCGTCGAGTGAGAAGCCGATGAAGCCCAAGAAGAAGGGACGCACAGTCTCTGAAGAGGATCGTTCGGAAATGCGAGAATGGACGTGGTTCGTGGCGGTCTGGGGCAAACGACCGCCATTGACGCCTGCAGAACAGAAGGCCAAGGAGGAGGAGAAGGCTCATCGGATGTCTGTGGATGGCGATGAAGATAGAAGCGAGGACGAGGATTCGGACGACTCGGAAGACGACGATGCTGACGTAGAAAAGTGGTGGGGATTTTGGGACCCAGAGGAAATCAGCAAGCTGGCGGAGTGGATCTCCATCAAGTCGGGCATAGATGAGGAGGTTCAGGTGTCTGATAAGCAGTCTGGGTCGATCTCGTCGAAGACGAATGGGCACCATGTACCATTGTCACCGCGGCAGGAGCAGCTCAAGCGTTTGGTTGTGGAACTCAATGATTATGCAACATTATTGCAGTGGAGGGTTCGGGAGGATAAATCTCATCTGGCTAGTAGATCGCCTAGGGTCGAGGATGTGAAGAGCGGGGAACGGAGTCAGAAAGGCTCGCCTGCTGAGGCTATCCCGCCCTCTAGGTTTTATTAGAGGGGCAGGTAGAAGAGGGAAGGGAAATACTTTATATGGTTTGTGCACGTTAATCTTATTACTATTACGTTAAGATTTCTATACCTTTTTTTTCTATGTTTATGTTTTCGGGATGCTTAATGATAAATTACTATGCTTGTATGCTTCACTTTATAACATCGTCTTGATTCATAAGTAGGGGAGGGGGTGAATACGTTGGCGTTATGGTGGTACTATTGTAAGCTGCCTTGTAATCAAGGAGGCTAGGGCGTCCACATCAGTTGGGGATGTCCTGCATAGATTCATCCTGCTCGCGATCTTAGTAGCCAACGTGTGTTTGCACTGCAAAGAACGGAATTAAGGCCTCTGGAAAGACGAAGGAAAGGTGCCGTGCGTACCATGATGAAGTTGGGCACAGTGAGCAAAGATGAGACGAAAGTGATGCAGGAGCAGGAGTACGGCAGTAATTCTGCCGTTGGCATATCTAGAAAGATAGCGTATGAAGTACCGTCGATCCCGTATTCTACGTGTCCCCATGGAGTGACATGCTGGACGACTGTGGTTTGAACAGGTCAGGATCTGTGGACATTGGGAGTATGAGTAGGTGGGATACGCACCGAGATTATCATCGATGATATCAAGAGCGGCGACTATAAGGGTAGGTGAGAATACAGATGATAATAAAGCTACAGAATCTTCGATTTCTAGAAGTGACTTTGATTAGTGGACGAACGGTGGGTGGCTAGGGAAGGGAGTACGCACTCGTTTCAGGCGTGATGGCGTTGAATATGCCTCGTATGATGAGTAGGAGGTCTTGAGACACCATCGTCTTTTTGCATTTTTTGACCATTTAGAACAGCGCGACAGGGAGAAAGAATGAGAGACGTACTCTAGATCTGGAGGTGCCACAGGGGTATGGTTATCATACAATGGCTCTATAGGATGAATGAGTCAAGCGTAGGACAGATTATTTGAGTCCATAGACGTGTTAGCTGGATCTTGTAGACCACAAGTAGAAAATACAGATTCAGATTCTGTCAGAGATGAGGCAGCATCCAGGATCAGATGGACCAGGAACTGGGTAAGGAAAGATCGCGTCCTACTACTTAGAACGCGGTCAACGTCGCTCAGCGCGTTGGCGCCCAAGTCCCACCGGGCCGGCTTCTATTTGGCAAAGTTTTGATGGGCAAACACGATCGCTCGGCAAGATTTGATTTGCGCTGCTAGTTGTTGCTAAATTCAATCTCTTCGCTCTCGAGATGCCTTCGCGATACCTCTTCCATTTTGCTCAGGTGCACACTGACTTTCGACTGCCCGAACTACAGTCAATAGCGGAACTTCATAGTATCGCGTATACTTTGCCTGAAAACCAGGATGATAGAGATCCTCGTAGACCTTTCATGGTTGTTGAGCTTGAAGGGGAAGAGCAAGCACGGTTATTGGCACGGAGATGTATATTGATAAAGTAAGCATTCTTTTCTAACAATTCCGTGTCCTAAGCAGCAGCTAATATGATCATAGAGCAGTATATGAATTCTATGCGCAAGGTTCAACCTACGAAGAACTGCATGCTGCCAACAAACTGAGCGAACCATTATGGACGCGTTATGCCGAAGATACCTCGTTCAGATTTCTAGTTTCTTCTTCCCATCATAAGATTCCTCAATCCAGGCAACGAGAAGTCATGGAAAGCTTTTCGTATATGGACTTTAAGGGCAAGATCGACATGAAGAACCCCGAAATAATCCTCCTCTGCTTTGAAGAATGTGAGCACCTCTTCTATCCTTAACTTCAACGTGTCGTTTACGTTTATGCAGACGAAGAACGTCACGATAAAACTCTTGCTAAATATGAAGGAGACGGCGACTTCCGTCAGGTATTCTTTGGCAGGTTGGTACGTCCTTTGTCTACTACCTCAGTACACAATCTAATATTCATTTTATATTAAAGATAGAGGAAGGATCCGCTCGCCCACTCGTTGGAAAATTTGATGTCAAGAAGCGCGTCTACTACGGTAATACTAGCATGGAGTCTGAAATCTCCTTGCTTATGGCAAACCAAACGCTGGTAAGAGCATACGCCGAGGGAAACCGATATCTTGCCGTTACTAAACAATAGTACAGGCATCGCCCGGAAAGCTGGTTTATGACCCCTTCATGGGCACGGGTAGTATGGCATACGTAAGTGAACGTTGTGTTGACTGAAGATAAAGCTTAACTTTTCTTCGCAGCCAACTGCACATTTCGGTGCCCTGGTCTACGGGTCTGACATAGATGGCCGCCAAATGCGCGGAAAACGTTTGTCCAGATGCCTTCCCTTGTTTTTCCTTTGCTTATGCCATATTTGCAGAAAAGAAACCTGGCATCATCCGCGCCGCGACGCAATATGGTACTGCATCTCAAATCATCGATCTTGCTACCTTCGACGTGACACATAATCCATGGCGTTGTGGTGAATTGTTTGATGCAATTGTTACGGACCCACCTTGTATGTCGACGATATTTCTTCTACGCCCATCGTATTAACGGTTCCTTAGATGGCGTCCGTGCAGGAGCTAAACGTCTGGGACGCAAAAGAGAATTATCAGAGCGACAAAGAGAGTTATGCCTGCAACATAGCATATCCCCCCGTCCAGACGACCAACCATATATCCCACCTACGAAGCCTTACGAGCTTTCCCACTTGGCAGTGGATTTGGTCCTTCTTGCACGATACCTTTTAAAACCAGGCGGTCGTCTCGTTTTCTTCCTTCCTACAGTCACCGATGAATATGAAGAAGTCGATATATATTCTATGCTATGCGATGGCATGGAAGTCATCGCAAATTCATTGCAAGATTTTGGATCGTGGGGTCGCAGGGTATGATTTATTCCTCTTTGATCTTGACCCCTTGACGCTTAACTATGAGTGATATCACAGTTGGTGACGATCAAAAAAACGACATCGAAGAAATACGACCCGCCGACGTTCGAGCCTGTACAACCCAAGTATGAAGAACCTGTGCATGTGCCTGCGCACAAGGATTTCCGAGAGAAATATTTCCAAGGTTTCAAGCCCAAGTCATCGGAGGAGGTGCAAAACGCAGTTAACACTGAAGCTGAAGGATCGCAGTAGGAGTTTTAAGTTTTAACGTATGAAACAAAACCACGAGTCTAGTCAAGAGGTTGTAGAAATTGACGGGTTTTGCAGTATTGATCCTTTTGGTGACTGATGACCGACGCTCGCTTTCGAATCGTCCTCTAATCTGACGTAACGCGTAACGGGTGATGTGCAGTCAATAGCTGTACTGATTGGTCAATGTGACTAGTCCTTGACTTATTGACTAGTCAATGTAACCGGTCCTTGACTTATTGACTAGTTAATACAGCCGGCCATTGACTTATTGACTAGTCAATGTGACCAACCCTTGACTTATTGACTAGTCCTCTTGACTCCTTGACTATTGACCACCTTAGTCATCGTACCGTTAGTTCCATCAACTTCGCGCGCAGCATCTATGGTATATTTTCCCTCCGTTTATTATAAGTGAGGATCTTCAGAAGACACACAATTCGAAGAGGAATTATCCCATGCCAGGTCTTCTGAATAAATTAGTAGAAAAAAATTGTACACAGATACTAACAATTACAACAACAACCCGCTTTCCTAATACTAAACGCCGGCCAACAGATAGAATAAAATTACGCGAAGGACAAGGAATACAGAAGGCAAAATGAGAATCATGAAGATGACGATGAAGGCTGAGGAACAGTGACGAGCAAGACTCCCGGATTTCGCGAATGGACCTCGCATGGGATCCGTAATCTAGTACATGACATGAAGTGATCAATAAAAAGTGAGGACTAAAAACACGGAGGCCACACCATACGTACCTTTGCAACTCCCTCTGCACCGTAAGCTTGAGCACCGGGATTTTGTTGATAGAATGGTGGCCCTGTCCAACGATGATGCGGATGGTCTTTCGCTTCTCCGCGCTAGCCTTGAGAATGGCGCGTTCGATGCGGTCATAGGCTTCGCGAGGACGAAGGCCGTGGACGTCGATCTCGCTGGTCTTCATGATGGGATTGGTCGCTGCATATTTTCCACCGTTAGTTTTCTTATTCGCAGATTCAAACGATAAGAGTAATCATGCGGTAGGTACACTCACCTGCATAATATCTCCTCGCAGCCTTATCATGAAGTTTCTGCGCTTCCACATCCATATCGCGAATCTTGATTCTCAGACGCAGCGCATCATGCGCCCTGCCCTCGTTCTCAGCTCGTCTCCTTTGAGCCTCCAGGTTCGCTCGTATTGCCTCCTCTTCACGAGCTTTCTTCCTCAGTTCTTCAGCACGCTTAAATAATGCAGTCGGTATACGGGTGGATAAAGTAGATAGAACGCTGATATCGGATATAATCGTCGCAGGCGAAGGTGGTGGTGGTGGTGATTCTGGTGCGGGTGGCGGGGGCGGCGGGGGCGGGGGCGATGGTGGTGTCGGGTGTGCAGGCGGCACTGAGGGACTCATATATGTCGGGAAGAGAGGACCAGAAGGCGGTAACGGAGGTTGAAGAATCGTAAATTGCGATAACGACCCTGGCATAGGAGTCTCATCGATTTCCTGTTCATCTTCTGCCGGGGGCCCGTCGTCTTGACCGGGATACGTGTCGTGGCTGTAGCTGGCGGACGGAGGAGAAGGAGGAGAGGGAGAGGGAGAAGGAGTTTCGTCAGAAACTCTATACACATCATCATCGTTGTCTAAAACAGATCTCACGTTCAGCACCAACGGAGAGAGCTGTTCCTTCGCATCATCGCCGTCTTGAACTGCTGCTGGAGTTCCAGCGGTGGTTGCGTGCTGCATAGGTGTCTGCAGCGGGTCAGCCTCGTGTTCATTGTCGGTTTCCATCATCAGCTTGGCTCGGGCACCTGGTGTGCGAAGTTCGTCGGAGTCGCTGTCGTCAGGATACTCGCCAGGAGCAGCGTACATACGTTCTTCAGCTTTATGGTGGAAGCCGTTGGTGGGTTCTATGGGAGTTTGAATTTGCCATAGAGGTTCTTGGTGGCCCATTCTAACTGGCAAGGGCAGATGCTCGGATGAGGCCGCAGCGAAAGGGTTTAAGAAGATTGCTTCGGGTTCTGCTTTGGTGAGCGCGGGAGCGAGCCAGGACGGATCTTGTTTCGATACTTGGAATGGAGCTGTCTGTGCGAGGAATATCGTCGTTTCTTGTTGAACAGGTATGTTGGAAGGTAAACCTACATCTCGTCTTTCCGGTGAGGCAGAACGATCACCGTCTTCGGGGGATGACAGCTCGTGTATTGTAGATAGATGAGTTTCAAACCGAGATATGTAGGTTTCGTTGCCTTCGCCCTGTCCTTCTGAAGGGTTACCACTTTGAGCGCTCTCTGGAGGAGTAGGAAGATGCATAGGAACAGGGAGAGGCGAACCTGAGTCGGGGGATTGGTCGAGGACACTGGCTAGAGCAGACCGAGGTCGTACAGGAAGAGCGTTCCTTGGAGAAGACTCGTCTGCCGGATGGAATTGTAGTTGGACTGGCTTTGGAGAAGGGGATAGTGGCGTGTTTTCTTGCAAGAAGAAACTGGGTGGAGTAGCAGGTCGTTCGTCCAGAGGGAAAATAGGTGTTGATGATCCAGGGGGCATGGGAGGAAGGTAGGGAGTTGCAGACGTCTGTCCCTGGTCGGGACCTGACTGTCTGTAAGCGCGAACGCGCGGTGGAAGGGGTGCTGCAATGACAGGGACCGGCTGCGCTGGTACAGACCGTGAATGTCTGTGCCTGCGCTCCCTACGACGAATCTCCTTCTCCACGGCAGCGCGGAGACTCTCGTAAGGCGTTATGAGCTCCGAGATAAATGTCCCGAAGACAGTCCACAGCACGACCATTGCCATGCGGCGCATGTCCTTCGTCACCAAAAGGTCGACGACGATACGCAGTCCATAGGCCAAGATATGATCAAGATGCGGGGAGAACGAGCGTCCGGAGATTTGGTGCACCACGATACCCTCCCACAATCCAAGCGCAGCCGTTGGAAGCTGGTATGAAGGGCCTACCTCACCGGTAACGGATGCAAGGAAAAGGCGAAGACCAAGACCAGCTGCGATAGAAAGACTGGTATCCATTAAAGAGGGGTAGATTGTGGTGAACGACTGTATTGGATAGAGACTTTGTGAATGTGCATTGCAATGGTCAAGAGCCGGTGGGGAAGTTGCGGGTGGAACGTTGCTTTAAGTGAACGGCCTCGTGTGTTTAATCACCCGTGAAGAAAGTTGTATTGGGTATGAATGTTATTGGGTATTCCGTTATATCCTGTGGTATAAAATGAAGCACACAGGCTCGATCCTGGTTCCTTGTGAAGGGATATGATAGTAGTCGAGTAACTCGAATTCCAGAGGTTTACGTCTATCTGTGTAGTAGGAAACATTACATTTAGGAGAAGTAAACGGTACAGAAAGTGCTCACTTATATTCCGGTCATAGCTACGGCTAACCTCGTGTTCTCTGCACAGAACATGCTCCTTCTCAGAAGATCAACACTATGCCGCATGTCGTGACAATTCAGTAATGTGACACATGTGACCCAGCCTTTATAAATATCACGCCTCCATTGCACACATGCTATCTCATGGCAAAAAGCAAAAAGTGTCTAGATTGCAGTAAAGGGTAGATTTCTAGTGTAATTGGTTCAAGCGCCATCGCGTACGTTTACATCTGCAACTAGTCCACCATTCCAATCCTGCACCCTCCTCTCTCCAACCAGGCTGAACGTCGAGTCCTTGGTACCGACAAATCCAACAGCGAAACTCTGCATGACGATATCGATGAGCGGTGGATACCACTCGCCATAGCGTTCGAGGGTGTGTTCTTCCGTGTGGTTTACAAATAACCATCCTTTCGCTCTTACTATATTCCAGAATGCATCGGACTTTTCATCTGCGTAAATGGAATCATTCTTGTCAGGAATATTAGATGGGATCACAGAGTATGAACGCACCTGAAATGACGACAACGTTATTAACCACTAGCCCGGACTTCTCTGCAAGCTTCCCTCTAATATCTTGAACATGTTTCTCATAAGCAACGAGAGAAGGAAAACAATCTTCCTGCCCATTTTTGGAGCACTTTCCCGAGAAATCACCACGGCGGACGTGTATGATGATGAACTGCAACCTATACTTTAGGCGGAATTTATAATGCAAGTAGCTAGACTCACTGGAGGAACTTTGGCTGCTGGAACTCCGAATATTCTAGACAAATATGATTGGCCCAGGGTCTTCATTCTTTCAGTAAACTGGAGATGCCTGCCAACCGTCCTCCAAACTGGGGACCAAGAAAAGTTCCATTCAAAGTGTCTAGCACCTGAAGTCGAGTAGTACAAAGAGTCGAAACAGGACAAGTGCGAGTCCGGCTTCAATCTTTTGCCCATTCGAGAGGCTTCCAAAAGCTCAAAAGACTCGGGACGTGCAATAGGGCCCCGAGGATAGATCAAGGCAGCCAGTTGTGGCAGAATTACATGGTACTCGTTTGGGTCTTGCGGCGATGGGCGAGTGAATGTGGGCACCCTTGTGTAGGACGCGTCCAGCCCTAAGTGGCGCACGACGTTGTCAGACCATTTTGCTCCCTTGCTACTCTCTGGGACGGTAGTCCAGCAGCCGACGTGTTCAATCTCTGAGGTGGAAAACTGGTCATCAGACTGCGGGTTTGGGAGGATCTTTACGTCGCGCCACTCGAGAATTTCGGTCCTTAGTTCGTTCCGTAGGCCCTCTAGATCAAAGATGTCGCCGAATGGTATTATACCGGCAGAGAGGGCTGGTTCGAGTTTTAGATGTAGTTTGTGAGATGGGTTTAGTGGCCAAACGTACAAATATGAGGACCGGGCGCAAAAGGTGGGATAATCGGTACTCTGTCGCTAATAATTCCCAGATAAATCATGTTGACCTAAGCCAAATCATCAGTTGCATTAAGAGGCAAAGCTGTAGAAGAGAGCCAACATACGTAGTCCATAAACTGGTTGGCTGTGATAAAATTTAGCAAACAGACAAAGTGAAGCGTTAAAGAGCCAGCTTACTGAATCCAGCACCCGACCATCCTGTAATATAACTGGTATCGTTTCGCAAATAGTCTTTATATCCCAATTTGATCGCAGGATAAGAATCACTATTAGGAACAGCAGGATAGAAATCAAGTACCTCTGAATCTCGGTGCGGGTTCTCTCCTTGAAGAAAGGGGCCACGAAGATGTACATTGAGATTGGGTACGAGACAATCCAGTCCATCTTCTCAATGGCTTTGAGTACAAGCCATTCGAATGCGCAACGTAGGTGAGAACGACGGCTGTGAGAACAACGATGACGCAGATTCGTTTCGTTCGCGACTGGAGCACGAGCATGGTTCAATAAGAGTCCACCAGCAGCAGTAAGGCAGAAGAGGTCAGAGTTGTGGGATGAAAGGCATCCAATGCAAGCTTTGAGAAATATGTTATGCATATCCAGGCTCTGCATTCATAGGCATTTGCAAGCATGACAGTATCCTGCTCCGCAATCCATTTCTTCAGCCACAAGAAGAGGATCCTGAGAGGACATCTGTATTAGATCTTGAGTGTGAGAAGGTCAAGGGATAACGACGTTGTGAGGATACTTTTGCAGAACAGAGCTTTCAGCTTCGACTCCTATCGGTTGCACGCGAAACAAGAGGCACGGTCATGTGACGAACGCGTCGTGAGGTTATTGAACATACATACAAGTCAACTGCGGTTCGACCAATTGGCGGCCTCTAGACGTCAACTTGAACTTGTCATCTTTTATCAGGCTCTACCTCTTACGATCTCTTTCACGATAGATTAATCATGGCCTCACGAAGAAAACCAGTTCCACGAATCCAATCGCCTGTAAACGAAACTCACGAACCGACAATTCATCAACATGCTCCGGCAGATCCCCAATTAACGCGCTATAGACTATCGGACGCCCCATCGACGACATACGAAAGCTTTGACGAAGAAGCTGAACGCTTGCTGCAGAGTTTCCCGGAGAACCAAAGGCCAACCAGCCAGAGCGACCCCTTTCAAACTGTCGCATCTTCATTGGAAGGCCACCAACCCCAAGAACCTCAGAACATCTATCATCAACCAACAACCTCGGAATACCAGCCATACCAGCCAGGTCAATACCTCGCACCCATCATCACAGGAGAAACTCTGCAGCTTGACGCAGTACAACCACCGCAGCCAGCCTCGGTAGCACACTCTGACCCTTTTTACGACCCAACCACGCCCCTCTCCTCTGCACCTGCTTCTTTGTCCGCGCAGCCCGAATACTACTACAGCCAACCTCAAGGATACGCACCACCCTCCGAGCAATCCCATGTGTCTTACGATCCGGAACGCCTCCAGCCTCAGTCTGAAATAGATCATTTCAACCACGACACGGAGGCATACGCATCTGGTAACTATTCCAGAGCCTCTTATCGACCTCCCCGTTCTCGCTCACCGACGCCAGCTCCTGACGAGGAAGATTATTATATTGTAGGGAACGAATCCGTGCATCACACTGGTTACCCCGGATACCCTGAAGAAGGACAGTACGGCCACAACACAGAGAAGGAAGCCAGTCAAACGTCCTATTATACCGAACGAGGATACTTGCCGAATGGACATAGTGTCGTATATGACCCAGAACCTGAGACTCCTACGTCGACTCTGTACTCTCTACCACAAGAGAAACCTGAAGAAACGCGCCACTATGGCCGGGCGCCCACCGGACGTGTTCTGAGAAGACACAAGACGAAGAGGAGAGTCCAGCTGAGGAACGGAAATCTTGTGGTTGACTTGGATGTCCCACCGAAGCTCGTACTGCCTAGAAGAGGAGAGCCCGAGACGATGAAGACACGATACACCGCCGTCACCTGCGATCCCGATGACTTCGAGAAGTCGGGTTTCTTCCTACGACAGAATGAGATGGGAAGAAGAACAGAACTTTTCATTGTAATAACGATGTATAATGTGAGTGCTTCATACATCAATGCCTGTAGTACATACTTTTGACGAAGTTCGTATAGGAAGACGAGATTTTGTTTTGCAGGACCATGTACGGCGTGATGCGCAACATCTCCCACTTGTGTACCAGAAAGAATTCACAAACGTGGGGTCCCAACGCGTGGGAGAAGGTGACTCCTTATCCATTTTCGAAACCAGCTTGGATACTGCCTAACACTTTATAGGTTGTCGTTTGTATAGTGGCAGATGGCCGCAAAAAGATCCATCCACGCGTACTTGACTGCCTGACTCTTCTTGGTGTCTATCTTCCTGGAGATCACATGAAGAACAAGGTCAACGAGAAGGAAGTAACCGCCCATCTCTTCGAATACACCACTTCTTTTGCCCTCGACCCGAATCTACACTTCAAGTATCCTGATAAGGGGATTGTGCCCACACAAATCATATTCTGTCTTAAGGAAAAGAATCAAAAGAAGATTAACAGTCATAGATGGTTCTTTAATGCATTTGCGCCCATGCTTCAAGTTTGTTTTTCAAGCTTCTCATGCAGTGCAGGACGGCGTTCTGATTATTCCTTTTATATAGCCCAATGTCTGCGTACTGCTTGACGTCGGTACTCGACCAGGCAAAAGCAGTATATACAAGCTGTGGAAAGCCTTCGATCTCAACTCGAACGTTGCAGGAGCTTGTGGTGAAATTGCAGCATACAAGGGCAAGAATTGGTCTCTCTTGTTGAATCCACTTGGTAAAGTACCATTTCCCTTTGGACAATGCGTAGAGACTGATATGTTTTTCGTTATTGTTCGTAGTTGCAGCCCAGAACTTCGAGTACAAGATTAGCTGTATCCTCGACAAGCCGACTGAGTCTATGTTCGGTTATATCAGTGTCCTGGTATGTGTCGTCAACCTCCAGTTATACGAGTTGAGTATTTACGTCGGTAACTATCGTAGCCTGGTGCATTTTCTGCTTACAGGTCAGTCTTCTTCCTCTTCTTCGGTCAAATGGAATTGAGGTCTAACTTATAATTTCAGATATATTGCTTTGCAAAATAATGAGTACGGTGTTGGACCTCTCGCTTCTTATTTCAAAGGAGAGGTGTTGCATGGTCGTGACACAGACATTTTCACGTCTAATATGTGTAAGTCTCTGGAAATTTTGAATATCAGCAGTCACTCACGCACATTACTACAGACCTGGCCGAGGATGTGAGCATGATCAAACTGTTGCTGCTCTTTGGGACCCCAGACTAACTCTCCTATTCCCAGCGAATTCTCTGCTTCGAGCTCGTCGCGAAAGCCAACTCAAGCTGGTTTGTGTTGTCTTCTTATGTTTATTCCCTCGGCTGATCCAAACCGTATAGGATCCTGAAATACGTCAAAGGCGCAATCGGAGAGACAGACGTGCCCGACGCTCTCCCTGAATTCATCTCGCAACGAAGACGTTGGCTCAATGGATCTTTCTTCGCCGCTACTTATGCTATCGCACATACTGGGCAGATTTTGCGCTCTGGGCATAGTTTTGCTCGGAAATGCGTGCTCATGACAGAGACAGTGTATAATATTATAAATTTGATATTCTCATGGTTTAACATTGTGAGTGCAGCTTTATTCGTTTTCGATCCTTTGTAATGCTAACGTGTCTTTTCAGGGGAATTTTTATCTGTTCTTTGTAGGTTTTTGTATACGTATCCATCCACATGCGGACTCTCATGTAGAGATAGGTTGTGCTGACGACGTCACTGGAAGACCCATCGTTCGGCCTCAAGGGTATCTCAATATTCAACACTATGATACAAGTAGGCCGATTTCCATGCCATTTCTTATCAGCACTAATAACTGCTACAGTATACCATGGCTTCGTTGATTGTTGCATGTTTCGTATTTTCTATGGGGAATAAACCTGCTGCGTAAGTGAAAAATCTTTACCTGCCCCATTCACCTTTTTAACGGCTTGCATGTTATAGCGCGAAATGGAAGTACAAACTGACTACGATCATTTTGGGCGTTCTTATGGTCTATATGATAGTTGCATCCATTGTGTGCGCTGTCCAAGCTGGTCAGCAAGGAGGCACGGCGAATTCGGTTATGCTCTTCAGCATCATTATCACGTATGGACGTAAGTGACCTGACCTGTCCTTTCTTTGGCAGCGGTGTAAAACGTTTTTCGTTTTTTCTCTCTCTAGTGTACGCGTTTAGCAGCTTGCTGGCCTTCGATCCATGGCATATGATTACGAGCTTCTTGCCGTATATGCTCCTCTCGCCTATGTATATCAACGTTCTCAATATGTGAGTGTTTTTTTTTTGTTTTCTGTTGAGGTTTGATCTCTGACGATTTATTCTCAGCTATGCTTTCTCCAATCTGGACGACGTAAGAGCTCTCCTAAGTTCTATCTTGAACTTCTCTGATTGATGAAAACAGATTTCCTGGGGTACGAAACAAGATTCGATACCAGACTCTGATCTAGGAGCAGTCGTCCAAGATAGCCATTCACAGGTCGATGTTGAAATGCTCACGGAAATCGCGGATATCAATAGCATTTATGAGGAATCTTTGACAAACCTCCGCGACCGTGTACCTATCGACAGTGGGAAAGGCAAAGGTCCCAAAACTATAGCGGAAAAGGAGAACGCGGCGAAGGACTACTATGCTGATGTCCGGACGAATGTTTTGTTGGCTTGGGTGTTGTCGAATGTATGTTTATTTTTACTTGTCCCTTCTTCCTCTGAGGTTAATCTATGATTATCGTTTAGGGTCTTCTCCTCATCGCTATCTTGAGCGGAATGAAGGAGACCGATGCATTTGGCAAGGACATTGGGTTGACAAAAGTCAAAGGTTACATGATCTTCATTTTGACCTTTACTGCCATGACCAATGCCGTGGTACGTGTCGTCTCCTCATTCTTTCAGAGTGGCAAATAACGCCTGCTATTTCAGAGATTCATGGGTTCGACGACATACCTGTTGCTGAGGTTGATCACTGGTTAATTCGATTATTTCCCGGTGGCGTCCCGTCCTTCCGTTTTGCTGTGTACCTTATAATTTATGTATTTTTGTACTCTATTGCTTCTTATCCATTCCATGTCCTTTTGCTCAATCTACTCGGCGTTTTTTTTTAATGCACATTGCAAAAAAAATTCTGCATGTTGGACTTGCCATCACGTGAGTCATTGAGGTCACCGATGCGGACCCGATGTCGGCTACTTCGCTTAAGCAGTCAGCTCTACTCATCTCGCCAAGAATCGACGTCTATTTCCCTGCAGGACAAACATTAGAACAGCCCGTAGAGAATCATGGCCACCGTTTCCGAAGTCCCTGTGCTTTCATTTCCCGCTATCTTGCGCAACCCAGGCCTCAACAACCGCTTTGCTCACCTTCATGGCCCATTGGCCGAAGACGGTGCTCGCAAGCATACACCTGTAAAGGTTTCAGTAAAGAAGAACCGAAGAGACCAGAACGAAGGGAAGCGTTGGGTGCGGCGGAAAGATAATGGTCAGTGTTCATTAACGTTACACATTAAGCCATTAAAACGCTTAAGCACTGCCATTTAATCTTATCTCAAACCATTTACATAGCTCGGTTCGCGGACAACCCTCACATCGTAGCCGCCTCCAAGCGAGATTATGCCTTGCAGGTTCCTCATGTCCAGCCCACGTTCCCTGAGCCGCTACCTCCTTATCTTCCGCGTGTCGTGAAATTGCCGACTGTGCCTACACTGCCTACGCTCGACCCTGAATCAGCTAATGCAGGACGCTTTTCGTTGAGCTTAAAGGGCATGCGTCGGGATTTGCGTAGGGCGGGTGGTAGAGCTCAGGCCCTAGTCAGAGACGTGGAATCTGAAATGGTTCAGTGGTTAACCCTTGGTGGGACCGTGCTTGCTCCGGAAGAAGCTAGCAGGAATATCAGCGCGGATGACATTGGCATCCCTATTGGGTCGACTGGTACCATTTTTGAAGCTTCAAGGACACCGCAGCAGCTAGTATGGCGTATTGCGGACGACGCCTTCGCACGGTATGTGGTGCACTGTTGTGCCCGATACCATGAAGTGGTTAGCTTTAGTGAGTTTTCATGTCTTTACGACCGCATATATGCGTTGAATATGTCTGTCCATAGGCAAAGGTACCGCGGACAACCGCTTGACATATCTTCTCCGACCAAATGTCACTCGCCCAGACCGTAGAGCGCTTATTGGTTTAGAAACACCTCCAGTGACTGACATCGACTACTCTTCGAACCCGGAGACAGACGACAACCTTGACTCAGACTTCGTCTCTGACAGAGATTTAGAATCCGACGTCGAAAGCAGCGGCAATCTTTCAATGATTGAGGAGTCGCCCTTGTCGCGCGCTGCATCTCTTCCACCTCTATCCGAGGACGAGTGGTCAAATATCGACGAAGAGGGCCATGTCGCAGGAGAGTCTGACCTTGATGACTTCGAATCCGGATCAGAGTTCGGAAGTGCCGTGGCTGCTAGCGTGGACGTACTCCGACCACAATTGGAGGCTCTGTCGCTTGAGCACCAGATGGACGTAGCGGTGCCGGAGGAACCTCAGGAAGCAGAGGCAGGCGCAGATCCTGACCGGACTCTCACGGAAATGCAGGCACCGTTACAGGGCATTCCGTCTCCTCGCCGTCGCGACTGGTCTGGGGCGACTCGTTCTGCATCGTCTCCTTCACGTTCGCCTGTAAGGATGCGTCGCCGTCGCCGTGGTGGACCAAAGAAGCGGCAGATGGTGATTGGCCTACAAAGTGGCCTGACCTTCTATGAGTATCTTTTCTCCTAGACTCGTCTCATCAAGAAGAAATATCAATCTTCCATGTTTATATGTATTCTTTTTGTTTTCATCTGTCTTTCGATGTCTTCCTGCCGACAGGTTGCACAGTTTATGTATGCACTCTATCCCATCGCGAATAACTTTCTTGTGTATTTGTATCTTGACAAAAAAAGCTCGCGAATTTCTTCCACGATGACTAGGGGCGGATACAATCCGTATATTTCGCAAAAAAAGAACTACCATTCGATATTCTATACCGGATAGTTGATAGAGAAGTTTAAAACAGGCGACCAGCTGCAAAAAAATGAGAGTGTTTGAAAAGCGAGTGAGGATAGCGAGCGAGTGTGCGTGTATGCTCTGTAGTCTAGCAATAGGATAATTTATATCGCCGGGGTCTTGTGGAGTGGGTTAGTATGATCCTAAAATGGAGCAAGGGAACGATCGTCGTTGCTGTAAGAATAAGTATCCCCGTCAAGGAGACGAAAAGCAAGCCTGGAAAGTAACGTGGGGGTCGTCGACATCAACGATCAGAAGTGACCTCGTCGACGACTATGAACCACACGGTGGCTATGAGCGTCGACCTCAGAGTTTGAAGAGTTTGAAGAAGAGGTTAGGGAGCGCCTTCTTCTTCTCCTTGACCCATTCCTTGCGCATGCGGGGGCATTTGATGAGATGCTAGGAGTGGGAGTGGGAATGCTTGAGCTGAGTGTGCTGCTGGAGTGGGAGATCGGGAGCAGTTTGACTGGGGGCACCGTGCTCGAGGATGCAGGTGCGGCGCTGGCGGATTGAACGTGCGTCGAGGAAGGGGTAGGCTTAGGCTGTACGTTCAAGGTCGTTATGGGCTTTGAGCCCGAGCCGCCGCCGCAGAAGGTGATTAGGAGGTTGACCTAGTTCGAAGTCGAGCAGTGGTCAGCATTTGCTTGTTCTAGACAACAAAAGCATATATGTGGTACGAACATCATTCTCCTGGCATTGGACTTGGACTTGATTGTCGTCCGGAACGAAGAACGCGGTCTTGCAGTCCTCAGTGGCGCCTGAAGGGGCGGAGGAATTAGTGAGAAGGGCAAAGATCGCCGTTTTCCAGCAGTGCACTTACACGTAGCACCTTGACCCTGGCAACCACCTTGGTAGCTAGAAAGAAACTCGCTGAGATAAGCTTGCCTGAGAATTCCGATGGCATTCCTACCTGAAGGTAGTAGGAACGGAGAACTTGAGCCTAAGGTCGAGAAATTGTGAGATAGGGTACAGAAATTCGGAGGGGAGAAAACTCACGGAGGGATCAGCGAGATATCTGTGCTTGAACCACATCCGGGGCATGTGGGGTTCACGAGAGTCATCTCAACAGAGGTGCATCCCTCGCCGTTCAAAAGACAATTGCCTAGAAAACAAACCATGTAAATCGATATTTGAGCATTAGCAGAGGTCATTTTTTTCAGTACCTGTCTGAAGATAACTAGAGGTAGTTGGGTTAGAGGAAGAAACACGCGTTCAGAAGCAAACTCACGCGATGGCAGAGCTGAACGGGCCATTTGAAGTGAAAGGTTCTCCTGTTGAAAGAACATTTCCCTTCTGAATCAAGCGGGGCTACGCGTTGAAAGTTCATTAGCTTTGAAAAAATGATATCAAGCATTCTATACACTCACACTTCCAAATCCACACCTATACGTTGATAAAACAAAAAAAATCAATAAACCACCCTCGATCCAGATTCAAGTCCTAACGCCACTGACTGGTTGTCAAAAGTGATAGTATGTTTCTCCGCAAACACACCGTCGACAGCAACAGAAAGAATGCAGGTCAAAAGAGCGGCGATAATTAGATACATAGCTAGCAATGTCGGCCAGAGCAGAAGACAGAACGGACAACGTGAAAATGATAGTGAAGGACGGAAGGAAAGTCCAGCGCTGGCTTGGCCGGCAAGGCCGCTTCCCATTACGATCTCTCTGACGCAAACTAGTATACACTTTGCTAAATATAGAACTCCTTTGTGTTTCTAACCTTGAAATCATATCTCGCTCAACGGCTAGTTCTATGAGGTCAAGTGAAGTTCTGAGACGAACTTTAGTGGATAAAAAGAGGGCCTTACTGAAGGTTTTGCGGGAAACTTGATGAGCAGGTACACAACCTCGAGAAATGATAGATAGAAAACATAGCATTTCGTTGCATGGGTCGTAAAATTCATAAAAGGTACAAGCCCGTATGAAGGGTAAAGCAGAGGACTAGAGGTAGATCATCCGCCGAAGGACAGGAACATAAATAGCGTCATAAGTTATTTAGATGCAGAGCAAAGGATTTAAGGCCATGACTACTCGCAGAGTTTGTAAGCGCATGTAGTCAGCAAAATGTGGCGACATACCGTTTCCAAAGTACAAAGGATGTGCCGGGTTGATGAAAGTCGAAGCTACGGCTGGGATGAGACCGTGCACAGCGTCGTCAAGTACAAAGAAGGAAGCTCACGAATGGAGTCACTGCAGGTCGGGTCATCGCTGGCTGCGCATTTCTTCACATTTGAAGCTTTGGCTGCGGTGGAAATTTGATCAAGATAAAAGCGGTATGCAACGAAGCTTAACATCGATATTTACCTGGGTCTTCAAAGTGCCAATACTCAGTGCCAAAGTGGCGATATCCAAGGGCCTTGAATAGGATAGTTGGTACCCCGTCTTTTTGATTATCACTTAGATTAGGCAAAGCATACGAAGAGCGGTATTAGCTCACCATAAGTATGCACCGCCCTGTAGATATTATTAACGCCGATTTTCTTCTCAACGTATGATGCGAAAGCTGCATTCCCGACGCGGGGTTGACCTACGTAAGATTCAAAATCACATTCAGATCAAAGTGATTCATTCCTAGGTAAGTACTTACCGTATGTGTACAGTTTGAGAGGTGTGTTGGGCAAGGCAGATTTAATCGAGATGGCGGCAAAGGTTGCAACCGCTCCACCAAGCGAGTGGCCGGCTACAACGACCTTGTAGGAAGGATACGATGATATTTGTGCCTTCACTTCTTTCAAAACAGTATCGGCAACGACGTTGTAGGCGAATTGGAACCCCGTATGGACCTTTGAGTCACCAACGCTTGTCAAACCGGTCGATTTCAGGGGCTGCATGATGATCTGGAGATCTTTATATGATAGGTGGTATCAGTAGGATGCTCTGGTAAGTAGAGATGCCGCCTCGAAACTCTTACCAACGAAAGCATCTCCCAGCTCCATTGTGCCACGGAAAGCGACTACTATCTCCTTCCTGCTATCATCACGGACCACTAAACCTTGAGTCCAGCTTTTCTCAAACTAAAAGCAACGTAAACATCAGGGCGTAGCACTAGCATAAAGTAGAGCCGTACCTGTGTAACCAGCTTATTCCCAAGTGGCTTGGGACAAATCCACTGGTAGACGGCAGAGGAATACTTTGTGTACCGTTCAAGGTCATTGTACGTGGTCTGATCGATCCCGTTGGCACGAGTCTCCAGTATAGGATTGGCGACTACGCCCAAAGGAAAAGCGAGAAAAGAAGAGAGAGTCAAAATCGTCTGGAACCGCATGGTGGACTCTTTAGTCTCGAAATGATGGCACAAAGACTGGGGGAAGAGAAACAGAGCTCAATCCTAAGTGTTCAGACTGGGGTGAGGCGGCATTTTATACCTGCGGCGCTGAGCAGACAGTCGGACCTTTGGATATTACACGAAAGAGAGTTGATTGTTGGAAGGTCATTTGATCGCGTCCCAAGAAAGCCAAGCGGTCAACTTTTGTGCAGGCGCCCCTTAGCGCCTCGCTAATCCACGCGAGAATGCGGGGAAACTGGGGAAAAGGTAATACAACGATATTACTGGATATTGCTGGGACATACATACGTTTAGTGAGACGAGAGTTTGCCGATGATGTTGTCACAGAGCACATGGCTAGCACGATATAATGCACAGAACGAAATAGCATAGTGGGTACATCTGAGAGCATTGGCGTCTATGTTTGCGATGGTGTAGGAGGAAGCTTAGTTTCGATCTCGAAGGCAACGGCGGAGAAAAGGTACGAAGTCCACTTGGGCGGGCAGGTTAGAACGCTTACTCCACGGTAATAACATGATTTCCAGGACAATATATGCAGTCAAAATCACCTCGATTGTTCCTGAAGTAGCGGGCAGACAGAAGTTCAATATCGGGCTTGACAAGGAATCTGCGAGGTCCTGAACTCAAAGGAGGTCAAAATCAGAAATCCTAGGGCTACAGGGTGTGAGCAACAGAGAAATACGAGCATATAGCACTGCCCGTATACATCTCATAACCCTGCGTGTCTAAAATAAGAATGCGAAGTTCAAGTTCGGGGCGAATGTGCACGAGGCATTCAGCCGGTGATCTCCGGTAATACCCTGATGCACGTGCTGAATAAACACAAACATACTGACGACGTCGCTAAACAGATAAACTAACCATCCACCGCCAACGGACAGACTCATGCCTCTTCTAGGCGAATAGCAAGATGGCACGCTGTCTGCCCATTGCTGAACGAAAAACTTACCCTTGCTTCTGGGCTATTTCATGAGAAGCTAGGTACATATCGGCGTCGGTTGTCATCGGTATGATGTCTTACGCTGTTCACCAAAGGAAATCATTGATGATGACCTCGGTCCGCCACTGCTGCGAGGCCCATTCGCCATGTACTCGAGTACGTATGCAATATCGCCTAACCTCCATGACAAAGGAAAGATAGTTCTCAACGAGGTCAACTTGTCAAACCATTGCTGCCATGTGATCTTGTCGCATAGTATGGAATCACACTTCGCCTAACGCTGTAGCAAAATCATATCTTGGAGTAATTGTCCCCGATAGTCCCTGGAGAACCTTCTATCATATACCCTAGGGCCTAGCACGCCTCGGATTGGCTCCTTCCATGCGCCTTTCCCAGGCTCAACCCGCGCTGCAATTTGATTCCAGAGCCAATAGGTTCTACTAGCTAATTATAGTATCCTAAAGCCACAGAAGCTATATCTGTAAAATGAAGACAGGCCAGATCCTTGTTGCCGCCAATCTTGGGCTGTTCCGATCTATTCGACGTGGTTGCAAGAACCTTGTGCATCCCTGCTATAAGTAGAATATAGCGCTGGACTTCATGGCTTAACCCTTCCCCCCTTCCTCCGCCTCATCTTCCATATGTCCAAACCCCAGGATTCCATGGACAAGAAGAAGGTATTCAAGCCTCCGAACTTCACCATTAAGGACATCAACAGTCGCATCCCCCCGCATCTCCATGAGCCCAGTACATCCTTAAGCCTCTTATATTTCGCCAGGGATGTCGCTTTCGTTGCATTGTTCTGGACACTGGCTACCAAGATAGACCCAATGTTCAGGCTGGCTGTAGAATCGGGTATGCTTTCTCCTTGGGCGGCGATGTTGGGCAAGTGGGCTTCATGGTGCATCTTGTGAGTCGATGGTTTCATTGTTCCCTTCTTTATCTCAATGATCAAAATAGCTGGTTCTTTCAAAGCGTGACAATGACCGGTCTATGGGTTCTCGGTCATGAGGTAGGCTTAAAACAAACTACGATTTTGCCTCTTCTCAACGGGACGTCTGGGTAGTGTGGCCACAGAGCATTCTCGAGATCGCGCTTTGTCTCCGACTGCGTGGGGTACTTGGTTCATACTTTCACTGGAACCCCGTATTTCAGCTGGAAGATTACGCACCATATACAGTGAGTAACATCATCATCATCATTGTGTCTCTTGGTAGCTAAGCACTGACTGTGCAGTCATTCATTCCACGGTTCGCTGGAGAAGGACTCTCAGTGAGTGTCCTATTTGGTCGCGCCCAGCGATTTCTCATCGCAAAAAATAGCCACATACCTAGAACTCGATCGGAGCTTGGAATACCGCCCGAGACCCCCGGCCAACCGATGGACTACAGGGAATACCTAGAAGACACCCCAATATACACAATCCTGATGCTGATGATCCACCAGTTCATCGGTTTCCCACTTTACATCAGCACAAACCTCGGCGGACAAAGGAATTTGCCTAGTTGGTAAGGATTCGGTCTCACCGCGCTGCCGCTGGCTACAATCAGATGCTGATACCAAGTCTAGGACGAGTCACTTCAACCGTCAGTGATTTACGAACAAATCAAGTCGTTTCTTGTCGCTGATGCGACCGCCCTCTTATTTTTAGCAAATGCCACCGCCCTATTCAAACCGGACCAGGTGATAAAAGCTTTTTGCATATGTCCTTGCGATCGTAGCTCACTACTGTGTTATTCTACTTTCCAGAAATGGGCAGTGCTTGCTTCGAATGTCGGTATAATGTCTGTGATTGCAGCATGCTACCACTACAGTAAGCTGTATGGATGGGCTGCCGTGTCAAAATACTACATCATTCCTTGGCTTTGGGTTAACAATTGGTAAGTTCTCTCGACGTCTGAGATCGCTTTACACCTGACAGCTGACGCACATATGCTAGGATTATGGTCATTGTCTATGTAAGTAACGTCCTAGTTAAAAGGTGTCGAAAGGTTCTGATTGCATCTTTGATCGTCATCTAGCTTCAACATACTGATCCTAGGGTGCCTCGCTATCGTTCGGGAGCATGGACCTTTACTCGGGGGGCTGCATGCACTATTGACAGGCCTCTACTGGGACCACTCGGCAGGTTTTTCCTACACGATGTCGCTCATTTCCATGTGGCACATCATCTATTTCCTCGAATGCCCTTCTGTATGTGCTACGTCCGTAGTGGTTCGTGCACTGGAGCTAAATTTTGAGCAGATCACACAGAAGAGGCCACCAAGTATATCAGGGCGGCTATGGGAGAGCACTATTTATCTCACGAGGAATATTGGCTTAGCAATTTATGGAAGTCCTTTGGCCGATGTTTGTTCGTGGAAGACGAAGGTAGATTGATAGCTTGCATCTTCTTATCTGCGTCTGACAATCTCTTATCGCTAGGCGATGTCGTATTTTTCAAGGACAAGGACGGCGAAGCCGTTTACGAGTTAGCCTCGGAGTAACGCTTCGGACGCGGCTCATCATTCCTCTCCATTATAGATGACTATGTATACAAACATAAGAGTGCTTTGTGCGTTTATAAACAATTTTCTGGGCACATGGTGCAACAGGTACGAATTGATTATTTCTCTGAAGGTGGTCGCAGACTGTGAACTCAGTGAATACGGCCATCCCATGGTATGTATGTGTAAGTCCTGCCATAAATGTCTAGACGTCTAGGTGTGGCAGGGTACCTGGTCAATGGAAGCTTCCAATTGATGCTATGTCAAGAATCACTGCGCAAGGTTTAAATAATTGGTAGCGCGGCCAGTGGATGCTAGCCACGTTCTAGTACGTACGTCTTTCATCTACGCCACCGCAGAAGGCGAAACTTGGTGAGCTCTATCCCCGCATCGAAATGAATCGTGGAGAAAGACTTTCTCCAGTTTCAAAAAAGCTCCTGCTTTTTTTCCGCGCTGTCCGCACTGCTATATATATCAGAGTTAGAGAACAGAAATTCTATACAGTGCCTTATCACCAGGCGCCGAAATAGATGACCCGCACATGAAAGGGCGGGATATGTATCTTATCTTAGGTCGTCTCGTAGAGGGCAACCTACCCAGTCATGGCTCAAAACACGCTCACGCTTTTGCCAGAGGAAACGTTTGCTTTTACACTTTTGGCAATATACGCCACACTAGTCTCGCACTTTGTAGGCGAGCAACAAAGCGTCTTTGGACATCGAATCGACATCACTAACGAGGACTTTGACCCAGGGAGTAAGTCGGATGGAAAATGACTCCGATACTACAAGTATGCGACATTGTTTAGTTATTGGAATGTCTGTATGCCAAGTGCCAAGACATCTGTCTAGTATCGAGAAGTGCTACATACTACTGCTACATGAGCGATGACATCAAGCTGCTGAAGCTGCCACTGACCGTTGGTTATTTAGAAGACGTTCGTATGTACAAACGTATCAAGGTGTAAGCCACCGAGCATCTGCGTACAAGGACACAAACCTTCCCACATGCCAGGAACGATGTCGGATGTGGGCAAGCATGGTAGAAACCTCCGTGTAATCCTATGGGTATGTATAAATTTTAGAAATCTGTTCTTGCTAAGTTATTCCTGCTTGTATACCAAAGCCTAAATTTGAGTGGATCACTCAGGGCCTTACCTTGGTCAGGCGGGCGGGGAAACTTCTTTTAGCTCACTCCGATTGTGGGAGTGATGATTCTATTTTTAGATCATCCAAGAGGCTTGAGTGGGTGTCCTTTGCTGGGCTGCCGCCCGCCGTTGAGTATATGATAGAGAATCATAACTCGGGCCTGCTGACTTAGGGAAAGATGGCAGAGCATTTGAGATACTATTTAGGGGGTGTTGTTTGTACTTGGTAGTGATCAGTGTTATAGCACAGCGAGTACACGCACCGAAAGCATACGCCGCCCTCCACGCATTTTGAACAAGCATGGCAGTGGGTGGAACTCAGATGGGCCTGAGGAAAAAAATGCTAATAGCATCTGGCAGGTGTCACTGGATAATAAATGGTGCAAATGTTGGAGCGATAACGACTTGTAGCTCTGTATAGATGCATAGTATGGCCCCTGCTGTAATACCTGGTCGCTTGGCTGTCCTATTGGACGCAGAGTTAGATCGGAAATGATTTAAGCGCCCAGGTGGGCCGTCAACGCGGGCATCTAGGTCGTATTGGCGCACTAACTTACGACCTTGGACCATAGTAAACCGTCTTGGCGACGGCTGCGGTAGTGGTTGAAGAAACCGCTCTGCTGATTCCGCCGACTTCATCGTTAGTATGATAGCTGAACAGTGTCATGTACTTGATCCATGTATCAGTCACGCTTCAATAACCTTTCCATCAGAAGGCGGCCCCAGAATAGTGATTGCCAGAACTCGCATCCATCACCGGTCAACTCAGAAAATACGCCAATCTCGGGAGGGTGGGAGAGTCAACGTGATGATCTTGCCTGCCACTGCCAACCTTGTAAGCATGAGGCCCAACGTCAACCGGATGATGATTTATGGCATATCAATGGCGTATACCGACCAAGTTCTCTCAACGCCCAGGCACGCAAAATTGGGAGCGGGTGAATATATAATTCAAGCAGCATTGGGCAAGGTCGTATGTAAGTACTACCTTCGGTATACATAAACAACTGAAGAAAAGTAGGCAGAAAAATCCAATCCAAACGCGTGTCAACCTTCGATGGCCGAACCCAAATTCACAGTCTAAACAAGAACAAAAGTCATGCCCATTACGCATGCTAAAGCTACCATCGAGGACAGAGAAGACGCAGTAGTGCCCAAAGCACCGCCTAAAAAGAGGAACAAAAGATTAACCGTGAGTATCATTTTCCTTCTAATTTTTGTGTACTGAAGTGGAATGTTAGACTTACTTCCGACCGAGCCTGATCCAGAAGATGAATTTGAAGAATCATTCGAACCATCCGGTGTTGAGTTCGGAGCTCCTGCAGAAGTGGAAGCAGTTGCAGCAGTACCAGGAGTACCAGCAGAGAAGGTCGACAATACACCGGACAATGGATTTGAGTTCGATGGGATAGATGCGGTTCCGGAAACAGAGTTGGTGATTGATGGAGATGAGCCACTGGAGGGTGCAGAGGTAGATGAGCCTGAGCTAGGCGCACCTGTTCCGCCAGCGAGACTGGAGAGCTGTGCGAACCCAACCGAGGGAGGGTTAGCACGGAAAACAGAGTAAACGTTTTTCTACAAGGTGAGAAAATGATAGCAGAACAGTCAGTGCCTTTACATATCTTTCTCAGCTCGATTTTAGCCGAGACTTACAAGGAAGGTGTCCCCAACGACCCAGTTCGGGTTTCCGCTGGAAGGGTCGGATTCGATGTCGGTGCCCATGTCCAGATCGAAGATGCCTCCAAGGCACATTGAGCTTCCCCTTTCCTCGGGACCCAAGTTCATGTCTTGTGGGTTAATTGGCCATGATTTCCCGGAGCCAAAGGACAGAGCAATTGTAACAGTAGTAGAGCAAGCTGGATTCAAATAAAATGTTCAGCTCTTTGTTTTTACTCGTTAACAGGATAAAATACGCACGGAACCTGAAGAAGCCAGGATTTCCTGGCGAAGGCGATCCACCCACAGCATTCCAAATAGCTGCTACGTCACCAGAAGGTCCACCAATCAGGGTGGTGCCTGTATCGATGGCTGAAAGAGAGGCATCGTTGGCGGTAGTTATCTGCACGGATTTTCCATTTACAGTGACAGCTAAAGGATGGTAGTAAAGATCAGAGTTCGTCTTATTCTGAGAAATGAATATAGTCTTACTAGACATATCTAACAACCAGAATGAAGGTTGTTGATCTGATGGCATGTTGACAAAGTCGATGTCGCCCGTGAACAATGATGAGTTTGTTCCCCCTAGGGTGAAAACACCCCCTGGTGAGGTGTCATCAGACAAAGAAGAAGTTTGGGGGGCACGTTCGAGCCAGAAGCTCAGTTCCGAAGATGAGAGTTGGTTGCCCGAGGACAAGGCCTGCCAGAAGGGCGTTGCATGGGTACTAGCAATAGTGTTGAACGCAAGACCCATGATCCCGCCAACTGAGCCATCGACTAGGCCACTCGAAAGTTGACTGACAGACACTAGTAGCACCCAGCGAGTTATAATTAGACTTGAAAAAGTTTGCCACAATAATGAAAGAAAACATACGGAAAGTTTGGGATGGGATAGTGAAACTTCCCATGCTCACAGTATCCTGCGACAGAGTGCCACTAACTCTTCCACTTCCATAACGAATTGTTATGGGCCTGCTTCCTGCATCCGAACCTTGGAAGGTAGATGATTTCGTCGAGTCAAACAAGGGCGTTGACCTGGAGCATGCAGTGCAGTCTGTAGACGCGACCCATAGATCTGAGGATCCAGTATCGAGCACGACGGAGAAGCTCTGCGGCCTGTAGAAGAAAAGTGAGTATGTGCGGTGTAAACAACGTTTGGGCCAAGAGAATAGCAACATGCGGCAACACGCGGCGACCACTGCCAAGATTGTGCGATCGACGACGATTTGGTCCCGCCCGACAATAAGCGCCTCTTACTTCGACCTCGTCTGGTCAGTTGGGAGTCGGACAGAAGGACTCACGGGGTACCAATGGTCACAGTTCCGAGAAAACTAGAATCTTGCTCCTATTTACCCGCACATAAATGAGCGACAATTAACAGGGGTTCTCAGGGTTCCACAACGCACCTGATTTACGATAGGAATTCCTGCACTGTTCGCCCTTCTTCCAAACCTCCCTTCGAGAGCTTTATCACTTATACGACCGTACTTGACTCTGAGCTTGTGTGCTTCTGCATTGGGGTCGAAGGTCTTCTTCGCACGACGCGACAGCGGCACGTGTATAGGGTCAGCATCGGCTAGCACTGAAAGCAGCAAAATCGAGAAAGTGAGTTTAGTGGAGGATATCATAGTTGGGGGGATAGAAGAGAAAGAGAGGTGGCTTCTGGCCAGTAAAAAGAAGGACTATAGAGGGTGATGGAGGTGGAGTTGAGCTGGGCTGTGGCTCAACCGTGCCACAAGACGTCAGGTGTGAAGGAGAATAAAAGAAAGGAAGGAGAAGTATAGATAGAACAAGGCATTGTTATGACAGATCGGCACGACACATTCCATCGACCTCCGCAGCAATCCATCTAGCGGTGTGGGAAGTGTAAGTGTTATTTATAGATCTCGGTTTGGCGGCACTGTTAGAACTCCGCCAGGGCCGGCTGTTTGCCGCCAGCCAAGCACCCTTGGCAGGGGACTTCATTTCAGCCGTAAGTCTCCTCGTATTCATGCAAACAGCGTTGGCGCCTTACATACAGGTAGCACGTTGACTCTTGATACGAGAAGCATTGCTCCAATCAGTCGTTGCTTCTGCTTGTACTGCTTGAACCAAAAGTTGACGGATTATCGGCGACTTCTATCTTTCACCAATAGCTGGATGCCGGTACGTGTACCGAAAGTCCTGTTTCAACTTTGGACGCTGTATGCGGGAAATAAGACGGAACGCCTTCTCCTATTAGACATCTCATCTCGAAAAAAGCAAACGGACATGACAGATATTAAACTGTTCACAGATCGCAGTTGACGAGCTTTTCCGACATTACAGAACACTCACGTTAGAGACAGCAACTTGATTGCCGCCTCTCAAGGAGCAGCCCTTTTAGTGCCATCGTGAGCGAGTTGAAGAGCAAGGAGTCAGGCGAGTTGCTGAGGCCACCGGCTTAATCGAATAACCTTCATTGCACACGTAGCGTGGTTCCCCAGCCCCAGGAGACATTATTTTCTCAACTGCCTATCAACGAATTGAACACTATTAGGATCGACATGGAGATGTAGCGTAGATATGTACTCTACCTCTGTCGCTGAGATGTCATGTTATATGTGAGATTAGGCTATTGAGATATAGACGTAAAATTACTGACGTCAGTTTGCATATTTATTCGTACTACTTGAGCAAGTGTGCCAGTGGCCTCTGCTCAGAGCTCTTCTCGTTTCTAAGCCTGTTCCGAGGCCTGGCTATGTAGTCAGCCGACCGAGGTAGTAGTATATAAGTCTTGAATGCCGGTGCGCAGTCGCAGGGGCGATGCTGAATGCTCGAGATACCGTGACTTATGGGAATCGTGTGTCAATAATACACAATCCCCAGATGATATAGGCATAGCGTAAATAGAGAATATCTTCTTGAAAGACATACTAATAGCATTTGCTATTTTTTTATAGTGCAAGAAGAGGTCATTGATGTTTTAACGTGGCAGTATCCCTATTAGGCCGCAGTCGGGAAGAGTAAAAAAGATTGCATTAGTTCGTTCATGAAGTCCCACAGCATGTACCCGCTTGTGGCTACTTAGGCGCCTAAATTTATAGCAATTTAGGTAAAAAGATTGCTAGGATGGATAAGGCTAGTAACGAGGTTATAGAAACAGGCCCTATATAACTAGCTGCACCTTGAATAAACGACAAGGAGTAAGTACGGTATCAAAGGGGCGTCAACACATCAAAGTTTGTGCTTACTTTCCCCTCCAACTGCTCCTGGCCCCGGCGGTGGGTTCTGTCCGCTACCCGATTGAGGGGAAGGGGAAGTATTGAGACCCGGCGCGCCATCCAGAGCAAAACTTGAAAGCTGGGCAAAGCCAATCGACGGAGGGGTCACGCGGAATACGGAGTACACGTTTTTCTGTAATAAGGAACGGGTTAGAACACGATTATAGTAATGGACCATAGAAGGCATGTAACTAACCAGAAAGGTATCCCCAATGATCCAAGCCGGTGTTCCTGACCCTGGCTGATTCTGTATACTTGTCCCAGCTTCGACGTCAAATATGGCGCCAACACACGTAGTGCTGCTCCCTTGCAATGACTCAAATATCATATCTCGAGGGTCAATTGTCCAAGTCTTCCCACCAAATGATATGGCAACCTCTACTTGCGAAGAGCAGGCTAAATGATGACCATTAAGACGTTTATAAAAAGGGAGGCGGAGATGAAAATACTGACGTATCGTAAACATTCCACTACCATCATTCAAAGGTTTCCCCCCAGCCGCCTTCCAGATCGCAGCAGCAGCATCCGACGGTGCACCTAATAATGTCGTGCCAGTATCAATCGCAGCAAGTGAAGCGTCTCCAGCCGTCGAAATTGGAATGTCTTTGCCATTGACAGAGACCCTAGCAACGTTCAAGACCCAATATCTAGGGTCCTCTCCGCCTGTGGAAGGCATGTCCAAAAAATCAATGTCGCCAGTGAAAAAAGAAGAGTTGGCTCCTCCAATAGTGACAACACCACCAGGATCAACTTCGTGCTCCGACTGTGGGTTAGTTCGCTGGATCCAGAATCCAATTACAGGAGCATCCAACTCGTCGGGGTTTGATGCCAGATTCAGGAAGAATGGCTTTACTCCCGTCACAGCGAGGTTGGTGAACGCAAGTCCCATTATTCCTTGCACAGAGTCGTCTGCAAAATTGGATGTTATAGTATCTGCGGAAACTATTTCCCTGGTCATTGGCACGGTCTGAAACGAAGCATGCTAGGACTTTGCCTACTAAACCTTTGCCCGCCTACCGTGAATGTGTCATCGTCTTCAAATATACTCATCGACACGACATCAGACACCAACGCCCCAGATACATTTCCTTGTCCGTATGAAATGCTCGCCTGTCTGCCTAAATCCGCTGTGGGGATCACAAATGTTGAGGAATTGGTGAAGTTAAACAAATTGAAGGAGCGTGGGCAGGTAATAGTACAGTTGACGCTGGCTACCCAAAGGTCGGCTGATCCAGTGTCGAGCACTAGAGAGAATGTCTGGGGCCTACAAAGATGTCAGACTCTGGCATGCAGCTCACGTTTAATCATGATGAAGGTAACTAACGGAGTGCCGATCTGTACAGGAGCAAGTACGACAGAGCCTCCAGGCTATAAAATCAGGTTGGTCAGCTATTCCTCATTGATTTCGCATTTTTTATCAAAGAAGAATCTCACATTGACCAGAGGAATAGTTACGTTTGCTGATATTGATATTCCAGGACCCTCCCTCTTTTGCAGGGCATTACTCGAAGCAGTCGATGTTGATTCCGTCAACGCGTCTGGGCTGATGCGACCGTATTTGACCTTCAGAGAGTGCGCCTCTGTACGTATATCTACAGCGCCTCTCTTTGCACGCAGAAGCGGCACATGCACCGGCTCTGCAACCAAGCAGATGGGAAATAGGAAGAAGGAGAAGAAGGAAAGGAGGAGTGAGAACGTAGCTGGGCGTCGTGGTGCCATAAAGAAACTCACCTTCCAGTTATCGTTGGATTTATACTTATCGAAAGTCTTGGTATTTTTGAGCTATTCTCGCCAAAGGGCAACGAGGACAGGGGTCATGATCATGTTCATGATAAAATCACTGACTTTGGAAAGTTGGACGTTAATGGGCTGTCATAAGGAGTTATTTTTAGAGTTCAGTACATAGCCGGTCATTTCAGACTCAGGCATCCCTTAGCCGAAGGCAGCTTCGGCATGCTGGCAGAATTGTTTTCAAAAGGTACGATGTGAGTACAGTAATAATGGAATAATTGTTCCTATTGAGCGGAAGAGCACAAATAAATAAGTACATTATGTGTACCCCAAGTCCATTGAAATATTAAAGCAACATTACACGTATAAAGTCATTCCGCATGAAGTCTTAAAGCAGCAAGGACAATCCAACGAGCAAAGCCGAAACAGGCAAGGCCAGCTTAGACACTGTTGAAGTCGTGACAGCTCCGCCTGGTCAAAATGCATTAGTATGATTCCCGGGGAAAGGTACAAAAACTTACTTTTGTTCCCTGAAGGCGTCGTCTGGTCGTTTGAACCCGTTGAGGTACTGGGAGCGCCAGTTCCACCCGCAAGATCCGACAGTTGGGCGAAACCAATAGCGGGTGGTGAAGAGGCGCGGAATACCGAGTAGACGTTTTTCTGGTGAAGGGAAAGGTTAACCGAATTGATTCACCATCGATTTTCAAAGTGAAATAAACAGCAACATACCAAGAAAGTATCGCCAACGATCCATACTGGGTTACCAGAGCCCGGATTGCTCTGAATGTTCGTGCCCGCTTGGACGTCGAAGATGGACCCAGTGCAAAGGCGACTACGGGTGGAAAGTTGGTTGAAGATCATGTCTTGTGGATTGATGGTCCATGTTTTGCCACCGAACGACAAGGTTACAGAAACTTGCGTATCACAAGCTACGTTACAGAATCTGTTAAGTTTACTTCGTCAAACGAATTGAGTTTTGTATACTTACGGAATTCAAAGAGGCCCGAACCATCAGTAGCATCCGGAGTACCTCCTACGACTTTCCAAATAGCAGCGGCGACGTCTGAAGGCGCGCCTAGGAGAGTAGTGCCAGTGTCAATAGCAGCGAGCGATGCTCCTCCTGAGGTCGTGATGGGAATATTCTGCCCATTGACAGTAACACTTTCCACATTCAACACCCAGAACATATCTGGACCGCCTGTAGACGGCATGTCCAAAAATTCGATATCACCAGTGAACAAAGAATTGTTCACGCCTCCAAGAGTGAAAATCCCTCCGGCGTCGATTTCATCTGCTGTTTTGGGATCGGTTCGTTGGAGCCAGAAAGACATTTCAGGCGATGATAATTGGTTGTTTGACACCAATTGCTGCCAGAAAGGAGTAGCACCGGTACTGGCAATTGCGTTGAAGGCAAGCCCCATAATTCCCTCAGTCGCACTTTGTGCGAGATCAGAAGACACACGGTCCACAGATACTTATACACGACCCTTACGTGAGCAAACGGTATTCCTGGAGAAAGTGAAGCCAGATTACTCACAAAATGTTTGTTGATCAATGCTAAAAGATCCCATCGACACAGTATCGCTTGCTAATGTCCCTAGGACTGCTCCTTGCCCATACTGAATTGTTACTTCTGGAGCAGAGGCGGCGGCGGCCGAACTAGCCCCTTTGAAGGTTGATGATTTTGTAGGATCAAAAATGCGTTGGTTTGGGGGGCAGTTGGGACAGTTTGTGTTGGCCACCCACAGGTCGGAAGACCCAGTATCGAGGACCACGGAGAAAGGTTGAGGCCTGTCAACAAGATATGTTACTAGTTCGCTCGTAGAACGGCCATTGCATACGTATGCAGCGGGGGTGCTTGGAGTATGTGGAGTGACTTACGGAGTACCAATGTTCACCGTTCCCAAAAAGCTAGCCCCTCCTTGCTGAAAAGCAGAAGACGATCAAAAACTCTGACCAATGCGCGGAACGTAGGGCTTACGTTGACGATAGGCATGCCGGCGGCGCTTGCTCGTCTACTAGGTCTGCTTGCTTTACGGTTGGCTGGCATCGGTGCTGTACTGTTTGGACTGACGAAGCCATATTTCACTTTCAACCTGTGAACTTCTGCGTACGGATCGATCTGTGCATGACTGCGTCGGGAAAGGGGTATATGTACTGACTCAGCAGCTACATGAAGAGAAGGAAGAAGTAAAAAGGTCCAAAAAAGGGCTGTTGAGGGTATCCTGGTCATGATGGAAAGGAAGGAAAGAGTAGACTGACAACAACGGTCACTAATTCATTATATAACCCTTACCGGGTGAAAGCCTGCCAGGTCTCCTAGCCACCCGCAGTACAAGGCGGTGTGATCAATGAGCTATTTTGGGTCCCACTCTGCGACCCAGCTATATATAGCCTCGGCATAGTTTCGAACTCAGCCCCCGCTCCCATTGCAAGGAAAGGTTAACCCGCTGAAGAGAAAGTACTGCGCAACTAGGATAATCCATATTAGCCAATTCTTAAGAGTCCCTTGAAGCCAATTTACCACTCTCAATGAGGGCGCATCATGTTTACCCGAGTTAGTCAACACCCATTGACCGAAGACAAGTTGACAACAGAACAACAATCAGACGCCCGCTGAACGCCCGTGACTGAACAGATATCACCGACGGTCCGAAACCGTGTGCCTGTAAACCTGCTGTAAACGGACCTCGAGTGAAACGCAGGGCGGCTACGTCGCAGCATCGATTGAATATGAAAACGAGCAAACGTCCTTCAATATTAATTAGTATCCTACTATGTATACACTATGTGCACTGTCGTCATAAATTCATTATGTAGCACTGCGCAAGTCCAAAGTCCAGAGAGTGGTGGAGTATCGGGGAAGTTTATAAGAAAAGAGCGGCAATCATACCCATAATAGAGACAGGCATGGCGAGCTTTGACATGGTCAACGGTACAGCACCACCTAATACGAGTTCAGTCACTGAATTAGTCACTTCCTAAAGACAAGAGAGATGACGCACTTCTAGTTCCTCCTTGTCCCGTTGTACCGGAGTTATCGTTAGAGTTGGAGCCAGAGTTTGAAGAATCTGGAGCGCCTGAGGAGCCACCTGCAGCATTGGAAAGCTCTCCAAAGCCAATAGAGGCGGGAGAGGCACGGAATACAGAGTAAACGTTTTTCTACAAAATGGACACGACGGTCGGTGTTGTGGTGCATTGAAAGCGCAAGGCCTACTTACCAGGAAAGTAGCTCCGACGATCCAGTTTGGTGCACCTGATCCTGCCTCAATGTTCGTTCCTCCAGTCACGTCGAAGACAGATCCGAGACAAAGCGGGCTTGTGGAAGAAAGTCGACCGAAAATCATGTCCCGAGGGTTGATAGGCCAAGCTTTACCGCCGAAGGACATTGTGACGGAAAGCGATGTAGAGCATGCTAACGCGACGACAGAGGATTAGATTGCGTCGAGTAAAATGAAGGCATTATCAGAATTACTCACGGTATTCGAAAAAGCCTGGGTTGTTTTCTGAGGGCTTGCCGCCTACAGTCTTCCAGAATGCTGTGACGACGTCTGTGGGTCCTCCAATAAGCGTCGTACCAGTGTCGATTGCAGCAAGTGCTTCTGTCCTTGGAACGGCAAAATTTTGACCGTTGAGGGTGATGCCTATGAGATATCAGTAAAAACATACCCTGATCTGAAGGAGGATCACTCACTGGCAGTATTCAAAAGCCAAAATGAGGGTCTGATATTGGAAGGCATATCGAGGAATTCAATATCCCCGGTGAATAGGGACGAGTTAGTACCACCCAGTGTAAAAACTCCACCAGGGCCTTCTTCATCGGTAGAAAGAGGGTTTGCTCGCTGTAGCCAAAAGCCCATTTCTGGTACAGAGAGTTCACCACCATTTGCCAAGTTCTCCCAAAACGGTGTTGCGCTTGTGCTGGAAATGGATCCGAATGCAAGTCCCATTATTCCTTGCACAGAACCTTCTGTCAGGTCGGAAGAAACTTGATCGACAGCCACTGTTGGCAAAATGTTTTGTTAGAGATTCATAGGAACGTCAAACTTGAAAGAGACTCACAGAATGTCTGTTTCTGAACTGTGAAATCACCCATCGACACAGTATCAGATGCTACTGAGCCTGCAACAGCACCCTGTCCATACTGAATAGTAACACCTCTCGACGCAGTGGATTCCGAGAAAGTAGACGATTTTGACGGGTCAAAAACTGTCTGCGAGCGAGGACAATTTCGGCAGTCAGTATCTGCCACCCATAGATCCGCCGACCCCGTATCGAGAACAACGTTAAAGGATTGAGGCCTGTTAAAATATAATTGTCAATAAATCACGGCAAGGCCTACTACGCGAAAAAGTGCGGGGACGTCCAGGGGGCCAAGGGGAAACAAGAGCTGCCAAGGCGCGGCACACTCGGTGAAACGGTCACCCGTGCGTAATTGCCAAGCATCGCAAGGAGAGCTCTGTGGCCTCCAGGACGCAAGGCGACATCGTCATCGACGATGTTGCGCTGCTCTGCGTCGTACCGGTGGCCCCGCTGACGACTGCCGTTGACATCACAGAATGGACACCCAAGACCTCGCAGCCAGTCTATGTTCTTCAACCCTTGGCCCTCCCTGCAGCGAGTCCACGACGGATATGAAAGAAAGCTCACGGTGTGCCTATGTTGACAGTGCCCAAGAAGCTGGTGTCTCCTTGCTAGTAGGGATATGAGCAACAGTTGCCGACTTCATTGCAGTGTTGTTACGCACCGAGTTGATGATGGGTATTCCTGAGCTACTTGCTCTCTTGCCCGGCCGACGAGCTCCTAGCACATTCGATGCGTTCGCTGAGATGATACCGTATTTGAGTTTAAGTCGGTGTGCTTCTGCCACTGGATCGATCCGTGTCCTGGCACGATGAGAAAGGGGAATATGTATTGGGTCCGCAGCGACATTCTGGATATTAGGAAGGAGGAGCAAAGAAAGTAGGAGCCCAGGGGCTGAAGGTATCATGGTGAAAGATGGAAGAAAGGGTGAAAGGAAAGAAAGGATGCCTATGCTAGGCCTTTATGGGCAAGCGGGATTTGTGATAGTACGTGACAAACATAATCCACACCTGCCGCACAGTACCATAGCACAAAAAACGATGCCAAGAGGGCTCGGCGTCAACAACCCCTGATGTAAGCACTATTTTTAGCGTTTCCTTGTTCGACGTCGAGAATTGACCAAGTCGTATTTTGAAACTCAGCTTACGCTTTCTGAGCACCAGTTCATTCCATTCTGCATTCTTGGGTCCAGACAGCTTCGTAAAGCGTGCGTGCAGTATCCTGATTGTCCAACTTATCGCACTGCTCCAGTGGAGACGATATTTCTGTCGATTAAAGATTAATATCAATGAGGCTAGTGAGTCTGAGGCAACCTGCGTGTCATGGATAGCCACAGCCTACAGCCACCACGATGCTCATAGCCAACCTGGGAATGGGCATGGTTTGCTTGGCAGCAAGAAAGAGTCTCTAAACAGCCATGGGTGGGTGTCCCACGACATCCAAATGACTGTCTGTTATTCTCAACTTGTCAAACTAACGAGCGCCTAAGGATCAACGGAATACACTCACCCTGACCCATTTACATCCTGGGTGACGATATGCCACCCTTTCAAGCTTCGAGTTTCACAGCCGCGGAAGGATCATCAGCCTCGAGGCTCACAGGCTCACATGCTCTGACCACGATCACGGTTTGCCCGGTGCGGGTGAGAGTAAGGGACGCAAGTTGAGGTTGAACATTTTTAGCCACATAGAATCTGCACACTTCCATATATGCCTCTGCACAGCTCACCACTGTATACACAGTTCCACGACCAGGAATCCATGAAGCGTTATGCCTTCAGCTCCTACTTACCAAACGATATCCAGCGCAGTATCTTCCAAACCGCCGCAAAATCAGATGGTAGAGTCGCAATCACACTATCGCTTGTATCGCGTCAAGTTCGTTCATGGTACGTTTACCTATCTTCCGTGTTATGCTGCATTCACAATACCCTTCTGTAGGGTAGAGCAATACATGTACGCAAGAGTTGTCATTCCTCACTCCCGCTCCGCCAGATGCTTTCTCCAGCTCGTCAAATCAAAACCAAAAGGCTCTTTTGATCCTTTGATCAAATACCTAGCCATCGGCAAGGAAGTATCGCTCAACCTAGCCAAATTCATACTCGCAGAATGTTCTCGCCGTGTGCTTCATTTCACTTGCTTCAGTCACAACAACTACACAACCAACCCTCTACCAGGATATATCAGATCTCCCAATCTGCGCAGCCTGCTGATGATCTTTTCTCGCGACGATAATCATGAGGCATTCCACAAGGTCCCGTACGAGCTCCTCCCACAAACCCAGTCTATGCTGACGCATCTTGCGATTGTGATCGATTACAACCATTCTACATGGCCAGCGCTGTTGTCCGCATTGACTGGGTTCATGGACCCTCATCTTGACGCGTACAAAGATTCTTTGTCTGCGTTCCAGAGACTGACGCACTTTGCTATTTCCTGCCAGCGTTTAAAGGCCAGCATCGCAATTCTACGAGTAGCACCCAATCTTCGATACTTTGCCGTCTTAGAGATGGAAGACCTTGAATCAGACGAACGCATCGATCTCATCAGCTTTGCTAGGCAGCGACGTCATCGTGCCCTGGTTTTCATAAGAGGTCTTGGTAACCCCGATGCCTGGAGAGTGAATGACGAATTCGCTCATGTTACCTATAATTTCTGGGAAAGAGTAGAGCAGCTCGTCGAAGGTGGTTTCATAGCTGACACTGGCGAAATGTGGTGAGCAGGTAAACGCGGATGGTTAAAATTGTTTCGATGAAGACTGCCACTATTGGCCAATGGTTACTACAGGAAATATACATCTTTTCTTTTTTGATATTTAGCTCTGCGAAACGTGTTAACATCCTTCCAATAAGTATTCAATTAAACATATGTGACTCACTCTCAAAATACTCAGATTTCACCAGAGCAAACAGCTTCAAGACAGTCGACATCACTTCTGACAGTGGTCAAGTTCGTATAGCCATCCTCTTTGATAACGTCTTCAATTCTGACGCCACCTACGCACTCGTCCTTCTTGAGGATACCATGATCAATGTGCTTCGAGTCAAGAATGGCAGCCAGAAGATGTGGAGAGAAATAGATGTCAGGCTCTACAATCTGGGCCATGATTCAAATATTTAAGCCTGGTCAGTAGCTGGGACATACGGACATCCGATAAGCACTCGCCACTACCATGCCAGCTTCTAGAGGAAACCTAAGCCTCCTAAGAAGTAGCCAGCCTCCAATAATCGATTGGGAAATTGGCGGCAGAGCTTGCTTGCGCTAGTAGGGACGTCGTAATTCGCAGAGTCTGATCAAGAAGTAGATATGAATTTTGGACAGGTGTGCCCGAAGAGCTGTGAGCTGCCCTCAAAACAAATGGACCTCAATTGGATGAAGATGTTTACGGCTGATCCTCGGCAGCAGCGGAGTTGGATTGATCACCGGTCACGATGACACGATCCAAATGATAATTTCAAATATACGACAGAGCGACAGCTGCGACAGAGCCCAAACTTTCGAATACTTACTTTGCCATTCTGGAATCTGCATACCTATAGAACGCGCGGTATTGTGTGCTCTCCGCACAAGACCAACGATTAAACTCGCCTGTGAAGCCAGCACCACTCTCTGTGCCTATCGCTACAATTCCTCGAGAGTCGAGACGATGTTTCTTCTAAAGCTTTCGTGCCGTGCCGAGCACTCAGTCTTAGGTTAGTGGAATCTTTATGCCGACGCGAATTTATCTCGAGTCTGCACCTCGTAGTTGATGAAAGAAGGCATGAAATACGAGAGCAACGAGGTTAATATTGCAATCCGATCAGAGTAGGGCAAAGTTGAACATTATGAAGACGGGCGCCATGGCGGTTGGTGCTATTTCTATGCTCGCTTCCTTGACCAACTAAAATACAGGTCTGAGGTTATAGATCTCTCTTCATCACAGAGCACCTGAATATATTTAGTCGCACTTGCTTTTGCTTCCGTCAAACCTTGCGCTACTAAGCGTTCCGCAGTAGCAGTTGCGGTGAGTATCAAAGTCTGCTTGAATACTCGGCCGAATGCATTCTCGTCAGGATCTAATAAATTGATCAGTATGTTGCTATCCTTCACGCAAAGATAACAGACAAACCGTTGCTTTTTCCGGATACAGGAATGCGCAACCTTTTAACGTTTATCACATCAAATAATCCCGAGTTCTTCAGTATCTGTTCCATGCGCTTCCCCAGAGTCGGATCTGCATCACGGGAATGCATCGTCTCCATGAACATCCCTAAAAATTCAGCAGCGTCCGGTGGAGGATCCTGCCCGCCGTCCGCCATGGCTCCAGAGTCCGGCTCCTCGACCACGAGCCATCCTCCAGGTCTTACCAGATCGAAACACTTTCGAAACACGTCATCACCATGGGCAAGCTAGGCAATCGTGGTCTCAATTAGGGCTTGTATGAAGCTTACGACTATAGCATACGTACGTGCATCAGCACAAATCGTGCATGAACAATGTCAAAGGCTCCTTTCTCAAATGGCAGCGCTTTAGTAAGATCGGCCCTCAAGAAGGTGAGATTACGCGGTAGAGGTTTGCTACTGTTGCTCAATTATTTATTTATTTTCGAAAAATATATCGCACTGTGGCACATACCGTGTAGGCAGAGGGTTGAGATCCACTGCAAGTACCTCTGCGTTGGGAAATTCGCGTGCAGCTTGGATGGCCCTAAGACGCAAGTTGCCTCGTAAGGAACACTAGGCATACGCGGATGGCATAGACAAGCCTCTCCACTTACCAAGCTCCACTTCCTGAGCTGAGAAAGCAAACCACGCATGTCAAGATAGTAACACAGTTTGGTTTTGTGATCCACTCACCCCAATTCAAGTATCTTTTTTGTATCGCCCGATGCAAGAGGGGAAGGCAATAATCCGCCCAAGTAAGCCGTGATGCCATTGTGCAGTTCATCAAGCCTGACCCAATAGTAAGGTACTACGAGTCAAGTCTGTCATAGTCTACTATACCTTTCGCTCTCTTCTGGCTTCGCGGACGCCGCCTAAAATGCCACTTCAGTATATTTTAGAGCAATGACATCTATCTACTATCTAACCTCGTAAATGTAATTGATTTGAGGAGCCTGCCAACGGTTGGCGTCATTCACAGAGGTTGTCATTGATACGTAGATGTGGATGAAGGAACTCTCCCTGCACGAAGGCTTTAAGTAAAAATCCGAAAGAAAAAAATTACGGCCTCGCCTTTTGTTCTGATATGATCAACAACTTCAACAATGATTCTCGTCTGTTATTTCTTGCACGCTATCAATCAGGAAGCTGTGTCTGCGGACTCCACGCATCAATAATGTTGAGCCCAAGAGGCCTTCTCATTTATGGAAGGGGGAAATGACACTTCTCAGCTCAGCGCCATTCCTGAAACCCAGATTCGTGATCACTGATATACTTACGATACATTTAGTGGCAGGAAACCGCCGCGTGGTCAAGCTTTGGCGACCACCGTAGTCATGTATTTTTAGACGCCCGTGGGCCGTGGCATGTCAGTTCTAATCGATAGATGGCCATACACTCCGGTTCCACCGATAATAACTGGCGTAATGAGGTCAAGCCGCTAATCGTGATTTATGCATTTATTTCTGGTTGATATCATGTGTTCCTGGTTCTTCATCTATGTGAAGGAAATTGTATACGAGAACACTCTAGAATTTGAAAACTAGGTCCTCATCATTCTCTAACTTACCTTCTGCGGTGCTTGATATACCCATTGACAATCATGCCGCGCAATCAGGAGAACCTTCACCTACCGCCCTTGGCCACTATCGATCCAACACTACCTTCGCATGGCATATCTTTAGAACGGTTGGCACCATCTCCGACCGTTCTGCTATGTAAATTGCCCTTCAATGAGCATTTTTTAGTACCTTGCCTCTAACAATACCTGCCCTTGCCGCCTGCGTACATTTTGTACCTTCTGACCGTTGCTGTGTAAGATGAAATTATGCAGGTTAACCACGTTCAGAGCGGCAATGATGATTTCGATCTTAAATTAGAATATAAGAATAGAGCTGCGAATATCCAAGCTCTCCCACAGTATTTTCGGATGCGATGATATTTTCAACGGCGTTTGGCCAAAACGATGTCTTTCTTTACATGCCGATCCTTGGCCGACACCATCTTCATGTATGTAGACCCATATTTACACAGCTCTATACCTTACAATACTTGAAACAAACACTACGCCGAAGGATCGTTGTACTATGGCGGTCAAATCAAGCCAAAATAAAATCGCAGCACATATTAGCTTTTTCCCTACTTTAGCACGGTTTCAAGACCATATTGGTAGCTAAATGAACAATTGGCAAGATTGTTGCGCAAAATTTAAGTGTTGCGATTTTGCGGCCACCGCGCACCATTTATTTTCAAGAGCCGACCACAAGCACATCTTTTGCCTTAGGCCTCATGGAAATTGGCCAGTGGTGTGCTAACTTTGAAAGTTAGTAGCGCAGCTCGTAGAAAATGAGCGCACAATTTCCGTGAAGTGGCAAGCGCACAAATCCGCCCTGTCTTTCAAACGCGCAACATTTCGGGAAACCAATACGATGGTGCGCTTTTCGCTTCGCCTCCTGAAGACCCCCTATAACGTACTCGAGTACATAAAAAGTATTTTTGGACGGCATTCAATTATAAATTACACCGGAAGTCCCTGAAACCGACGAGTACAGGTCTGAACGTACTACATATCCATATCCTACTGGGTTGGCACCGGGCCTGCAAATTATCACTTGGGAAATGCTGAGCCCTCGTCTCCCCAATTCTTTCAAGTTCTACTCATGTAGAGGAATGGGAAAGCTAGAGAACATCTTGCCGAACGCGGATAAGATGTGGTGTTGGAACTCCGCACTGCCAGTGATGTGCAGCCGGCCGGCAGATAGGAGCAAAATCAGGCTGGCATCTGGTCCCGGATCGGCTTCTCCTATTTCTTCTTCGACTTTTTCTCACCGACCTGGGCCTGAGAATTGAAATCAAAGCCGGCACATCACTACCGTGTCCACTGGGCGCTGCCATACTACAGACAATTAATAGTATCCTACAGGACTTTGCCCTAGTGCATCCGTGTGTTAGGTAGTAGTATAGTTAGACATGTACACAGTACGGCGGCTGTCTGTATCTGCTCAGGGACGTAGTGTAAATATAGTCACTGACTTCCTTCTAATAATACTTTTTATGTACTCGAGTACGTTATAGGGGGTCTTCGGGTAACGAAGTGAAAAGCGCACCATGGTATTGGTTTCCCGAAATGTTGCGCGTTTGATAGACGAGGCGAAGTTGTGCGCTCGCCACTTCACGGAAATTGTGCGCTCATTTTCTACGAGCTGCGCTACTAATTTCAAAGTTAGCATACCACTGTCCAATTTTCATGAGCCTAAGGCAAAAGATGTGCTCGTGGTCTGCTCTTGAAAATACATGGTGCGCGGTTACCGAAAAACCGCAACACTTTTAATTCGCGCAACAATCTGGTCAATTGCTCATCAAGCTACTAATATGGTCCTAAAACAGTGCTAAAGTAGGAAAAAAGCTAATATATGCTGCGATTTTATTTTGGCTTGATTTGACCGCCATAGTTGTACGTCCACTTCGCATCATCATCCCGAATTATCTGGGACCGAGAATGGAAGATGATGCATGGCTACTATCATCGGCTTGATGCTTAAGGCCGCCTGCAGTCAAATTAGAAACACATCTCAACGCTCGAATAAAAGCAGCCCAGTACCGTGTAATAGGGTAGGTTGTTCTTCTCCATGAGCCCAGTAACTACTATCTCCGCTGCGGACGTGATTGCCAGCCTTGTGAAGCTAGAGTTGGCCCGTTACACTCGATGCAAGTCTCCTCGAAATACCACCTAGAGAGTTACTTACCTGGAGGTCATGCAGTAGTCTTCGCTACGGTCATAGGCTATGATTACTGTGAGTACCCGTACTTGCCTACCAAGTAGTGACATGTCTCAATATTAATGATGGGTCTCAGTTTTGACAATCGGTAGAGAGGTACGGCCCTGCTATGACGAACTCCTCTGACTTCATCTGGCACATTTTCTGACTTTGCGGCGTAGGTCGACCTAATATGGGTAAGTGCTCAAGCGCTCAATCATCATGGCATACTACGCTACTTCCCTGGGCCAAGTCGGAACTAACATGACGCTTCTCGTAACACTGCAGAGAAGCAAGTGGTCACTACCCAAGATTCTATTTCTATTAGTGAGCCAATCCCAGCACCTCAAGCATGTACACCTGCTCTGACACTTTGTATTCCGAACTTCCAGATCCGCTATTACGGACTCTCAATCGCCGTGTAAGCTTTTTAATCTAGTTGGACTGACGGTGGGCGCTTATAAGTTACAAACAATGCCTCAGATTTGGAGTTTATAGTAAGCGTTCAAACCGTTCATTGTTAACAGAAACTGACTGATCCTGCTTAAGTACTCTTCGGCGACCAGTCTACAGAGAAAGTAGGTTGCCAAACCCAATCAATCACGCAACTGCACTGACCTGTATTGTCTACTAAAGCTGTAAGTTAGCTACCCAACTAGGACACAGTGGAGATTAATGAACTATTTGTGCTTGATTGATCAGATGTGAGTCCCCTAACTCTGCGTTATTATACCATGGCCTTCTGAGTAATAATACCGACTTTGTATGAAGGTCTGGGCTACATCCGCTGGTCCGCCTTTACAACCTTTAGTTTCTCGCTACTTACGCAAGGTATGCACCGCTGCACAATTTTAGTAACTTGCATAACACTCTATGCAGGTGTCCTGCAAATAAGAGTTTACGCCCTTTACAACTCAAGCAAACGCGTACTGTCCTTCATGCTCTTATTTTTTGGGGCATCTACTGTGGTGGCGGGATGGTCAGCTATTGGAAATATGGTCGTTTTGAAAGGTGTCGTATTTTTTAAACTGTCACTGAGACTCATTTTAATTACAGCCTACATAAAACCAGTTCAATCCATCGACCTCGCCGGCACTCGAATGTGCACCAACAATGGCCTGGCGGGTCAGGCATATTCATTATGGGTAGCGTATATGGCGTTCGAAGGCATGCTCTGCATCCTGGTCCTTTACAAGGGATATCAGACGTTTGTCCTCGATGGTCTTCGATTTACTGGAAGAAACTTGCTTGATGTCATGATTCGCGACTCTGCTATTATATTTCTGCTGTACGTATCCATACCTAGTGATCTCTTACAAGTAAACCTGAAAATTTTATACAGTATGACGGCTTCATATACAGCCTGTCTGATTGTTATCCTCACGACGACGGTTGGTCAAATTTCAACTTTGCCAAAATCATAGAAATTGACCCTTGATTCTCCGTTGATCGTAGCCTGATCACATTAACATCCCAACAGTGATCTCACTCATGCTATCTGAAGTACTCTGTACGCGAATGATGCTCAACCTGCGACAGGCAGGCAAACAGACAGAGGAAGTAATTTATTTAAGTACCTTGTCCTACATGCACTTTCACGACACATCTACGCGAGCATGATAGAGGAAGAGGACAAAGATGAGGAATAGCAAGGAGGTGGATGAGAGCTGAGAGACGGCCGAGAACTTGGCAAGCAACAAAGAAGGAGAAGTTACAGCACCAGAGAGGAACAAGAACAAGAACCAGCAAAGAGCAGCTGAACCTGGTAAAACGACGCAAAAAGACTTTGTGAGAGACCCCGCTGCTGCTCCTTCACAGCACATTTGTACTCAACAGGATGTTGCGTAGTCTTAACGCGCTCGCGGACGATGTTCTCCAAGGTTCTCCTCTGCCCAAACCGGCGTTGCAAACAAAATTGGCCGCAGACTGACTGACTGACAATAATGTTACGAGAGTGGAGAGGGGTTAGACGCGCGGGGTGGCAGGTAGAAGGACAACGGCGCGGGATAAGATAACGAACGCTCGGCTGAAGCAGATGTTGTTCAGCCTTGCGTCGCCTCTCGTAGATAACATGTACAAATATCGTATGTACTACGCGTAAACCGTAAACGGTAGTAACGCGCAGCTCTAGCTTAGAACTTCAACTGTTTCTGCTCCAGCGAGCCTAGTCTTTTGAGAAATTTATTCTCGCTCACTCCCTCGCTTTCTTCGACTTCTTTCCTATCATCATGGATTCGGTTTTGCTGAAGTGGCAAACCTTGACTCGCCGGTACCCAGGAGAAGCATGCCTTTTAAGTTCTTGCCATAGGATTCTGCCACACATCTCGAGACTGTGGAACGTAGGGTAGCACAGATTCAGAAACAACGGAATGAGGAAGAAGACAGGTACCTTAGAACATAAATCACTCCCAACAAGGTTACTGGAAGGGCAAATAGAAAAACCCGTGGCAGGGTGCACGCATGCGTGCAGCCATTTTCACGCACCTGCACGCATTGCACGCACTTGCACGCATCTGCACGGTTCTGCACGCATGCACGCACCTGCACGGACACTTGCAAGGGGCTCATATAGCAATTTTTTTATATTCCACCTAATGTATGTAGTATTATACTGCTATAAAATTGATGTAAGTTGCCGGCTTACGTGGGTTCAAGTTGATTGAGCGAGGTATTGAGCAGAAGCATGCATGTACGACTACTTGAGTCCGTGGGAAAGTGAGAACATCAAATGTATTCCTTTATTTCGCCTTCTCCTAGACAGACATAAGTCTGAAAACAATTCTGGGGACACTAGTAGACTAATACACTAAATTTACCAAGATATAGAATAATTCAGTCGGCCAGACAGTTACATCCAACACATTGAGTCCAGTTAAATGCGAGCCACTGCTATCATACAGCCTCGTACTTCATTTCAACTAAGTACTCTCAGAGCATAGAAAATATCTGGGGTTACCGGATATATACTATGTACTGCCCGGTCAAACTTAGTTATGAAGCTGGAACCACAAATGCGGCTCCGGAAATCTCTGACACGCACCTGCACGCACCTTGGCATTAGTACTTATGCCCGGCACGCATCTGCACGCATCTGCACGCACCTGGCACGCACCGCCACGCACCGGTAGTATTTGGCACGCACTTGACACGCACCGCCACGCATCCGGCACGCACTGGCACGCACCTGGCACGCACCTCCACGCATCTAAACATAGTGCACGCATCAGGTGTGCGCGCCCACGCACCATGAAAAGCGTTGAAGGAACTCTGTAAGGGCCGAGTGACTCGAGTCGCAGTGGTGTTGGACTTCAGCGGTCTGTAGACAAGTATTCTGGGTTATGCAGTGAAAGGAGTTAAATTTTAGATTGTCAGTTAACATAGAGGGAACAAATATAATCAGAGAATGTGAGGCTAAGATGCTTAACACGTTAACATCTTCCTCCTCTCTTGTCTGTGCTACTAGATGGGGGTCTTGGTAAGTTTCTCCAGGACGAAAATTTAACCTCATGATAATATTGACTATTGACCGTCATTCTGAGGTCTCCCAATCTGTCACCGGACTTTTTTAGAATGTGTCTTGCAGTGACTTTACAGACGAGAAAACGGGTTGAAAATCTCTTTATCTCTTTTGTGTTTGCTGAGAGAAGTCAGGCGCGGAATATCATGATGACACGCAGCCCGGCAATTCAACCACAGAAAAAGCAAAGCGCATTCCAAGACGCCTCAGGGAACGGGACGAGACAACACTGCATGCTGCCCAGTGGTACAGAGAAGAAAAGGTTGACTTTTGGTTGACTTAGCCGCGCGAATTCGTTAGTTATCTACCAATATATTATACTGCTTTCACTTATGAATATTTGATGTACTACAAGAGATTACTACAACTAACAACTCGATTGATGAAACACACTTCACCTGTATGGACAACATTGACGGCGGACATGCAGATGAACCTCTGTCACTCAAATATATTTTTGAACTCACCTCGATTGCACCTAGCACGCACCTGCACGCACCTGCCTTACCCATGCACGCATCTCCGTTACATTTGCACGCATCTTCACGGACTTTGCACGCATCTGCACGCACTGCCACGCACCACGCATCTGTGCCACGGGTTTTGTCCTATGCCCTTACTGGAAAGGAACTCCGCGGTCTGCTCGCACCTTGCAAGTTGGTGCTCTCGATGGCCTCGCAGAGTTAGGACCCTCGTTACCAGTCCTCGTCTACGCTGGCCAATGCGGGGACTCAACAAGCTTAGAGCTTATTGCCTCGACGCCCTGAGCCTCACGAAGATCAAAATTTGGCAGGAGGTTCAACTCTGTGCTGGTCGGATAACCTCAACGAGCCTCTCCGGGCCTCGACCGACGACGACTAGTCGACACCCCAAACTTCGAAGTTCGCTGGTGGGACTCTTGCGCTATATCCTACTTCTCGAATGCCCATTGAGACGCCCTGGGTTCCTGGACAACAATACCTTCTAACGGCGAGCGCACATTTCGGCCTACCCACCGTGGCATCCCATTCCCATCGCTCGATACTTTCTCTACCTGCCCTGTCTGGTTCGAGTCTGCTACGGCTCGGCCACATACGAGCTCATTAACAGCAACATACCTCATGGACAGTACGATTAACTGTTCATGGATTCAGACATGTACAGACCGGTGGTCGAGGGCACCGTCCTCTATCTCGTAAGTTGCTTTTGCTCTCATTATGCGATCTTTCGGGCGGGCTTAACGTACTTATCAAACAAGGGTATCTCGCGAGACGCCAGCTTGGTTCGTCGTCAAGTGCAATGAATACGCCAGACGACACGGCAAAACACCAGCCAATACAAGGTGATAAGACAAGCATCATCAAGAGCTGTTGCGGAGGTCATGAATGTCAGTGCAGTTCAGCTCTATTATTTAGTTCTCTCGCGACTCCTTTATTTTATTTTGTTTCGAAGGTCACTTTCACCGGCGGCAGCACCTAACTAACACATAACACTCCTAGGGGACTGATAATTGAACCCGTATCTCGTTGACTTGCTTCTCACTTATCTGTGAAGAGGCAAAGTTACTTGTCTTATCTGGCTGTCACAATGGGTGCGCCAGAATGGATGCCTGTGAAGTAACGCCTGGTGCTTGCTGTTCGAAGCCCGGGTTGTAATCTCTTGCAGGTCATTATGTATTATAACTACGGTTTTCCCTGTGCGAAGCTTATTCTTATATTGCTACAATCATCGAGGCCCTTTTATAACCTTTTATCTATTTTATCCCCTTTGTGAAGCGTATATACAGCCGCGATAATCCTACATAAGTACATAAGTCAAGCCTGTGCTAGTTACCATTGACGTTTGGTGGCAGTCGATTATCTTATTTCCTGTTCAGAAGTGAAACTCGCACTTTATCTCTTGGTGTGAAGTTCACTGAAAAGGCCGTCGGAAAGCTGAAAGCACGTTGAGCAAACCAGAATCACTGATATTTAGGGTGCTGTACCTTACTAATCCAGCAGTGTAAGTAGGCTGTATGGGTACGAAGTTCCCGTCTTTATCTCTCTTTCTAGAGATATGAAGGGTGGCCATAAGGTAGGTGACGAACAAGAAAATATTATTCTCCCCCAAAACCTTTCCGGGGCACAGCCTTCGGGAAAAGATATTCCCATTAATTAAATTACGCCAGCATAGAGTAAGCTATATAATTCACTCACCTGCGTCCGAACCCAAAACTGTAAGAGGAAGGGTCTATCAGGTCCCCTGCTTTGTCGGGAGTATCCAGTGACGAATTCATGAACCGCTCAGGCATGAACTCCGCAGACGGCATCCCACTGACGTCGTCTACGGATAAAGCCCTGATTTATCACTAAGTTAACAAAACGGTGGAGTTGAGGCCTAAGAGAGAACTACCAAACGTTAGGCAGGATGATGGTTCCGGCTGGTATGAAATACCCTGACAGACAAAATAAGCTGAGAATGAACGTCTGAGCGGATTTTGAATTTACCATTGTAATGATCATCCCGGGTGGTCATTCGAGGGATCGCCATGGGAAGTGCTGGCCTCCAACGCAATGTTTCTTTGATTGCGCAACGTACATAAGGCAGCTGGTCCTTGTCATCCACTGTCGGAAGACGCTCGTTTCCAATAACGCCATCTATTTCATCTTGTATTTTCTTTTGCACTTCCGGATACGATGCCATAGCATATATGAAGGTCAAAATGGTGGCAAACGACTGTAAAAGATGTCCAAGAATGCGAATGGCAAGAATCGTCATGAAAACTTACGCTTTCCCCTCCGGCTGGAAACATGAGCAGGTCAGTTTACAATAGCAAGTCAAGGGACGGTGTGCCTTGCCTCCGTACATAGATCCAGCTGCCCAACGAATGGAGTCCTCGTTATCCTTGCTTAATTTCGCAGGATTACTCTCTCCTTGAGTTAAGCAGTCGGCAACGAAAGACGCAGACGCAGTGCCATCTTCTAATGCACGTTTGACATGCTGGTAGGGCCGATCGACCATGCTGTGAAGTAGACTTCGTCCCGAAGATGCAACCTTAGGTATAGAATTAAAAGGTAGCCAGTATGGCAAATGCTTGACTGGAGCAGTGCGAATGGTGAGTTAACCATGAAACAGTCAGAGGCCAGTGGGTAACTCACGAGCAGGGAAAATGTCGACGTAATAGGCCCCCATAACGGTTCCTTTCTCTATCATTTCCATTGTTGCTTCAGCTTCTTCGAGATACTAGTATTACGACATTAGAATACATCAACGTTGCGGACCGGAGGACTAACGCTGGTATCATCCATTTCAACTGGAAAACCATACGTAACAGACAAGACAATTCGACCTGCTGTCCTGTGTAGACTATTAGTCAATGGTGAAATATCGTCAAATTTGAATGCATGTGTACAAGCGTAGCTCCGATATAAACGTCTCGGGGTTGGCAAGAATGCCTGCCACGTACGAGGAAACCGCAGTGGATTGGATGGTGTGGTATTTCTTGACGGCAGCTGGACTAAGGCCATGGTGGCATAATTTTCTCTGTTTTCGAAATTCTGGTCCATACGGCAGCATAGGCAAGCTCTGTCGGAAGGTAATTCAGCGACTGGCCAATCATTGAACAGGTCAGGTGGGCAATGCCGGTGCTACCTTATTGAGACCGATGAGCTCTCCGATCATAGTAAAGGCCGGTCTATCAGAGTATATGCTCGCTCTCATCTCCAGTAAGTCATGTACTGCCTTTAAGGAGTTAAGCACAATGATTCTGTTTCCTAAAGCCTCGAGATAGATGATGTCTCCTGTTTTCGAGCCAGTGGACGTTTACTTAAATCAGAATTCAGGCGAGTGAATAATGAATGGGTTTACTGACCGTAACGACTTCTCATTTCCGTGAAAGTGTGCCAGGGCTTCTTGGCGAGTATGTCGAATAGGTTGCCTACGAGGAATGTTGTCTTTGGTCGTGGGGGTAATGGCAATCCACGAGCTCTGGCCTCGAACTTGCGGCGGGACTGGTGTCGCAAGACATACATAATCAGAGCAAGTGCTATAACTGTCGAATTCAGCACCCCAAAGCCAAAGGGTTCCATAAGAAAAGGAAGGAAGGATTATGGGCTGCAGGGAGGTGAGCCAATAAGTAGACCAGTTGCGCCCTTGTTGACGTATTGAGATCGGATCTTCCCATCAGAATGGTATTGACAGAAGATTCAGTGCGGAGTCTTTTCTTAAAAAAAGGTTGACTCTGGCCATCTCATGCCTTGAAGTCAGCCCGTAGTAATCGGTATACTTGATACATCTCTTTCGTTGATCTCGAGATTCAATGTTCATCTCGCAAAGGTGCGTCTGCATGTCTTTCGGTTTTTTTCACCCGTCTCATTTTGAAATATATTTAGGTTATCCGCTAAATTACCCTGCAAAGGTAGTGCTTTCAACATATAATCGGGAAGAAGATGGATGTACACACATTAAAGGCCAGAGTCCTTCCCCTTCCGTTCCTCAGGCACAGACATGAGACTCCAGTTAACCCATGCTCTTCAGAGACTCTCGTATCATATCGAAACGATATATCTTTTTACCCGTTCCGACTACAAGACTATCCTTCTTCCTGTCGTAAGCAAGCTCTCCGCCTCAGGCATGCACTGTCATCACTGAGATATAAGCACAGACAGTGTTTTCTGTATCGGCTTCCTCCATTTTTCAGGCTCGCGCTCTTGTCCGCACCCTAATTTGGACCTGGCTCCACTTACTTCAAGCTAATGTCTCTAACCAAACGTTCAGTGGGCATGAAGATATTGTAAATAAGCCCTGGAGGCCTCTCCCGTCAGGAAGGGTAACGGTTCATCAAGCAAGAGGCTTTCGATTTTTCTTGATGGCGCTCTGCCTGGGCGTTTCATACTTTTTAGGACCCAAAATCGCCGTCGCAAGCCTTGCTCTCACAGCGGTGGAGGTACTTCATGACGATGTGCTAATGAGCCACCACCCACTCTTGAAGAATCTTTGCAATGTGGGCGGATACCTAACGTTCGAAATTGGGGCCACTCTCTCAATGAGTAAGTAGGCCTGGATTACATGCATGTAACGACGTTGTTGATACGGTTTACTTAGCGCCTACCCAAGAATTGGACGGCACTGCGTATACAGCGCTTACATGCAGTGCTCTATTGATCCTTACAACCATCACCGCGCAGGATTTCGCTGACGTGGAGGGCGATAAATTGTCACATCGACGGACGATGCCTATTATAGCGCCCAACGGCTCACGCTGGTACATGCTGACCGCTTTGGTATTCTGGTCAGTAAGTCTTGCCAGGGTGTGGGGGCTCGACATGTACAGTGGATGTGGATTCCTTGCCCTCGGAACCTTGGTTGGACTCCGTTACTTTTGCTTTAGAGATCCTCGTAGTGACAGATCATCATATGTCCTGTACAATGTAAGTGTTCTTGTGCGAACTATCCCATTTCATTGATTAGGCTAAAGTAAAATGTTAGATTTGGCTTGCCACAGCCCATATGTTGCCCTTGAATACCCGTCTGCGGCTACTGTCCGGTTAAAGATTTGAGTTGTAGCACTTCTGCCCGATGCTCATAACTCGGATTCACATATAGCTCCGAACATTTTGTTTGTGAGGCTCAATCTTACCATGGTGCAAGCCCTTGTGTAGTATATAAATAAACTATGAAACTTAACGCAAAGTCGACCAGAGTCGACCACACTGACACAGAAGTCGAATAGCTTTTCAAGGATGGATTTTCATCGTGCCAATAGTACCCCGTTCTGATTGTTGTATTATCCATACATGCCAGAGATCAAAGATAGTTCCACGGCCACTTCGGAATCCGGTCACACCGGCTAATTTTTTCAAGTCTTTCTTGGGTCCATATATATATATATAGATGAGCTATGTTTAGGTATGGCAGGTGTGATGGAATAGTCCTGCAAAGCCTTCGATGTCAGAGTGTTCAAGAGTGCTCAACTTCGTCATATTCATAGTATGTATCATAGGAAAATCAGAAGCTACAGCCAACTGCACTCCAAGTCTCCAAATGGAGCTACAGCCAGTAGTCGGTCAGGACCCACACCGGGCCGTAACCCCCTCTTTGGCAAGAAATGTGACCCAGGCCAAAATGTCCCTCAGGCCTCATGAGTCATGACACCGCTGGCACGTAGCTTATACTTTCGAAGTTCGAACCCTTAAACCATGCCAAGGCTATGTAATCTGTGCTACATACTACAGTATCTTGACGAGCACAGGGAGTTTCGGATTACTTTCTCCCCCGCCTGCACAAATGGGTTGTAGACTCGAGGCAACTTTGTGCGTGATTACATCCTCCGTATCGACAAATTCAAACCTGCGAATCAGACTGGATATGGTTATCTTGAGCTCCAAGACCGCTGCAGAAATGAAGTCAAAATAGAATTGCGAAAGCATCATTGCATAATATTCACCCAGGCGCCTTCCCAAGCATTGTCGCGGACCGTCACTGAAGCTTAGCAGTCCAGACCATCCTGTGGGCATCGTGTCCTTGTCGGACGAGTTTTCCATCCACCTCTCTGGCCTGAAGACGTCGCCGTCGCCCCAGACAGCATCATCGCGCCCGATGCTATAAATGGGAATGATCACGGTCTAAGGGGTAACATACATCATCAGACATCAACAATCGCGCGAGCTTTGGGTAGTAACTGACCTGCCCAGCTGGAATGTGAACTTCGTTGACCTTCGTCCCATCTTTCAGGGTTATAGGAAAACGAAGGGGTAGCTTATCGTCTTTGGTAGAAACCCGTTCCATGTATGGCGCGGCTGGATGGAGTCTCAGTCTATAAGATGTCAGGTTAGCCCTGAATGAACGTTGGTGATTGGATAAGATGCTGACACTTCTTTGCAAATAGCATCGAGGTAGGGCATTCTGTCCTGTATATCATCGTATGATAAGTCTACGTGAAACAACATAATCTCTCTGCGTAATTTTGCTTGCACTTCCGGATTTTTGGCGAGCTCCCATAGAGCGTAAGACATTGTCTGTGATGTCGTCTCAGAGCCAGACATGCTGCACTTCATCAGACCTGGTAAAGCTTGACACAGAGATGCATTATACTCACATAAACATGCTAATCTACCAAGGAAGACACATGAGAAAACATAATTCACGTAGCTTACGGCGAACCAGCTTACATGGTCTTTAAGTTCTCCAAGGGAGATTATCTGCGATCGGTATGCACCCACTAGAAGATGCTTAGCGTAGCAATTTAGCAACAGACAAGCAAGGTAACTCACTCAATCTCGAGAGTAGGTCATATCCGTCTTGCTCGTGACAGTTTTCTCTGCGAACAAGCTCCTCTGCTACTCCGGCATGAATGGTAAGCCTGACATTCCCTTGCGAGCGAAGAGCGGCCAAAGGCATGTAATTTAGTAAGTGAAAGCGGCGAAGAAACATTAAAACCTAGTTGAGAAGAGTGAGTGTAATCAACTGCATATAAAAAGAATGGGCTCACGACGAATCCTTGGAGTGATATTGCCATCTTCACCATGGATCCCCATGCATTCAATATGCGCACCGCATCGGTGCTACGCCCTCCTTGAAAATCATGCCCGAACCCAAATCGTCCGATCACATCCAGCCTAAGAAACCAAGTTGTTTAGATCTTCGAATAATGACACCCATGCCAAGAAAAATATATGTGCTTACGCCGCAGCGGATGTCCACTCGTTCACATTGATTATAGTGCTTCCAGACCCCTGTAGTGCTATGTGGTTTTCTAACGAAGTGCAGAGCTGACATTGCTGGGTCAGTCTCCTTTCATATAACACAGGGAATCTTACCTACGTTTTCTGCGACGCCGAAAATGTCCGAGCTACCTTGTCTTACGGATTCTTGGGATAACGAGGAGGCCACAAGGTGTCGCATTTGACGATGTTCGTTCTCTCCTTCAACCCAGCCGAGGGACTTCCCTTCACGGATCTCTTAGTAGTGATAAGACCTACTCGTGGAAATGGTGAGGCTTACCCAGTAGCCTTGCTATCCTTGATCTGAGGACATCGCTGTGCGCTAAGTAATTGTTATGAACATGTTACTTTACTGAAAGCCAATAGTACTTACGGTAGTTATAGACATTCTTTTGCATTATGTGCGTGAGTGCAAATGGATCTGCGACAACCACCTAGCGTTCTCATTAGTGGAGAACCTTAGAGAGAGAAGAGGCCCTACGCACGATATCTTGCTTGAACAATGCGGCCTTGATCTTGAAGATGTGCGACTGAAGCTGCTGCATCCACTTTGAATATGCCGTGCCCACGCTTTTGTCGAAAACCTGTTTTTCATGACCCCAGATCCAAGACGCTGACCCCTTTACGGTATATGCTTGAATGTTAGTAGTTGAACCAACCACAATGGATTACAGACCGGCATGGGTAACACGTTGAGGCGCCTAGACGACAATTGTCTTTCAACGAGTGCGAAGGTAATAAAGAGCACCAATATGGCGAACGGTAACGATTGCAGGGATTGTGCAGTGTTTATGAACTTCAGTACGGTTGGGTACATCGTTGTCCAGTCGTCGTCCAGAGTTCAGAGGGCAGATGCCTAAAGTGAGAAAATCCTGACGTGGAGCAGTATATGCAGGATTTGTGTCGTAAAATCTTAACGTATGAGTCAGCGGTAATTAGAGCTACAATTGCTGGCTTCACCCAGAGTTCGGTCCATCAGAACGTTCAAGATATAAATGTTGAATCATTACTTACCTGTATCGGTCCATTTCTCATCCATCCATCACAACACGGTAGCCCCCGACTTCAGAACACACAAATAGCTTAGATCAGTGACCCACAGCCTAACGAGTGTGTCGTCAAATCATAACTCCATGATGAGAGCACAAGCTCGGTCGAAATTTTAAAATATATGTCGCAGTCATGGGAATCGCACAGATTATCGTGGTTCACAGAACTAGAAATAATTTCGGAGTGGAGCTAAGGCTTGCTGCATCCGAGAGTCGCGCTTTAGTGAGGTCAGAGTATTTTGGAGAAAGTGGAATAACTATTCGAAGCTATTCGAAGTTGAAGTAAAGCAGACTCCAGAGAACTCGCGATCGGGACACCGACCGGCTACCCGTGCACGTGACTCGGTCATGGGCCATCCCTGAGCCTCCATGGCAAGCTGAATCGCTCGACGCTGATGGCAAGTAAGGAGATTTTGTCTACGGTTCACTACCTTTCCTGAGTATTTGTCTCCCAATTTTTAGCATGCCGCATACAGATTTTACTTCAACGTAAAACGAGCTTTCCAGACATAGTGCAATACGACAGGGCATTGGTAGTAGCCATCTACTGACACGAGGGTCGGTTAAAACTTAAATATCGACTTACTATTTAGAGGAGGAATTGTGCACTATTACTGTGATACGAACTGGCCGGGTTTTATTTACGCATATGCGCGAAGGCCAAACAGGTCTCAACCTGCAGCTTCAACTCACTTGAGCCCATCCCACTCCACAAACATCCTTCCGGACATCAGATTCCCAAAAATTTCTCTCGTTGGAAGCCTTCTTTCAAGTTCATCTCTGTTGGAGAAGCTTGTGATACCGCTCTTCTGATGCGGCAAACTCGGGCTTCCAACAACGCTACTAAATTCTCTTGATGATAGGCATATTTATGTCTTATTCAACACCAATCTTGCAAGAGGCGGGCCCGTTCTCTCGAAAAGATGCGGCGATCGGAAATGTGTTGGTTAAATGAACGAAAACACTTTTAGACATGACCCAGGCAAGACCCAAGTGGTAGAAGTTCAGTCGAATTTGATGAAGAGGAAGTGTTTTGTTGGTTGTATTTGATTCCTTACTACAGATGTGTACGCCACAACTGTAGTAGGCTCAAATCACGCCATTCAGCAATTACTTTATATATTCATCAGAGATATGTTGTTACTAGCTAGTCCTTGTCGATGATCTGGTTGGCCAATGACGATGACCGCTGAACAAAGGTACATGTGAAGGGTTTTGGTGGGCTACAAGATAGATCAGAAACGGCCAGCGAAATGAAGCAGAGGTATCTTCATACGATGTGAATCCTGTGGAGAATTCCATTGCAGGAATAATTGGAACTCCATGGAGATCCCTGGAGGGTTGCAGGTCAAAGACGGAGAGCAATCGCGCAAATACCACCATCAAACTGTTATTTGCAAGAGGTAACCCTGGACAGCGGCGCTTGTCAAAGCCAAATATTATGTCGCGGGAATCCCTCGGCTTTGGTCCCTTTGTATGGAGAAACCGTTCAGGAGAAAACACGTGTGGGTCCGTATACTCAGACTCGTCGTGGGTCATTGCCCTAAGATAGTATTAAAAGATGTGGACATGGTAAGCAAGGCTCCAGAAAGCATGAGCATTAACGGCGACAAACCACATATTCACGAGCACCCAAGACCCTCTTCGTATATACTGACCGTGGTAGTAATCTTTCCTTTCCGCACGGCGTACTGACACTGGAACCGCTGGGTTGAAACGATGCACCTCCTTCATAACGGCTGTCAGGTAAGGAAACGATTTGCAGTCCGATACTGTGGGCAGACGGTCGGCGCCCACGACGGAGATGATCTCTTCATAAGCCTTTTGCTGGATCTGGGGATGCACTACCATAATCAAAATGAAGCTTAATATTGTAGCCGAAAGCTAGAAAAGCGATACGCAACACGAAGGATAAACAGCACTTCACGTTGGATTGATGTAAGGGCTAACATACCGTATCCGTTCCGGCTATAAAGACATCAATCGTAGAGGAGTTAGACGCTATTTGTCTCAACAAAATGAAAGACAGTAAACACCTGAGTGGAAGCTAGCTGCCGTCCCAGCTATGATAGGTTCCATGGAGGAATCGTCGCCGGTGGCAATCAGATGGTCCCTCACAAATGAGGGTGGTGCAGTTCCTTTTGCGATTTCATCCTTGACCCTCTGGAAAGGTATTTCTGTAAGAAGCCTAAACTGGGAGCGAGCACTATGTGCCCATTTCTTGAATCCGCCACCAGGCATCCAAGATGGTAAGTATTGCACTGGAATAATCTGAGAAGCACAGTATGCAAGGGAATATAACACCACGTACGAAAAGGATAAGAGTCCACGAGCCAATTGCCGGGAATCAGCGATTCGTTCGTGTATCGCGTAGTCGCTTCCAGCAGTTTGAAATGCTCCGAGTCCGGACAACGGCCATATGCCAACTTATAGATCATAGATGCAACAAACCTATGATAAGTCACCCGTTAGCAATGTAAACACAATCTGTCTCAAATATCTTACCGCGAGATCTGGGGCTCAAGAGGCTCATGGGCGTTCTTGAGCAAGTTTTGCAAGAGAGATGCCGACTCTTCCTCTATCAGGCATTCCAACCGAGCCTGTTTATCGACATCACGAGAATGAAGTGTATCGTGGATGAGCTTTCGACATTTCTTAAGACGGGGGCCATATTGTTGGACGACCACGTTGTCTGCTCTACCCATCAGACGAAGAAGGGGTCTGTCGGGCCTGGATAAGTAGTTTGCTGAGTTCTTCTCTAGTAGTGCAGTCGCGCAGTCGAGGTTATTTAGTACAACTGTATTAGTACCATACGGACGCAATGACACGATCGGAGTGCCTACGACAGTCGTCAGTTATGAAAGGCAATGACTCCGGCGTAATTTTTGTTATAACACACACACCTCTCTCCTTTGCCCATTTCGCATATCTTTTCCAAGGCTCTGAGGGTGCCTGATCACCATGTTGCCCTAGGCATGCCGCATTATGAGCAAAGTACAAGGCAACGCAAGTTGATGCTTTACTTTTTTTATGCTTGGATTGTCTGTATAAGTGTCCGAGTATTATGAGAGAGAGAATAATGGCGATGTAAGTGGTATTGACTGGTAAAACATTGAACTGCATGTCAGAGAAGATGTCTCTTGAGAGTTGGACAGACGTAGTGCAGGCTTCAAATGGGAAGCTGGAAGGGCCGCCGGACTCACATTTGCGGAGCCATATAATAAATTTAAACTCTAAGGAGCCCATGTAAATGCAGCATCTTGGGAGAAGTGTGATTTGATGTCACTTGTTGAGTAGATATGGGTAAGTGCAAATGAGTGACCAGAGTACGAAATTGTGTCGAATCTCGATGACTCGGCGATACAGGCTTCGGCTTCTGCCGTAAAAGGTTGCGTGATCGTCACTGCAACTTCATATGTGACATGTCACGTCAGATTTCCTTTTTCCCCGGTCCCGCCTCTTGTCGCCTCCGGAAAAACATTCCTAAACATAATTTTAGGGGTTGTCTATACTTACTACGCCCATCATCATGCAACAGGATTGGATTTAAGACTCTGGGAAACAGCGCCCTGCACGACTAGAAGCCTCACAGATACAATTGATATCCGATCTTGTCGCCATGTCTCATTCCACAGCACTGAGCAGACTCAGGGTAGCTGGCAAATCGCAACTTCCACTAGACTACGACAAGGACAACTGTACAAGCTGGTTCATCGACAATCTCAGCATTGCCTACGGAGGCCTCTCAGTTCTATAGTATAACAACATGCACATATCTCGTTCTGCACAAGAATTTCTGGAAGCAAAGTTCGACTACCTTGTTGTTGGTGAGTTCTGTGAACGTACGCATGTGGGCATGTCGGTTAAATACCACGCCTTTACTTAGGTGGCGGAAATGCGGGCTTTCCACTCGCAGTACGGTACTGTACCTCTCCTAGTTGACAGTACAGCCTACTAAAGCGTAGGCAGACTGGCTGAGAACCCTGACGTCAAAGTTGGCATCCTGGAAGCAGGTCCAATCCCAGTGGAAGATGTTCGTTTTACCCAGCCAAGTATGACTTCAACTAATGATAACCATGCAAATAAATATAGACTATAATACTTATACTTTGCCACTTATCCAGGGTATACTGAAGGCACCGCAAAAAACCCTGCGTATGACTGGTGCTTTGCAAGCGTCCCTCAGAAGCATGCAGGTGGGCGACAAATTCCACTTCCCAGGTCGGTCCACAAGAATGTATTTTACTTCACCCGGTGCAAGTGTTGACGTTCTCGACAGGGGAAAGGGACTCGCCGGGAGTACAATGCTAAACTTTATGGCATGGGACAGGGCGTCCCAGGTTGAGTATGACTCTTGGAGTCTTCTGTCGAATAAGGAAGGCGCTTGGAACTGGGAAACACTCTTGCCATATTTCAAAGAAGTCTGAGGGCGACCTTTCTAAGGAGGTTTCACCGGATCCACTACCATCCATGTCACTCGACGACTCCAATGTGAAGGATGAGGGTGTCCCATTCCAGGACGCTATTGGATGGAATGGTCCCATTAAAGTGCGTCATGCGATATCATGAAGAATCACGACCTGACTATGGTACTATGGTTCTAGACGTCCTACAATACCTTATACAGCGATCCTATTCCACTTATCGTAGAGACATTCAACTCACTTGGAATTCCCACCAATGCTAATGGAGTGCGTAATTTCTTGGATTACTTGATGTTGCGGGTAACATATCTCACTCTTGCTATACACAGTATGGCGGCGAAACGGAAGGGATCAAGAATATGAGGCGAACCATTGACATCGACACAGGCCGGCGCATCACTTCGTCATCGGCTTATGCTGCACTGGCAGAGCAATTCGATAACTTGTACGTCTTGGCAAATGCGCTGGTAAGGCCCATAGTGGGCTACGCTATGTGAACATTATGGGACTCAAACAATTTTGTAGGTGACAAAGCTCATCCTGGCAACGCAACCAAATGAGTCAGGAGAGTACTCTATCAACGGCGTTGAGTTGTTATTCGATGGGAATCTTCACGTTGCGTCTGCAAGTAAGGAAGTTATCCTCTCATGCGGCACTGTTCAGACCCCTCAAATTTTGGAGCTGTCAGGTAATGACTCATGGACCTTCTACTTTGACTGAAATATTAACGCGGAGAACCAAAGGCATAGGCAGCGAATCGCTGCTCAGGTCGCTCGGCATTCCCTGTCTCGTGAATTTACCGGGAGTGGGGGAAAATCTTCACGTATGCATCGTTGCTAATCTCTGAATCGCTTGTCTGAACGATTCTTACATCTCTTTTAGGATCACCTTTTCCTGCCCATCCAGTGGCTCTTGAAGGGTGACGTTATGACATTCGGTAGAATGCTTATGAATCTTGCCGTATGTTTCTATAAAATAACAATATCAATTATTAGATCGATTCAAGAACGACCCAAAATTTTTGGATGAAGAAGAAAAGAAATAGTGCGGTTTACAGCGATTGTTTGCATATTGTGCAATGCTCATCAACCTTTTCAGTACTGCGAATGGCCAAGGGTGGCTAGCCGCCGCTGATATGACCACTATTTACACTCCACTCCATCGGATTGCTGGAGAACATAAAGCCACAGCGCTTTTGGCCACCATGAAGCAAGCGTTATCAGAGGCTCGAGAACAGGGTGAACTGACACCTTTGCAAGAGAAGCAATATGCTATTCAACTGCAATGGTTTGAAAAGAACACTATACCGAACTTGGAAACGGCAGTGTTTTCCAAAGCTGTGGTTCAGCCGATAGAAGGAAGGGCTTATTCCACACTAGCAATAGGAATACAGGTAAGACATATTGTTGACAAGATATGTTATGGGAGACTATCGAGATCTAAATTATGGATTTTAACATCAAGCATCCGTTCAGCCGAGGCTCTATCGTGAGTACTAGCCCACGAGAGCATGGATACATACTCGCATCCCTAACTTGTCGAGACAGCACATTACAAGCACGGACGTGGGGGCTGCGCCGAGCATCGATCCGAATTACCTTAGTAATGAATTTGGCAAGTTGTGGCCCTCTTTGATGTGATTCCTCCTTTAACTTAACTTGATTGTAGATGTTGAACTTCTCGCCGCCGGATTTCGGTTTACCGAGATGCTTGTTTCCACTAGGCCCCTTGCGGAGATAATTGAAAGGACTGCCATCCCTCCAGTGCCGTTGGCAGAAGAGTCTCATTTACATGGGTGGAGGTCCACGTATTCAATAACCTGTTCGATCATTCTGACCATCGTTGAATAGCTTCATTCGTCACGGCAGCTTCGTAAGTTATTTGAGGTCATGCATCCCAGAATTTCACTACTTATAACTACTTAAGAGCGGCGGACACCTCATGGGTATGCCAGTTTTGCTTGCAAGCATCAAGATAGGCACTAATGGAAGTAAATAGGAACCGCAGCCTTAGCCCGTCGAGAATTGCACGGTGACAGACCTGTTAGCACTCGAGTGAAGCGTCACAACTGACTCTACCTATTACCTAGGGGTTGTCGACAATAATCTCAAAGTATATGGCACAAGCAACCTTCGAATCGCGGATGCCAGCATTATTCCCATGCCTATAGCCACGCATATCCAATCTACAGTCTACGCTATTGCAGAGAAGGTGAGTGTTGCGCCTCAGCTGCGCTGTTGAGCGTATTTATTGTCTATTTGCATTTTGAACTTCTGGTTTTCAGGCGGCGGACTTGATCAAGGCTGAACTCGCCAAGATATGACGAGTCAGGCGTATCAACTACTGCTCCGGCATATCCACAAGAACGATGTAGGAGAAGGTCTTCCGATATTGGGCTATCAATTTAAATACAGCACTACAATGGGCGCGTGGGGTGTAGCCAACGGGTACATGCAATTTACACTACGTTGTTAGTCGGCCGAAGGTGCAGAATGGTCCTGGTCGCCGTGAGCCCTCAACCTGTAAAAGATATCCGTGGTTCACAATGGCAGATCGTATTGCGCGTTTCGAGCTCAGAATATGAAAGCCCAGAACAATTGATATTCTGTTGATTTACGTTTGGTCTACGCTGAAATTAAGATTCAAAATAAAGCAGGACATGGCTGATCTATAATACGGTAGAAGGCATGGTACTGAATGATCATTGATGATCGATGATCACTAGCGTTGACGTTGAACGTTGGTGATTTGTTATAAAATTATCTTCATTCCTGTTGAGCTGAAGAGAGACGAAGGCAGTTTTAGACTGGTAATATCAAACCGAAATACGACTGACTCTTCCTCGTTACAGCATTTCTCGGTGTAACTGCAGCTATATGTAGTATGGCCCTTCTCCAATACTGACACGTTTTGATATAACTCCAGGGTGTCTAAAAAAATGACCCCTCAAACCTCGAGTGCCAACCATGCCGCTCTATCACTTCTCCATGAATAGAGGCCACGAAGCCTTTGACTGGGCCGTGGAGTTCGCAAAAATCGAATTGATAGTGCAAAAATACCTTCCACCGGACAATTGTTACTGAGGCTGTTGATCACATCAGAACGACAGCAAGATCTCAATGATGATTTTTTTTCTTCCAAATTTTACTTAAAGGCCGTGCTACACGAGAGCTCTTCCCCAATCTCATTTACACAGTAATGACAACCCCTGCGAACGACGCCAATGACCAGACTCCTCGTATCGACTACATTTTGGAGGTCAAACACACGTCACTTCTCTCAAACTTTTCTGAATTAGCATGTTTAGGCAGCGGCCGTGAAACAAGTAGAGAGCGAAAGGTATTGTAAATATCGGTAGACTTGACCCATGGTAACTTATTATTTGATCAGGCTTGATGACCTGCACAACGCAATGACCACATATTTGGGCGGTTTGCTGCCTTCACCTCTTGAACTGGGTGATACGCGGAAGATACTTGAACTTGGGTGAGTGAATCTCCAAGTCCAGCTAGGCATCACCCCTTGACATCCCTATTTTTCAGCTCAGGCAGCGGAGCTTGGTGAGTAGGACGTCTTCTTGCGTCCTTGCCCAACGATTTTTACGTGTGTTTTAGGGCTATTCAAGCTGCATGCGAATTCCCTGACGCAGAAGTACTTGCAGTGGACCTCAACCCACTGCCTACCCGGTATGTGCCACAGTGCGACAATTTTTTTCTTCGAAAAAAATAAGCGAGCAACAGTAGCAAACCTCTACCACCCAATCTCACCTTCCAGAAGGTCGATCTTACTGAAACACTCCCATTCGAGAAGGAAACCTTTGACATTGTTCATGCACGATTTGTGATGATGCATGTACGTTGTCGTTAGCCGTAAGCCTGATACCAGCGCTAAATGTGATCGCGACCCCCGTAGCTTGCACACGGCCACGAGGTCTTTCGAAAATGTTTCGACCTGGTCAGACCTGGAGGATGGCTCGTGGTGGAAGAGCCAGATCTTGGGGCCATGGCGGATGGTGGGAAGGCTCTTCCACCGAAAGCTGCCGAGTTTTTACAGCAGTTCATAAAGATAATGCATAGCCGCAATGCAGATCCAACTGTGGGGAAGTATATGGAACAGATGTTGAAAGACTCGGAATTATTTGATGTGGTAAACATCAAGAAGCTGTGTTTGCCGTATTCACAGAAAAGCAACGGTCAGCCTGTTATGTGTACATAGGAAAACGGAACGAACATACTGACCAATTTTGATAGATCCCAACGAGAATGCCATCGGCGGAGTGTTCAGGCGCACTTTGTTAATCACGTCAACTGCCGCTGGCGAACGCTTAGCTAGCGAGGGCTTGACAGAAGCGATAGCAAGGAACTTCATTGAGGTGTTATATGATGAAGAGAGATCAATAACTTCACATCTATATTTCAGCTGGTCAAGGAAGCGAGCATAGAGATATGCACTATGCGGCAGGAATGTTTTTTATTAGACATTTTCGTTTCAAATATTGGCCTTGGTATAATATTTGGGGAAGAAGTTTTATTGTGCTCGTGCAAAGGTTCACATCGAAATTTCATGAGGAACTCATGATATGTACTGTTTCCTGAAAGGAGCTCGTGGGAGATGGCTTGATAACTGAGACGGCGAACGTGATGAAGAGGTAAACACAGATAACCGCAATTCAAGGCCAATGGTTAACTACAAAGTTATACAGATTGTTGGGGATTTATCTGCGGAGGAAGTGTCAATGTTCTTCCAATACCACAAGATGGACGCAGTACTCACTATCAAAATACTCAGATCTCACCAGAGCAAACAGCTTCAAGCCAATCGACATCACTTCTGACAGTGGTCAAGTTCGTATAGCCATCCTCCTTGATGACGATAACGTCTTCAATTCTGACGCCACCTACAGACTCGTACTTCTTGAGGACATCATGATCAATGTGCTTCGAGTCACGAATGGCAGCCAAAAGGTGAGGAGAGAAATAGATGCCAGGCTCTACAGTCTGAGCCAAGATTCATGCCTGGTCAGTAGCTGGAAGAAATACGACTACACGGAAAAGTACTCACCACTACCATGCCGGCTTCTAGAGGAAGCCTGAGCCTCAGATATGTGTAGAAGCTCTCATGGCCAAGCGTGACGCCTCCAATTGTAGGATTGACAGCAGGCTTGCTTGCGCTAGGGACGTCGTGGACATCCATACCGATCGAATGGCCGACACCATGAGGGAAGAAAGCAGAAGAGTCCCCAGAAGCGAGAATAGCTTCTTCAGAGTTCCAGGAACCTGATCCAGGAGACTCTGGCGTTTTGAAGATGCCGAGCTTCTGGAAACCTTTTACGAGAGTACGGTGGCAAATAAGTTGAACGGCATCCCAGTGAAGTCCTGCTCGAATGATGTCGAATGATTGCTATGGATCGTGTTAGACATGTTAAAAAACAATTTAAACCTCAAAAAAACAGTACCTTTTGCATCTCGAGAGCAAGTTCATAGATGGCACGCGCCTCCGGTGTGAACTTTCCGCCGTTTCCGACTGGCATGGTACGAGTGATATCTGAAGCATAGCAACTCCATTCACAGCCTGCATCGATGAGAAGAACCTGTGGGTGGAGATCGCGAGCCCTGTTATGAGCCAACTCATTCTTGTTCTGATGATCATGAGGTTTGATGGGTCCCCATGCGAACGCTCTGTCGTTGCAGCAATAGTGGAGTGTGGAGGCACGCGTAGACGCAGCTACGATGGGAAGATAGGCCTGGTGTGCGGCTCTGGCATAAAGTTAAATACTGCCCTTTTACATTGAAGCTACAAACTTACCCTTCTCGCCTGCAAGAGGCGACGAAAATGGCCTCAGCTTCCGCTTCCTTCTCAATCAACCATTCTCCCGGAAGTAAAGGCCTGTCTACTCCAGCGCCTGGGCCTGCTTCGAGTTTTCCTTTGACAGCTTTGCCCAGAACTCTCATCACCGTCTCATGTGCTCTTGAGCTGATCTCATTCGCGCGCTTGATATATTCAATCTCATCTGCATCCTTGATCAAACGAGCGCGATGGAGTGCGGACAAGAGATAGAGATCCGTAACGGCGCCATCGGCATTCAGCACTTGTTGTGTATACTCCGCAGGAATAGATGGGAAAAGAGGCGAGTTTCGGGGAAGTGTGTGGAAGAGGGCACCGGGGAGGGCCTTGATGAGTGTATCGATGGCAGTTGGTAGAGCAGCTGGATGATCCACGCTAGTAACGTCATAGATCTGCTTTGCGGTTTCCAACGATGGAGGAGCCGGCGACCACATCAAGTCTTCCACTGTAGGCTTTGGAATAAACAACTCGACTGAAGGAGTATCGGACAAAGAAGTTCCAGGCTGGTATGCGGCTAAGATGTACGAAGTTGGCACATCGCAGCCAGACAAATAGTAGAAGTTTGATTCTTGACGGAAGAGGTATTCACGGTCGGTATCATTCCTAAAGTCTGTGACTCCTCCGGCAGCCAACAGGACTTGTGGCTAGAGGATTGTCGGTATGATTCAAGATGAAGTCCGACCGTCCAGGCTTACCTTGGTGCGCTCAGCTTCCGGCAGCAATTTTGCAAGTTCCTCGAAGGTCTTGATAACGTGTTTCTTCGCTAAAAAATTCAGTAAGACATACTGATAACATCAGTTGTTGAATTCTATTGACCAGGGTATACCATGTCGAGAGATGTTCTTAAGATGGCCAAGTCGTTGGTGGTTTAATGCAAGGGCTGTTGAGATAAGATTGAGCACCTGAAGTTTTCTAAATCAGGCATGTTCACGCGCTGAGCCGGCCGGACTGTCCTTTGCCGAGAAGCACCTCTTAATTAACCACCGCGACCAGACCGTGCTAACAAACTATGGCACCCAAGAGCAAGAAACCGCCGCAATGCCAGGTCTGCTTGGAGAACGACTACAAATATACATGTCCACTCTGCCAACTTGTTTAGTGTGTGCGAATTACATCAATTTTGCGACACTTCGCTCAAGCCCCGTTTAGTTGCTCGTTGGCATGCTTCAAAAAACATAAAGGTATGTATGTTCGAGAGTATTCCTTAATGCTCAACATTAACGCTGGTCGACACAGAGAAAGATTGTGGGACAACTACCGGATCGCGGGTCTCGCCTGCAGCTGCTGAGGTATCAGAGTCAGGTCCGCAAGGAGATAAAAGTGAAAATGGTCGTCCTGAGAAAGACACGGACAAAGAAGAACTTCCAATAGAGGATCCAGTTTCCCTGCGGCCTTTAACGTCTTTGAAGTGGCCGTATGTTCCTGACGAATCAGCATTCCCGGATCCTCTGAAAAGAGACGACCCAAAAACGCTACAACTCTCTCAATACGAAGCGATTGGTATGTGGATTGTATATGGATATGTACTTTTATATTTACAAAGCGGATTAGCCACCTCTCCCTTAATCCGGAAGATACTTTCTGAACACAAGAATCTTCCCGAACTTTTGACCTCTATCGACAAATTACGCGGCCCTGACCGCGAACAAGCATTGCAGAGGGCACTCGGAGTAACCGCGCCAGAAATCGACGATCAATTACGGCCACCTGAACTTAGCCAAGACGTCCTGGCTTTGAGGGAACTTGCGGAAGCCATCGAAGCTGCTGTCAGAGGAGGGAATTCAGATGCGTTAGGTCTGAACTGGGGCGATTGACCGAAGAATAGTATGATGTCCTGCCCCAAGTTACCATTCAACGGAAGGGAAAGAATCGACCCAGGGTCATGCACGGAAGGTCGCTGTGGTGAGTGAACTGGGCCTGACCGAAAAGTAATAGAAGCTCACGTATATCAGTTCATATTGCCGAAAACTCTCCTGTTATCGCCTGCTACTCTGCAAGACCCTGGTGTGAGTACATATTCCCCATTAATCGCATTTTCTTGTAATCTGAACTCTATATACGGCTTTAAGTTCTTTAGACGGCGCACGCAAATGCCACTGCTTACTAGAATAAACTAGCTTTCATTGGCAGTCGAGCGGTTGACCTCACTATCGACGCTGTTCCTCGTCCATAGCATTCTCAAAAACTGTTCTTCCTTCTCCGGCATGTCGTCATGCATATTCCTGTACGAGCATGAAAATAAACTCTCATGACCATCCACCTCGGTCCGTTCAGCAGTTAGCCGATCCTTACCCCACATTTCGTTCCTCATTGTCAGATGGTGAGAATCCCGGGACGCCTGTCGTTCATTTCAGTTCTTTAAGCAGGCAATATTGGGGATGCAGATCCTTCTCTTCCCCGCTTCTCTCTTCCATTACCCACCGCACCACTCGAAATATTCACTTATCCTCATCACCTTAGCGCAGGCAGTTGACATTTCTGCGAAAAGACATGTCGGAAAAGGAGAAGAGTGAACCATCCATGGTGGAAGATGCCAATGCGAACAAGGCGTCGTCATTTGAGCAGCTGGAAAGGATTCCGGAGCAAGGCTCGCCTGAACGAATCCAACAGGAGCGCAGCCTCGTCCGGAAACTGGATATGCGATTGCTACCAACAATCTTCCTTATTTTCATCATGAACTACATTGACGTTAGTTTTCATCGGTCTGTGGTTAATTTTCTTACTAATCGGACCTGCTTTTTGTTCGCGAATAGCGTAATGGTGTTACCACTGCACGGCTGAAAGGGATGCAGGACGATCTACACATTAGTGGTATGAGCATTTTCATTAATTGCTTCTTCGATCCTATTGACGCGTCCTGTTCAAAGATATTCAATACGCGACCGTCATCGCGATTCTTTTCGTGTCTTATTGCCCTGCCCAGATACCATCCAACATGGTACATTCTTCAGGCCTAGTCGCTCTTAATGATGCTGACTCTATACTTGTTTTGTAGATACTTAACAAAGTCAGCAGGTACGTAGGCGCTCTGCAGAGTTTAAGTCCAAAATTTCACGGCACGGATAGGCCTTCACTGTACATCGGGATTTGCACTGTACTATGGGGCTTAACAAGTCTCTTGACCGGAGTACGTTGCTCATGTCTCTCATGACATCAAATCATTATCTTGAACTTTTATTGGCAGATCACAAAAAACTTTGCAGGAATTATTGCGTGCCGCGTCTTCATAGGTTTACCCGAAGCAGCTTTCTATCCTGGTGCTATTTTTCTCCTGTCTAGATGGTACACCAAGAAGGTAATCTTCTATGCTTGACCGGTGTCCTCCTTTAGTGTCCTCACTCCTGTCGGATTTTCACACGTACATGTAGGAATTGGCTTTCCGTTCCGCCTTCCTCTATGCCGGTCTCCTCATTTCCAATGCCTTTGGGACTGTAAGCCATTTTGATCTATACGTGGGATGCACGAGCAAGGAATGATTTTCCCCCTGCATAGCTAATGGCAGCTGGAATTCTCGCTAACATGGAAGGTAAAAGAGGCATCCGAGCATGGCGCTGGCTATTCTTCATTGAGGTTGGTGGAAAACCTGAAGCGTTCTTATGGTTGCTCATATTTTTATCTTCTTTGCTGACTAAAGGGAGCTATTACGATCTGCGTCGGATTGAACAGCTTGTACGAATAGTTCTGTTTCATTCGATTTCATGCGTGACTTGATATGCTTTTATAGGTGGCTATTACCAGATTATGTCAGTAGAACTTTCCCATTCCGCCTTACCGTCATACTTATATGTGGAATTTAGCCGCATAACACGAGGTGGATGACTCCTTATGAATCTCGCCTAGCGCAAGTCCGTCTATCGGAGGACGCAGGAGAAGCAGATAAAGATAATGAAGAAGAATCGTACGCAAGCAACCCTGATTTTCCACTGGTCAAGCCTCATGCTCAATTCTACTCTGACGCAGGCAACTTCAAGGCTTGATTATGGCCATCAAAGATCCCAAAGTGGGGATATTTGCTATCATGACCATCGCCCAGCTTTTAGGCCTGAGTTTCGTGCAGTTCTTTCCAACGTCGGTGTTTATTTGTCTTCGTGTGGTAGAAGTATTTAGGCTGACTATATATGGTCTTTTTTCTGTCTTTCTCAGCCTCACCGGAACTCTTGGGTTCAGCACCACCGTTACACTTCTCCTTGCTGCACCTCCGTGGATTGTTGCATCTGTTATCTGTTGCTTGAACGCGTGGCATGCTGGTGCGTCCCTGATTCCTTCTAAAGCTAATCTTTTGGTTAACAACGATCGGCCCTTTTTTACAGATAAAACTGGGGAGCGTTTCTTCCACATCGCTGGTTGGTGGTGGGGCGTCATCCTTGGATTCATCATTGCGCTATCGACGATGAGTATTGCCGCGAGATATATCTCGCTGTTCTTCATGGCATGTGGTTATGTTGGTAAGTAACCACATGCAGCCTTACTTTACATTAGCTTCATTGCGCTTATGTCAATCCTGAACAGGATTCGCGATGACCCTGGTTTGGGTGTCGAATGCTGTTCCACGTCCACCAGCGTGAGTCACCTTTTCGACTTTGTAAAGATGAATTGGCTCTTACGCTTTCTTGAACAGGAAAAGAGCAGCGGCAATTGGTATCGTCAACGGCTGCGGTAACATAGGCAATGTGTACGTCTTCTACCTTCTTTAACTCTTTTTGATTTTCTGAACAAAACGTACATAGAATGGGATCTTACACATGGAAAGCCGCATGGGGTCCCAAGTATCACCAATCCATGGCTATCTCGTTAGGCGCTTTAGTGATCAGCACACTCTTGTCGCTAGGTATGTTTCCTGTATTGCCCTGGCTACAAACTGCATGATTGAAATTAAATACACAAACAATAGTCATTCGACAAATGCTCGTTCGCGATAATAAGAAACTTGACGCTGATGAGAAGGCGGCTATGGAGGGCGCGAACCGTGCACGTGTGGAAGAAGCAGCGAGATTGGAAGGAATCACTTTCGAGCAGGCAATGGAGAGAAGGAAAGGGTTCCGGTATTTGTATTAATAGTCATTTCTTTTGCAGCACGAATGTATCTCTCGCGGTCTACAGTCCGTAATCAATGACCAATTCTGAAGCCTTTTCCCGTTGAATTGGAATCAATCAGGATTATGCATTTACATATACAAGACAGTACTACTGTCGGATATACACGATCCAAGCTCGGTGAAAACAGCCAGTACATTGCCAATTTAACCGTGGCATGCATGCTCATCCCATTAATCTGTGGTATAATAGGTAGTCCGGCTCTGGTGTTGGTTCCCTGTGTGCATCCTCGAACGTAAGAGCCTTGGATTGTTTGTCTATTATCATCTTCCAGGGTTCCAGCCCGAAATAACCTGGGAGAGAATCCCAACTTTCCTCTATGCCTTCGTTTGCATCAGCAATGACATCGTCATAGCATTTATCGCATAAATAGTCCTTGAACAGTACTTTTGCGTCGTCGTTCAAGCCTTCGAGTGCATTTGGACGACTATCAAGGAATCCGGATGTCCGGAATTGACCCATAAGCTTCTGCAAGAATTTGTAACAGTATTCGCCTCCCTGTTGGCAAGTTTCCTTGCATTCCTCTGATGCTTTCTGCGGACCGTACCTGCTAAGCCGCTCTTCAAGCCACCGGAAAGAGACCTCTCTCCTTGCCCTCATGAGTTCTTCCCTGCCTTTAAGAATTATGGCGATATCCCGGGGTTCTGTTAATTTCAAGATTTTGTCGCCATCTTGTACGCCGTTGATGATATCGTCGACAGGAAGTTGGGCAGCATGATAGTAGATCATAGGCAGATGAGCGATGTAGTCGTGGTAGTAATCGTGTTGCGCGAAGATATTGAGTATTTCAATGGGAAATGTTCGATAGAAACGTTCCCGTCTGCTCGGATCGTCGATGCCACCGATTATGGGCATGAAAGGGGCGGGGACGCCTTTCGACGGGAAGATTGTCTCCAGAGCTTCGATTATCTTCAAACGGATGGGATCTAGAGCCTGCCACTGGCATATATGGATGAGACTGACGACGAGATCCCAATATAGCCAGGGCTTTCCATTAGGGAGGGTAGCAGACAGAACACTGCAACAACAAGGTGGGAGTTTAGCATTTTTGTAACGAAGAAGGTCGGAACCAAAAATAAACTTACACTTCATCGTAAATTAATGCCAAAAGATACCGGAATACTGTAAGTTTTGTATTATGAAGTCGCCCAATGTCGCCGTCGTGCTTTTCACCTGCTAGATCAGCGGCGAGCATATACATGCCTCCTGAGCTCTCTAGCTTTTTCTTATGGACGCGGAATTTGACATTGTCAATGACCAGCGTTACATCCCCATCATCGGAGAACCAGAATTTTGGATCTGGACGAAGTAAACCCTTTTCTTCCCTGTACGAAGTAGTTGAGTCACACTCATGTTAACCAAACACCGACGTATGCTTACAAGAGACTAGCTGGCACTTGCGGCTGTCTTTCGCGACGACGACGATGTACAGAACGGGTGAGATATTTCTTCCGCGGTATAATGAGCTCTTTGTGGTCTTTGTCTTTGTGGGCTCGTTTTGAGTGCTTCTGGCTGGGAGAAGTTGATGAAGGCGCCCATGAAGAGCCTTGACTGGAAGAGCATGCAGACATTCTCGAGTGCGGGACGTGATGTGGAAAGAGTGAAGGATGCTGTTATGCAAGACATTTGCCGTTATTTATTGTGTGTGTGTTGGACCCATTGTTGGACCTTGTTCTCTGCTGGGATAACAATAAGCTGTTTGATGCCAGGCCATGTGCTGATCGCCTTTATGCTGCAAGAGGCTCAAAGCGGGAAGATTTTCCCAGGATCCTTATTGGTTGGTTCGGCCATGGGCGCCAAAGTGGGACGTTGAAACTTGAAACGCAGCTGGATCCTCTGTCACAATTGACACCACGAAACAATGCCGTTTTTTGTAAGGCTCTTATATTGGCATCTATTTACCAACTCCAAGAAGAAGACATCTAAATATTCTAAATGCATTAAGGTACCTATTTGCTTGATGTCTAAAGCATCATAGGAGGAACATTTGGCGGAAGGACGTATCCCTGTGATACCCATTCTTTTTCCAAGGCCAGCATGTCATCGATCGTGTCCAAGAGAGTCTATTAAAATTGAGAATCAGAATTCAGCACCAAATAATTGCTGAAAAAACATACCTCTTCGAGTGTGTGGAAGTCTTCTTTCTTCAACCCTACAATTTCCTCGATCCTGCCGAAGTCCACATGGTACCTATCAATCTCAAACTCTGGCACTGAACCTTTAGATATGATCCTCCCGGCTAACTCTGGTCTAGCATTCCTGATCATATCCAACACGTCCTTGAATACGACCCCATGCGGAGAAGCAAATACCACGCGCTTGCGGGGACTCTTGATGTCGGTAGAGGTTTCTTTGGGTAAAGCGGAAAGCGCAGCTCGGACATGCTGCTGCTGTGTCACGCACATCGGTGTATGCTGGTTCAGGTGGGTATGTGCCGTCGGGGGAAATGAGGTTGTACACCATGAGAGCTGTAGATAGGGATATGTAGTCCCCTGGAGCGACGGGGAGATGGATAGGGGCGAGGGGCCCGTAGAGGAAAGGTGGGTTGACTGATATCAAGGAAAGTCTTGTGTTAGACAAACGTGCATAAAGCGCGAAGGCATAGGTACTCACTGACTGTGACGTCGACATGTGGGTGAGCTTCTGCCCAATCCCAGACGGCGAGTTCAGCGAATTTCTTGGACACTACATACGGCATGCGTTCTGCATCCTCCTTTGTCCAAGGACTCCAATCTGTCGATGAAAACGACTGTTTAGCAGGCTTGAACTGAATCTTTGACCAACGTGGGACGTACGTTCTGCACGATAGGCACCGTCTTTGATACTTGGGTCGCCCGTCACGGCAAGTGTCGAGCTGGTAACCACGAATTTCCTGACTCCAGCCTTTTCTGCTTGTTGTAAGACATTTAGTGAACCCTCGATCGCACCCTTAAAAATCAAAGGAAGAACGCGGAGAAGTCAGTGTTAACGGCTAGGGCAAAACATCACTCCAGTTTTGATTCACCTTCAATATGACCTCTGCCGAACCACGCCCAGGCAACGGCGAAGCCGTGTGGATTACTACGTCGACGCCTTTGAATACATCGCCCAAGTCGCCTTGTGCGAGATCGTCTATTTGCACGATCTCGACGTTTGGATGAGACTTCAAATAGAGATCCCTAACTGGCAACATTTTGTTCTTCCTGACTGAACTATCATAAAAATGAGTTGGATCGCTGGTGATTTCTTACATGAAAGAGAACAACTTACGCCCGAACTCGGTGTCCTTGCTCCGCTAGTTGATAGACCACATGCGATGCGAGGTATCCAGAAGCGCCGGTGACCTGATAACAATATTTTGATCCACACCTGCGTTAGTTTGGCTATCACGAGAGTTCGAGATAACGATAGTCGGACGTACGAAAATAATTTTCGAGGAATCAGACATCGCTGTTGGTATAGTTGATATTGTTTATGGTTTCAACAGGGCGAGGACCTTGAGACTTGTAAATTGTTTGAGAGGTTGGAGGAGGCGGTTTATTGTTTCTTTGAGTTCGTTCTTCGACTTTTTATACATTTCCCTTCCTATAATGCTTAGTAAAATACGATGTCGACATCTGGTAAACATGGAAGTGGTGTTGTAAGGCTCAGACATTATGAGACTGATTATCAAGGAATAGAACACACGAAAGGAAAGCGTCGAGATACTAGCAGTTGCGCAAGTGGTATGGCCAAGGTAGGCCGAATGCCCGATGTCAAAGTTAGTCACTTGGGCATTTGCAACTATGAGGCATTGGTTGATAATCCCGGGGATATACTTAGCCTTTTATATTTCTGATATGGTGGACGTGAAAAGAATAGAGCGATAAACGAGTAAACAGCTAATTGTCCCACAAGTAAAGCTTGGTTCCCTCAAGGACGCACGGATGTGACGGTTTTGTAGAAAACAAAGGAGGTTGTTCGATATAGATTATCAGGTTGACCTGCGAGAAGTCAAGGGTCGACGTGAAGGACTGTGGACAATGGCAAGCAGGACAACGGAGGGAGGTTATTTGTCCGTGTTTGTAGTGACCGGGCATGGATGATCGAACCCCGACGGTACACCTTTATTATTATACCACTCGGCGATCCTACGTCGTATACCCTCTAAGATGACGGAAAGCAATTCTCCTTGACTTCAAGGTATGGCTGAATTGGATTACAAGACTTCTTTGTGCCTATTAAATAATAGGGCAAAACCAGTCGAAAACACGAGAATATGATAACTGCGGGAGAGGCAGCGAAGTCTAGCGAAGTTCAGACCGAGAAGCTTGAGCACGTCGAATTTCAGTTTTTAATGTTATCCAAGGTCTCCTGTATTCCGAAGGACCAAGGAAAATATCAGCTTTTGAAGCTCCTGCCTACTCGGTATGAACTCGTCAATACACTTGAAATATTGCGGCTGATAATTTCGGACAGGTCACAATCATTGATAATTTAACGAAAGTGGCTCGAGGATTGTTGCAGCGCGCATGTCGCTTAATGAACACACCAGCAGACACACACACGGTTATGTTGACCGTACATCCTACAGACGCCTGCCAACGCATGCATTTGCTCGATAGGACGACTGGCCAATGATTATTATGTGGCTGACAGAATAACGATCGGTGCTGCGGCTGGCATTTTCCCTGGAAACTCGCCAGGTCAAGAGGTATATAATCCTTCTGCTTAGCTCTTCGCCTCTTCGAAAAAAACACATTCGTCTACTATTAATTTAGCAAACCAAGCATCATCAACTATCAACTTTTATTCTATATCGATTAGGTGTCGGCGATGCTTTTCGACGCCTCCATCGAGTTCTGCAAGGAACAAATCACCAGCTTCATTTCCATCTCACCACTCACCTTGGAGATATTCAACGACCGTTTGGCTGTAAAGCTGGGAGGCGTCACCGGGCTTTCCACCTCGCTCTTGTCCGCTCTCGCCAAACGGAACGGACGCTTAGTGTCAGCCGCCCTTTGCGTCCTCCTCGAATTTGCGGCTTGCCTTTTCCTCATTCAAACTTACGGCTTCGTCGGTGCTCTTGAGCGTACTATCCCTATCATTGCTCTCCGTATTAAGGACATCTGTCTCGCTGTATTTACCCGAGTCTTCAACTGCTATTTTCTTCTCGCCTTAAGGATCGTCAAGTATATCGCCCACTCCTTCCTAGGCAAGCTCGTCTGGAATGAGCTCAAGCCTAGTGTCTAACATCTGGCCGATATACTCGACGCTCATGGTCGCGAATTCTGTGGCGATGACTACCTCCCACTCATCATCGAGGAACTGCAAGCCCTTCCCGAAGACCTGTTCGACTTCTTTGTAGACAGGGCCAAAAAGTGGCTCTACTCTCCCTGCATCGAGCTGGCTCGTAGGGCGGAAGAAGCCCCAGGGGTTATCGCCTTCTTTTTACGGAGGTACCTCGAATGGTTTATTTTCTAGATTCTCTGCGCCTCAGTCGTCGTCGCGTTCTTCTTCGCCTTCTCGGTGGATAGACAACCTCTCGCCATTCCCATAGGACGAAAGCTGCAGCCTCGTTATGTTCCTGACAAGGACAGGGATACAGATGACCACGACGACGATGAAGCTCTTTGGGATGACGACGAGTCTAAGGATAGGGCGATGAGCTCAGAGAACGATGCGAATATTACTTCGACGTCGTCCGCCGAGTCCCAGAGCAACGTCGAAGCCGAAGATGCTCACCGTGATGGTTCTGTCGAGGTGAACAAGGCGGCCGTTGACCAAGACGAGGTTGAGGAGGACCCAGTTGCGGAAAATGGCAAACAGGTGGACGGAGCTCATATTGAGGATGTGCTTGGGCACGCTCTCAATTTTGTCTGGGAAGTCTTTCTCATGGCTGTCCAGGCTCAAGAGTGGCACGTCCAGCAGCTTCGGAAGGAAATCGAATTCATCCAGGAACAATATTCCTTGATGCAGGAGACCGAGGTGGTAGAAGATGGGGAATCCATTGAGAATGGGTCTTTGGATAACAGCAAGCAGTTTGGCCCAGAGATGGATATGGACGAGGGGGTGGTGGAGGCTCAGGAAAATGTTCGAGACAACGAGGAGTGCCTTCTCGAAGAGGTCGAGGTTTGTCTCTTTGTCTTTTCACCTCAGATGCTGGGCTGACTTCCCTCCTTAGCGAAGCTTCTCCCTTGCACTGCCCAATGCAGAAGAGGTCGCCTTCGACCTCCACAACGCCATTGCATCCACTCGCACCGCTCTCGAGGAGGTCAACGAAGGCCTTGGCACCCTCGATGTTGTTGATGACATCGAGGCTTCCAAGGGGGACGACGTGGGATGTATCGCCGACAGCGAGAGCTTCGGCTCCTTCGTCGACACCCCTGCCGTCAGCGGTTTTGCTACGGCAGATGTCTTCGAGGAGGACCATAACCTCTTCGGTATGAAGGAGTCGATTTCCATCTCGACCTCTTCTGTCGTTTCGGAGGAGGAAGACTCTGCGAGTCTCTTGGATGGGATGAAGAGCGCAAAGGTTAGTGGTCTTTGGTCAACTTTTTCTTTGCGCTTGCAGTATTGATAGAGGCTGTATGCTTTAGGTCTCGTCCAGCATCTTTTCCCACCGCAGAAGGTCGTCTTTAGACGCCATGGTGGGCATGAGCTTTGCGGTGGCTGGACAAGCCACCTCAGTCATGCTTAGGGACGAGCCCATCGTCGTTGAAGCTCCACGACGACGATGAGTGCAATGCGCGGCTCGTACTGGGAGCCTTATACCTACATCCCAACATCGTATCTTCACCCATCCTCACCCAACCTTCACACACCTACAAACAACAATTTATTTAAAAAAATCCTTGACTCACTACCAGATTCTATTACTACAATGAAAACTCACAACAATCTACCAGCAACCAGCTACCAACAACCTTTCGAGTTCGCATCTATTTCTGATTCCGATTCCGTTCAAATTCCGTCTTTCCTCTGTCATTTTTTCATTGCAACATATCTTCCAAGTGCCCGTTAGACGTTCATATTCCTAAAATCTTCCTCCTCATTCAATCCTGGCTGCCTCCTGCTTGCACCTCATCATTTATAACTACATTATTTACTTAACCCCAGATTCATGTACTCTAAGATGTTTCTTTTCGCTATACACATGCTTCTGACGATAGTTGCAAGCTCAATGAGGGATCGGAAGAAACCGAGCGTCCTAAGATTCCCGGAAAATCTCTTTCAAAGGAGGCTCGTTTACGGAGTGAGCGTAATTTCAGACAGTGGCGGAATCCGTTTGAAGAGATACACATAGGCTACTACAATTGGCGTCCAAGGTTCCGTAACACAACATTATTTGAATGTTTACACCATTAAATTAGTTTACCATCTTCAAGAGAAGAAGGTTCTAAATTATATAAAAAATATGCGTCAATATACTTATTGTCATGATATCTAAAGCAGCATAGGAGGAACATTTGGTGGAAGGACGTATCCCCACGCCTCCCATTCCTTCTCCAAAGCCAGCATGTCGTCGATAGTGTCCAAGATGGTCTATTGAAACTCAGAATCAGAACTCGACGACGTTACGCGGTTTTGAACACATACCTCTTCGAGCGTGTGCAAGTCCTCTTTCTTCAACCCCGTAACTTCTTCAATCCTGGCCCAGTCAAGGTCATATCTATCAATCTCAAACTCGGGCACTGGGGCCTTGGATATGATCCTCCCAGCCAATTCCGGTCTAGCCTTCCTGATCAGCTCCAGAACGTCCTTCAGCACGAATCCGTGTGGAGATGAAAATATCACGCGTTTGCGAGGGCTCTCGCTAGGCGAAATCGAACGCAGCGCGGCTTGAACATGCGCTGAAGCTGTGTCGCGCACGTCGACGTATGCTGGGCGAGGAGGGTAAGCGCCGTCGGGCGAGATTAAGTTGTACACCATTAGAGAGGTAGATAGGGAGATGTAGTCCCCAGGTACAATGGGGAGATGGATAGGAGCGAGTGGACCGTAGAGGAAAGGCGGGTTGACTAGTTATCGAGATAAGGTAGACCTTAAGTTAGAAAGGGGGGACTATCATGTGGAGGAAATCATAGGTACTCACAGACTGTGACGTCGACATGGGGGTGAGCGTCTGCCCATTCCCAGACGGCGAGCTCAGCGAATTTCTTGGACACTGCGTATGGAATTCGTTCTGCATCTGCTTTTGTCCAAGGGCTCCAATCTATTGATGACCGGCGTTTGTTAATTAGGATATTTCTAGGTGTATTTTTACGAGTAGTGGACGTACGCTCTGCTCGATAAGCACCGCCTTTGATACTTGGGTCGCCCGTTACGGCAGTGGTCGAGCTGGTGACCACAAACTTTCTAACTCCGGCCTTTTCTGCCTGTTGTAAGACATTCAGCGAGCCGTCGATTGCACCCTTGATTTGAAAGAGAACGTATTGAAGTCAGATAACAATTATAGGAAACAATAGGCCGATTTTCATTTACCTTCAGTATGACCTCGCCTGAAGCACGTCCAGGAAGCGGCGAAGCCGTATGAATGACCACATCCACGTCTTTCAGTGCACTGCCGAAGTCTCCGTGTACGATGTCGTCTATTTGCACTATCTCAACATTGGGATAAGACTTCGAGTAGAGATCCCGAAGAGGCTCGACTTTGTTCTTCCTGGCTGAACTGTATAAAGATATTTGAGTCCCTGGTAATTTATCAGAAGAAAAAGGACTAGCTTACGCTCGTACTCGATGACCTTTGTCCGCTAATTGATGGATTATGTGCGCCGCGAGGTAACCAGAGGCGCCAGTGACCTAATAACAATAAAATCCACAACGGCATGTATTTAGCCAATTTCAAAGAATTCCAAATGATGATGACTGTACTTACAAAAACAAGCTTCGAATTATCTGACATGGCTTGGGTAGATGTTTGAAGGCGTGGGGTGGTTTGAGGTCTTAAAGAAACGCGTTTGTTGTTTCCTGAAAGTCTGTTTCCTCGACTTTATATACGGGATGCCCGCTTAGTAGAAATCCGATGTCGACATTCAGTAGGCATAGAACGAAGTCATATAATCCTCGGACATTGAGACGCTGCTTATCAAGCCATAGGACGCGCAAAAGATAAAATGCGAGACACAGTTTCAGTGCGGTATGGCCGAATGCCCGAGGTCATGTTAGTCAGTTCCAGCCTTTGCATATGTAACGACATCTAGGTCTATGCGACCGGTCGACGTCGGGTGAAAATCCGGCAAGTACTTTGACCCTTCTATTGCCGGTATGATGAATGCAACAGGAGAGAGCGATGGATGAATCAACAGCTCAAGCAACCCGCATCCTTCGTCTCGCCGGGAAGAGCGGAAAGTGGGGGTGGGGGCACAAGTCCTGCAGAAGTGAATTATTTTCATGTCCTGTCCACAAGGCATAATACTACACACTTTGAAAGGAACCAAGCCAACGGAAGACCTTGCAGAATTCCTTGAGAAGGAGCGGCGGTTAAATGTGTCCTTTGCTAGCCCTAACAACTTCGGCAACATAAGGAGTTTAACGGTCGATTGAGTCCTCAAAGAGGAAGATGGGAATAAGGTGAGGTAGACCGTGGCATGAGTAAACAAGACCAGGTCCGCACGGAATGTCGAATGTCGTATCATTGATTGACTCGAGTCACTCGACCACAAATTTAAATCCATTCCAGCTTATTCAAGCTTCATCTTTCCACGACGACATAAACCTGGCCGTTGAATAATGCGAGGAGCATTGCGCTAATGGAACGGGTAAACGTATGGATTGCGAAGGTATGGATTGAAGATCAGAGAGCAGGATGAGTGCTGATGCACTGATGAGTGAGGAAGCGGATTAGTGAGCTCGGATCAGGTACTGGCTGCGAGTGATCCGGATGTCGTTGGCCAGCGCGCTCCCGAAGTTGGACCAAGACTCAAGTCATCCACGACGCGCTCTTAGTCACTGCCCTGAGGCAGTGAGCTTCAATAATCTCCAGTACAGATATGCAGAATATCTTATAACAATCTCTTAACCTACTTATTCTATCCTCACATCTACCTATAATGGCTTTCGCGACGCGCCATGTGTTCATTGCTGGCCTAGGAAATCTTCCGTATCCTGCTACTCGACACAGGTACCTAAATTCTTCATGTCTTTCATATGAAGCTCATGCGTCTTTCCAGCGTAGGCCAGCTTGTCATTGACGCGTTAGCAATGCGTCTAGGCATCCGTATGCAGTCCGACCGAGGAGGTTTCTCTGGTCAAGGAAATGTATATATTGGGGAGACCTCCGTTCATGTCACCCTCTATAAGTCCAGTATGTTTTCCATGCTTTTTGCACACTGACAGAGTTGCTTATATGCACTTTTAGAATCCTTAATGAATATCTCCGGACCATCTATCGTTAAAGCCTTCCGACAAACCGTTCCTGGAAACCAACCTACTTCATTGATAGTTCTCACCGATTCACTTTCGCATCGGCCTTCCACACTTTCTGTTAAACTAGGTGGATCCGCAGAAGGGCACAACGGCGTGAAGAGCATAATCTCTGCTATGGGAGGAGAAGCAGGATTCTACCGATTCAGGTTGGGAATTGGGAGAGACCAATCATCGGATGCGGCGAACTATGTCCTCAAGCCGCTTTCTTCGTTTGAAAGACGGTTCTGGGTAGAGGAAGGGCTAGACTTGGTGCTGAAAGAGGTTGAGAAGGTTGCTAAGAAAGCTGGCTAAGTTCAACAAGGTCGTTGTCGAAGACAAGTTGTCAACCCAGTAGGCTGCAAAATCCGCCTTAGAGCAGCTCCCTAGAATGGTACCATACACCTCGGAACTCGCGCAACATTTCCAGCATCGCCAACTTGACGATACCTACGCTAGCACGTTTTGCAACCGAAACGTCAACATCTGAAGATTTGCCAGCTGCGCCCTTCTGACTTAAATATCCACGCGTGCGCACACTTCATACTTATTTACTAGTTATAATCAGGGCAATACACATATTTCAGGACATCTACCCTCCTTTATTATTGCGTTTAGATCTCAGCAGCAAAGGTTAAGGGCAAACTATTGCAACGAGCGTTGTATCCACGCTTGCCGAATGTGATGCAATTGGACTTACTACCTTTCAACAACCTTTGGATTTGAGACGATATTCCGAGCACTTTAATTCAGTGGATCACAAAGACGCGTTATACTAGTCCGCGCTGTTGATATGTTCAAGAGAAGAAAGTTCCTAAAATGATAAATACTAAAACACCCGACGCGTTGGACGAACTTGGATCATCACCTCAAAGAAGTCTCTACCAGCCTGCAATGTCCACGAAGGCAATCTTCGTTCGTGCGCTCTACTGGAAATCTTCATGATGATATACATGCTGATCCGTTATATCAGGTTACAGGCGCCTCCGGGTTCCTCGCATCTCACATTATCTATCAGCTCTCGAACGAGGGACATCGTGTTCGAGCGTACGTTCGTTTGCTTTTAATCAGATCCATGATAAAGTCTGACACGAATGCCTAACTAGTTCTGCGAGGAAGAACAAAGTAGAGCCTCTCCGAATCCTGTACAAATCCACACCCAACGTCGAGATCGTACAAGTAGATGATATCGCGCACGATGACTTCGAAAATGCACTGAAGGACGTCGACGCTATTATTCACACTGCGTCCCCCCTACCCGGACGAGCAGCACCCGATGTGATGCTCAAGGTCAATTGATGTACCAGCTCTCGCTAATGCTTTCTCTTGACGTCTCCCGGTCTGCAGAGCGCTATCGATGGATCGTTGAACGTCCTTCGACAGGGTGAGAAATCGGGCGTGAAGAAATTTGTAGTCACCAGCTCGACAGCCACTGTGATAGGCGATCCGGACACGAAAGGTGTTGCTTATCGCGCGGACCGTACGTTTTCATTATATTTCCACCTTTCAAGGCCGTGTGTCGGTCATGACTGCGTTGCTTATTGATCTTCTCTTCGTTTGTCACTGCATCCAGATTGGAATCCCGTAAAGAGAGAGGACGCGGACCGGTTTCCCTACCCAGGCGCTAAGAAATACGCCGAACTTGCCGTTTGGGAGTGGGCAGAAGCACGTCCGTATGTCGATGTCACTGTCAGTGAGTATTACTACTTCCAACTTTGTAGTAGGTTCTTGTGATTCAGCAACATATACTGATCGTGCGGCACAGTCAACCCTCCCTTTTTGTACGGGCCACTCGCCCCATTGCATCTCCCCGTCCAGCCAGGGGACTACCTAGCGCTATCCACATCGCTTATGATATATAACCTCATATCTCCCAATGGACAATACCCTGTCAAGCCTTCGTATGTTGATTTCCGCGACCTCGCAAAGGCACACATCAGGTCCGCTTTATATATCCCCGAGAAGCCTGTCTCTGGTCGCAAACGCCTGCTTTTTGGTTCGCCGCACGGTTTGGTATTCAAGGACATCGCGGAGATGATCAAGAAAGCCAGACCCCAGCTCGCAGAGAGGATAGCGAAAGGTCCTATCCCAGAATTTGACTATGACAAGTATGACCTCGATTTCGAAATGGTCGAAGAGGTAACGGGCTTGAAAGAGGCTGATTTTCATACCGCAGAAGAGGTGCGTGCCTGACACAATTTTGCTTGGGAAACATCTCCTGAATTTTTTGCAGACCATCTTGGACACGATTGATAGCATGATCGAAGTAGAGAAAGAATGGCAGGCGCAAGGTTACGTGCTGCCAGAGGATGTTCCACCCATGATTTTATCATAGAATAATGATGTCCTATCGTGAATTGTCCATCCCGTAGTGCATTCAACGAAACTCCAATGTAAAAGAATTATCAGACTTTGCATACTTCCTCAACATCATATAGCACATAAAGCTTTTCCATGTCTTCTCCTCTCCTCCAAATACGACCTTGTTCAGTGCGGGAAACTGCGCGCGATTTTTGATTATGAGGAGGGCAAGCTTGGCTGAATCCACGACGGCGGTGTCGTCCAGAGTGATGTAAATACACCGCAGACTTTTGAAAGCATTGTTTGGGAAAGTACTGGAATGCGAGTATAACAGGGTCCCCATCCGCAGGGTAGTACAGAATTCGGTGATATTCGGACAAGCATTGAAGATCTTCTGAGGTATTTGTGGATCTATGTCTTCGAGTAAGAACGACAATGCCTTGGGCAGAGCGATATCGATGAAGGACAACGTCTGTATTAAGTGACCATGGGTTTGTAAGAGCGATGCGGTGGCCGCAGAAGCTGAATGATTCATCACCCCTACTACAAGGTGGGTCAAGTTGGGAAGACGTAGGTTGGGAGGGTACGCTGCTCTTGCATCGATTTCCAACGTTTCAATTTCGAAGCGAAGCGTCCTGATGTTTGCATATTCTTCAATTTCCTGCAATCCTGGTTGATTTAGATGCGCTTCGCGCCAACCGAAGAATCCTCCCGCAGAAGTAAGATAGCTCAGATTAGGGGCGTGAGCTATCAGTCGGGAGACGAACCCTTGGTATGTTGGATTGAGCCAAGGAAGCCACCAATCGAGCCTTCGCAAGTGTTGAAGTATAGGAAAGCCTTCAGTCCGGGGAAGAGCCCGCATGGTGTGATGGAGAGCAACTGAGTCTACCAAGCTCCGTTTTACGATGACTTCCACGAGAGGACAACGACTCAGGATGCATAGGAGATGGCTGGGATCGACGTCGAAGCCATGTTGGGTGCTGGGCAAAACTTCCACGCGACGGACCCAACGGCCGTTTTCTCTGAGAGCTTCTAAAAGCTGCAGTACTTCATTCCCCACTAGAATACACTCGTACAGCAATTCTGTCGCTATCTGTTTCCATTCTTTACAAACGAGTACAAGTGATTGTTTCGTTCCAAAGCCGAAATCTGACGATCGACAGCGTAACGCCACAGGTTCGAAAATCGTGTAGTCTGGGGAAGTATCTTGGTAGCGACTGGGATTTGAGGTGGCAAAGCGGAAAATGTGCAGTTTGAGCTCTTGAGGAAGAGTGTTCATGGTGTGGTAAGGAACAAGCCACTTGTGATCGTCGCAGTTTTCCACGGTCGCTGCCCAATTTTGTTCTGTCTCGACGACTACGATCACATTACACCTCTCTTGATACCAGACCAATATATAGTCCTCTGATATTTTGCATCCTATGCCACTCTACGTCTCGAAGGATGCCTCTTTCATTGGCCACAGGACGGGTAACGTCAGTCTTTTCAGTCCGGCAGTCTTTACTTAATGCCCTTACCCAACGATGCCACAGTAACGCAGTTAGTACCCTCGAATCAAAGCAAATGCGCTTCCTTAAGCTGTCCCCCATCTATCAACCTCAAGTTCGTTATCTGCTATCCAAACACAAGACCCTCCTCTAGTCCGCCAATATAGCTGACCGCCAGCTTCTCGCTGTCATGTCGGTCCGTCTGGTGCTCTTTTGTCGTGCATAACAATTTATGCGATGGTTCTTCTGTCGTTGCCGCAACTCTGTCCTCCCTTTGGGGCACGAGAAGGCATGGACGGGCCACGTATCCATTCCATGACGCGTTCGATCGTATAGAACTTGGATTTCGACTCCCACAGGGAGGCGTTAAAGCATCTATCGCCATATGCAAGGGCACAGTGGCCGAGGTTCTACGAAGCTCCTGCTCTATCTCAGAGCCAATGCCGTGCCATAATAAATACGTTAATGTGGGGAGGCTATTTTAGGTATGGCCTTGGATCAACGCGCTAGCTCGACACGGGATCCTGTTCGGGGTGTCTTCAGAACGCGGTACCATGCGTATGCTTCGTCCCCACTACTTCTTACCACCTTGGTCCTTCCAGCTGGCATATTCTTGCTTCACAGCCGCTCTTTCAGACTGCACATAAAAACCGACCCAAGTCGCTCGTTGTTTCCTCGGTTATTCTCTGCTGATTGTCCCACTCGCCAAGCATGCAGAGAATTCAAGCTTTCCTGTTGCCCTTACTTCTTACATCTTTCTATTACTCTTCTTATGTTTCTGCTCAGCCGTCACCGAATGTGCAGAAGCGCATCTCCAAGGCTATCGCAGATGCAGCGAACAGTTCGAACCCTGACTACACAGCTTTCGTGAACCCTTTCATTGGGACAGGTATGTGCAGCATGTTCTCTTGTCAGGCATTTTCTTACCTCTTGCATCCAGACAACTTTGGAGATGTCTGGTAAGCAATAACCTTTCTGTGGCGTTCTTGGCTTCTGAGATCTCTCAAGCCCCGGCGCTTCTATTCCTTTTGGCATGGTAAGTATCCGCTACTCGACCTTCTAGTGTTGAATCATTTGACTGAGCATATGCGCGAAATAGGCCAAGTTCTCGACAGACATGACAGGATATGCGCCAGCAGGTACGACATTAACACATTTTTCCGCCTTCCGTTAAGCTTTTGCTGACATTTTGAAGGTTATGTTACCGACCCAACCCAGTTCGTCCGTGGCTTAAGTCCGTTGCACGACAGTGGAACTGGTTCTTCTTTGGGTAAATCTATACCACGTCCCGTTATTTGTTTTTCGATCTGACAGAAATGAATTCTAGGTACCTATGGAAATTTCGAAATCATGCCACTCCTGTGCCCAGGTGGCTTCAACACATGCACAACAACTCTGGCAGCACGCCAACGCCTTCGGAAAAACAATACAGATGGTATTCTTTGCCACTTTCATGAAATCCTTGATTATATGCTCATTATTTCACGCATATAGACGCCTCTCCTGGATATTTCTCTCTGACCCTCGATAACAACATCAAGATGGAAGCAACAGCAACTCGTCGAGCCGGTTTAGAGCGCTTCACTTTCCCGAAGAACTCGAAACCCTATTTTGTCCTGGATCTAGCAAACGATCTTCCTGCCTCTTTTGCTGGAGGAAATTTGACTATTGATCCAGAGAAAGGAAGAATCACGATCGGCGGACTGTGGGGTTCTAGGTACGTAGAAGACCGACCTCCATTCAGCCAGGCTTCGTAGATCTGCGCAGAAACTGATTACTGTCAATACAGTTTCGGTCCCGGACGGTTCAATTACCAGGCTTTTGCGTGTTATGATCTTCTTGATGGCGGAAAACAGAAACTCAGCGAATATGGCGTGTGGACTGGCGACACGTGAGATTCGCTCACTTGTCGGAATTCGTTTCTTTGACTGATGGTTTCCCAAATTTGACAGCGTTGGATTGGACGCTAAAGGTCTCGGACAGACGCGCTTGAACTTGACTGTGAACTTGATTGGCGGTGTCTACCAATCTGGAGCTCTTTTCTCTTATGACAACAAGCCTGAGACGGTCAACATCCGTGTTGGCGTTTCTTTCCGCTCTGAAGACCAGGCCTGCGCAAACGCCGAATCTGAGATTGGAAGTTCTTCTTTCGAAGATATCCAAGCCCAAGCAAAGGCACTATGGCAAGAAAAACTGTCGAAGGTCGAAATAGACATTGCTGGAACACCGGCCAATGTTACAGAGATGCTTTACACTTCTCTGTATCGTTCTTCCTTGACTCCTGTGAGTGTTACAATTTATCCAGAAGACTCCTGACTAGGTCTCATTTTTTGGCTAGAACAATGCCACAGGCGAGACTCAAGGAGTGTTCGCTGACACGACTTCCTTCTACTTTGATTCTTTGTACTGCAGGTTAGCCCTTTACTATCTGAATATCTAATTCAAAGCGATTGACTTCGTGTCGATATAGCTGGGATACTGTCAGTAGTATCTTCTAGAAGAAATCTTCTTACGCTAACACACACATTTATCGCAGTTCCGAACATTCTACCCGCTAATGTCTTTGCATTCTCCTATCGAATTCGCTCAAATCGTAGACAACTACATCGACGGCTGGAGGAAGAACGGCTGGATGCCAGAATGTCGTGCAAACAACCTTCCAGGATGGACGCAAGGAGGTGAACTAATTTTCCTTCTGGTGAAGTATATCGTTGACTGATTTCCTTTTCTTTCGCAAAGGCTCGAGTGCGGACAACATCGTGTCACATTTCGCGATGCTTTACCACAACGAAGCGTCTCAACTAGGCATCGATTTGAACGAGCTTTACTCTGCGCTAGTAACGGACGCAGAAGTCAACCCTCCCGAATGGAATATCGAAGGACGTCAGGCCAATGTATACAAGTATGCCATCTTCGTAGACGCCTTGGGCAAGTTTTTAATACCCTCGTTTTCAACAGGGAATTTGGTTACGTTCCATTTGCTGTATTGGATGTCTCGAGTACAGGTCGCCAGACTAGAGAAGGCAGTCGTACGCTTGAGGTTCGTTGACGTCGACTTAATTGACGCTAGAAGTCGTCGATTGTTGACAATCACTTGCTTGTTTTAGTATGCCTTCGAAGATTTCGGTGTTCGACAGGTAGCTCAGCTCCTTGGGAAGACCGATGACGTTGCGAAATACACCAACCGCTCTTTGGTAAATTATATCTTCCATTCCCATGTATTCGCAATGCTGACGCAGGTATAGTCATACCGCAATGTCTGGGACCCTTCCGTCAAGAGCGACGGCTTCAGTGGTACGCAATTGCATGAAATTCGTTTCGAACCCACTTTCCTAAATGTGAAATTTAGGCTTTGCGCAGAAGAGATATTCGAATGGCACTTTCTTTTTCAACAACCCCGTCGATTGTTCACCAAACGACAAAAATACGTCACGGTCCTGCTCTTTGCAAGGAAACAACGTGAACGGTTTCTACGAGTCCTCATCTTGGGAGTACAGTTTGTGAGTTTGTAAAACTTCTTGGCTTTTCACTGCGCCTAACGTATTTCGTTGTAAGCTATGCACCTCATGATACTGCTCACCTTGTCCAACTCATGGGCGGCAATGTAAGCGGTTTTGATATCTCGTGTACCTTTTCCTCTGACTTTTTCCAATGTAGGACACATACGTGAAGAGGCTGGACCATTTCTTCAGTGTTAGAGTCTTCAATAAGTTTCCTTTCTGCTGAAAATCCTAAAAGATTCTCTAGGCCGGCTACTTCGATGCCAGCAACGAGCCATCATTCCAAGTAGGTCTTTCACCTCAAAAAAAAATGTCGGGTTTTTTGGACTTATGGCGTTTGTTGTAGACCCCAATAGGATACCACTACGTTAACGAGCCCGCCAAGTCTGTTGACCGCGTGCGCCAGGTCGTTTTCAACAACTTTGACATTAGTTCGTATATGTATTTGTACTTGAAAGTTGATGCGATGTCATTAATCTTCATTTCTTTTAGCTCCTGCTGGATTGCCAGGAAACGACGACCAGGCCGCTATGGCATCTTTACTTGTCTTCCATCTTCTCGGACTGTACCCTGGTAAGGACCGGAGGCTGACATCCATGCATGCGCATGTTGACCGTTTTATTGCAGTTCCTTCATCGAGTCAATATCTCATCTTATCGCCTTTCACACCAAAGTACACCATCCACAACTCGTTCTTGAACGTCAGCACCACTGTCACCACCGTCAACTTCGACCCTAAATCAGTGCAAAAGACTGTACCCAAGAACACTGCTGCATATGTGAAGAGCGTGACGATCAACGGCAAGCCAGCTGACTCGCTCTGCCACTTGGACTTTTACGATACGTTCCGGGTTGGAGGAGACATTGTGATCACTCTTACTTCGGACAAGAATGCGGCGAACGACTGCAAGGGTTCTGTACCAGACAGCATTTCCACTGGTGGGTTTCCGAAAGCTAGGTAATTCGTAGAGAAAAAAATAAACACGGAAACCGTACATGTCAAAACAAGGGTACAAAAATGTTGTAGAACAAAAAAGGAAGAAACTTCAATAACCATACTCATCTTCATCCGCTTCTGGCGCTGCGACAGCCTGGCGATACGATAACAGCCAATCATTGAATTGACCTTCCGGTACGTTAATATGCTTGTGGCGAGCACCCGATTTGTCGTCTGTAGTGTAAGGGATCAAGCAATACCTAAAACAATGCACACATCAGTGAGTTTGCAATAGTGGCGTTCATGGGGAAGCACTACCTGTCAAGAGTTTCAGTAACATTTGGAATAATTTTCTTTCCAGGGTTGCCGTTTGCGATCTTGAGTTGGAAATGGAGGGACTTGATATCAGGGCCGAGCAACAAGGATTCCATTTTTTCTTCAATCTTTGTTTCTGCGTCTCTGGGTTGCAGTTTCTCCAAGGACGTTATATCTTCAGTATCATTCTTGAACTTGTCACCGAAAAACTTTGGCGGAGGTACTGTTTCAATATGCAATTTTTTTGAGTTGACACTCATAGGACGAGTGACATGTAATGGCCACATACCTTCTTGCGCTCTCCTGTCCTCTTTTCTGCGGAGCTTTCTGATAGTCTTCTGCATTGTCCGGATCGTATTCTCTGTCGCCGCCTTCGCGTCACCTTCCTGGGCGTCCAATTTAGAGCTCAAATCTGCGATTTGGTCTTCAAGCTCTGCAGTCTGAGCCTTGGTGAGGATCGCTCTATGGAGACGATCTCGGACTAATTCTGGCATTTCGCTAGGGGCTGCACTCGCAGCGTCTGAGAAAAGATCGACCTGACCCGCCTGATCAACGTGGTCATCCTCTCCATGCGCATCGGCGTCAACATCAGCATCCACATTCACAAGTTGCTCAGGTTCAGTTTCAGCCGGCAGCTCAGTTTGAGGATGCTTGGGAGTAGGCGTCCTCCCTCCATTTGCAGCCGCCTCGTCTGCAGCCTGTTCTTCCGGACTGATCACATCTCCAAGGCTCTTGACGACTTCCTCCCTGGTTGCCTTGTCCTTTTCTTCTTCTTGAGCTTTCTTCAAAGCCTCCTCAGATTCTGCAGCTTGTTTCCTTCGCTGTGCCTCTTCCTCTTGTTCGATCCTCTCTCGCTCTAGCTGCTCCTGCGCCATTTTCCGTTCCATCTCCTGCTGCTCCGCCTTCACCCTTTGCCTTTCAGCCTCTTCTTGCCTTTTGGCTTCAGCCTCCTCTTCAACTCTCTTCTTCTCCGCTTCCTCTTCAGCTTTGCGTTTCGCCTCTTCCTCTGCCGCCTTCTTCTTCTTTTTCTCTTCCTTCTTAACTCTAGTTGCCTCAGCCTCCTCCTCTCTCTTTTTCTTACGAGCAGCCTCATCCTCGGCTTCCTTCCTCAACCTCTCGGCCTTCTCCTCGGCCTTCTTCTTCTTCCTCTCCTCCTCCTCTCTTTGCGCTGCTTCCTCCGCTTCTTTTATTCTCTTCTCTTCCTCCTCCTTCCGTTTCCTCTCCTCCTCCACCCTCTTAGCCTCCTCCGCTGCAACCCTTTCCTTTTCCTCTTTCTCCCGCTTCTCCCTCTCCCTCTCAGCCTCCTCTTCCAGCTCCTTCTGTCTAGCAGCTTCCACTTCCAGCGCCTGCGCCGCAAATCCTCTACCCCAAGGGTTCGAAGCACCAAAATTCAAATCCGAGAGTGGTCGATTACCACCGCCGCCGCCGAAAACGTCATCCAAATCCCGCTGTTGTTGCTCGTCTTGTCCGTTCGTCGCAGGAGGAGGGACACCGTACTCGTTGTCACCCCCAAGCAAGTCCCCTGACGCCGCTTCAAAACGAGCCTTCTCCTGACGCGGCGGGTCGCTAACGTATATATCATCCAGTTCGTTGTTGTCATAGTCGTAAGGAGGCGGTTGTGACTGCCTGTTGGTGGCAGCGGCGCTCGTAGAAGCTTCCGGGTATTCGTCGTTATTGTCGTTAGTGTTGTTGTTGTTGTTGTCATTCTCGTGAGCATTGTCGTCGTTATTGATAGGAGGTGAGATGATCTGTGACTCCATCGTATCCCAATTCTGCAAATCGTCAGGCGGCGTGTTGCTCTCCACTTTCTTGTAAGCAGCCGGCAAATCATCCTTCGCAGGAGGCGTAGGCGGCTTGTCGTTGTCGTCCGTATAATCCGCCCGTTGGATCTTCTCCCAATCCTCCGTATTGCTCTCTTCCAAAAAGTCTGGGATCTCCGGCATACTTCCTGAAGGAACGGGAAGAGGAGCCTCGTCAACCTCCCGAGGCCAACGTGCAGCCGAGTCAGATGGGGTCGGTGGCATATAAAAGTTCTTCTGGCCCTTTGGGGTGACCTCGCCCTCTTCGTGTTTGACGGGTGCGGCTGTTACGTCTATGAGCAAAGGTTCCTCAAGTTCCATGTCGGGTATGCTTTCCGGGTCAGGTATGCCAGAGTATGGAGCACGTTCCGTGACATTGGAAGAAGTATCCGAAATGTTGCCCTCGTCGAGATCGTTCTGGCTGGGTGTCGAGCTTTGCGAATCAAAGTCCATCCTTCCTGGGTATACAGATAATCGACGGCTCGTCCTTCCTGTTATCCCGCCAAACGTGCCAACGCTGACGACAGACCCCGAGTCCGTCTCAGTGTCCGTAGTGTCCATCGAGAAGTATCCTGGAAGGCGACGCTTCACGACCTGCCTCCTCGGTGCAGGGGGTGGTTCGCTCGGCGGTACCGCATCGGTGGTGGTAGGTGTCATCCCTGTAGGGGCCACTGAAGGCGTGATGCCACTACGAGCTTCAGAAACGACGGAAGGTGCTCTAGAAGGCGAGAAGCGAACGGTGCGTGCAGGGGGGAAGAATGCAACAGTGGGTATCATCTGCGTGAGGGTATAGATGTCCCTCCGAAACCGCTTCCAAATCCTCTTCAGCCCAACTTCGTCCCAAATGGCCGGCGTAACATCCGCGAGCACCATCCCGAGTGCGGTCCAGATCAACACCAGGACCAGCCTCGCGACGCTCTCTGTGAACAGGAAGTCGACGAAGAGCCGCACGCCATAAGCGATGTAAGGGTCTGAGGATTTAGGCATCTTCTTGAGGAAATGTAAAAGGATAACGCCCTCCCAGAGGCCGACCAAGGTCCCGGTGAGCTTGAAATCATGGTGGCTGACGGTGTCGACGACGAAACGCAGGCCAAGGCCGAATCCAATGGCGAATACGCTATCCATGAGGGAGGCCAAGCGGACGCTAATTCTCCACCCAGGCGTGCGGGTTGAAAGTATGGAAGACACGACACTCATCCTGCAGGCAGCAACGATGTGATAGTGATAGTGATTATAATAGTATCGATGATGGTAAGGTGAGTTCGAAAAAAGGAAAGGGCATGGGGTGGGTGGTGGGTGGTGGTGGTAAAAGTTCAAAGTTCAACTTTTTCCGGGGGTACTTCGTTGAGTTGATCCTTTCAATTCTATTCTATTTTTTCACACAGACACAAAAGAGGGTCTGTGCACGCTTGTCCCTGGATATATCCACGATGGGACTTCCTATCGTGCTCACTGTCAGCCAGACACCCTTTGTTCTCGTCTATAATTTCGCTCACCGTCGTGCGTGACGTTGAGCCGCGTGGCTTGGCTTTGTACACCACGGCCCGTGCACAAATAAAAAGCACAGCCGTCGACGCGGCTGACTTGAAAGCCCCTATCTTCCCCGCACAGGGCTCCTCGTCGTTGGGACACCCTCTGCAAAGGCAGTCCGGCCGTCGATACCATAGAGGCAAGTTCGGTCGTAGGATATTAGTAGTCCGCACAGAAAAAACTGAGGTCGCTGCTGCACAATGCTACTGCGAGGAGTTTCAGAGACCCAAACAAGCAACCTAAATCAAAATTGAGCAACGCACCGCGAGAAACGAGCGCATAACCGACTATATGCGCATGAGATGATGGTAGTAGATGAAGAACTACCAGGACAGGACGACATAAATACGGTTGAGCATGTCTCAGTTTTGTAATCAACCAGTCACTCACTCAGCCTGGCGGCGAACACTTCAAGGGTTCGCGAGGCTGACTATCAAAATACTCTGAATAGTACTCTACCTTTCATTCATTTCGAAGTCGACTTCCCAATGATTTGAGCCTCAACAACGACCGTGCTCAAGCATGGCAATGATCCAAAAAAGTAGCGTAATAAGACATCGGATTAGGGTAAGAATACAACAGATTATATGAGTGGGGGAGTGGGTACTGAGTACGGTCAAGCGAAAGTTCCAATAAGTTAAATAGAAAAACACACAAATGAAATGACTATGCCAACAGGATAAAAAGAAAGATGCAGGGATGTTGAAGAGTGTGGAAAGAAAATGTTTTGAAAGCCGTCACAGTGTCCATGCAAGGAAAATACCATACAAGGCTATTATTCCCGTTTTTTCCCAAGTATCACCGGGAGGAAAGAAAAAAGAAAAGAGGCTGGATGATGATCATGATCGGCACGAAATAGAGGATCGCCTTTCCGAAGTGGGAGATTATCGTGGCCATGGAAATGCCAGGAGAGTGGTGCCTGGAAGGATCGACCGGAAGAAGAGAAGAGCATGTGGGGCGCCGCCGGGGGATATGGGACTCGGAGAGCGAAAGTAGGTGCGGGGTATTTATGTTTTTTGATGAATTCCTGGCGCCGTTCCGGGGCCATTCGAAGTTCGTCGCTCGCAATTATCGCATCATCGTCATGTCCTAAACACGGATACGAACGAGGAATCGGATTAATCCCATTCCAAATCGCGACCATCCGCCGAGAGAGAGGACTTGCAAAGTAGCAGGAAGAGAGAAAGAGGAGCTGCCTAGATCCGCGAAGACTAAGACGAGGTGTCCATCGAATCCTCCACTTCCTCCACAATCATATCCGCCTTGCTCAACCTCCTTCTTCCCTGATCCCACCTTCTCAAATACTCCTTCGCCCGTTCCTGGAACAGCTCGCACCCATCATACAAATCTGCCGGGAGCTTATCCTTCCTCTGATCCCAAGGCTTGACATCGATAGATTCACATCTATCCAAACACACCATGATCATCCCAAAGCTATACGCATCAGCCAACAAGGGGTCCTGACACTCCCCTCTTAGAATCTCCGGAGCAGAGAACGGCCTCGTCCCAGGGTGTATCTGCTCGTACTTCACCGCCGGTGTCTTGGGCATCGCATTCGACGACGACGCAGACGTAGCGGCGGCATACTTCCGGGCAATGTAAGGGAACGGATCCACCGGTTCATCATCTGGCGACTTGAACACCGAATCCGCAGACACCGAGCGGCCAAAATCAAGCAGCTTGATCGTATTCGTCCTCTTCGTCACCTGAATATTCAGAAGCGACAAATCCCCATGACTCAGACGATACGAATGTAGATGGCTCAGCCCATCCAAGAGCTGATTATGATAGTCGATCTTCTGCTTCGTCGTCAATTTCGGCCGTTCCTTGATAACATCGTACAGTGTCCGACCATCAATATACGCCAGCACCATGCCCACGTTCTCTAGGGACCCCAGGAAAGCGCAAATATTCCTATGTCGAGCGACAGTCGTATACACTCTCAGCTCGGCGAGGAACTGCACCGTCACGTCCGACGCATTCGACTGCATCTCGCCATTGATCTCTAGCTGAATCACATCCGGCTTCTTAACCACGCATTTAAACAGCTCAGACGCCGAGCCATGCGCAAAGGGCTGAAGACTCGCAGTAGGATTCGGAGGAGCAGAATACGCAGTCGGAGTCGGGAATGAGAAGATTGACGTTGGGTGGCGCGGAGGGTTGTATATCGGCGAAGGCGGCGGCGACTCGCTTCGCTTCTCCAGCCCGTAGCTACTATGATGATGTAGTGATTGATTCGGCCTCTGTTGATGCTCATCCACACCATGATTATACGGATACACAGGCGGTTGTTGCTCAACCGCAGTCTCTTCCGATGATGAGAACGAATTCGTAGAATGTGATGTCTGCGTCGACGCCTCTTCCTCGTCCATCTCCACTACAGATCAAACAAATAAACAAATATTTTGAGTAAAGATACGTATTTTCTAAAGCCTCTTTCAAGAGAACGTACGTACCCATCCACCAATTCTTCTTCGAAGTCAACGTTATCCGCTTCACATGCATTGCTTTCGGTGGGCGAGGCGGCTGCACCGTCGTCGTTGTTGGCGTGCGCTGCTGCTCTGGAGGAGACTCCGCCTGGGAGGTAGTGAATCCGCGAGAAAATGCTGGCTTGGTCTGTGCTTGTTGCATGCCGTGTGGAGAAGAGAGAGAGAGTGGATGGAGGTGCAGCCCCGACCTTTGCCTTCTGGACAGGCTTGGCATTATCAATTAGGAGCTTCCTTTCCTTATTTGGTCATCTCCTCGTTAAAGTCTGTGTCCAATGATTTTCTTCCATGGTTTTCTACTCTTCAAGCTCTTTCACTGGAGGGCACCGGGTCCTTTCTCCAGCTGTGCCCATTATCCGCCTCATATTGAAATGACATCGTCTCAGAAATTCGTCCAACACACAGTACTAGCCCATCAAAGCATATTCAGCGCTAGCGAACCATGCAAAACAACTTCAATCCACGCCAACAGTCAGAAAGAATCAGCCTCGTGCAGCCAAGACTTCTCGATTCAAAAGGAAGGTATTACAACTATTAAATTAAAACACTACTACTAAATATCTCAGGGAAAAAAGAACGTAAGTACGTAGTAGCAGTAAAAAATCCTACAACTAAAAAAAGTCAAGGACTATATACAACAACAGCAGCAAAAACAACAACAAATGCAAGAACAACTCAAAGAAAGCAATGTATAATGCAATTAGTAAGTATCCATGCGCAGTCCGAAACAAAAGTATCCGAGTCCATGATGAAGAAAGGTATCAATGATATATCTACTACGGATGATTTTGCAAATGGGTGGGGAATATCCAAGTCCAAGTCATGAAAAAGAAGGTAAAAGGTCATAGTCCAAAGGTCATAACAACGCAAAAGCATACAAACCACCCACAACGATGACAGTCCACACCGCCACACCGCCCATCGAATTGAAGACCAAGTTCGAACGGGCACCACTATGCTGATTCGAAGACGAAGACCCAGATCCAGAGTCAGACGACGAAGAGCCAACGATACTCGCCGACGGCAGCTGGGCAACATCCAGCGTCTTCTGCTTCTCAATCTTCCCTGAGCCCAGCATCACTGGCAGCCCGACAGACGGAACGCCATTCACGACAACATAGATGAACGCAGGGCCCGGTGCGATGACAGCCGGATTGGGAGGCAGCTGCGCAACATGCAAAGTCGCTGTCTTGTTCGTGCTATAAGCAGTATACGACGATGCGAGCTCCACGTATCTCTGTCCCATATTCTACACGGACAGAAAGAAGAACAAAAAAAGAGTTCCATCAATCACCGACACAATGAATGCGCATAAATATAAATGAATAGCACGTACCATAGCATGAGTCGAGAACCCTGTTCTGATAATCACAACCTTCGTCTTCTTCACATTCTCCACATCTCCGAACAGATCATCCGAATCGAGCGTAACATCGAACGCCTGTCCACCATACGACATCTGCGAGATGAGTCCCTTTGGCTGCGGCCTCCTCTCATTATAATACGAAGGGTAGAACAACTCCGTGCGGTACTCCGTAGGATATTTAATCCCCGGCCCAACGTTGTAGTCAGAATTAGGATTCGAGCCAGAAACCATCACCGAGCCTGATAATATCACAAAGAGTTGTTAAGCAAGCAAATAGACACAGATGCAAGGGTAAGAACAGATAGCTACCATCAGGGAGAAGGATGGCCGACGAGTGATACATCCTCGGTACAGTGCTAGCTTGCATGCCATCGCTCGACCACGAGCTGCCCTGCGGCGCACTTGGGTCATAGATAGAGGGCGTCAAGACTGGGTTGTCCGCATACGACTGACCAATCGCCCAAGACTGGTTGCCGTACCCAGCGGTCCCTGATGATTCATTTAATGTGACGAAAGGTAAAGGATGTGATATAGCTTATACATACCAAGTCCGGCACCACTCAGGTTCAGTATCCTTCCATCAGGCAGAATAACAAAGTTGGCCATCGACTTGCCTTGCGGCAAAGGGTCCACTTCAGTATAATTACCCGACACGTCCGGGGTAATCGTAACACAAGACGTCGACGCCGCAAGGGTTGGAGGCATAAAGTCACTGGACTGCCATCTAATGCCAGAAAAAAAACAGAACAAAGTTAAAACCAAAATTAACACGGCGCGGGAAGCACGCCTCCAAACAAAAAAGAACACACGTTTTCTTGTTGGGCACATCAGAACCCCCGCAGAATATAATAGTCGCCGTATAGTTATTCGCAGGAGTCAAGGGGAGCATGGCCGTACCAGCGCTGGCAGGATACACCCTCACAGCATCCGGTATATCCTGCAACGGCGTCTCCGTGTCCGTGTCCAAATCCAACAAAACCGTCTTCCACCCCGACTGGACCAAGAGGTTCCCAGAGGGCAACATCCAAGTAAGAGGGAACAAGTTGACCGGCAGCGTGCTCTGCAAGATCGGCGACGGTATCGGCCCACCTCTTGTTGGGAAGAACTCGTACGTCGGGTTGTCCTGGCTCGCATCGTTGACGTAACCGCCGTTTTGGCATCCACCTAGCTGTGGGATTAAAAGAAGCACACAGTATAAATTTATCGCCGCAGTGAATGATGATGCGCTGGTCTCGACTCACGATGATAACAGATCCGTCTTGAAGCGTCTCACTAAAAGGGAATAAAACGTCTCAGGCAAAGGGCGCAATAATCGCGGCATGACGAGAAAGAAAAAAACTTACACCGTAGGATACCATCGCTGTTCGATCTCGTTCGGGGACAACACCCAATCGCAGCTACCATCATCACAAGGTGTAAGCAGCCTGTGGAGTGGAAAAAAAAATGGAAAGCAAGAAAAAAAGTCAGTTCACTGGGTCATTTCGGATCGACCAGAGCACGTTTTTTGATGCCCACCTTATCCTATACACATATGACCAAAATGCTCATGTCAGTAACGTGTGCAACGTCCTCCTGACTCAATAATGACAACGCACGACTGTCTTCCATCCGGGTCGTCGTATGGGCCACCTCCGTTCTGACTGGCTGCTTGGTTGCCACCGAACGTTACGGCCTGGTTGCCTCCTACATTGATCCATGTCCCATTTCCGAGCACATTACCTCCCTGAATATGAAAACAAGTTTGTCGGGTTTCAATGTTTACGATGACATCAAAATGAAAAAAGAGCCCTTACAGCACAAAAAGTATTCGTTACTGCATCCATAGCTCGCTGTTTATTGCTGCCAAGAGCCCATTCTACATTCGATGATCAGCGATCATACTACCACATTTTGTGAAAACGTCGTGCATACCTGAAGCCCATGCTGGATGGCCCTTGATCTGCGTAGGGTTGTTCTCAACTTTATCAACGAAGAAAACTTTATCAGGTGTGCCTAGGAAAAGCTGCAAGCAAAAGGAACATCAGTTCGTGGCAAATTCGAAGTGCAGTGCATGACTCGTGTGCCCACCTGTTGTGCGCTGACGAGACTCGAACCAATGAGCTCGAATCCGTTGATGTTTCCCTGATGCGAGGGCTGGCCAGGCGCAGACATCGTAGACTGGGCGTAAACGAGAGTGGCATGAAGGAACGATAGTCCAAAGGCAGTAGAGAGCCCCATGGCCGTTGAAGCGGACGGAACCTGGGAGGAGGGGGTAGAGCAAGGGATTGCAGTGACTCGCACTAGAATCTTTTAAGGAGGCGATTCCAAGGGCTTGCACAGGCCGCCTCCTGCGTGTTCGGAACGAAAGAAAGGGAAGGAAAAACAGGAGCCGACCGAGAGTTGAGTGCGTTGATATATATCTATAGTCTACAGCGGTCAAAAAAGAATGGGAACCTGCACATTTTTAGCACGGGGGAATCTGAGATCGGATTTGCCCCGAGAAGCGCCAAGGAGGTGAGGATGTTCAGAATTCATATACAGTTCAAGAATCAAGCTTGCTTGCTGTTCGCTCATTGCACCGCGCTTGATTGACCGCACGAATTCATCGTGTCATTCAACCCGGTCTAAACGCTCATGGCATGCCGGCACTGTCCAAGAGGTCCAAGAGCGCGGGTCTAGTGCATATTATGGATTGGCAGGCCCCACGACGTTTGTGGAAAACCATTCTGCAGAAGTGGGCTGTCGAGGACGAAAATGTCGGTCAAGGGCGTGAACTGCTGAATTGCGAGAGGACAAGATGGAATATGGAAGGCCGGTCGTCGTGCGCGGCAGCTTCGGCAGGAATGATCATCAGGCCAAATCCTGTCAGGCGCGTCGTGCTCTGTGACCTCACCGACTTGCTCAATGCTCTCCTCCGCAAAAATTCGGATTTTAATGAACGTCGCTTCGAAGTCTGATTCTTCTAGCTCAGGCCCTGCGATAAAGCTTGGCACTGGTATTGATTCTTACCTGGGACCCCTGGCTACAAAGCTACTCACTCGAACGACGGGCAGCCTCAATGCAATGAAGGCTAGCAGCATCCAATAGAGAAAGTATACATGTGCGGAAATGCTGAAAATATCAATCTTTGATATGAATCATGAAGACGGAGAGTCGAACCCACGCATACATAGAGACATGGGACCTGGACGCCACTCTCTATCTTACCGAAATTCGTCTGGGAGTCCGGGTCTGGCATGTCGGCATGCTTGCGCTCTGAAGCTGAAGGAGATAAAAAAAGCAGGTAGCAGAAAGTTGCCTCTAGAGTCATCCACAGCTCATCCTTCTTTGTGGCCTCCCCTCGCCGAGTCAAGTTTTTTTATACATGCGACGGTACTGAAATTTGATACACAGCGGGCTAGCTTCATCAGAGCCTAATCAAGGCTATGATACTTACTCTTTACACTGGTTTCGTCTTTTTTCGGCTTGAAATGTCCTCTTCAAAACAAATCTCGGCCAACAGTCATCCTGATCCCTCGTTGCCAGTTCACACGGACCGCTCATGGGCATGACATAGCGTCGTCCCGACCTCCGAATACATATGTTAAATGGTTACCGGTATACAAAAATGACGCAGCCCTCGTACTCAACTTCGGTCGCAGACGTTTCTAGAAGGTAATAAACCTTACTTCCAGCTACATACCAAAGAGACCCCTGATTGAACGGAGTCGGTTAACCTTATGAATTCTCCCATCCAGAAATGAAAAGCATACCTCGAACAATTAGCGTCGATCCCTCTGCCAATCCAATTCAATAACCTCATACTGATGCATACGATGACGCAGTCAGCATATACTTACGCTCGAGACTCAACGTTGCCTCCCTACACATATTTCGTTGCTTTCTCGGGGCCCAGGGACTAGTCGAAGTTACTACAGTATCGTGAAGTCGGAAAGGATCATGAGCCAGCGGTATTCATTTGTCCCCACGGTACCCCCACGATCAGCCCTCTACGACGTAGTGGCGCAGAAAAATCATTTGAATAAACGCAAACTCAGAGGCTACAACATAACTCCTGCCAGGGTTGCTTGCAATGGACGTAACAGGCTCCTTTTTAGACGGTTGTATTAGTTGATAGTAAGTACTACGTACTTGCAATTGAACAAAGTCTGCGCATCAGGGCGACGTTTTAGTATAGCCCCTCAGGCCTCAGGAGCCTGCCCGGGCGCTTCCCAGTTCGTCGTTCTCTCCTCTCGTTCCGCGCTAACGTTTATATTCTCCATCTGTCTTGGACCGTCCTCCCTAGCCGTCTCTTCGACGTCCACAGCCCTCTAATCGCACCAGAGACCTGTGCTGCGTTTACGGTTTCACCAACGTAATGGTACAGAGAAGGTATTAAGTGATCCATTCAGGGAGCACACGCGAGGCCCAAAATTCTTTCTCCTGCAAGGAATGTATCCAGATGTCAGACACCAAACATTCACACTTGGGTCTTCGCAGTTTGGAGTGCCACCATTTCCTTTACTAGTACGAACTCGCCATCATCAGAAGCAAGTATATAGCGGAAATGAAGGTGCTACGATACATGAATCCGGGGTTAAATGAATAATGTAGTTACAAGTGCTGAGGGAGTCTAGAGATAAGTTGAAAGAGAAGAAGTCCGGAATATGTGCGTCTAATCGGAAGATATGTGCAGTAATGAGATGATAAGTGTTGGAAATAGAGTATGGGATAGTAGGAATCGTAGATGGGCGCGAAATAGAGTAGTTTGTGGTCGCTGGTAGCTGATTGTTGAGGTTCGTTGTAGCAAGTTCTGATAGTAAGTTGAGCAGGAACTCTTTTGTGATTTTATTATAGCTGTGCGAGGGTTGGATCGAGGGGATTGATGAAAATAGGATGTCGAAACACGTATCAATCAGGAGCCTGCTCCTGCGACCGCCGCTTTGCACTCATCTTCGTCGTGGCGATTCAACGACAATGAGCTCGTCCATAAGCATGGTTGAGGTAGATTGTCCAGCCACCATCGACCCGAAGCTCATGCCCACCATAGCATCTAGAAATGACCGCCTGCGGTGGGAAAAGAGTGTGGACGAGAGCTAAAACAAACAACTCAATATCAATATTGCAAGCAAAAAAGAGTGTCAACCGAAGTGTATAGTACTAACCTTTGGGCTCTTCATCCCATCCAGCAGTGCGGATGTCTCCGCCTCCGAAACAATGGAAGAAGTCGATATAGAAATCGACTCCTTGACACCGAAAAGGTCCTCGAAGCCATCTGCCACGTCGAAGGGGGTGTCGACGAAAGAGCCGAAGCTCTCGCTGTCGGACTCGAGGGCCGCACCCTCAGGGAAGGAGTACCGCACCTCCCGAGCCTCCTCGACATGCTTTTCCTGGGCCCGGAGAGCCATGAGGAAAACCACCCAGACGAAAGTGAGACCGTGACCGAAAACGTCCTCGATGCGGCCAACAGCGAGTTCGTTGCCCGCCTCCAGAATCATGGAATCGTCACGGTCGCCACCTCTGCCACCTTCGACGTTGCCCTGAGACTCGGTGTCAGCAGCCGACGATGAAGAAGTGTCTCCATCTTTTTCTGAGTCCATAATCCCATCGTTGAGCTCCTTGTTGTCCCAAAGCGTTCCATCGTCATCGTCTCCATCATGGTCCTTTCCGGAAACAGGCCCAGATTCCTGCTTTCGTCCTACGGAAATGGCGAGAGATTACCTGTCCACCGAGAAGGCGAAGAAGAACGCGACGACGACTGAGGCCCAGAGAATCCAGAAAATAAACCATTCAAGATACCTCCGTAGGCAGAACGCGACGATCCCAGAAGCTTGTTCCACCCTACGAGCCAGCTTGATGCAGGGGGTATACAACCACTTGTCGATCATGTCTACCAAGAAGTCGAACAGGTCTTCAGGAAGAGCTTGGAGTTCTTCAATGACGGAAGGGAGATAATCATCGCCACAGACTTCGCGGCAATGGGCGTCGAGTACATTGGCCAGATGGTAAACGGTAGGCTTGACCTCATTCCAGATAACCTCGCCTAGGAAGGAGTGGGCAAAACGTTTGAAGATCCTCAAGGCGAGAAGGAAGTAGCAGTTAAAGATGCGAGCAAAGACAGCAAGACAGATGTTCTTGGCACGAAGGGCGAGGATAGGGATAGTGCGCTCCAGAGCACCGACGAAACCATATTTGTGAATGAGGAAGAGACAGGCCATGAATTCAAGAAGGACGCAAAGGGCGGCTGACTTCAAGCGTCCATTACGTTTGGCAAAAATTGACACGGGCGAGGTGGAAAGCCTGACAACGCCACCAGGCTTTGCAGCAAGACGGTCGTCAAAAATCTCCAAGGCTAGCGGCGAGATGGAGACGAAGCAGGTGATTTGTTCCTTGCAGAACTGGATGAGGGCGCTGAAAAACATTCCAACGCCTGGACGATATAGAATAAAAGTTGATGCCTTGATGCTTAGTTCGTTATAGTAGGAGTCGATTGTGTGTTTTTCTAAAGAGGCAAAGAGCTGAGCAGAAGGGTTATATACCCTTGACCTGGCGAGTTTCCAGAAAAAGTGGCAGCCGCAGTACCGATCGTTATTCTGTCAGCCACATAATAATAATTGGCCAGTTGAATAATTTATTCATCTTTAACATACAAACCAGTTTCGCTTGGAGAGTAAGATGATATAGCTGTGTCAACGTCAAGAAATGATACCCCAATCACAACGTACTTCACAAAGCAGATACAAGTGGGTTGCTACATCGGCCTGCATTCCTTGATCCAAGTCTTCGGACTTCCAACCAAGTTTTCGTCTCTAGAGAAGAGCCTGTTCGGCCATTATTTGATATTTGAGTCGAGTGACGGCAGGAGGGTTTACAAAGAGGTTTTCTTTCAATTCTGTGGGTTGATCATGTTGGTCGAGAGAGAACAACGTCGAATTGTGAACAAAGTCGGGGAGCAAGCTCGACATCCCAATTAGGCAAGAGGCCCTCCGGGGTTCATAGATGCCAAAGGGCCACAGCAAACAAAGACAAATAGCTGCTCATCATTGTCGTTGCTGTGCACGTCGACCAAGTCGTCCGTACCAGCGCCTAAGCCTAGAGTATTTCATAGCAATACGTGCTCAACCTACTTGCTTCCAGCAGTACGGGAACCTACATCACCCCTTACGGCCGAATCTGTTGAGCGAACGAAGGTTTCACGTCCGCCCGACGTCGTGGACGTCGACGACGAATACGTCCGATTTCGAGCATTCGGTGGCATATTTTCCTAGCAGGATTGGTGCAGGACGAGTGCCTCGACGAGCGCCTATCACTTGCGTGAAACATCATGACCGTCACGCAGCGGAAACCACAACATTTACCCGATGAGATACAAAGTGCGTATGATCGACCCATGACTATATATGTCATATTCTGACCTTCACTTGCTCTAAAGCTCTGAACGAGCCTGGCGTCCAGTATCAATGCGATGCATGCGCCTGTGACCTTACCCATAACATACGCATCAAATGCGCCGACCCAGAATGCGTCGAAGGAGATGGTGTCGACCTCTGCCCAACGTGCTTTTGTGCTGGAAAGGAATTCGGGAAGCATCTCAGAGGTCATCCCTACCGCGTAATAGTATGTCCTTGTTTTATTGAACGCGTGAATTCGAATTTGATCGTTGTTATTCAATTTAGGAGATGAATTCTTACCCTATATTTACTGAAGACTGGGGAGCAGACGAGTCCGTTTACATTTGTTCTTGAGCTAGGAGTATTGCCTGAATATTACCATTCTAGGGAGCTCCTTTTACTTACCGGAATCACATCACACGGAATTGGCAACTGGAAGAAAATAGCGGAACACGTTGGAACCAGGACAAAGGAAGAGGTAGAAGAGCACTATAGAAAGGTCTACATCGAGTCGAAAGATTGGCCAATGCCTGTGAGTGGCACCCACTGATTGTATCCGTCCATTTACTAAGTACACCATCGCAGCAAATGGATAAAGAGTTCAACATAGAACCTGAAATATTCCATGAACGTAAACGGCGGAGGATAACTGCAATGAACAATCAAGAACCTCCACCTCCTAAAGCTGCTCCCACGTCAGCGCCTGCAGTTCACGAAATTGCCACGTTTCTTCCAGGCCGTCTTGAATTCGAGCATGAAATTGATAACGAGGCTGAAGACTTAGTGAAGGACTTGGAGTTTGGTGTGGTTCTGGAGTATGGCGGTGATCAGATCCCGGAGGATGAGAATGATCTGGATGTTCGAGCACGACTGAAATGGGAGGAAGAGAAACGAGCTGGGACTTTCACCGGTTTCCATCCTCATCCAGTTACAGGGGGAAAGGGTCCACCCCCGGTAAACGGCAAAGTGAACGGATACCATGTCAATGGAGATCTGAAGAAGCCCAAGATAGAGGATACCAGCCAGGACGAGGAAGAAGAGCCCGTACAACCTCAGCCCTATGAAACGAAAGATTCCCTAGCTTTCAAACTCACATTAATCGAAATGTATTACCAACGTGTTGAAAAACGTCTGGAAAGCAAAGCTGTTATCTTCGAACGAGGCCTTTTGGAATATAAAAAGGTGTGTAAATTACTCTTCTTCGGCATCTGGATCTTTTTATGTATGTCTATTTTAGATGCAAGCCGCGGAGAAAAAGAGACCGAGAGAAGAGCGAGAATTTCTTCACCGTTTGCGTCCTTTCGCTAGACTACAGACTGCCGAAGACTATGAAGCCTTTTCTACAGATATGCTTTGTAAGCAAGACGCCCTTCATCTTCTGGTCATATCGCTAACAATCCATCAGACGAAGCGTTGCTTCGCAAACGTATCCAAGAATTGCAAAACTATCGTCGCCTTGGTTTATCCACAGCAGCAGACATTGAGAAGTACGAAGCAGACCTTGCGAAACGGGTTAGTGTTTATTACACAGGTTGGTTATTCAATGCGCATAATTTTCATGCTTGCTTTCCTAGACGCAACCTAAAGTTGCCCCAATACGTGACTATGCATCTGACCGACTACAATACCGCAACACAGGTCGACAATCCTCCGGTCCTGATCCTCGTAGATCCAGCCTCGTCTCATTCGCGGATTCAGAAGACAGGAAGTCACGAGAGTCTACTCCTAGGTTGGGGCCTACTCCAGGTCCCAGTACAGCCCCTGCCCCCCGCCGCCCTCGTAAGTTTACTTTTTCACTAAGAAAAGATATCAATTTCTTATGACGCTTTGTAGCTGCCCCTCTCAACCTCGCAAACAGCCCCTCCTTACATCTCCTCACGCCCGCAGAGCAAACATTGTGTTCGACACTTCGCATCTTCCCAAAACCATATCTAGTCATTAAAGAAACCCTCGTCCGCGAATACGCTCGACGAGGAGGTAAACTACGTCGGCGTGAAGCTCGTGATCTGGTCAAGATTGACGTCAACAAGACGAGTCGCGTCTGGGACTTCCTGGTTCAATCCGGCTACCTCAAGATCACGACGGAACCGTCTGCTTCGGCACCCTCTATCACCCCCTCCCAGTCACAAACTGGCGTCAGGTACGTAGTCGCTTGCATCTTGATTCCTCCGTTGTGGGTTAATAACATCTTATTCTCCGCATAGAACATCCCTACCTCCGAACAATTCACCTCAAAAGGAAGCCACTCAACCTCACGCCTCACCACGGCCTCCTTTACCCTCTGCCAACACCTCCACCGCCAGCAGCAGTCAAAATGGAACTCTGTACAGCTCATCATTACAGTCAATTCCACAATCATGGACACAGAGTACTTGACTTCTCCTTCACCTACCTACCTACCTCCCTCTCTCTCGTCTTTACTTATATCGTATATCCTGTACTGTCTCACACATACACATTTGTCGCATTTGTACATTAGCACGCATCATATATCATCATTTGGATTGCTCTACTATTTCAACTATTTTCGATGCAATCAATACTTTCTCGTTTGCTGTTCGTGAGAGATCGTGCCACCTCTTCGAGGATCTCGCACCACATATTGACAACAACTCTCCGTCGATGGTCTATTACGCGTATGATGAATACATGAGATGGTAAAAATGGCACATGAAAAATAGAAAAGCGAAAGCAGCACTGTCATGACATCTCCTCATCCGTATCTGAAAGCATCTCCTTGCTTTTACTAAGGTGTCCATATGTTAGCATGCATTGTTAAAAGACACTGGAAAGAAAACAAACTTACAACTGCTTCTTCCGCGCCGGTCCCAAGTCAGCAGCCCCGTCCTCTTCATCATCATCTCTAACCACCCGCTTCTTCGTGATGCGCTATCATAATTAAAAACATGAGATGTCGACACCAACATAAAAACAAAGCAACAAGCTCTTACCTTCTTAGCCGGTTTCTCCATTTCCTCCTCCTCGCTGAACATAGGCTCATCCTCCTCCCCATCACTGAGGACCTTCTCCTTCTTTAGCTTACCACGCCTCTTCTTCTGCGGCTTAGGCTCAGCTTCGTCCCCACTGACAACCTCCACCTTAGCCTTCTTCGGCTTTTTAACCTTACGCTCTTTCTCCTCATCACTCTCCATCCTAACTTCTCTCGTCCACTCTAGAGCTTGTTCTCTAGCTAATCGACGTTCTTCGGCAAGTTTCTCAGCTTCCAGACGCAGTTGTTCCGCACGAGCACGCTGTATTAGAAGAAAAGTTTCGTAAAGATCAATGCCCTGACCATAATTCAAGTCAAAATAGAAGGGTTTACTCACCTCTAAAGCGTCCTGGCGCTCCTTCTCTTCCTGACGCTTCTGTCTGGCAAGCTCGAGCCTCTCCTGTGTCTCCTTCTCATGCTGCCTCTGATTCGTAAGATGTTCTTCGGCTTTCCGCAGAAGACCATCGCCGTATTTCCGTCGGTTGTCAGCGATATCGCGGTCGTATGGCACGATTGCAGATTTATCTGCTGCTAACGAGCCGAACAGTCTGAAAAGGTATGTCAACAAAAATGTGAAGGCTGCTGAAAACGAGAAGCTTACTTTTGAGCATTCGAAGCGGATTCAATGGCATGCTGCAGATCCTTAAGGGATCTTTTTGCGACAGGCACGGAAAACAGGAGTTCAGCCGATTTTTGTTGGATCATGGCAATGTTGTAAAGGATAGCTTTGTCGTTAGGGTGTATATGTAACGCCTAAGATGGAGTCGGTTAGAATCGAAAGGCCGAAAAAAGGACACTCGACACGTACAGCTTGTGCATACTTGAGAGCAGTTTTGATCGCTGCATACGACTGGTCTTTCATGGCTTTGGCGTACCATGATCGACACAAGCAAAGTAGCACAGACACATTGTGTCCGTTGTAGAATCTTGTAGACGCTGTTTCATACTAAGATGGAAAAAATCAATACAAGCATAGAGACCAGTGAACAAATAATTACTCACACTTTCGATCGCACGGTCGAATTCGTCTCGAGCATAATAACAGTGGCCAATGTTGAGGTAAACACTTCCGTCGTTAATGGACTCCCTGACTTTCGCAAACACGTCGAGAGCCTCCCGTGCATTCGCAAAGCGTTTCTGACTCTCCTCAAGTGCGGTAATCTTGGCGAAAGCTCCACCCATGGTACCAAGAGCGTCTTCAGCCGTGATGATGGCAAGTCCCTGGGCAGCAAAAGCGCACGTCGCGTCGATAGACAACGCTTTCTCATAAAATTCGGCCGATCGACGGAAGTTGCTCTTCCTTTCCTCAATAGCCTTACTACTCGTGTCTCGAGTTTCTCTGGCAATATGGTATAAGATCCAAGCGGCCGCACATAATGAGTAAACATCATGTCTGTCGTGGTCCTTGAGAGTCTCGAAGACGAACTCCTTTGCAATTTTATGCGAATTGCTGTGTATGAGGAAATATGTGTAGAAGGCGCGCAGATTAAGGTTGCTACTTTGGGAGATGAGAGATTGCTTGAGGAGATCGTGAGCGTCGTTCACGCGATTGATGTTCGTCAACATCTGCGCCAATCGTATTTTGGCTAGGAAAGAATCAGCAACGGAAAACCAGTCGCTATAGAATACAGGAAAGCATACCGTCAATGTACTCAGGATGACGAGATACTAATTTCTCATAAGCATCCTTGGCAAGAGTCTCTTCGCCCTCGTCTTCATATACCCTTGCAAGGTTGTACAAAGCAGTAGTGGAGAGTCCTTCGGCAAGGTCCCCGCTAAGGCTGCCAGCGCTCATCAACGCATTCTCGTACATTGCCCGAGCGTCGGGAAGACGCCTTTCTAGGTGATGAAGGACGCCAATGTTATTGGTCAAACGGGGATCCACATCACCCGAAGCTTGACTGATTCGCAGCGCTTCTTTCAAAGCCTTACCCATGCGCTCCAGACTCTCCTCTTGCCATAGCCGAGCAATCTCAGTGTGCATCTCGACGTCCTCTGCAATACCCCGCGATACTCTGCTCGCGGTCTTGCCATTTGTCCGGAGGTCGTCGAGTTCAATAGCTTTGCTCACACGATCGTAGAGCTCCCGAGCACGTGTCTTCTCTTGCGCTACGTCTGAGCTCGAGACTCCTGGTCGTGGATATGCTCTGAGAGAAGCAAGCATGACTGTTGCTTCAAGAGAACGCTGAGGATTCGGCGATTGTAGTAGGGTGTCGAGAGTATGGATGGCGGCAGCCATTTCGTCTATTGGGGATCGCAGTTGATAAAGGAGAGAATTCAAGTACAATAAGGCTACTCACCATTCAACATCTGCATCTGCGCCACACCAATGGCACCGACAACGTTCTTTGGTTGACCTTCAATGGCATTATTATAGAACTTTGTAGCCTGAGCTATTGACCCGCTAGCATGCGATACACGCCCGGCGCGTAAGTATCCTTCTGTGAGGATAGTTAGTGTGTCTGCGAATTGGATCGTTCTTTCTGCAAGTTTCAAAGCCTGTGAAAACAATCGATTAAAGAACATAATTTGTGGCTTCAAATAAAATCTTACTCGAGAGTGGTTTCCTTTCTGCAAGAACAGCTCGCATAAGGCATTGGCAACAGCGGCCGTTCGATTGCTGGCGTGGAAAGCTTTTTCTATCAGCTTTGTACCAGCCACGAATAAACGCGCCTTTTCGGAGTCTGAGAGGTTTTCTTGTTTGCTAGCGTTTATAGATTCCAGGCCAAGAAGTAACTGGGCAGACCACTCTCCAGGGTTCTACATATTTTGAGTTGGAACGCTTCATAGATCCTTCGAAAGTAAGGGACGTACAACTTCCAAACTTCTTTGCCAGGCAGCCTTGGCTTTCGCTTTATAATCCATTGCCCAGAGACACAACCCAATACCAATACGGGGGTCGGGGGAGCAGTTCGGGTTGTATCGCAGCACGTCTTGGAAAATACGTAGGGCCTCTTTGTAGTTTCTTCGAGCGTACAGAATACGTGCCTTTGCACAACTGTTAGTCACGGGTTAGGCAGCAAAAGTATTTGACGAACCTTGCCTAGAAGCGCAACCAAATTTGTTGGTTTCTCTGCCAAAACACCCTCGAAAGATCGCATAGCGTCATCCATCGAACGATTGGCCAATTGATGGACACCTTCAAAGCAAGTTATAGTCAAAGTAACAGTTATAAATGGTGGACCGCGCACCTCGAGTTAGGAAAGTTAAAGTTCCACTACTCCCTTCACCAGATTCAGCCCCCACCCGGTCTCCCATGTTCAGGTACTGCGCTGCATCCCGATAGTAGTCATCCTTGGACTTTTCCGATCTCATGTCGTCTTGCTCTGCGGAAGATCGTCAGTAGGACGGACGTTAAATCAACGGACCACTAACGGGCGTCTTGCAGAATGACTTTAGGTGCTGTACGGGCTCGCGCCATCATAAGGTTGGCGAGGAGAGCATATGTAGGAGATGTCGATGATGCAGAGTCGTTTGCTTGTGATGCTGTAGTAATTGCAGATAAGAGCACGCCTCTAGCACGAAAGGCACTTGTACCCACATTCAATAGCAGCCCATGCTATCCTTTCTGCAGCATCGAGGTAACCTCTTCGCCAGTACTCAGCAGCAATCTTCGTCCATGTTGAATTATGGCATTGCGACTCTTTCAAGAGGTCGAGCACGTCGTCGGGATTAGGGTCGAGATTGTTCAAGTCAATGGTAATGACTTCGTGTCCGCCGAGTTCAATATCAACGAAGCGCCCAGGCTGGTTGGCGTCCTCCATGGTTCCTTTTCAAGCAGCGTATTTCTGGAAGTACAGTGATTGAGGGCTCGCCAACCGTCCGCGGTTCAGGAACTATGGGGTGAGGACGCAGGATGACCCTGAAATTGGGTATGACGGTGTACAGAGCTACAGTAAAGCTGAGCGACAATATTTGGATTCTCCCAGGCTTGTGGTCGGCACGTGCGTACGCGCTATTTGCGTCTGCTTGGGTTGCGCAACCTGTTCTCCTTGTCCCCTTGTCCCTTTTCTCATCGCTACATCTTCGGCCTTGTCCTCGAACGCGTGGATACTCGTGCTGTATAGCCAATCTACTTCCCGGGTTTTAGCGACCGCAGTTCTTTAGAGAATCCCTCAGAGTAGTCAACTTACCATACACGGTGCATCGAGGAAGCACCTCATAGACATGCTGCACTCTTGCTAATTCTCCTGCTTTACATATATCCCAAGTCTCTAGGAGCCCTTATCTCTGTCTGGAACGCTGGAGCGGGTCTGCCAGTCTACTGACCCGTCATGACCTTCGAATCTCATGGTTTCTAATGCATGTGGTTACGGCATTACGGATCGAATGATGTCGTCGTGAGCCTCCGAGAACTTGGGTCGCGGGTACGCGTCTAAACCGATTATCCTCCCAGTTCAAGGCCAATTCATGCTTACTTTATTTCCCAACCAACTGTATTCTATCCAGCGACACAACTCGTGATATTTTTAATGCATGAGAACGTGGTTGTGTCGTTGAGGATGCCTTGGAGTGTCCGCTCTATAAACTTGCATACTCTATTCTTCAATAATATCCTCTTCCGGAAGTCTCCCAAGTACTATGGTCCTACGGACCTAGTGCACAGATATAGCCGCAAACCATACATTCAGGCGTTGTATTCTTCACGGACTTAGTTCCAGCTGAGGGAACTTCCTGGGTTAATTCTCGTACACGTAATGCAGCGTAAGGTTGACGGCACGTTTATAATGCCTTCAAATAAATGCTGCATAAATCTGGAGTAACCACTTTCTGGACAGGCTTACAATCTTTTTGACCCCCCACACCCTACCCATTTGCGTCAATTGGCTCTGCTATATTCCAGAAGATTTCTGTGCTCGACATTCGTTACAATGTTTCCTCATAGGCATAGTATGCCTTTCGCTCCCTTTTCAGACATTTCAAAGGCCCAAGGTTCTCGACTTGTTCCCTTTTCCTTCAACGTCATCTGACTTTGGACAGTGGCATCCTTGACTTTCTTGGTATATGATATATGCCTAACTTTCGACGATGAAGTAAACACAATTTGGTCGTAAGTCCACCAATTCATGACATTGTTTTGCAAGGCCAGAGTTACTGACATCTGCATAGGAAACCACATAATAATTGGATCAAGTGGCAATTTCTCTTCACCCGCTATTTTGCTTTATTGGTTCAGATGTAAGAGAACTTGCAATTGCTGGTGTACGTTGTGGACGACGGAGTCGCTCAAACAAACATCTGCAGAGCCAATAGGACCATCGAAAACGTTCTAGCAGCACATATGGGCTCGGCCACAAGGTCCTTAAAGAACTGGTATCTTTCGCAAGTCGTTCTTGGAAGTGTCTTGATGGCTGCTGTAGAGATCGTGCTGATGGCTCGAGGTGAGCGCGGGTACTAGAGTGCATGTGCCTCTGTCCCTGACGTCCGACTGTCGGTCAGTCTATGCTCTCTACAACCAAAACAAGTACATCAAGGTGCTCTTCCTCATTCTTCTCCTTGCCGAAACCATCGCAGTAGTAGTCGGCGTGGTGATGAACTTGCCAGGAGAGAACTTTCGGCCCGTAAATGTCCTTGTGACTAGTCCCAAATCCTATATGTATTTTGGGTGAGCACTCGATGTTCTCCCAGACCTTCTTGCCTGGTGCTGACCATTACTTAGGATAAGCGCAATTGTCTCGCAGATAACTATATTATGCTTGACCCTTATCAAGTACAGGATGGCTCTGGCGGGAGGGTGGGGCAAAATACCCATTATGACCCTCATGGTTAGGGATGGCACTGTTACATTTGTCCTTTTACTCGGTATGTACGACCTTTATTCTTCTTAGAAATTATTACTGATGGATAGAGCAGTGGTAACCACGATGACCGTCGTCGTAACAAGGACACACAAGGAATATGCGCCACTAGGAAACTCGTCAGTCCGCAGTCACCTTGCCGTATCTTTAGCCGTTGCTGATAACCTATGCAGGTGGTTTCTTTCCATAGTTGCATGTTCGGTATGTCGGTACCTTCACTGTATACTCAGTAGACATCTAAGCTAAACCTTTGTACTTTTTTTCATGACAGGGGTGCAGGTTAATCTTAAATCTGCAGAATTTTCCGATTTCATCAGAAGGAGAATTCTCTGAACGCCAGTCAGTATTACTTAGCACAATATTGGACGCCGAAGTCGATGTAGATACCGAAGCACCAGCTTCAGACCCTCCGTCGCATCAGTTTTCTGTATAGTATAGGACTTTTCGTGTACCATAATGCTAAAAAGTTGTATAATTATCGAGGTAGAAGTCAAGGAGCGAATGCGAATTCGAACGTGAGCGTTTCAACGTGCCGCAGGTGACTTGGCAATAAAGTTTATTGCCAAATTGGAAGATAACAAGCGTCGCTTTTCTGGAGTGTACATCTTCTCGGAGAATTAAGAAGTTTTATGCAGCAAGGATCCCTTTAACCAAGAACATAAGCAATGCCACAGAGGTATAGGTGCACCTTATGCAGTATTCTGTCGGTTCCTCTTTCTCCAGGGTGTCCAGAGCGGATGCAGATAAGTGGACAAAATTAAATAAATAAATGATTTTGGTGGCCGTGAGAAAGCTGGGCTCACCATCCGGGCAAACCTTGTGGACTACCAGCCGCAACAGCGAGATCACCAAAATCGACCGTGAACGTCGTTCAAGCCGTCCTCAAGCCTTCCAGCAGCTTCACGGTGCGTTTGTCGACATGCTGTCCGTCCCTGGGAGCAAGAACGAAACGATTCGAGCTTGTATTGGGATGGATGCGGTCTGCTGGTTTTGGATGTTCCCCAGTGCTCACAATCCGTGATTCAGGTTCTTAATTCAATATGGCCTCAAAACTACCATCCGTCCTCAGCGCTACTGAGGAGGAAATCCAGCTTCTCCTGGCTGCCCAATGCCATATTGGCACCAAAAACTGCGATAAGCAGATGGAGCCTTACGTCTGGAAGAGGCGCGCTGATGGTGCGTTTAATTCTCGACAAATTTCCACTTGCTCTGAGGTTTTGAGCCAGGCATCAACATCTTGAACATCGGAAAGACCTGGGAGAAGCTTGTCCTCGCCGCCCGTATCATCGCTGCTGTCGAAAACCCCAACGACGTTTGCGTTATTTCTGCCCGCCCCTACGGACACCGTGCCGTCCTCAAATTCGCTGCCAACACCGGTGCTCAGGCCATTGCTGGACGATTCACCCCCGGTTCTTTCACCAATTACATCACCCGTTCATTCAAGGAGCCCCGTCTTATCATCGTTACCGACCCCCGCGTTGACCACCAGGCTATCCGTGAGGCTTCCTACGTCAACATCCCTGTTATCGCTCTCTGCGATACCGATGCTCCCCTGAAATTCGTCGATGTTGCTATCCCCACCAACAACAAGACAAGACACTCCATCGGTCTCATCTGGTGGCTGCTCTGCCGTGAAGTTCTCCGTCTCCGTGGAACAATCCCCAGAACAAGCGACGGCTGGAATGTTATGGTCGACATGTTCTTCTACAGGGATCCTGAGGAGGTCGAGAAGCAGCAACAAGAGGAGGCTCAGGCCAAGCTTGCTGCTCAACAGGGCGAAGTTGAGGCTGCTGCTCCCGAATGGGACGTTACCAGCGCACCCCAGGGAGGAATCAACCCTGCTTTGGCTGCTGAGGGTGGTGAGTGAAATTACGCTTTATTTTTTTTTGATTTTATGCTCAATCATGGATGTAATAGGTGCTCTTGACTGGGCCGCCGACAACCAGACTGGCGACTGGGCTGCTGAGCCTGCTGCTGGCGGATGGGGTGCTGAGGCCCCTGCTGCCACCGGCACTGGCGGCTGGGATTAAAAGTCATGGTTCTTATGTTCTTGTCATTATTGTCTTCAGGGCGTCTCACTGTCCACTGTACCATGGCATAGCAAAAGAATGCGATTTTTGTTTTCTCTCACAGATAATATCGATGGCTATGCTTTATATATTACACACCGCTAATTGAGGAGATGCAATCCCTACGAAAATGTCAGGAACGACCGTGTTGAGAAAGACGTCTGGAATATTTACCGTGTAGGAACAACTTTTTCCTCTGGGAATCGTAAGCAGCTGTTGTGATGCCTGAAATCAGCGTCCCATCGTCTTCGAAGGTCTGCGCAATGATAAATTATCAATTTTATGAGACGAGGCTGACGCTGTTCGAAGTACCTTTTCGACCTTGTATTTTTCGCCATAGAAAGCATTAACACCTGTGTTGATGGAGATACGATGCACGGATGAAGGGGATAGGAGTTTTGGGTTCGCAACGTGCTTCCAAGCTGTTAGACCTTGGGGGGTGGCTGCGTTTCGCGTTCGTGAGTTTTCCGACGAGTAGAAGATATATTTAACATACTTGCTCCCCAAAGCTGCCCATTCGCGTCGAATGATATACCGTCGACTACGCGTTCTATGGCCAAGTTATTAAATTGCGTCAACGGAAGATAGGAAATGATTTAGTCACCCGTCGAAATGGATTCTGCAACTACGAGGGTATTGTCGGTTTGTCGTTCCAAGGCGGTGACGCCTCCGAAGATGGAGTCGGACACGTAGATTGTACCGTTGGGAGCGCTGGTGATGCCATTGCTAGAATGGGTCTTGTCTAAGGCGTATTTGCACCCCTCGTCGATATGGCAGTATCCTATTGAAGATCCTTTATGACCCAGGATTTCTAGGTGTCGTGACTTGAGATCCGTTCATCAGGACTAGGCAGGCACTTCTCAACAAATACGCGTACCAGTCCAACACGAGCTGCATGATCATTCGTAAAATAGAAGCTTTTCCCATCCGCCGATCCTAGGACATCGTTGGGAGTGACAATGATAGGGTCACTGACTGTCTTGACATGCTCCATTGAAGCGCCTCCTAGCTGTGCTTTGAACACCTCAATGACGGAGTTGGCGCCAACCTCCTGAGCTGGCTTATCACCTATGGGGGTTCGGTGGTTTACAAGGTAGATGAACAGCTCCTTAGGATTTGATTCGGATGGAACGACGTCCATTCCGTGCAGTGATAGACCTCGGCCGTTGTTGAAGTCTGGAGTGGCCAGGCGTGTTATGTGCGAGGTGGCTGGATCGTAGGTGGCGACGTAGTCCTTGTTGGATGCTCCGGTGGCATTTAGCTGGTTTGCGGCTGGTATCCAGTGTGCTCTGCTTGACGGCGTAGAGCATGCTAAGTAGATCACGCCTGTTGGCTGATGGAGTATTATTTCTGGTGGCCAAGAACGTGCAAGTTAGCTTTTTCCCTTCAGTAAGATGCATACGGGATCATTGAGGGCTTACTTTCGCAAGCTTGCAGCTCGGGCACTGTTTTGCAGTCAGTGTTCGCTAGTGGTTCAATAATTCGAGCAGGGTATACGCCGGTAATTGCTAGGACATGCTTCAGGTAGATCTGGTAAAACCCTGCTATGAGCGCCAGCAGTACGACACTGATGTTTAGCGCAATCTTTCCTGTTGCTCCCATTGCTATGGAGTACTATCAGCAAGGCCGAGAGACACAGTTCTGGCGAAAGGAGTGGCAGGTCGAGTCGTCGAATTCATTGTTGGACTGTGATGCGACGTGTAAGCGAACCACGACAACGCGTGGTGCACGTGATTTTCAGCCCCTAAGTAATTATTTAATCCTTAACGCGTTCCAAGTTCCAAACCCTAACTCTAGCTACCTTCTACGACATACATCAATAATAATAATAAAGGTATTTTGGGGGGTTTAAATCTCGCTGGAATGAACATGGGAAAAAGGAAGGCTTCATTTCTGGATTGGCGCTCGCGACCAACGCCTAAAATAGTACATTTCTGGCCTATATATACTTGAGCAAATTGGTCATTCAGGACGCTTGTAGGAACTCCGATAATTCAACGTTTTCTGAAAGTGGTACTCCCAGCATTTGCTTAGTCCTTGCAAGTGCTTGCTAGGTGAGCTTTAGATTGGCCAAGAGGGTCCAAGTATGGCGAAGTCGACAACCAACGCAACAGGTACGGAGCTGCCTGCGCGATCCAGTGGCCGTCGTATGTTGGCTTAAGTATGTTGGTGGCATGTGCTCTAGCTGACCTCCGGATACCGGTAATCACAGATACCTGCGACATATCTGCTATCCCAATTTTACATTTCCAAAAGATATTTCGTATATACAAGATCTACTGACCAGAAAGATGGACATACATCGTTAATGTTATATTTCAAATTTAACCTCCGGACCTGGTCGCTTCAAGTGCCTTTAGGAATCAGGCCCCTTTTGGCGTCCAGCTGGGCATGTAGTCCAAAATATTTCTTTCATCGTTTTGCCTAGTCCAGACACTTTCGTGTAGGAGTTGTGTCAACTTGCTGGTCGATGGTGACTTTATAGCTTGCAAACCGCCAGATTAGGTGAAGCCAGGCCTAACCACGGAACAAACGTCAATGCCAATTTCTTCTCAAAGGTCACGAATCAGACTTGCCGCTCAAGAAAAGCAACTTGCGTTGCGCGTCGTACACCACCGATGTGATCCCGGACGCCACGCTGCCGTCATCTTCGAACAACTGTTTCGTGAAAAGCGAGGTGGTTAGTGCGCTGCGACACAATGGGATGCGACACAGATATGCTCACCCTTTCCACCTTCAAGTTTTCCTTCCCGGTTGTCGCTCCGTGACTTGGGTTTGCCGAGAAGCGAAGTGCGCTCGAGGGAGAGGGGATCGAAGGATCAGAGAAGTGCTTGAAGAGTAGAGTGAATATATTTGGAAAAGCTATTGGAAGACAGCGTCATTTGAGAAAGGGTTGTTACTATCTGGATAGCAGCGGGAAATACGCACCTGCAGCCCACACAAAGCCTTCCGAGTCGACCGAGAGGTTATCCAGCCCACGATCTTGGTATTCCAGCGTTCATGAATCAAGCATCTCATCGCCAGCACGGAACAAAGTCTCACCTGCTTTCAAATAGTCAACCAACTGAAGTTTGTTGTCTTTTCTCTCTTCCAGAACGTAGAGGCCCCCATGGAGACAGTTAGCGATGTAGAAAGTGCCGTTAGGAGCACGGGCAATCCCGTTATTGCCTTGCATGTTCTCAATGGCATACTTGCAGCCCTGTTCGACGTGGCAATACACTACAGAGGTGCTTGCGCGGCCAAGGAGATCTAACTCTCGAATCTAAAATAAGATAATCGTGAGCGTTTATCCCGATGGCATAGGCTTTCATTGATGGTGTTTCTTATACTCACAAGGCCAACCTTTGCTCCATGATCGTTAGTAAAGTAGAAGCTTTTACCGTCGGCCGAGCCAACGATGTCATTGGGCGCAATAACGATAGGATCTTGAATAGTGGCAATGTGCGTTAAGGTCTGGCCTCCAACAGTGGTCTTGAAAATCTCAATCACGGAGTCCGCGCCGACGTCCTTTGCCAGGAGGTTGCCCAGGGGTGCTCGATGGTTGACAAGGTAGACAAACAGATCAGAAGGGTTGGACGAAGAAGGAACGACGTCCATGCCATGGAGAGAAAGTCCGCGAGTGCTTTCGAATCCCTTTACTTTCAGTCGTGTGATGGCCTTGGTCTTGGGGTCGTAAGTCGCAACGTAGTCATCGAACGAGGCTCCGGTCTCATTCAAGCGGCCAACAGCAGGGGTCCAATGTGTCCTGCTCAGCGGGGTTGAGCATGCAAGGTACAGTAAGCCACTGGGTTGGTGAAGCACGATCTCTATCATAACCCATATTTAAACAGCACATTCTTGGAAACAGGAGATAGTAAGGACGTACTTTCACATGCTGGGAGCTGAGGTACTTTCGTACACTGCTGGTTGTTCAATGGCTGTATTTCACGCCCATAGCCCATTATCTGGAGGCGGGGTTTGACAAAAAACTCCCATGAGCCACCAAAGACAGCGATCAGTATCGCAATGAAGTTGAGTAGAGAAGGGCGAGACATGGAAGTGGGGAAGTGAGACGAGGACTCAAGAATGCAGTGTGAATAAATACGTCTTTTTAGGCGGCATGTCAAGTGTTCTTGAGCATTTGAAAAGCATAATTACCATGTCATACCAAGGCGTGGCAATTTTGAATGGTTCCTAAATCATATTGGACACACTCATGGAAGAACTGATCAGCAGAATTAGACGATCCACCTCCCTAAATTAGATCACCTGGCATCTTCCGCGACCGTGAGTAGACAAAGATGCATATGGATAAGCAGCTGTCTTATCTGCTAAGTTAAATAAATAAATAATCTATGTTTGCTATCACACAGCGTATCGCATGCTCCTTGAAACGCCTTGCACATCTTTTGTACCGAAACTATAAATTTATGGCTCAATGTTAGGTTTTAGGCAACATTCTAACTCCATTCGAGTGGATTCTGGGTAAATTCTGGGTCGAAGATCATCATAAAGTGCCGTATGATACCTTGAGGGGTTTGTCTTCTTTATATACGGCGCTGGACGTCGGAATCCCTATCTCTCAACGAAACCACCACCTATCATGGGCAATAACCCCTCAGTAAACAGGCCTCTTATCCCAACGCCGACCAAGTCCACCTTCGACGAAAGCGAGAAGGATCCTGTCATGGAGGTCACTGACCCTTTAGAGTCCTTGAACATCGTTCAGCCCTTATCGAGCGACGGTACTTTGACTCTGGGCCACATATCTGGCTGGGAGGCGTCTGCTAGCACCAACTCTAAAGCACAGCTGGCTCGCACGATCCTTTCGCAGACCAACATCCGTTCAGTTCTCACTTCCCGCAACGCACGCATCGCGGATCAGCACATATTCAACCACGTACTAGACTTCAAGACTGGTCCTATCACCAACCAGAGGAGCAGCGGTCGATGCTGGCTCTTTGCCACAACCAATGTCATTCGCTATGGAATCATGAAGCGCTTGAAGCTCAAGGAGTTCCAGCTGTCACAGGTATGAGGCGGTCGTTGCTTGCGCAGCCTTCTTGATGCTAATCACTCTGACCAAACACAGTCGTATCTGTTCTTCTGGGATAAGCTCAACAAGGCCAACTACTATCTTGAATTAATGATACAAGAATCAGATTTGCCTATCGATGACCGCGTCATCACCCATCTTTCCGGAGACCTCATCAGTGACGGCGGTCAATGGGACATGGTTGTAAACCTGATTGAGACGTATGGTCTTGTTCCGCAGTCGGTTTTCCCTGAGACGACGCACTCCTCTCTGTCCGAACCTCTCAACTCCATTTTGAAGACCAAGCTTAGGGAGCATGCTCTTATACTCCGTACTCTTGCCGAAACTCTCCGTAGCTCTCATGTCCGCGAAGAAAACGTTATTGCGGCGCTCCGTACGAAGAAGGAGGAGCTCATGAAGGAAGTTTACAACATCATGACAGCTACCCTAGGAGTACCTCCTCATCCCCAGAAGAGATTTGTTTGGGAATACATCGATTCCGAGGAGAAAGTTGGACGATGGGAAGGTTCCGCTAAGGATTTCTTTGAACAGTTTGCAACTAAGCCTTTCTCGGTGGGTTACACTAGTGTTTGTCATCGGGTTGTCTTCCTGAATGACCTTGCCTTCAGCCCGTGGATTGCTTCTCACTCATCAACGATCCACGTAATGAATACTCCAAACTTTACACCGTCGACAAGCTCGGAAACATTTGGGGCGGCAGACCCATTCTCTGTAAGTAATTGTTGCTCTCAGCAGCGTGGACAATAAGTAATCCCTTCTTTGCATAGACGTCAACACAGAGATTGAGAACCTAAAGGCGACCGTTGTCCGCGTGCGTAACCTTTATTGCTTTTCGTTAGTAATTGTGTTCATGTTCTGTCTCTAGATGATCAAAGCCGGGCAACCGGTCTTCTTTGGCTGCGACGTCGGTAAATTCTCTGACCGTGAAGCTGGCGTCATGGATACGGCTTTCTTCGAATACGAGGTATGTACTCTTAATCTTTGTAACCAAATTTATGTTCTAACTATATGTTGCAGGCTGCCTTCGACGTTAAGCTTGGTTTGACTAAAGCTGACCGCCTTCAAATCGGCGAATCATCTATGACCCACGCCATGGTGATTTCTGGTGTCCACCTCGACCCAGCGGGCAAACCTGTCCGCTACAAGGTTGAAAATTCCTGGGGTGAAACTGCAGGGAAAGACGGATACTTCGTCATGACGGACGCGTGGTTTGACGAGTGAGAGTCCTACATTTTGTCCTTCAGGCGGTGTTGCTGATTCTCCGTTCCCTGTAGATTCGTGTATCAAGTGGTCGTGCCGAAGGCGCTCGCGCCGAAAGACCTTGTCGCAGTGTTCGAATCTGGCGAGAAGATTGTTCTTCCTCCTTGGGATCCTATGGTATGTAATATGTACCAGCTGACCATATTCACTTTATGGTTATCACTTGTTTGACATGAGCACTGATTGTTTATTATCTTTCAGGGTTCATTGGCTTGAGTTCAGCTTTGGAAACTCTCATGTTGACCTTTACTTCATTCTATGATACGCTGTGTTGTAGGGAGACGGATGTACGCTACTGATGTACATGTTGTTGCGTGTACTTACCCATATCTATGTATCACTGGTTTCTTACGGATCGTGGAGGACATAAGGCAAAATGATTTCTTCTCACGACAAGCCGCACAAATGGTAACAATGACACTATAGTGATTACTTCCACGCATTCCTAAGCCAGGGTCATCCGGATGAGACTGCCCGTTGGGCATTTGCGGATGCGCAATCAACTGGCGGTGCAGTGCGTGGAAGCGTCCACCCAGGCACACGGAGTTAAAAATACCTCGTTTCAGCGAACAAACGGACATCAGCCTCCTTACGAAATTGGACGGCCAAAGCCCAAGTTTCGGATGACAGTTATCTCCTCTTCTTCCTCTGCAACCATAACCATCTCTACCACACCAGGGAGAAGGACTCGCAGCCATGTCCCAGAATTCTTCCCGCAAGGGATTCTCGTTCTTTGCGATGGTGGGAGGTGTTATGGCCCTGTTGAAGATCAAAGGGAAATATGACGAATGTACGTGTCTTTTGCGGCTTGGTATCTTGCCTGTGGGGACTGTAAGAGCTGACGTGGACAACTATTTTGTAGATAGACAAGCTGCGAATGACGATGAGGAAGGGCGCGTCGCGTTGACTAGCGCACCTCTTGATACCACTCTGCATGGCCACAGCAATATCGCGTTGCTGGACACCGAGATACCCAATTCGTCGGTAAGGACGAAGAAGAAGAAGGCCTGTTGCATGTGCTGCGGCTACGAGTGAGTTTTCTTTTCTTTTGCATGCACTCTCTTCCCCTCAATGATTTGCCAACTAATTCCAAATTCGACGTTTTAGTTGCAGTCTCCTTTGGAAAGCTATCGCAATCGTTCTAGGGCTGTATACCCTTTACTATGGCTTCAAAGCCATCAGATGGGCCATGACAGTGCGTATAACTTCCGTCGTCTTCTGTCCGCGAAATATGGAAGTAGTTCTAAACTAATATTACCGAATAGGACGCGCCCACCGGTCTAGAGAACATGCCGGAATTCAGCACTTCGTTGGGATGCATGGAAGCGCCTCATATTTATAACGGCTCGCAGGTTATCAATATGATTCCCCTTCGAGAGACAGCTCAGGACCACGCATTTGACGTGCATGGCCCAAGTGTCGGTACTGTCACCATCTACGACGGACCTGCAGATGCGACAGAGGTCAAGTATGAGACTACGATTCGGACTGATAACAAGGACATGTTGCAGAACATCCAGTTCTTGACACAGGACTATAACGACGACGGGACCATCCACAGGAGCAGACTTTTCATCGAGACAGGTATAGATGCGGACCACTGCATGAGGTTCGACGTTAACGTCTACATCCCACCTAACTTGAAGAAATTCCACATCTCTTCGCATGCGGCTACCACTCATATCCAATTCGCACCTGGTGCTCGTATCGCGAATACCGAGAAGGTTTATGTTACGCTCTACAGCGTTTCGGACAAAAACATCATTCGTCCCAGTTCCGACGTTGTGGCCAAATCACAGACATACGAAATCTACCACGGCTACATCGTAGGAGAGGCGTCTGTCGCACGCGAGCTCGAAGTCAGCACACAGCGCGGCGGGGGTATCTCGAACGTCAAAATCACCCCTACCCTCCCTGCTGACCCAGAACACCCTGAGAAGGCCACCATCATGACCACCACCGGTGCTGGCAGGTCGGACTTTGAGATTGTCAGCAGGAAGGCGTTCCATAGGCAGATTGAAGGCATCCATACGTCTACGAAGAACGGGGATCTCTACTTGACTTATCGTCAGGCAGTTATTGACGGGAAGATCAAGCTTGAGGCCAAGTCATACACCGTTACTGGTGCTAGCAAATTCGCTTCTCCTATCAGCGATACCCAAGGACAGTGGACACACTATGTTGGCGATAAGGATGGTGCTGACACCATTTCTGTCAACTCGAGGGGATGGATTGGTCTTTACTTCTAGGTTTGTTGTGCCTGAATACCATGGGTAGTATGCATGGGTAAATAGAGTGTCGTTAAATCTATAATTTATTATCAATGAATGTTAGTTTGTTTTGAGGAATACACCACTGAGTACTCACTATGATAAAATATGGTAGGGATGCTGGATATTCTATATGGTACAAGTGTGTCGCTCTATGTTTTGTGTTTAATCCGAGGGCTGACTAGGAGGAGGCTGCTCTGCTAATCGCTCGTCTACCACGACGGCAGGCTTTGGGCGGCGTTTAGACAGCTCCCGAGATCTCTCAGCAGCTATAGCAAGTGCTTCTTGTCGCGTGGTAAAGGTATGAAATACCACAAAAACGATAGTCTATTCCCGTACGAGCTTTAGCCAGGCAAGATGAGTTAAACAAGTAGAAAGTGACGTACGAAGACGGCCCCTGCAAGGATAATCTTGTCCTTCATACTATCATCCACCGCCCCGCTATCGTACAAGTTCTGTTGCCTCTGGCGCATAGCGCGGTATGCAGCTGTCCTTCGATATCTTGCCTCGCTGTTCGCATGGGCTTCCGCTGTAGGATGGGGCTTCAAAGGGTCGGCACTCATAGGTATCTTCCCGTTCAGCGCGTCGTACGCGTTCGTGATTGCTCTGAACCGAGCATGTGCAATTTCCGGGTCGACGGTTTGACTGGCCTTGTCCGGATGGTAAACGCGCACTAGCTCGTAGTCTGCTCAAGTTTAAGACGTTGTATTGTTTTTGGTGACCAGCAAGACTTACAGCGTGCCTTAATTTCAGACTTTGTAGCATCCCTGGGTAGGTGAAAGAGCTGATGAGGTGTTGGATTCCGATGGGTTGGGTAGGGATATGGGTTGTGAGCAGCTTTTGCCGAGGCCGTGCTTTCATCTGCTGTCGCTGCATGTGCATAGCTCCTCCACAAGCAGGTGTTTCTACAGCATTGTTGTAGCACTTTCCGATGCTGGAGTTTCAGGCATAGATATCTGGACATTTCATGTTCAGCGCGTAAAAATATGGAGGTAAGGAGGACGAGAGGAACGGAACGACTAATTTTGGGTATGTATCTCCCGGCGTCCGTTGCCGGTGCTTGCATCCGTATCGCCATGACCAAGCTTTCTCTCCCTTACATTTTTACTTGCCCATAACAACACAGCAAGTCTGAGGATCTCATATGGAAGTAAACGAGGAACTTTCAAGTCGTAGTGGATTTGGAACAATCCTCCTTACACAAAATCATTTACTTGACATGACCTGGCCTCCTTCCCTCAATGTCATTTACTTGTCTACTACTCCCATGGCTGAAACGCGGAAAACTGGGACGATTGCTCACGAGCCTCTGGAAGACCAATGGCATCTAGATAGCTCTTCACTGTCTCTGAAAGAGCCTGGGCGCGGACATACAGTCGCTTCGTCTCTGTCCCGGCCCACGAGGCATAGGAACGCATACTGTATCCCTCCGGTTATGGTCGCAGAATCAAGATTTTACAAAATGCCTAATACTACATCTGCTGGCTACAAACGCGTCGTCCGTGGCTGGACTAAGCTTCTACGTGATTCCACAAGTCCCCATGCCTAAAACTCGACGTGACTGATCTGGCGAAAAAAACCTTGTTTTCTAGATCTCTTCTTCACTTTCATCGGTTGTGGTCAGTTTCACTTTACGGAGCCACGCTAATAAGAACGCGAATATTACATGGATATTTTTTCATATAGTATGTTGGTTTATGAAGAAACGAAATATCCTCCCTTCGAGGCATGTCTTCAAGCCTTGTGAAGGGTTAGTGAATGTCTCACTTCGATCTAGATTCTATAGTACACACATTACCGTCTTGGGCAATTAAATTTCTTATGAAGGAAAGCGGTCATCTTCCAGTCTCATTTCACGTCCTTTCAGAAATTCTCTTCTCATTGCGTTATTTGTTAGCAGGTCAGAAGAGGCTGCACTGGTTCAGGACCCGCATTATGAGGTCCGAGTCTGCGTCTCGTCATCGTTTTATTTTATGTATATGCTTTCTTTTCGCCTACAAGGCGAAATTCGTAAGGGACATCGGGGAAGGTAACAGTAATTACGGCTGCACTCTCGCGTTGTATTGTTCATTAGCGCGACTTGTGGTCATTGTCGTGAGGCGAATTTCTCGCAGCCGGAGGCTATAATTATGACATAGTTTGATGTTATTTGTACACTGTTCGAACCACATCGGCCTCATTATTGGTTCGGTTCTACTTATAACTTCCTCAGCGATATCCTCAGAGCCTTCTCCATCTCCATAATCTTCTAAATCCTCCAATACCACACCTACGACATACTTCTGCTAAACAAACTGTTCTCTCTTTATACTGACGATATAACCTTTTACGACAGCGATACCTCAATAACATTTACTAACCCCACTCAAACTATTCATCATGTCAGTTTCTGACCAAGGCGTGTTCGCCCACATTCAACTACGATCCTCCACTCCAGGTGAGTATTCGGAAAGCTATTTGCGAAGGACTGTTCTCACTGAGCTCTCTATGTAGCTCCGAATGAGAAAGGTAGAGACCGGCTTTGCTTGTTTGCCACAGCACTCCACTAAATCGCACCGCAGTTTTGAACTTTCTTATGGGTATGGCTAGAGACGGAGAAGGGCCCGACAATACCCCACCGCGCTCGTTGGCAGACCTGGAGGATTACCAGAAAGCATTATCTGTCACCAGCAGCAGACACACACCACAGCAGATATACTCTCCTGTACCAAAGAGCAAAGCTAGCGACACTCTCTTGAACCCCGGCGCAGCCCTGATGTCACCACGAAACCTAATGAAGTCTCCTCCCAATGTTGTTCACGAAGTTGAGGACATGGACGCCCAGTCCAACATACAAGATGGGATGAGGTCGGAACTTGGGGAACCCATGGTATGTAGGCCTCTGCCTCTAGTCGTTATTCATTCTGATACTATTCAAGCACGAGCCCGGTCCCAATGACCCTCCTGGTCCAAAATACGAATCTTACGACTCTGGTCCTTCGTTTGGAAACTTTGGTCCGTTACCCGCAGACGATGGACGACCAGCATCTAGCAATCCGTATGCTAGGGGTGGAAGTTGGAATGTAGGTATCGTTCGCCTGATGGTTCCTGCCTGGCCTCACCCTTTATATAGCCGAACTGGAATACAATTATCAACGGTCAGCAAAACGGGACTGCTTCCCATATTGGTATGAACGGGAACGCGACTGGGCTTACAGAAGGAGGACTCTCTGCATATCCAGCCGGATTGACGTCAGGGCAAGTAGCTTCGAATAATGGCGGCACGCCCCGACAAACGTCCGTGAATATTGATGTGCAGCCTCCGTCCCGAATGACGGCTTCCAAGTCTTCTGAGAGAGGTGCCACGGCCGTGCGTGAGAATGCTGTCCTCGAAATGTCACTTCCACTGACTCTTATTGTTCACTACAGTCGCCAAAGGCACAGAGCAGGTCACCCCCAGCAGACCAGAGACCGTGGTCACCTTTTTCAGCACGATCCAAGGGCACTCGAGTGACTGAGAGAGGCACCGTGTATCCACCCTTGCCAGAAAGCAGAATGGGCGACGGAGACTACGATGCCCCTGGATCTCCTCTATCACGTGCTCGTTCCAAAGCACCATCCGTCTCTCCCTCGGATTCTCCATCGCAGCCTCCCAAGATGCACGTACAGATGTTTGCCTCGAAGCAGAATGGAAACGGAAGTACGTAATAATTGTCGTTCCGTGTAGAATGCGTATCTGATTAGACGACTCTGAGCAGCACGTTCCCCCGGACCAGCCTCGGTAATGTCTGCAAATGGAGGCGGCCACCAGAGTCGCCCATTCTCGCCTTATCGACACGCGCCTACGCAAGAAGATCTTCTTAACGCCGCCGTGAGAGGTCGTGCCCTTGTTATACCCAAAGAGCCAGAGAAAGAGCCTTCAGTCGTTTCCAAATCGCCCTCCAAAGTCGCGTCCGCCCAAAGTAGAGCCATGTCACAGATGGAGGGAGGAAAGCCAGCTTCGAGCGTAGGAGGGTCTAGAGTATCACGACAAAGCCGCGCTGAGCAGCAACCGGATAGGAATTTGACGCCAACCCCTGGGCGTTCCCATTCGCCTGAAGGCTTGGACGCTGTTGAGAGGAGCATTGTGGACCAGGCTTTGAGAAGCCACACTCCTCGCACATCGATATATGCTGCACCGCTCGAACCAGACGTTGCTGGCCATTTCCATGATATGGAGTTATGTGTCCTGCTTCACCAGGAAAATGACCCAGCCCAGCATGAATTTGTCAAGAAAGCGCTCAGGAAAGCAGTCAGGCAACGAATCAAAAAGCTAGGAATGAAGTATGACCAAGAGGTGACTTGCTGAAGCTTTATGTGATCCGACCATGATCTAATCTTTTTGCCTAGTCAATCAAACAATACAGGAAGTCGTATCATGATCATGACCCGAGTGTTCATCTTCGCGCCGACTATATGCCAGAGGTAATATTATTGTGTAACAGTCATCGGCATTTGGTCTAACTGCTTTTTAGGAACCTCCGCAATGGGCTTCAGATCTGAAGCGCGAGATTGTGCTCATGCAACAGCGTATTGAAAGCCTTGGACCCAAGATAGAGGGACTCAAGGCAGATAGGGGCTCGTACGGAGGAGGGTCGAGGTTCGCGTACGAACACGAAGAATCAACTCACACGCCCATGACACAGACGGTCAACATCCAAACACAGCCGACAGGCACTATGGCGGATTCAATGTACCAAGCTCCTGAAACCGAAGTGCTGGTGGATGACGATGGCAATTTCCATGATTATGATGACAGGACCGAGACTCAGGAACCCCGTCACCCCTACACGGATGGAGAGACACGATCCCCGCCTCGCAGTAGCATGTACGAGTCGGAAGTGGGAGCAAGACAAGATAACTCTACAGGCCAACAAGTCCTCGAAGAAGAACTTTACAAGCTCAGGCAAAGAACGCACGGGAGCCAGTCTGGTCAATCCCACAAGTCTTGGGAAGTGGCCCACCATGAGGAACCCGACGATGAGTATGACGACGAACACCTCCCACCGTCTGGGTTGCCCACTATCCCGGATGATAATGCCGGCGAGAATTATGTTGATGACCGTTCGAGAGGCGGTTCTCCACCTTTGCCTGACCTTCCTTCAGAAGCCAACCAGATGGCAGTGCATCCTCAAGGTCCATGGAACGCTATGGACTACAGCCCGGATTCTCAGCAACTGCCACCTTGGCAGAGGATCCATGGCAGACTGCTCAATTGGGCTATCATTTGGCCGATGAGCGAGCTTGAGTCTGCGCTGAACAGCACGCTTCGGGGACAGCAGGTCGACGAAGTTGCACTGAGCATTTGGTCTACTCAGGCGTACAAGCGATATGTGCGTGCCCGTCTGACGGATAGTCCGCAAGGCGTTGTGGATAGGTTGTTCGTCCCACCGAATATGGCGGATGCGATTAGCAATGCGGTGTTTAATGGACGACATGGAGATGCTTGTGGGATGTTGAAGGATCTATGGACGCCATTTGGGATGGAGGGTAGTCCGAGGCTGATCGTTGTTCTGGCGAAACATAGATCGGATCCCAACCACTGGGTCGTTCATAGGTGTGTAGACAAACTTTTTTCTTTCATGTCAGAACTAAAGTTTAGTCTCCAGGTTCTCCCTCCCTGATGGCTCTCTTACAACATATGATTCGTATCCCGAGAGGACGCTTCCTGATGGCAGGGTGAGCCAATTACTTTCTTCAGATCTCTGCCACAAGTTACTGACCATCATTTTTCTCCAGCCCCTGGGATGGTGGTTCGCGATACGCGTAGCTTGGCCCAACGCTATGTACCCCAGCCCAGACCATCTCGTGCAGAAGATGGTTCGCTTGCATCGTCCTCTGCAACTGCCGATCGACAACTCCGTCGCTGCCGCCGGTATTTGGCGCAACGTGCTCATGGGTTCAAGAGCAGAAAGGAGCGTGGATCTCGAACGGTTGAGAGATCTCATTAACACTGAAGTGAAGAATTTGAAGCAGAGGAAACAGTTAGGGAAGTTGTCGATTGGCGCCCCGCGTCCTGCATGGGAGGATATGAGTTAAGCGTTTTTCGAATTTACAGCTCTTTTTTCGTTTGTTGGTTCTTTGCATTCCTGCTGTTGTTTGTTTCTTGTCCTTTGCTGGAAGTGGACTTTTGCTTTTCTCGCCTTTGTCACGACTTGCGACCATGCTTTTTTTACCCTACGCTGCTCTACTCTCTTTGTTCTATGATTTATTTTTCCCGTTTCTGCCCTCAGCTCGTTTACTTAGGTTTCTTTAGTAGTTGGATCACTGTTGTAATGTATCCTTTTTACGTTCATGTTGAGTGCTCTTTCGTTACTATGTAGTATGTAGCTGAATATATGATGACTCGCCCGATACTATGGTTTCAAATGTAACTGAGATCATGGTCGTTCCCTCCTTCGCCTCCTCCCACCGCTGCTCGAGTTGGTCCCGCGGTGTGCGCCGTTTTAATTGACTAGTCGAGTAACCTGACCGAAGTCATGGTCTTTGTGAGGATATTCCGTGTTGCTTTTATCCAGATTTTGGATGCGCTTCAGTCCTCGACGCTAGAAAAATATGACGACATCTATCTGAGTACTCCGAAGTCGCTTCGAGGATCTTGGTCTCCGTTCCAACAAAGTTGGATGCGCCGGCGTATATCGTCCTGACGAGTATGTGACGTTCAAAGGTTATTCAACCTATTTGTAAGGCTGTTGACAAAAGTATCGATGGAAGCAGTAGGCTGCTGTTTTTGGTTTGGATGTGCATTAGACACTGCTTGAAGCTGTGTGGAGTCATTAGATAACTCGATTCAGGGCCTTAGGAAACCTTTTTCGACGTACGTTGAGTAGCGAAGACGCCTCTCGATCTAGTTTTTCGCGCAGGTCGTCATTACGCGACTTGTTCGCTGAATGCTGTTTTTTCTTGAAAGCCTGCTTTGCGTTGGTCTGCTTTTTGGTGTTTTTGCTGGAAACCTTTGTCGCGCGTTTGGGTTGGGCCATATCGGATGTAGAACCGGGTTTAAGGATCTATAGTATTGGGTACAAGGACGAGGAAAAGTGAAATCTATGCAGCTGATTATGTAAAGTTTTGTATATCCTTTGTTGAATTGCCGGCTTGACCGCCGACCTTGGCGAGACGTTTCTTTGCTCTGACTTCCACTATCGTTTTTTAGGTTCCTATCGTTTGAAGGCAGGGAATATGGCTGATACGCCGACTTTGAGTGTAACCATGTTGGGAGCTGGGCAGGAGGTCGGGCGCTCGTGCTGTGTGCTGCAGTACCGTGGAAGAACAATCGTATGCGACACGGGCGTTCACCCAGCATACAGCGGGATGGCTTCTCTACCGTTTATTGATGAGCTAGACTGGAGTACGGTTGATGCAATTCTTATTACACAGTGAGCTTAGCAGTGCCATTGATACTTAGGAAAAGACTGAGAATAATGTCAATTAGCTTTCACCTGGATCATGCTGCTGCATTGACGTACATTACTGAAAAGGTACTCTTTTTGCAATACTGCGCACTCGAGCTTGGGACTGAGAATCATGACAGACCAATTTCAGAGACGGCAAAGGAAAGGTTTATATGACGCATCCCACCAAGGCCGTACACAAGTTTATGATGCAGGATTATGTTCGAATGAGGTATGGATCTTGTTACCTTGGGTCATAATAGTGATGCCTCACATACATCCAGTTCCTCCTCGTCAGACGCCTTATTCTCTCCCCTGGATATGACCATGTCACTGGCATCTATTATCCCCGTCTCTGCCCACCAGTTAATCACTGTGTGTCCTGGAGTCTCTTTCACGCCATACCACGCCGGGCACGTACTCGGTGCTTGCATGTTCCTAATCGATATCTACGGACTCAAAATTCTATACACTGGAGATTACTCGCGAGAAGAAGACCGACATCTTGTCAAGGCAGAATTACCACCCATCCGACCCGACGTGCTGATCGTTGAAAGTACTTTCGGTGTGCATACCTTGGAAGGACGCGAAGAAAAAGAAGCACGATTCACTAATCTAGTACATTCTATCATTCGTCGAAACGGACACGTTCTTCTGCCCACATTCGCACTTGGACGTGCTCAAGAGTTGTTGCTTATCTTGGATGACTACTGGCGAAAGCATCCCGATTTGCATAGTGTTCCCATTTACTATGCTTCGAGCTTAGCAAGGAAATGCATGGCTGTCTATCAGACATATATTCATACTATGAATTCTAGTATCCGTTCAAGATTCGCAAAGCGAGACAACCCATTTGTGTTCAAGTGCGTTGCTGCTTATATGCCTTTTCATTGTATTTTTCACTCATCTTTATTGCAGACATATATCCAATGTTCCTCATACTCGTGGATGGGAGAAGAAGATTGCTGAGGGCCCACCATGTGTTGTTCTGGCTAGTCCTGGATTTATGCAATCAGGTCCAAGTCGCGAACTCTTTGAACTATGGTGTCCAGATTCACGAAATGGTCTGATTATTACTGGGTATTCCATTGAAGGCACGCCAGCGAGGGTGAGTTCTCTACCAGTTTCATATCGTAGATGGCCAGGTTTACCTGATGTATATACTATTGTTGCAATTGCCATTTGTTTTCTCCCTCCTCTGAATGATCTAAGAACCAACCACTCAAAATTTCCTGACTTTAGGATATCATGACTGAGCCTGAAGACTTTGTTACTCTGAAAGGTGCTACGATTCCGAGAAAGATTTCAGTCGACGATATTTCTTTCAGCGCACATGTCGACTATTCACAGAACTCCGAGTTTATTGAAGCAGTGAAGGCTCAGCACGTTGTAAGTCCCTGCACCGTCCTTTGCTTTTTATTCTATGTTTATTCCTTCGCAGATTCTTGTTCATGGCGAACAAGCCGCCATGGGTCGGTTGCGTTCAGCCATGACGTCGCGCTACAAAGAGCGCGATGAAGATGTCAAAATTCACGCGCCCAGAAACTTGGAGACGCTGCACCTGTCTTTCCGCGGCGAGCGCGTTGCGAAAGTATGTTTCAGCGTTATTTCCGTGAAATCCTTATTAACATTAAAACCAGGCTATCGGTACCCTAGCAGACAAACCAGTCAAGACAAATGATATCCTGTCCGGTTTATTAGTGGCCAAAGACTATTCTTATACCTTGTTGCACCCGCGCGACTTGAAAGACTTCGCTGGTTTAACCACCGCCACAGTGACGCAGACACAAAGAATTGTGCTCGGTGTCGGTTGGTCTTTAGTCAAATGGCATCTGGAAGGAATGTACGGCAGTGTTGAGGAGGGCCTGGATAATGACGGAGTACCAACCATGAGGGTATGTCGTTCCATTTTTTTCGTCGTCAAACTTGTTGAACTTATGCCATGGTCTATTTAGGTCATGGGCGTCCTCGACGTCAAACTCACTGCGGAGCATGAATTAACCCTTGAATGGGAATCAAGTTCGAGCAATGATATGATCGCTGATTCAACTCTCGCACTGATCACTGGTATCGACAAGAGCCCGGCTTCGGTAAAATGTGAGTCCAGAAATGCCATGGCAGCCCGTGTGTAACAACTCTAATCCTTGCTTGGGAACCTTTTTTTTTTCTTTTCTTATCTCAGTGACAACGCACCCTCATTCGCATTCACACTCGGGGGAGGAGCACAGCCATCCGCATGCCGATCCGGAGATCGAGTCGTCCTCGAACCTCCGCATCCAAAGATTGGCGATGTTCCTTGAGGCACACTTTGGCGAAGTCGAACTGCACATGCCGGACCCTAGTGAGGAACCAGAACAGGGCGAGAGTGACAGCGAACCTTTGTTGCTGGTCCACCTGGACGAAGCCGAAGCTCAGATTAGTCTTATAAGCCTTGTGAGTGTAACTGTGATTCATGGGCTGTCATGATACTAATATGACATGGACGTATATCAGACTGTTCATAGTTCTAATGAGGCCTTGAAGAGGCGGGTGGAAGCAGTCCTAGACATGGCTGTGACGACGGTAAGCTCGCTAGCAGAGTCATTCATGTCGACTGCGCCTGTCGTAGTGGAGGACGGCCCTCCTGCCAAAGACAAGTCATCCACTCCTGCAGCTGACGAGAATCATGATGGGAACAAGAGTCCAGAGGCAGAAGAAGCAGTCGCAGACGAAGACGCCCAAATGGCGAAAAGCGAGGAGTAATTATTTTATCGTCTTGTAAGATAGATTATTACCTGTAATCTTGTAAAAACATAATGTATGGTCAAAAAAAGTATGCGTAGGTAGCTGCAGCACAGCATAAAAACGTTTTTGGGAATTGTTAAATAAAGTTGATTGGATTGTCCGTGCGTAAGCAATGCTGGAAAAAAGAGCGTGTATCGATAAGGAACGGTGGATAAAAGGATAGCAATGGTTGAAATTCAACAAGGTCCGTCATGGCGGAGTCATCGATTAAATACAATTAAATAGCAACTGCTGTCGGAAGTGGGGTTTCATAAAACGGCCTTCTCTTTATTAATGCTGTTTTGGACGCGAAGAGATTAGTTCATGAACGCTATACAGAGCAGTGCTTAATGGCTAACCTCCATTGAGCGGGACTGTTTCCAGTGATGTCAACCCGCCACCTCCACTTGTTTCGATATCGTATTTTTTTGAGCTCTTTATGAGACTTGACTGCTATGAATCCAAATAGCAGCGACTCCAGCAATGACACCCCTGCAAGAACGGCCAGGTAATATTTGACCTTGCTGTCGTCCACCGTGATGATGTTGATAAAAAGAAGGCTGGAAATTGTGGCTGATGCTGCTAGAGCAGCAGTCCAAAGAAAGGCGAGGACGTACCCGCATCCAATGGCAGATGCGGAGTAAATGCGAGGGCTGGTATAGGACTCCGCGCTGGCCATGAGAAGAACGTATGTGTGATAGATAAATGTGAGGGCGATGACTGCAGGTATAAGCCATAAGATTGGTGAAAGTGTGATCGCCAACGCCCCGAAAGCCATCCCTATGCTCGATATGCAGAGGGAGGCAACTGTAAGAGAAAAAAGGTGTTGAGGGAACGAACCCATGTCTTCCCCCAATAGTAGAAGTCGAAAGGGAGAATGAGGTTCAACTTCGAGGCTTGCCCTTTATGAGCAATGTTATATATAGACAGTGTCAAGAGCAGGATGTATCAGCGGGATGCCCAAATGTCATACACATTTCAGCGCCCAGGTCATCACGTCTAGTAGTCAGTCGGCACATAAATATTATCGACCGATAGTCGCAGCCTTGTAACATGTTACGAGCCTCTTGGTGACGTGATTAAGGAGACTTGTAGGGAGCTAGGCACGAAAATGCTCGAGAGATATAGAGCCAGTTATGCCCAACGAGATTCTGGGTATCAAGCTTCTGCGGTGATAGACAATCATCCACGGCTTCTTTCTCGGGGTTTTACAACTGAAGCCGAAACACTGGACGAGAACCTATGAGAACCTATGTTGACAGATGGCATGTTCGTGCCTCAGAAAAGAGAAATCAGAAGCAGCTTGAAGGTAATGATCATCATGGTAATCACAACAATCTGTGAAGGAGCGAAGATACTTCTTACTGTATACAAAGCATGACCAAGGGAGGTGAATATTGGGTGCCGGTTTCGCAGGCTGGAAGAGTATGTTTTCACGTCGCAGCAGACACTGTAAGGCGTGTAGTTGAGGGAATTGTGGTATTTTCTCGCACGGAAAGCCGGCTGGTGAGGGATCAGGGTAAAACTACGAACTGGCAGTTCCGGTTCGGCTCAAGGAGCTGTCACGAACGCGTGACCAACTCGTGACAACGCGCTCCTTCAAGTGTGCTTTCGCGTTTACTAAATTTCAACCCAGCCGCCTTGCACGCTCCAGTCACCTCCCATATACCGCCATGGTAAAGACCACAGTTACCTCACCACATCCTAGAGGACATACATGCCTGGCATTCAGTAGAGATGGATTGTGAGTGCGCCACTCCTTCCTCTTGTCACGTCGACATTTACTTACCATGCTATGACTGGCAGGCGCGTCTTTACAGGCGGAACAGATTCACTGGTTGCGATATGGGACGTCGATGCGGATACACAGCAGGAACCAGAACGAGCAGTAGAAGCTGAAGGACCAATCTGGGCTATAGCAACAGCAGTACGTGTCCTCCTTGTTCGTGTTAACCTTACTCCTTACCACGGCACCAGGACGATTGCTGGGTAGCAGGTGGCGCAGATAGAGAAGTGAGACGCTACCCCCTTGAATCTACGGAGATGGAGGCGATTGTGACGACGATGTCGGAAACCGTCAGAGGGCTAGCTATCGATCCACAAGGAAGAAAGGTGGCAATCGCTTCAGAGTGAGTCCGTCCACCCAGTTGCGTATTGCTGCTAGCCTAAGCCACTATTAGCGAACTATATGTGAAAGTAGTGGACCTCGAAGATATTATGAAAGTAGACCGTCTGGAGGGTTACACAGCCGGAATTAGGAGTGTAACTTGGCATCCATCTGGTTCTTTACTCGTGAGCATACCCTGCAGCACGGTGATTGGCACTAGGAAGTAACGTGCTGCCATTCAGGCTACCTGCACTAGGGATGGGAAGATCGTAATCTGGAACATGTCAGCTGCAAAGCCAGTCATCGAGAAGACTATCGAGGGAATAATTCCAGTCGTGAAAGACGATGAGTATGTCTCTGCTGCTTCCACGTTAGTTAACATGCATATGAACAACTCCTGTCAGGTTACCTGAGTTTGAGTACGATTGCTCCGTTGTATGGCACACTTCTGGCGATTACTTCTTTGTGCCGAGTAAAGCTCATGGTTAGTTGTTTCTCTTCCTTGCCGTATGGTCCTGACGTATTTTGGTAGAAATTGTTTCCATTTCTCGCAACGATTGGACCAAGATTGCAACTTTCTCCGACAAGAATGTCTCTGGTGCGGTGACGGCCCTCGCCATCTCTGCTAACGGAGTGTACTTGGCGTCAGCATCCCAATCCAAAGTTCATACCTGGTCAACACAGACAAGGCGCTTGATATCCACGTAAGAGGTGCATTCCTTACCTTTATACATACCTTCTGACTGTTCTCAAGTGAAACTGGAGAAGGAGGGTCGACCATTACTAGTCTAGCGTTCTCGCCCACGCAAAACTTGATTGCTTGGACCGACGCATCCGGTTCATTTACCCGTTGGAAGAAGCCTATTTCAGATAATTTTCCTCATCCAGTCAAGGCATCTATAGCTACCAACGGAGCGTCAACCATTTCTGTAAAACCGAAAACAGGACTAGACCTCTTTGCAGCAGACGATGTGCAAGAGAACGCGAAGGATAAGGACCACGACGCAGATGTGGATCTCGACGATGACATGGCAGACATCGACGATGGGTGGATTGTAGACGACATGGACGGCGCCCTCAATGAGCCACCAGCTGCGGACAGGATTGTAGGCGATGGATTTGTCAAAGAAATGGGTGCGTACCCCAGCCCCCTTTCTGTATCAACATACTGAAGGCAGTTGTCAGTGAGCATTACTCAGGCTCAGCCGCCATTCCAGCCAGGCTCTACGCCTATGGAAAATAAGAAACGCTATCTAAGTCAGTATGTTCGCATAGATTTTCTCGAGCAGTAACTCATGTTTCTTTTCTTGCAGCATACAATATGATTGGGGTCATTGAAGCTATAGACCAAGACACTCATAACATCATCAACGTGCAATTCTTCGACCAAACCTTACGGAAGGGCTTCAATTTTACCGATTACTTGAAATACACTATGGGCTGCTTGGGTGCTTGCTGAAGTTCATTCATTTTCTAATCACCCATCTTATTTATGTTTCCTTTACAGGCGAAAGAGGAGCCTTATTTGCCTGTGAACCCGAGAATGACCATCCCGCTCAAGTTTCCTACAGGCCTTACAACACTAAGATGGCCGAGTGGAGTTATAAACTGGAGAAGAAAGGAGTGAGATGCCTTGGAATTGCGACCGGCGCGATACCTTTGACTTCGAGAGACGCAGCAGATGCCGAACTACAAGGTTATGGACATGTCGTTATTGCGACCACCGAGAACGATCTCACATTCTTAACTGGAACCGGCCGTGAGCGGAGGATCATGCCTCTTCCAGGAGACTTCGTGACGATGACGGCCAGCGCGGAGTGGCTCTTCGTTGTCCACAGAGCGGGGTCAACGACCATAGATGGTGAGTGAGGAAAAGGAAAAGTTAATATTAGAATGCTCATTCCTCTCTTCAGGCTCGCAGAATCTCTCTTATACCGTTATTAACTTTGAGGATTTCACCGTGCGACAGAGAGACGTCCTTCCTGTTCCCAAAGGGCATACACTGAAATGGATAGGACTGACAGACAGTGGGGTAATAATAATTCGTCATGGGCACCCTGCAATCATGCTAACCCTTCCTAGGCTCCGGCGATGTACGACTCTACTGGCTGCCTCCACATTTTAACGAAACATCGCGTTCCTCATCACGCATCATGGGCCCGAGTGTTGGACACAAACACACTAGAGCGAAGGCAAGGCAAAGACGAGTCGTATTGGCCTGTTGGAATCACAGAAAGTAATTTTATGTGTCTAATTCTCAAGGTAATTTCCCCTCTTTATCAACGGTCTAGCTAAGCTGACTCTTCTTGAACAGGGAAGACAAGAACATCCTACATTCCCTAGACCATTGATTCAAGAGTTGCCTATTCGATTACCGTTCCGACACGCTTCAGCTCAAGAAGAATTGTAAGTCTGGCTACTATGTATGCATGCATCAGGAGGAAAATCTGACATATTCACCAGGGTTGAACGCGAGACGTTATTTGTTGAGGTCCTGCTCGACAACTTGGATGACGAACTCACTACCGACGACATCGTTACTCGAGAGAAAGCCATGGACAGAGAAATCATCCAGCTCATACAAGCAGCCTGCAAAGCGTCCAATTCTGCACGGGCTATAGAACTGTCAAAGCTTCTACACCACACTGCCACTCTCGATGCCGCTATAAAGATAGCAGATTTCTACCATCTTGTCGGTCTGAAAGAGAAGATTGGCATCATCAAGTCTGACAGGGAAGAAAACGAGGACCGGCTCATTATTGCTCGGAATAAACGAAGACGATGGATGAAGCCAGATCCTCCTCTTCGTCAGCTAGCTGCAACCACGGCCTCGTCTTCTCGCTTCGATCCTCTGGGTGATGTGCGCCCACCGCCGGCCATCGATAGACCAGGCATGGCACGCGTCACAGTTCCTCGCATTGAAAAGACACGATATACCTCAGTAGCAGCACCCTCGGACACTCCTGAACGTTCGACATGGGCTGATTCGTCTGTGATGGGATCTCCACCTCCCTCCGACTCGAAACGAAAGCGTGACTATGTGGAGGAGTCTTTCCCTAGCCCGGACATCACAATGCCTCCACCGAAGCAAAGTAAGTGCAGTAATATGGACTTCTTGGCCAATAGAGGCTTACACATTACTGCAGAGTCCAATCCATTTGCTCGTAAAGCGACACAAGAAACGAACAAGAATCCATTTGCTAGAAAAACCGACACCAGTAAAACAATACACAAGAGCGAGAGCTTCTTTGATAAGGTCGATGCTGCAGAAACAGAAACAGTTCATCGAAAACGTGAGCAAATAGTCGCCTAATATATGAAGTATTCACCTAACCCATGATGCAGGTCCCTCTGCCAAAGGCAAGGAAAAGGAAAAGAAGGACGGACCCAAGCAGGCCACGCTATTCGGAATGATGCCAAAAGCCGACAAGGCCACGAAACTGGGAAAGAAGAAGGCAGAAGCCGAGGAGAGTGCAGGTGCAACAGAGTCTGCACAAGAAACACAAACCGAAACGCAAACGACTGACGTCGTCATGGACGACGCTGGCTTACTCGAGGAAACTCAGGAAACGCAGGACGCAGAGGAGACACAAGTGATAGGCCAGAGAGAGGACTCCCCAGATTGGGATGAAACTCAGCTCGCTGAATAGATGTAGTGCGCGGACGGTGGGACTTTTCTGGCTTTCATTTGGTTTTGTTACTCTTTCTACACTAACATCTGTACCTATTTATTCACTCGCAAGCTCTTTTTATCAAATCCGTAGTTATTTCTTTGTTTCTCTTTTTCTAAGAAAAAGAGAACGGCGACCATTTTTGTCAGTTAGAATAGGCTCGTTTATTTGTTCCAGAAAACAAAAGTGAACAACCGTCCCCGCTCTGGATAGTAACTTCATATCTTATTAATAGCAAAGTGAGAAAACATAGACATGACTCTAAGAACAAGGAAGAAGACTTGTAAATCTAGTCGACTTGTTCAGTCATGCTTTCTTCTCATGAATAGATTGTCGATCGAAAGATCCTACACGACGAAATCATGGTATGAGCAACAATCTAAACTTTGAGAAGTTGCGGCCATACCGTAGGTCTGAAGGGCCATTCCTTGAAAGTGTTTACTACGCGTGACCAGTCTTGCAAATCTAATGCCCGCGAAGCTTTCGAAGTGTCAACGTAGTTCGGACTCTCTATCGCTTCTAGGGTCTTCAATAGATTGTTTGCACCAGGACCTAAGGCACTTCATATGCGCGCGTTTGCTATCAATTTTTACGATGCGAGGCTTGAAAAAATCCACTCACGTTATGGACTTTGATAGTGGTGTTGCCTTTTGAACAAACAATTTCCGGACGCAGTAATCCCAGAAGTCAAGGTCGCCAGGTGCTATAACCTAAAGCGAGGATTAACTTAGGTCAAGGAGAGAAATCATATAATGGCGTACCGGTTTCTCCTTAGGAATACACTGGATTGCGACCAAAGGGCTAGAGACGCGTCTTGCATCGAGCTCTGTGTGCCGCGCAGTACTAGCATGACCGACGCGAGCCGGATGGAACTTTTCGTGGTAGGGCTGCAAATCGTCATACGGTACGAGCTCTGTTAGTGTCGCATTGCATTGCGCCATCACAGAGACTTTGCAACGATTGGAGGTTTCCGGTTCCGCTTTGAGTCTCTATAGTTGCCCTTCTCAGTGAAAGTCCAAGCGTTAACAGAGGAAAAATACTAACGTCGTACATGCGAGCCTGCAAAATGAGATTCAAAGGCACGCGACCATATTGGAATAACCATTGTCGGTCAGATACGGCGCGTATCAGTTGGCTAGCCATCTGTTCGCCGTGCACGTTTGCAGACATCGTCATAGTAAAACGTAACTGAGGATGCACTGCAACAGGATATAAGTACCGCAGTATGTTTTTGGTGTAGAATCGTGGCTAACCTTGACTCCAATCATCGCATGTCTCAACTTCATCCAAAGCTTTCTCGTCCTTTATCTTCTTGTACGTTGCCCAGTTAAAAGCGTCATAAGGGAATACGGATACCCTAGAATCCAGTGACTCTAAAGGCTACAACACATGAGTTGTAGTTTAATTTGAAATAATATTTCGCGTACCTTCAGATAGGGTAAAAAGATTGGCGAAGAATCTAGAAGAATTAACTTCTTGACGCGCTCTTTAGGAAGGTTGAGTAATGCCCTCGACAACAATCCTGGGCCTAGCATGTTGTTCAGTTCTAGTGCATGGGATTAGATAATATTTCAGTACGCACCTGGCGAAGCCTCGATGATGATCAGGTCTTTTGAGCCTTCAGGAGCAATAGACTCAGCCAATTGTTTTGCAACTTCTGGGCTTCTTACAGCAACTCTTTGTGCGTGCTCTCTGACCGTAGGGAAGGCAGTTTTCCATTCCTCGTCTGGAGGTAGTTCTGTGAAGTTATTTGTCGATTCCTTGTATGAGGCTGCGATGTCTTCGGGACTGAGTTTCACAGAGGGAGCAGCAGAATCCGTCTTCTTCTTATATGCTCTCTTCTTGGGTTTTGTTTCGCCTGTGGCGGCAACGGTAGCATATGTCGAACGCGAGCTGACGGAAGCATTATTGTAGGAAAGAGTAACGCGTCTAAGTTCATGCCTCAAGCAGCTAGTAGAGGCCCTGATTGCCCTGGTGAGATGAACGGAAGCCATAGTTTAGTTCAAGAGAACGAATTGACGACGCGCCTGGTATTCGCCTAATTTTACATGTCCGGGACCGGGCCGTCTGGCATCGGCACAGTATTTGCCTTCAACTTCCGGCGCCAAAGCCAATGGCCTCTGATCCTAACGTGGCATGCCATTCGGCGCCCCCTTTCCCTGAGCCCGACGACGGGCGTCTCTGATCTACTTCTGCTAATGATTCCATGCCCGCCACGTTCTTCATAAATTGGCGTATCGTCAGACCCCTTCTTTTCATCTGTTTTCTTGTCACCATCTCTCTATACTATGTGTACTATACTTTCAAACCACCCACAGCTCTGTACAACGATCTCTTCGTCTCGGAGACGCAAGCATCCAAGGATTTAATCCATAATGAACGAGGAAACCGTTATGTCAAGTTTAATCAACTTCAAGGAGCAGGATTTAATAACCAGGTATGTGGCTTACCTCTTAGAGAGAGGCGCAACTTAAATTGTTATAGGCGCAAGAAATCCTTTTATACCATCATCTCGCGTTGCAAACCTCCCGAGTTTATGTGTACCAGCCTTTAATATGGCGGCCAAGAGGGGAAACAGCCGGTGTCCCATTGTCTGCTTTCTTGCCCGGAGTGACAGACAACTCTGTCAGTGATAGCGTCTTTGACGAAGTCTGTCCACCAGAAGAGGTCGTACATGTCAAGTTAAGGGCAAATGACCTTGACCAGTGGAACCATGCCAAAACCATACTAAACCAGAAGGATCGATGCATAGTCGTTGATGATCGTATATTCAACTGGGCGTACGTTCTTCCCTGCTCACTCGTCGTCCAAAGCTGAACCTTTTATCAGTTTCCTAGAGTCCGCAGGCACTCATACAATATGGCCATCCTTCCAGAAATATCTAGGCATCCACTACAAGTGGTCGGACATTATACTAGACATCACCAATCGCACTCAGACACAACTCCAGCTAAAGCCAGCAGGAGAACCCTACATGGCTCTTCACCTCCGTCGCGGTGATTTCGAAGGCCATTGTGAATACCTCGCTGACTCCCGGAAAGGCTTCACCACCTGGGCGACGCTTCCTGTCCTTCAACCAGCAGTCTTCCCTCCTGCTCTAGACACGTACAACCATAGCTCCGTCGTGGAGCACTGTTACCCTACCCTATATCGTATCCTCGATGCAGTTTCTGCCCAGGCGCGAAGGAAACCACATCTCCGAACGCTGCACATCATCCATGACGGCGCATGGGACCATCCAACCGTCTATCTACAATTCTATAAGCTCGCTGAAGCCCTGAAGAACGAAGGCTGGGCAAAGGACCAGGATTGGCCATCAGGCCCTATGCTGCGCATTACGCAGAGCGCACATACACCGATCGCCCGAGGTGAACGGGATTTTGCTGTTTGTGTCGATGTTGAGATGGCAAGGCGCGCGGAGGTGTTCATAGGCAACCCTTATTCGAGCTTGAGCACCCAGGTCGCTGCCCTTCGCCTTGGAGATGGTGGACAAGTGGAGGACATAACTTTCGTTTAAAGAGGCTGCGGAGGAAACGGGAATTTATTCCACACATCTATTTATTGCTTTGCTTTCTCTCTTTTTATTACACTGTGGACTATCAGGATGGAGGTATATACCATTCTTTGAAATTAGGAGCTTGAGCGCCCATCTCCGTACATGAAGTCAATTTCGTTTGGCACTAACATTTACCTTGACAGATTCCAGCTTCATATATGAACCTTTGGCAGGCATAACACATTTATAGGTTTAACACCGGTGAGTCTCTAATTACACCCCCCTTTCCTGCAATTTCTTATTGTGAAGAAGAATCTGAAGGAACTTGTCACAGCGAATATCCTCCGAAAATCCTTTGGAATAGGTAACTGCCTATGTTTGGTTTGCCCAGGCCATCCCTACTATCTTATAACTTCAGGCTATGCTCTGAATTCTGCACAGCATCCTCCGCAAACGGCTTCGCTGTGCAATTGCTCCACATTAAAATGGATTCCGAAGGCGCCTTTCTGTTCTATCCCATGTTCATGTTGCGTGTTTTCTGCTAAGGTCTCTCTGTTATGGGCGCTGAAGCGCTGAATCCTTATGGGGAGCATTGCTTTACATACGGACTGCGCCTCGGCGACAGACGGGATCTGAGTGTATGATAGGGCTAATTGGCGAAAATCTCTCGAGTATGTAAACCGCCAACCATCTGTTTTTTCCGACTGCTGTGCTGTGCCCATATACAGTGAGTGAACTGCAGTCCGACGCCTGCGAAACATAGTCTAGGGCGGACTTCACGGGCACTATATTGAATGTTCGGCTGTACAATTTGGTGGAAATCGAAAACGTCATACTTTGAACAATACGGTTACTGCACTGCACGGACCAAGCAACTCCCAAGGACAACGCTAAATGCTATGTATGTACAAAGTTACTTATACTGCTGTATGTGGATTCTGTCATCTTCAAACACGCTTATCACGACAGTGGCCACACTTGGGCCACACGCTTGTGGTGAGGGCCGCCGGCATACTGGTCTATAAAAAGGTTTAGAAAGACCAGGTGGCCCAACTCGAACTCGAACTACCTCCGCTCAACCCCTGCCTGCATCTCATTTGCCTGCCGCGATGGTGAACTTCCCCGCGCCCATTGGCGGGACCGTCCTGCCCTCTGATTTTGCACCTTCGATACTGTTTGCAGTTCTGTATGGACTGTTGTTGCCCCTAGTAGTCTATCGCATGTCTGCAAGGAGGTCAAGGACACTCTTACTTATAGGATCAGGACTGCTACTGATTGAAAGGTTAGTACGCCTATGGTTCATGCTGTACGCCGCGTCTGAATGCTAACTTACATATGTCGTTTATTTTTGTCACTGAAAAGGATTGTCTTTTACGCCCTGCGAGCTTCTCAAGCCCGTAGCGACTCTTTGCGTTTTTCTAACGGATTGGTGAAATACATGCAAACCAGCTACGGCGTAAGTTACATTGGCATCGCGAGCGACAGCATAGCCTACGTACGGTGTTTGCTTGTCAACCCAACTTTCGGATCGGAGAACTATGAAGAGTCTCCAGCAGGACACACCAAAGGAGGAGTATGCAAGCCTCCTCCAGTGGGCACACCTGATCAGCCCAAACTACGAAACTTGTTCCGCAGGTTGACGGACCTCCTGCGTTATATTTTTCTGGCCAGCCTAATAATTGCCATTGTCGCCAATAGCAATTACACGGCCATCTTCAACGACCAGGTCAAAGCTGACCGTACGGCTTCGCTGAGGTCAGTTATATTCTCGGCGCTCGATGTGTAATGCATACGCTTGTTTACTGAGACGAGTTTGGATACAGATACGCTAGTGCCGCCCTGGCAGTGGCGATGTTCTTTGTGGTTATAGGAATCATTACCTGGAGCGTGTTCACGTATCCTGCAAGGTCCGTCAGTAGGCGCAGCGCAGCGGTTGCGATTCTCATTATATTGCTCATGGTATCTATCTTTTTGTTTCAATGATCCCAGAGAATGCAATGCTTACCCGCTTTTATTAGGCTGTCATTGCGATCTACCGACTGGCTGTCATGCATATCAAGACGACATCCTTGACCGAGCCAAACCAGCTGGATACGCCCGCTGGAAAGGCAGAGTTCTATGTCTTCCATGTCGTCCCTGAATGGATCGCGTTGTGTCTTCTCTATGCCATTAACGTTCGTAAGACGTTTAGCACGGGCCTCGGGGGTGACTGGAGGGCTGTGGACAAGTCTAAAGAGGCTGCTGATGGAGAAAAGAAGAAAGAAGGGGAATAGAAAAGTAGCTGCAGCTTATGCTTTCTGGCGGGGACTTGGAAGACTTACTAGCCTTGTGTTAAAACTATTTAGAACTATTTAATTCAGTCTTCTACCACTGACTCTACTTACTAATATTCATATACCCTTGCTTGTTGCATCGAGGTGTAGCAATTTCCAATATTTACTCTCGTTTTACCCTTAGCGTAGCATGTATGTCATCATAATCTTACGAGCCAAGTATAAGCAGAATATCTGTGTGACTCGACTTGAGAGTTCTTGTATGAAGTTCGCCGTTCAGAAACCTCTCAGTTTATTTTCTACAGTACTCGCCGGGAGTCAGATAAGTACCGACCATTAATTTTACCATCAAAATCCGTTGATCGGATTCAATTGCCAATTATTGTCCTTTCCCCTCTCGAACCTCGACAGACCTCGACGAAGACCTACAACCTTACCTCTTTAACGCAAAGTGACGCCACTGAAATTGCACAAGATCGCTGAAGCGCTGAAGGACGAACGAGCTTCGCACAATGCACAGACAACGTCAGCCTGAGACCGTATTCCTCTGTTGTATCGAACTAGGGTTGGAAAGACGCGCAGAAGCGTTTATAGGTTACCAGTAGCTAACCGCCTACTTGAGCTTGAGAATCGTGGATGATGCGGGTGGATTGCATGCCATTCGCGAATACCATCGTGCATGAAGCCCGTGCACTTGGATATTCGGCACAGTTTTCTTCTCTTCAAACGCTTGATATAAATCTTCGGACTCGGACGATAACCTATCCACACACGTCTGACTGAGAAAGTTGGGGCGCCGTACACTAGGTGAGCCCCGATTACATCGATTTCGCGTTTACTCATAGTAATTAGAAAGGAAGTGGCTGCGGTGGATTATTGTGTCTGTTCGCGACTGAATCCCTCTGGATAGTACAATGCGCTGCGGCAGGCTGCGCTTGCCATGTACTTGATTTTAGAAAATCCGCCCGCTGCAGTACATAGACTGCTAGACCATTTTTTCTGTTCTCACGACTGCGCCTGTCACAGGAAGAGACGCTTATCACGGCAGGCTGGTAGTGAGGGCAGTGTCGCAGATGGTTCGGGGATTCATGGAAATGTTTAAAAGGCCTTGACCAGTGGTCCACTCTGAACATATCTCGATTGCCTGGCTGCAATGGTGAACTTCCCTGCACCTATTGGCGGGACCGTCTTGCCATCCGACTTCGCTCCTTCGATCCTTTTTGCGGTTCTGTATGGACTACTATTGCCTTTGTTCACCTATCGCATGTACGCAAGAAGGTCCAGGACGCTGGTGCTTCTCGGATCAGGATTCCTCTTGATTGAAAGGTGAGCACGTCCATGTACTATGCTACGTCCCAAAAGTAGGTCGGAATACTAATTCATGCATTATTTCTGTCAAAAAGGATCGTCTTTTACGGCTTGCGCGCTTCTCAGGCTCATAACGACTCGAAGCGTTTTTCCGGCTCACTTGTGACATACATGCAAGTCAGCTACGGCTTGAGTTACATCAACATCGCAAACGACAGCATTGCCTACATAAGGTGCCTACTCGTTAACCCGACTTTTGGATCGGACAACTACAAGGACTCGCCTGCAGGACACACGAAAGGAGGGGTATGCAAACCTCCTCCAGAGGGCACACCTGATCAGCCAAGACTGCGGTCCTGGTTCCGCAGGCTGACTGGCTTGCTGCGTGTCATATTCCTGGCGAGCATAATACCTGCTATTGTCGCCAATACGCATTACAGTAATATTTTTGGAAACCAATCCAAAGCTGACCAGACAGCTTCACTCAGGTCAGTCATACTCCCGAGGGTGTTATGTCCGTAATTTTTCTGAGTGTGTTCGTTCGATACAGATATGCGAGTGCCGCTGTGGCGTTGGCTATGTGCTTTGTGCTCATAGGAATTATTGCCTGGAGCGTGTTCAAGTATCCCGCGAGATCTGTCAGCAGGCGAAGCGCAGGGATTGCAAGTTTGATTATCGCGCTCATGGTAGGTATCTTTAGCTTTTGGTTATAAAAACGAAGTACTTATATAGACTTTCAGATGGTAATTGCAATCTACAGGCTGGCAGTCATGCACGTCAGGACGACATCCTTGGCCGAACCAACTCCGTTGGATACACCCGCTGGGAAGGCGGAGTTCTACGTCTTCCATGTTCTCCCTGAATGGAGTGTGTTATGTCTACTCTATATGATAAACGTTCGCAAAACGTTTAGCACAGGCTTCGCGGGTGACTGGAGAGTTAGGGACAAGAAAGAGGAGGCTGACGAAGAAATGAATAATTTGGCGGGGAATAAAAAACCCCAAGAAGGGTGAGGAGGAAGCTGTAATATCGAAGGAATGATAGCGAATTGGCTTGCGATGTGCCGCACCGTGCGCTGAATCTGGTGAAGAAGAGGCTACTGACTGTGCAACAATCTAATTCAGTCTACTACCGCTGATGACTTTACTAATATCTATATACCCAAACCTGTCGCGTCGATTAGTTAGCACCGCCAGGACATTTACTGTCGTATATCCTTGTCATAGCATATATATCACCCTACATTATAATCCTACGTACCAGAGTAGAACACTCAGTGCATGACCCAAGCTGTTTTCAAGGTCGTTGTTCAGTAAACTCGCGGTTTTTTCCAAACTTTTCTGAGAGGCGCTTGTATGCTCCAAGAAAATTACAGTTCACCTCAAGTGTACTTTCATTCTGTACGGTAAAGGAATGATCAAGGTAATCTCTGCCCCAACGCAACTCCGAGGGCCGAAGTCGCGCAGACTCGCAACATGGCACGCGTGTGCTGTACGCGACATATCATGATCGTGGGAATCTGTGATTCTGTCATCAAGACGCGTCAAGCGTTGCCCCCAATAACCGCCTGGCAGCCACTGGTGACTTGCGCCTAGTCCTTATTCTTGAAAACCTTACAGGCTACACAATCTCCGTCGCGGTGGCTTCGAGGAAGACTGAGAATACTTCAGCGACGTTTCCCATTTCTCAACCAACAGTCTTTGCCCCAACTCTCAACATGTATAACCCAGTGCTCTGTTCAGTGTTGTGGAATGCTGTTACGCTTTACCCCACCCTGTTCTGCATCCTCGACTGCACCGTCTGTCTGGCAAAGAAAACCGTATGTATGAGCTCCGCACATCATCTATGACGGTGCATGGGGTCACCTTACCATCTTCCTGCAATTTTACAAGCTCGCTGAAGCTCTCAAGAACGAAGCCTGAGCAGGGACAAGATCGGCCATCAGACTATATCCTACGCGTTACCCGCAGAAGTCAACACACTCTAGCTGTTTCTGCCGATTGTTGAGATGACATGGTGTGTGGAGGTGCTTATAGACAACGCTTACTCAAGCTTTCGATGACGCAGGTTGCTGCCCTTCGACTCAGAAATGGCGAGCAGTATTGATTTGATTTCGTGTCTGCGTTTCTCATGACTCTGAGGATTATTAGGATGGAGCTATGTATCATGCTAACAAACCAGAACCATGAGCGCTCTTCTTCGTTTAACAAGTCCATCGCGTTTGGCACTAATAGCTTCAAACGTCTGCTTCTAATATGAATCTTTGGCAGATAAACACAGGCCTGGCACCAGGTAAGGGTCTGGTTACATCTCTTCCCGGCATTTACTCATTCTAAATAAAGGAAATGATAGTAGGTGATCATGATTGTCGTCTCTTTTCGTCGAGAAAGAATCTTCTGAATTGCTAGCCGTGCTGCGCCGTCGATTTCTTGCATCCGTGATAACCTTACCATGGATGCGCTCCGAAAGAATTTCCCTGCTCTACCCCATAGTAACGTTGCATGTTCTCCACCATTTGATACTGATGGTCTTCCTTAAATTTAGTTTTCATTTTTTGGAAGTAAACAAGTTATGGTCCGGCAGATACAAAGCTCGAGCCTCCGACTACACTGGCATTTTTGCACATGTACTCATATAAATGGGAAGGAATGTATTTGGAAATTATCATCTCTTTTCACCGAGGAATATTCTGCGAGTGGTAACGTGCAATACCTGCCATGTGTTCAGTTTCTCTGCTGGACGCCGTTATCGAACTTCATCCTGTGACTTCGTGCGACTGTTTACAAAACGCAGCACCCGCAGCAACCGCTTATTTGGGTAGTTGATCTATGCTATGGACTCGGGACCTGTTTTCTGGCCTTCCTAAAGCCTTATGGTGCGCTTTCCATCGAGATCTCTCCCTAATACGCGCTGGTGATTGGGGGAGCACTCTCATAGACAAGGCCCACCAAAAATACTTCTCTTTCAAGTACGTAACGAGAACCAATCACTTGGCCTTGTAGCTGCTTTCTGTGGAACCCTCTATCGGCATTCACATATCTATCACAACAGTGACGGCACCGCGTGCAATGAGGGCAGTGTCCCAAACGATACAGGGATATGTGCGAACATCGAAGGTTTAAAATGGTGGCCATACTCGTACTACGGTGTACCACCCTTCGACCTCTAATTCGACTTCGTATGCCTACTAAAGTAGTGAACTTCCCTGCGCCTATTGGCGGGACTGTCTTGCCGTCTGACTTTGCACCCTCTCTTCTTTTTGCCTTTCTGTATGCACTATTGTTGCCACTGTTAGTCTATCGCATGTTTTCCAGGAGGTCTAGGACGCTCCTACTCATATTGTCGGGAACCTTGACAATTGAAAGGTGAGCATGTTTGTGTACTCTGAATACTAATACACGGATTAAATTTTTTGGCCCAAGGATCGTCTTTTACGCCTTGCGCGCTTTTCAGGCTCATACCCACTCAAAGCGTAACTCCCACGGACTCGTGAATTACATGCAGGCCAGCTACGGTCTAAGTTACGTCGGCATTGCGAACGACAGCGTAGACTACATACGATGTTTGCTCGTGAACCCGACTTTTGGATCCGACAACTATCAAGACTCCCCCGCAGGACGTACCAAAGGCGGGGTATGCGAGCCTCCTCCACCGCACACGCCTGACCAGCCGCAATTGCGATATACCTCCGCAGGTTGACGGACGCGATGCATTGTACCTTCCTGACCAGCATTATACTTGCTATTGTCGCCGATAACAGTTACACCGACACTTTCAGTAACCAGGCCAAAGCTGACCGGACGTCTAGACTTAGGTCAATTATACTTCTAATGTATGATGCATATACTTGTTACTGAGATGGTTTGACGTGGCAGATATGCTAGTGCGGGCATGGCATTAATAACGTGCTGCGTGATCATAGTGCTCCTCGTCGGTAGCCTGTTCAAGTATCCTGCAAGGTCCGTCAACAGACGTAGCGTAGCGATCGCGGGTCTGATCGTTGTGCTCATGGTACTAAACTTTCACTTTTCCTTGTGAAAGGAATACTTGCCCGCTTTACCAGGCTGTCATTGCAATCTATCGACTGGCTATCATACGTATCAAGACGACATCCTTGGCCAAACTGAACCAGCTGGATACACTTGACGGGAAGGCGGAGTTCTACGTCTTCCATGTTCTCCCTGAATGGACCGCCTTGTGCATTCTCTATACCGGTAACATTCGCAAGACGTTCAGCACGGGATTTGCGGGTGATTGGAGGTATACAGATAAGAAAAACCAGGCCGAGGAAGAGGAGATGACAACTCGCGGCGAAAATGGCAGCAATGATCAAGAAAGAGGTAGCAATGTCGAAGGAGACAGGATAAAGTTATTAGAGCAACAGCATCTTGAATATGCTAGGGTGCAGGCTGTGCAGCTGCAAGCCACTACTTTATATTGTAAAAGAAAGTTGAAGCCTTGTCCTTAGTTTAAGAGCGTATACGCGTGCGGTTTACTTCGGTTTGCGAGTCGTTAATTTAACGGTTGTACACTCAATTTATTGCATCACGGCTGACATCATGGTCGCGTTGTTTTCTTGCATCCATGTGTGTCGCACATTATTGAATGATCGTCCACAGGCGTCAGGAGCCATTGTTCGGTACTCGTTGTCCACTTAGGCGAGAACATTCATACTACTATAGCATGTTGCACCGATCGTCTTAGAGCCTGCTGGATGCTTTGTCTTGTACTAGGCGCTTCAATATGCATGTTCAAGTAGGACTGTTAGATGAATAAACTTGAGTGAGGATTAACGAGTTTCTGCACTGTAGAGACTGCTTTTTTGTCTGTCTGCTCGACATCTATCGGTGTATTCAGGGGTTGATCAAGGGCACGCGACGCGTATGAAACGTGTTTATTAATAGAACGCGTTTACACGTGATGGAGCGCGACGCGTTGACGCGACTTGCGCCAAACCGCTTGTTTTGGTGAGAAGGCGGAGATTGAATTGTGGGAGATATCATCTAGCTCGCTCTCGTCTTGTTCTCTCCGACCACCACATCCATTGCTCGTACTCTTTCTCCTAGCTCATTATGCAGACTCGCAGTACCTTAGGCAAGCGTGGCCACCAGGACTCATCGTCCCCATCTGTCTCTTTTTCCGCCTGCGAACAGCTCCAGACGCCAGAGAACACACCCAACCCCAAACGCGCTCGGACGACTACTGTGATTCTGGATGGCGACGGGAATAAGGAGAACATCCCACCTTTCAAGACGTCGCCCGTCACCGACCCTTCCCCAAGGGCAGCTAGGGCCCTCAGGCGCACGGCCACCGAAGCTGTCACTGCGACGCGCAGCCGACCTGGTATGTCGCGTGTCACAAAATTTGTTCGTCACTAATAACGTCTCCAGCGCCCAGAAGACATTCCTCCGTTTCCTCATTACCTGCGACGCCTCGGGCTGATATTTCCCAACTCGCGATTGTTACTCCACCACCGACACCTCCCACCGTCTTATTGCCTTTCCATGCGCGCGTCCGTGCCCTACTTCGCTCGACTTGCAACAATGCAGACGCCCAAATCGCCGGACGTACCGAAGAACGTGCTAATATTGTCAAGTTCCTTGCGTCCTTTATCCAAGGCACAACAACAGACCAAGGCACAACTCCCGCCAGCATGTTCATCTCCGGCACTCCCGGAACAGGCAAGACTGCGCTAGTGAACGAAATCATTCGCGAGTTATCGTCCGACGTGAAGGATGATATTAAAATCATTTCAATCAATTGCATGGCTCTTAAGGATGTGGATGGCCTATGGACCAGAATGATCGAAGACTTCTCTGTCACTGCCAAGGGAAAATCATCGCTGAAGAAACTCAAAGGCAGGGAAGGCGTCAGGACTTTGTTGAATACCTTAGGTGCTAAATGGTGAGTCTTCCACTGGATACGCGCAGAATGGGTCGTTCATTCTTTAATCCATCCATTTCACTTACAGCATCCTTATTCTCGACGAACTTGATCATATCACCCCAAACACCCAAAGTTTGAGTTCGATCTTCACTCTTACCGAAGCCCTACCATCACAACTGCGCCTCATTGGCATTGCCAATACCCACACTTTGACTTCCGCGTCCTCGAATGGTTTCTTGCTATCCGAAGACGTCGCCACTATGCACTTCGCCCCTTACACACCCTCGCAACTCCAAGAAATTCTTGAATCGAGACTGAAAACGCTCTCAGCAGTGGACTCATCCATGGACATGACTGCGGCAGTCAGGAAATTCCTCCCTGCAACCACCTTGATGCTCTTAACCAAGAAGGTTGCAGCATTAACTGGCGATGTTCGAAGCCTTTTTGAAGTTCTCCGTGGGGCAATCGATTTGGCAGCGACTTCTTCCGCAAAATATGCTAAAGGGGACAACCCTCTGGATGCTGCTCCCGTCAGCGTCACTCCCGCACATGTCCTTGCCGCTTTAAAGGCTTATACCCCTGCCGCTGCTTCTGCCAAAGGTCCTTCGACATCGTCAAGCCCAAGTAATAGCGAAACTGTGACGAAAATTCAGAACCTCGGATTACAGGCCCGTCTATGCCTGCTAACGATTTTGTTGGCATCCAAGCGTGCTGAAGCAGGACTTCCACTCTCATCTTCGGTCAATGCTTCGCCCAGAAAGTCCACCCCATCTCCTATTAAACGTTCAACGTCACTTCCAAATGCACCCACCACACCTTCCTCTGTCGGCATCGAGGTTAGCGCTCTGCACACCTATTACACAAGCATCCTCTCTCGCATTGAGAGTGGACTGTTTGAGCCGGTTTCGCGTAGTGAATTTGGTGACCTTCTTGGAGTTTTGGAAACCAACGGCGTCGTCTCTCTTTCTTCGTCTTCGTCAAGCCCGTCATTATCTGCAAGTCCAACAAAGACTCGTAGAACTTTTGGCCGCTCTGCATCTTTCGGTGCAAGCACCAAAACCGGGGCCGGCGCCGTGGGCGAAGTTCGCCTTGTAGAAGGCATGTGGGGAGACGAAGTACTTCGTGGCCTCGGTGTAACTGCCACTGCCTCCGCTTGCAGCTTAGATGACTCTGACTCCCGCGAAGAGGAGGTCAAGGGTATCTGGGAACGCGAGAAATCGCGCATTGCGAAAGACGTGAAGAACGCGGCTCTCGCGTCTTCAAAGAATTCATCCATCAACACCTTTGCTGGTGCTTTCGAAGATTAAAACTAACTATATGCTCTCATCTTATATGCTTTTCTCATTTGCATCTCTTTCCATTCTCTGGAATCATTATGGTCTTCTCTATGCTTTTCTTCCTTCATCTCCATCATCATCCGCATCAGCATCACTTATTCACTCATTTATGTTTTCCTCATCGATATGCATTCCCCTCATCATGTCTTTCTATCACTCGATATGCCCTCCTTTCCTTTTTTGTAGATAGTTTTCTCTCTCGCATTTTTCACTTCGTTTTGTACGACATACCAGGCGCTCATTGTCGGTGCCTTTTCTCTCTCTCTCTTCATTTGTTACGATCCCAACGTGAAAGGAAGGATTTCAAGAAGTAAAAATTTAATTGTAATATTAGATAGAAATGATAGTTGTACTGTGTGTAAGCCTTGCAACAACGACAATACATCCAATTCGAAAATTGTTTCCTTAGTATCGAGAAAGTAACTGCGGTTGGTAATGGTGTAATCGCACGACGCGCTCGAGGCACGTTTGATCACACCACGTGCTTTGAGTGACAATTGAGACGCGATAACGTCACGCCAAGACACCTCAAGGCCGCGCATTCCACTTTCAAGCTCAAGCTTCATCGACATCCTTGAGTACTTATGCATCAACATGTTTAGCCTTCGTTGCTCGAAGGCAACTCTTTTCTTACGACTGCATAGACCTAACATTCCTTCAATTTCTTCATACCACCTTCGTTTAAATTGTCAACCCTCTTCGGTAAGTTTGCTTGACAATGGGCGAGGTTTTGCTGCCACTGCTCGGAAGAAGCGCCTGGACCCGAGATCCCTGATGAAAGATACAGATAGCGACATATTCAACTATACGGTTGGTCGCTTTCTGTGCGTTTTCTCTGTCCTATCTTTTTTTTCTAGCTAATATTGACGTCGCTCTCAGCATTAACGATGCATACAATCTCCAACAGCGCAGACGTGTCTTTGACATTCCAGGACTCTTCTCAATCATTGCCAAAGCAATGGATTGCAAGACAGAGCAGATAATTGACTTTAAAAAGATAAGAGATGGCAGTCTCAACCGTCTCTTCCTCGTTACTCTCGACACAAATACCCAGCTCGTTGTACGCATCCCATATCCCCTACTTGTTCCCAAGTCGTATACGATCGCAAGTGAAGTTGCCACGATGGACTTCCTCCGTTCTAAAGGACTTCCCATCCCAAAGGTGTACGCATATTCCTTCACAACAGACAACGAAGCAAACACAGAATACATTCTTATGGAATACGCCAAAGGCGCCGACCTGAGTGACATATGGCACAATCTAAAGGAAGACCAGATCGCATCGCTGATGAAGCAGATAGCACAGCTGGAGTCGAATATGATGTCCATCCCTTTCCCTGCCGGCGGGAGTATTTACTATGCGAAAGATTTGAAGGAGCTCTCGGGAAAAGAAGGAATCCCGATCGAGCAGCAGCAGAATGAGTCTGATGCTGCGTCCGAGAAAGCACGGTTTTGTATAGGTCCTGATATATCAAGAAAGCTGTGGTATGGACGAAGAGAACAGCTGGACGTCTTTCGCGGACCATGTACGTCGTCGTGTTTTCAAGTTCTTCCCTCTTTCTCTTCCTCCTTTACTGATTCATAGCCATAAAATAGACAAGGACGCCGAATCGGTGGTGGTCGCAGGTGCCAAGAAAGAATTGGCCTACCTAGACAAGTTCGGCACTCCGAGGCTACCTCTCCGACAGCATCGAAGGGAGGCGTACGGGTTCAAGAAGCAGTCCCCATTGGACCATGCCACGAACTTGAAGCATTACCTCCTTCTCGCGCATTCTCTCCTGCCGCGTGACCCCTCTATGAACGTTTTCTGTATTCGCCACCCCAACCTCACAGAAAACAATATCAGAGTTACCTTCACCGGTTCGAGCGACGCTCCAAGCGGCCTGAAAATTGTGAGCTTGATGGACTGGCAACACACATTGGTCCTCCCACTCTTCCTGCAAGCTGGCATGCCCGACTTTGTCTCAAAAGAACTCAAGGATAACGTCTTAAAATCCATGACGGCCACGCCTGCGCTCCCGGAAGGCTTTGAAAAACTATCGGAGGAGGAGCAAGAAGAAGAGATGGATCTCCTCCGTCGACGACGTGTGCACTTCTATTATACCGTGGCCATGATGCTGTACAATAAAACGAACCACAAGGGCTTCGTGTACCCTCTGGGCCGTATCCGACGGAAGACCATTGCACATGCGAGTGACATATGGGAGGGCGAGACGATAGAGCTGCTATGTGCGCTCATGGAGATCGTACAAAACTGGAACAACGCGCTTCTTAACTGGGGGGCGCCAGTCATAACAATAGAAGGCGAAGGTAACTTCTATAAACTCACGAGAGCCCCACCACCTTGTCCAGTTGCCTTCAGCCCCGAGGAGGTGCGAGCCGCGCTGCAGCTGCATGACTTTCAGGACGTCAACAGTGAAGGCGAGCAGACACTCAGGCGGATATTGGGCTGCGGGCCTTTCCCAGACGCGTGGGTGCCTGCTGTGCACTACGACGAAATTAGGGCGCGTGCTAAATTGATGAAGCAGGAGGCGATGACGATGATGTCGGAGGAGCCCCTGTACGATGAGTTAAAGAAAAATTGGCCCCTTGAAGATTTCGACGAAAAGGAGTACTTGTAAGTACTTTTAAGTATGAGGTGCAACTGGCGTGTATTCTATTATTATTGCAACTTCAAAGTGCAGTTTGAATTCTGTCCTCTTTCCACCGTTTTTTTTGTTCAACACAAATCTTGACGATAAAGGAACTGGATTGACCATATAAAAACGAGGTGAATTTTGTGTATAGGTGTGACTTTGACGCATTGATACTAGATATGCCACTCGAAATCAATCGTCCATTCAGGGCATTCAGCGTCACTCGTTGAAAATTCCACAATGCATACAATGAGGCCCTTTGTTGATTGTGTTAAATCGCTCCCACATGGTTGAGTATATATTGTGCGCATCTTATCTTTCCCTTTCACTTTTCCCCTTTCTTTTGTCTCCCCCCACTTTTTTAATCGCTTTCTTCATATTAACTCGACGGATATCTCATCAGCCTACTGTAAAACCCAACACCTACTACACTCACCCAGTATGTCATCCACAACCACATTCTTGGAAACCTCTGGTAGACGGCACATCTTAAATATCAACGTACAACGGCACAAAGCTGCGAAATTGAAGAGAGAGAAAGAGAAGGCGGAGTTCAGCGGGCTATATCCCCCGAATACGACATTTGCCGCATCGTCAGCGAGCTTGGACAGTGATACGGAAGCTGAAGCTGCTGCGAGGCATTTTTTGCCTGCCCCGAAGAGTATCAGCGAGATGACGGAGGAGGAACTCAAAGAGCAGCTGGCGCTGCCTCCTGGTAGGCTAACGCCGTTCACGATAAACAGGATTAAAGACAGGCTTGATGTGCTGCGAGGAGAGGACAAACGAAGGCGAGAAGCTGCGATTGCATGGGAGAAGGAGCGCCGCGCGCAGATTATTGCAAGGGAGAAAGAGCGTCAGCTGCCTGATGAGAGGGATACGCTCGAGAACTTGGATAAGCAAGCTAAGGAGGAGGCGCGAGAAAGGAGGCGCCTGGCGGCGGCGAAGAGAGCAGAAGAGGCACGAATTGACGCAGAAATGAAGGCAGAGTTTCAAAGAGCGAATATGCCCCGCACTCGAAAGTTGTCGGATAACATCCCTACGATCGTGAGCAGTGGGTTGAGCAAGTTGGGGATAATAGGCAAGGGGCCTACGAACATGCCGGAGATGCCTCCGATGTTGACTGCTACGATCCGCCGTGCGCGTTTGGATATGCAGATGGAGGCGTCTGCTGCGAGAAGGGAAGCGTTTTTGGCGTCGAGGCCGCAACATGCGCGTGCTGAGTCTGCGCCGGTGCCCACTGCGAAGAGTGGTGGTTCTTTACTTTCTCGGTTTCCACGACCGACTCGCTCAGAGGTGTCGTTGCCTTTGGGTGGTAGTCCAAGGAAGAACAAGATGTCTTCAAGTTCAGCGCGGCCGATAGTGCCAACTTCTCCGAGCACGACTTCTTTGGCTTCGCCTTTGTTTTTTAAATCGTATAGGCGAAGAGCTGCTTCATCGACTACTGCTCTTGCAAGTACGACTGTGACAAAGGAAACTGGACCACGTCCGAAGATTGCGAGCTCTCCGAGTACAATGTCTCTGTCCACCCCTACTTTCTTTAGGACGTACAGGCGTCGAGCTGCTTCTTCATCCTCCGCTTTGGTGAGCACCACCACCACCACCACCACCACCACCACCACTCAACAGACAGGCTCTCAGCCCTCCAATACGGATACGTCTTCACAAACGTTGCCGCGGACCACAAGAGGACTTCGACGCGCAAGACCTAGTATCAAGATTGTACGCTTTAACCCCCAGTCAGAGCATACGTCTGATGTTGGAGGGACTGCGCCGTTGAAGATTGTAAAATCGAACAAGACGAAAGGAGAGGAAGGATATGAAGAGATGCCTCCCCCGCTTCCTCCTAAAGACCCGTGGTATCAGCCGGGAGATAAAGTCAGGAGGAAAGCGGGAAGCAAGAGTAAGCAAGGTAAAGAACTTGAATCGGATGCTTGGGTTCTCGTTGATACTGCCCAGTCTGAGTCTGAGTAGGGGCGTACCTTACTTCCTTTTCCCGCGCAACCTTTTGACCCTTTCTAGTATCTCTCCACGTACCATGACCATTTATGCTCTATGCTTGACTTATGCCAAACCTATGCTTTTAAGACCTCTTTTATGCAACATGCTCTATGCCTTCCATCACTGTTTCGTCCCTCTTTGTATTATTTTTCTCATTTGTAATCCTGTACCATACCAAATGAACCCAATGTTTTGCGTAACTAGGCACTATACGGGGTAAGTGAGGAGGAAGCGTGGCGGCGTGGCCAGAGAACAGTGCCGGAGTTATGCCGTCGCTTATATTTCGCCCTGAATGTTGCCACTAACGTTGACCTCATACTCATTACACCAAATTGACGCTCGTCGCAAGCTGCTTGGATATGCACTTCCAGTGACACTCTAACGCTCTCAAGGATAACGTCTCCAAAAGGACCCCAGCAAGAACCTCCTTATCCTTAAAATGACAATGACGACCTCACAACATTCTTTAAAACGGGCTCGCAAGCTGCGGCGGCGCATCTCTTCCCATACAACGGGATGGTCAACAGGCTCTCCTAAATCACTAGCGTCTGCACCTTCCCCGCTACGAAGTCGAAGCAGGAATGTTTCTTTAAGCCCTTCGAAGCGATCATCTACGAACACAATATACCTCCGCCCACATCTCACCGATGCATCTGACTACGAAGACTTTCGGACTCTCTTTACCAACGGAGAGAGGACGCGTGGAAGGTCGACGTCTCCTGTGAGGAGCATCTTTGAACAGAGACCAGTGCCGACTGCATATGCATCTTTACCACCTACGCCCATCCAACCTTCTCGACCTTTCTCGCCTCCAATTCCTGTTTCACCTATAACACCACATTCACATACATTCGAAGCAGAGCACGTTCAACAGGAAGTGTACGATGTGCCATTCTCTTTGTGGGATTATCTGAGGGAGGAGTTGCTCGCCACGGACTTTGACTCTCATCAAGAGTTGAAATGGGAGCGAATGAGCAATTTCCTGAGCATGCCCGTTGCAATGGAGAAGGTATGTCCTCTTCATATATACACAATTGCGGCATATACCAAACCTTGTACAGATCATTGGCTTTGGATTCATCCTCTGCTTTGATTCATTCCTGTACACGTTTACCATTCTGCCTATCCGTTTCGTTCTTGCTCTCTTTCCATTTATTTTCAACCTCTTTCGTCAATCTGCCTCCCTGCCTCCCTCACAAAAGGCCGACTTGCTACGAGCACTCCTTTTGGTGGCGTCCATTTTGATTTTGAACCCTTTAACAGACGCCAGCAAAATATACCATACGATTCGAGGGCAAGATACCATCAAGTTATATGTCATCTTTAACGCTTTAGAGGTGCGTGTCATCTACTCAGCAAAAGAGAACGAAACTCAGCCCTTGTATTCCAGATCGGAGACCGCCTATGTGCATCTATTGGTCAAGATATCCTTGATTGCTTGTTTTCACGATCTACACTAGAACCACTATCTCGACGCGTCCCTGTTTCGACGCATACTTTTCGGCCTTTCCTTTTCTTTTTCTTGGCATTGGCATATAATGGTGAGGGCACTTCAATAACTGTTTTGTTCTACTCTAATCAAATCTTCAGTTGCACATGCCCTGGTCATGGTCTATCAGCTGATCTCACTGAACGTCGCTATCAACTCATATGATCATGCACTTCTTACCCTTCTGGTGTCTAATCAGTTCGTGGAGATCAAAGGCAGCGTATTCAAAAAGTTTGAAAAGGACAGTCTTTTCCAAATCACATGTGCAGGTACGTTACTTGTAATGAGCTGACGATGTGTGCTCTCTAATGAAAATGTTCTACCTTTAGATATTGTGGAAAGGTTCACGCTCTCGTTGATGTTAGGAATCGTTGCCTTCCGAAATTTAATCGAATTGAGTGGAACGGAATTCGATTTCACTGGTGGTTTTGTACTTCCTAAGAGTTTCGGTTGGGTTCGAGGCAACAACGTACTATGGACGATATCATACGTGAGTTATTGTTTAGAATACTATCAAAGCCAAAAGAAGACTGAATCATTGCTAGCCTGTTGTAACTGTGTTGGCGTCTGAAATGGTGGTAGATTGGCTGAAGCACGCTTTTATCACGAAGTTCAATCATATTCGTCCCTCAGTTTATGAACGCTATATTGACGTCCTTTGCCGTGATCTGGCAAGTATGACCGGCCTTGGGAGGCGCAGTAGTGCCAGAAAGGTGGATTATCTTTTGGTTTTTTTAAATGGTAATCTGGAAGAACTAATGCTTTCTTTGTACAGCATTCATACGTTGATCAATCACCTCTTGTTGCACGTCGACTTGGGTTTGCTTCGCTGCCACTGGCGGTGTTAGCTATCCTCGTGGGATCGCAGTCGATCGGCCTTATGTTCTCTATCAGCTCGGACTTTGTCTCTCCATGGACTTGGACTATTCGATCTCTCAGCAATGCAGAATTGATGCATTATATGACCTGGGCTGTTATGGGCTGCATAATCTGGATGTGGTAAGTCATGGATACTTATGGCCCATTCCAGAATTGGCTTGACCTGTTTGTAGCCTGGTTGTGGTTAAGATTATCATAGGAGTCAACCTATTAGGCTATGCAACTCGTCGACGCGCCGGAATGGAAGCTCGGGAGGCTGCCGATGTGGTGAACGATTTTGGCCGAGATCCTATTGGAGAGGGAAAGGAGGAGCAGGTAAACATCCTTCGCAATCACCAACGTTTTGGCAAAGCCGTTGATGTCCACACTTTTCCGCCTAGGCATATAACAAGAAGTTGAAAACCTTACTGGACAGTGATCGAGACGATGTACCCCCAACATCCGAAATGGGAGAAAATAAGTCGGGTGAACAGGGGAAGAAGAAAGGGAGGGTGAAGCTTGAAGATCTCACACGGTATACTATGGTCAAGCGGATCTGGTAGCGCTATTGAGGCAATATGCTCTCCAATATCTGTGGTATTTTTGTGGGTTATATCTTTGTTGCATATGGCTTTACTGAATGCACAGGAACGGATTTGGTATTCGTGTCTGGATCGCTGCATATAGCATGGAATCTATTTTCTCGAGACGTCGAGCTATTTTTCGTTATATTTCTCATCTACTGCATAGTGCAGCACTCGATGAATTCGAAAACGAGCGTGTACTTCAAAGCTTTCCCCCGGTATTAGCCTGTTCTTGCGCAGCACCGTCAAATTCCATGATCTTCGTTGGCTTCTCGCATTCAATCCCACTGCAAGGGATTAGCAGACGAAGGCCTATTGCACTGGTTGAGTACTTCTTCCTCCGCGTCATGATTGATTATCTACACTTGTTTCTTGGCAAGAAGGCATTTCAAACTTCGAAGGCCACCTGGATGCTCATGTTATTTACATAGCCCGGGCACGACTCAGTGCTCGTCGGTAAATCCCTAGAACATTGAGTGGTGTGTTACCTCTTCACGCTTTCTCATAGCTTATTTCCACCTTAAAGTCGCCGATGAGAACATCTCCTCGGTTATGACAGCTGCGCAGGTCCTCCGATAGGCAAAAAACACCCATAAGTAGACATCGTTGCAGTGATAATAGCTCTCACGTGGCGCTTGTCCAACCAATCCCGCGCTAAAAATGGTTCCTCGCTTCTCACCTCAAACCGGACTAGAAGACTACTGGAATGATTTGCTCTGGGAGGCTAATACATTTTCGGGGCCATGGGTTTTGATATCCCTAAGTAATAAAATCGGGAGCGCGGTGGCTTTTTCTTCTCGCGCCTCTTCTCTTTCGTTCTTTTACCATACTATCTTCTTTGCTCCAACTACCCGCAGCAGCAGCTAGCAACAACAGCATCCTTTCATTAAGATGCCTTCAGCAGCAGCAGCGTCAGCGAGAAGAAGAAGAGCGAGGAATGCAAACAAGTACCAGTCTGGCTTGGCTTTTGCCACGGTCTTCGTTCAGTTTTCGACCACTCGAGCGGCCTCCATAGCAAAGTGCGCAGAAACGTATTTTTTGCTTGGAAAGTTTCACACATTGATCTGTTTCCCTTTAACTTGGGTCTTGTATATAGGTTCAGAAAGCTCAGTCGGCGCAAGCAAGGTGGAAAGCCTGGAGGAGGGGACAGTTCGGATACGGACTCGGACGATACAGACGATTCGGATACGGATGATGATGGCCCGCCCCCGACGAAGAGTGTTAGTCATTCGAGCACGAGGAGCTTGTCGAGCTCGATGACTGCCACTGGTAGTGCGTCGAGGACTGCGTCGCAGACTGTGGCGGGTGTGGGATCTTCTTCGACGCAAGCGTCTTCTAGTAGCAACACTGGCGCCTCTCAGTCTCTTCCAAGTCAAGATGCGATTGTTGCTACTGAATTGAAGCGACCTATTTCTACAGGTGGTATTGTCGGTGCTGTACTTGGGTCATGTACGTCTCTCCTATGTTTTTGCTTTACTCAAAAATTTAATTTAATTTGTTTTGCAGTCATCATTGCAGGACTCATCATCATGCTCCTCGCACGATGCGTGAATCGAGCGCGCAAAGCACGTAAACGGCCCCAAGGATTCATCCCCACAAGCTTCTTCAACGTCTCCCCTCACCATTCAGAGCTCGAAGAAACCCAGCCCATCCATCAAACCGAAATGTCCCAAACCCAATTCAGCCCTCTCCTAATCGCACCGGCCGTCGCAGCTGGAGCGACATCATCTCCATCACCAAGCCCATACTCTCGGTATTCGAGCTCATGGGCGTCTTCTAACCCCACCTCCACCACCAGTAACAGCAACCGTAACCGCAACACAGCATCCGACTCGCCGCCTTCTTTATCGCCGCAGATCCTCGCGGGCAGTCTTCGGCACAACAGGAGCGTCGGAAGCGGGCACGATTCGGAACAGGAACGTACTAGTGCCATGTATACTAGCACTACCAGTGCTTCGGGGATGGGAACGGGATTCCGCGGGGGCAGCAGCAGCTGCGAGACGACGAGCTCGATCCACGAGCCACTGCAGTCGCCCTACGAGTCTCCCCCTTATTCGCCGCATAGCCCTGGGACGACGGCCAGCACGAGCACTGGGTTCAACAGTGGCCTGCCGATGGTTGCTGCCGCTGCTCAGGTGCACGACCAGGCGGGCTTGCATCGTTCGATGGTAGCGTACCAAAAGTCTCTCGAGGCGAATGGTAAGGCGGATGAAGGCCACATGGAGACCTTCCCAAGTTCCAACGATCCTCCGCCGAGATATGATGCATAGGGCTGTGCATACATATTGCATGTTTACAGTAGATATCATAAAAACGGACAGATCGTATACTTATTTTGTACTAACTTCTTCCTTACTACCTATTTCATTTGTTTTTCTTATTCTCATTTATCATCGCATCGCATGGACAATCAGACTACTACCTAGAACTCATCAAAGAGCTATTCCAACACTCATTTTTACTCATTCCCACTTTTCAAACAAAAACATCCCTGAGAGAACGATATAAATTTGCTAATACGACAAAATCTTGCTTCTATCTAACTATATTGCTTGCAAGTCCATTTGACATCAAGAGAAAAATAGGCGACGAAGACACAAAAAGAGAACCCTGACAATACTTTTTTCTAAGCTGGTATGTAAAAAGAAAAGGAGAGGAAGTGGCGAGAAGTCTAGTAGTACGGGCGTCTACAGTGCATCCGGTGATATATCTCCCAACGTGTTCAACTCCCAGCCGTCGTTGTACGCACTCATGGTACTGAAAGCGCTCGCAGACTTGGCGTCGTCGCCAAACTCTGACCTAGAGTCGATGGTATCCTGTATCCCAGATGTGTTTAGAAAATAGGTCTGTTAACTGGCAAAATGAGAAACTTACATCAAAGTAATGGCGAAGCACACTTCTCGGGGCTGATAAGGAAACACATAAAGTCCGTCAGTAACTGTGAAAATAAAACAAAGGAGAAAATAATGCTCACTCCTTGGAGTCTTGGGCAGACGACAGCTAACACCGCTCTGCAAGATATGATATGCGACTAATCCAGACCAGCCGGTCTGATGAGAGGCTCCAAGCCCCTTTCCACTATCCGCATGGAAGAACTCGTAGAACCAAACATAATCGCGGAAATGCGGGTCATAATCCAGCTTGTTATTGGAACCGTTGGTGGCGCGACGACCTTCAGCATCTCGGCCAAAGATGTGGATGATACGATGTTGGATCTCTTCGGCTACAGAAACGAGGTTCATGTAGTCACCGCTACCAGTTGGGCACTCGACCTGTAGGTCATCGCCATAGTATTGGTAGAACCTTTGCAGACTCTCAATGAGCAGGAAGTTGGTGGCAAGCCCTATAAAAAGAAGGTTCAGCTAATCACTTCGGAGTGCAAAACGCTCAGTCATGCTTACAAATAGGTCCTCTCCAGTTCGAGTTTCCACCAAACATGCCCGACTTCGAATCTCCAGGCCAATATCCGACCTCATAGCGTTGGCCATGAACATCGATACCCCAAGGATGAGCTTCATGCAATTTTGACAGACTGTCCAAGGTACAGCGTTAACACTCAAGGACAAGCAACTGAGAAGTGTAACTCACGATCGAATACCGTGTTCACTCAAGAACTCATTCTCATCCAACATCTTCTCCAGAATCTTCACCAGGCGCTCCTTGCTAGCTAACGCAAGCAACCTTCGCTGCTCTTTACCTCCAACTAGAACGTTCAACAAAAGAAAGTTAACGACATAAACATCGGAAAGTGCACGCGCCAGGCTTACCCTTCATGTTGGCCATATTCCTAGCCGAAACTTCTGGTCGGTTGTCAATGAACCACTCCATCCTCTTCTTGAAGCCCGGGAATCGATTGAGGACTGCCGGTTCCAACACCAGCGTTCCGTAAAGTGGAATCAACCCAACCAAACTGCGAATTGGGAGTTGCATGGAATGTCCAGGTCCGAAAACGATGGCATCGTAGTACATGCCATCGTTCTCGTTCCACAACGACTGCTCGCGATCTCCTTCTTCATATGTCATGGCATCTGCTATGAAGATGAAATGCTAAACAGAAAGCTCAGTAAACAGGTCTATGGAAAACAACGTCGTAAAAACTCACTTCGAAGAACTTAGATGCAATATCTTCGTAAACAGGGTTATGCTTTGCCAATTCGAGAGCAATACTGAGCATGTTCAAGCAATAGAAAGCCATCCACGCGGTACCATCAGCCTGACGCAAACTGCCTCCAGTCGGCAACGGCTCAGAACGATTGAACGCTCCGATGTTATCCAGTCCCAAAAATCCTCCTTCAAAGACATTGTTGCCTTCCGAGTCTTTTCGGTTAACCCACCAAGTGAAGTTCAGCAACAACTTCTGGAACACCCTCTCCAAGAACGGAAGATCTTCACGTCCATGAAGTTTCCTCTCAATCTTGAATATCCTGAAGGTAGCCCAAGCATGCACAGGCGGGTTTACGTCGCTGAAGTTCCACTCATAAGCAGGGATTTGGCCATCAGGCTTCATGTACCATTCTCGGGTGAGCAAATCGAGTTGTTTCTTGGCAAAGGCAGGGTCCACAACGGCGAGAGGTATGCAATGGAAAGCCGTATCCCAAGCCGCGAAGAAAGGATATTCCCATCTGAAAAGGTAAATAGTTGAGTATATGCGCTTTAAAGTGGCGATTAGAGCTTACTTGTCCGGCATTGACAGGATATCTTCTATATGCATGTGTTTCCATACCTGCAACAGGGTTCTGTCAGCCATTGAAGCTTCAAAATGCGATGCAAACTTACCCTATTCCTGATGAATTTTCTTCCCGGAGGAGGTGGTGGTTGTGCAGGATCGCCTTCCAACCACTCTTTCTGGATGAATCGGTAATATTGCTTGGTCCACAACATCCCACCGAATGCTTGTCTCATAATTTGCTTCAAATCATCGCTGATAGGGCCAAAGACGAACGAGCTGTAGAACTCGTCAGCCTCTTGCCTCCTCTCTTCGACAGCGTCATCAAATGCGATTTCGTCTTCGAGGGTAATATCTCGGCCAATGCGCGACGGCGTCAGCTTGAGACGCACAACTGCGCAGCCGCCATGCCCGGGAACATTCTCGAACTTGTAGTGAGCACCAGCCTTCGTACCCTTCTGTTCAGGGTTGATGAACGTCGGTGTAAGGGGGAATGGCGTGCAAGGTCCTTCCTCGGGAACATCAGGTTCTTCTTGGCCAAAGGAAGACGCGGTTCTGGAGCGGATACGCGTGGTAAAGAAGCCTTCGGGCTGCGATTCCGAGCTAGGAGGACGATGCGATGGAATGATGTGATCGTGGAACGCGTCCTTGACGTACGGAGTCTCGTTCGTTCCACCATACAGCCTACTGAAGTTGGTGTTGTTCTCTGTGAACATAAGTTCCGGCTGCACGACATCGATTTCAGGATCTACTTCGAAATCGTTTGTTGGTCCAACAGGAGGTGGGGATGGTAGGCAGTATAAATGGGTTTTGCCCAGGGTTGCGTGTCGTACGCTGATACAGCGGATCTCATCGTTGCCTCTAACAGAACCGCTCATGCTGGGCATGGGAGGCTTCTCGATGGGCCATGACCATGTGTTGGGAAACCAGAGTTGAGGGATTACATGCAAAGTCGCGGGATCGGGTCCTCGGTTGTAAGAGGTAATTCGAATGTACACATTGTCGGGATTATCTTCATCTTTCGCATACTGATTTTTGTAAGTAACGTGCAGTGCACGAAAAAGGATCGACTCACCTCAACGAAGACATCCCAGTAACGGTCGTCGTCGAAAACGTCTGTATCCAGGATCTCGAACTCGGAAACATCTCGCCCGCGTCTTTGGTTTTCAGCAACAAGTTCTTCATAAGGGTATCGTTTCTGGGGGTATTTGTATAGGAACTTCATGTATGAATGTGTGGGCGTAGAGTCCAGGTAGTAGTAGAGCTCCTTGACATCTTCACCATGATTTCCTTGGTGTCCTGTAACACCAAACAATCGCTCTTTGAGAATGGGGTCTTCACCATTCCAGAGAGAAAGACCAAAGCAAAGACGTTGGTGGTTATCGGACAGACCAGCGATGCCGTCTTCACCCCAACGATAGGCTCTGGACCTGGCATGGGCATGAGGAAAGTGACTCCATGCATCGCCATCGGCAGAGTAATCTTCACGAACGGTCGCCTAAATTGATCGTCAGCCACAGTAAAGGAGAAAAGTATTTGGCAAACTCGCCCACTGCCTGTCGCTCAAATAAGGACCCCATCGTTTCCAATGCTTTTCGTGATTGTCGTCTTGCTCTAACCGGTACTTCTCTGCTCCTTTGTAGTGCTCTCCAAGCTGTTGAGCGAGGCGTTCGCGATAGGGACGCATAGGGGCCGGACTTTGTGCCCCTTCATCGTCGTGGTTCACTGGCAAACCATCTATCGGCAGACCGAGACCTTGATTAGGGTGTCCAAGATTTTGTTTTCCGACAGATTCTGCTGAATTCGCGCTCTTCCTGGTTGGACCAGGCGTAGGCGTTGTCTGTGGTTTAGGGATCTCGATGCTCAAGGAAGGAGTGCCGGGATCCTGGACGCCTTCTGGAGTGTTTTCCGATGCTGGCTGGTCAGTGGGCGTTGCTGAGCGACCAAAGATGCGCTCCTGTAGCTGGCGAGCGGCTGTGGCCATAGTGGGCGGTGTTGAAGACGCGTAGTCCGATCTGTTATCGCGTTTTAAGGTTGACTTACCCAGAAATATGCATCAAGGGAGAATGACGTCACATGACGATGCTCCCTTCGTCATTTCAATTCACAGCATTCTTCCCAACAAAATTGACGATATTCATCAGAAATTACAGCAGGCCAGCCGAGATTGTATAGGAGTTACTGCGCGTTAGGCCATGAGCAAACGACTTCTTCGTCGTCGTCGATGTGATACTGGCACCCCTGGCGCGTATAGGCGCGGCGTGGGCAAAAAACAAAAAAGCCCGAAGTCTTTAACGCGGTTCTTGACCCATACCACCACACCGAAAGCGCCCACATGAAGCCCATCGATTACTCTCTGTACCTCGTCACAGGAAGGAACCTACTACCTCCCAACAAAGTACATCCAGATCAGCCCCCAGTGACTCCTTCCTAATCATCTGGTTCTTGCAGGACTTTTTCACGTCTTTGGAAGAAGTAATGAGCTATCGATGACAATCTCTCGCATTAGGCTGATCAGTAATTCCAACAGTCGATCCAAGGAGGAGTTACCATAGTACAATTGCGAGAGAAAGAGCTTGACACCCATGACGTGAGCTGCTATATCGCATCTGAATATTCTCTGTATCTGAACCGCATTTCAGTTCGTCGACCTAGCAAAGAAGGCAAAGGTTATATGCGATAAATACAACATCCCCCTTCTGATCAACGATCGCGTGGACGTGGCTCTCGCGGCAAATGTAGACGGTGTTCATGTAGGCCAGACAGACATGCCGATTGAGGATGTACGAAGGCTTCTTCCTCCCGGATCCATCGTCGGCTTGAGCTGCAATACAGTCGCGCACGTTAAAGACGCGGTTCGGCTCAAGGTCGATTACATTGGCATAGGCGCCGTTTGGGGCACACAAACGAAGAAACTGACTCAGCCTATCATCGGCGTACGCGGAGTAGGTGCAATGCTTGCAGAACTCGAAGGAACAAACATTAAGGCTGTTGCCATTGGTAAGGAGTTTTTTGCTTGCTACCTCTTACTTTGAACTCTGACCGACCTCCTATCTATAGGCGGCATAAAGTCAACGAACCTCTTACGGACGTTACATGGCTCTGTGGCTACAAACAATCGTGCTTTGGATGGCGTAGCCGTCGTATCAGATATTGTTGCGTCCACCGAGCCTAAGGCAGCCGCTGAAAGACTCCAGAAAATTTTCCAAAAATTCAAGCAGTCTCATGAGAATCATCCCCTTGGGTTGCAGGACAACCTAATAGGCAGCCAAGTAACTGTAGGATCCGTCTTAAACGGTGTGGTACAGCTCGTATGCCAAATCCGAGAAATCAATCCTTTGGTTCATCAGGTAGGCGCATACAATCTGCTATCTTCTCTTATATGAATCTGACTTCCACTTGTATAGATAACAAACACTGTAGTAGCCACCCAGTCCGCAAACATCACCCTCTCAATAGGCGCCAGTCCAATTATGGCTACGGAATTTCGCGAAATGGCAGACTTAGCGCGCATATGCAGTGCGCTTCTCGTCAATATCGGGACGATTAGACATGAAAACGTAGAAGGCATGCTTATAGCAGGTGAGTTCGCGTTTTAGCGTTTACTTCCATGCCCTCCTCTGGTTCAGGACCACTAAACGTATACGCAGGTGTTGCCGCCAACAGCTATAAGAAGCCAGTCGTATTCGACCCCGTGGGTGTTGGCGCCACGTCGTTCAGGAAGGAGACCGTCAGATGTAAGGGACATGGCTTTGAATCCACATACCAGAACTAATTAAAGTACGCCCTGCAGCTCTTTTGGATACCTGGCAAGCAAGTGTAATTAAGGGCAATGCCGGCGAACTAGCTGCTCTGGCCGGAACAACTGAAGTGAGTAAATTGGCCTTACTTGTCCTTGGGCAGGTGCTCAACTTTGACTCGCAGGTCCTTTCAAAAGGTGTCGATAGCGTGGGCTCAGGTTTCAAGGACCCTGAAGCTTTCGTCAAAGACTTAGCTAGGCGCGAGAGTGAGCATTGGCACGAGACAATATTCTTTGAATTTCCTTCTAACCAGCTCTTTTCTTTCGCTGGAACAGGATGTGTAGTGGTGCTTACTGGCGCTACAGATTACATCTCGGACGGGACATCTGTCGTTTCAATCCGCAACGGCGATGAAATCCTAGGCCGTATCACAGGTTCTGGATGCATGCTTGGGAGCTGTATCGCGAGCTACTGCGCTGTTGCCACTCAGATTGCGCAGGCGAATGCAAACAACTCCGATGCTGATAGAACTACAATGTTCCAAGGAGACATGTTCACTGCTGCGATTGCTGGGTACGTTTTCTTCCTACTTCTTGCGTGTCGGGATATTTACTCTGTTATTTTGCCAGAGTGCTCGTGTTGACCGTCGCTGCGGAGATAGCAGTTAAGAGGGATGATGTGAAAGGACCGGGCACTTTCCTTCCAGCTTTAATAGACGTCCTATGGGCGCTGACGCCTGAGCAAGTACGGGAGTCTGCGAAAATAATTATCAAGTAAACTGGAATGGAGATGCAATGTACTATCGTAAATGCATTTTGGGTCTTCATCCCTTGACAGAATCTTTTCTTCCTTCCAAAACGCTCTCGTTGAACTTCCAGGACTCCGTGGACCGTGATTCACACCCACTACATCATATCTTTAAATTCGAGCAGAGGTCTTCACTATCTATGGCTTAGACAGAAGCTCGAGTACGCACATGGACTTTCTCGGTCGGGAATAGAGCAAATTTAAGAGTATTGGCTACTCCCGACTTACGATTACAATTGTATTCGTACACGCTCTACCTTCTGCTACGGGCACAGCGAATGCGTACTAGACTATTAAAGGGCGTTGTAAAATAGTGTCGGAATAGCATGTGCAAGTAGTTATTTTGTATAGCCAACGGTGCCAGCTAAATGATGCTTGGTTTGTACCAGTTGTAGCCGTGGGAACAATGATATGAAGGTGGCATTCAAACTGTCCTTTCGATCCATTCCTCAATGTCCCTGCTCTGCTCAGCTCTGCTACATATGATCATATTCGTTTCTTTATGTTTGAACCGACACGTTGAAGCAATGCGTCTATTCACGCTGCTGCGCTACAAATCCAGGCCTCCTATGATATGAGTCGTATATCATGACAAGAATGCAGAAGACTCGTTCGCACCCCGAACTCCAGCAAAGGAAGATAGAGAAGAGACCAGGAGATAGTTCGAGTGCATAGGCAACATCTTCAATGCACATGGACGTGGAAAAAAAGCCTTGCTACACGGATCTACTGGTCCAGTCATTTGCCTTCCCTCTCTACATTAATCCACGCATCGCCAACTATTGAATGGCCTACGCGACGACATAGCATCTTCCTTACCCACTCCTCTAGTAGATCTTCAGCGGGCCGTCCGGGATGGCTTAATTTTACAAGTGGTCATCCAGTGGATCCCGGGAAGTAACGATGCGAAAATAGAGGCACGGAAGCATTGAAATGTTTCGGTAACGAGAATGAGCGGATCCTCAATGACATGCCTAGGGGTGCACACAATCAATTATAGACAGCCGCAGTTCTCCGCTTTTACGATGGTGGGATTGCAGCGTCTCTGGATGCTGTCTCAGGATTGTATAGAGAACAAGGGGACGAGTCAAGGTATGAGCCACGTCTCACTACTTCCGAGTCCAACCGACTGAATCCTAATAGTCTGCAGCCGCTGCAGACATTGCATCCTAGTCCAGTTGGGCTGCTGAAATTTGTCGACACAACCGGTCATGAATATCGACTTCATTTCGCAACCTGCCGAAGAATTTATTGAATTTGTCTGCTCCAAAATCAGACCCAGTGTCCGGACGCTTATAATCCAGATGTGATTAACACTACGTCTGTAGTGCCTAGTATTTGCGTATATCACTACGTGGCCAGCAGCTATCCTTGGAAGCTCGAAATACAGCAGGTCAGGTGTGGCAACCCATGTCCAACCGCAATTTACATATACTTCTACATTTCTCAGGACCTGCAGTGCATTCATCGACAACTTTTCGTTTTTTCAGGGCCGTAAACTTTCGCAGCCTGGTCAATACACTGTGCCGAAGATCCTGCGTACAATCACGTTCACGACTCGCTTTACCTACGGGAATTTTATTGCAATATCTCGGAACCATTAAAGCCATAGCGTCTGTCAACGATCCGGTCTACTATTGCGAAGGAGCCAGTCTTGTTTAGAGGACTTCTGCGAAGTTCGAACTTCCGGATTTAACCATCAGACCGAGCGTCGCTTTTTGGCAACAAGGTCCCTTTCTGTTTTCGTCTTCCCGCCGTGTTTACGGATTTTGCATGGAGACGCGTACTATAAATACCTCGACTACTTTCTATCCCTTCTATGTAACAGTTGCACCATGTGCAAACCTCCAGCACGTCCGCAGCCAGCTCTTTTCCTGGATTTCACTCAGGAATTAATCTGCACACCTTGGGAATTCTGGCAAGCTTTTGACAGGCAACAATGATCATGACGTGGTCGAGAGGAAATGGAAGCTCAGTCGCTGTCTTCTGGATGTGTAGTCAAAATACCGTGCCTTCTTTTCCTCTGACTAGCCTTCGTTGCACTTGACTTAACAGATTTTCCGAGCGACCAACCCATTTCTCCTACCGGCCCGCCAGCAGAATTATCGACTAATAGTGAAAGAGTATATAATAACGGTGAGATACCTTCATGTCCTTCACTACCAACTCACATTAACAATGATCTCGCTTGCCTCAGTCGCATTGGTTATCTCTAGCGGAGCTCTTCTTTCTAACGCCGCCTGCTCTGCGACGATTAGCTCGCTCGACGGTATGTGCAGGCAACGAAGTCAAACCCTAAGTGTATGTTTCTAATGACCACATACTAGATGTCGCGAATGCCGTCAAGTGCACAAGCATTACACTCAACGGATTCACTGTGCCCGCCGGACAAGGTCTGAGTCTCAGCCTTGCCAGCGGAACTACTGTCACCATGAGTACGCAAACTTTCTGTACAATTATGCTTTCATCCAGCTGAGCGCCTTTGCGCATATAGATGGTGATATTTCCTTTGGAAATAAAAGTTGGGACGGGCCTCTGTTCACCATCAGGTAAGGAAACTTTTTTTAAAGAAGGTAACCATTTCTGACATGCGTTTTTCCACTAGTGGAACTGGTATTACCTGTAAGCAAGGCTTTTTTGGAATGCCTGGGCTCTGCCTTATGAACCTTAGTCAACGGAAATGGCCACAAATTTGACGGCGGAGGACCTTTCTACTGGGTGAGTAGATGAACTTAACTAACGATTCTTGACGCAGCTCACCATCTAGTCTCTAGGACGGCCAAGGAATTAACGGAGGAACCACAAAACCAGACCCGATGATGAAGTGAGCACAAACTTGCTTTATTCTTCTAGTTTCTTACCATCCACCTATATCAGAGTCAAGATGTCTGGCACCTTCGAAGTGAGCTAAAACTTCTACGAAGCAGCATGACGAATTTCTCACCTTTGAAATTATAGAACGTAAAAGTTGTCAACTCTCCTGGCCGTGTCTTCTCCGTTGGGAACAGTGCGCCGTTGCTTCTGACTGGCCTGACGATCGACAATTGTAAGTCTGTCGTTACCCTGAGATGTAATGCTGTCTCATAAATTCTGTCTCATTAGCCCAGGGAGATCAGCCCAACTCTAAGAGTGGCGGTCAAGCTGCTGGTTAGTTGATTTTTCACAACGATCACCTTCCGGCCCCGAATAAATATTTTAACAGGCCACAACACTGATGGATTCGACGTCAGTGCTAACGACGTTACTATCCAGAACAGGTTCGGCTACGTTGTTCATTGAAATATAAGCGCTGCTCTAACTCATATAAATTTGTCTAGCAACATCCACAACCAGGACGATTGTCTTGCCATCAATAAAGGCACCAATATCGTTTTCAAAGGCAACAGCTGCACTGGCGGGCATGGAATCTCTATTGTAAGTACCTTTGTCCGCCGCAAACAGAATGGCGATTGCTCATTCTTTTGCTGTATAGGGATCCATCGATTCTAGCGTCACTGTTTCCGGCGTTGTCATTTCTGGCAACACTATTACGAACAAGTGGGTAATTTTGCTCTTGAAGAGTGGTTTAGTGAATAACCTCGTAATTCAGCGACCAAGCCCTCCGCATCAAGACGAAGTCCTCTGCATCTGGTAGCACCGTCAAGAACGTCACTTACTCCGTACGCATCGAATGATCTTCATGAAGTGACTTCGGTACTGAATCCTTGCTCAGGGTAACACTGCGACAGGCATTCGCAAGTTTGGTATCCTCATCGACGAGGTAAGATCATAAATATTTTCTCAGGTTCCACAGTTGTGCTAATGTATCTACCATAAGAGCTACCCTTCGACTCTCGGCACACCTGGAACTGGCGTTATCATTTCCGTATGCGAGCTTTTAAATCTAAGGATGGTCTCGCCATCTTAACACTCAACTTACAGGATATCAACTTTGTCTCGCCCACCACCTCAATCAGCGTCGTAAGCGGTGCCGAAAGAGTCGCTGTGAACTGCGGCAAGAATGCTTGCACCGGTATGAAGCATTTTTATTCCTCTGATTTGGACGGGCTCATATGATTTGTTCGCAACTAGGAACCTGGAACTGGTCTAACTTAAAGGTCTCTGGCGGCAGCGCAGGTAAGGAAACTTCAAACTAGCCGCCTATTACTTGATGAGCTGACAGTTGCACCGCAGGCCCAATCACGAACTTCAATGGAATCAGCGGCTTCAGCCAGTAGATATCTCAAGGAATCTTAGCCCCTGCGTTGTATCTAAACAAAAACAAAGTTATTTCGCTTGTGAAAATACATTTGAACGTGGTTAAGATTCAAGAACAGAACAAAGCTTTGAAGATTTATCTTTAGAACACAGCCGGTAAAGGCCGGGTTCCATTTTCGGGACGCCGCTGTGGCTTTCTGGTAGTTTCTGGTTCGTACCACCATGTGTAATGTCTGCGATACCTGCAGCTCTGCAGCTTCTTCTCTGTTAATGATTTGATATTAGGCTCGACGTCTCTGCCATGTCTTAATCAGTAAAATTGCCGACTTTCGTATGGTCCTTCATTTCTGGTACTTGCCCTCGCAGAAGAGAGCCAATTATAATGTTCTATCTATGAGGTATTTATTTCGAGGGCCGTGCGCCTTTTCTTCCATGGCAGGGCTTCAAAGGCGTCATAAGGCACGGGCTACGCGCGGGACGTAATCCTGTTAAAAAGGGCCAACCTGCACATGCATGCGTCGTCGAAGTTGGAACCTGCTTTCTCCTGGTATACGATGGCTTTTCCACGGCCTTGGATGCTTTCTACGTTGTTCATAATCTCTAGCTGTCTAGTTGTGATATTGAATGCTGCAACAACACCCTGCGTCGGGACAATTAGCTCTGTTGATGGTAAGTAGCATGATTGTCAACTCTGCTGCTTTGCCCGTACCTTTGGCTCATTCATACACTAGACGTCGCCGATGCGGTGAAGTGCACTATAGTTAACCTCGAAAGCTTCACAGTTCCGGCTGGCCAAGGGCTAACGCTCAATCTGGCCACTGGGACGACTGTCAATATGAGTCAGAATATGGGGTCCGTCAGCGCATGTGTGACGTCTAATTATTTTCCTTTCATTTTCAGATGGCGATATAGCCTTTGGAAACATGAGCTGGGCTGGCCCTCTCTTCACAGTGAGGTATTCCATTTTCCTACAGCCTCAATACATCGGCGATTAACTTAAAGTGTCACAATCCTTAGCGGCAAAAATATTACCTGTACGCAGAGGCCATGACTCCTGAAGAAGCAAGATGAGCTGACTTCGTTCAAGTTAACGGTAATGGTCGCAAATTTGACGGAGGAGGTCCATTCTACTGGGTGAGAACAGTCATTTACATTTCTTCCTGTCCGGTCGTTCATCAACCTTCAGGATGGTCTCGGTGGGAACGGAGGAGTTTTGAAGCCTGCACCCATGATGAAGTGATTAAAACATATTTATATTTTTCAAGGCCTGTTCGCTGACCTACATTAGGATCAAGATATCGGGAACGTATACAGTAAGTATCGTCATCTTGTTCTCAGATGAATAATGCATATTGAAACTTCTGCCAGAATGTCGTCGTAGTCAACTCGCCATCGCGCGTTTATTCTGTGTCCAACCCAGCCCCTTTGATCATGTCAAACCTAACAATCGACAATTGTGAGTAATCATTTCCTAAAATCGGTAATAGTCAACTGATAAAGCGACGCTAGCCCAAGGAGATGTGCCGAATGCACAGAGTAACGGACTTCCGGCTGGTATGTTGTCTTTCAAGTATGGTTTGCGCTAGCCTCATGCGGATTGAACAGGACACAACACCGATGGGTTCGACTGCAGTACGACAGATTTGGTTATCCAAGATAGGTTAGTTCGACGTTAGTCCTAGCTTTGGCTAAAAGATTTCTAATTTAAGCGACCTTTCTTTCTGAATTCAGTGTCATCCATAATCAGGCAAGTTGTTCCAGCCACCAGACATACTTTGGCTTAAAGAGGATCGCCTTTAGGATGATTGTCTTGCTATTAACAAGGGATCGAATATAGTTTTCCAGCGAAATACTTGCATCAATGGTCATGGCATCTCTGTCGTTCGTAGTTCCCCTTAATTATCCTTTGATGATGGGATTAACTTCGTAAACTGACTTTCTTACTCAGGGCTCAGTCGATTCTGATGTCGTGGTTTCCGGTGTACTGATCGCTAACAACAGAATCATAGACAAGTGAGCTTGGTTCAACTGCAATTATTTCCTCTTTCAGGTGCACAGTGCTCAATAGGAATGGTCTTCGTTGTCAGTGATCAAGCACTCCGCATTAAAACGAAAGCGGTATCGACGAACAGCACAGTAACGAACATCACCTACTCGGTTCGTGATTCCTAGGTTTTCTGATAAGTCTACCTTGGCCTGTTCTAGCTTCTGACCCTGTGCAGGGCAATATTGCTACGGGTATCCGTCAATTTGGGGTCATCATAGACCAAGTGAGTCCTCTGATGACATGGCGACGGAAGAACGTATACTGAGTGTGGCGTTGCGGAAAAGAGTTACCCTGATACTCTTGCGGTGCCTGGAAATGGGGTCATTACATCGGTATTTGATGTTTGGTGTGCGTGGTGATTGAGATCACTAAAACCGCAGCACAGGATGTCAACTTCGTTCTCCCCATGAACTCGCTCTCTGTGAACAGTGATGCAGACAAAGTCGCAGTTAACTGCGGCGTTGGATCTTGCATAGGTGAGAAGCTGCTTCTAACATGGAGGTTTTATTGACCTGAACTCGCGATACTAGGCCCTTGGGACTGGTCGGGCCTGGAGATAACGGGAGGTGTACCTGGTGAGCCATCAAACTGAACTGTGACCGCAGGCGACTTTTGACTGATGACTTTCCTAAGGCCCTATTAACAATTTTACGGGTATTGTCAATTTCTCGCAATGAATGCTGTGATAAATTACGGTGCTTAGGAGGGCGACATGCTACATAACATTTAACAAAGAGAAGCTCAATTTGGTTTCCCGTTTGTTCGCAGAACGTTGAAGGCATGACGACGATAGAAACGTAAGAGTCAATTCAGGCAACAAGAAAACTTCGGATGAATTACGGGGTCAATAACCTTTGAGTTGAGTGAGTGAAACAACATCGCTCAATTCGTAGAGCAGAAACTGCACCATGTGTTTCTGCTTATGATCTCCTCTGTATATCGCCTGAAGAATCGAAGCATGGACTGGGAGATGAACCAGAAATGCTCATGCTTGTAAGTAGATGCTACCGGAGCCGGCGGGCCGTTTTAAACCCAGCCGGCAACGGTCCCACAGGTTCTGCGCAGAGTCGCGCGAGAAGAAGCGCAACACACTGATCTCCATCTTTCAGGTATCTCCGTCAATAATCAGCATCTACTCCAATTTATTAGAGTATATCGATGCCCAACCCTCTAGTCTCTCGTTCTGGAAAAGGACGACCTCAGCGGACTAAAATATCCACATTTTATGTGGTCTGGACTTTGATTGCTGCGATTGAAGACTATATTTTTCGACCGCCGGCGCTTAGTCCAACAGTAGCTGTATAGCGTCCTCAGCCTACAGCGGCATAACTTCAGCGGAACCTTCTATCTAAGGGCTGTCTGAATTCTGGTTCATTTTACTATCTCCACGTCAATAGCTTGCGTCCGTTGCTCATGTGAGTCTGAAGTTTTACATGCGGAAAAACCTCAGTGTTCATATGCCCCCATGTGTCATGGGAGGAGCACTTTGCAGAGGTAGCGAAGGCAAATAAATAGGACGAGCTGATCTGCGTTACACCTCAGTAAACATGCCTTTGAAACTCTGCAATCTGTCTGCTTTGCTAGCCTTTGCTCATCTCGCCTTCTTCTCGACTGCCGCGTCTGCTGCATGTGTCGGGACAATCAATTCGCTAAACGGTAAAGTTTTGTGTATGGTCATACCTGCAGAAACTCACTTTTGATTGCAGATGTTGCGGCTGCCGTGAAATGTACCACGGTGAACCTCAACAGCTTCACAGTCCCAGGCGGCCAGGCCCTGACCTTGAGCCTGGCTACTGGCACGACTGTCAATATGAGTGAGTATATCAGTTCGTTTCCTCCCAATCCCCAACCCCTGAAGCTATCCGGCTGCAGATGGTGATATATTCTTCGGAAATAAGAGTTGGGCTGGACCGTTGTTCACCGTTAGGTAAGAGTTTATTCGCTACATTAGCACACAAGCTCTATAACCCGTATGTTTTAGCGGGACAGACATCACCTGTAAGGCTTAGCATGCCTTTCAATTTTCTATAACTTTTACTGAATGAGTGTTAGTCAATGGTAATGGGCATAAATTTGACGGCGGAGGTCCATTCTACTGGGTGCGTTTCATGACGCAACTAACGAATCTCCCTTTTCTTTTCACTAACAGTCTCCTATCAATAGGATGGTCTCGGCGGGAATGGAGGCGTTACGAAGCCTGCACCTATGATGAAGTGAATACGTTCCACAAACAAACGTTCTAATTTTCTAATACGTTTTAGGATCAAAATATCCGGCACCTACTCTGTGAGCAATTCTCAGTAGATGCTACCATCCTGGAAGTTAAACTCGCATCTCAGAACGTCGTGGTTGTCAATTCACCTGCTCGCGTCTATTCTGTCTCCAACCCCGCCCCTTTGGTCATGTCAAATTTGGTCATCGACAACTGTACGTAACATTATGCTATCTACGATTTCCTTAGGCTTCAGCTAAGCAATAGACTTTCTTAGCCCAAGGGGATGTTCCAAACTCACAAAGTAATGGGATTGCAGCCGGTAAGCATTTATTCTGTGAAAGTGCAGGTATTTGTTTGAAGCTCAATGAGTGCACACTGCACAGGACACAATACCGATGGTTTCGATTGCAGTACCAACGACCTGACAATTCAAGACAGGTTAGCACTAAAAAGTTGGGGCTGTAAGAGAGAGGTAGATGCTAATTCTCTCCCTTCAGTCGTATTCACAATCAGGTAAGTCGTGACAATATGATTGCAACAGCGCCGATGTTTTGGCGCTGACAGAGATAATCCTTACTTTTGCACGTTAGGATGACTGCCTTGCTATCAACAAAGGAACGAATATAGCTTTCCAACGGAACACCTGCGTTAATGGGCATGGAATCTCGATCGTCCGTCTTTCTCTTCATATTGTGCATTCTCGGCCACTAATGCTTCTACAAACTTAATATTCACAGGGCTCCATCGATTCCGATGCTACTGTCTCCGGGATAGTCATCTCGGGCAACACCATCACCAACAAGTGCGTTTTCAGTTTAACCTTTCTCCTTTGCTCACCGCGTCAGGTTTTGAATCGTCGTTGTTATGATAGTGACCAGGCCCTGCGTATCAAGACCAAGGCAGCCTCCACAAACAGCGCGGTCAGCAACGTCACTTATGCGGTTCGTTCGTTTACTCTGTGGCGTTCCGGGCCAGGCTGACTCTCGAACCAGGGAAACACAGCTACTGGCACACGGAAATACGGTGTTATAATTGACCAGGTCTGTTTTTCCTTGCATCACGGGAAATGAAGATCTGTATTCATCCCTCAAACCTATAGAGTTATCCCAGCACCCTTGGTACACCGGGAACTGGCGTCAAAATATCCGTAAGACAATTGCTACTACTAGTCGAAACGATATACAACAATTAAATACTTCTCCAACCCGATTTTACAGGGCGTCAACTTCGTGTCTCCAACCAACAACATCGCCGTAGTCAGCGGTGCAAAGAGAGTTGCGGTGAACTGCGGGTCGGGTGCTTGTACAGGTAAGTGCAGCGTTTGATTCTGATCGTCCGGGGGCGGATTATCCTTCTCTGCTCTTCTCTTACGTATTGCTAATCCACATGCGCTTTCCTCCCCTTCCGTCCATTCGTACTTGATAATAGGCAGCTGGAACTGGTCGGGTCTGAAGGTCACAGGCGGATCTGCTGGTACGTCTTCTCTTTGCTCCACCTCATGCTTTTATCGCGTTTCAAGAGCCTGAAGGATAATTCTGAATCTCCGTCCCATAGGTCCCATCAACAACTTTTCGGGTATTATCAATTTTAGTCAATGAAGAGCAGCAGCATACTCTAGTGTAGCATCCGTAGTGCGCCTCCTGGATATCCGCCTTATGCTTCTCCGTAGCAATAGTATGTATGCTGTTTCAGCCTACGTGTATCTTTAAATCTTGTAACTTGAACGAACACCGAGTTGTTGATATCCGTTCGTTGATCATCATCATCACCCGTCATCACCCGTCATCACCTGTATCACCTCAACCAACCCCCTTTCTACATATGTATCTATTTAAAAAAGCCTGCATAACACACCGGTAGCTCATGGACCTACACGTCTCGAAGGAGAAGCATCCTCCCATCCCGGAGATGAAAACGGAATGCATTCTAGGTCCTCTTTCAACAGATCTTGAGAGATGATGTATAGGATTCAAATCTCCGAATGACTGGCATGACGTTTGTTTTTGTGATAGCAGCATAAAATCTCTATTTTGTTGTTATACATGAAACAGCGACATCCTCCCATAAACAAACACACACGTCGGCCTTGCCAGGGCAATGATCCAAATCCAAAACAAGAAGACAACAGTTAGATATGTAGCAAAAAAGGAAAAGAGGAAAAAGGAGAGAAAAAAGAGGGGAAGGGAAGGGGGGAAAATGATACGGCTAAGGAGTGGTGGGGGGTGGATGAAGATGTGCAATTAAGCCTCCTAAATAAAGAGAGTTTACGACTATTGGAGAAAAAAAATTGATATATCAAGGGACATGTTGGGCCTCAGAGAAAGAAAAGGAAAATCCATGGATGAACGCTGGGCAAGGCCAATAATACATAAATCAGACATAGAGAGGGACACACACATAAGAAGAAAGAGAAGAAAAGAAAGGAGAACGGAAGTAGTAGGGAACGAAGGTAGTACCAAAGGAGGACGGAATTTCCATGGATGGCGAGGACGTTGCGTTGAAAGAAACCCCAAGTGATCATGATAAGAGAGAGAGAGAGTCGGACAAAGATATATCGAGGCAATATGATATGGCTCGTTGGTAATATGGGTTGTGTGTGATGTTGCGGTGGGTGGTTGTGGCGATGATCGACTTTTTGGAATGGAATATAGCGTGGATTTCAGGGCCAGGTGGATGGGATGCCATATAGATATATAGTTGGTTGAATTGGCTAGCGGACGGCGGACGGGAAGAGAGACGAGGAGGAAGATGCGACATGCAAAAATGAAAAAAAAAAAAGAAATGCGGTGGGTAGCCATGATTGACAAATGCGAAGAAGACCGAATATTGAGAGAAAGATGGAGTGGTAAGATATGATATAGAACTGATAGAACTGATGAATTAGAGCAGCAGCAGCAGCAGCAGCAAGCACAACGACATGAGACAGTGCAAAGTAGGCCTGAGGGTTGAGAGGTCGGAGGGGGGGAGGGAGATTGGGAGGAGTGTGGTGGTGGTACTTAGGTGACGAACAGCGTCACCTGTCCCCCAGGTCTATACTGCTCAAACGCCATCTGCACATCTTCAGTCGATCCGAGCGACACCATGTCGCCATCTTCATCCCTATACTTCACTCGTAACGGTCCATCTTCTCGTCGCGGCCCACACAATCGAATCTTCCGTCCCACCTTCTCCACCAAATCGCCATACTCCGTCGTCCTCGGCACCTGAATCACAAAAATGTCTTCATGGAAATGCACCTTGACCTTGACCGGCGGCGACGAATGTGTCATATTACCGCGCATGCCCCCGACACCCGCCAACGACGATTCGCTCGAGCCGAAAGGCGTGATAGGTGACGAACTGTTCGGCGAGTAATCCGAGCTCTCGCCTGTCGACTGGCTCGAACCGCTGCCTCGCTTCCCGCTGGGCACGTTCGTAGGCACGCCGTTCGGTACCCGATTCTCCCGAGACCACTGTGGGTGCGTCGTCATATGCGGCAGAGGCGGAGGGGCCATGGGCTTTTGTTGAGGCACATAAGCGCTCGGCTGGCTCAGACTCCGCGACCGGTTCACAGGAGGCGCAGTTAAGCTCCCACCGTTCAGAGTCGGCGTCGCTGCCCGTTGTCTGTAATCACTCGCCACAGAGCCAGTCGCGCTGCTGGGAGATTCGTATCCGCTCCTTAGACGGGTCGAACTGAACTGATTTCTCAGCGGAGGACGCGCGGCAGAGGATTTGGGAGCCACTGCATTCCCGAAGCTTGCGTCAGACGCGTAGCTGTTCGCGCTCATATTCGAAGTCATACGGCCATTTATAGGTGGTCGCATAGTGCCATTCGGTGACATTACCGAAGCAGAGGGCATTGGGGGCAGGCCATTGCTTCTCCATTGAGACATATTTGGTCCGTCCATGCCTTCGGTCTGTGCTCTAGGCCTGTCGTAGCCCGCGCTTGATTCACGTTCCGGGGGCATGCTGAGCGAGTTTGGCGTCCTTCTGGAGTTCATAGGCGTTCCCCGGCCAGATGGGTAATTAGAAGTGGGTGGGTAATCCTCCAAGTCATCCTCGTCCGGCTCAAAGTCAAATCCATCGTGCGGTGGGTAGCCTTTCGGTCCTGCGCCGCTGTAAGAGCTAGCAGCTGTACTTGACTGGTCATCATAATCGTAGGCAGTGTAACTCGGTCGATTACTCGAGCGGGAAGTGTAGGTGGCGGAAGCGGAGGCTGAGGTAGCGGAGTAATGTGATTGAAGCCTGTTTGCAGGGGCAGGATTCGTGCTGTTAGCGGTAATGAGGCGAGACAGCGCAGAACCGGTGCTTCGTTCAGTTGCGCGTCTTTGAGCCGCTTCCTTGATCAATCGGTTGATCGTTGCTTCCCATTGACGCATTTGGTCCTCTCTCCGACAACGCAAGGTGAAGAACTCTAAATCATCATCTCCTTTCCACCACACGGCGAGGGGATACTGCGTAGGAACACCAATCGCTAAAAAAAAAAATAAGAAAAGAGAGAAAAAATCAGGTCAGTATTCGGCTATCTGTGATTTACAATAAAAATACCCACTTGGAGAGGCACGGACAGGTGCTGGGACAGCCTGTGTGACATTTCCGAGGAAGATGCGGCCTTTGAGTAATAGAGGGGTGTTTTTCTGGTTCTGGGATAAACCGTTGGCGCCGTTCAAAGGTAAAGGCGCGGGTTGCTTCTTGAGTATCGAGCCGTTCTTGCCCGTGGCTTTGCCTCCTTTGGTGGCGGGTACGGCAAGAGCTTCCTTGCAGCACAAAATTATGCGCTCGAACAGGAAGACGTGATACTCCCGGTCGATGTCGGACTTGGTGACCACAAATACATCGTCCAAGAGGAGTTCTCCAAAGTTCTCGAGATGGTGGCCTTTCCAGTCATCAATTCTAGAATGGAGAGACTTGACGGTCTGCTCGTTTTCGGCGCGCCTTTGTGCCTCGTTAATCTTATCCGTAATGCGTTTCGCCGCATCTGACCCGCGCTTCAGCTCGTCATAATGAGCATATGTCGACGGCGAACATGCTTTGATAAGAGACTAAACGACCGTTAGATAAATTGACACAAGTCTTGGAAATGAAAGGGACGCACGTCAAGGAGTAAAGGATATTTGCAGATACGCTGGATCGGTTTGATTAGCAAACCGGGCAGCTCGCCTTTGACGTTAATCAAGTGGTTCAATGGCTGTTGATGAATGTTTGGTCAGCATCGGTTGCATCCGATTGTCAGGGTGATGGCTGTGGCAGTTGGTGTGAAACGGGCCAAGAATAGGCAACGAATGGATGTGAGGGGATGGAAGGCTGAGAAATAGACTCACAGCAAGGTTTTGCTCGTTCGCCAGCATGAGTTCCGTCGCATTCGTATAATTAGCGCAGTAGGGTTCGTACACGATGAACTCGTCTTCCTATAATGGGACAATCAAAGAAGAAGCACACAATGAGCAACGGACAATGGGAATACCAGATAGAGTACATGGGAAGGGTTGAAACACTCACGCTTTCCAGGAAATGCTGTCCCCATCGTTGTTCTTGCCATGGTTGCTCCGCAGTGCTTTCGAGACGGATGAGGAACTTGCGTTGGAAGTTGAGGAGTTTGTTCAGATTAGGGAATAGCAGATGAATCGTGTCTTGATCCATGAGATTTGCTTGTGAAAGGGCGTTCGAATATTTCTACATACCCGAGGTCGGCGGGAAATCGCAAGCGGAACTTGAGGAATAAGCTCACCTGCATGATTTCAAGGTCTTGTACATATTTACGTTCCGTCTCGACCATCTCTCGAATGATATTGTTCTTCTCGGAGTCCTTGGGATTTGAGGGTTGCGGGGGGAGGAGGTTGTCGGTTAATGAGTCTGTGGAACCATTGTCTAAGAGGGACCGTGGGGAGGGCGGTGACTCCTCGAAGGCGGAAGGGGGGAGATGGTCAACGATGGCGGTAACGGTATTGATGACCTGCCCAAAGACGTAAGACGACCGACAACAAGTACAATACCGTGCAAAATGGACACGCACCTTGACCAAGCCATCCGTCGAGTTTCGGTCCCAGAGGTCTGTCACTGTGAACAGCTCGCAGCCCGGAATCTCCTGCATGACCTTCTCCGCCCTAATCTGCATCGCAAAGAGCGCAATGGCTCGCTTCTTTGCCTTGTCTGGATTGTTCTCATACTGCTGCTGGTCAAACTCGGAGTGGTTGAGTTTCTGGAAGCCCTCCTCCTCTGGTAGCTGATCGAAGATATAGCAGAGGGGAGTGCCGGTGGAGAAGAGGTCCCATAGCTGGGTTACTGGGTCTGTAGACTGCCGGGAGTCTGGAGAGGATGAGGAGGAAAAGTAGTGGGCGAAACCACGGATTCTGAGCAACCTGGCCCTAAGCGACGAACATTGTTGGTAGAGGGAGGTGGACTGGGAGGCGGCCTTGTTGAGGAGGGTGTTGTTGGCGGTGGTGTCGATTTGGAGGCCTGTGGTGGATACTATGGATTTTTTTCGGCCTGCGACGGAGGCCATGGTATTCGCGGGGAAAGGGATGTAGTGGAAGGAAACGAAGGAATTTGTGCGATATCCCAACTACTACTAACACATCAACTTGGCGTCCACTTTCAAACTCCGCTGTCCAAATCAATCCCTCCTGATCAACTCGTTTCCTATTTCTATTGTTCACTTTTCAAAAAAACACTCGCTCTACCTCGTCCTCCATCCTGTCTGACACCGTATACTAGTCCTCTATACTACTCTGCATATGTCCTTTTGCCTCTCTTGCCCCTTCCCCCTTCCTCCTACCTCCTCGCCAATCACCCCACTCACCCCAGATCCCATCAGAAATCGCCAGATCTCCAATCTCCATGCAAACCACAAGGTCCCGTTCCTTTCAGGAGGAACCGACATTCCATCAAACATCCACTTTTGATATCTCTGCGTCCTCTCTAATTTCTACCGTCTAACATCTTCTATCTAAAGCATGTAATCTTCTGTACAAAAAATATACCCGTACTCGTAACCCGACATTCACTCACTTTCCCGCTCCAACTGTTGCTGTATTTGTGTCCTCTTCTTTTCTCACCACATCCTTATGATATCTCTTCCGCATCTCTTCTAGCCATCCCGCGCACTTCCACGATCCTCGCTCCCGCATCTTCGTCTCTGAGCTAATGTCTGTCTTTTGCACCTTACCTTACCCGGAAGTATACAAGCCGCGTTTGTTCAACTCAGTCCCTTACGTATCCCTGATACCTGTTTTAAAAATATCACACCGACGCCGGGAGAACATAAACGCACTGCCCTCTTCGTCGACCTTGAACCTCGCTCCCAAAATTCGCCGTCGGGCGCTGCCTACGTGACCAGAATGCTTTGTTCCTTTACTGGCAAGCATTGTGCCTTCTTCCGAGTCAACTCCCTAGTGACAACCTGAACGCAGGATACGACGGGCTGACATGTTTCCCGTTAAATCAACCTGAGCTACAGTGCTGACGGTGACACGGCCATGACTACGTCTACATGTTACTACTTCCTATACATAGTGTACTTGTGTCAGCTAGACTCTCTTGCACACGTCTAGTACGTCGATCCTCTGGGTGCACTGTCACCGCCCAGCCGCTGACCGTTGACGCCAATGACGACGACGGACGACGACTGTCGATCGTAAACACTAGTACATTTTTTCTGTACGTCTTTTTCCATATGTTAGAAGTCGAAGCTCGCTGATACATACATACTTCCACCGATAAGATTATCCTACTTCCATTTATATGTTATCTTTTCAAGTTGCCTATCCCGTCTAGCTAGCTAGAAGAAAGACTCCACAAATGTCGATTTTAACAGAAAGCCTCAACGATACTCGCTCGCTAGGCTGACAGGCCCATTTCGCCCATGACCAGACTAGACGATTTAAGCCCCAAAATTCCCGTCATTTCGCTTCAAACGGCGGACATACCGCCTCACGCTCCCACAGCGACAAGCAAAAAGATAACAATTGTCGACGCGCTGCCTCGTTTCTGCGTATCTGCGCACCGCAGGCGGCGATTACATTTTTGTCCTCAGTACATACACAAAGGTAAGAGCGAATTCGGAATGCATATCATGAACGGGCGGTCCAGACGACGCCTACCATGGCCAAGTACGCATTATTACACGACGCGCATCAGCATTTTTAAGAAGCCTTCATACATACTAGCCCATAGCCCAATAATCTCGAAGAAAAAAACTTGGGATGAATGCAATGCAGACACTACATACTTATATATGGGAGCATAGCATACTACGCGTTGGCTACATTCCAACCCATCAAGAAGCAGAACTTAAGCTGCACTGCTATGATGTTATGATTAAAATACTACGCTTATAAGTTGTGACCCTCGTTCTACATCTTTCTGAAATCTCCATTCCTACTACATACTCTCTTTTTTTCGACCAGGGTCTAGACTCCAACCCGCCTCAAGTAAATATAAATCTCAACTACACACCCAAAAGGCTCCTTCTCCCTTCCCCTATGTAGGTGTGTGAACGAAAACATAGCTCTCGACTCGAATTCGAAACCCTCCCAAGTCCCAACTCTTCTTCTAAGTTCGCTACTGCTCACTAGAGCCTCCGACTCGATGCGATCGGTGCGCATCGCGCAATTTCCAACCGCTTGCCTCATTCAGTCAACAGTGCATCTGGGGCCCCATGGTGGCCCATGATCATCATCACAACGAACAAGATTACACCTTTACACGCCAGTTCCCCTTTCTTTCCTTCCTTCGTCCCCCCCTCATCCCCTCTCGTCCTAGTTGGCGAGCCGCAAAACCACTACGAGGTGCAACCAACCGTTGAATAATTCCACCTGAAGGACGTGTGCGTATGCGCCTCGTTTTTCGACGCGGGACTCTAAACCTACCACTGTATGGACACTGGACAGTGTGTTATATTGCTGCTACATATAATATCCCGAGCGTCGGGGAGGCGAGACGTCGCAATTATCTTTGCGACACGACGCTAAGTGCTTACCAGCTCTTAGCCAAGGTCGCCTTTCCAAGATCAAGTTTTAGCCTCAGCATTTACGCGTACTTACGCGCTACGCTGCTGAAAGTTGAAACCAAAAAGCCTAGACCTCTTCTACTACATACTCCACTAAACGAACGGGTGGGAAGAACCGTTCTGCAGTCTACTACTCCCAGCCCACTGGCGATGATCAAAGCAAACTTCCATACCTCGCATGCTTCAGTGCAGTGGAAGCTCGCAATAATAAAAATGCACAACATCCGAGTCGTTCTACATATCAAGCACAGCGCTCATCATTCCAGGCTCAAAACTCACGAAAACCTCTGCTGGTTCTGCTCCACAGGTCTCCGTTGAAACCAACGAGAAATCAAATAAACGTCTAGTCTAGTCCCAAGTCCAGTGGCCCCTTGACCCGCATCCAGCTAAGCTCGATAATCTTATCAAGTAAAAATATCTCAACCACGCAAACGCACTGGCAAAACAGAGGATCTCGCAAATCAGTATGTACAAAAAGTTTAAACTTCTATGATCCCTTTTCTAGAAACCTAATCCAACCTTCTCCGGCCCCTTCAAGCTCGGCTGCTTCTCTCAGATACACATATGATCTTACCCTATTCGTATACGGTATACCTGTCTTATCGTCTCGTGAGTCGTCGCTTTGCAGATATTTGAAATTCCCCTCGGCCGCTAGGGGCTCTTTTTTTTGGCGCATCAAATTCAGAATTTGAATAAAAAGGCTTGGACCGTTGAAATTCCTTCTTCCAAGTTCCAGGGATAGCTGGTTACTCGTTACTGAGGTGGTACCCTTTTTTTTGAACTTCACAATCGCAACTTGCAAGGCTCATTAATGCACCAAGTTCGACGGGCAGCCGCCTACAGTACTTTGTACGATTCGACACAGGAATCTCTGTCCCGCAGGGAGCGACCCAACACGGTTTTGAGCGTCCGGCCTACTACGCGTCATCCACGAACTTCAGTGCAACTCTCACGACGCGCAGATAAGAAGAAAGACAGCCAGACAGCTACAGACAGATTAATTAATACCCTCTAGGAAATCTGCGCAGGGTATACTATTCCTGGCACATCCTACTACCAATCATCGCCACCGACTGATCGTGCACCTAATTATCGCTATTATATACGATCGTGGCCATGGCTTAACGTTCAACCAACCCAGAATGATCGTGAGTGCGTGGTGCAATTCGTTAAGATTTGACGCTCACTGACGTCGCCGGGCGTCAAGCGCTAATTAAATGCCCCTATCGATATCCCCGGGCCCTGGCCTCATCCTTTAGATTTGGGCACCGGGCATCGGCCGCAGGGGTCCGTCGTTAGACTCTTGAGTCTACGTCGCCACGGTTCATGATCACATCCACCGTTGTGAATGTGCTCTCCGGCGCTCGCTGGCAGGAATCAGGATGCAAATAATGAACCGACCCAGGTGGCCCTCGGTGGGATCACTCAACAGCTGTGTGTGTGGGAGCCCCAACGCAACTTGCCACGGGAACGAGAAGCTGACGCCCGAGTGACGGGTCCTCGTGTCAACTGAAAGAAGTTGAAAGGATGATAATAAGCAAGTTAGAATAATATACGCGCTCCCAGCGCTTATCCGGGAGTCCGGACCCACGGTGATAGAAAGCCCGCTAAGGAAACTTGTAAGTCTGAATCCAAACACGGCGGCGTGAGCGCGCAAGGCGTCGGCGATATGCATGTCAATGCGGTGGTCACCAGCGCCCACTTACATTAAATCTATCTTACAATACTATGTTCTAACAAATGCTTTGGGCGTCAGTAGACATTACATGGTGCTTAACTTCTAGACCCCACCCAGCGGCCTTTGCTAAGCGCATATTCATTTGGAAAGTCTGTGAGAATGTGAATGCCGTTCGACACGATGAAATAAATTGATATTAATTACAATGAGACAAAATACGTACAACAGCGTTCGCCGGTAGCCCAATGGGTGTTAAGACGATATGGTAAGATATGCTAACAGTTAAATGTTCTTGTTGAAAGGGACGAGAACTTGATGGGCAATGGATAGCTGGTACACTTGCGTAGCTTTGGGTAGTTGAAGACGCTTCCTTACGCTCTCAGCGAATGGGTACTGCTGTATGCAATATTGGAATGCGTACTCCAAAAAGGAGAGCGGGAGGAAGCTGAAACAGCCGAAATCAATGACGACGACATCTCCCGACTCGTCTTTTAGGAAGTTGCCTGGGTGAATATCTGCGGGACAGAGACGAAGGCCATGGGCTGCGACTTCGTCCGTGAAGTCGACGCGCGAGGTTCTCCTTCCGATTGCTAAGACCTGTAACGTTGGGTTTAAACATTAAAGAAGGGTGACGATGTTCCGAAACCGACACTCACTCTGTTTATATAGTCTTGTAGGTCCTTGACGGAGTCGTAGCACCGGGAAGCTTTCCACTCAATAAAGAAGGGGTGCCTGATAGGTCCCTTGGGAAGAGGACCGGGTACGCCTGAGTCGGTAGTGATCTCGATGATGGCCTGAACCGCTGTAGCCACCAAATCGGCGTCAGAACGTTTGCAGGACACCCCCCGGATAAATTCCATGACTATATAGCCATATCTGCCGTCGCCGAATGCAAGGTAAACGGCCGGTGCACGTACTTTGGAAATACCCAGAGTCTTGAATTTTTTGAAGATGCAGTGTTGCATCACCGCCTCCGGTAAGCGAATGTCGCGACCGTGCTTCACCCAGGCTATTTCGGACCCAGTTTTGGATTTGAGAGGGAAGCCAATCATGGGGAAGTCAGTCCAGGGGGCATTGAACAGCTCTTCATCGTGTTCGCGGCAAATTTTCATGATATCTTCGGGAGGGGGTATATTGCTGGGTGGCGAGTTTTTTATCCACGGCGTAATCGTTAAGCTGGAGGTATCCACTGCGGTTGTGTTGTTAATCACACGTACCCAAGGGTTGCAGTCAAAGCATGACAAAATGGGATGCTACCAACGAATAGAGACAACGGTAAAATACTCACTTATATCTGAGAAGTAAAAGTCAACAAGTGGTCTCTTGGAGCAAGGTCAAGGTTCGACTGTAAGTCAAGTAAAGAAAAACGGTGTTGGTGTGGGTGTGTCTATCTGGAAGGTTACCTTGATTCACAGTTCAACGCCTATCGTTGCACTGGGAACCTCGCTCAGGAGTCGTTTTGTGACACTGATTGACATGTGATGCATGTGACGAGTGCTAGTGATCATTGATGGCCCGATTAGGAAGCTTCTTATGTATACTTGTCCATGATTTTTTTTCCTTTTCTGTCTTTTTCTTGTGCACTCTCCGTATTTCCCTAGACTCAAACCCAGGTCTTAGAATGGGTGTGACAGATATAGGGTATTCCAACCAAGTACTCTACAGTATTGGATCTGAGGCCTAGGACTCTGTCCCGAAGATGGAGATGACTCAACGTCAACCATCATCTTCCTGATTCTCATTTGATTCTCCTCTGCTCTAAAGTCCTTTATTTTCCTCGGATCCCCATTAGAGTAACTGCTGCTGCTGTCTGCGATTCAGAGACCACAAGTTCCAGGCGAACTCTTCGAATCCAGCGCTTCCTCAGATGGTTTCATGGTTGCCGAGTATAGACATGCTATCTCTACAACTAGACGTGTCCTGTATCTGCTAATCTGCTGCTACGTCTTGGTTACTCAAACCTTCTCCTTCGTTCCCCATCAAGTCAACGACCACTCGCTAGTTTCGCCAGTCAAAGCTCCTCAAATCTCATATCTGTACACTTTGTGCCAGCTTTTCTTCTCATCGTATATTGCACTCTAATTACCCTCTCCCTTGTTATTTCTTGCAGAGCTATATGTCCGACGTCAGCCAAAGCCCTACAAGGTCAACGACTATTCCACAGTCTGAGTATGCAGATAGTTTGGTACGTACCATATCTTCACGTCGTAACTAAATCACTGCTCACATAACGACTTTTATTATTTCTTGGGCTCCTCCTTTTCTATGCCATCTGGATATCTCTTTTTGGCTGCCACGCATAGTTACTCAATAATTTCACGCTCGACACTTTCCCTCGAGAGATGAAGGAGAAGTTCATTGCAGAAGATACCATATACATCTCTGTCCTAGACGCTGGCGCCATGGCTGGCATTGATCTGTCCGAGCAAAAAGCCAAGGACAGAGGTTTGAGCAAAAACCATTGGACTGGATACGTTCTCACCCCCGGGAATCGATCTGAACAGTGGCAGACATCCTTTGCTATGAACACTTTCCCTCCTGAAGTTGGCTCCATGAAGGGTCAATATGCCGGTAGCAGTCGTGACGGGGAATCCATCTCCAACCACTATTTCAGCGACGTTGGAAGTGTCAGCAAACCACCTCTTTTGGGAAGCGACAATTCCAGTGCAGTTCCAACTTCGGCTCCAGCTTCTCCTACTTTTTCCAACTTTCCTACTTCTCCCGTTGGTATTGGCAAGCCCGATGACCAGTCCGCTCCCGCCTTCAGCGATGCCGGTTCCAGTGCAGGTAAACCTGACGTCCAGCAGGCCCCACTTTCTTCTTCGATTGGTGGAGGATCATCCGATGAGCACTCCCCTCCTGTCTTTAGCGATGCCGGAAGCCAGGCTGCGCCTCCCAAGATTGCTTCCGGTGACGGCGGCTATATCGACCAGCTCGCCCAAGGCAGGTCCATCCCTGGGAGATTTGAAATAAAAGTCAGAGCTCGTACTATGGCCTCCAATTCTGCCATCGTTGTTTTCGCCTTCAAAGTTGCCCCTAAAACCACCCTCGGAGCCCTACTTGATGTTGTCAAGGACGAAAAGATGATTCCATTCAAGTTTAGAATGGTGGGATTTTCGTATGCCGGATGCAGGGATTTTATGTGCGCTCGTTCTCTTCTATTTCAGTGGTCATTCCTGATTTTCTTCTTTTTATTTTTTCTCTTCTCACAGGTCTCAGCTCATTCTTCAGTGGATGAAGAAGGGCATTATGCTCAATACTTCGGGAAGGGTCTCTTATGGTCGTTTCTCTTCACTCATCAACGTCCATCCTCTTGACATTTTTTGTTGGCGCTATACTCGACCCACTGCCACCGCCAATCTTACAGACAGTGATAACGATGACCGAACCCAAGTCCGAGCGACGTCCCGTTCCCCCAACAACGTTGACCGTGGTATCTGGGACAACCCGGAATATGTTCACATATTCGATGAGAGGATCAATTACGTCCAGGATGCGTGATTGCCTCGCCGACTTACGACTCTGTTTTGATCTTTTTACTACGAAAATCCATTTCCGAGTCTTTACGCCTTGATTCGTACAACTCCACAAAACCATTCTCTTAAACAAAATATCTTTGATGAGGTATATTCGTTAGTGTACTGTTCTACTCGTATACGTTGTCTTACCCTCACTTTACTGCTGTCAGCTTCGTATCTGCAGACTTTTCGGATGTGTATACCTTATGAAGTCGTACTATTATTTTGTCAAAAGATGACTTATAAGTGTGTTCGCAAAATGGTTTGTGAGTGCGTGGCCTAATGGTTCATTAATTTTCTGCTCTTCTCGTCTTTTTTTTTGTAATGCTTTCGCAGGGCAAGACCGACTACCAAAGTTAGTTTCCTGCCCCAGCTATCGTACAGGAGTCAGTCGACCCCTGCGGCCGGTTAAACGGACTCACCTTGAGGTTTTTCGTATAGACAATACATACAAGCTGGTTACTACTTTATTCGAACAGTTGTCGCAAAGATTCACGCAGACACAATCTCCTCTTCTTATGTGTGCTACAACCTTACCGAACAAAGTTGGATCTTTCGAAATTATAGTTACAAGTCCGACAGAGACCATAGTGCTATTGCTCGATGGTAAGATTAGTGTCGATGCTAAACAGGCGAGTAAGCTTGAGTAAGCTTGTTGTCAAGAAAAACAAAGAAAAAGGCACTTACTTCTCGACCGCAGACTCGGTCTGTAAGGTAATATTACGGGGTATTGCTTGGTATTACCAACCTGCAGTGACCACCTGCTGCGCTTCCAGGCTCCTGAAAAGCTATTGCTACCATGCTACAGAAGCAGACGCGGTACTCCGGACCACCTGGCTCTACGACTACGCTCACTTGTCAAACACCTAAGCCACTCTGCGATACTGTCAGCGGCTATCTCAGTGGACCAAAACCCGCAAACGAAAGCTGCTTCACGCGATTCATTCTGTCCACTCAGTGTGCTCTGTTATTACCTGTTATCAGAGTAGGTGGTGGTATGTCAGATCAACAAAAAATGCGTCGCGTTATCAAAGTTCAAACTCATCAATAGGCAGACAGCCCTGAAGCGTGCTCTCGTACCTACGAGTTCATTTCCAGTCTTCTGGGTGCCCTATTCACATCATATCACAAGGAAAACGACATTTTTTACCGCATCCTATACGTTACTGCCATGAAGACTTGCTCAATACAGAACGTGCCAGCTCGGTTCGTATAGACTTGGATCGCGCAAGAATAGCCATACTATCAATTACGGAGTAAGTATTTTAGTTTTACAGGTTACCAAGTTTTTTATAGCCTTTCCAGTGACAGGGAAGCCTAGGAACGACTACTTACCCTTGCCGTAGGCTGATAGTACGAAGCTTCAAAAATACAAGTACACTAAGAGCATGATGTCCGATGAATCCATTATGATGAAAGATTTTCAGGTCTTCTAGCTCGTCATCAATCGGACGGCCGTTGCTAGCAGTACTAATCGAAGTACATAGCATCATGAAGATGAAGCTAGCGAGTCTCTGGGACCTTGATACCTTGACATATTCCAAAGCTGCCAAACGAGCAGCGCATGGCAGTACCACGCAGCGGTATTGGCAAAGTGAAAAGCCCTTTGCCCGACTCTGCCACAATTGGCAAATTATCCTACTGGACATCCTATCAAGAAGGGAAAACGGCAAGAAATAGATTGTTAAAGGTCCCATGCATTTTGACAGATGGGCTTTGAGCGCCTTGACGCCGTGCATGTGGAAGAGACAATTTAGTGAGTGCCGGGGTAAGTAAGTACCATCTATAGATTCTGACACAGAGCATCAATAATTCTGGGGCCTTAGCAGGTAAGATATCACTGACATGATCATAATCTCCTATCCGCAACATAACTATGTCCTCCTTCCTAAAATGTTGTCAGGAGCTATGGCGAGTGTGATTTCAATCTCCTAAGTCAGGATTGTAGACTCACCATCATCATCACGAGAGAAGATGTACGATTCAAAAGTAGACCCAACACCTTGACAACGACTCGCTGATAACTAGTACCATTAACCAATTAACTTTAGACGACCGAGAGAGTGCACCCACATAGATATGAGCAGTACAGGAAGATTATCCCGTTATCTTCCTCTCCGTGGCAGCATATCACCACGTCCTTCGTCTTCACGTCGTTCACGAAAATGAATTAATTTGGACCATGCTATAGTGGTGCCGGTGATGGACGTCCCGGCAGACATATCATATGGTGGGGATCATGAACATGATGAACTCGAGTCAAGAGACGTGGGTGGGGATTACACAGGGTTACACTGTTAGGTGACAAGATTAGACATCGACCTGTTGACTTTGACATCTCACGATCGAAGGAGCAGTATCGTTGATCAGCTTCGAATGCGGGGGTGGAAAGCCTGGGCCTCGGCATGGTACGGTTTGGTTCTTCACAACACAGGGTCTGGTTGGCTCACCCGCTCTATAATATGATTCGGACGTTGACTAATGCGCACACAATCGTGTGAAGCAGCTCCCAGACGGGGAAAGCGCGTGCGTTTCATAATCCAGCAAATCATAACTTGCAATTGGTCAATGTTCGAGTCGTCCACCTTACCAACCGCCGAGCACAGAACCTCTGAAAATCGTCATCGCGTTGCATCGCATCTGTAACCACATTCCATGACGCCATAAACACAGCGTCAAGCCTTGATCGTGATTCACCACCACCACGAGCCAAAAATAATGTCGAGTCGTCGCCCAAAGAGATCAACGTTGCTCATGATCATGCCCGAGCCAGCACGTACTATGCCTGGTTCATGCGCAGCCATCCGACCTCTGATGCATGACGTGCCGACCGAGGACAGACAGTAGACATAGATAAGCATTGGCAGTACGCCCCGAGTCTCCACCATCTCTAACTCTTAATAAGCGTTTGAGAGTCGGATGTTGCCGTAGCAGCTCGAGTCTCAGACGTCAAGCACCGGTACGAGTCTTGACATTGAAAGCACACCACATGCATTGCCCCGGTGGCACATTGAGATAGTGAGTCGAACCAGCGTCAAGCGTCAAGCTCGAACCGACAGACAGACAGACAAGGTCAGGTCACCTTGAGTTGCTCGAGCATCCTCGGGCCCGTCACCGAAGTTATGTCTTGATTATACAAGTGAGAAGACATTGACATTTGAGTACTGCGTGCGTCCCAGAAAGAAAAACGACCCATGATATCGAGCTCGGTTCGACCTGGGACGAAAAATCCCACTGGCAGTGCAATGGTCACTAATCCTCGGAGAATCTTCAAGCTTCAAGCTTCAAATCCCACAAGCCAGAACATAAGATAGCACATACGATGTAGAGGTGATGCAGATGCAAAGTCATGATCCAAACAACCCAGAGTACACGGGAGTCATAATCACTCCCTGAAGCCCACAATCGAGGGGGCGGAACACATCAGGAAGGAGGAAGTGGAGAGCGGAAGCGCGGTGCACAAAGTTAATGTAAATCTGGGGCATCGACCTCGGTAATAGACTTGATGAACAACGGATAGACGATAGGATAAATGACTTGATAGTCCATCCTGGAAGTCTGACATGGGACCGAAATAGCTGCAGTCTTGGCTTGAACCCGTCGGGTTGATCCTACTCCTCAGCCTGAGTACAGCTGGCTGATCATCTTTTGATTAAAATCTGCGGGGTAATAATGCCAGACAAAGTCATAATGCAAAAGATTAGATGTATTCCGCAAAAGAGAAAAGAAGAAGACAAAATGCGAAATGCGAAAAAGCAGTCGAAGAAATTGAAAAATTAAAAGCGAACATATAACCGTTAAAAATGCAGGATGGAAGCAAGGCTTATCAAATCAAGCCTTTAAGAGCTAACGTCAGCTCTCGTCCATATCATGATTATCGATATCTTCCCCGTTAGCCAGAAGCTGCATCAAATGCTCAATCTTCGTCTTATGTATCCGATGATGCTCTTGCCAGCCTTTCCACGGATGATGAGGATGCTGTTATCAGAAAACAGAAAAATCAAATCAGCTCCTTTTCTATCCCTGGAGAACGACATGATGCTCGTAAAATCAAGGGGAAAGAAAACATACCTGACGCCCGAAAGCCTGAAATATCTTATCGGAAGTTCCATCAGGCTTGTTGACGAAGAACTTGGCGAGCAAGATATCATCTTCCTTGCTATACCGCATTTTCTTATCAGGGGGAGCAGGTAACGGTTCGTCCCCTTCTGAACGAGCCAGCTCATGTTTATGTCGCCTCCAGAACTTCATCCAAGAAGCGCGAGAATGATGTGGAGCCTACAATGCAAAGCCATTGACATTTGACCAAAAACATTAGGATGAATGGTACCTACTTTAGCCGCTACGTCTTTCCAGAAAGCGACCATATCAAGAGCACCCTGAGATCTGAAAAGCAATCATTCAAACTTAATGAATAACAAACGGCTAAGGTAGAAGACTCGCTTACTTTCGATACTCCATGAAGCGAACCAAGAATGTGACGTCCTCCTGTGTAAAAGCCACGCCCTTTCCCGTTGTACTCCTGTACAACGCTCTCGGTGGTGTGGGCGACCTATTCCTAGTGGCAGCAGATGCAGCCGCGGCCGTTGCAGCAGTCATATCCAGCCTCGTCGGCCTAACTCCCATCTCACCCTCAACTTCTATCGGGATATCCTCGCCCATGCCTGGCGATTCTGATCTGTCGTTGTTCATCGTATATCCTCCGAGTCGAATTTGATGTTTATTGCAATATCGCCTCCATGAGTAAAATCTACATCGCCTTTGTCAGTTTCGGTGAAAAGAGAGGAAGCGGGGTAAAGACTAACGTATGATGTGGTGCCTACGGATTTTGGTCAGACAAGCTTCGTCCTCGAAATCGAACAATAACTTACCTTGACTGCAATCCTCTCACATATTTCTCGCAAACTCAGCACAAGACATTGATCTTGGCAATAGTCAATATACTTCTTCAGATACTCAACATCTTCTGCAGTGAATAAATTGCCACCATAGGTACTCTTGATGACCCTAGTAGGAGGTGTAGGCGATCGGGCAGGTGGATTACGATTAACCACGAGTGACGAAGCAGGAGCAGCAGGCGTCGGCTTAATAAATAGTTGATTAGGTATTGAAAAGACCAGTGAAAACCTTTAGAGCATTTCATACCTGAGTACGCGTTCGCTTGCGCCCCGGGGGCTTATCCGCCACCTCTGGGTTCGGCGGCACCGAACCAGTCAAATGCGAAGGTTGACCAGCGATACCATTCGGTCCAGACGACGGTCCAGCAGCCGCACTCTCCATATATGCATGCGCATAATTCTGATCGTACGCCGCCTCATAATACGGTCCTGGGCCGCCTGGAACCCAAGTGCCCGGCTCGTCGCGGTAGCGAGGATAGTCGTACGCGGTGGGCTGGTTATTCAGATCATCTGGCGTGTTATATCTGTCCCAAGCGTCGTCCCGATATTGTTGTTGCGGTGATGCCTGTATTGGAGGAGGACGATGGACGAGATGTGGGTGCGGGTTTACAGGGGCGGGAGGGGGATGCAAATGAGGCTGAGGAGGGCCCATGGGGACTTGCCATGGTTGAGGAGGTGGCACCATGCCACGAGGTGCATTTGGGTGCATAGCTGGTGTATACACTTGGAAGGGATACGAATGGAGAGCGTCAACGGGGGGCATAGCAGCTTGCAAGGCATGAGGATGGATGGCTTGAGGTGCACTAGGAGGTTCGTCAGGCCTCCTTGCTTGAGGAGCTTGTGGCGGTTGAGGTGGTTGCGGCGCAGGGGCAGCAACTGGAGGAGGTTGTGGCTGAGGAGCAGGGGGTTGATAAATGCTGTATTGAGGTTCAACATAAAACTGAGCGCTTGAACAACGAATGAAAGAAGCAAAAAACATACGTCTCGTTCCCCGTCACTTTACATCCAGCCCAATTACTATGAAACGTCTGCAACTGGTTCGCCTTGATACACTCATGCACCCAATTGGCACTAAGCACAATCTTGCTCTTTTTACCAGCATACTGTCTCCATAAATTTTGACCAGAAGGTTTGTGCGGATCCACTAAAGGCAGGTGTTCAGCCGATGAATCACGACGTGATACGAGGAAAGACTATCCTCACCTAAAATATACGGCACGCCACTGTACCCCGGCGACACAGTGCCTCCATGTTTCTGATATAACACAGAAAAAGGGCGCGCATTAGATCGCGTAAAGAATGGAGCAGAAAAATAATCCAAAGCGCATATTCCACGTCCCCCACCACTTTTCACGACACCCGGAACAACGCAACTCCTCCAGTAGCTTAACTTGACGTGACCGTGCATGTGGGACTCACAGTTATAAGCTGAGAAATTGCGTCTTTGTCCTCGACGTCTTTTTCGATGTATATAGCGAGCGGGGTGCCCAGCATGGGATCGAGAAAGAGATCCTTGTTGACATTGGGGTCGACGACATCTGTGTTCTGTTCTGTAGACGGCAAGGTGACTGGAGGAGGATGGCCTCGACGAGTAGAAGAACGAGCAGGTGCCATGGGTCTCGCCCGGAGATGCCAATTATCTGAGTATAGTCACTCGTCCTTCGGAGTCCTTGTCTCGCTACCCTGACTTTAAGCGGAGTTTCAATCCCTTGCATCATAACACTTTTGTATTACAGTCGTTTTCATATCACAATGCACACGCTGTTTTCTAAAACTGTTTGGTCGTGTTTGGACGTGACAGCGTAATTTAGGCTAGTGGCTATGTATAGGCCTTGCAGCCCTCACAGTCCGTGCTTTGAAGGGAGGCACGAGTTCCCAACTAAGCCGTACTATAGTTCAAGCGCTCAAGACCGAAGTACAGAAAAGTGAGGTTCAGTCAAGGAAGAAGTCGGAAAGCACACCGAGCATCGACAGCACACAACACGGCGCAGACGGCTGTCCCGAATTTAAATCCCGTTCGGCGTCGCCGGCAGAATTCTGTACTCATTGCTCAACGATGGGACACCATCAAAGCATTGGTTTACAATTTGTTTTAGTGAAAAAACAGTAAAAGGGCTTCGAACCACCCACAAACAATGGTTTGCTAAAGCTACGGTCCCTCCAAGAACGTCATGTCTTTTTCCAAAAAGTGACTAAGACGGCGCTTCCTACCGGTGACTGATGTGACATACAAACACGACCAAGCAATTTTAGAAAACAGTGTGTGCATTGTGATATGAAAACGACTGTATTCTACACTTCTTTTGCCTTGTCAACAAAATGCGAAATCTTAACCTCCAAATACGATATCAAGACCGACTCTGTCGCGCTAGACGTTTGACTCAAACTCGCATTTGTGCTGGTCATATTTGTCATGAAAAGAACAAAACACCAGAACCGTGCCCACTCACATTTGGTCTTTGGAAAGAACTTCTATCTCTGCCTTGCGTCGACTGTGCAGCATGTACTGCAACTCCTTCCTGCGATACCTTGTCTATCACTGCTGTCCAGTCTGCAATTTGCGACACTCACTTCCATCGCTTCGGAACCGTCCTCTGACCCGCCTGGTCTTGTCGCAGCATAGCAAACGCCTTCCGCTCATCATGTTTCGTAATAGGTAGAAGACATTCCCTGTTTACATTAAAACTAGGGCAAGAATATGTCAGCCTACGTTTATACGTCGCCTCACCATCGACATACCTCTCCAGTTCGCTGGCCCAGATACCCAACCATTTGATGCGTCTCGCAGCCAACCTGTCATTTTCATGGCGCATCTTCTTGCTTCCATATTTGTATACCGATAATATATCCAATCCAAAAGGATCTCCGTCAACTAGACAGAGGATAGGAATTCTATGCCATGCCAACGAATTGCTTCAACAAGCTACAAGCCATCGGTGGATTTCTCACCTTCGTGGAAGCGCATCTGCTAGCGACTTTACGATATGTCTCGTCGCTACATCCGGATAACCCTTGCCCTGTATGTCGTTTGTATAATCAGAACAATTTAATTTCAGGAATTGCTCGGATTTACTGTGATAAGAATTCCGGGCCCAGGAAATGAATCATTGCGGCATATCCTCATCTTGCAAAGCGTCTGGAACACCGCCTACATGGATCGTCAACCATCCAAATTTTCCTTGAAAGGGATACAAACGTACCTCTTTCTCGACGATCAAGACCCATGCAACATCCTCATCAACACCGAAAGTCTCTATGTCCTCACCAGCTGGAATAAGAGTCCCCTCGGAGTCGTTGCATTCGATCCTCTCTCCAGAGCGTAAGGTTATGCTAAGCCCAGAACCACAGATAAGCCCCTTGGACGAAGACCGCTGTCGATGGTACTAAATGTCAATTTTACGATACAGGTAAGAGACAAATAACTTACTATGTTCAAGTCGGAGCGTTCAACGTCAAATGTAGCTGCTAGATCGTCGACAAGCTACCCAAATAATTTCACAACGTCTGCGTTGCGCTTAATACGGTATGAAACCTACTGTATCGACGATCTTTTGGGATTTGAAGAGGGTGACGTCCTTGTAGTAAATGTCCCTTCGCAAACATTCAACAGGGTAATGCGATGAAGACGTAAAACATTTACTCACCTTTTCGTCGTAGGTACTCCGCTCAATGCAGCCTCATGTGCCAGGTCCAACACTCTAAAAAGCTGGGCTAAACAAAAGCCTCAATCTATCTTCCGCACGACATAACTATAGGCGCATACACCAACTCACCAAAAGGCCTCGCACTCCCTGTCTTCGTTCTCCTAGGAAACAAAAGACGCCTAGTAGGCAAACTTCCATCTTCGTTCTCTGGCTTGCTTCGATCTGCGAGGTGGATTTCGATTTTCGGTCTGTGTTTAGGCTTTTTCTTCTTGCTGCTTTCGGCTTGGGTTTCTACGTCGGAGTCGCCTTCTTCTTCTGGTACCTTCTTCAAGTTCTCGTCGTGGGCAAAAGCTAGTTGGGTGAGGAAGGAAAGTATCATGTCTTCCATGTCCCGAATGGCATGGGCTTTGCCCCTTGCATATACATCTTTCAGATTGGGAAACAAGGATATGAAGTAAATGAACGAACGATTCTTCGTCCTCTGACGACGGCTGGTCTTCGGGATCCGTATCATTTTCAAATATCAATCCTGTGCTTTGCGATTCTTCTTCTTCTTCTTCCTTGACTTGAACTTCAGCTTCTTCCTCTTGTTCGCATCCGAAATCTTCGCCATGGAAATCCGTGACTTCTGAGCTAGTAGCTACCTCGTATTGCTTGTCTTCTTGAGAGAAAGAGTCATGATATGTCTTCTCGCGACCTTCCTCGTCGTCATCCAAGTCCAAACAAAAGTCTGGTTCGAGGTCCGTTTTCAATAGTGAAACGTTATCCTGGGTTAGGTGTGAAAGTGGTTTGGTGACATGCATGAATTCGTCTTCATCAGAGGTTTCGAGGAGTACTTGATCTTGATTTGGAGCGTCTTGCCGGGGAGTTTGTTGGTAATATTGTGGGGATGAGGAAGAGGGATAGGCAGGTTCTGGGCCGAATATATGCATGAGCTCGTCGTCGTCCGAGTCATCGGGGGCTGCAGCGGAAAAGCTTTGAGATTGTTGGCTCTCATCGAGGTTGTTGTGGCCATATGCGGTTTCAGAGTACCAAAGAGTGGAGTTGACTTTCTCGTCAGATTCTTTTTCATTTGCGTATCGAGGCCTTTTGCGATCTCGGTAGTCCGGCGAGTCGGGAGTGAGTATATGCAGGTTGTCGTCGTCGTATTCGTAAACATTGTATACACAATCGCACTGGGGATCCGCTGGAGGGGCTTCAAAGCCTTGGGATTTCAACATAGCTACTTGGTTTTTGCGCTCGGTATTCTCCATGTTAGATTCACTATCCACAATCTTCAAGTCGGAGTCACTGTTACACTCGGGTACAAGCTTGCACCTCCTTTCAGGGTCCATCGTTGACATAAAATTATTGTCTTCGTCGTCATCTGTCTGTATTTCAAAGTCGAACCCGAAATCTTGAGATAATTCGTGGTGGTCGCCTTCTATGAGCCTGAATTCATGGAAGTCGTCGGAGTCAGAGTTGTCATTGTTGTTGACGGGGAAGTCTAGATCTGGATCGAGGAGAATGTCGAAACTTGGTTCAGGTGCGTACGGCTGGTCATTAAAGAAGCCCATAATTTACTCCTCGTAAGGAATGTAGTAAGGGCACGACGAAGCAGATGCAGATGGAAACTAAAAGTGTGGCGTCGACGTTAAGTTCCTGATCGTGTTGAGATAAGATAAGATGTAGATTATGAAATGATCTCTATGTAAGCGGGGCCAGCCGATGATAGCCGAGCGTGTAAAAGCAACCGTGCTGCTAACAATAGCTCAGGACGGTAGCGCTGATCACCCACCTTGGTTGCCTGCTTTAATTCACATTAGGGCTGGGTTAGATTGCTTTTTTATGAACTAACTGACGTCAGATTGCTCAGTCCTTCCTGCTGAACTAACTAACACATGTTATATACTGTTAGATTCATCTTCACGTGACCTTTTTGTAACGTCTTGGCACTCCTCAAAGTCATATTTCCTCCAGACCAATGAGTTAGAAGTATGCGCAAAATATCTCAGATAGTATTGTATGCTCGTCTAGATTATTTACGCGGCAGCGTTAAGACTTGGTTGAGTCAGACCAACGTGCGTCGTGCTTGTCGAAGCCGTGAAGAAGCCCGTGCCATTGCCAAACATGTGCATTGCCTTAACAGGAAAAAAAGGCTGGGATTGATTTGCGTTAGCCATTTCCGCATTCTCAACTAGATAAAAAGCAAAATACGCCTCATTATGCGCTGTAGATACCCATCCCAACGCAACCCAGCTAAACAGGAATCTAACAGTATCTGACATAGCGTTTTCACACTCAGGTATCTGACGAAGTTATAAACATGTATATAACATGTGTCAGAATGACATGTTAGTTAGATATCGGTATCTAACCCAGCCCTAATTCACATTCATGAAGCTTCAAGCATTCATTACTGACTTTTGGTTTATGAACGCTAAACTAATGCATCGTAGGAGTTAGCCGAACTAGGGATGGGTAGCAGGAGTGTACTTCGCTTGGGTCTTCTGGTTCTGTCGAGTCCGAACTAGTTTGTGGAAACCTCTGTGGACCTGCAGGCACTGTGGGGCAGTATACGCCGTAGGTACGTTATGGGTTACGTATTTCTAAAGTAAGAAGGTATTCTGCGTAGGTATGGTATTTTCATACTCATCTTGCTCTGAGGTACAAGAATGATGATGATTCTGTCATAACAGTGGTTACACCAGCGCTGGATGCTATTGATATTGGCATGACAAGGCAATGATAAGACTCACCAATGGTGACCGATAGACTCGGCCTAAACTTGGCAGTAGTAGACTTAGCAACGTCTGTACATAACAGGACAACCTTGCCATGCATAAGAGTTTTGATGGTTGTCAGTTAGAAACTGAAAGCGGTGCTTGAAAGATGATATGTTTGATCTTAACACTTACGGATAGTCTGAATGATTTGTGTAGGCTACCTTTGAAGCCTGCTTGAGGCCTGCTTAGAGTGACATTAGTCGTCCGCTGCCGCAGAGTGCTGGACCAGTCGCGACTTTAGTATGCAAGCGTGTGGCAAGATTGGCAGAATTGAGCTTTTTCGTATCTACTAGAATGATAGGTTGTCTGGAAGTGAGGAGGCCAACCGGCGAAACTGGCCAATGGTGGCGGCGGGCGTGTGGACGCAGTCGATAAGAATAAGACATGGAGTGAGGAAGCCTTGAGGCTATTGCCGGTGGGAGCAGGGTATAATTATGTGAGATAATAGAGAAGAGGAAGCTTTTTGTTATTACTTACACCTGGTATGATTCATCATTATTAGATTGTGACCAGCAAGCACAAGCACAATGGCCAGCACGCACCCAACGGCAACAGGAGGCCCTAGCCAACACGCAGCAGGCAACAGCAATGCATTTCTAAGGGAGAGCAGCAGCACCAACATCGCCCCTACTCCCCGTTCCTCCTCCCTCCCTCTTTCCCTCTCCCTTCCTCGCATGGGTCTCTCCCAGAGCAAGCCCCAGCCATCGACGCCGACGTCGAGTAGCGCAAAGGGCAGCATCAGTGCCGCAGTAGCCGGCGGCATCAAGCTCAAACGTGCATTTGCCGCCAGACGGAAGAAGACGGGCGAGGGTTCTTCCAGAGATGTCTCCCCGTCGCCTGCTGCCATGACTCCTGTCCATTCGCAGGCTCCACCATCGCAGCTTCAGCAACAACAACACCAACAGCGACCGACGTTTACTACGAGTCCGCTAAGCGCACCATCAAATACTCAGTCTAATCAGGTTTGTAGTAGCTTTTCTTCTTTCTTAGGATGAAGCTAAAACTTTTACGTGCTCACCAAGGCGCAGGCACCTCAGCAGCAGGCTGTTTCATCTATTCAACGTTTCAATTTGCAAAATCATCCGCCATCACCAACTCTCACTTTGTCGCTCCAGCCTCTGTCCAAACAACAATCTCAGCAGCAGCAGCAACTAGGAACTTCCGGCCGACATCCTCAGTCGCCGACCAGAGGCTCTCATAGCATTCCCAACGTTCCTGGAGCGTTTTCCAGTCCGCCATCATCCTCTGGCCTAGTCCAATCACCGTTACATTCCGAACTACCCCTGACAACCGGCGGTTCTTCTCCTTCTCCTACCATGTCCCAACAGCAAAGCCAAAATGCCATGTTGACGCCTCCTTCCACATCGACGAGCATGACCACGCGCGCTATCAACAGAAGCTCGGTTATCCCTCTCAGTCCTGGGATCACTTCTGCTGTTACTTATATTTCGATGTTAGATCGGCAGCAGGAAGCACTCGAAAATAAGGAAAAGGAGAAAGAGGAGGCAGAGAAGGAAAGAGAATTGGAAAGGCAGAAGGCTCAAGAGAAAGAGAATGCAGAAAAGGAACAACAACAGCGAAAGCAACTACCGGTACCTCCTTCTCAACCTTCCCTGCAAAGGCAGGACAGCCAGCCCACACGTCGGCAACTGCCTACACCTCCTACGACATCCCTTATCTCAAATCCCGTGGCGGCTACCCCTGCTACCAGCACCGTTGTCGTTACCGCAAGCGCTGCTGCTTCCCAGCAAGCCGCCTCCCCCTCTCAGTCTAGCGCATCTTCGCCTACACCGACGTCCACACCTCTACCAACACCTTCATTGTCTTCAACAACAGCTCCTGCTTCTGACGTGACATCTCTGCAGCCCGCATCATCTCTAGCTAGCACTGCAACTGACCTCACGTCAACATCGATGGCCGCGCTTCCTCTCAAGGCCGAGTCGAAAGACAAAGAATCGTGGCGGAAGAGCGACTCCACGAATAGCTATCACACTATCCGTCCTCCCCGTCCTACGCTGAACGCATCAGTAGCGTCTAATCGCGCTTCGTTCACTTCTTCACCGGCTTCGGCTTCACCCACAGCGACATCCAGACCTGTTTCGTGGGCTGAGTCTTTCCAAAGCGCACAGACAGTGGTGCAAGGGGCAGGCGGCCAAGCGCAAGGACAAGGTGGTAGACCGCTAAGCGCATTATTTGTTGGTGGCGGTGTTGGTATGGTCGAGGAAAGTGAGGAGGAAGGCTTGAGCGATGATGATGATGAACCGGAGGACGACGACGAGGACCGTCGCAGGGTTAATTTCAGCGAGATAGGTGACGGCGAAGACTCAGAAACGGAGGAGAGCGAAGGAGAAAGCGACATCGGGATTGATAACGTCGATACCGCGTCGAGCGTGACAAGCGCATCCAATGCCTCCAGTTCCAAGACGCCTAGCTTATCTTCCGGGTCAGGTGCAGGCTCAAATTCGGGGAAGAAGATCGTGCTGAAGAGACGGTCGATGTCGTTGGGCGATGCGAGCCAATACGTCACTCCGGTATCACCTATCTCGGCGGCAGCCCACAACATGGCAGCTGCCTCATCAGACTTTAGCTCGCATAGCAAGATGAAGCAGCCTTCGTTATCCATCTCCGAGGGTGTTCCTGTCCCACCATCTTCCCAGCAGCCTAAGCTCAGCACGAAGAATCTAAAGGGGAAGCTCGCCGCCTGGACCTCCGCATCTGGATCTGGTGCGTCAGCCTCCTCTTCTTCCAAACACCAACAACATCACCACCCACAAGAGAGGGATCTGCCAGCTATCCCTCCCAACACTTCGCCTGCATCCCCACCTATCGGTGCAACATTTTCATCTGTACCAGGAGCGCAATCTCTCCCAGTGTGGGCTCAGCACGTGTCGCAGGCTTCGCTGGGCTCGATAAACTCTTTCAATTCCACCACTTCGAGCTCGCACGATCACCAACCGCAGGCGAACAACGCCAGCTCTAATACGCGGCCGGCACAACACCAACAAGCGGTGTTCCCACAGCAGCGACAGGCGTCTCAGCAGTCGTTTACGCAATCTCAACCACTACGACAACAGCTACACATGGCCACCTCACCGCCAAACCAGAACCTCAGCGTCCCGCACCAACACCAACACCAACACCAGCCTTCGCGGTCCCCTGCTATCAGCCTGACTTCAGGTGGGTTTGGCCTCGCCAAGCGGGCTGTAGAGAAGATGGGCAAGTGGGGCTTTGGTAGCGGTGGTTCCTCGTCCAGCTCGTCGGCGGCTTCCACGTCGAATTCGGTACCTTCGAGTTATAAAGACAAAGACTACGGGACGGGTTCAATTGGGTCGTATTCGACGCACTCTGCATCGTCTGCTTCTATATCTGGTGGAGGAGCTACGGGTTCGGGGTCAAGCAATAGTGGGCACCCGCCGCCGCCGAATTCGTTCGTGCAGGGAATGAGCTTGTTCGGGTATGCGATTCAGAGAGTCGCGTCGGGCTCGCATGCGCATTCGGGTGGTGGTGGGAGTGGCAGTGGAAATAGCAGTGCTGCGGAGGAGAAGCTTGGGAGGAAGGAGAGGAAGGAAAGAGAGAAGAGGGAGAGAGAGAGGGAAAAGGCGGGGAATGCACATATGAAGAGTCCTTCGTCGGTGTCTTCTGCGGGTGCGGAGAGCTCGTTGGGTATGCCGGTGCCTGCGTCGCCGTCGAAGCGGTCGCACCATCTTTTCGGGCATGGCAATGGTCATGGGCACGGGCACGGGCACGTTGCGGGTGCGAGTGTGTCCTCGGCGTTCAGTCTGGATTCGTCATCTCGCAATGCCGGAGATCATGATCTGCAACCACAGCAGCAGGAAGGCCCGTCGTTGGGAAGGCCGATACGTGCGCCGATGATACCCGTGTCGAAAGTGAAAGGAGGCGGGACAGGGGGGAGCGGGTTGGTGTTTAAGAGGCATTTGAAGGATTGTGTGAAGGAGACGGGCGTTTGGGTTACCTCTAGCGGGCGCAGTGCTCGGAGGGAGAAGAGGAATGGGATACGAGGAGTGGATGTGGATGAGGAGACGTTGGCTTTGATCAAGGAGTTGGAGGAAGAGAGGAGTGTGCCTGCGCTCGTTGTGAGATGTGCACAGCACTTGCTGTTATGGGGTGTACAGGAGGAGGGACTTTTCCGGTGCGTTTTTTTTTTGCTCTGTTTTTCTTCTTGTGGATTTGGAGTTAGGGGCTGATGGGATTTGTTGTTGGTTTTTTTAGAGTCAGTGGGATGCCTTCGCATGTGTCCAAGTTGAGGGCAGAATTCGATGCTGGTGAGTAGGGTTTTCAGCTTTTTTATGTATCTTGGCTTGTGTTCGTTTTTCTTTTCTTTGGCGCTGTATGAGTCCGCTTGCTTTTCCTCCGGGGGTTGAGGACCAGGGCAAGGAGGTGTAGAAGGGAAAGGAAGCCTGGTAAAAGTAGTGGGAAATTAAAAGAAGGAAAGAAAAGTGGCGGCGATTTCTTGATCCTCACTTTTTCATTTATTTCTATTTCTAAGCTTCCTACGCTTAAAGTCCTCTCTTGCTCCCTTTGACTTTATTGCCCTGAACCTTCTTTTCTTTCATGCTATTATTACTTTTGATCCTTGACATGGTGTTATTTACTAACTAAATCCGTTTCTTTTCCTGCTCGTCGGGGCATTTAGGCGCTGATTATGATATGACGGAGTGCAATCCGGGCGAATTGGACCCGCATGCCGTTGCAGTGGTTTTCAAAGCCTATCTGCGTGAACGTAAGTTTGATTTCATATCATTGTGGTCTACGTCTTTATGATTGACGATTCTTTTCAGTTCCTGAGCCTTTGCTAACGAAGAAGCTGCAACATGAATTCGATGCTGCTATCAAGCAAGAGAACACTCTCAACAGCGCTTCCGATTCTGCACGGACAGCTTCAGCGGGAACGTCGACGAAAACTGGCCTCCCTTCAGGACCGAAAGCGGGTCTGCGCAAACCACCATCGTTAAGCACACTTGCTATGCCTTCTTTCCATGGTATCCCACCTGCTTCGGCACCCCTGTTGGCCACGTTGCGCGTATTGATACGGCAGCTGCCTAAGGAGAATAGGGATTTGGCGTTAACTGTGGTTGACTTGATCAGGGCGACCGCAAAGGCGAGCAAGAGGACGAAGATGCCTTTGAGCAACCTGTTATTGGTGTTTTGTCCGAGCTTGGGCATGACGCCGCCGTTATTGAAGGTGCTTTGTGAGGGCGAGGGGATTTGGGATGAGAAGGGTGATTCGGAGCTCGAGGTGCCTGTGGATGTCGATGAGGTGATTGATATTAGGAGGATGACGATCAAGCCTGCGGATGTGGGCAAGGATGTGCCCCCTCCGAGGCCGGTCATTGATATCAGCAAGCCTGGAGATGAGGTCGAGGATGATGGGAAGAGTAGGGTGTCGGTGGATACGGCTGATACGGACAACTATCATGCATCAGAGGAGAGCGCGGATGAGGACGAGCATGATGCCGCTTCGTCTTCGCCTTCGTTGGCGATGTCGTCCAAGGCGTCAGTTCCTGCACAGAGGAGGAATGCAAGTGTTGATTTGAGACAGGCCGAGCAGGAGATGGAGGCGGAGAAGGAGAGGCGGAGGCACGCGAGAGATTCGGAGGCGCCTACTATTTACATGGACACTCGGAGTCATCTGTCCTCTTCATCGTCGAGCTTCGCTCCTGAGATGACACCTGGTGCAGAGTCGACTAAATCCTTCGCCCAGCAACAGCAGTCGAGTCCTAGGCCGAGTGTGGTCCTCAATAATCAAACGGGCAGTCAACGACCTAAAGCAGGCAAGCAAATGAGGAGAAGGTCGATTGCGTTACTCTCTCTTCCTGGCTTCTCTCCTTCAACGACGGCGTCATCGTCTGCAGCGAGCAGCCCAGGTTCTTCTGGTCGTTCTTCGTTTCCTAGTCTAGGCAACGAGGAGAACTCACAGGTTACTACACAAAAGACACTTAGGACAAAGAAACCGTCGTTGAAGCTGCTCTTCTCGAAGATGAGCGCTGCAGCACAGGGTGCTCCTAACAGTGCGACTGTGGGTGGTAAAACTATCTCTGGACCGATCCTTCATCAAGAAGACAGCGAGGACGAAGACGAGTATGGGCAATCTTCCATCTCGACGCCGATCTCTGCTGTAACTGCCCCGCAGTCGAGCATTCCTGGTCCTAATTCGAGTCCGAGGCTGAACCACAAGGGGTCACGTACTATGCTCACTGTTGCGCCGGATAGTGGTGCGAGGAGTAGGGCCTCGAGCACTGCGTCGTCGCATTTCCCTCCTGTACTGGATACGCCCATTGAGGATCCGTCGCTCGAAGCGTTGGATGGGATGCTTGGAGGTTTCGATGTTAGCTCCCTTGACACAGCGCTGTTGACGTCGAGCAACCCCACGCCTACTACCGCGAGTTTGAGTTCTAGTGTCACTAGCCCACCGACCAGCCCTCCAGTCAGTTCGACAAGGCGGCCGGTCATCGGAAGAGGGAGGAAACCGCAGCAGCAACAGCAACAGGATTTGAAGACGCCTGTTGTGCACCCACACCCTCTGGCCATTCAACCTGGGAATAACTCGAACGTGTCTCTCGAATCGGGCTCTTCGTCGTCTTCTGCGTCTGCTTTGTCCTCCGCGTCGTCTGTTTCGTTGGCGTCGTCGCATCATTTGAGCTTGTTCGAGGGTGACGAGGAAGGGCAAGAAACGATGGAGGATTGGACGCAGAGTGTGTTGTTAGCTGCGGCTGATGTGTCTCTTGGTGGGATGGACAGGTGGGAGGGGGTCGGTGTGGGCGTGAAAGGGGGGAAGAAGGGGGATGAGGAGAGGAAGGCGCAAAATTAGGGTTTTCTCCGTCTCGACCTCCCTGCCTGGTGCATTTTCGAGTTCGAGTTCGGGGTCGTTCAAAATGATTTAGAAGGGGCATAACTTGAGGCGAACCCCCTCTTACTGGATTTGTGTAGCTCGTTGGTCCTTCCTTGGGCAGGCGATGGGCTCTCTTCGTTTCGCTTTTTTTCTTTTTTTTTTCTTACCTGCTCGCGGGGAATTTGTTCTGGTGCCTTTTCCGTTTATATGTCTTTTTTGCATTATCTTTATGTCTCATTTCATGGGGTTACTTATCAACTGCATTTTTTTATCTTTCTATGATTCATACTACCATACGTACACATACACACACATTCGTTCCGTTTCTTTCTTTCATGCATTAGATTGGGCACTGTCATCCATCATCATCATTATCATCATCGTCATTATCATTCATCGCACATATTTTGATACCAAAAATCACAAGTAACGACATCAATTATCCGGTATACCCAAACCAACATATTTCTTTTTACATTACAAGCATTGCTTTCCGACGTTTTGAACGTTCCGTCCGCTCTCTCGATTTCCGACCCTTTATTATATCTTTGTCTATGGACTTGTGTTTAATTGTTGATTTTCTTTGCTGTACTGCATTGCCGTCGTTCGTTCTTTTTTGATAGTTTCTGTTACTTTGGACTATTGTGCTGGTACCATGCTTTCCAGCCAACCCATGAGTGGGTCCGTCGTGGCCTGTATTGGTCTGATTATAGGAGGTTAACCTTGCACTCGGGGTAGTTCGACTTCTCAATAAGCGCCTGCAGCGTGTGTGTATCCCGTAACCTCAGTTGCCTTGCGTGCCAAGAGAAGTGAATACTAGAATCGCATACGGCTCCCGCAAGTTGGTGGCGTTGCCTTGGGACGAGATCATCTGCTCGAGTCCTCGCACTTAGCACTAGGCACATAGTTAGGCTGTGCTGAATGCTCACACAGCTCATGCGTGACTCGTGAGGAGACCCGGATGTGATCCAGATAGCATTCGCAGCAGCAGGCAATGATGTTGGACGATGGTACCACAGCAACTTGTTGATCGTTGAACATTGGATGGCGTGCTCTGCGCGAACGACTCGTTGTCGATGGATCCTGTTGATCAATAAATCCTGTGTCTGCTGTATCAATAATCTACCTTTTTTTCTCGGCACTTGGACAATCATAAAGCTTCTGGCTGGTTATAGTACGAGGTTTCTCGTTGATACTCGTGCCAGGCTCCACTGACAGCCTCGCTACTGGTGTACATTCAGAAAGCCAGGTAAGTCATCAGGTTTGGGTCAGTGATCAAACCACGATGGTTTCATAGAATAGCCTTTGTCCGATATTAAAACACCTACTGCTTCGAAGTCTGAAGAGGGCGCATGCCACGCCGTCGCGGCGACACGCCTCAAAACACGCCTTCCGCTTGATAAAATACCCCGCTCTCCGCCTGCTTTCCCGATGGGAAGGGAGAGATAGGCAAATGAAGAAGGCGTCCCGTGGGCTCCGGAAGCAGACACACGCAATAACAACCACCCAACCTTTATCAGTGCTTCCAAGCCATCGACGGGTCTTGATTTTGAACAGAGTGGCTGTAGTCCTCCAGTGATTTGTAGATTCTACTGTAAGTAGTTCATGGCAGTAGATGGTACATCGCCAGGCTTAGGCTATGGCGGTTAGTCGGACAGGAGGTACTAATTATAGATAGTCCCACGTGACTCCCTTTTTGAAATTGCAGTGGGTATGACCGAAAACGGAACATGAAAGTTTGGCGCTGTTCGCCTCTCGCTCCTAACACCTTTCTCCTCTCTGCACCCACCCACACACCCTCCGCTGCCTGGCAGTCGCGTGCCATAGAAGACAGCAAAAGGACCATACCACTCGTTTAATGCCCTGCTCACAGCCTACAACACCACCATCATCGTCATGACCAATGTAAATGCAGAAGCTGGTAGCTCGTCTACAGCGGCAGCAGCTTCGAAAATCATCCAACAAGTAGAACCAGTGGCGGCAGCGAAGAAGAAGACGTTTTTAGGAGTGACGCCTGATGTGGCCTCGTATTTTATTGGTGGGTTATTCGAGCCTCCAATTTGCGTAATTGTACTGATATCATGCACTTGATGGTTATTAGCTGGTGGATGCGCAGGTGCCACTTCGCGGACAGTCGTTAGCCCTCTGGAGAGGCTGAAGATTATCCAGTACGTCCACTTTACCCTTGTATGCTTGCTCCAAGCCTATTAAATTCATCTTTCTTGAATGTACAGACAAGTGCAGCCACGCGGGAGCGATTCACAATATAAAGGCGTATATCGCAGTCTTGTTAGAATGTGGAAAGAAGAGGGCTTTGCGGGATATATGAGAGGGAACGGCATTAATTGTTTACGGATTGTACCTTACAGGTGAGTAGAATCGGCGTCCCATATGTGCTGTAAAGACTCATGGACCATTGTTATAGTGCAGTCCAATTCACTACATACGAACAATTAAAGAAGGTAAGCATATCTCATACATTCAAAGGAGTTTTGTGGTCCTCCTCCCATGGCCATACCGCTGCAATGTTGTCTATGGCGTCTAGTCATGTATTTGCGGAGGGTGGCATGCCCTGAGATTTCGTGGTGAAATGTGTGATTTCCGGGTGGGTCTTGCAATGTAATGTCGCTCTGTTACCGACGCCGTCCCTGCTGGCTGTCGGTACCTGAAGGGTACTGTTTCCGCGTCGTTTGACCTGATGAGCGCGATCTGTTTTGACCATTCCTCCTTTCTTCCGAAAACCGTGTCACTGACGTCATGATTCTCGCGACGTTTTCCCAGTGGTTTACGAAACATGGCTCAAAAGAGCTTGATACACCGAAACGACTGGCCAGTGGGGCGCTGGCTGGTATAACGTCTGTTTGTGAGTACTTGTGATTTTGCATAAATCACGCCATTTTTATTGAACATGTTTTCAGGTTCCACATACCCATTAGACCTCGTGCGATCGCGGCTATCGATAGCCACAGCCTCTATAACCCTTACGGCTTCACCCACCGCAACAAAAGCAGCTTCTGCTTCTTCGACTATTATACCCGCGAAGCAACATGCCTTGTCATCGGCATACCACACATCGTCAGCGTCATCGACTGTAAAGGCTGCAACAACTGCTGCCGGAACTGCTGCATCTACAGTATATACCAAGGCGGATCTTACAATTTGGGGCATGACCTTGAAAATCATGCGTGAAGAAGGAGGTGTTAGAGCTCTGTATCGTGGACTGGTAACGACCTGCGCTGGTGTCGCGCCGTATGTAGGCATCAACTTTGCCGCATACGAGTTCCTGCGAGGCATCATCACTCCTCCTGGAAAGAGCAGCGTGTGGAGGAAATTGAGCTGCGGTGCTTTAGCTGGTACGTGTTCGGCCGAGGCTTCTTTGTACTGGGTCGCTGAAAATTCAATGCTTTAGGATCGATCTCACAAACGTTGACCTATCCATTCGATGTCCTGCGACGAAAAATGCAAGTTACGGGCATGCAGGGTTCTTTGGTCAAGTATAACGGTGTCTTCGACGCCTTGAGCAGCATCATTCGGACCGAAGGTGTCCAGGGGTTGTATCGCGGTCTATGGCCCAACCTGCGTAAGTGCCAATTGTATCATTATATTTTAGTCGCCCGCCACAGCTTATTGACATTTCGTTCGATATCATAACAGTCAAGGTTGCACCTAGCATCGCCACTTCTTTCTTCACATACGAGCTCGTCAAGGAATTCTTGATTCCACCATAATAATGATGCGATGTCGAGCCATGGAATCAGTCTAAACCATAGAGAGGGAAACTCCGCAGTCGGATAGTTGGATATTGGTGATTTATCGTTTTGGACGGATGCGAAACATTTTTTGTGATCTTTTTCATCCCATTTATCCTATTCACTTCTTCTAGACGGATCTACTTATTCATATCCTCTTCTTCCGCGTTCTTGACCCTGCCCATGCCGATTTCTTCTTTCCTGTCTTTTTTATTATCTTACATTAGTGCTCATCTATCTTTCGTGCTCCTGGAACAAATCCGCCTTTCCTGTATATGTGACTCGGAGAAGGTGCTTGAGGAGGCGTGCTGTAAAGTACCTCCGAATGTTTAATTTAATATACAGCTGTACATTTCTACAATAGCCTTTTGTAAAAGACTAGTTATGCCCGGGACAACATATGTGTGGTATAAGTAGGAAAAACTAGAACTTGAAACCTCCGGCAAGACCCATAACATTCTTTGGATCCACTATCTTTTTAATCCTGTGAAGCTCAGCAACGTTTTTGCCGTACATTGCTGATAGGGGGGTCTCCGACAAGGCGTAGTTGGGATACAGAGGACCGTTCGTGATGTCCTGGCCCTCAGCAAGGGCCGCTTTTCGAATGACGTCTCCGCTCGCGATTACGGCCGCGTGGAAATCGTCGTCAGATTGGGGAGGCAGCCATGCAAAGTACAGGTTCAAGGGCAAGAAAACGGCGTCGCGTACGGGAGGGTAAGCAGTTTTGTCGGGGTTGCGCTTGAAAATGTCAGCTTGAAAAGGCTCGATTGCGTAGGTGACCAGCTGGGCGCCTTTGGGAGCTAGTTGATTGCCCCAGAACTACAGTGTGGTGTCACTGAGTTATTCAAGGTAACAAGAAGTTGTTCACTTGTTAAAAGGACGTACCGCGCTCTCGTTGGCAATGATATTCAATAGGGAAGGCGTGAACTGGAGTACTGGAACAGTATGGGAAGTTATACTGAGTTAAGGGGTGTCAACGGTAAGAATAAGTAAGCAACGTAGTTAGATATAATAAGTAATAGTATGCAGACGAACCGTAAGCCAGCAGTACCTAGCGGTACCGCTTTGATGAAGGATGTCATGCTCCTAGAAGAAACGTCTGCGAGCATTGTTGGTACAGCAAGCAGCTTGTCAAAGATCCCGGCTGGAGGATTTGGGCCGTCGTAGAAGAGAATTTGCGACATAATGGGCTGGAAGGTAACCGTAAAACGGTAAGCATGGGCATTGGGCACCTTTGGTAGGTTATGCATGGTAGAAAAGTGCACACCTGGCCCGACACAAACCCGTAGTCCGCAATGATGTTTGCTTTTGGGTCTTTTACATTTGCACAGAAATCAGCGACCGCTGCTGTGTTCTGGGCGATATCACTTCCAGCGATAAATTGGAAACCACCCTGAGTGCCAAGCTGATTTAGCACTAGATGATACTATACCACCAGAAAAAAATACTTACCCATATACCTGTCGATGGGAACGTCTTCAAGGTAAATTTCGTTACGATACCCTGTAAAGTATTGAATGAGCAAGCCCGAATGCGATTGGAAACTTGAGTCAACTGACAAAGTTGTTGAAGCCTCCCTGTCATTCCACATGATATCAGGCGCTGAAAGATAATTTAAGGGTTTACAACGAACCTTGAGGGCGAAAAATAAGTCAGGATCGGAAGCCTCGGTCACCACTCCAACCTGGCCATTAGGCTTAACAAGCTCATATGCGACTACAGTATCAACCGTCAAACCGTGCTGGTTAGTCAGCCAGGAGTAGCCTGAGTGCCAATAACTTATGTCAGAATAAAGTGAATATGGACGGGAGGAAAACTGTAGATCCACGCACCTCCTCCAAGAGTGAATCCTGCTACGCCGATTCCCGATACACGACCACCTACGACGCTAACGTTGTGTGGTTCCAAAGCAGCGTACACATCGTCCCATACGAGGCCTGCTCCGATTTCTGCCGTCTGCGAATGTGCATCATATTTTACATCGGAAAACCTTGACATGGCGATTTGCACGCCGGTTGTGGAAGAGAACCCGACATTGGATGCATGTCCTCCACCTTTCACCTACGGATCGTAATTTATCGTAAACCATTTAATATTGCGTGAAATACTGCGATTTTGGTGAAGTAGTACTAACCGCAAACGGCGTTTCGTGTTGCCCCACTATGCGGAGCTGTTGAATTGTAGGAGGTAAGACCAAAATGGATACTGAACTCTGACAAGGGGGTGGCACGTACGACAGCCGCAACGTCCTTTGAGGAACCTGGTTCCATGACACATGTGGAGTTTTGGCTACTTGAGGAAGCCCAATGAGCGATTCCACTTGCATAATGTTCATCACCTATAGTGAAAGTGAGCTATAAGAGGGAAGTGTGCAGCATCTGATAAGCCACTAAGTAACCTGGTAAAAACACAGCGCTAGCTCGGGAGATGACTTTTTGGATCTGCAAGCATACTGGATCAGGTGCGGTTGCTGTAGCATGCAGAGCAAGAGGCAGAAGAGCTCCGAGCACGGTAAGTCTCGTCATGGCCTTGCTGAAAGTAATGCTCCCCATCGTACTGTGCCCACAGTGCAGCAGTGGCCGTGAAGTAATTGCACTGTAATGATCGACGATGCTATGAACCTTTATACACAATTCAAGATGCTCTCTCGGACTCGGAGAAGTTATGGCCGCGTGTGGGGTGGAATAATCTAACTGGTCCAGCGGCTTGCCTCAGGTGGTTGACACCAAATTTAGGGAGCTTCCCGGGGCCTATTTCAAGATCATGAGTCATGCGAGGCGAAAACATATTCTTGTCTGGGTGCAGAGTACTTTGGAACCCTGTAATGACATCCCTACCTTGTGCAGAGTAACGAAGCGACAGATGCCCTTCCAAAAAGAACGACTGGTCTGGGAGATGACTGGACTAAAAAAGCATTAATGTGACAACCGGACCCATAATGTCCACCAATACAATAAAGTAGATTACAGAACACACACACGTACGACAGGAAAGAGATAGAGTCATCCGACATGTCCTCTCGAATTACCAGGCATGTATTGAGGCGGAGGGTGTAGACCTGCTGTTGGCAGCTCTCCATATGCGTCGCCGTATCCTCTGGTGTTGTACCCGGAGGGTTGGCCTGCTGGTTCGTCGTAAGCGGCGGCATTTCCTCTCTTTTCCTGGGGCTGGAAAGAATATAGGTAATCAGGTAAATATTATCATAAAAGTGGGTGTACTTACATAGTATGCTGAGGCAGCGGGGTTCGACGCCGGAGCTGTACTCGGTGGATTCGTGCTCGGCGCAGGCGTCGAGAACGCATAGGCGCTCTCGTTTCTACTGCGTCCATAGATATCATAGTCTCTTCCAGCCTGCGATATTGGATTTATTGCAGTGGCTGGCGGTGGTGGTGGCAACACATATGGTTGAACGATTTTAGACTCAAAATCCTTGACCACGGATCTTCGGCGGATTTGCTTCTTCAACTGATTTTGACGACGAAGAAGATAGGCGCAGCATAGACTAGAGAAGATAGAAATGAGAGTTAGGATGACGATGGCAGCGATTGTTCCTCCCGGTAACTTTGAACTGCGGTAGGTGTGAAGTAGGTCAGTTGGGATCAGTAGGGACGATGACGACGACACGGATTTCAAGCTAATTGTAGCGCACATACCTCTTGCTAGAGGACGTAGGAGCTATTTCCAGAAAGCTGTATTTATGGCTTTGGTCAGATGTGTGTAATCAAGAATGATGAATCGAAAATGATGGACCTTCCACCTAGAGATTTCGTCGTGTAGACGTTCGCATAATCAATCGCGAGTTCTCCTCCATCTCCGCCTAGTTGGATTCGCAAGGAATGGTTCCCCTTTCCGAGCCCTGATGTGGTATATAGGATCTGTTGAGGTCGGTAAAATTGTTTTTTGGCCGAGAACGTGAACGGTGAGCCATTGTCGACTGTCACTGAGTAGGTATTGGCGGCCCCGGGGCCTACAGGACCATATAAAGTGACGGCATCACCTGCAGGTCGAGATATCAAATCGTGGTCTGATAGGAAAAGGCTCCACATGTACCCTGCAGGGATCTCATGAGTATTTGCTTTTCTCAGAGCGATAGCGGAAGATACTCACTTCGAACTTCAGGACGCCTACGGCAGAGGGCGAAGAAGTAGAGCTAACACTAAGTTTCAGAATCAACGTTCAATCGCAGACTGGATGCTGTGACTGACTGTCCTGTTCCACCAGAAAAAGTGCCTACCATCGTGGGGCTCGTCGACCAAGCAGCGGATGGGGTATAGTTGAATGCAGGATGAGAATCTTGGTATGCGTTGACAATCAAATCTTCATTGTCAGTCCCGACGATGGTTTTGAAAGTGACCTGCAAAAGAAGGAAAGCAGTGTTAAGCTAGTCGACCAAAAAGCGAAAACTAGGGTTGACAACATACGTAGTCCACATCAAAGAATGCATTGTCTTGGTTTGTCACTGTAAGACTGTGAACTCCTAGAGGGACATCCGAGCTGTATAATAACTGCTGGAAGAGGTCCGAAGATGATGATCCATTCATGGGAGGAGAGACACTGCCGTCCAGCTGAGCAACATATACTCCATGATTTGCACGTTTGGCTCCATATACTTGGACAGAATTCCCGAAGAATGGAAAGTGTAGAGACGCTCCTGATGTCTTAGTAAGAGTGAAGCTGCTTAATGTGTACCTGCGAGCATTCTCAGTAAATCGATCGACTCAGATTACAGGCAAGACGAATGGTTGCACTGACTGGTCAGCCAAAGTATCCGATGATGAAGTTCCTGCTTTCCAGTCATTCGCCGAGTAAAGCAGTATAGGCGAAGTGTCTTCAACCACAGTCACAAGGGAAGGCATGCCTTCAAGTCAATCAAGACGAAAGAAAGAAAGATAAACGAAGGGAGGAGAAAGAATGTGATGGAAGACGAAATCTATGGATAGAGGCCTGCTCCGCTGTGGGTGGAAAAACCGACCAGTGAGGTCAGGAGGACGGGAGTTTTCACGGGAACCACTGGGAGAGAGATGAGAGGTATATTTAACGGGCTGTTCTCAGCATCGCATACCCGAAGTAATGTTAATATTATAGCACGACAACGGTGCCAGCGTTGCCGCATGATGCCTGACACACTGTGGCTGACACCTGATGGTTACCCTAAGGAATTAGGAAATGTATTGAAATCACCAAGGAAAACATACAAGTTACAACTGTTCCGAGTTGGGCGTCTGAATGGTATAAAAGGTGCTCGGAGTCCAGATGGTACCTCTGGACTCTGGAGTAGGTTTTATGGTGAAGTAGTGCCCTCTGGCATGATAAAACTCGGCATTTGCTGGGAACTTGAAGGCGTTGAGTTGACAAGTACAATGAGACGTTAGCTAAAATCCTCAGCAATGCCTGGCACTCCATGTACGTCTATAGCTTACAAGTGGTAGTTAGTGTAAGATGGAATAGGATACAGCCGCGATTCGAAGGCAAGTGTAGAGGAATAGTAGTACTAAGGTCCAAGGAGTAACGAGTTATAGTAATACTACTAGTGGTTAAAGTTTAGATTTAGAACAAAAACACGTGATGATAATCTTGTACCACGTGCTCTGGACGCGACCCTAATTTAATTTAAAATGCGGCCTGCCTCTTTCCAGACGCGTCTCCAGCAAGTGGGATCAACGACAGAGTCGACCGATGCTACTGCTGTCGCTCATGCCGCAGAAACTAGCCAACGTATTGAGGGGGAGATGGTTCTTCGTTCCTAGCTCGAGTCATCTCAAGGTGTCGCTTTCCCTGAGGAAGGTAGCCTGACGTATATTGAGAACCCTGCTGAGATAAACAAAGCATTAAGAATGAGAAGTATAACTTCAATAATTAGACAGGCTCACTGGAGCTGAGGTAACCACCCCTGAAGACGCGTTGGAGATCGCCGTTCCAGTAGGCGGACCTGACGGATTGGACGACGATGGCAATGTGGAGACTGGTGCTACTGCTGGGACAGAGTAGAAGCTTGACGCTGCATACTGGTCTAATCAAAAAGTCATTAGTGCACCGTTGAGACAGACCAAGTTTAAATAGAGCATACTGTTGTTGGGGCTCTGGTACATGGAAGGCTGTTGAGGAAGACTTGGAACGTGTTTCACAGATGAAGATTGATTTGTCCTCCTCTGACGCCACACTAGATAAATGGCGGCTACAGTTGCGAACAGAGCGATTGCTGAGGTCACGGCAAGCCCTGCGATAAGACCCTTGGGAGTCGATTTCTCAAAAACAGTCTCGCTTATACCACCGGTGCTGAGGAAGCTACATGAAAAGGTCGGTAAAAGCAATCCTTCCAGCATAGTTGTTCCGAGTCTTACCTCGCTCCCATAGATGCAGTTGAATATACATCCGCATAATCTATCCCCAGCTCTCCAAGGGTCGAAGAGGTTATTTGTACTTGTAACGTATGGTTCCCTTGGCCAAGGTTTCCAGCGTAGAATAATACCTCTTGCGCCCTGTAGAACTGTTGCTTCGCTGAGAATGTGGAAGCACTTTTGCCGTCAATCTGAACAGAGTATTTATCTGTCGCGCTCGGGCCAACGGATCCATAGAGCGCGATTGCGTCCCCTGCAATCACACAGTTAGGAGGTACTTAAGGTGAACGCTTTCTAAAAATGATGCCTGCCCTTGTATTGATAAATAAGCCAATTTTGCTCGGGTCACCAAATCAGAAAAACGCACTTGGAAGAGAAGTTTAGCAACAGCTGCCGGGTCTGTAGTTACGCTATGCAGGCAAGCCATATCAGATAAAGATTGTAACCAAGTGTCAGGAATTTTATACTTACTGCCCCGTGCCGCCTGAAAACCATCCAAGTCGGTCTGTAGGGTTTTTCCAAGAGGATGAAGGCGTGTAGGTGAACGAAGGATGATTATCCTGGAACGTCTGCACAATAAGCTCTTCGTCGTCTTTACCGACGTTAGTCTGGAACGTAATCTGCAATCCGGGTATGAAGGCTACTGTCAAAAAGCGCCAAGACTCGGACATTTTGGTAGATCACTCACGTAGTCCACATCAAAGAATTGATTCTCCCCGTTCGTGATAGTAAGGCTATGCGTCCCCAGCGAAGCATTGCCCTGGTACATGACCTGATTGAACAGCGCGTCCTTCGACAAGCCAGTGGAAGAGGACACAGGGCCCCCATCCAACTGGGCAGAATATGTCCCGTGGTTGAACCTCTTCGCACCGTATACGACGACGTTGGTGCCATAGTAGTCAAAGGACATAGCTTCGCCCTGCTTCTGGGTTAACATGAAGCTCTTCTGAGAGTACCTATAGCGAAAATCAAGCTTGTGTCATCCTCAAGTCAAAACACACTGTTACAGTGAACGTACTGGTCTAGTAGGTTGTCTCCAGATGAACCAGCTTGCCAATTCGACGAATAGCGGAGGAGCGGTGATGTGTCCTCAATTGTAATTGAAAAGTTGGGCATCGTTTGCTACTATCGCATGCAGCTGCCTGTGTAAATCGTGAGGGACGGGCTCGCCGAAGCGTAATTCAGGAAGATGGTGGCCGTAGGTAGTTAAAACCACAGTCGTATATTAATCAGCATGCATCACTGTAGCGTTGACCGAATGCTTGAGTTGTGGTTTAGCCAAGTGCATACATATGAATTGAAAAGCAGTGGCGAGGTTCATTGGGCGCGGTCAATGATAAAGTCTTCTGCCCCTTACATTGATGTTGCTCCGAGAATCTATAAATAGTACTTACACAGCGCTCCAAATTTCAAATTCAAAGTTCGTATTGACCTCGTATCGAGTTGGTACAGGGAGTATAGTATGGCAAGGCGTAATAATATTAAGGTAAGAATAATATCTACATCCTACGATCCTTCGGTGTACTGCGGTGGGCCAAATTGGCTGTCCCTTCGTTCAGCAACTGCGGAATGGCTCATGTTGGCAGCATTTCGTTTCCCCTGTGGCATGTATCCCGACACGGTCTTTACAGACCATTATGATGTCAGTCTCTTACGCTTGCGCAATGATACATGCAATAAACCCTTACCGGTGCAACAGCTCTACCAGATGATACAGTTGACGGTGCGCCGCCCGAAGAGGAAGGTACAGTATGAGATGGATAGTAAGAGTTATTGGTAGTGGTAGTGGCAGAGGCAGGCACGGTGGATGGTGCCACAAAGCTTGCAGAACCTACGAGGTTATCTTAGCAAGGCACAAGAACGTGATTGGTAGAACAAATCAAGAACGAAGCATACCATGGGGCACTGTAGAACTCATGGTTGGAGGAAGAATAGGCAGAATGGAATTTGAATCCTTATTTTCTCGTCTTAGCCGCCAAACAAGATATATGCAGGCTAACGTTGATAGTAGGGCAAGAGCAGAAGTAACGGCGAGACCAGCGATGAGACCTGTTGGCGACTTCGATTGGCTACTAGAAAATGCGGCGTCAGAATACTTTTTAAAAGCAAACCAACCAACTACGTACTGGCTGACCACAATGTTCGGAGAGGCAGTTGCAAGAAAGCTAATTTTAGAAATCGAGTTAATCATACCGTGAAATAATATAAACGAAGCCCTAATGTCCTCACCTTCCTCCTAAAGATGCTGATGTATATACATCTGCATAATCAATGGCCAGTTGTTGAAGATCCGTGGAGCCAACTTGGACCTGTAAGGTATGGTTTCCTCCCCCAAGATTTCCAGCGTAGAAAAGAATTTCCTTCGGTTTGAAGAATTCTTGCTTAGAACTGTACTTCGACGTAGAGCTGTCCAGTTGAACGGCGAATTGTCCTCCCGAAGGGCCTACGGGTCCATACAGTGCAATAGCGTCACCTGTTTTTGCGCCGCCCGCAGTTGAAAGGACATCCATTGGTAAGATACATAAGACACTCACCCTAAATGAACATGAGAAGTGAGCGAACTTGCCAGAGAAATAGACCATCCCACACTTACTTCAAATGTGAACTTCACGGAGGCAGATGGGTCAGTAGTCATGCTATTAAATAATCAGCACCCAAAACGCAAGGGATGCAGCGTATTACGCACTGTCCAGTACCCCCCGAGAACCAGCTGAAAGTATCGGAAGAATTTGACCAAGAAGAAATCGGGGTATAAACAAAAGCAGGGTGATCATCCTGAAAGGTATTGACTATCAAGTCCTCGCCGTCTTGCCCAACACTTGTTTGGAAAGTAATCTTGAGTGATAGTTGTCAGACAATGGGGGCAAAACACATTTGCGAGTTGAATACCGCTGACTTACATAGTCAACATCAAGAAAGTTGTTCTGTTGATTTGTGAACATTACTGTATGCATGCCCAGTGTCGCATTCGCGCTATACAGCGGTTGCATGAAAGCGTTTGGGCCTGAACTATTGCCAGTGAAGACTGGGCCGCCATCCAACTGCCCTGTATAAGTGCCATGGTTGACCCGGTGTGAGCCAAACACAGTGACGGCTGTCCCATAGTATTGGAACTGCAGAGAATCTTCTTGGGCCTGACAAACCGTGAACGACTTCTCAGAGTATCTAAGAGTTAGAAGTTAAATCAGTAAACTTAACCACAGCAGTTACAGTGACTCACTGATCAGTCATGTTGTCATCTGAGGTATGCCCAGCTCGCCAGTTACTCGAGTAGCGAATCATTGGGGAGGTATCCTCCAGCGTAATGTTGAACGTCGGCATATCGAGTCGAAGTTCGCAGAGGCAATCCTAGTACTGCAATATAAAATTTGTTACAGAAACCAGGACCGGATTGCTAGGAATCCTCCTCGGTAAAGGAACAAAGGCAGACAGATGCCACAATGATGGTGGTACAGGACGGAGTCCAACGCGCGTGAAATGTATCTCATCTTGACTGGTGTGTTATACTGTGTTATACTTAGTTAAATTGACACTTGTCAGACGACTCCCTGATTCTGATCCTGTTATAATTAAAAAGGCCGGCATACCAGTATGGACTGATGATTACCATACCTATCACAAACCTCACCAAAGGCCTGAGGCTGGATCAAACTATGGACACTATGCTTCGCCGAATTTTCTATGCCATTGCATGTGCCATGAGCTCAGGTCAGAGTCCGTATCACAAATTTGCATACATACACACATACGACGTGCGACCGAGTTCAAGACTCCAACTCCCACTAACTGCCGCTCCGAGTTGGATCGTTGTCAGTTTTTATATTTAGCCATGACGCCAGAACCCGCCAAACCCGAAAAGTGTACGTAGGAAGTGCGGTTTGGAGCATATTGTCGAAGTTGTTTCCGATTCTAACATTCTAAGCAGTTTGGTGATTGGATGGATCATGGACTCCCTTTGAGGAGTGAGAGACTGGGAGTCGAGAGGAGAATAGGCTAGTGGTTCTGATGTCTGCGAAATATGTTCCCAGGAAAAGCGACAGTGTATGAGTTCCACATAACCCTATGACCCCGTTGCATTTTTATGACCTTCACTCAGATAATCTACAGATGGTCATGGCACACGGACCGCCGCAACACTGCAAATCCGAAGTTCAAATAGCCTGGGTATTAAGTAGATCTTATAATCCTTCGGTGTACTGAGGCGGTTCGATTTGGCTCTCCCTCCGTTGAGAAACTGGCCTGCCGGAGCTGTTGGCGACGTTACGTTTGCTTTGTGGCACGTATCTCGAAAGGTTCTTCACAAAGCATTGTGCTGTCAGGATCTCAAAACAACGGAATGATACAACAAATCTTACCAGAGCAAATGCTCTACCAGAAGATAGCACGCCCCGCGAAGATGTGTTATGTGTTGTATAGTAATCGTTGCGCGAAGTAGTAGGAGGTTCGGTAAACGGCGTTATGGAGCTAATAGACACTACGAGGTTTATTTTAGCGAGGTAACACATTGCCATTGGAAGACAAAGAAAATGGAAGCGACGCATTCGCACATACCTGGAGGAAGACCTCGGAGTTTGGCATTCAAATCCTTATTTTCTCGTCTTAGCCTCCAGATGAGATACATGCAGACAAGTGTCGATGATATCGCAAGAGCAGAAATAATGGCTAGACCAGCAATAAGACTTGTTGACGAGTTCTGCCCGCTACTAACTTTGGCGTCAGAATTATACTTTGGATAAACGAACGAACCACGCACTGCGCCGTCACATTCAAGTTGTGGAATGATGCACTCGATAAAAAACTGGAGTCGGAAATTGACAGCATCAATACAATCCGCCTAGAATAAAGTATAAAAACGAATAACATGAATCCATACCTTCCTCCTAACGACGCCGAGGTATATACTTCGGCATAATCAATGACCAGTTGTTGGGAATCTGTACCATTAGTACTAGAATTGATCTGGATTTGTAATGTATGGTTTCCTTTCCCAAGATTTCCTGCGTAGTAAAGAATTTCTTTCGGCTTGAAAAATTGTTGGCTTGCGTTGTACGCCGTCACAGAACCATTATCCATCATGACAGTAAACGCTGCTCCCGAAGGACCTACAGGTCCATAAAGTGCAACAGCGTCGCCTGGTTTGTGCCGCCTGGGTTACAAAGATATCCATTGGGAGGGTGCCCATTATACTTACCCTAAAGCTTGAATCAGCGAACCTGCAATAGAGACAGGACATCTCACACTTACTTGGAATGTGAACTTCGCAGTGGCAGACGGGTCACTGGTAGCGCTATTGAACATCAGCGCTTTAGCATTCAGAATGGCAAGCGATGCGGAGGACTGTAGTAGAATGCCTACTGTGCACTACTGCCCGACAACCAGCTTAATTTATCCGTAGATTTTGACCAAGAGGAATCGGGGGTATACACAAAGGCAGGGTGATTGTCCTGATATGTATTCACTATCAATTCCTCGTCATCTTGTCCGACGCTTGTCTCGAAGGTGATCTTGGAACACAGTTGTCAGACTTGGGCAGAAACCGACAGAAGTTGGCAATGGCTCACATAATCGACGTCAAGAAACCTGCTTTCTTGATTAGTGAACGTCAAATTATGGACGCCCAGTGTCGCAAACCCGTTGTACAAGGATTGCATGAAAGCGTCTGTTCCTGATGAACCATTGTTCGTTGTCGCTGGGATGCCATCCAATAGTGCTTGGTAAGCCCCATGGTTAGGCCGGTGTGCACCAAACACACCAACAACCGTGCCAAAAAATTCCAACTGGAAAGAGTCTCCGTCTACCTGGCACATTGTGAAGGTTTTCTCAGAGTACCTTAGCAGTGGTAGAGGTTAAACACTATAATACCAGCCGCACAAACGACGAAGACACACCTATCAGCAAGGATGTCCCTTACAGAAGACCCCGGTCGCCAGTCACTCGAGTAGCGTATCATAGGAGAGGTATCGTCAAGGGTAATTTCGAACGTCGGCATTTCGAGTTGAAGTTTGAGGAGGTAATACTGTGATCACTGAGTCGTATAAAACAGGAACCCGATTGCAGAGAGTTGCCCTTCGTAAGGGTACAGATGCGTAACAGGTGGCACCAGCACAATGCTGGTTGGTGGAATCTGGATGTATTGGAAGGGGCGAAGAAATTTCATTGTGACTGGTGTGTTATAAGTAAGTTAGGGCGTGCTTGCTGATTGTAACTGGACTCTGGATTCGAACTTGAAGACGACCACTCGATTCTGATTCTATGATGATCATGTGGAGGCTGTATCCCTGTAGCACCTCCAACGGACTCTCGGAGACTCGGAATGACACGGATGTCACCTGCGGCGAATCTTTAAAGTAAAGGTGCCACCTAGGACCACTATGCTTCTTGGGCTTTCTCTCATATCAGCGAACAGGTAGCTGGTATATGCTGAGCTTCGACAATCTGCAGGTGAGACTTTGGGACACAGCTGCAGCTCTAAAGAAGGCGGTTCGTAAAGTGTTGGTGAACCGTAAACTTACCCGACTCCAAAGTATAAAAAGCGCTGTAACCTGTTTGAAGGAGGATGGCCGAAGGTTCTGCGGTCTTTGGATACGCACACCGTAGAATAAATAACGAGGGCGACGACGAGGGTATGTACGGTACCAAGGATACTCGATGAGACAGAGTCACGGAGATCTAGACGAGGGAGCGTTCGATTGGTACTACTCGGGTATCGGTAGGCTAACCACTTTTAGTAAAATACAATGATGCCAACAAATCAACCTCCGTAAATTGTTCAAAACCTCGGAACTTCGGACGGCACGGAGGCGGCATGCTCGTCTTGCGACTAGTTTAACTACAGTCATTTACCGTCACGTGATACACTACCGTTGATTGAGACACGGTGCTCCTATTTGCCTCGCAGGAGAGGCAAAACATCGTAGAATCATGCCGTTTTTTTTGCAATGCATCCTTTCTATTAGTAGAATTGCACGGGCCTACATTTTTTTCCATGTTCTGTCATACTGTGCTTAAATTACACCCGGATTCTCGCAGAATCCTAAAATAAACTGCTGCTGCGAAATTTATATAGAGGATTTCAGAGAAACCCTGGTGCAGATATATTCTCCAAGAGTACATTTTAACTCTAGACATACTCACAAGTATTCCTTGAGCTCTTGCAGTATTTTAATGCTGTCATGTAGGTGGTAGCGCATTCACAATTTGTTATATTTATAGCTCCGAGAAGAGTAGAAAACATAGCGCATTGTTCACATGCTTTGCTATGTTCCAGGAGCATGCAGGTGTCCTACAGCTATCTATTTCCATCTCCCACGTTATCTCCAATGACTGGATGCTCAAAGTCTGTCCTGCAAAAGCAGGTCGAGAGATGTCATATGCATAATACACTATGCGTCCAGGCCGTCGCAACTTACAAAGCAGAGCAGACTAAGCCTGCTAAAGAGTGTCTTTTACTCTGTCAAGTGTGTGCTGATGTTTCTGAGGCTCACTACTCCATGACTGGCGAGACTATCAAGCTATCCCACTCTACACTATCCCGCCACTTTCGGCCATCAACAGGTTGTCTCAATCAGCCATTGATACCCAGATGTGCTCGCTTCGACATCCTTCTTGATTTTGCGTATGTAATTCTATAGTTCTACCTTTTTTTTTATATTCTACAAAACACCTATGTATAGAAGAACACAATTCCATATGTTTCCGAGAAAGATCTCAAAAAATGAGCAAGATATAAGAGATTAAGTATTTCGGTGTACCAAACAATGGTAAATGACTGTACCTTGCGGAAAAGGAGGCAGAAAAATAGTTATGCCTCTTCCATGGCTTAAAACAAATGCTTTTTGCTCGTACTATAACACTTTCTCTGTATACTCACGTAAACTTTTAATGCGCTACCTCATTTTAGGCGCGTGACGTGGCATGAAAGCCTGATTTCTCAAATTTCTGTGAATTCAAAGTCGAGGAAAGAAGTAATGCGAGCAGTAACTCGGCCAAAAAATGTACATAAAGCATCGGTGTCACCTCAATATTGTGGGCCAATGCCATGAATCCCCACACTCAGCTGTTCTTCTTCTGTCCTTGCTCCCTCAGTCTCCAGGGCATTGGAGGGCATTGGGAGATCAACTCGGCCACCGCATGTCGTCCGGCGTGCCACTTGTTTTGGGATCAAAACATGTTTAAGCGGGCACGTGCCTGGATCGAGTAGTACCAATCGAAGTATTCCTCTAGATCTAGAGTCTAGACACGCTTGGACTCGCGCCGCGGTGGCAAGGCGTGCGCGTGATCTGTTATCACTTCGGCCGGAGGTCCCTCCCCAGCGCCTGCCAGCAGCCAATCCTGCGCCAATCCTCGCCATTCAACACCACCACAGCATCTAAGCATGCTTGTCTTGAGTCTAGTCTTTAAATCCCTGGTACTTATACAGTATCATTAATGCCGGCTCAAATAACCTATAAACAATACACGACAGCTGCACTTTCAAACTCGAAGTCGAATTGACCAATGTACCATGTACATCCTATAATCCTTCGGTATACTGCGGCGGGTAAGCTTCACTGTCTCTACGACTTTCAGTGACTTGTCCGGATGAAAGATTAGTTACATGGCGTTTGCCTTGAGGCATGTAACCCGACGTCGACTTTACACGAAGAATATACCGTCAGACTTCAGTTGTCTGAAATGAGAGAAATAAAACGAGTACTTACCGGTACAACCGCCCTTGTGGATGATACCGCTGACGATGCGCCACCCGAAGACGAAGGAACGTTATGCGAGGCATGGTAAGAATGTCCGGTAGTTCCAGTGGCAGCAGAAGGAGGCACATTGTACTGCGTCACGATGCTTGAAGAGCCTACAAAACTCGCTAACCAAGGTTATTAAAGATGCCACTGGGAGGCAAAAAGGGACCGCAGCATACTATAGGGTATCGCAGAACTCGTGGTCGGGGGACGAAAAGGAAGTACGGGATTTGAATTCTTATTTTCTCGTCTTAGCCGCCAGACGAGGTACATGCAGCCCAAGGTCGCTAGCAGGGCAAGTGCGGACGTGACAACGAGGCCAGCGATAAGACCTGTGGACGACTTCGACTGCCTACTTGTGGCGTCACGATCATATTTAGTCAATCGAATGAACCACATACTGGGAAACCATTATGCTTGGATCCGGCGCAGATGATGACGCTGGAGATGCATTGCTTGAGGATGAAGATGCCTTGTCTACAAGAAAGCTAGGTTTGGAGATCGAGTTAACGCACCATAAAATAAACTGTGAAAACGAAAACTTTTGTCCTCACCTTCCTCCTAAAGACGCTGTTGTATATACATCGGCATAATCAATAACCAATGTTTGTAAATTTGCGGAGCTAATCTGTATCCGTAAGGTATGGGTCCCGTTCCCAAGATTTCCAGCGTAGTAAAGTATTTCTCTCGGCTTAAAAAATTGTTGGTTTGCATTGTACGAACTCGGAGAATTATTGTCCACCGTGACGGAAAATTGTCCTCCAGAGGGACCTACAGGACCATAAAGTGCAATAGCGTCGCCTGTTTTGTGCGATCTGGAGGTGAACAGATGATCGATTGGGAGGGTGTCCAATACACTTACCCTAAAAACTAGGATAAATGAACCTGCAAGAGAGACGAGAGATCTTAAACTTACTTCGAACGTGAACGTCGCGATGGCAGATGGATCGCTGGTAGAGCTATTGAAAACTCAGCATTTAAAAGGGCAAGTCGATGCAGCGAACTACGCACTGTGCAGTACTCCCCGACAACCAGCTTAAGTGATCCGTAGAATTCGACCAAGAAGAATCGGGGGTATACACAAAGGTAGGGTGATTGTCTTGAAAGGTATTCACTATTAAATCTTCGCCGTCTTGTCCGACGCTTGTTTGAAAAGTAATCTTAAGAGTAACAATCGTCAGACACGGGGCAGACGTTGGCAGAAATAGGCGGAGACTCACATAGTCGACGTCAAAAAAGGTATCTTGTTGGTTCGTGATCGACACTGTATGAGGGCCCAGAGTCGCATTCCCAGTATACAAATTCTGCATGAAAGCGTCTGGGCCTGAACCATTGCCTATGAACGCTTGACCGTTATCCAACGTTACTTGGTAGATCCCATGGTTGCTTCGGTGTGCGCCAAACACTGTAACGGCAGTGCCATAATATTCGAACAGTAGGGAGTCCCCTTGAGCCTGGCACAATGTGAAGGTTGATTCAGAATACCTAAGCACGAAGTTCTATCATCATTAGGTCCAGGTACAAACGTTCCAGAAACTTACAGATCAGCCGAACTATCACCAGAAGTCCCAGCTTTCCAGTTCTTCGAGTAGCGTATCATCGGGGAGGTATTCTCCAGCGTAATGTTGAACGTTGGCATTGCGAGGTGAAGTTGGTGGAGAAGATACCACACAGCAGTATCTCAATCGATACAGGAAACAAAACTGGGTTGCTGTGAGTCGGATCCATAGTAAAAGGGTTAAGGCATTACGGATGATCTAATGATGGTCGTACTGGCAGAGGACGTAGCGTTGCGGCGAGCGTGCGATGCATCTCATTCTAAGTAGCGTGTTATGATTGGGCGTGCTGATTATAACTTCGCTGACGGACGACTACCTGATCCTGGATCTGTTGATCATCATGTAGGGCGGGCAGAAGCTTAATCGAAGTAGGAGCACTGTGCTTCTTTGGACTTCCTACCTCTCATATCAACAAACCACATCGAATGGAATCGTTGTTTAACATGCATGCGGAATTTCTATGCAAGTGTGACGTTCAGACAATTCTCGCACAAAGTAAGGTTGGGTGACAAATTGGTTAATAATAATTCGGCTTGGGCACTGAGTTGGGGAATCAACTCGATTCGGCTTCTAAACTCCAAAGGTCCTTCAAAGACGACAAAAATGCATCCATTAGTGAGCGAAATAGTGTATATAATACGATAAAATAATCACTGTTACAACTTCTCTCCACTGATCTATAAAACCGTTGTGTACCGAGGAGGATCCACCTCTGCCATCGAAGACGCCCCTGGTACCTGCAGAGCTCCCAAGTGTCGTTTACCTTGAGGTTGATAGCTAAAACCGTGCGATATCTGCATAATGAAATCAACATATGATGAACGACGAAAAGAACAAATGCGGAGGTTTACTTACCGGTGATGCAATCGTATCAGAAGGTGATGGAGGTGTCTGGCCACCCACGGTGTAAGATGCATTCAAGGGTGTCATGAAACTCGTTATAGAACCTATGCATCACCGTTATTCCATCAGCAAGGGCAAAAAACACAAGTAGATAAAGCGGCAGAGGACCTTGAGGTTGAGGAGTTACAGATATTTCGGGAGGAATGGGGTGCGGTTTTCTGTCAGCGCGGATCATGCCTCTCTGGCGCAGCATGAGATACATGCAGGCCAGAGTAGCTAGGAAGGCAACAACTGAAGTAACTGCCAGACCTGCGATTACACCTCTCGGCGTGTTTGAGTGCCTTTAAAAGAGATTCCGTCAGACATATCTGATGGAACAACGGAGCAACTCGACGTACGATGTTTCGATGGTTACTACGTTCGGTGAAGCAGTGCCGATATAGCTATTTAATAAAGTCAGTTTACCGAGTTCCAGATACGACAATCATGTCAACTTGCCTGCCGCCCAAAGACTTCGTTGTGTACACAGTAGCATAGTCGATTGCAAGTTCGCCCAGAGCAGCTGAGCTGAATTGTATCTGTAAGGTGTGCTCGCCCACACCGAGATTACCAGCAAAAAATAGCAGTTCCTGTGGTTTATACACCTGTTTGTTTGCCGAATATACCGGGGTGGTGACATTGTCTATTTGAACAGAGTATCCGTCTGTGAAGCTAGGCCCGACAGGCCCGTGCAGTGTGATTGCGTCCCCTGCCCGACGTCAGATTGCCGTGCGCGATATTAATCGAGTCGAGCTGACTTGCCCTGTGATCGCGAAGTCAGTAATGATGCGAGGCTATCTGAATGGCAATTCGACGCACTCTGAAAGTAAACCTCGCAGTAGCAGCATTGTCCTTGGTAACGCTATATAATCGGTTCGTCAATCTTCTGGACAGGCATATACGTCGACGAAGCGCTTCTCACTGAATGGAACTCCCCGAATACATCCCACTATCTTCCGGAATCCTCCATGAAGACGCCGGAGTATAAACAAACGAAGGGTGATTATCTTGAAAGGTGTTGATGATGAGTTCGTCCTCCTCTGTTCCAATGGTTGTATTAAAGGTTATCTTCGTATGAAAAGTTAATAAAATCAAAGACAGCATCTGCTATAGACAGCACTCACATAATCAACGTCGAAATATCCATCGCCATTCGTCATCGTAATCTCATGGTCTCCCGGCGCCGCAGTTACTTTATACATCGCTTGACCAAACACAGGAGGACTCTCCTTGCCGTTGAACGTAGATGAAGAACCTCCATCCATCTGGCCAGAGTATGAACCGTGGTTGACCCGACGCGCACCATATACCGTAGCCCCTGTTCCGTAAAACTTGAAAGTCATCGCGTCCCCTGGGTTTTGACAGAGCATGAAGGTCCTCATTGAGTATCTGAGGAGGCAGTATCAGCGAACTGTCGACGAGCGTGTCGTCTCGCGGGTAAGCACTAGTAAACTACTTACTGGTCAAGATAGCGGTCTCCTTGTGAGTCTCCATAATCCCAGTTCGCTGAATAGCGTATGAGCGGCGACGTGTCTTGTACGGTAATCGGGAAAGAAGGCATGGCGAGTAAGGGAAGGTAGGCTTCGCGTCTTTTGCAAAAGTAGACGCGTCAATGGGGTCGGTGAGCGTAAGGAGTAGTAGGGATTGCTGTGGTAGCAAAGAAAAAGACCGTATCTCTGCAAATTTGCGGTAGCTGTCTTGGGTTATACATTTTACTTCAAAATTGAGATTCGTCGGCACCCCACCCTAATCTGCACGGCGGAAGAAAAAGCTGGAAAAATCCATGTCCTCATGAGATTCGGCAAAACCAAGTGCAGACTGTGCACATGGTGCAATGCCTGGCAAAGAGTACGAGAGATTGGAAATTCTGTACAGTCCATGCCAACCAGCCTGCGTCTTCCTGCTCCAAGTTTTAGCATTTGCACGATACGTCTGGTGAGCAACGACTTACTGGTGAGGCAAGTTGTTCAGCTGCAGCAATATGCGAGTCTGGAGCTGGATCCACATTCCCACTCGGCCAAATAAGGCAAAACACGGCGAACATCGGCTGGCTTAAATGGACCACGTCGCTTATTACTCCCGATAATTGGTGGAATTTCGACGTAGATCAGGAACGAGCAGGCAAAAACACATGAGCCTTGCTATCTTTTGCTATGCTCTGCAGAGCTGAACGTGTATCGTCGTGCATGTCTTCTTCTAAACGGTTTGTCTCTACGTGTAATGTACTCGCTTTCCAATGAATGTCGGAAAAGTTTTCCACGCCTTATAAGGCATGTAAGGCTGTAATGCGAGGCCTAGCCTTGCAATGATGTCAGTTAATTTACTAAGTCCCGGCCCATCATTATAAGGCGTCCCTTATAAGGCATGGCGCAAATTGTAATAATAGAATTTATTCCAAAATATTTGATGCCAAGTTACTGTCACGTCACACAGAGCGCTGGCCCTGCTGTTGCGTGGTCTATAGCAAGTAAATTAATTACACTAGGGTGAATAGAACCAACGACCCGCAGACTACAAAAATAAATGTCCAAACGCACATTGTTACCTTCAGACTATAGAGCCCCGTACATTTTAGGTAACTACTCACCACATATCGTGTTTTTACCATTGCTCATTCTGACAGTTCTGCCGCACAGGACTCGGTGCAGAGGTACTGCAGCACTCAAAATGCACAAATATTAACTTATTTTCCGTTTTTAAGCCTTTAAAATGTCTCTAGAAATGCCTCCCTCGCGTTACAAGACATGGTTGAACTTGCAAGTCGCGCCTGTGTATTACAATCCAAATTTAGATCTTACAACGACCACGGGGCTGTGCCGAGGAAGGCGGCATCATACAATGTAATGCTCGGCATTATAAGGCACGTCGTAAGGCATTACGACCACCTTATAAGCGACCTGTCTTATAAGGCACTCCAGACTTTTCCGACATTTTGTCGTTGAAAGGATTCGGATAGGAGACAAAAGGCTAGATATGACCGAGATAACATGACGTCTGACAGAGTATGAAAAACATCTCCAACAATCCTGCACCTATTAAGGCCAGGACTGAAGGTCTGTGATACCAAACCAAAGTGGCAACTTATGCCACATCTCTTCTCTCGCAGCATCCACCGAAGCAGTAAATTCCAACCTACAAGCCTCACAAGCCCGGTGCAACAAATTGAGCCTCGTCGAATCTGTCCTAGTCTGCATCAAATCCGCGTCCATAATCGCAAAGAGAGGATCCGAACTGCGGTGGAATACAACGCCATTTACATCCCGAAGGATCTCGAACGTGGTTGCCTCAAACGTGGCTTGACAGATGCGTTTGCGGAAGGGGTCTGTGTCGTTCTTGTGCGTGCAATTTTGGGAGGGCTCGCGGCCTTCTAGTTCGTTGACGACGAATGTAGATAGGAAGCGAGAGGCGTGTTCCCGCCCTCGAAGAGCGTTCAATAGGCACTCGTCGGATAGGACGTGCATTTGAGAACGATCTGAAGAACCTTGAGGGAGATACCCTGTGGCTATCTCGCTAGCCGCGCATCGAGATAGGTCGTAGAAGGCAGAAGGTAATAGCTCATTCGCCCCTGTTTCTTTTGCAAGATTTATGACAAGGCTGTATTGATACGATTTTAACGGCAATGTGATCAAGAAAAGTGGAACTTACATTGGGTGTGGATAGATAGAGCGAGGTTTGTAAACGCCCGTGGTATCAGTGGCGTCGGCCTCCCTAAATTCCCAGGCAGAAAGGTTGCGAGGCCAAATGGCGCTCATACCACGGAGAATATCATTTCGTACGTGTTCGACTGCATATTTAGTCGCGAGCCTAAGTATGGAGGATACAATCTCAAAGTCCTGACTATTATGCTTTACGTGGGACCTGAAAGGCTACTATAAGCATCTTTGTGATAACGGGATGATTACACACTTACACGCCGTCGTAAAGAGCCATCAAGAAGGGACTTAAATCTTTTGGATTATCGTCCAATTCGAGCACAATATTGCCTTCGAGAAAGCGCGCATATTTATCATCGCCTTTCAGGGCGTCTATAGCTTCGGTCAAAGGGACAGAGTGCCGACATAGAACACCTTGATGGACGTTGAAGAAGAAGTCACCGGCCATTATCACGATATTCCCGTCCTCGAACCAAAGATCAGGGTGCTTGTTAACGAATGGTCCGGAATGGCTGGGCTCTTGCTTCATGGTATTTCCTGCGTATCGGTTGGTGCTGAAATCATCCATGATTACTGGGTAAACGAGAAGGATGCTGAGGGTTAAAGAACAGTACAAGATGGCTGACTACATCGAGCCCGACAATGTGATATTTCAGAGAAGCCTGGCAGGAGGGAACACAGACCAGAAGGCCCATGAATATATCGAAACATGGTATAATTGAGGACAGAAGGGCAGAGAATGCAAAGGATGAATAGGAGCCGAGCCGTGAGAAAGAGACGCGTCGGGTTTTTTCTTTCAACCAATCCAAACTCGTCACAATCCAGCTCACCACTCCAACCTTACAAAAACCAATACCACAAATCCTAACATCCTCAAAAATGCCTGAAGCAGTCGTCCAACAACGTATTGTTCCCGGTGCTCCTCCCCCGGCCCCTTTGTCCAAAACACAGAAGAAAAAGAGAAAGGCCAAAGCCACCAAAACTGAGAACGGCGAGCGCTCCGTCTCTCCTGAAGTCACCGCTAGCAACGCTGCTCTTATTGAGAAAGCTCCTGAACCGGAACAAGTTCAGGAAGGTGTCGTAGCCCCTGAGCTCGTGGCCCGCACCGACTCCCAGGGTGTGACCATTCCAGAGGAGGATGTGCTGTTGAAGCCCAGTCCCATCGTTGACCTTGTTCACAAGCGTCTAAAGGCGACGACGAAGAAAATCGTGAGTCCAACTGGCATGCACCGTTAGTTTTCACGAACTCAACTCACGATGCGAAGTCCCGGATAACCGTATACGCTGCTACCGACCCCGAGAAGTTGAACGATGATCAGAAACGCACTCTTAAGACCCTGCCCACACTCGAAGCGGTTCAAAAGGAGCTCGGTGAAGTCAAGAAAGCCATTGAGGTCAGTTTCTCGTACTATTCCTTCTCACACGTCATTGACGCTCTTGCAGGTCCACGAATCAGAGCTCGTACAGGAGCTAGCTCTTAAGCGCCTTGAAGCGGAAAAGGCTGAAAAGGCCCGAATTGCCGCTGCTGTATCGACTGCAGAGGTAAGTTTCTTGGACGCCTCAGTATATCTCGGTTCTAACGCAGCTTCATCGTGTCAGGGGGCCCTTGTTTCCAGGGCAAGCGGTCTCTTTGATATCTTGCGCTTACATTCTTCGTTAGCCCAAGGTGTTCTTGACATCTCATCCTTTACTGATGCTACTGAGGCTGCCGCCATTGCCTTTGTTGCTAATGCCCTTACCAGCGAAGATGTGCCTCAGAGGCAAAGCGCCATCGAGCAGATTCTTTTGGCCAAGGATCTCAATGGTGTTTCTGGTGAGCACGTTTTAAGCATTTCGGACCACTATCAAGGTTTAACTGGTGATTTAGCTGTACGACTACTTGAGATTACACAACTTGCATTCAACCCTCCTCGTGCTCCGACCCCTGCCCCAGAAGAGCCCGTGGCTGAAGAACAACCAGCGGAAGCGGAAGCGCCAGCTCAACCAGAAGCAGAGCCTCCTGTTGTCGGCGTCCCTGCCTCAACAACTACAGGTAGCTTCCGCTTTATGCAAGACAGCGAGATCGAACCCACAAGTTTCGAAGCAGAAGCCGAATGGGTCGAGAAATCCGATGCTGCTGGGCACGAAGAACATGCCGTGAATGGACATGCAACTGCAGCTCCTGAAGAAGGGGCTCCTGCCGATGTACGTCGTCCTGATTATATTTTTATAAAATCATTTACTAAAATCTTACTTTGATTGACGTCTGCAGGCTGCCAATGGTCCCATCGATTGGGCAGCTGATGACGAAGGAGGCCTTCCTTCGATTGCCGGTCTTCATGCCGAATTTGGTACTTCCGGATCCGCCACCCCCGCTGAAGCCCCTGAAGTGCCTGCACCCGCTGCTGAGGCTGCAGTCCCTGCTGCAGCCACTCCTGCTGTCAACGACTCTGTGAATGGCGCTGAGCAACCTGAGGACGATGGTTTCACTCAGGCAACAAGAAATCGTGGTCGCGGCCGTGGTGGACGCGGAGGTGAGCGTGGCGGACGTGGATTCCGTGGTGGTGACCGCGGTGGGTTCAGAGGTGGTGACCGCGGTGGATTCAGAGGAGGCGAGCGCGGTGGGTTCCGTGGCGGTGAACGTGGCGGGTTCCGTGGAAGCGATCGCGGCGGGTTCCGAGGTGGTGAGCGTGGTGGATTCCGTGGAGGTCAGCGATTTTCTCTTCTTTCGTCTTCTCAACACTAAACTCTTTGCTAGGTCGTGGAGAATTCCGCGGTGGTGAAGGTGGTAGGGGAGGACGTGGTCGTGGTCGAGGTGGCGACCGTGGAGGTATGTCACGTTCACTTTCTAATACAACCTGATTCAATCCTCACTTTCTTGTTTTCTTTCAGGAGCTCCTGCTGCCCCCGCGACACCTACTGCTGCATGAAGTACCCAAAAATCATGATGCCCATGGGTACGATAACCCCCCCTCCTCTCTATCGTATCCTAGTGAATGCGGACACCCTGGTATCTACATCTTAGTTACTTACATCCATTCGTTCGTTCATTTCTTTCCACTCTTCGTATTGCTTTGCCATCCCCCTCCTTTTTTTTTCTTGTAAGTACTAATGGTCTCTATGTACCCTATGTGATTGTATGCCCCATGCTTTAACCCAATACCTATTAATGTTCTTTTTGTCTGCATGTTGTCCCGTCTTTATTTGATGTGTGGTCATCTCGGTAGGCTTGACTGATTATGTCACATCTCCTCGAGTACTGCTTAATCATTAATGGGCTATCTTTAACTTTGACTCGTACTACCACCATTGTTATCTGTCTGTTCAGCGTCTGGGGAACTTATAAGGGTGTCATTATAGCAGTGTTGAAGAATCAAAAATATAATGCCTGAATTCCTTACTCAAGACCAAATCGACAAGGTACGCCCTGGGTCAAGCATTTGTTTTGTCCCTGACTTATGTTTGCGTTATCTACAGTTTCATAAAGACGGGTATGGTCCTCACCAGCGCCTCTGCTCTCAACTAATGTTATAACCATGGTTCTACTCCTCTAGATACCTCGTCATTCCGGGGTTCTTATCTCAGGAAGACACCGATCTGCTGTTGACGAGATCGAAGGAGTTGTTGGATGACTTTGATGTTGAGACACATCCTTTGGTGCGTTATTTCAGTGCGAAGAGATGATTACTGAGCGGTGTGGATTGATTGAAATGTTGCTTTTGGGTAGACGAAGTTCACTACGAGCGATGAGAACCATGTTGGGGATGATTATTTCTTGACGTCTGGGGACAAGATGTGAGTTTACTCACATCTTCCCTGGTCTGTCTTCACGTTTGCCTTGTTTTGTGTTAACTGATGGTTTACTGGATTGTAGTCGTTATTTCCTAGAAGAGGATGCTGTGGATTCGCAAGGAAAGCTTACGAGGGAGAAGCAGAAGAGTGTGAATAAGATAGGACATGGTCAGTCCATGTTTCTGAACATCGGTTGCTTTGTCTGACCGCCTTTCCCTAAATCAATAGCGCTGCATGAACTGGACCCTGCCTTTCGTAAAGTTACATTGGAGAACGAAAGGCTCAGAGCGCTGGTTAGAGATTTGAAGTTCCACAGGGATCCTGTTGGTCTGCGTCCTTCCTCCTTGCTGAACTGGAGCGTAGGCAGCACGTTCTGAACCAGTGTTCCACAGCGTTGCAGTCGATGGTTATCACGAAACAGACGCATATAGGCGGTGAAGGTACGTCTCTCGTCCGTTGTCCTCTTTGATGCCTTTCGAATTAACATTGATTTTCTTCCAGTACCTGAACATAATGACTCGTATGTTGTCCTTATCTTATCGGTACATTCCAATATTGAGGACGGAATTTCCTTTACATTTGAAGGACTTTCCTAGTAAAACCCCGCCTCTACCTTCACAAATGTGACTGCCTAACTCTCCTCAGTACACAGATCCACCTTCTGCTCTCGGCTTTTGGATCGCCCTCGAGAAATGTACAGCGACAAACGGAGCCCTCTCTTTCCTTCCAGGTTCCCACTTGACTAGCCCTATCACTAAGCGATTCGTGCGGCTAGGAGAGAATAAAGGGACGGGCTTTGAGCAATTGATCCCTCCCTCCGAAGTTCCAGAACCGCCAAAGGGGGAATACATTCTCGAGACTTGCAATCCTGGTACGTCACCCCTTGACATAAACCTCACTGAACAACTCTTGATCGACGTTGTGTAGGAGACCTCGTATTAATCCATGGCTCGGTGCTGCACAAGTCGGAACGCAATAGGAGTCCACATACACGATTTGCATATACTTTCCATATGATCGAATCACCGCCATATGCGAAGTATGACGAGAAGAATTGGTTGCAGCCTACGGAAATCATGCCGTTTTCTCGTATTCTCCCGCCCGGCGAAATAAATCCGCAAGTGGCATTAACTGCGTAAAGATGACGCAGAAGATTTAATGTAAATGATTTGTCTTGTATTTACTGATTCCGAACAGCTATCCGGATTTATTTTCTCCTTAGAAAATCGCCATTGCACTGGGGGAAAAGATTAGCTTAGTCAGCTATATACAACCTAAAGAAACGGTCTTACTTTGGAGGGCTTGCAATTCCGTTGACGATGTTTAGAGGACTAGAAGTCACGAAGAAGGAATAACGCCCGAGTTCTTTACATGTCTCGCTCAACTTCTCGAGGTCGAATAATTCGCCCATTGGTGTCTATTCGCCAAGCTTGAATGACAAAGGAATTACAGGCAACAAGAAGAGACTTACACCCCATAAAGGAAGGAGGTAATCGTGAAGATTCCATTTCGTAGTATTGTTCGGCCTGGCTTCAAAGGCAGGCGTATCAGACGCGACTGCAGCGAAATGGTGGTCCCTTTCATGTGCAATGCATGTGAGCACGAAGTTTATTAAAACCGTGGGCTATTGGCCGACTTACCACAACCACTCGACCTCTTCCATTCCCTGCCTTACTCCGATGCATTTAGTTGGCGGCTTCATACCCTCCTTCCTCTCTTCGTCCGTGGCATTTTCGAACCAATGCACATAACCCATTCTGACGAATAGAATGTCTCCTTGTTCGAATTTGACCCCTTGGGCTTTCGCGCAGCCTTCGAGGTCTTCAGCTGTGATGTATCCGTGTGTGCAAGGGACGTAGGTTTTGCCTTGTTGTTGGGCATAGGAGAAGTAGTCGAGGAGGACACCGCGGCCTACGATTTTGCCTTGGAAATCTATGGATTGCGGTCAGATGGCTGGAACTACCTTTTCATTGTCTGGCTTACTATGGATCCCATTCCTCATTGGCTTGTCAAAGGCATTCGCTTTTCCGATGTAATCTTTTGTCTCGTCCAATACGTCTTTGACAGAGAGACCGTTATAAAACTGGCCTATAAAATAAACCATTTCTCATGAGATACCTTAGAACATCGCGAGAAACAACAGCAACATACCTGTTTCATAGTAACTCCAATGCTTGAACCCATCCCACTGCGACCCGCACTGCGTGTTCATGCTCACTTCGTCGTCTACCACGTATGTCTTTTGGTCTATTCTCTTGAGAAACACTCGGTGGTCCAGGCTCTGCCGTTTGTACCCAGATGGGAACGGCTTGTGCTGCTCCCAATTGAGACTGCATACTCTGCCTGTTTTGATTTCATTTTGAGAGGCTCGTAAGATACGAGACGGAGTGAGAAGGTTGAGGGCGCCAAGTTCGTCTATGATGTCGCTCTTCGAGAGGTGCTCGTAAAACCCCCAGATAGCGCCTTGGATCGTGTAACATTGAGATGTGAAGTCTTCATAGGTAAGTATAAGGGGCCTGCGTTACCTTGCGGATCACCTTTATGGAAAGGGAGATCAGAGAAAGATGGAAAAGTAAAGTCGTCGAATGGAGATGTTGTTGCCATGATGTAAAGGTATTGCGTTACGAGAAGTCAATGCAGGGATGAGAGAACATAGCATGCTTTTTATAAGAGAGAATAGTGAACAAATCTTGGCAGCATTCCATGCCGCACGGGATCACTGTTAATAGACACTGCTAATAAAAACTCGAAAAAGGTCATCCGTCCGTAGGCTTATTCCCATCTCCGACTTCTGGCTCTATACCACCCAGCCTGTCAATGAAAGGATCATCAGCTACGATGCCGTAGGAGACGCAAAAAAAGGTGTCCAAAATACGACTAAATGCTCACCATCTATAGACGACCCTTGCGTCGCGGTCGCGACACCTCGGATCTTCTGAGGCTGCGGTGTATGCGGAGAGACCAGCATCTGCGAGTACAAGCTTTGCGCCGACTTGCCTGGCTGCTTCAACCGCCAGACCTAGGTCTTTCTTCATCAATTGAACCTACCAAATGATTATCAGCCATTCTGCTTCATCATTGAAAAGGAGTCAATTACTTTAAAACCACCTTCATACCCTTTGCTTGTAACAGCATCTGGACAAACACCAGGAACAGGATTGATCGTATTGTTCACCCAGCTGCTTCCGGAGCTTGTACTGAAGCACTTCTGGAGAACTTTGGGATCAATTCCGAGTCGCATACCAAGATTCATGGCTTCACTCGTAGCCAGGTTAATCATTGAGCTGAGATAGTTATTGCTTAATTTCGCTGCTAAGCCGAGAGATGGACCACCCATTGGGTAAATCTTGTTTCGCGGCGCCATAGGTAGAAAGATGGAGGTGAGAAGTGGGAGATAAGGAGAGGATGGGGAGCATCCAAGCATTATGGTTAGAGTGCCTGCAGATGCGCCTGCCGTGCCGCCTGAAACTGGAGCATCGACGAAGAGAGGTGGGTTATCCACCGGCATGTTCATGCGACGACGTTGCTCCTCATACGCCTCCTTCACAGATTCCGCGACCAACTGGGACGTAGCAATATCGATTGTCGAGCTGAGTGAAGACAGGAATAAATCAAAGGAAGAGTTCTTGGATATTCTTTACTCACCAGTCAATGAATATTTTGCCTGCTATGTCAGGTGCAAACAGAATACCCGTTTCTGGCGTCCGATATACAGCCCTAACATGGCTTCCTGTACGTGGGTTAGGTGCGATAATTTTCTGTGATTTTTAAGTCAACAAACCTTCTGGTACGATAGTGATAACGCAGTCCTAGTTGTAAATGCGATTTAGACACGGGACTCTCTCAATATGTGGTATAGGAGGCTCACCGAGTTTTCAACAACGTCTCTTGGTGAACTGGCCTTGCTCACGGCCGCACCAAACTGCGTATCTTGAACCCTTTGGTGGCTTGTGGCTTGAACAAATCTGTCCATCGCACAGTTATCCACATCGTACACAAGCAGCTTGGTTTCCCGAGGAAGCTTCTTCTGCAGGTTTATCGCCATGGGAAAGCCCATGGCACCTACACCTATCCATCCGAAAGATTTTGGGAAGTTGGGCGGAAGTTCAGACTCCATCGTCGTCGTACAGATCAAGAGACCAAAACGGTGGGTGGCCCTGGGAGTGCGTGAGCAGCATACGCCGTCATTGTGGTTATTCTAGGAAAAGATTTAGAAAAGACATAAATGTAAGAGACAGAAAGGAACACAACCTGGCGTTGTAGTTATTTGCGGAACCGGCGGCCCGGATACATGCGAGAAGCCGGGTGCCGGACCCTCCCTGGCGCGAGCTACTCACCCTCTTCTGGATGCTGACTACCACTCGAACAGTTAATTGGAAGGCCTCTAAATTACATTTGTAGAGCTATTTCGGACCTTCAGAGGAGTTCTTATCCACCTTCAACACACGACACAGAGATGACAATATTCACGAGTTGGCTTCCGATGAACTACAAAACCCGCGCGTATTGGAAATCTTGGTCTACGGAATCACAGCCTACAAGTACATCTCAAATTTAGCGCAGTGACTCCGGACGGCGAACAAAGTCGTCATAATGCTAATGCCCACACTGTTAGGGTTTGGGCGTGAATAAATCGAAGTTCTAGTTGCCGCGTGCAGCCTGCCCAACCTTACAGGCCATTGCTGAAGGCAACTTCCCAAGTATCGACTTTGAATAGCTCTAACGTCAATGTGCTCAACTACTGGGTTTAAAACGTACGTCCGAGTTTAGATTTCCCTATCAAACACGTTTTGACCTTATTATTGTTTAAGCGCCTTGGCCGTCTTCCCACTGGCTGATTAGCGCTGGAAGCGGGGAAGTCTTTCGTGCCAGTCCTACTCGTCTCCTCCTCGATTACGCTGTGGAAAGCACAGTCTGTTGTATGTTCGACGATGACGGCGCAATATAACCTCAAATATACTTCATATCCGAGTTCTATTGAGTCATGACTGTTTTTTCAACCCATGACAATTCACGAACACTCACTGGCGATAGCGGATTGGGTATGAATAAAAGGATAAATAACAAGGTGCTACGCCGGTTGCTTAATCGCAGCACGGCCAGCACCAACTGTCACCTTACCCCGCCTTACCCATTCAAAAATTGACGTATTGCTATCATTATACTTACGTCTATGCATTCAAACGGAACCCCCTCAATATATCTACGCGACAGGTTACACCACCTCGAGGCTCAACCGCCATTCACCGCCATCGCCTCGCTGCCAGCCCCTTCCCGCCTCGACAGTACTCGAATTCGGGCCGCCCCTTAACCCTTCACCATCACTAGTATTCTTTGCCCCAGCGACGGCGACGACTCGGGCTCGTTGTCAACATGCCGAATTTCAACATCACACTCGAAGATACCTCTCCTATGATCCGCTACTCGTCGGGTTGGACAGCTGGGAGCTCGATAAACGATCCTCTCGCTGATCAGTGAGTTCTTGCGATTTTCCAGCGCATACATCTCGGAGGTTCGAACAAGACTACATATAGGTATTCCGAGAAGACTTTCACTCTCACTCAAAAACAAGGAGAGTCTATGCAGTTCAATTTCTACGGAACGGGCGTGACAATATTCGGCGCTGTGAGACCAAACCATGGACTGTATCAAGCAGAGCTGGATAGTGGACCAGTGTTCACGGGGAATGGATCGGTGAACCCGCCTCTTTTCAACCAAGTGTTATACACCGGTGGAAATGCGACGCTGGACTTCCGCAGCGTAACACTTACCAATCAACAGAATGCGTTCATAGATGTTGACTATGTGAGTGGATTGTTACATGCCTTGCTCCATAGTTGGCTGAGAACGCCCATAGATTACTTTCGAGACAAACGTCGGGAAAGATGGCGAAGAGCTGATTGTCAACTCTTTTGAAGACGATCACCCTGCTTTTGCGTATACTCCTGCGTCATCTTGGTCAACATCTCCCGACCAGCTGAGCTGGTTTTCGGGAAGCACAGGGCAGTGAGTGGGCGGTCTCAAGTTCCCTCGTGGACGGCTAGTTAATTTATCTGCAGCGTAACAAACCAACCTTCGGCAATAGCAAAGCTTGTATTTCAAGTAAGCCATAAAACCGCAGCTTGTAGTATACTAACCTATTTCACTATCTCTCTCTATAGGGCGAGTAACGAACCCCGTACCGGCATGGACGTAACTACCTGAACTGAACCATACCGTTCTCCAGGCGATGCTATTGCGCTTTACGGCCCCGTTGGTCCCTCCGGAGCAGACTACTCCGTACAGATCGATAACAATACGCCTTCGATCCACACCGCAAGCAACTCGTTTTACAAGCCAAGAGAGGTCCTTTTCTATGCTGGAAATCTGGGACCTGGGAACCACACCCTCCAGATCCAAATCAGCTCTGCATCTCTAGCAAAGCTAGCTATTGATTATGCGGATGTGTACACGACGGCGTCATTGGGAGGAAGGTGGGTAGTTAGAACTTGGATATATTTTTTTCGATAAGAAGTAGCTCACGCTTTGACATTGGTCTTCCTTTCGCCTTACAGTTTTCTTGGTAGTTCGACGCCGAACGTAAGGGTTATACAGTACGTGCTTACTCCCCTTTTTCTGACTCCTGAGTCAAGAGGTGTCTCATTTAATGCTTATTTACACCACATTAGCGAAACAAAGCCTTCAACTGGTATCATCGTCGGCCTCGCCCTTACTTCGGCCCTTGCCCTACTAGCGATCCTAGCACGCATATATCTGCTCTGGCGCTTAAGACGCGAAACCACGGCGAAAGAAAATGAGATAGTCCCGCTTCTTCTCCCACCGACACCTACTATGAGCGCTGCAACGCCTCACGGTAAGCAAACCGCACATGCGTCTTTGCCACTCGTGAGTCGTGATGGCGCTAATGGTTCTAGTTGCAGGCAATTCTATCTCCATCACATCAACTAGCGTCTCTCCGTACCCACTGAGCAACGATCCACCGCCAGACCAGCTGGGAACTTCTTCCTCTTCTTCAGCACAAGCCATGCCCAGCGTATCGTCAGCCAGGGCGGCTTCGCCGGTAAGTACAGTTCCAAAGCCCTGAAAAGCCCTAGAACATAACTGATTAAACTTCTTACTATAATAAGCCGGCGTCCGGGTATATGCCTCAGGGAAAGCGAAATGCAGCGGCATTGGCACAAGGCGCCTACTCAGCTGTACCGACCGAGGAACCGCGAGGCGGTGAAGCTAACCCTCCGTTGTATACTGAGGGTACATAACCACCAGCTACTACTCAAATTTCGTCATCTTCAAAGTTTGAACATGTGCCAATGGATTTCAATTTATCGCCAATCGGACTTGCCACCGCTCAAGACTTCTTCACAAGGATTATTGGCAGAAACCCCTTTCCAACGAGACTAACCGTGTCTAACATTGCTAATGAAATTCTAAACGTCACAGTTCCTGAAACCTATCCACATCGAACTCGCAAATATCGTGGAAGAGGAAGTTTATTCTCTTGGTGCAGAAAAATAGGTTCTACACATTAGTTTAATAAGTAGTAGAGTAGTAGTATAAGTACAGTTAATGATTTCCAAGGTCGTGTCAACGTAACAAGCGTGGGCATGGAAAGTAGGGGGTCGGGGACGTAAGGGCGTGCAAGTAAGGGCGTAAAGTTAAAGTGGCATAAAAGTTCGGGTTCAGATGAAGAGCCCAAAGGTGGTTTTCAAAGTGTGAAGGGGAAAGCAAAGCGGGAGAACGAAAGCACAAAAGCGGGGGGAATGGGAGGTCTGGAAAGAAATTACAATTCGAAAGCTTCCGAGTGGGATAGCAAGTGAATGGGTGAGAGAGGGAGAGGAGAGAGGCATTTAGTAAACGACATCTCTGCGGCGTCTGTAGTGGCCAAAGATACCACAGGCTGAGAAGCAGAAGCCTAGCAGCAGCGCAACGAGGGCACCGAGCGTGAGCCAGTTCCCATTGCCGTATTGTGCCCGCATGCCGTCGTTGCGGTAGCGTTGACGAGCAATTCCGAAGAGGATCATGTCGATCACCCAAACAACGAAGGTAGTGAGCAGGGCGAGACCGGATAGTAATGTCATGATGATCGTCCCTGCTCGGTGGTATGCGGCACCGCATAGTCCGAAGAAGAATGCTAATCCTGCCAGACCCGCAGCTGTATCGACAAGGGATCAGTACGGTGGAATGAATTAGAGCACGCAGGGACCTCACCTATAGGATGTAAGATGAGAGTTTTCGTGAGATTGTGCAGGATCGTGGAGTTCAAGTGGTTATTTCTGTTCGGAGAGAAATAGAGAACGATTCAGTAAGCTGCGAGCGATGATACTGCATGCCAGACGTACGTGAAGTGATAACCGACATTGGTACTGCTCCCTGTGAACCCGAAGATACCGTACTTCAACTGGTTCGCTCCTGGTGCCCCAACGTTCAGGAATGAGACTTTTGACCATGTTGGTACTGCTACTGAGGCCTGTTGAGGAAATGATTCAGTTATCTGTCTGCGGTAGAGACAACGAGGGTGGGGTTTGACGTACGAAAATCAACAGCACCATGGCTGCAAAGCAGAAGAACAAGCCTGGAATAGCGGGTGAAGCTGCCATTGTTTGTCGTAGGCTAGTGCTTGGGGTATGTGTGCAGAAGAGGAAAGGTGGCAAGGGGCGGTGAGAGATGGTTATGGAGCCTGGAAATGTTGCGCTTTTATATAAGACTCTTGAACCAGACAAAGACACCGTGAGAATTGTGACGTCGTACGGTCCCTGTTTTATTTTTATTTTTTGATTCCTTTTAGAAAAAATGGTCATCGCCTCCTCGCCATCCCCGCCATCCCGCAAAACCTTCGTGCACAGCAGTCTTAGAGGCGGTTTGGATTTTCCGCTCTCAATTATCCTATTTATCGAGCAGGACAACGTTTAGTTGAATTTATTTCATATTTTCGCTCAATTTTCAAGTTAACTTCCTGTGGGAATGGCCCAGAGCAAGTCGGAGTGAATTCTTAGCTGAAGCTCCATCCGAATTCATCACATTGACGTTCATCGGAGAATCGTAATCCAATGACGGAACATCGACCTACATCGCTATGTTTGAACTTCTTAGTTAGCCATGCGCATGGGTATTTGGCTCGTGGCGTGGAGTTGCAGAAAAACATACGGGTTCGATGAGTTTGTGGCGGGCAAGACTCGGCTACATACACCCTGCAGAAACGAATGGAAAATGTGCTTAACCAAAGAAAGCCACCAAGCGAGGGTCGCGGTGGCGATGCTCTGCGAAGATAATCATTCCGTTGTGTCTTTATTATCACATTCAACAAGCGTTCAAGCAGGCAACAGTCCCTCCTCCTTCAGCTTCTTAATAGCAGCATCTGCAACTCTAAAACTCCACATCCCAGTCGGCGCGCCACAATACGTCGAAGTCTGCAATAGCGTCTCCCGAATCTCGAGCTCGGAAGCGCCGTTGTTCACCGCACCTCTGCCATACATAAAACATTATTTCAGCCTGTGATGCTGTGCGCCGAGTCCAGAACATACTGCGTACCTAATATGCCCTGTGAGCTGCGCATGGTGAATTAAAATGTCGAAAAGGAAGGATAAATCATTCATGGTGAAAAACCGAAATCCTGGAGAAAAACAAATCACGAACCTCGGCTTCCTTCCCTTGAGAGGCGAGCAAGGCGATGACGATCAAGCTGCGCTGCTTGAGCTCAAGACCCGGTCTGGTCCATATAGTCCCCCACGCCGCCTGCAGACATACAAACTCGGTCAGTTCTTCCCGAAGGACAATCCAACCACGCTCGACGAACCTCCGTAGCAAGGTCTTGCATGGGCTTCATAAACTCTGAAGCACCCTGTCCGCAGTCTCCTTCAGCAGCACTTCATCGCAGATAACAGGAAATACATACCTGCTTGAGCTGATTATCCACATACGCATTGCCCTACAGGAAATACGAAATACCATCAGCACTCAACGCGCAGCGCACAGCAGTCGATAAACAAACGAATCTTAGCCTACCATGACCTTCCGCCTCATCACAATTCCCGCTTCCCATAAGGCCTTATGCGCTTCTTCAGGCGTGATGTTAGACATAATATCTCTGCAATGTGGTACTCGATGAACAAGGTGTGAACACAACCATCTCACGTCCCTCTTGCATGGCTCGACAAGTTTCTGATTTTAGCCCCTATGTTCCCCGCATTATCTTATCAGGCGGCAGAGTTTGCCGAACATAGACGTTCCAAAAATAGTCGTATTGGACTTCGAACGCGAGTCGCGCGACCCCTAAGTTTGCCGCAATCCAGTTCCCTTAGGTCAAGATTTTCCGGGAAAAGGATGGTATAGAAACTGAAAACGGACCCATAAATGCTTACTTGCACCAAATCATGCTCAAGTTGACCTAACACTTGTGTAGCAAGTTGTCAGGTCTTAAAGTCGCAAGCATGCTGCATCGCTTTTCAGATGTCGTGGGTTTGAAATGGCATAAATTAGATACTTTACTTAATACTTATTAGTAGGAGCACGCGATTGGTGGATTATGACAAGTGAGGAGGATGTGATGAGTGGTGATGGGTAGTATACATGGCAGCCGTGTCTCCTACATACTTACAAGTACACCTTTTCGTCAAAATCATCAAACGGCCAATTCTCATTTATTTTCTCGTACTCGTGCGGCTCACTCTTCTCCAGCGCTTCCTGCTTCAACTCTTGCGCCATTGCCTTGGCCTCCTCGTAGTGTTCTGCAGGGACCCATGCTTCCGGTAGAGGCCCACAGCGCGTAACCATCCTTACAATCATTTCCCTTCTGTCTGCGCCGCGCAGATCATCGTACAGCTTCTGCTCCGCTTGCACCTCCTCCGAGGTGAACGAGACTGGACAAGGGGGGAGATCCTTGTCCGTGGGCCAGTTGTGCACGAACTCAATGAGCATATGTAACAGCTCGATCGTCTCGCCTTCCCATGGGTTACTCGCATATGTGATAATCTTCCGTCGGAAAGCGTTGAGGGGGTCCATAATGGCTTTGTAGTTTCTTTCATTGCACACCTCCATGTTCATGACATAATAGTAGTGCGCGAGTTCAGGGCGGAGGAGCTCCATCTGGTACTGTTGTTCTTCCGCTGGTAATTCTTCAAAGTCTTCCGGAAGCGTAGGCTTGACCATGGATTTCGGGACCTTGTCCTCTCCGTTCGAGACCCAGGCGGGGATGGCAGCGTGCATGAAGAGCGGGAGGACCGATGCGTTCTGCCAGTCCGACACGCTCACGATTTGGATGCCGCTCGGGGCGTCGCTAGAGCCAGTGAATGTAACCCTGATACTGCCCTCGGTAAGATTGGGGTGGCGAATACAGAACACGTTCATGGAGGGGTCGCGCGGCACGAGAAAAGGCGCGAGAAGGAGGTAACGCTTTAGATTCGTGGCATGATCCAGTGGGGACTGCTGTTTGTAGTCGTAACACTTCCTTCGGAGGTGACGGACAGGTAACCTTGGTGTGCCGAACTGGTCTAGGTAGGCCATTTCCTTCTTGGCTCCTGCGACTACCACTGATTCGGTGTCCTCGTCTAGTGTAATGGTCATGGATCAGTAAGGGAGGGAGAGATAGAAGAGAGAGAGCTTGAAAATGTGACGACGTACATGGTCCGCGGAAGACATCTAACTGTTCTCTGTGCCCGTACCACAGGTTTATAGATACATCAGGACCCATACAGAACCGCGCTTCTTCGAGAGCAACACCGGGCTCATTCTGCTGCTGTCCGATCGGGATTCCTTCCTTCCCCGTAATCTCCTTCAAGTCTTTTGCATAGTAGATGCACCCGCCGGCAGGGAAAGGGATAGACATCATAGTCGACTCGACCTTCACGAGCTGCTTCATCAGCGACGCGATCTCATCTTCCCCTAGACTGTTCCATATCTTGCTGATATCGGTGCCTTTCACGTATTCCATAAGGATATATTCTGTGTTGGCCTCGTTGTCTGCTTTGAAGGAATACCCATAAATCTTCGGTATAGGAAGCCCTTTGGAACGGAGAAAGTCCATCGTGGCGACTTCACTTGCGACAATATATGTCTTGGGAGCAATCACGGGATACGGGATGCTTGCAACGAGCTGGGTGTTTGTGTCGAGAGTAACGAGGAAGACACGATTATAGACGCCATCCCCGAGCTTTCGAAAGTCAACGATCTGCTCGGTCTTACAGTTCATTGCTTTAGCGATAATTTCGAAGAGTCCTGGAATGTCAAAGACGCGTCTGCGCTGTCGGAGATTCTCAGCATCGTTCGTGCTGAGTGGGTCACCAATATTAGCTGGAGAAAATAGAGACAAAGTGCAGAAGACTTACAGAAAGCGACCGATCGTATAGTTGAACAGTTCACTATCCAGGTCTTTCATAAGAGATCTCGGATCTAGTCGATTCGTTCGGGTGGAAGTAAAACTTCGTCCATTCAAGTAAAGCGCACCCAGCGAAGAGGGTCGACAATTTACATGACGATGGAATAGAGAAGTTGAGGAAACATTAGGTCTAGACAGCCGTAAGAAACGAGCCGCCTTCGTTGCTCGAAGGCTAAACATGTTGATGCATACTGAACGATGGTCGATGAAGTTTTAAATGTGTCTCATCAAATTCGAAGTCCGCGTCAAATTTAAAACGCGTCCGATATATTTGGTGCGATACGTCACGCGACGCGACGCGTCTCAGGGGCTCGCGTTGTCAATAACTCAAATTAATGCCTTCAAACTCAATAAATCTCAACGGCTCCCTCAGCAAGCCCTCAAAAACCGCATTTATACAACCTCAACCTTCCTCGAGCCTTGGTAGGAATGTCCACTAATATAAGCTATACAATAGAGCTTGTATTTACGGAATCATAATTGCAGCAACTATGAGTCGGGAGGCGTCGCTCAAGTCTTAGCACTGTGTCATAGCAGAACATCAGCCAACCACCAATTGCTTACTCAGAAAAGTGGGGTGCTTACTGCGTCACAATCAGGGTTCACGGTTGCAGCCAATTATGGTGTTCAATGAGCAAGGGCCGCCACTAGTAAAGAAGGTAGAAGGAAGGTAGTGTCAAATTCCAGTCAGCAATAGTCTCAACTTTGAGAGAGAGAGAAATCGTACAGGGCGTCGTCACTGGGTTCCGGGGTTGGAAGTGCAACTACGGCAGTGGTGACGAACAGAAGAACCACGAGGGCAGTAAAAGATTTGGTGGCGGTATAAAACATGGCTTATGAGATTGTTCCTAGTTGTTGTGTCTCCTCACAGTTGAATGGTGTGTTAGAATGCTAATGGACGTTGAAGATAAAATGGTAGATCTTATATGCTAGAGCAAATGCTATTTCCAGCCTTGAAATGAGCTCAGAGTGGATGCTGCGGACACGCCATCTCTGTTAATACATCCAGCGAAACCCGAGCTCTGCGTATTGAAGGGACACAGGTTCGAACATATCAGATAATATTGCCCCGTTTTGACAATTATCCGTTCTAAATGCAATTCTCGAGTAGAGTCATGCATGAGATGGGAGTACAAAACCGTTATGGTGGAGGTTGATCTACTCTGGTACCTGATGGCAATGTAATCATGATACCAAAATATAACCACTGCTGCTCACTGCTCACAGTCACCGCATGCATCGTGGAGTTGCGATGAGAGCCTAATAGCCATCCGCTTATTCTTTTATGAGTGGTGGTGATGGGTATGAGTGGTGGTAGTGGGCATGAGTGGTGGTAGTGGGTATGAGTGGTGGTAGTGGGTATGAGTGGTGGTAGTGGGTATAAGTGCAAGGATAGAATAAGCGTCCAGCAGGAGCCAAGTCTCTTACTTATAAGTACTCCTCTTCATCAAAATCATCCAACGGCCAATTCGCATCAATCGCATCGCGAACGTCTTCCCCGGCAGCCTCAAGCGTCAAGCGCTTAAAGTTCTGACCTAACGCTTTTGCCTGCTCATAGCGCGCAGGGGGCACCCACGCCTTCGGTAGAGGGCCACACCCCGTAATCTGCCTAATCAACTTTTCCACTTGGTCTGCGCGGCGCAGAGCCTTATACAGAAGCTCTGCTGAGTCCATCTCCTCCTGCGTAGATGTTACGGGACATGACGGATGATCGTTTTTGCTGTCGTTGATGTTGCTAGCGCTATCGCCGCCTGTCTGCGCCGTCGTCCTCGCTAAATGCTCGCTGTCCCAGTGACGAACAAAGTCCATGAGTGCACATAGCAGATCAATCGTCTCGCCCTTCCACGGGGCCCCTGCATACGCATAAAGGCGTAGGCGGATGCCGTATAGCGGAGACATCACCTCCCTCGGTATCCAGTTGTAAGAACCCGTGCATACAGTGTAATGGTAGTGCACAAGCCGCCGACGAAGGAGTTCCCTCTCTTGCTCTTGGTCAACCTTCGTTAATTCTTCGAAGCCTTCCGGCAGTGTAGGCTTGACCATCGACCGCGCGACCTCGTCGTCCGCTTCTATCTCGACGAGCTTGGGCAAGATAGTGTTCAGGAAGAGCGGGAAGACAGCAGTGTGCTGCCAGTCTAGCAGGCTCACAATCTGAAGACCACCCCCATCAGAACTTGTCGATGTGACGATGATATTGTTCTCCGTGAGGTCGGGGTGGCGGATGCAGAAAGCGTTTAGTGAGTCGTCGCGCGGCACGAGGAAAGGCGTGAGATGGAGGTAATGCATTAGGTTCGTGGCGTGGTCCGACGGGAGCTGCTTCTCGTAGTTGTAGTATTCCCTTCGGAAGTGTTTGAGAGCTGCCCTAGGTGTACCGAATTTTTCTAGATAGTCTAGTTCTTTCTTGGCCACTGCGACTAGCACCAATTCTGCGTTCTCATCTAGCACATGGATATGTATCAGCATTGAAGGAAGAAGAGAAAGAAAAGAAGAAAAAAAGTGCCGACGTACATGGTCCACGGAAGACGTTCAGCTGTTCTCTTCGACCATACCACAGCTCTGTCGATACATCAGGGCCAATGCAGAATTGTGCCCCTTCGACATCCAGCTCGTCTATCGGAATCCCTTCCTTTCCCGTGAGCTCCTTCAGGTCCTTCGCATAGTAGATACTCCCGCCGGCAGGGAAACGAATGGACATCATTGTCGCCTCGAGCTCCGCAAGCTGCTCCATCAACGACGCGATCTCGCCTTCCTCGAGACTGCACCATATGTCGCTCAGATCAGTGCCTTTGACGTACTCCATGAGGATGTATTCCGTCTGAGCCTCGTTGTCTGCCTTGAAAGAATACGCATAGACCCGCGGGATGGGAAGCCCTTTCGAACGGAGGAAGTCCATTGTAGCAACTTCACTGGCCAAGGAGTGTGCCTTGGGAGTAACGAGAGGATACGGAATGCGTGCAACGAGCTGGGTACCAGTGTCCAAAGTAACGAGGAAAACACGGTTGAGACCACCCTCTTCGAGCTTTTTGAAGTCAACGATCTGTTCTATCTTGCATTTCATTGCTTTGGCAATGATTTCGAAGAGCCCTGGGATGTCAAAGACGCGTCTGCGCCGTTGTAGGTGGTAGGCATCGTTCACGCTGCATACGTCGCAAAATGAGTTATAGACACTGGCTAGAGAAGATAAGACGACGTACAGAAAACGTCCAGTCGTATAGTTGAACAGTTCGCTCCCCATATCCTTCATCAGTGACCTTGGATCCAGTCGATTCGTCTTGGTGGTGGCGAAACTCCTCTGGAAAGCTGGCCCATTGAGCGCAGAGGGTAGAGAACGAACACTGCGCAAAGAGGAAAAGTTGCCTATAGAGAATGGCAACGAGAGTACCAACTTCGAGCAACGAAGGCTGAACATGTTAGCTCATACATAGTGGAAAGCTGAGGAAGAAAAGGGTCCGACAACACATTCCTGTCAACACGCGTGTGACACTCGAATCTTATGCCGTCATTAGCAAGCAAAACTTGAGCAAAACAGTGGTATTGAGACAGGGAAAAATGCATGCAATTATTTAAGTGTGGTATCTAGGTTATATATGTAATGAAGCAGCAAAACTGCAAAAGAACGAAGAAGAAAGAAGTAAACACGCAATATGTGCAAGAAGGAAATTGTCGAAATAGGGGTCACTGCTCGATGTCGCACCAGTCGTCCAGGTTGCCGGTTTACACTCATAGTCGTCGTCGTCGATGTATTGGAGGACCCATATGTGCGAGTTGGCGAGCCAAACTCCTCCCCAGACCTGAACAGCCTTCGACCCGTTACATCAATCCGTTCACTCGAAAAAATCCCTCTTCCTGGGTCTAGGAATGGCCTTGGGAATGGGGATGAGCACAGGTCTTCTAGAAGTCGTAGCCTTCCCCTTCTTCGCAGCGATAGCCTTCTTATTGTTAAAGGCTTTCATGGCCAGCTTGTTTTTCTCCTTTGCAAAGGCTGCATCCCTCTTCCTCTTCTCCTCTGCCTCCCTCCACTCTCTAAGAGCCTCTTCATATAACGTCTGAGAGTCCAGCCCCTCTTCCTGCTCAGCCTTCTGCTCCATGACCTGTTTGTATTTCAACTTCTCAGCAGCTATCTGAGCGCTTAAGAAGACGTTTTCGGCTTGCAGCTCGAAAGCATGCTGTTCGAGGCGTTCAAGTCGAGCGCCAAGCTCCCGTACAAGAGCCAGAAGGACGATTTCAGTGGCCGTGACGGGTTGGATAGTCGAGGCAGCATCTCGCACATAGTCGAGAAGACCGTGCCGACCGAGTTGTTGAGTCTCTGCGGGAGCGGGATTTAGTCGCTGGACGGGCATGACAGGGTAGGAAAGTTCGGCAATTCCGAGTCTGGTCAGCCTGAGTGTCGTGCTTTCTTATATTAAAGAGAGCCATCAAAGTTAAAACACCAAATCAAACTTAGCTCTTTAGTACCCGAATAAGTCATCTGCAGACTGCTGCACGTAAGTAAGTAGTTTCGAAATATTTATCTCAAAATTGTCGAATAACTACAATAAGTACTCGAACGCGTCACGGTTCCGACGCGTCGCGCGACGCGCGTCGTGTTTTAAAGGTCACGTGAAAGCCTCAACAATTCGACTCTTGAATAACCCCTCGATTGAGTCGATTCTCGACGTACTCAACCTGCACAACTCCTATTAGTATGGATCATAGATACAAGGTTCATCAAAGAACAAAACCACTATCAATGTGCGACTCAGACCCATCCGTTTCAGTATACAACGGAGGGTTTGCTACACCTCTTCTAGGTTCTCCTTGGGTCCCTACAGCTGAAATTCCACCACCAACCCCTGATACCACCCTCGCTGAATATACGCGCGACATATACCTTCCCAAAGAAGGAAATGCACCCAGTCGGCTTGACATATCGGTACGATTTGTAGCGCGTTTATTAGCGGCGATTGGATTGATGAACGTTGCCGTGGGACTTCCTTCAGGTCCTGCAGTAGAAACAACTCTTAGCACCCTTGCAACAAAGTGTACAAGTACAAACACTGATACCTTGAGTCATTTCAAAGCTCTCAGGCTTCACAATGTGTGGGATGAATGGTTGCCATGTATTCCGCGTGTACTTATTATCCCGCCTTAGGACAAAAAGAAGATACACGCAAAGCAGCGAGGTGGCTACCGCCAACACAGAAGAGATGGTCAAGCCAATGATGATGCCCGTCGGTATCTTTGTCTCTCTGCGGAAGACATTTTTAGACATTAATATTGATAGAAAAAAGGCTTTGTGACATACTGCACAACCTGATCACCAACGTTTAAACTCGATGCTGCGGTGCCAAGAAATCTGAGAAAAAGGACGCACGACGCTTCAGTCAGGTTTGTTATGATAAAATTCCATAGTGCGACTTACCTTCCTCCTAGGGACGGTGTCGTATACACCTCCGCATAATCAATAGCTAATTCCCCGAGTGATGTAGAAGTGAGCTGCATTTGTAGAGTATGGGTCCCAGGCCCAAGATTCCCCACATACACAAGGACTTCTTTCGGTTTAAAGAAGGCATTATATGCCATGAAAGTTGATGAGTTACTGTTGTCGACCTGAACGGAATATTCGCCTCCGGAAGGACCGACGGGACCGTATAGTGCAATAGCATCGCCTGTTAATGAGGTCGGTCACTTCAGTTGAAAGGATTAATGGCAGCCAACAGATTAGGCTCGCCCTGCAAATTGATGTGATGAATCTGGTGAGCCGTGTACCTATGGGTTGTTGAGAACTCACTTCAAACGTAAACTGTGCCATTGCTGATGGTTGGGTCGTCGAACTGCGCAGAACATAATTGCAGTTAGGAAAGAAATGAAGATATATGATACCCACTGTCCACTACTTCCAGAAAACCAGTTCACTTGAGCAGGCGACGTAGACCATGCCGATGCTGGCGAATAAACAAAAGAAGGATGATTATCTTCAAAAGTATTGACGATCAACTGCTCCCCGTCTTGTCCGACACTCGTTTGGAATGTCACCTAAGAGGATAATTCATCAGGCGTCGTAAAACTTTCAAACGCTCGCTGGTACTCACGTAGTCAACGTCCAGGGACGCATCTTCAACGTTGACTACTGTTAGGCTGTGAAGACCCAATGTTGCATTCGTAGTATACAGAACTTGGCCGAAAGCGGCGGGGTCTGCCAAACCCGTGCCGGAAAATACTTGCCCTCCGTTTAACTGTGCTTGATACTTTCCATGATTGTATCGAAATGCACCAAATATTGCGACGGCCGTCCCATAGTAGGTGAAATCCAACGATTCTCCTTGCTTCTGCGTTAACATGAAGGTCTTCTCCGAATACCTAAGGATAAAAGAGTTCGCTTTTACGATTATACCAAGGCTGAGGATCAACGAGATGTTTACTCGTCGAGTGATGGGTCATCGGAAGTTCCAGCTCTCCAGTTTGCGGAATACCGAATCATGGGCGAGGTGTCCTCGAGCGTAAGATTGAATATCGGCATGTCAAGAAAGCGAATAGGAAGGCCGAACTCGTATCGATATGCTTTTGTGGAAAGTCGGTGAAGCAATGGGATCTGGACGGAATTGAATGGCGGTGGGCCCGAACACTGTTTAGTGTCTCGTTTTTGTACTCTTTCCCTTTCGATCTCCTTCGTTGCACGAAGCATCTGCATCTTACTGCTGGATCTGAGCCAATGAAAATATTATCAGGAACTGGAACACGTTATCGCTACCCAGGTGAATTACCCCATCGACTGTTCTGCCGGTAAAACATGTAAAGCTAGTTAAGGCCTTCGTTGACGTGCGTGAGATGATCGAGGAGGCTGTTGAGGTGCTGTACTCGAATAGTAGATAGTATCATTCAAACGTGACTTTTGACCCGTAATAACGTACCACTGTCGCTGCATGTCTCGATTTGCTGTTTCCTAGTGCTTGAGTCCTGGCGGAACTTGAGCCAAACGCTTGAGCACAGTTGGGCTCAATGTACACTCTGAGATGGCTCTGAAGATCTGTCTGGTGACCACAGCAACCATTATCAGTTGCGATCAAAAGACAAATGTGCATTGGAAGACTTACCGAATTTCGTGGGGTAATTTCAGAGATTGTCGTGGTGTGAGGCAGCAAGGTTCAAAGATCACGGTGCCTTATCGAATGCACCTGTTAAGGGTATGCGGAGGACCTCATTCAGGCCAGAGCAGCGAAAAGCTGCATGTGAGGTAAAGGCTCAAGAGCTCCGTTTTAGGAACTGAAAAAAGCCACAACAACGACCATACTGCAGTTCTACGTGCGGTGTCGAAGTTGAGTCGTCAAGCCCGAAGTAGTTTGTATGACTTTAGGCGGAGACCAAGGTCGTACGGCAAGTCGGTAATGAAGTTGTGAGGTTTGTCTTCTGAGCTGTCGTCTACTGAGGTAAGTAGGCAAGATGCGTCGAACTTCGGAAAGGGTTCGAATCAGCTGAAACCAAGCTGGAACTTGGCAAAACCTTCAAATGTCAAGAAGTCAATGACAACCATTCAGATCGACAATATTGGCGCTAGTTTTTATATCTGTAACCGGACGACCATTAGAAGACAGAAGTTCAAACTGAGCTGAGTCTAGACAGGGAAAGTACGCCGTGCATGCGACTTGCATGCGTCGCGGCGGTTCTCTCACGGGCCACGTGTGAGTCTTCCCACGGCACCGAAATTCGTCCCTCAGCTTCAATTACTCAAGCTTTAGTACTTTAGTACACAACCTCAGCTTACACTTGTACGTCGGACAGAGATACAAGCTATATTATAAGGTTCAAAATTTTGCATGTATAGATTTACTAGTATTCAAACTTCGAGTATGACCACATTTCGCACTATCACCCAAGTTCTAACAAAATATAGATTGTTCAAAAATCGAAATGGAAGGGTTTCTCCTGAGGTTCCTGGGGACGAGCCATTTGCTCGGCGTTCTGAATATAAGAGCTCCAATCGTCCAATCTGTGAAATAAAGTTCGTCGGCTCGAGACTTCTTTTGGAAAGCCATCAAATAACATTACTTACCCAAAGTTTGTCGGTGCCATTGACCACATTGCTATCGTATCGTCATCTGGGTTGGGAACGCTGCTCGTGACATATGCATTGGTGCTTGCGCTCGTGTTCGTGTTCGAGAGAGGGGCACTAGGCCCGGCACCACAGGCAATAAGAAAAGCATTCAAGTCGAAGTACGTGTCTGAGCTCTCGTTCGAGGTCGTTGCATCGTTATTAAACCTGGACGTCGCAAATGGGTCGGGTGTACTATTTACGTTCATCGTTTTGGGAGCGCCTGCGTTGACAAAACCACTAGCACGTTGAGCCGATATAGAAGTCGAAGCCAGTGCATTGCCATTGGAATGATGGTTATTGAAATTGATAATGGATGTTGGGTCTGAGGTGAACGTATTCGGTACATCTGGCTGCGTTGCCCATACGAGGTCATCAGGTACAAAGTGCTCCTGGCCACCGTCAGAAACTGGGAACGAAGCTGGCACGTTCGAAGCAAGAGAGTCGGAGAAGCTAATCTGGCCATAAACAGGCAACCGCCCTAGCTCATTACCATACATGGGCAAGGAGAACGTGGTGAGTACATCGCCGGTATAGGACGGGGTTTGCAGAGAAGAAACGGGAGAGCTGGAAGAAGAAGCTGAAGAAGGAGTAGCATCCGCCGATGTAATGTGTTGACTCGAAGCCTGGATATCAACTACTCGACGGTTCGTGGCTATGTTGCGCTGCCAGCCAGGTTCGAAAGATGCTGCTTCATTGACAGCTTCGTTCGTGGTTTCTGAATCTCGAGTTCGTTTGCGAGTGTTGGCGGGGAACTCTGGACAATCCACTGTCGATAAAGGGACGTCCCCAGCATAGGCAACTTCTGTCAGGATATCTCTGTATAGCATTAATTTAATCTGAAGTGCGCATAAAGTCACCACTCGAAAAACGTACTTATATCTCCCAGCCTTTGCAAACCTTAAGTTATGCAGTCAGCCCAGGCGTTGGAAGAGCGTGGTAATAAAAACTTACCTCTTCTCTGCACATTCGAGGATATCCATACAACGTTGTACATACTCCATTTCCCTCTTTGGATGCGGAGCATATCCTGATCTTTTGCCGCTCCAGATATTTAGAAGCAGGACGACAGCTGATACGAAAGCCAGATTCTGAGTTTATAGCCAAAACATCAGTAAACCATAAAGGAAAGGAAAGGAATGGACGAACATGGAATTCGGCCAAGGGCAGTGCGGCCATCTTCGTAAATGCTTCCAGTACATGGCAGCATGACCTCGCCGCATTTGTGCAGATTGCCAGGGACGGGAATGAGACCGGCTTCGGATTTCTAGGCGACGGGATAAATGGTCTATGAATAAAGATTTGTAGGTGGTAGTACGTCGCGTGCAGCACAGATGACTGTTTCATGAAGCATTCGTTTTCGCATTTCGGATTCCATTTCACTGCCAAGTTCAAGGGAAATTAGCGTTAAAGTCAATGTAAAATTGACCAATCATACAGTGCGACGGGACGGCGTCCATCCATTTATTCATAGCGGAGTCAAGCTCAGCGATAATCTGCTGGTCTGAGCGCATCCGCGATTGGAAGAATTGTCGATTGGGATGCTTGATGGGATACTGCAGCAATAGATATCAGTTTCATACTTGAGCGGTCGTGTAAGAACAGATGACTTACTATCATACGCATAGCATGAGCCAGAATATCCATTAAACCAATATATGCGTCGAAGAAAGCCATATACGACGGCTTGCCATCAGGTTGCTTGAAGCAGCGTTCCCAGTATTCATCGTCACAAATTACGGGTCTATCTACGTCAAGGCTTAGGTGGACCCGATGTGAGTCTGATGATGCAAGGAAATTGATGGTTTTCACGTACTCTTCGTCCTGTAAGGCGCATGGACGCCCTGAATGGGCGCCAAGATTTCGATCTATGCACAAGAGTACCCTTGCCAGTAATATAAGACGCATTTTACAAGACGATGATGTCTTTGTCCTTACCAGAATGCTCGTTTCCATAGTTCGTCTTCGGCGGTAGGAGGTGTACCTTCTTTTCTACGCCTTCGATGGGCACCAACTTCTTGCGCGAAACGAGTTGCGAGACCTGCTTGCGCCCATATCCCTTGTGGCATTTCACTTGACTGTGCCCATGATATATGAAGCTGACATGCCATTAAAATCAAATAAAGAGGCATACAAAACCGAATTAACTTACTGCATGCATTTGAAGCTCGAGCAGAGTGGTCTTATTGTAGAGCGATTTGCGGACTGGTGAAACTTGTTGAAACCATTGCCAACCAGCAGAACGAGGGTTAGTTGAACCTTCAGCGAAAGTGCGAGGATCATCAGAGAATCTTGCACCGTGCGCACAAACTAGCAAAAGCACGGCGCCGAACATGCCATCCTTGAGATGCAGACCTTCTGCAATTTGTCTTTCAAAGGTGGGTCGATGCAACAAAGGCCAAAATATGTTGACTTGGTGGAAGTAGTTATCGATTAGCGAACGCATCAGGTCCTCTTCGGGGTAAGTATAATTGGGCGGTTGTTCATCGATTTCAGGTTCAACTTCAACCCACTATTCTTGATCATTAGTAAACTCATTTATCGTGATCGGAACACCTATCATGGATATAACCTACAGGAGGGATCTCCCAAAATTCTTCTCTCTTGAAAGGCCTTGGTGTCCACTTGAAACCGTCGTATTCTTGTCTTAAATCCAGAGCTGTTTGCACTAACTGATAACCACTGGGAAGTCCAAAATATGTCAGCTCATGACCCCCCACAGGTGATATAATTACACGCCTTGATTTGCCAAAAAAGCGGTTCTCACTGGGATTCAGGCTCAACTTTTTCAACTGACGCAGCAACGCCGTAGAACAAGGATCTTCGTCGTCGTTTCGTGGAAGTATGCTTGGTTCATCTTGGTGATCCAGTTTGTCCAACTCTTCGTTGACATCAATGTCCGGCATGAGCTAAGGCCATCGTTATCATTGAGTAAGCTTCCCAAATATTCATTTTGGAATAGATCTAGACATACCTTGCCAATGAGCTTATCCATCTTTTCAAGACGAACTTCCAAGCTTTCTACATATCTTTCGATTCTTTAGAACGATTCTGGAGCCATGTACAGAGAGTGGACTCACCCTTTTGCTGGACCTAAAGCCTAAAAGGAAACTCAAAAGGAAGATCTCTGGCGGGTAAATGGGCTACATACCTTGGAAACTTCTTTATGCGTGCAATCGTAACCAAATTGGATACAGTTGGTACACCGGTTACCAGGCTTTATCCCACTATCACCTGTAAGCTCGAGTTCGAGTGAGGACCTAATCATTTACGAGAACGAGACCAATTTCGAGCTTACATCGAACTAAAAGGCGGAGCATTCATCATCAGTGAACCGCAGAATGATTGATGCGAAGGTTTCTAGACATACCCTTCTTCCTCTTGCAAACATCGCATGCTCCTTGGTTGCGCTTTTTTTTGGGATGCGACGCATCTTCACCCCGACCAGTACGTGTATTATCAGCCATTTTAACTTGCGCGCTCCGTAAGAGGTCGTATTCAGGTTTTGCAGAAGGCGACGGCGACGATGGCGGGGCTTCACAAAGTCTGTCTTGCGCAGATCGCTGATAGTCAATGGTGAGACGCTGAAATGTGTGTCGGGCAATAGCATGTAAGTAGTGGAGGAGCTTTCATTGAGCTCCATTTAGGCAGCTACCCGGCACGGCTGACTCGTCACTGCATTGACTCGATGCAGTGTCGTGGGTATTCTGCGATTATAATTATGTGTTCCATCAACATAGAAGGCAACATCGGTAAAACAACAACTTACCACATATCTGATACCGATCTACATGTCTATCAAGCAACGCCAGATGACACACGTCCACGCAAGAACGAGGTTTACAAATTTCGACTTTAGTATTTCGTGGGTTACACCACGACGAATATCACCGTATTGAGCTTTGACCCTGGGACTCCAAGAAGTGGAATGCAGCGGCGCGAGCCGTGGTGTATCTGCATGTCCGAGTGGTGACCGTTGACTGAACATAGAGGAGAGCAAGTACTTGTATTGCCCTATATCATAGTATTAGTGGTGGTAAGAAGGAACCCAAAGGAGGATTTCCATCCGATGACCTACCGCGCGGTTATTTAAAATAGAGCCTAGTTATATGCACAAAGCTTGGATACTTTAACAAGTCGGTATCGATTAGGGGTTAAATCACTTCGTTGTGGTGTTAAGTCATAATCCGAAGAGCCGCTGGTTCGATTCCAGCTACCGACATTCGCAAACATTTTTTTTCAACCTTGGTTAATTGTAGCGTAGTCGAACTCTCGTGATATAATTTTATTTTTTGCGCCTCCCCTCTACAAATGGCCTTCCTTGTCTCTGGACAGCTATTTATGCTCCAAATGATATATTGGTATATAAGGTATCGTACGGCTAAGTTGATGCGACATGGAAAACATTCAAATCAAGAAGGGAATAACAGGATCAGAAATTGAACGTCGTTGAATACCCCTGAGCTTGAGTCATTTGCTCGACGCTTGAAATATAAGAATTCCACTCATCAACCCTATAGTTGACAGTCAGTTAAGGACCATGTGCCAGAAATCTATGATAAATACGTACTCGAGATTTCTCGGCGCCGTCGACCAAACACGGAGGGTATCATCGTCCATTGCAGGGACCTCATTACTAAAGCCCGGCCAAGTGGCTTGTCCCTGACTGCCCACGGTGCTCGCAATGAAATTTTCAGCCTGTGAAGAGCGGAAATCGAAGTCGTCTGGAAGAGGGAAAAGGTCTCCATTGCCGTATGTGTTGCCATCGCGCTTGTCCAAGCCATTGCGTGCATCGGTAAATGGGGCATTGTGTCCAGTCAAAGGGACACTGCTGTAGCCTACGTCTCCAGACGATGATGACGCTACGCCCTCGGGATTCCCTGACAAGAGATTCGACAGAATGATGAGTTGGTCAAGATTGGCAGGTAATTGGGTATTCGGTTGGATAGGTATATGAGTTCGTAGGGAGTCCGAAAAGTTAAATTGCCCATATATTGGTAATCTTCCTAGCTCTTCTCCGTACATGGGCAGGGAAAATAATGCTGGAAGTTGGGCAGGCGACACCTGCTGCTGGAAGCCCATAGCATTCTGGCTTGTAGATACGCGGCGTGATCCTGCTATGTTGCGAGTTTGACCAGGGAAAGTCACCGGTACTGATGCTGTGAGAGAGACGTACTCCTCTCTGTCATCTGCTTCCCGTGACCGCTTGCGAGTAGAGGTCGTTGTCGGAGACTGCGGTATTGAGATAGAGAGGTCGCCAGCGTATGCCAGCTCTCGCAAAATGTCCCTGAAGTATGAGTTTAACATGACGTATGGCTAAGACTGCTTGAAGCAGTAACAACATACCAATAACGTCCCGCCTTCGCCCATCTGCAAAAAATGTAAAAATTCCCATCAGCTTCCTATCTGCAAATTTACATTGTTACTTTACCTTCTTTCAGAGCTTTTGAGAATCTCCATACAGCGCTGTACATCTTCCATCTCTCGCTTTGGATTAGGCGCATAGCCCGATCTTTTACCACTCCAAATATTCAGAAGAAGAATGAGACCAGAAACAAATGCAGTTGTCTGGGCGTTTGAAGTGTCAGCATGGCTCTCATGCGACATGAGAGTAACAGACCTGGAACTCTGCCAAGGGCAATGCAGCCATTCTATGAAATGCTTCCAAAACATGACAACATGAACGTGCAGCATTTGTGCAAATGGCTAGTGAGGGAAACGAAACTGGCAATGGATTGCGGGGAGAAGGGATAAATGGGCGATGGATGAAGATTTGTAAGTGGTAATATGTTGCATGAAGTCCCGCAGACTGCTTTAGGAATAGTTTATTTTCGCAGGCAGGGTTCCATCTCACTGAAAAATGAATCAGTTAGTGCATGTTTAAAGAAAGTGGGCAAACTTGAATCGTACAATGTGAAGGTACGACATCCATCCAATTATTCATCGCTGAATCCAGCTCAGCGATGATTTGCTGGTCAGATCGTGCAGCACCCTGACCGAATTGATGATTAGGGTGTTTGATTGAGTACTGCAGATATCAAAGTCAGCAAGAAGAAAAAGATAGGACAGAATGACACTACAAACAATCAAACGCATCGCATATGCAAGGATATCCATTAATCGCAAATAGGCATTGAAAAAGGATATCGAGGACGGCTTTCCAGCAGGTTGTGTAAAGCCATGTTCCCAGTACTCGTCGTCGCATTCGAGCGGTAAATCTACGTCAAGACTAATGAAACTTGGGTAAGCTTTGATGAACAGAAGGTTTTCAACGTCCACTTACTCTTCATCCTGTAGTCCACAAGGACGGCCAGATACCGAACTCAGATTACGATCCAAGCTAACAATCACCCTGCGTATACCTAAATTAAAATCGCAGGTAGAAATGGAAAATGAGGAACTCTATTACCAGAACGCCCGTTTCCAAAGCTCGTCTTCAGCAGTAGGTGGTGTGCCTTCCTTTCGACGCCGTCGATGAGCGCCGACTTCCTGGGAAAGCCGTGTCGCCAAGCCTATTTGCGCCCAAATACCCTGTGGCATTTCACTGGATTGGGCGAAAGAGACATGCAGCTAAAGGGAAGAAAAATAATTATTGTTGGAGAACGCACTGAGTATCAATCCTGACCAAACTTACAGCATGCATTTGGAGTTCATGTAAAGTAGTTCTTTTAAACAAGTTTTTCCGCAGCACATTCACTTGCTCAAACCATCTCCATCCAGCTGATCGAGGAGATGTCGAACCTTCTGCTAAAACACGAGGGTCTTCGGAAAATCGTGCTCCATGGGCGCATACAAGTAATAACACTGCTCCAAACATCGATTCTTGTTGATGGAGATTTTCTCTGATGTGTCTTTCGAATGTTGGCCGATGTAAAAGCGGGAAAAAAGGATTGATCTCTTCGAAGTAATGGTCAATCAGGGCATACATTAGATCTTCCTCCGGGTAAACGTAGTTGGGTGGCTCTTCATCCATTTCCGGGTTACTCGATATCCACTGCGTGACATTGCTCAATAAGTATACACCTTGGAACCTCTGAGACATACTGGAGGAACATCCCAGAATTCACGTCGTTTAAAGGACCCATTTGGAGGTCTTGCAGCCTTCTCGGGTCCGATATATTCTTGCTTCAAGTCAAGGGCTGTCTGGACGAGCTGGTAACCGCTTAAAATAGAAGTGTTAGAGGGAAATGGAACACATTGATGTGACGAAGGCTGAAAGTCACCTTGAGCGCCCGAAGAAACGATTGTGATCGGGGTTGAGGATCAATCTCTGCAACTGCATCGTTAACATTGGAGATGGAGGATCGTCGTCATTGCGAGGCAGTAATTCTGGCTCAGAAGAATCCCGCGAATCTATTTTATCGACTTCTTGATTGATATCGATACCTGGCATTAGCTAGAACCTGGAATATGAGCTGACACTCTAGACTCCAAGGAAATGGTTCTACTGCGAACGACGAACTTACCTTGCTTAGTAGTTTATCCATCTTTTCTAGTCGAGCTTCTAGGCTTTCCACATATCTGTACAAAAAGATTTAGTCGTGTGCAAGAATATGGTGGTTGTACTGAAGAAAAGCTTCACACCCTTTAGCGGAACCTAATGTCTTCTCGACTTCAATACGATCTCCGGGCAATGCGGTGTATCTCAACATACCTTCGTAACCTCCTTGTGAGTACAATCATATCCGAATTGAACACAGTTGCTGCATCGATTGTCAGGCATCTGCCCACTGTCGCCTGTAAACTCAATCCGCATGTGAGACCTGACGCACATTGAGCAAGGGGGATTCGCTGTTCTAGCTTACAACGAACTGCAAACAGGTATCCAGATAACTTTAGCGACCTCCACTTCTCGTCTGTTTCATGTGTAGCACGCACTCTTCTTTCTCTTGCAGATGTCGCATGCCCCTGGAATACGCCTCTTCTTGGACTGCGAGCGTTCCTCCCCTTCACTAATAACGGTGTTGATCATCGTGTCCTTTGACCTTTCCAAGTTGCTCATCGGTATAGAAATATAGTGTCACGGAGTACCCGAGTCCAAGTATGCCCCTGTGATGGGTTTAAAGGGAAGAGGTATCACGAATAGTAGTATCGGGGCCGAAAGCCACTATAAGCTCTATTAATAATGACTCGGCCTATTTATATACTCACGCCCGTGGTCACGCCTTCATTTCTCACTTCCGCGATGCCACTAGCTGCTGTTCAAAATTTGAAAATCGGGTACGATTCGTGCGAGTACAAAGTATCACTATATGTTCGAGTTCTATTTATTACAGCTTCTCCTTCTGGGTGTCTGACTTGGGTCCTTCTAGTATGAATCCCGTGTAACCGCCTTCAACAACCTCCCGACACATGGTCTGGTACAACGGCAGTCCACCAGTAAAGTTGAGACTCTGTATGCGCTTGCCCGGAACATTGGATCCATTGTACCATGATTTTGCACGATCCCAAAGTCCTTGCGAATATATCTCATCAACGCGTGCAACGAATGCGTCCTCCGCCTCCTGCGTTGCCTGGATGCAAGTCTTTCCCTTTTCACGCATGTCCGAAATACAGTTAGTGATCCAATCGCCTTGCATTTCCTGAGCGAATAATAAAAAAGTTAACAAATAGCACATCGCCTCATGATGGGACGCAACTTACGACACAGGTTGGACCATTGCAAAATGCAGTAGGGCCTTGGGGACCATATGAGAAGAACATGTTAGGGTAGCCTGCGCACGTCATTCCGAGGTACGTTGAGAGTCGATTTCCCCACTTCTCTCTGATGAGCGATCCGTCCGTCCCTCGGATGTCGATCTGGGAAATGCTACCGGTGACGGCGTCAAAGCCAGTTGCGAGGACGAGGATATCGAGTTCATGCTCAACTCCATCCTGTGTCTTCACCCCCTTTGGCGTAACTTCAACAATCGGATTCTCCGCCAGGTCAATGAGAGTAACATTGGGTTGATTGTACACCTCATAATAATTCTGTTCAAGAGCAGGGCGCTTGACGCCGAACGGGTGTGGAGGAACCTCTGGGGCAAGCTTTCGCTGCATTTCCGGGTCGTTGACACGTTCGATGACCTTTTTGCGCCAGAACCTATATGCCTCGTCGTTCGCCCGCTCATCAACGAAAATATCTGTATATCCGCCGAGCCAAAACTGGAGTCCACCAAGTCTCCATAGATCCTCAAATGAAAGAAGTCGTTCCTCGGGTGTCATGTCAAAGACACCTCTATCAATGGTGCTGTACTGGAAACCGGCAAACGTCTGCTTGCGGCGCCTGAGGATGGCTGGTATGAGTTCCGCTTTCATCTTGGTCTGTGCTTCCTCGGTGAGATCGTGTTGAACCATTGGCATGGCATAGTTTGGAGTGCGTTGGAAGACGGTGAGATGGGATGCTACAGGACCGGACTCCTGAATGACCTGCACGCCGCTAGCGCCTGTACCGATCACTCCGATGCGTTTCCCTGCAAGATCAACACCGGTTTGCGGCCAGCGTGCAGTATGATGCATGACACCCTGGAAAGTCTCGAGTCCTTTGACGTTGGGATAAAGAGGTTTGGAGGCGAATCCGGTGCAAAGAATGAGGAATCGTGGACGCACGACGCGCCCATTCTCTGTAGAGACGATCCAGCGGTCGACGGTGGTGTCAAAGTGAGCAGCAGTGACTCGGGTGTCGAATGATATGTCACGGCTGAGGTCGAGTTTCTTATCGACATAGGCAAAGTAATCCACTAGCTCCTGCCGCCCAGGGAATCGCTCCTTCCAGGTCCAATCTTTCCAAAGCTCCTCCATGGAGAGCTGGTAAATGGAAAAATCCGAATCGACTCGGGCACCTGGGTAACAGTTCCAGTACCAGGTCCCACCCATACCGCTACCGGCCTCGAAAACCTTGACGGAAAAGCCAGCATTGCGGAGCTTGTGAAGCTGGTAGGCCCCAGCAAAACCAGCACCCACTACAAGGACGTCGAATTCTTCCTCTTGTTGACTTTGGCGTTGTTCTGTAGACATGGGGTGTTGATTATTATTGTCTGTGAAACCCCATAGCAATCTTATAGGAAGCGTGCTACCAGTAAGCAATTATCTGAACCATATATGCCGAAGGGAAATGTGGGAGATAAGAAGACATGAAATGAAAAGTCTCGCCGGGTCGGGTATGATGGATCCCTGAGGACGGCCAAAGGTGCACCAAAAGAATTACATCGACAGCTGACGGGAATTCTAGGGCATCTGAGCTACTATATAGTTGCCTACTTAACATCTCAGGCTTAAAATTAGCATAATTGACCCATGACCCTGCGAGGTGCTGACGCCGAAAATAACAGAGCTAAATCACGAACCACTGCAAGTGGCATTAGGAGGCACTGTTGCAGGAACCTAAATAGTCTGGGTTTAATATGCCATGGGACTCAGGACACGAGAAAATGCCACAGTACGTACCGAGCTCACGTTGAAACTGGGTAATCAAGCATATGAAATCGCTATCAGAAAGGCCTTGAACTTCCTAGCGCATGTATTTATTAAGGGTGAATATCCTTTCCATTGACCAGACACGGTACAGAATCCATGGCCCGCTCTCATTATAACGGTGGGTAGAGCAAGACCTAAACCTCCGCTAAGATGCTCACAAGGACATCCTTCACAGATTGCGCCTGCCTTGCCGTGCCCTGCACCACATTCTCCACATTCTCGCCATCATCACTGCGATGGGTGGTGTTGAATGTTTTGGGAGTAAAAGTCGCCCCAAACAAAGCACTGGACAGAATTTCGTCCCGGGGCCCATCTCTGAGACTAACACGATGAGAAATGACTCTGGGCACTATCCGAGCAATGTCGACCTCAGAAACATCCAATGTAAGAGGATAGGCTTCTTCGTGATCTCTGTCATTGGGATGTGAAGAGGACATAGCCGAGTTTCGTTCGTCCGCCAATCTTACATAGTCTTCTAGCATTGGGTCGGTGCTCTCGTTATCAGAGAAGCTGCCACCGTCTGAATGGCTACGCTGGTGATGGTGGGTCATAGGCGACGATCGTACCAATTCCATTCCCGTAAGATCGTTGCCGATGACCCTCGAAGCGCGTATCAGGTCTTCAGCATCTTTCATGGATCTTGCTGTGAGTAAGAGTGCATTGAGCCGGGAATTGTGGCGTGTGGCAGAAAATATATCGGAAATGTACAAGGACAGTGTGTAGGAGATGTGTGTTTTGCTTCTGACTTCCTGCAACGATTTGATGAAAGTCCAAGGAAGGACTATATCAGGAAGTATCACGGTGTGGTGAGAGGGCGGCCTGTGAGTTAATGGGAGGGACTTGGTAGCAGTGGGCGGAGTATGAGTGGGAGGAAGGTTGGCAGGAGACGACGGCGATGGACTACCGGGAGTAGAATAAGAACCCAAATTTGCGTGGTATGTTCGGGAAACAGGAGAAAAAGGAAGAGATTGAAAGTCACGTCGAACAGTTTGGGAGATATAGACATTTGTGCTCATGGCAAATTTGTCCAACTGCAGAAAGCTATCGGTATAAGCACATTAGTTTGGCAGTTATATCGCCACTCACTAGTGATTTATGAATAGAAGGCCTTTGTGTAGCGTGCCACGGACAGACATAGATTGCTAAGAATCCTTCGGGAAGATGTGAAGTGTTGCTGTCGTCACTATGCAGACCAGAAGCACCTTTCAAAGCCTCCACGTCGATCTTCTTATCTGCTAAAACCTTGGAAAACGTGCGCTGTACTGTATCCGACGCATCTTCAAGGCCTGAAATAACCAAAGCCTGTGGAAGCTGCAAAGTTGTCTTGCGATGTGTTTTCGACGGAAGTGGTAGCGGATCAGTGTAAGCATGAGCGTATCGCGGCTGCGGTCTTAAAATAGGGGATTCTGGGGTTCCATGTGCCTGCGCTACGCCTGCAAGATTATTTGGAATAGAGCGAGATTTATGTCTAGAAGACCGAGATGATTGCTGTCGATGGTGACCGAAGTGTTTCACATTATCACTATGCTTATCATCGTCTTGCGGCGCTGGATTGGAGAGGAAAAGTGACCCCAAGAATGCAGTCGGATTGGCAGATGGACTGTCAAACTTTTGCAAAGCGTCCTTCCGGATTTTCACTTTCTGAGTTGACAGATTGAAGATGGAGGATAACGTCTAGAAGGTATTCTCATTGTCAGTCTATGATGCGATGAGCAAGGAGACGACGCCGTATGTAGCCCAAATGCACGAGGTTCAATTTGGAGTTACCTCCACAGACATCAACTCGTGCTGACAAGTAGAAAATAGAAAAAATGAACCTGTCACACGGAGTCAGGTCCGAATGCCAAAGAGCGCAGTGAAAGGCTGTGTCCAGTGCATCGGCGTGATACCAGAGACGAGGCCAAGACGAGATAAAACAGCGGTTTGGGGAAAGATAGAGAAAAGACATACCCAAAGAGCTAACTTGACTGTTAAGCCGACATCCTCTTCTGGTGTCCGCAGGATTAAATGTTTGTCTCCGGCAATGAGGCAAAGGAGAATTGACTGGAAAATGACATTGTCCAGGGGTAGGAACGCGGTTGCGCTGAGATTTCGAATGTAGGCGAGCAGACTGGGAAAAAATGCCTGGGTCCCAACCAAGTGAATCGGAGGACTATCAGCGGTGGACATTACAAGTCTTCGAAGGCCTCCTGGTGGGCCGTTGTCCGAGTATACCGTTGTACCTTCTGCTTCCTAGGTGCACGGTTTCTGGCAAGATATGTCTATAGATGTTACGGCTTACCGTGCAGGTTGAGACAGATTTAAAGGAACTTACATTTAAGTCTAATCGTTTCTGCAGTCAAGAAGACTTGTCGTGTGTGTGAGCGAAGCGACAATGTGACTGATGGTGTCAAAAATATCGTGGGCGTGGCGGCGGCCAGCGTGCAAGCAACATTTAGGGCCTGTTTTAAGCCGCCTTGTCGGCCTGTGAAGATATTCTTGTTGTGGTGATGTTGGTTGCAGGTCAAGGCATTTGGAGAAAGAAAACTGGAACATATGACTGGCAGAACAAGAGAAATACGGCGCTCACATCAGCAGGATCACCTTCAAGGGGATTGGGTTTGTCCTATTCTTCCGGACGGATGTCGGTCGGTATGACAATCTAAATGGGTATCAGTGAGCACCATTCATTTTCTCTCCTTTTGACAGGCTCTAAATCCGGTCTATTACATGAAGGACTTCACTGCCGGGGACTCTTCTCCAAGCTCCTCCATGATAGCTGGCGCTGAGTAGCTGGCAAGAGGACCTCCGCATTGTCGACAAGTCAGCCCACGCACAAAACAGCTTACTGTCTCATCTGCAGGCATTACCCAAGGGTGGATTGAATTTCCCAAGAGCATCAGAACATCTTGATACCTCGATTGAAATCCAAATTCGTGGGTCAAGGACGACATCGATAAACTGCTCTGAAAATCTTTCTTCTCTCATCTCCTTCGTGCTGGCCCCGACCGAGCTTATGCATAATTCATGGATAACTTTGACCAATTCGTAGTGGACGATACTTCACCTCTTATATCCTACTCTCCTTTTCGCGATACTTTGTCTGTTCCCAATCTTGGCGCTGGGTGGAACCCTTATTACAACGAGTCGGGTTTTGCGTCTTCCCTAGGTGAAGTCGGCAATGGCACCAGCCTTCACATTACCTCTCTAGACGGTGCATCTCTTGGCTTTCAATGGCGCGGTGAGTCATATTCCTCTATCATGATTCGTCTGCCTCGGAACTCAGAGCTTTCTTTGTAGGCACTGGGATTCAACTGGCAGGAAACGTTACTTTCGCGTCCTACGAAGTAATGGTTGACGGCCAATCGATACCCTCTTCTCCTTCATCGGACGGAACCACACTGTTGAACGTCACTGGACTACCGGATGCACTGCACAACATCACGTTGACTGCTCATATTTCCCCGGGACAAAATCCAGCCAATTCGTCCATGTTAGTTTTCGACAAAGCTATAATAACTTCCTCTCCTATTCCTGACTCATCAAAGTGAGTTTGTTTACTCTACTATCAGTGTTGACGCTCAAAATAATATGATTTCTGATTAGTGTAAGTTCACGCCTACAACCGCTGGACGACAATGAAGTGGCATTCCTGGGCCACTGGTCCTTCCACACTGCACCTTCTGGTGCCTCGTTTCATACTTCCATCACGTCCGGAGACAGGGCACTTACGACATTTAGTGGTAAGGCGTGGAGACTTCTTTTCGCGTCGATAAAAATTGACAGTGTCCACAATAGGATCTACTTTCCTTTTGCAAGGTGTTACTTCGCCGACTGCAACCAATTACACCGTCACCATTGACAACGCAACCTCGAGCATATTGAATGGTCAATCGTCCTTTACCTCTTATAATTCTCTGCTATTTTTCGCGTCTGATTTGGATCCAAATGGTACCCACTCCGTGGAAGTTCGGAACGTCGGCAGCGGCGAACTGTCGCTGTTAGTTGACGGGTTTCAAACGGTTATTCCATTCAAGCAAGTTTCACGCTCCTAAATTTGTTTTTTTCCAACTGAACAGCCGTAACTAACCGCCTTTTCTTTTAGTATCACACCACCACCACCCAGTACGCCGTCGCCCATTGGAACAGTATCCAGCATGTCATTCGCAAAAGGAACAATAGCAGCCTTCGTTCTCGCCGGGATTTTGGCTTTCCTTCTTCTATCGGGTCTTTTGTTCTTTTTCCTGGTCTATCGTCCGCGAAAGCTCAGGCAAAGACGCAGGGACAACCGTTACTCGTTTACGCAGAGCCCCAAAGAGCGGGAAGCTGGTATGGTTCTCGACATTTCGCATAATGGACCCGGAGACCCCGATAAAGAGATGGATGCTGAGGAAGAGGATGCATCGAGTGGTTTTGCGCGATGGAGAAGAGGCGCTGTACATGGCAGCTTCGGTGGCATTGGCTTGCCCATACATTTTCGCCATTCGGATGCCACCCAACAGAAGGATGATTTCGATCTCCCCCAACGGCCCACGAGCGAAATGAGCGACCCACCGAGCAGCAACTCCTCTGCTAAGAGGAAGGCAAGGGCGAAAAGCAAAGGCAAAGCCAGGCAAATAACTGGCCGATCATTCTCTCCCAGCATAAAGCTTACTTTGCCAATGCAGCAACTTCGTACATCGACTTCTCAGTCACCCTCACCAGCGACCAGAATTACCTCCTGGGGCGCGCTGTCTTCCTTCGTAGCTGCTGAACCATCTCCTCAAAAGCTGCGACACCCGGATCCTCCATCCTATGCTGCTTCTGTCTCGCACCATGATTCCAACAGAGGTTCAAATTCCAATCCATCGTCAGCCATTCCTTCTGGGCCTCGCTCTGTCACGGACTCTCCAGGACACCCATCCTACCAAGCTGTACATCACCGGGATACAAGCAAGGCTCTGCTTTTGCACCAGCGAGAACCAAGTTCCGACCAAGACATGCCTGAGGCGGACCAAGATAGTCCTAAACACATGTCCGGTACAGGAGATAGCATTTCAATGATGCCAATGCAGAGACATGATGAGAACACTGTCATGTTTGAAGACAACCAAAGCATCATCGAGCCTAGCAACCTACGAGAAGTCATTAGGAGTTTGAGCCCCCGAACGAGTGAGGCCCCTCACCGCCAATCCCGCTGGCATGAAGGAATGTCTGAAAGTTCCGTTTACGAGTCTCCAGCAGGACTACCGGCTCAAATCGACTCGGTGGCTGCGCAGAGAGACTTGAATCGAAGGTCAAGACCTCTCCCAAAAATCCCTGTGCCAGTTGAAAGTGTCGACGACGATGTGGAGGTCCATGATGGTGTATTTTTAGATGTTCGTGCTACAAGTCCATTCCGCGTCGACTTCGACTCGCGGTCTGCTAAGGTTTTGAGAAATGGCAGCCAGAGCGAGTCTTCGTCGGGCAGGCGACCACATACAGCACCATCCAGCACAAAACCATCTAGAAAATCATCTGCCACATCCAATATGCCTCGTTCTAGTATAGCTAGGCAATTGCCTGAATTCATCCAGGGTCCATCAAGATGGCAATTCAGGTTGACGCCTATGACACCACCCGCGAAACCCTCATCCAGTGACCACTCCGACGCAGTTACCTCTTTCCTCGATCTGACTGCATCAGCACAAGCATCTTTGCGTTCAAATTCCATCAGGTCGGCCTCTGACACCGAAAAATCTGCTCAATACCTTCGCCTCTCTGTACCGGGAGTCAACGAACCTAGGTCAAGGTGGAGTAACACAACCGTCCCCACTATCTCCACCAACCTAACTCGCCAAGCTAGCAGCGAAGGCGAGTCTTCCGGAGAATCACAGCGAGCTGCGGTTTCAGAAGCTCGTTCGACCGATGGTTCAAGTATGTTCCCTTTCTCAGTGCACGTTGACATACCGCCGTCTCCGCACCACGTAATAGACATCAGTGCTTCGAACAGACGATCGCAGACATCTGCGTTCACTCAGGCCGGCACACCTCTTCATACCCACCCTCCCATGGAAGATTTCGAATCCCCAACAGAGAGCATACCCAGGTCTGTGTCCGAAATTCGTTTCAGGACCAGCCCGGCCGACGATGATAGCCACTCTCGTCAAACGGCGGAAGGCGCCTCTCTTTCGTTCAGCCCTGCTCATCCAGCTCATCCTCCTTTGCCTGGATCCCCGAGCACAGTAGGACAGTTTGCTGAATCCAACGCCGCTTCCACACTTGGTTTACCTTCGTCCACTTCGACACCTACAGCACTAGCGTATACCCGTACTGCGTCGCCATCTGCTAGTACTGCTCTTCTCGCTTCTTCAAGTACTTCTCAAAGGCCGAACATTAGTCATGAACACTTGGATTCTTCAGCACATTCTGAACAGAATTTCAGCTAGTACATTCCTTTGTTTCACTGAACAAATTTCACGGTCTGGCTCTTTTCTTTCTCCCTTTCTTCTTTTTCTTCATTGTTGTAACTGTAACCTGTTGCACACATTCTATACATTCACTTGTACAATACCATTTTGTTTTAGTCATCTTACTATGCAATTCGCCTATGTCTTACTGAAACACTCCAGTCTACAAGGCGTGCGCAAAACATTCCAAACCAAACTATTTTGATGGGGGGTATAATTATCCAAAAAGAAGTCCACATTACGCTACTTTTTACTCTACTGCGGAGGAGCTGTATCCTTCCTCAACCCGAAACTGACAAAACGTCTGAAATCCGAAAACACCTCTCGCTTATGGTTCTCCGCTCTGCCTGCAGCACTGTCAGCCGTGCTCGAACCCGTAGGAGGCCCGCTCTGTCCGGGCCCTGTCATGCTCGCAAATATCCCCTCGCCGGCTCCGCCTAGTGGTAGAGAGACTCTGCTTGCTCCTGGACTGATGAGGCTTCCGCCGGCATGCCCTGTGGCTGGAGGGTCCATGTCCAAGGATGACAGGAATGAAGTGGTACCTAGATCCGTCTTCGTGCTTGTCATGGCGGCAAATGAAGCCTCGAGGTTTTGTTGCGTTGACTTTGGGGTGCCTTTCAAGTCGAGAATCTAAATAAAGACAGAGTCACATTTCCGTGAAACATCAACTCTTAATTGTTTTATTGTACGCACCTTTTGGAAATTGAAGTAAGCGGCATCTCCAATTAACAGTGTGTAGTTCAGAATAAAACCCTCGGGTGGATCCTGTTGGAGTGCGGGGCGACAACAATCAACACAGAGTAAAAGCTCTAGAATTAGGGTCATACCACTGGAGTAACGATGACTTTCAGCAGGGCCTCGAGTCGAGTTGTCGTTTTGTTCAGGGTCTTGGTGTACCTATAGGTTCAACGACATTAGGGAAAGCAACAGACTTAAAATGTTTATTCGCGTACGATGAAGTTGAAAGCGCTTCTCCAGGCATCTTTATAAGGAATGCCTTGATAATTTGCAGATCGATGAGTAACTAAAGGAGCCGTTAGAAAGAGGTTTTCGAACATTAGCCAACAAGAAAAGAATTACCTGTTCCGCTCCAATCTCCTTCAAGGGCCTACTCCTGACCAAAGAGTTCGTAAACTTCACGAGAATGATGCTAAATTAATCAATCAGCCAACATTTCCACGAGAAGAGCGAAAAGACTAGATACCTAGCAGCTTTATCAAAAATGTTCCGCAAATACTTCTTCTGTTCGATAAGTGGTTTGATATACTCGATCACTTGCTCCGCCGCCTTGACTAGTTCGCCTGTGTATGGTAAAGGCCCGCTGACTTGACTAATACTCGACCAAGATGTACGGCTCGAAGTGACAAAGGATGGGTCGCAGTTACTCTCAAATTCACGCAGAATTACGTTGATCGCTGTTGAGATTGCACTGGAGGAGGAAACGTCAATATTCAGCCTCGATCAGCTAGAGCCTAAACATGAAAAGCTCACCTGACAAACAAATCACATTCGACCTGGAAAGTAACCTTCTCCTTGAACTCCGGATTGATCTTTCCTTTAACCTTCTCCTCAAGCTAAAGCGGTTTAATAACAATTCGTCCCAGAAAAAAGAGATAAACCTACCTCCATTGCGGTTGTCTGACAGTAATCAGCAGTGTTGATCAAGAGACAAGTTTGTTTGAGCAAATCCAAATCGACACGACTTTCAGTAGACTTGCGCGATGTCACCACCGGTCTATGTCGGAAATTAATAATCTTACGCATAATATACAACGACTGTGGCGTACCGCTTGACATTCACAGCAAGTACTTCCTCTAGTACCAAAAATGCATCAGAAGCTATTAAAGCACAGGCAATCTGCATTCAACTTACCAGCATAAATCCGTAGCCACTTCTTATGCAATGTAGACAAGTCAAATAGTGCTTGCCCAGTCGATAGCTTAGCACACTGCTCCAAACTTTGACCATAGAAGTAGAAAAGGTCTGTAGACGAAGGAAGTACAGGCAGGGAGGACGATCCGCTGTCATCATTGGCTGCAGGAGTGTCTGTTGATCCCCGCGGAGGTTGTATCTTTGCGACATTTCCTTTCGGTTTGCGGTGGGGAGCTAACATGTCTGCGAGGACCCTGGTAAAAGGAGAGGTTGTATCAGAAAGGGCTGCCACATCCAATCGGCAAACTTACTTGTCTTGAGCGTCGACGAAGATCCCCATGTGAGCTTCGAAAGCAGCTGACATCGGTTTTCCAGGTTCAGAATGAGGGTTATCAGTAGCTTTAAGGATATCTTTGAACTGTATGCAATAGAAGTTTAGAATATAGACAGAGAAAGCAGGAGGTTAACACCGACCGAAGTTGCCCATTTCTTGGCCATGGCTTGTTCGAACTCCGTAGTTATAGCCAAGTTGTCCAACAGCGACTTCACGGTGAGGTTAGAGCCTGCTTTCGTTAATAGTGTCGTCAAGTCATCTCTGCAAGACCCGTCTTCAACATTTCAACTTGAGAAAGCGCAGATAAATCACCGACCTGGTGATCTCAGCAAACTTCGCCAAAAGGTGCCAGCTAACTTTCCATTCGGCCGGGAAAACTCTTCCTTGCTCGAGTTCATGCTGCTGCAACAGCCTGCGGAACCAGGCGAATCGCCTGGAAATGTTGTCGAGCTGGCCTGCCTCATCGTTCGTCCGGAAAATGCGACGGTATTCTTTCAGTTCCATGGCTACGAACCGCTCGATGACATGTGCGCGTACGTCAGCTCCGAGAACGTCTACTACGAGACACGCATCTGCGATGAGCGAGGGCTTGATTTGCTTATTATTGTCCTGGAGATAGCTGATGGCGAGCATAAAGTAAGGAAACATGATGGAAAGGAGCTAGAATGAAACACGCACAATGCATCGAAATCTATGTCTAGTTGCGCCCTTAAATGAGTCTGAACTTCTTGTATATGCTTCCAAACACGATTAATCCTTGGAACGGTAGTGTATGATTTGAAAGAAGCGGATATCTCCTTGACTGCCTGCTCAAAGCAATGTTAACATGTTAACGAGTGGAGTATGCGTGTGTATGCGTACCGCCAGAGTCTGTGCCACATCCTTGTAATTCTTTTCCTTGATCAAATCCTCCAGTTGCGTCAAGGCATTGACTACGCAGAGTCAGCTATGCTTCCAGGAGCTTTGCGCGGTAACGCACCTAGCATCTGCAGCCTCTTCATCATAGTCATACTCGTAATGAGATTCTTCTTCGCTAGATCAAGTACTTGGATATCCTTCGTGATATTCCGCACGACAGCTTCAGACTCTGTGGCTTTCTCCCTGATACGTGACATTTGGCCTAGCAAGTCCTGCAAGGGAGAACAGGTTAAGGGGATTATCCGTACGAAGTACAGTCAGAGAGCGCACCGAGATCATTTCCTGAATGACCGACATCCTTTCCGGATCCTGGCTTATGCTCAGCTCAGCTTGCAATTGATCCACCTCCTTCTGAAGTTCTTGATGGGTCTCCGTTAAGCGCGCGCTCACAGCGTCCAAGTGCGCTAGTGAGGCCTCTAAGAAACCATACCGGTAGAATTCTTTGAGTAAAGTAAGGGGAGACCGTGTAGATTGAACACACCATCCGGAAAGAAGTCATTCAGAATCTCAATAGCATTGAATTTCTGAGAGAAGCCGTCTAGACGGTCTGGCTCGTCCGTATTTTGGATTTCTAAGACGCGTTGGATGGATAGAATGACTTCATGCGGTAGTTCGTCGTTGCTCATAAGTATACGTGGTTAGACGAGCAGGATAAGTCCAGAGCAGCTCGCAGTTGAATAACAAGCGCAGCCGACGCCCTGTTCAGCGATCCGCGTCACGTCGGTCTCGGCACTATTTTGAGCTCGCCCCTCTTCATCATGAACCGCCATGACTCTCCGCTGATCTCCTTCCTCATATTTCCTTAATGCTAAGCAGCTCAGAAGCTCAGATCAGGAGAAGCTCCTCGAGTGCGGAGGCATTTAGGCTGTGGTAAACATAAACATAGTATCCCGTCCGAAACGACGGTCTCGGTCCCTTGTTTGGATGCTTTCGCCGCTGACGCTCTTTGATCTCAACCACCACATTGGCGCTGTCTGTGGCCAGCCTGCAGATCATGCTCCTTTGATTATCTGTGGTCTAGTTGCCTGAACTTTGACTGCAGCTGCTTCCATAATGTCTTCTCGAGATCTCCTCTCTCCCACTTCGGATACCAAGCACTTTGTGGTTCAAGCTTATGAAGGGCATCCGACTTTCTCTTGCGCCAAATGCTCTGCTGTTATCGTTGGTACCTTCCCTATTCCAGCTATAGCAGATCCTTTAAGCATTCTTTGAAGGCCCTGCAGGACGAGCTTATCAGTAAAGCGTTCTCCGGACGCGACGGCCGTGGCTAGCAAGTTCCTTCTTCACTCGCTTCGTGGATTCCTCCTTATTCGTCTTCGTGTTAAAGCTTAATGCAATCTGCGACCAACGTCAAGATGGGCCGAAAGGAAGACCGCGCTCTCATGTATGTTTCTTGCTTGCTGCGCCTTTGCCCTTTCATGACGGTTCTCGGATTAGGACTGGTGTCCACACCGTAGCTGATGTTTTCTGCCTGGGATGCAATGACCGTGTGGGCTGGTACTATCATAAGGCTGCAGATCACGCCCAGAAGTACAAAGAAGGTATGCATCTATTGACTAGCCTTTCTACTCGTCGACTCATGGATGTTTTCGTAGGAAAATATCTTCTGGAGCGAGAGAAGTTGATCAAAGAGAACGCTTGGGTTCTAGACGAGGAGCCCCCATTGTCCGAGGACCAATGACCTCAACCTCTATTTTCACAACCCTTCAGCGCGCAGAGGTAAAGCAATCCTTCATCCACGACAATTGTTTGGTTCCTTCAACCTGTGTCTCCATCTCAGAACGCCTAATTAACAGTAACATTAACCACCTGTTTCCGAGCGAGTTCAATTTCATCGTGTACTACTTAGCGTATCTGCTACCAATATAACACTTGCACATTCTCCAACAAGAAAAGAAGAACATAGTAGATGATCTTCATTTTGTATCGAGACACGTATAGTTTTGCGTGTCAATTGCACCTTTCCAGTGTCCATTACGTTTGTCTGGCCTCAATCCAGGCACTCTAAACAGACGGCATCAATTGCGCCTTCACTTTCTCCTTTCAGCTCTCCCTCACTCATCCCACTCGTTACTACTCACCACCTCCCGCTCGACAAACCACAATGGACCACAGCGCACACGCAGGACACGGAGACCACGGCGGGCACGACATGCCAATGCCCGGACCAATGTGCAAGATGAACATGCTCTGGTACGCTACCACAGTCCTAGTCATGACCCACCACCTACCCACCCCAACTCACCCGCCCTCCTTCAAAACCCTAGGAACACAGACATAATCGACACCTGCATCGTCTTCCGCGGGTGGCACATCCACTCACACGCCGCCTTCGTCTGGTCCTGCCTCGCCATCGTCGCGCTCGGCGTCTTCTACGAGTACATCCGCGTATACCAGAAGAAGCTCGACGTGCACCTCGCACGGTCCTTGCAGAAGGGGAAGGGTAGAGGCAGGTCAGGCAGCCGTGGAGGCTTGACAGGGAGAGCGGGGAGTACGAGTCCTACAGAAGGTAATGATCTCGAAGAGACTGGGCTGTTGTCTGGGCATATTCTGAAACCGTCGCTTACAGGGTAAGTTAACTTGCTGAATCCTGATTTATTGTGGTGCATGCGATTTGTGGACGACGTAGCGCTGGTTCTTGGACGCAATGCACCCGCTTGAGAATGCGAACTAACGTGCTATCTCTTCTTACAGTGTCCGCGTTCCTTTCGCACCTCGCGTCCTAAGGGCTGCGTTGTACGGTGCTACAGTGTTCATTAGCTTCTTCCTCATGCTGGTCTTCATGACCTACAACGTACGTTATCCCTTTGCTCACAAACGGCAAAAGCTAGAGAATACTTGTTACAGGCGTACCTCATCGCTGCCACAGTGATCGGAGCCGCCCTCGGACATTACATCTTTGGCTCGACTCTGAATGTTGATGCTATCCTCGGAGACGCTGGCGGCAAGGGCATGGCTTGCCATTAATAAATAAAGCGTCCAAAGTCGCTATGGCATGCCTCCATAGCTTTATATCCCATCTCATTCGTATCTATGGGTGCTGCTACCATGTACTTACAAATATATCCTGAACATCTTTCGCTTGCTTTCTTTTCAAGTCCGAGTATTCTTGTTTTCTTGCAGAAAGGTATGGATTCAAAGGTAGAAATACAGGAAAAGAAACAATCAAGCGGTCTTCATTTCAGCATCGTCATCCTTCTTCGTAAGACCCTCAGAAGCCAACAAAGCATCGATTTCAGCAGGCCTGTAGATCTTTGCCCGTGGTTGTTTTGTCTCCGGGTCAAGTGTGAGGACGGCAAACTCGACTGCAAGGGGGCAAAAGAGCATGTAAGTATTCATCTACACAGGCGATAGGTTAAAATGCAACGCACGTTTTTCACTGCTCAATGTTGTGCTGTCCATCGTCTTGCTCATCGTCCTCAGGACCAAACCGATCGCATCCTTGACGGAGATGTCATCTTTGTATTCCTGCTTCAATAAGCTTTGCGCTGTGCCGTTGTTGGCACCTATACATGTGGCCTTCCATCCCGAGTAGTTGCCTGATGGATCAGAGTGGTATAGTTGGAATTGGTAGTGGGGATCGTATCCAGCGTAGAGGAGGGAGACACCGAATGGTCGCAGACCTAAAGGCACAAGAAAAGATTAATGGGCATAGATCTCCTTCATGACAAGATTGCGCACCTCCGAACTGTGTGTATCCTTGCTTCATATCGCAAAGTCTCTGTGCGAGCAACTCGACGGGGATATCTTCGTTATAAGCCAGCAGATGTCGCTGAGCAGCCGTCCGCGCATAGTTAACGAGGGAATTGGCATCGGCCGTCAGTCCTGCGACACCGCCAATGACATTCCTATTTCACAAGATTGAAGAAGAGCAAACTCAGCAGGGAAAGATCATCACTCAGACGAAACGGCAGAAGGGCACTCACGAATTCAGCAGATAGATCTTCTCCCCACTTCCACCGTACCCTCCCTCCTTCGCACTTGATAGATCCAGAAGCTTTCCTGTAACCTTCTTCTCTGCAGCTAGGACAACTCCGTCCTTGGCCAAGACACCCAGTACGGTTCCTGCATGAGAGATGGCTTCCATGGCATATTCGACTACACGATCAGAATATAAGCATTGCGATCAACGCTGCCTTGAACGTTGTGGACTCACTTTGGTAGAGGCGACCTATAAGTAAGTTCGTTAGGTTTCTGTTGCAGAGTATGATATCTGCCTGGACTCACCCTCAGGGGAGAAGATGGTTGTACGACCTAGAAGTCAGTTCTTTCAGCATCGGTAACCCATCTTTCGCAATCAACGCTCGCTTGCTTACTGTCGTAACGTCTGGCCTATAGTATTTAATGAGTATTGAGCCCTTCGAGGGATAGCGTCTGTTGCTCACCATGATGAATAAGAAAAAGGGAGGATAGAGAAGAGATGATAATACAGAACTGACGCGTCGTTTCCAGAGTCCAGTGAACGCACACGCGTCGCATTTCGGCATTTGCCGTTCTACTATGACCTGCTGTATTTTTGGCTGGCTTGTCTCTGACTCTCGCCTTCACCCTGCCAGCTCATCCTCATAGCAGATATCTCTCAAAATAAGGGCTTGGGCTGCTAGCTCCTGAAATCAGGAATATAGTGCGTATATTATCTATCGAATTCTTTTCTATCCAGCAGCATACATAGGTTATTGTACGAAAATACATGATCCAATTGATCCTTATTGCCCTCTCTCCCCTCTTCTTTTGACGATGTGTTCCTTAAAATAAGGCCCAGCAATCTTCACCAACTGGTCCTCAGCCGACTCAATCTGCTTCTCCGTCGGGTCCTCCGTCGATACCACCACCACACCACCTTCCCCAACCGGGCTTTCCAAGGTATTCAACTGACTGTCCAACATCCCCGCCTTCATAAAATGTCCAGGCCTCTTCTCCATCCGATCCAATAAGGTCTCCCTGCTCCCTTGGATGAAAACGAAATACGTAGGGAAGATATGCGGTTCCGCAGGCTCCAAATGGTCCGGCACCTTATCCTTCCCAGCAGGCTTCCCCTCTCCCCTTAATATCTCTCGATAATACTTCTTCAACGACGAGCAAGTGATGACCACCCCATGGCATTTGTTCTCTTTTGTCCGTGCATCAGTCTGCTGCTCGACAATCTTATGTTCTGCCGTTGTCCTGACGAGCTCTAGCCAAGGTTCCCTATCGGCGTCGTTCAGTGGTATCCCGGATGACATCTTCTCAACGTTGGATTTGGGGTGTAGGTCGTCGCCTTCGACGTATGGCATGTCTAGGGCTTTTGCCAACGCATTGCCGAGCGTCGACTTCCCTGTCCCAGAAACGCCCTGTTATAATCTCGGTTAACATCTCGGGTTATCCCATTTAATGCATTAGAATCCTGACCATAACCACAATGAACACTGCATGGTTGTCCATCGCAGGAGTTGACTGCTCCATAGTAGATCGTGTGATAGCAGCAAAGTAAGAGAGAGAAAGATAAATAATATCTATCCTTTACGATCAATTGCCAATGATATCCAGGACTTTCTTCGGTGACGGAATCCTACGGACCGCATGACATATCTATATCATAATGACGTTTGTGCTCTCTTCTTGCCTATATAGCAGCCAACTATCTTCGTGTGCACAAAACTCCGTTTTCAATATAGCTCGAGATCCGTTGATGCTTGAGTATTCCAGATATCGATTACAGTATGTTTGACTAATGTGCATTTGCACTACAAATTGACGACACGGCGTCTGGTATATATTTTAATATGCAGGGGAAGGTGGCGGGAGATTGAACAGTGCAGGATTGTCGAGAAATTAATTGGGATGGGGTGTACGTGACTGAATGAAATAAAAAGAAAGAGAAAGAGATGAGAAAAAGAAAAGAAAAGAAGCAAAAGAAGCGAAGACCACATTGAAGCAAAAAGAAAACCGTTTCCAAGATAACACTAATTGCAAGAAAAAAGACAAGGAATAAATGAAAAGGAGAAAAGGAGTTGCAAAAACAGCGAAATGAGGTTGCGAAGAAAATGGAGCGTAATCGGGGGCGTGAGGAGGCGTTAAGGTTCGGCAAAAGGGATATTAAGCTGAGGATGGTGCAAGGGAAAAAAGCAAGTCGTTTTGGCCAGCCGACGTCTGCCTGTCTACAATAATGAATTAAAGTAATGTACTAGCGTCCCGGTGTGCGCAAAAAACCGTTGAAGGCGTCGATGACAATCGGTGTGTAGGCCGATGTAAAAGGAATAGGACATGTCAATAGGACATGTCACGTCGTAGTAGCAACTAACACAATTGGCAGAGTCGCTTCCCGGAAGCCGAACATAGGGCGCTAAAACCGAAGAGCAAGAGACGCCTGGCCTAGTACCCGATGGCCGGAGCGCGATGACTACACCAGATACCAGGTCGTCGCCACACTAAGGAAAAGGCAAAGAAGGCCGTCGATACTGTGTCTGCTCCTGTTGCTGTTGTTGTTGGGCATGTAATGGCGGATTATCAAACGCAATCGAATTATACGACGGCGGCGGCACATCATATATCGAAGTGCTCGGCAACGGCTGCGGTGGCAGATCCCGTTGCGGGCTAGTCAGCGTATGCACATAGTTCGTCAGGTCTTCCTGCGACACCTTGGTTATCGGAGGCAGGCGACTGTGTATTGTGTCCAGGGTGCCGGCGTGCAGATTAGTAGGTGATGACGTGCTTGTTGGGGAAGCGATAATCCCGGGCGTCGGTGGAAGTGATCGTTGTGTACGTGATGTTGGATGGTCTTTCGGGAACGCGGGATAGTTGGCTAATTGGCTCGAACTCTGGACGCGTCGTGCGGGAGGGGGACTGGAGTTGATTGGAGGGACAGGTGGTGGACGGGGTAAGGGTCTTCTGGCTGCTGAGGAACTGGGCCTGCTCATACTAGAATTCTGCGACATGACACTTTCTGAACGCGCGATTGAATGCACGCGTGGATGCTCCAGAGAGTCCGAGTACTGACGGCTGTCTCTGCTGCTGCCAGCCACTGATGATTCCAAAGGTGGTGAAGAACGAGGTCGTGAGATAAAATCCGCCGAAGGTAGAAGTAGAGGCTCACGAGAAGGTGCAAAAGTCCCAGATATTGGAGTAGAGGGCTGAGAGCTGAAATTTCGGAAAGATTTCGCATACTGTAAGGGCAGTGGTGGTACGGGAGGTAATTCTTCAGAACTCGAAAATGTCGCGTCAAGATAATTATGCGAAGGTTCCGCGGCAGAGAAATGGTAATTATCGATCGCACTAGTCGAACGCGTTTCAACCAACGAAAAAGTGTCCAAGTCGTCCTCGTCATCTTCCGAGTCTGTCATAGATGCATAGCGCTCGCGTGAACCCGATGCATCCGGCGATGATAAGCCGTCTGATTCTGGATACGCAAATCGGGGCATTCCCGAGTCAGGAGTCCTTGGTGTGGATGGCCTTCTCGCAGAACCGACAGGCGACTTCGACCTTGACTTCACAGACGGCGCCTTCGTCGATCCTTCGCCCGACAACTTTGGAAATATAGGTTCCCCATACATAATCTTACGGAACTTTGGGTCCGACCTAAATGGCACTTCAGGAGCAAAACTCGGGCCCGGCTCCGTGTCTGTTGTGACACTTTGTCCATCTGCTTTCCGCACTAACATCCATTCTTGTAGATCAGTTACCAAGAGCATGGCGGTGATCAAGAGGTAGTCCAGGAGTAACACGGACACGCCTTTGAAGGCAGGCATAGGCTTGGTGTCGTACTTGTCGTGAAAAGTCTCGTATATCTTCAACTTCAAAGGCTCTGGACCTCTTGAAGCGTCCAAAGTAGCTATGGGACCTTTGACCGAAGATGTGGTACACTGGAACGAAGTAAGTCATGCGTAGTATATAAGCGATATGAAATCCACATACCCAGTACACGTTCCCGTATTTCTTCCACTTTAACGGATGGGAGAAATTGGGTATATTGAATCGGCGGGAGGCGCTGTAAGAAACTTAACGGTCAATGGTGATAGCGATCTGAAACCCGTAAGACGCACTTGGCGTTCGCCCCCAACTTCAGCAGAGTCTCCCCCCCGTACCATCGCGCGTTTTTCATCTGAATTAACACCCCATCCGTATAGTCCTTCCCTGATTTCGAAGGCAGAGTGCGAGGCCATTTGATAGAAGCAGCTTTGACGAAAAGTTCGTTCGGGTCGTATCTTGAGATAATGGTCGAAGTACCAACGGTCTTGAAGTGATATAGAAGCTCGCGAGAGGTGGAATCGTGGATCTGGGAGTCAAGGAACGAGCGCGAAGTAAAGTCGAGGGAAAGCAGAGGTGGCTTTGGATTGGGCGGTGGTTCAGTAGGATCTTGCCGACGCAGAGAGGGGAGCTTGACCGAGGTTAAGATGGACATGCGGGGGACGGGCTTGACAGAGCGTATGGAAGGTGCAGAGCCTGTTGCAGAATTGGAACGCGCTCGTCGCACAAGGTCCTTCATGGTTGGAGGCAAAGGTCAAGAGGCCTTGCGCGCCCTAGTGAGACGACCGGTGGAGTTACAAAAGGACCTGGAACTAGCTCAAGGCCGATACATACTTGCGCTGAAATTGTATCCCATGCTGAGGTAAGGGTATCAAAAATACCTGATGATGGCATGTGGGTTGATGTCAGGCCAAGTTCCACGGCAACATCAGCAGCATGGCATCCGTCAGAATGGGTCTAAGCCTAAATCAAGAGTCACAGACAGATCCAATTCGATATAACACGGATCCTTTAGTACGGTCGAGAAAAAGCCGGTGTATACAGAGCATAGTAACTGCCATAATTTTTCTCTTTATGTCTGAAAAGTCCCAGAGCAAGAATAGAGGTCAGAAAAAGCGGTCTTCTAGGTCAGAGATGAGTGGCAAAAGCTAGTGCGAAGTAACATTCAAGAAGGACAATGGATTATGAATGTGACTTTCCCCAGGCGTTACTACCTAGTTGATTTCTTGTGACAACACCAAACATCTCTTTCTTTTTCACTTCACCTCCATCGTCGCGTCCTCCAACACCTGTACGACCATGTCTTCCAACATCACTGACCCCACTGCCAACCAGTAAGCCGTCACAACCCACTCTAAAATCTCTCATTTGACGCGTTTTACTGCTCAGGAACACCGCTGCTGGTGATCAAGCCAACGTGAACGCGTCACCTTCTGGAAAGGGCAAGGGCAAAGCCGTTCAGGAACACACCGAAGAAGAGGAAGACGAGGAAGAGGAAGACGATGATGAGGACGAAGAAATGGGATCTGATGAGGAAGACGAGGAAGAGGTTAGTGCATGCACTTTTCATTCATGCCACGCTTTTCACTTCGCGTCTTTGTTCATTTTGCTCACACCAAGTCTGTTCTTTTCTCAACAGGTCGAGGAGGAATTCGACGAAATCAATCCCGAAGCTATCCTCCCTACCGGGCGACGCACCCGTGGTGTAAGGGTTGACTACACATCCAAGGAAGCCCTTGAGAAAGCTGGCCTCCAGGGCAACGAAGATGAGGACGACGATGAGGACGTCGAGATGAAGAACTGAAAAACACTCGAACAGTGTTGTAAACGATAGTGTAGCAGAGCAATCTTTGTATGTGTATCACCCTTGCTCGATCTACATATATATCGTCTGTATTCCGATACCTCATTAAAGCTCATCTCGATTCTCAGGCATCTTCGATTATCTTTGTCCCGCTTAATTGAAAGTACCTATAAATCAGGGGCCAATAACTGGTGCAAACGAGCAGTCGAAAACTCTGAAAACAGCTTTACTCCGTATGAATCGCGCGTGTATTTCATTTTGCATGGAATTAAATCAACGATCACCATGATCCATCAGCTTTTTCCACATAAAGCGCTCCAGCCTTCGACATCCCTTTCCTCTGCATATACTTCCCCTTGGGTAAGGAACGAGAAATGAGGCTTCCTCGGACATCTCTGCACACTCCGATATGAACGTGAAAAGTTTCCACCACCACGTCCAACGCCTCCTACTATGTAGGGTTGTTGACAATGTCTGTCAAATGTCTTCATACACCTCCTTTGGAATTTCTTTTTCTAGGAACTCCTGAGCGTCTTGCGAGGATCGATTCCACATGGTGCATGGCGCACATACTTGTTTTATCTCCAAGCGACAAGCGACATAGCCTACTGACACTTAAAACTACCTAAATCAAGGAAGAATGCCATGCTGCGCCGGCTTAGCCATGTTCCATCTCTCACTCCCTTTTGCTGGTCCTCCTGAAATTCGGCGGGCGTTGTAGGGCGTTGTGCCTGCTAACGAATTCATCTCACTGATCCTACCGCTTCCTACCGCCGTTTACGTCCCTGGGGGTCCCTGGCCAGTGCAAACTTCATAGAGCAATCGAAGTGCTGCATCCGGCGCCCAATGAACCTTCCACACAATACGCCCGAAGGTCATCGGCTCTTCCTACGCCCGCTCTTGTTATCCTAGTATGAAGCCCGAACGTAACCACGGGAGCGAAGAATCCGCCATGAACTCGAAGACATGAAACACGGACCCATCACAGTCCTAGGCTTGGATGTCGGTCGGTGGCTCTCCGGTACTCACGGCCACTAATCATTAAACACGGTCCCAAGTGAAATGTCCTGATTTTTTTCACTGAGCATCCTCCTAGCTCCCACCGGCTGCATAACCTGATGTCAGTCGCTACATACTACTGCTATCTGCTTGCCTTGACTATTCTGCCGGGAAATCTTCTACTGCGAGATATCTCCCAATCGAAAACTTGTTTTATGCCTTTTAACGTTTGGGCTTGCGGGCACACGCGGAATGCTACACCAATTGGCAGCTTGTAGCTGCTTGAAAACCATACATGATTCTTGGTATCATGGACGGCGGAACAGGCATCTTTGGAGGTCCGAAATGTTAATCGACGAATGCAACCAGAGTTAGGAAGTCCACGTTTCGAAGATTTTCAAGTTTATAAGGAGATATGAAATTAATCTCTGAAGAAAAGCCCATACGTGGTGCTAACTGGGAAGTCCTAGTCTTTCCTTGACGTCCTCCCATGAACGCATGCCGTTCTATTATAATATGCCCAAAGTGACGCCCTATATGTCATCCTCCTGCTCTCTGCCATTCCTCACAATTCTACGCCTCCATATAGGTCGGAAGCCATATAAAAAAAGTCCAAGTTGGACCTGCGTAGGCTTGTACCTGTGTATTATTGGGTGTGTATACATATGCGTCAAACAAAGTATAATGGTTATGTTCGTTCCTTAACTTGAAATAACCTTCCAGGATGATGAAGGATGATGATGGTGGCGGGCGTACCGGGTGATGAATGCGACAACTTTGCGAAACGTTCTGAGTTTGGCTACCTCAAGTACACTGTACTACGGCGTGCGGTCGGGTGCAATGCAAGTTACTCGTCGTCGCCGACGCTGATAGACGCACCATGTTTGGAGTTGTTCTGCCTCTTCTGATTCCTCCTGCTTGATGCCTGGACTCCGCCAGCCTCAGGTAACACACATCACCCACCGCTCAGCTGAAGCCTGAAGCTTGAATGCATCTAGCATAAATTATCCTCCACATGAAGATGACGACCCCGTGAGTCGTCAGTGTACGATGCACACTCGGCTGGCAAAGATTTGCAGAACACGTCAATAAACTTTCTGACTTTTCCTGTGATGTGAGTTGATGATGATGGTTTTTACTTATCTCTTGTTCTGAAGAAGCTCGTTTCTATGAGCTTTCGTGCCAACGTCAACGCTCGACATTCTTTTTGGCTTCTACAGCTCACGCTTTGGTGTATGCCAGTGTATGCCAGTTTGATACGGTTGATTGAGTCTGCGTGTCATGCAGTCCGAAATAACGTCTGAGAGAGCGAGAATCATCCGGGCCCCGAGTGGTGAATTGACACAAAGCAAAAAGGTGTGCGACATACATACTGTATGTAAGATCCTTCTGAAATATGTGAAGTTCTTCCTGAGCCCATACCTCGCCTGCGTGTGCACAGTGCAGCTGGTGGGTGTGCGCTATGAGGATGATTATACATACCTTCTCAGTTCTCTTCGAAAAGGCACTGGGGTATCACACGCCATGCTTTTAACAGTGAGATCCAGGCAACAAGCGAGATTGGGTTCACGAGAGGCGGGAGTTAATACATTTTCCAACAAGGACAAAAACATTGCAAGCAGTTAATGAGCAAAAAACGGCCTGCATAGTCTGTCTGGCAAAGAAACCAGGTGCTTATGAGTGTCCGTTTGTACATTTATTCATTACCGACGTAATACATTCTTTTTGTGCATTGTCCACCACTAATCACATTCTCTACCAACTTTCAAGGATTGTCTACCATACATTCCAGATATCTACCTAACTAAGTGCATTATCTACCATAAAATTTGCATTATCTACCTCTTTTATGATTGTCTATCGCTCTCTTCGCATTGTCTACCAAACATCCAGTCCATTGTCCACCACATCCGGCAACTTAAATTCAGGCATGCCGCAGCTGCCGTACTCGCTTGTTGGGCCCTTTGATGGGCGTACGGGCAGAGAAACTTATGCGCAGCCGCTGATTCGCATCACATACGGCTGCGGCTTCAAGTTTCCCGATGTAAGAATACTTAAACAGTCGCGACTCACGCGACTCGCCTTAGGTGGTCACCGGGCCAGCTTCCTTCAACTCCGAGGTCATAGCTCACCAACAGGCTCTACAAATGTAACAGCGCATTTCAATTGACTTTCTTTGAGGAATGAATACAGCTACGCAGCACATATCCAATGTTTATTGGATGCAGTCATGCAGAAAACCACTGCCTAAGGAGACAAGGTACTCCCATCAGTCCCATCAGACATGCCGGGCAATGCCGCCACGCCTTTGCGCGGATCAATCAACGTGTTGGGCGGATGCGGCAGTCACGGCATGAACAAATGCAAGGTAACTTCAAGTAACCGGATATGGTGGACAATGGACTCGATGGTTGGTGGACAACGTGACAAAGGTGGTGGACAAGCGGAAAACGGGTAGATAATGCAAGTTTCAAGGTAGGGAATGCAGTTACTTAGGTAGACATCCGTAATGTATGGTAGACAATGCCTGAAAGTTTGGAGACAATGCCTGAAAGTTGGTGGACAATGTCTGAGAGTTGGTGGACAATGTCTGAGAGTTGGTGGACAATGCGACTTAGTGGTGGACAATGCCCAAAAAGGTATATAACGTCGGCAATGAATAAATGTACACTTGGACACTCATAGGTGCTCTGCGCCAATCAAATAAAATACGACGAATCATGAGAAAAGTGTCGGTACAAGCGACAGTAATCATCCGACCTCATACAAGCCTACTAATACGAGGCGTGAGACCCATAAGCTACAGCGAAGAAGCGATCAGATATGGCCAGGTGGACGCGCAGCACATCATAATGAATGACTAGGTACTGCTATAGGAGTGCACTCTTGTGCACCCCGCCATCTTTCTTGCTCTTCAATTGATAAGTTGTCATTATTGTATTGGCATCTATTAATCCCACTATCCCTCGGGGGGCGCGTTCGAGTTTATGGGGTATGTGACCGATTGATCCTCTGTGTTGATGAAGGGGTACAATTGATTAAAGTTAAATGTCGACATCTGGCTTTTGCTCGATGTGGTAGGTCTAGGTCACCAGCATAAGGGAGAGTGTCGATACGTAAGTTGGCTGGAGTGAGATAAAGTGAAGTGCCTAGGACAGACGCGAGGAATTATACTGCTGATAAAAACTGGTAAGACGATATTTAGTTTTGCAACGCATCACGCAGGACTCACCCAGCAGCCCGGACTCCGGAATAATTTTGGATGCATCATCTAGAAGTATAGAACAAGAGTCCTCGTACCAGGTAAATCCTGGAGAGACCAATAATTGGCAAGGCATACCAACGAATGTTCCAGTAGACTCGAAGGTACCGGAAATCGCAGCAGAGACTAGCAAATAAGTAAGTTTGTCTTTGCCCCGAAAACCAAGAAAACTTTGCATAGACAAATCGGAGCCCAGTGAAAGGAAAAGAAGATCATATTAGCCTTGAGTAGTTTTTACTCAGTCGACTGCAGGAGTTTAGTTGCAAATTGCCTGAAGCTGAAAAGTACGACAGACGTAGTAGGCTAGTAGCTTGTCGTTCTGTAACAGGTCGTGGGAACAATCAACTTGAGTAAACTCCGACGTACTCCGCTCGGCAACTGCCATTCCGTGAAGCTCACTCGACACGTCGGCTCGCTTCACCAGGCTTGACCCTACTGACCTTGTCAGTGTTTTGCATCTTCAAACTATGTGGATGGAGATAACGACATCTGCTGGCTGGACCGCTGATACGCAGCCTTACTGGACGAACAATTTATAACAAGAAAGATGTCGAAAATCATGGCCATGATCTGTGATGATGACCTCAACGAGCGAAACCGCATGCTGTGCGTAAGTACCATTATTTACTCCTCAGAGTTGTTCACTTACGCGTACAAACAGACTACCGACATCCCACAGATACACGTGTAAAGTTTACAGGACGAGAATGCTGCGCTGAAAATTGAAAATTCAACGGTTAAGGTCGAACAACTTTTCATAGTATCGATGCCAGATATCATGATTGGAGTCCATGTACTCCGAGGCTCTTTGCACTTCTTCAAGTCGCCCAGGCCAGCGCGATGGTCAATAGGCCATGGCCATGAGAGGCCACCCCGAGATTACCATCAATCTCCATATGGGCCAGCGGTGACACTCCTTTTAAGCGCTGAAACTGAAGGATCAGAAAACTTGTCGTGATGTCATATCCTGCAACGGAGGATGATTATCCGTGGACCGTCGACAGCCAGACTGGTAATCAGCGTATATTTGTCGCCTTGGTCCATAGGGTCTCTTCAATCGAGTCCAAAATTAAACACTAGTAGGCATCTGCCTGGAGGATAAGGTCAGCTCCTCCTACATTCAATACAAAATTGTACTTATGAGTTTCAAAGACGCATGTTTCAATCATCATGTGCGGTTTCTTACTCTACGTAAGTAGTAGTCATCAAACGAAAACAGCTGTGCATCTCTGCATGACTTCCGCTAACGACGTATTTATAGGCGTCTTGGCACATGGTTTTCTAGCCTTCCTGACGCGGCATCCAAGGGCAGACTCAGCAACGAAAGCTCTAGGTGGGGCAGGAAGTCGAGACTGCCTCATGGACAGAAAGCGAAAACGAGAGCTATATCGATGGAATGCCTTAGGACCTGCTTGGTCGTGCTGACTTCCTAACATATGGCTGCGTTATTAGGGACAAACTGCGTCAGCAAGAAACGTTGGCTAGTGATCAAATTGCGGCTAGCTTAGTCCTCCTGGTATAAAAAGAGGAGGATCCGGCGGAATGCACGACATCATCCACCTTCCTTCGCTATGAAAGTTACAGCTAAGCTTAGCATCTGCTTACTTGTCCCAGCGGCAGTCCATGCTGCAGCAGGCGCCCGTTCTGTTCCTTCTGAGGTTCGCAGCGTCAATGCCACAGCATCTTGCAAGTCCTTCGTCGTACCGGGAGTTGCAGGAGGCTTCACCAACCGTGTTTTCACCGACTTCTCCGGAGTGAAGGCAGGAGATTCAGCCTCTTCGTTCCTTAGGTACGTCACTGCCTTGTCAGGGTTAGTAGCTATTGCAAACTGAATCGGCTCCCCCAGTGCACACGGCTTTTCTATCAGCAACTACGGAATTTCGGATAGCCCTGTCCCGCACACTTTCGTTCCTGGCAATGTGTTGCTGGGCAATGGTGTCCTCCAGCTGAAGGTTTCAGCCTATTCAGGATCTGGCGCCATAAAGAGTGCCGAGGTAGCCTCCAACACTGAATTCAAGTATGGTTCAGTTAGAACTATTTTGAAGTCAAGCTCCACGCCGGGAGTGGTGGAGGGCAACTTCTTCTATGGCAAGTTGATTTGTGACTGCTTTTCATAGTGATGAGGGTCTGACGGAACACTCGATTGCTTTCAGCCAATGATAACCAAGAAATCGATTGGGAAATTTTGACCAGCACAATCGATACATCAAGCAGCTGTGTTCCAGCTGGAATATGGGCTACGAACCAGGCACTAGTACCTGGACAGCCTTCGACTCATGCAACCGTCGAACCTTCATTCGACCCCAGGACTGACTTCCATGGTAAGGCGTGTTAGCAAGATCACTTTGCTATGTAGACCTGACGTTCAATGTTTTTAGAATACCGCATCGACGTGAGCAACTTGCATTTATGGTCTTGTGATATTCAAAAAGACTAACCAAAATTGAAAGTGGACTCCCGATGCAACGACGTTCTTCCTTGACGGCAAGCAAGTGGCTAAGCTCACGACAAATGTGGGTGACAATTTTTTCTTTGGCTTCAACGCGCGTACTTAATATCGAACAGGTGCCCACTGTTAGCGGACCTTGGATTTGGAACGCCTGGAGCAATGGTGATGTTTGCTGGTCCAACGGACCACCAAAAGCCGACTCTATCACGCAGATCAAGTCCATCGAAATGTATACTGGATACTCCGCCAGCCTTTCGAGCGCAAATGTTTGCCAGATCTAAGCCTTGCAGTGCATAAGTCTATGATCAGGTCTACCTCGGCCACAATTATTTAGTCGGGCGGTAAAGATGTATGGCATGTTTACTTACAAAAAACAAAATGAGATTTGCGTTGAATAGATCGGCTCTATAAACGATAACATATGTGGGCGATAAGAGGAAGAGTCTACTCCTGCAGAAGGCGCTCATTTCCACGAAAGACGACGTGTCCTGCATCTGTCCGTGCAAATAGCGGAAGTTTACGAGGGTATGGCCGTCTCTTTTTCTTAGATGGGCCTGTAGTTTGTGGTTCTGATGAAGAAGCCATATTTCCAATGGCTGAAGACGTGTCGTCTAGATTTGTGGTCTTGTCGGTCGGGATAACAGGTTCCGACTGCTCTGAGGATTCTGTTTCGAAGTTGTTCGGAGGAGCAGGAATTCTCCTGCTCGTTCGACAATACAGACAGGTTTGGACGATGAGATGACCGTGACTGGATGACTCTGTAGCATAGATTAGAGAAAATATCATTTCACCAGCAGGGTCACTTTACTTTTGACGCGTACTAAGGCAGAGGCGCCTGGTATCAGGGTGGTATGGCATCCTGAGCAAATGGTACGTTTTATCGATGGGTCACTAAGGCAGGCTATTAGACCCAGCTCTGCAAGACGAGGTTATCATACATTTTAACAGTTGTTTTCTGCCCAACAACACGCATACATTGAACATAGGTACGTGCGAGATCGTCGGTCCTTTTCTTGTGAACTTTGCGCCTTGCTTTCTTGCATGGCTCACTCTGCGAAGCAACCAGCTCTCTTTTATTTTCTTCTTTATCACAGTCCATCGCATCGGTTGTGTTGTCTCGTTCTTTGCCTTTTGAAGGTTTATCTGTGGATGGCTCCGAGGGAGCAATGGATTGAAGGTATACGCTTGCTTGGTATAGGAAGTTGAGCCTCTGCACAATATCGCGGTTTGTCGTTGCATTCACATTTGGAATCTCTTCCTTTTGTTTCTTGCCCATGATGGATGGATTAGAGTGACCGCAGACTTTGAGAAAGAGTGAGAGCGAGATAAGCGAGTGGCGGACGACGGACAGGACAGCGACCAAATACGGAGCCTTTACCGCCCGCGTCGCGGCTCGCCGTCAACACACCGAGCTTTTACTTTTTACCACCAAGTTATACTCAGTTTCCGTGATTGCCTGGCTTCAGGACTGTCTGAGGATGAATCAGCAATGACAGAGCATTCACCTTCGAGAACAAACCCCGTCCGGGCGGGAGACGCTGGGCCCTCAACCTCAAGCGAAACTTCAAAACCGTCGTCCAGCTCCTCCAACACCCCAGTAAAACCATCCTACGCGAATTATGCGACTTGGGGACAGATGCGGCCACCTGCATATGCGGGCTACTCACCAGCATCGACCAACGCCACCATGGGCCAACCCTCACATTCAAATATTGTTTCAAATCCTTATGCAGCGCATATATATCAACCACCAACATACAATGCACCCTACAGCGTACCTACTGTAGCAAATCCTACGACATCCTCGAAGACACCCGCTACCACGGCACCTCGCTCAGAGTCTTTGCCAAAACCCGAGATGTACAAGCATTGGGACGAGGTTCTGAAAAAATTCCTATTAAAAATGAAAATGACGCAGACCCTGAAAGGTTTCGAAAACGATATGCTGGTTCTCAATTCTGAGTGGGAACAACAAGTTGTCATTGGCGCTTTGAAGGAAATGGTCACCGGAATGCAGGTGAAGTTATCGTAAAGCCTTTAGTTCCTGCGCTCTGACATATATTCATCAGAGCATATTGCAACGCACTAACGGGAAACAGAAGGCTCGGGACGACGATACGCAGATAGACATCATTTCAAATGAGAAACAGGAATTAGACGAACGTAAATTAAGTTATGTTCACCTGTCTAATGGAGTCCAGCCAAAGACGCAGAGCTCAGTGAGTTTAATCATGCAATTTCTTTTTCAAGAAGCTGAACTTGATAGTGCTCGTTAGATAAACCGATCTATTTCACAGTTCTTGTCTCGCACTAGAGCTCGAAATGACGCGTCAAACCGCACAGAATTCCTCCATACTCTGGCCGAGGAAAAACGCAAGCTTGCGGAAACATCAGAGGAAGACGTCGGCACTATTACTTCTTGTGCTCGTGTCGACGCAAAGCCAATTGATCGCGATAAACAAATGAAGTATGACATTGCGAAGAATGGTGAAGGCCCTTTAACGAAGACCGTCAAACACGACACTGCTCGTCCGTATGCCGTCAAGTCACCGGCTGCCTACCAAAATACAGGTTCCAGCTCTTCCACGACTGCAGACGATAAGCTGAACGAAAGAGAATTAACGACCAAGCGTAAATTGCCAGTCGATGAGACGGATGGAGGAAATAGAAAAAGGCGGAAAGGGAAGGAAAAGGAAACTCCAGAAATGAACGAAGTTGGAAACGTGGAGGAAATATCTATGGAAAGAGCTACGGCGGAACGTCATCCAGGATTGGACGCCCGCCTCAGTAATTTAGAGACACATTTTGCTCTCCGTTATGGTCCGTCATTTCTATTTTTTCGTCTCGTTATACCGCTCATAAAATTCCAGTTCCGTGTCCACCCCGCACCCTGATAGCACGATTAAAGTATCTCGAAGATCATCTCATCAAACTGGAGAAAGAATATCCACCATGGGCAGCATTGCATTTCAATCAACCCAACCGCGGGGTAAGTTTGCCACACAGTACGAGGTATATCTGCTAAACGTATTTCTCCTGTGGTTTAGTGGCCTCCCCCGCCACGCGCAACACCAGTGATTGTTCCCCCGCAGCTGCGATCTTTCACGAGTTCAACAGTGCCTTCGGGTTCCATCCCTTCTCATCAGTCACCGGATACAAATAACAGCGTCACCGCGCCCATACCCAGTCATAATGGAAGTCAATCCGGACAAGTTGCAGGTCCTCCAGCAGCCAAGCCTCGAAAGGGCACCTCGAGCCTTCATAAGGCGGTCCTTGATCGCCTGGAGGTGCAAAAGGCCATGAGCGAAATGAGTTCGAACAATAAAATCAGTCGCGACTCGTAGTAATTGGTCAATAAGCTTTATGCGCGTCACTATTTGCTTAAATCAATCTTTGGAAGAAAACTCGGCCGATGAAGGCGGCATATACTCTGGGCGAAGTTCACGCTGTCAAGCAAATGATCCACTTTCGCCATTGCACGGCACAGCCTGCTATGCGCCTGCATGTACACATTTTTCCCTTTGACTCGGTCCTCCTGCTCAGGTTAAGGTTGTAGCTTGCTATTAGATCTATCTTCAACGCCTCTCAAACATACTAGCTCGCCAAAACCACTCATAACGTCCATGTCTTGATCAAGCAATTCTAACATTGGAATCTATAGGGCAATACTCCCTCAGCTATGCTCCCCATGATTGTATCAAGCATTGCCAGGCCATCCTCTTTTTCTCGATCAGAAGGCATCTTTGCCTTTACGCGGGGCGGCCGTGACTCATACTAGCAAATAGTTTAAAAGGACGATGGTTTTCGTTTTGTTCGTTTCAGTTTCCGGCCTCTCCAAGCGGCGACAAATTCCCTTTACAATGTCCAGAATTCAAGGGAAAAGGCAAGATACACTGGTAAGCCTTCTCGTTGTCCCTCCACCGTTTTTGTAACAACTTTCTTATTGTGCGATATGCAGTCGAGTATCAGCGAAACCGGGACACTAGTCTCTGAAAGTGATGAAAAGCCCGCTCGTCACCGTACTTCAAGCTCACAACATATCCATTCGCAAGTGAGTTGCACCAGTCATTGACATAGACGTGTCTAACGTGATGTCTGAAAGTCCAGAAGGTGGAAAGGTGATAATCGGGCGCGTCATGGAAACGCTTGGAAGGACAATCCATGGAAGACTTGCCACAGGTTAACCCATAGGCACGACCACAACATGGTTAAAGCGCAGACGGAAGAAGTGCAGAATCTATTGATCTTCGTACGTGTGGCTAGGTGTCGTTTAAGTTCAATGCTGACATTCTCAACAGGCCAGTTTGTTCTCCGCCGTCGTCACGTCCTTTGCGATAGATTCTTACAAGTTCTTGCAAGTCGATCCGGAAGGCAAGGTACCCGACCTTCTGAACCAAATTCTAGAATCACTTTCCAATTCAACGAACGAAATCTCTTCCCCGGCATCCGATCCGACTGTCGACAAGACTTTTGTACGGATCAACATATACTGGTTCATAAGCCTCTCGCTGAGCCTTATTACCGTTCTCCTGGGAACGACATGCATGCAATGGTTGCGAGAATACAAGCATCTTGGTTCCTTATCCTTCAAAGACGCTCTAATCCTCCGAAACCTTCGTTACGAAGGCTTGATCAAGTGGAAGGTTCCCTTCATCTTATCCATTTTACCATTCCTTCTTCAAGCTGCACTCATCCTGTTTTTTGCTGGCATCGTCGAACTTATGTGGACGTTGAACTTCTGCGTCACGGTCACCATCGTAGCCTCCATCGGCCTTGCAGTCATCTTCATGGTGGTCACTGCAGTCGCGCCTGCTGTTCAGTTCCTCTTGGAAGAAGGCAGGGAGTCAACATCGCCCGCTGAACCGCCTTGCCCCTACAGATCGCCGCAGTCATGGGTATGCCTGCAAGCCGCCATACGTTGTAAAATCGCCATACAGCGGATCAGGAAATGCCCATGCTGGAACTTCCGGAGCGACAAAAAGAAAGGCCTGTGCGATGTTTTTATGCAAGCAGAGAGTTGGTTCCGTTATGACCTGACCTGGAGTCGTAACCTGAGGACAACGGAGATCCATACCCGAGGTGTCGACATAGACCTTGTACACGGTCTGAAATGGATGGCGAAGACGTTCGCGGAGAACATGGAAGCGGTACAAGCGGTTCATCAATGTGTTCGTCAGCTCGACCCTATAACTGGTCTGTCGGTATGCTCAGTCCTCCGGAACGGAGACTTTACGATGGTGGATGAATACGCTCAATCCGCTTCTTCGGTGATTTGTTCTGGTGATGAAGAAATCGAGGCGATCGCACAGGACCATATTTCGGCGACTATCCTGGAACATTTCGTTACAGTCAGCCCTCAGTTTGAGTCGACGTTGCTGCCTTTGCGCCTTGAGCTTTATTCGAAAAGCAGGGCGGAAAATTTACGTGTGGTCGTTCCAGGTTTGCCTCGTTTGCGATGTCCTGATGTTGGAGGAGATGGTGCAGCTGAACTCCCGATTGGTAAGTACCATCAAGTTTGATGCTACATGAGGTTTGTATTGACCATCACCCAATAGACCTTGTCGTCCAATATCTGCTGTATGTGGAACGTCTGCTTTTGCATGCGGCCTCCCTGCCTAATTGGGGATCCTATGATGAAGATATGGACGCAGGGTGGAAATTAATGTGCTCCGTCATGCATAATTATTCAAGCTTCGACCCGAGAGGTGCTGAAATACTGCAAACAGTCTCCCGTTTCCTTAGGTCCAACAAAGTGTTCATCACCGCGACCAACTCGCCTCATTTGAAGAACATTATACAACGTCTCTACTTAGACAGGGTATATGATTGTCTAGATACATTTCTCTCTTTCTACAACACCCTTCCCGAGACGACTGCTATTGAAAGCGACGGAGAACTCAAACAATCCATCGAGTTATTCGTCGTTTGCCTTTGCGACTACGGTACACCATACTCCCATCCCTTATTCCAGATGCCTGGCTGGCTGGAAATGGCTGCTAAAGCTAAAGGCAGATTGCCGGAAATCGTCTAAACATTCTGTTAGAGTGCAGGTTTTGAACGTTTTTCAATGCATCGTTAACAAGTAGTATAGTCATAAACACGGCTTGCGTAGATGCGCATGAGTAAACCGTTGTAGTTTGTATTCACTGTTCTATTGCATTTGGACTTTTTAAAATAACGTACCAGTCATGAAGTCTTTGTGGTGGCATCCACTTGAGTCTTGTTGCTTTGGCCGCGCGGCAAGGAATGTTATTTGTCTCCTCCCACCACCCGGGCCATAAACACCATGCATGCGGAGACCTTCTATCCTATGTCAGGCCACTGCTTCAACTCGTAAATCTTCACAAGTACGCGGTCAAACTCGCTACGCTCGCATAAAGTGGCATCTAGACACTTCAGGAGACAGTAGTGCTAGTGACCCATGGTGGTCATTGAATACAGTTCTCGTACTACTAGTACTGACGGTCTGGAGTGGTGGTTTCTCCCCTTCAATTTTCCATCAGGAGGGGGTTAAGAGGCCGCCTTGTATGAGCATCCACATGAATATCAAAAAGAAGGCCATGATAGAAAACACTGATATTGGCCCGGTAAGCACCACGTTCAACATATGTAATGGAAAATATCTGAAGGCTCACGTACTAATTATTAATCCTACCCTTGTGTCGTGGTCTGAATTGGCTATTACTGGCTTTTGGCCTCCTCCGGTAATAATCAGGTGGACAAGATTCTCGTTGTCCACCGAGATCTGGTCAGACAATGACAATGGACGCAAAATCTTCCTGAAATTGCGTTCTGTTATCATAGTCTGTTTCCAATCTTCAGTCACCGTAACATTCATCGGAAGTGGTTCCTTCGGCTGTAGAGATGACCGTAGTCAATTAGACTGGATAATGATTGATCGAGGCTCATTTAAACACTCACTACCCAGAATTCCAACTGACGAGGGTTAAGTGCGCCCATGTCAGGATACTCTTTACACAGATCTTGAAGGAACAACTCGAAACATTCCTGCGCCGGTCCTTCAAATATATCACAAGGTATGTAGATTAATGTAGGATCCTGCTGTCGTAGAGTGCCATGGAACTTGTAGTTGAGTGGAACGACATGGCTCCCAGCTTCTGGGGTAGCTGTAGCAAAGGCCCTCCGAGTCGTAGTGTGGCTGGATTGGTCGTACATTGGGATGGCTTGATAGGCTGATCCTTTGGGTTCAGATTCTTGCTCTTCATACGACTGCATGACCGTCTGTATCAAGGAGCTTGATCTGGCTTGCTTGTGCCTGAGAAATGAGCAGTGGCAGCTCTGGGCGGTGACCGTCTATTTTAAGAATGGAAGTACCGTTAGTTCTATTTTTAGGAGACAGTGGGATGCAATGCTTTGGACGGAAGTGGGGAGGATGCGTAAGGTAAATAACTGGTATTTTGCAAAGGACACACTCACTGCCTACAGCTTCATCTGCCGGTAATTCATGCAATTTCCCTGTCAGGATAAACTTTACGGAGATCTCGCAGTAGCGACTCGAGACTTCCTGTGTCTGTATACAAGTAGGATCCGACTGTCGTGAAGTGCACTGGTCCCAGTCCAGTACGGAAGCACACAAAGAAATAAAACACTCGCAAGTCCAACCCAAGCGCGTCACTGTTAGCTGTTTCCGTGGATTGATTCTCCCGTTTGACCCAGTTTCTTATCAGTCCGCAGAATTTTATAGTCTGACCAGGGGAGCAGCCGGTTGGTTATACGTGTAATTATAACATGGGGTTGCGACAAGGAGAAGTTGTATTGACCATTTTACTTCTTCCCTAACTTCCGTGCATGGGAAACTAATCTTAACGTCTGCCTAAAATTAGAATACAACCACACGCTTCCTAGACATAGACAATCACCGCCCAGACGCTATCAGATGATTGCCCACACTGCCCCAGCGAGCGCTGTCTCTCCTTCGACAGCGCAACAGGTTCATTTACAAAACCTATGATGGATTCTCTCGAAGAAGACCAAACTCCTCTGCTTGAAGGCATGGGCTACCATGCCATCGAGATGGTCGACCAACCTACCAATCCCACGACTCGCTTGAAGACTCCTCTAGCTACCCCACAGTTTCAAGCCCTTGTCTACAAATTCCACGACGTTAGGAGGAAGGTGGATCCCACTCTAATCCGAATACCTATCGAACTTTTTGAGGGACCCGCACAAGACTGCCTTGAGTGGTTCTTGCAGGATTGGCGTAAAGAGGATCCTGACACGGACATAGTTAATCCTCGAGATCTGGAGTTGTGGGCCGTGAGTGCTTATATGCACCTGATATTTGCTTGCTTTACTAATAACCACTCAAACTTTGCGGGGATGCTATCGGTACTAGCCAAAAGAACCACTCCTTATAGAAGTTGCGATGACTAGAAACTGGCATTGGAGTGGCATAACGGACCGCAATTTCAACAAGATCATACGCTCGATTCCACTGTCCGATCAGATTTCCGTGAGCAACCAGAGCATGGTCCACCTGTTCGTCACTGCCAGGGCTCCTGTTCAAAGACAAACGACGAACACACAATTTGTAATATTCTTGCTGCTGATGATGTGTAGGTGCACCTTTGACAGATGTTTCCCGCATGTTTGGTCTGTGACTTACGCCAAAAACTAGGGACTCCTGCCTTAGTTGTCATAGTGTTGACACAGCTAGTGAAGAGAACATGATGATGATAAAGCCATTGATGAGTCAGAGACGCAGGTTGTGAGGGATGAAGGCATTTGTAGGTGCCCTTACATGATCTGATACTCTCGCCTGATTTAATCAGCAGATATTAGGAGCCAAACTTACATTACTCGCCTACTAAACATCATGTACATGCTTCACGCGTTCAAGTTCGAAATTTTCAGTCTGTTTGGGTATTTAAGAGTAAAGAATCAGAGATTGTGAGGTTTATTCACCGGACGTGTGCTGCAGCATCGCAATGTTCCCCATGTATTATACTAGGAGACTAATAGCTGAACCATTGGCGTAGCCGAAGCTTTACTTTCCTCAGACCTTTCATCATAAAAATAGAACGGCATACATTCTTAAAATAGACGATCACCGCCCAGCCGCAACTGCACTTCCCACTTCTCAGGCGCTTGCGAGCTAGACCAAGCTTCATGATATAATTCCTCGCGCATTTGTATCAAGAGATATAGAGATGTTACTGGCAATGTATTATCACTGATTCATCCAAAAACTACGACTCAGAGGGCCTTTGCTACAACTATCCACTGGAGGCTCGGGCCCATGGCTGTTTCAGTCAACTACTATCTACAAACATCTTTATGCTCTTCATCTATTTTCAGGTGACAAATTATGCCACAAAGGTAGTCACCAAGCTAAGTACGTGAGCAATGAAGAGAGTTTTGCGTGTTCCTGGCACGTGTGTGTAACTTCCCATATCGAGTTGATCATTGTGTCTTTTTGTAGTGGTCGGATTCATCCTCTGGGCAAATGAGCATGTTTTATTCTGGCGGTTTGCACTCCATGGCTCTACTTTTTTTTCTTTAATAATAACAGGGTGTTTACTGGCGTATTAAACTCATCTTACATCAGCCTGGAAGTTCTAAGGAATCAATGACGCGCCTAGGTTGCTTCCTGGGACGAATTTGTTTAAAAAAGGCGCCTAGCAAGGTTTAGGAGGTCAATTCACGTAAGGCACGTCGAAAAAAGCAAAATAAAGCGACGCCAGCAGGATTTGAACCTGCGCCCTCGGAGCAGCTTTCTAAACTGCCGCCGTAACCACTTGGCTATAGCGCCTGATGATCTGTTAAGCGCCCGCCATTTGACGAGGCGCGGCTACACGGTCACAATAGTCACAGTATCATTTTGCCTCCGCCAGTACTGAGAAACTTTGCGTGGGATGTACCATGTCTTTCTCTGACATCTTACTCAAGATGATCTAATGTTTTGAATAATGGCACGTTGAGAAAAAGATCAATTGTTTGATTGTGCGATTAGCGGAGCGGGACCAATCAAAAACGGAATATCGGAGTCTGCTTACAGGAGACTAGAGCGGGACAGTCATAGGAATCATGTCATACCATACTAGGTGAGTCACCCGCGTCAGCTTCTACTCGATACGAATTTGCACGGGTCACTAGGGGTCACTCTATTAGTTACGCCGACAGAGCGTATGTACATATTAATTGACCATTAACGTAGCGGCAATAGCTGCACCGGTGGCGTGCTCGGGGGTGGACGCTCATAAATGGCGAGTTTTCGCATGAACGCCGAACTGGCAGACTTCATCTCAACCATAGACCTTACCATTTGAATCTTTACTATCGACGCCATATGCACGCACATTAATCAACATCGTTTTTATGAGCTGCCAAGGCCGAGAAGAACCATAGGCGAGTGGTCTTCCGGTGACAAGGGCTGAAACGTTCGTTGTGAGCCTGTGATCGACCGTCGAGTGGAATTAGTCCAAGTTCCTGAGCGCAATCGTAAAGGTTATTGGGTCGAGATTACTAGAACAGCTCTGCGCCGCTAATGAAGGTGCCTTTGATGAAGCCCTATCACAATGAGGATGAGGAATCAAGGATGATGTACTATTACCTACGTGCATCCATAGGCAAATCATGCTCGACGCCCCCTTGCGAGGACTAGTAAAGTTAGACTCGATATGTCAAGGAGAGCTTTAGACTGTACTTTCGACCTTTCAGGTTTAATTAGATTAGATAGAAACGAGATAGGGGCTCATTCACAGTTCTGTGCCCGACCAATCTTTCTTGGGATAGTGGACGTGATAATGATTGTTGCTTCACGCCGACGAACGCCAGTCCTCGAGAAGCTGATGCTGCTTCTTCTTCATGGACTATCGGCGGAAGCGACCATTCCCCATTCCCGACAACCCTCGTGGTCTGCTTTACAAGAGACTGCTCGAGACCATCTACTAGAGTCTCTTCTTTTCATCGTTGATGCTTTCCTTTCCTTCTAACCATCTACATCAGGCTTCCCTTGATCTACTTGGCCGAGCTTAAAATCATGGGACTCAACTGTGAGAGAGCAGACGCTCGGGGTGTACCTGTAGTAAGGGCGGACCGGCCAGTGAGGGTGTCAGTTTTTCCGGAAATATGTGGACCGGGGGTGGAGGTGGCGGGCCCAATGTAACTTGGGCAATGGGCAGGTAGGTAATGTACCTTGAACTTCCGCTTCCTACCCCTCGGAGTCGGAGCTTTGTATTGAGGAGGTATGTTCTGGATTCGACTGGATTTTGGCTGGTGTTTGTGTAAGGCACGCCACAGCACCCTTATTTCAAAAAGGATGGGATGTTACAATCGTTGTATACGCACTGAGTGATGATTCGGCGATTGTGCGCTCTGCATTCATCGCCGACTATGCACGCGTTTGAGGCGTGGGGTGAGCGTGCTGTAGCCATCGTGGCCTGCCACTAGATTTTATTTATGTCTCATCGTGATGGCCTGTTGCCGTGGTTTCGAAAGTTTGACATATGTAAGAACTTGGAAAGAAGGAAGAAGTCACTTGTAAGGCACTAATTTGGGTGAATCTCTCGAGTAATTTGTTTCGTAATCACGACACGACGCATACGTGAGTGCCTTTCGATATCATCCGCACTCCAGGGCCTGCTCCTGACGTTCAAGCCGCAGTAACTGTAATGACGAAACGGAACAGGCTTTTCGGTGAGAGAATGGGCTAGGTAATGATCGCACCGGCGCCGTTTTGGTGGGTGGGAATTCTGGTTTGTCGGATGATTAACAGATGATGAGCCGAGAATCACTCTGGGTATCTAGCCGAAAAGTCGAAGATATCTTTCTGAAGAACAGTGCTCGTCTTGTTGATATATTATGGCGTTAAGCAGCGGCGCAGACGACGACGACAGATACTAGCGCATAGAGAGAGGCGCATCCGCTGTTAGATGTACAGAGACGGCTTTTGGTTGTACGAGAGTATTTTTGACTGAGCCACCAGTGACAGACAGACAGCAGACAGATACTAGTGTGAGGATAATTTTTTCCAGCGTACTCCCGATTCCGAGTCGGAGTGATATCTCTATGATGTTTGTTGACTTTTAGACGTCTTTTTTGACACTGAGCGCTGCGTGAGGTGAGCAGGCGTAATATGTTGAAAAGTTCAGGTGATAGAGGCCTCGAGTTCTCTTCTCTCTTTCCATCTTTCTGTGCAGCTTAGGGGCTCTTGATTGAAGAAGCAGGGGACTATAGACAGGAGCCGCGGTGGTTCTCATTGATCTACAGGAAAGACGCCTATCTTTCCTGATTGGGAGAGACAGCAATTCCTCGGAGGGGTTCCATTATAATATAACGCCCTTCAAATCTTTTCGGTTTTTTTTTCTTTGTCCCATGTCTGCCTCCTCGCTGCCTCTGTCGTCGCCCGCCACCGCCGCCACCATCCTCGAGAGCACAATCCCTCCTGCTCTTTTTCTCCTCGTCCCTCTCTTCACCATCGCGCTCGCCCTCCTCGCCCTCTCACATCGCCCGCAACAGCAGGACACGACCGGTGGAAGAGCACGTCCTCAAGCGCGCGTTGCCTACGCGTTCATTGCCCTTCTCGCCGTGCTGAGCGCATTTGCAGGAGCTCTTCCATTGAGTCACGCAGAGAGTCCACAAGCCGAGGCTGTCGTGCAAGCTTTGCTCTCTTCGCTACGTACGTGGTTATATGCTTGCAATGTCCGAAGAGAAGTCTAACCATCGTCCTAGTCGCAGTTCCCGTGTTGCACCTCGGGTCGACGTACTCTGGAAAGCTGCTGGGATTGGTACACCGCAGCATCCTCGTAACAACTCTATCAGGCGGTGAGTTCCCCCTTTCGTCCATTCCATCCAAACGGCGCTTAATTAAAACATATTTGTGTTCTTCTGTCCTGCTCCTTCCGCTACACGCTCAAAATTGAATTTATCACTTCAAAATCGTTTCCACTGTGCGGTATCTGCCATCTCCGTTGGCTTACCTGTCCAAAAATGCGCATATAGCCACCTTGCTAGCGCTCCTCAGCCCGTTTCTATCCACCATCCCGCAATACCTCCCTTCCGCTCTTTTTCTGTTTTATTCTCTGTTGGCGTTTCCAGGCCTTGCTTGGTCGTTACTTCGCTTTTTACACCCAGGTTCAACGAAGAGGACAGCGAGACCCATTACCATCCATATTTCTACTCAGCGTACTTCACTTCCGCTGAGCATATCGTCATCCGTTGCTTCTTTCTCGGGTACCCAGGCCTTGGCGGAACCAAAATCGAACAACATCAAAGAAAGGGACCGCCCTATAGAGCTAGCAATCACTCTTCCGAAGCGGAAAGAGTCCCATCGGAGCCGTTTTCAGGAGCGAGGACTTCAAGATTTCGAGAAGAGCACAGAACCAGAGACCCAACAGCAGATCCAGAAACACAAACACGAGAGATCACTGAGCAGCGCGTCGTCAACTTCGACGATCACAGCGGTGGATCACTTATCTCGCGCGACACCCAATTTCCCATTGATATCACTGACCACACCTCCACGCGCTGCATATACTTCCGCATATATCCCGACTTTGGGGCCAACAGGAACCCAGGAACACCTGTATAGGTTCCCAGTAGAGCATATAGGCCAGAATAACAACGAAGACGAGGCATCAGGCAGTACGAATCTGCGCACTCAGTTGATCCATAACCGGTCGCGCAGTTTGTTGGTCTTTCTTTTAGCTGCTCAGCTTACGCTTCTTGTCGGCTACTCTTGTGCTGTTGGTGCCAGCGTATCTTCAGAGTAAGTACTTCTTACTTCTTTGTTTGCTTGGCCTTGATAATCCCTCTTTAAACAGTCCCGAGAGTACGGCTTTGCCCTTGAGAATCGTCCAGACAGCTTGCACAGTTTTAGCAGTCACAGGCACGATGTCGGCTTATCTTCGTAAGTTGCATTTCCTCTTGAGATTTTCGTTGCGCGTGGTGCCTTTTCATTTCCTTGCCGTTCCCTCTTTCCATTTTTGCGTGTTCATTTAACACGACTGTGAGATGAGAGTTGGCGCATATAATTAGGCGGGGGTTATTATTACGTCCACCAGACTCTTTAGTTAAAGAAGGACTTCGTTGAAGTCACCCATTACGGCTTCATGATCATGGGCGTGGCGATTGCACCCCCTTTTCTTGTTCTCAAAATGATTATGAGATGGGGGGAAAGAGGCTGATATCGCACGATTCCCTCGCTGTGTGTCCTTCATCCTTTTGCCCTCTTTTTTCGCTTTTTCGTTTCATCATTGAGTTTTCACTCGTCTCCTGTCCGATTCACTCATGCTGAAAAACACTGTATCATTTCCTTCAGTGCATGCGTATAATACCCATCTCTCGCCTTCTCGGGCGCGAGCTTCGCGGAGGAATCGGGCTTCTACCGTCGACGCCGAACAACCTCAAGCTCAATCGCAAATGCTCCCCACTTCAGCGTTCCCGCCCTCTGCTACTCCAACAACTTTTGCTTCTCTTTCCCCACAATTGTACCCCCAGCAGAGCCCGCTGCTAGGAGACCCTCGCCCTGCACTCATCCAGATTGAACCCCCGCCTCCGCCTAGGATGAGAAGGAAACGCGTCGATGCTGGTTTGGGCAATGCAATAGAGACAAGTCTCGCATATCCAGGATCAGCTTCAAACTCAACTGGTTCCTCGCATTCTCATGAAGAATTCGGCGGCCAAAACCACGGCCGACGCTCATATTCTGGCGACGCTCCTTACACATATCCCTATTCGCATTCACGGACGACTTCTAGGCAATACAGAGAGCCGATTGTGTTGGCATATCAGCCACCCAAAGTCAGGACACCAGATGACGCCTCGTTGTTCGAGATGACTGAACCTGAAGAGAAAGGTTTGGAGTCGGAAGGAGCAAACGCCAAGGAAACGGACAGCGATCTCGAGTTGAATTTGGAGGTGGAGATGCAGAAGGCATTGACACTTTCACGATCGAGCTCGGTGGCAACATCCAGGTCGGGTGTGAGCAGTCGAAGAGGCCATGCCAGGGCGGCTGGCGAGCGGAAGCGCGCGAGCGCCAGCATACACGCTGCTGCATCCCGTAGGATGTCCGCCTCGTTCCAGGTTACAACGGCCACGAGCAAGGCCAAGGCCAAGGCAGGAAGCGTGCGCAACTCGAAGATGCTCATCGACTTGCCCCACGTCAGCCACGAGCGCAATTCTTACGTGATGTCGCAGAAGAAGAAGCCTACTACAAGCAAGGAGGACGATCCTGCGACGTATATTAGGAAACGTGGGTCTATCCAAAGTGCTGTTCCGCCGACGAAGAAGTTGTTTGGGTGGGAGTTTGGGTGGGATCCGTTGCCTTTGTCGTCTCGTGGTGCTCGATCGAAGTCGGCGACGAGGAGCCAGGATGCGGATGAGAGTTTCATTGCAGGCGAAGATGTTGTTCGGCAACCGACGCGTGCGAGGAAGTTGAAGAAGAGGTCCAAGTCGACGTTGAGGTCGGCGAATGAGGAGACTTTTTCGATGCCGCAAGTGGCTGACTACCCTCTTCCTCTGCCAAAGCGAACATCTCTTCCTGGTTCCGAGATGGAGAGCCCACCTTCGTCTGCTTCGTTTAACACTTTCGGTATCCGTCGTCATCATGCCAGGTCGTCCTCACGGCCAGGAGCTGCAGAGAGTAAGAAGAGCAGCTTTGAAAGCGATGAGGCTTTGTCGTGCAATGGACATGTCCACCACCACCAACCCCAGCAACGTCCGGTCTTGAACCTCAAGAGGAGCTTCAAGATGGGAATTGGCAGGACTCTGGGCCCTAGTTTGTCGTTGGCATCTGTTGATGATGGGCGTCATCAACCAGGCCGAGTAGAAAGACGGAAGGAGAAGGGCGAGACAAGCCCGAGCCCGAATGAAGAGGACCTAGAGGATGTTGACAGCGAGATTCGGTCCATCGCTGCTGCGAAACTCGTCTCTGCATCTATTGCACGGGTAACTCCTGCTGCTACGATTGTTGCTGCTCCTGCTTCGGCTGCCAGGATTACTACGCCCCCGACGTCGACTGAAATAACAGGATCAGCTGCACCCGTTAACATCAAGCACCCGGCACTGATGTCGACTCCGCGCCCAGTCCTACCTGCTATCGTCACTGTTCCTACTGTTCCTTTCCCAAAGTCTGCTCCTGCTACCATGAAAGCGTTTTCTATTGGAAGAAGCCCATCTAGTGCGAAGCCACCGCGTACGGGTGGGAGCACATGGCGCCCTCATCCTTTTGCAGAATCACCAGCGAAGAGCCCAATGCATGGATCGGTGACTGCAGCATATTTGAATGACGTTGGGGCGTTGTCGAGTCCAGAAGACGATGTGGTGTCGCTTGAACGCGAGATGGAGGAAATTCGCGGCTCGAGGAGCGGTGGACAGAGCAAGATGGACTCGCCGACGACTCAGTTCAAGGAGTTGGCGATGTTGATGTCGATACCGATGCCTGAATCCACTACTTTGCCCAAGCCTATACCATCGTCGAGGAAGTCGAAAGGTGGCGCTTTGGAGGCGCAGAAGAGTTCACCTATACCGAGTCAAGACGACTATCCCTATCGCTTCCCGATGTTCTTCCCTGGTTCGAACTCGAACTCGCCGCCGAAGGTTCAGCCCACTTCAGCAACGCCACGGGGACCTGGCTCTGGCCTCAGGTTATCAGCGAAGACTATGGATACCGTACGCAACGCTTTTGCTGGTGTTAGGCTGAGCATGCGCGCGAGCATGCACAGTACTGCGGCTGGTTCGACGAAAGGTACTGCCAGCGTCGGGGAGAAGATTACGGAGGACCGGTATGGCGACTTTATGGACCTGTGTGATCCGTTTGCATCCCCGCCGATGTCGGCTTCGACAATCGCGATTTCCCCTGTGGTCAGGAAGAAGACGTCGAGGCATGGGTCTGTTGCTCGAGATGGCGGTTCGAAGGTCGATGAAGCCATATCTGAGGAGGCCGAAGAGCAGGTGGAGAGGAAGATGAGCGCTTGGGGGAGATTACCTATGCCTGCGCGGTCGAACTCTCCTGGACCCAGTTCGAAGAGGCCTTCTAGTGGTGGGCGAGTGGCTGTCAGAGCGGTGGGCAAGCCTTCAAGGAAGCATAAGAAGGACAAGAGGTCGAGAAAGTCGACGTTGCCTGGTTTGACGCCGAAACCTCCTCTGAACGCGCTTGAGGATGCGGATTTTGGGTTTGAAGAGGCTGTGCTCTCGCAGAGGCTGTTGAGTCGGCTTGATGCCCATGGGTGGGAGAGTCGTGTGTAGATGGGTAGATCAGGGTTGGGTCGCTTTTTATTGATGATATTTATATGATTTTGGGTGAGGCTGACTGTTTTCGTTTTGTCCTACGGAGGCTGACTGTTGGTCAATTTTAGAATTTGAGTCTTGAGAAAGGCTTGATTTTACGCACCACATTCGTTTCTCAGTTTGAATCATTCCCTCGTTCTTCACGTCCTTCGGGTTATCCTATCGCTCTCTTGTGGCTTTGACCTTCTTCGACTCTATCTCCCCCTGACCACCACACCTCCAGGCGGCGCTTCTGACTGTATACCCCACGCACTTGACACCAGTTTCCAACGTCTTGCATATTGAACAACTTTCGACCGCGCTTTTTGCTGCGTCTCTCTACGTCTCGAGGAAGGCGCGATCTTTGGAATTAAATAAATAAGAAGTGTATAATCAGCATATAATCGTCAGCCTTTCATAGCAACATTCGTTTATAAATCCAAATTCTTCCTCTCGTTTATAATATTATCAACCAAATAGTTGTATATGCTTACCTTGTCTTTTCTCTCGATCCATTCTTTGCTTGTCGTTCTTTCCCACTTGCATTCTGAGATTTGGTGGCGGTTGTGCCCTGTGATAACTGCGTGTTGTTGTAATTTACTTGTTGTAGTATGGCAGAACATGAATGAAAGAGATTTGAGAACTGCGAGGTGGTTAGCTGAGAGATGAGAGTAAGTATGGACGTTGTAAATAGAAATGATGTCGTCGATCAGTGTCAGGCGGAGGTTGAAATTGGAAATGCCATCAAGAAACACACATCAGATTCAGACACCTGCTTGTCCACGCGCTTCACTCTAATAGTAATGACGCGCCGATAACTTCCTGGCAAAGGGAACGGAACAAACGCCTTGTATTTGATCTATACAACGCTTTCTTCGTGTTGAGGTTCTGGGACGGCGTGGGTTTATATCACTGTCAAAAGAGATACAATCGCTATTGAAGACAACTATCAAAGACGCGTCTAGGACTGGGATAATAATGGGGAAAGGAAAATCGAAACGCGTAGAGTCGCATGACGAGGACGAGGACGCTTCAATATCGGGCCAAGAAGAGGATCAGAAGACGGCGTATAATTATGATGAGGTTGGAACGTCGGATGAGGATGGGAATGGCGTACCGACTTTTCATGTTGGTGAGTTTGAGTCCCTTTCCTTCTTCCTTGGTGACTTGGGCTGGGTATGATCGTTAACGGTTTTTGATTCGTTTTTTAGAGGTTATCAAGGCTGTTCGACCGTTGGAATACGATGTGAAAGGGAAGAAGAAGAAAGGGGCTGGGAAGAGGGTCAAGAAGGTGTGTCTTCGTGGTGTTTCCTGCTCTTCGTGTCTTTTGAACGGGTGTTGACCTGTGCATTGCGTTCTCTGTTCTCTAGGAATATCTAGTCAAGGTAGGGTGTACACCCCATGCTGCATAAATGTCGACGCGAACCTTGACCGAACCATGTAAATCCTATCATGCTTTTCGTTTTCTAGTGGGCTGGTTATTCGTCGGAGGATAATTCGTAAGTTATTTTTTTTTACTGTCTCATGCCGTGTTTATTCTGAATGTGTTGGTAGTTGGGAACCAGAGGAGAACGTTGCTGGTTGTGGTAGACTGCTGAAAAGCTTCTGGAAGCACCTGCGTATGCGGCCGGAAGACTATAAGGGAGACCAAGTGCTGGAGGCGAGGCAGGAGTGGATAGGTGTCGTATATTTCTTTCTTTTTGAATGGGGCGCGTGCTAACTGTTGAATATTTGTAACAGAGCAAGAGAAGGAGTTTTTTGATACGCAGTTTCGGGATAAGAAAAGAAAGTTGAAGATGGAGAGGGAAAAAGTGAGTGTAAAATTCGTGTAGTAACTGGTTGGCATCGACTTAGCCTTCCATGTAGCTCAAGCAACAAAAGCAAAAAGAGCAGGAGCAGAGAGAGAAGGAAAAAAAGAAGAAAGCTAGGCGGAGTGTCTCCAAAACTCTTCGAGAACCTGGCTCTTCTTCAGAGCCAGAGGTGCCTGCCGAACCGAAGAAATCATTGAAGATTACAATTAACAAGCGACCGAGAACGGTGATTTCTTCATCTTCAGATGATGTACGTACCAGTTTCTAGACATATGAACGAGTTATAACTGACGTGCAACCAGGAACCTTTGATACAACGGAAAAGGCACAAGTCTGCATCAGTCGCACCAGAGGTTGTCGCTACCCCACCTGCTGTTGGTAGCTTTTCATTTACTTGCTCGGGATTATCTCATGGGTTTATTCTGCAGGTTGCGCCTTCTTCTCCTCCCCTAGCCTCCCCTGCCGACCTCTTCACCGACGACGAGTCGCCTGTTGTCAAGAAGAAACTACCCGCTAAAACGCCTTCACTCCCTATCATATCGCAAAAGGCACCGGAAGCGAAGATCGCAAACATGTCTCAGATACTTGCGGCTCCGACTGGCGGAATCTCGACGAAGCAACGCCTGGCACAGGGTGCTTTGGCACCTACCCAGCCAAAGGATCTCGTGAACGCGAAACCGAAAGCTGGGCCGTTGCCTCCGCCGCCAGCAAGGAGGAATTCGACGTCGCAAGCACATCAACATCAGCCTTCGTTGTTTGGCGGTCTGCGTTTCAAGAAAAGTACGGTGCCTGCTCGACCGACGAGTCCAGGCCATTCGAATACTGCGCCCACGACGCCTGTTGTGCAGGAGCCGACTCTGGCGTCTTTGAATCTTACGAGTTCGCCGATACAGGACGACTTCGTTACGCATAGTTTGCCTGTTACGCCACAGGTTCCGGCGTACACCCCCAATACTGTTTCGTGAGTATTTATTTACATTTTTTTTTTCTTTTTGAGACTCGCTCATGGTTGGTGATTAGTTCATTATTCTCGAGTCATGAAGGACCGCACCTTGATGAAGCAGAGATGTTCCTTCAGGATCTCCAGGCTGACTTGCCTGAGTACATATGGTGTTTTCTTTGTATGCCATATTGAACTGACCTCATTCTGTTTTTTAAGGCTCGCAGGGCCTTTACGGTATGATTTTTTCTTTCCTTTCCTTGGATCTGACTGAGTCTTTTGCTAGACCAACGCTGGATGGGCCTTTTGAACCCCAACCTCCGAAATCCCTCCACGGCAAAATTAAAGAACCCGAGCCATCTTCTTTACCAAAGTAAGTCCAAAGTGCCAGAGCTCCGACTTTTGTTCATTCACCATTCAAATTAGAAAAAAGTGGCAATGGACGGGACCAGTATTTTTTGGCAAGGAGGAGAAACCGAGGTTCAATGGCATACTGAACCCAGTCATAGTCACCGACCGCGCACTCAAGTTTGGCTCTTTTTTTCACACAACCGAGTCTTTAAGGATATCAAAGTTGTATGACAATATCGATATGCGCTCGAACTGGCTTGCGTTCCGGAAACCTAACCAGATGTGTTTGTTAAGCGCGGAGGATGAATCGGAGCTGGCGAATCTCAGAGTATTAGTCGCGTATCTCAAGAAAAAGCAGCAGGTAAGTGTTCTAATGTTTGGGCTGGTTCTTATTCTGAACAGAGAGGTGCAGCATTTTTTGGTCCCCGCCATTCTGGATGGAAACACTATTGGACAAATAATCTTCTTCCCATGGAACGAAAATCAGTCTACATTACCCATCTCAGTCCCAACGGAGTTCCAGGAGATTCAGGGAGACACTCATCTCATCGCGGTCATCATGCTGTATCTCCTCGAGCCCGCCGACATCGATGCCGTGAAAATGCGTCCTCCCGTCCTCGAAGACGACCTGCGTCCTCTCAACGAGCCCTTCGGCCCACAGGCCACATGGGAGAAATCCTTCGCCTCGAAGCCCTATTTCCACTACGGAATCCGGACACTTGGATTCGACAAACGGTTATTTGAGCACCTCTCGCAGTACGCTCGGAGTTACTGCATCTGGCCGCAGAATAATTCGTTCGAGAATCGATGTCTCGAGGCCATTCTGAGCGAGACGCAGGCGACCAGAGTTCCGCCGACGACGGCGGATGCGAGGATGATTTTCGTGCATGTGAAGGCGCTGGATATCTTGCATGGGATGCCTGGGTTGGTGGAGAGGAGGGCGACCCAGGGAGTTCAGTTTCTGTGCTTTGGGTCGTCGGATGTGGATGAGCCAATGGGGGTTGGGCAAGGGATAAGGGAGATTTATCCGCTTGGTGGGTTGTCTTTTTGTGTTCTGCGTTGTGTTTTCTTTTTGATGATTTATTATGTGTAGGTGGTGTCGTGACGTTCACACCTGCGGTTATGCAGTACGAGCCGAACGATGTGTGTGAGTTGATTCGACGCATCGATGCGCATCCTTTGTGGTGCGCGTATATCCTCCCCGTGTCGCTGGGTGTCTTGTCGAAGTTGGAATGTAAAGCTGAGGATCCGCTCAAAACATTCGACGAGTGTGTGTCATTTACTCATTTCCCTATATTCAACTAACTAAATTACTCCTTTCTTTCTTCCTTCCTTCCTTACTACCAGGAACAAACTCATGTTAAACGGGATCCTTCAAACCATCGAGCAAGGCAGCCTCGCTCTAACTTCCTCTCCTCCCAAACCACACTCCTCCGAATTATATTCATCTCAACTCGAAGAATGGCAGCTTACGAACCTGGAGCTTACCCCGCCCACACGGAGGGACGCCTTATGCAAGGGCATCGCGGCGTTCATCCAGCAGAAGGAGATGTTGCATGCCCCAGCGGGAGCGCTGCAGGGGTTGATTGAGAAAGAGATCGCGAGGGATATGGTGGGGATGCAGAGACAGCCGGGGATTATGAGGTGTTTTAGACGGTTTGTGGTTGTGGATAGGAAGGAGAATGTGGATGCTAGGATGGGGGTGGGTCAGGGAAAGAGTGGAGAGGGGAAGGCTACGGAGGGGAAAAGTGCAGAAGGGAGTGGGAAGAGGAGGGAGATGGAGATTGAGCCTGGGGTGAGTTGTTTCTTTCTTGCTTTCTTCTTTTTTTTTTCTGACTTGATCATTTTATTCGACAGATGGAGTGGTTGAGCATTGACAAGTTCAGTTTTCAAGACGACTATTTCCCGAAGAATGCGTAGTGGGTTTGAATGATTTGTGAATGTATGTATTATATATACCATGTACGATAATGATATTGGTACTTTTGGCACAACCTACTTTACCTTCGTGCGTATGAGCCTGAGAGCACACTACGAACGTCGAACACCTAACGTAAACCCAGCACGCAGATCTCTCAAGCCAAAAAAAAAAACCTCAAGCAACATCAATCCTTCCCCCTCTCTGCACCCACAAACTCTCCAAAAAGCGTATCGAGTCTTCCTGGCTCATCGCTCTTCCATTCACCACGATGCCCTTGCGCTGGGGCATGCAGAGGCCCCAGCCGAGATAGGCCTTGGGTGCTCCGGTGATCTTGATGGTTTTCATGACGCGCTCGTCGCCTGGTGTGAATAAGGGAGAGACGAGGGTTGTTTGGGAGAGAGGGATGGAGATGGGGGCGCCTGAGAAGGGGGTCAGCCAGAGTGTGCTACTGCTTTGTGTTGGTGTTGGTGTTGATTTTTCCGGTGTCGTGCTACCCGTACGAGCAGTCGCTCCCCCAGCTCGCGCAGACGCTTGTGTCACAGGGGAAGAGACGGTGATCATCCGTACGTATCTAGGTGAGGCGAAGTGCGAGACGACGAACAAGCTGAAGGCGCATAGGCCGGAGGTCATGCCTGCCCAGAAGAGCCAGGATTGTTGGGCGGCTTCGCGCTCGGAGGGGGAGGCGAAGATGGGGCGGAGGATGAATTTGACGGGGCGGAAGAGGAGGGAGAAGAATGTGTGTTTGGGGCGCTCCGAGGAGGACGGGGGTTCTGAGATGGGTGTTGAAGAGGAGGGGGAGGGGGTGGAGGTGGAGGGGGTGGAGGGAGAGAGGGAGGCGGCTGCTGCTTCTTCTGCTTTGCGGAGTTCTAGCTCGAGTTGTTCTTTTTCTTCCGGATCTGGGAAGGCGAGGGAGGTGCCGACAATTGAGCCTCTGGAAGTTAGGTAGGTGTTAGTTTTGGTGTAGTACACAAGTGAGATACTAGGAGAATGAAACTGTGCATTGACATTGGCAGTAGCTTCTAGGCGCTTAGCTCTCGAGAACAGCACACTTCAAGAGAGCAAGCAAGAATAGTAAGAAAGAACACGGCGACGTACATTGACAAGCCGACAGTAGCGAGGATGACTGCGGCAGATTTTGGTTGGCGGAGTTTACTCTCCATGTAGCTTATTTGAGGCTCGATGCGCCATGTTCTTTGCGGTGTCGAGGAGGAGGAGGAGGAGGAGGAGAGCGGTTGGGCGGCTGCTTCTAGGAAGTCAGCGACGGGGTTGGTGAGTGTGGTTGGATGAGAAGGAAGGGGTTTTGGCCGAGGTGTATCTAGGATTTTCGGCTTTGGCTTGGATATGGACTTTGGTGATGAGCTAGCTGCTGCTACTACCTTCTTTTTGGACGATTTTGAGGAAGAGGCGTGACGGAGTTGGGCTAGGAAGCATGTTGATGGGACAAGACCAGAAGAGGGTTTGGGATGTGTTAGTAGACGAAGCATATTAGTCTACTTTTAGTCGACGGTGGACGTTGAGCGCGACTTGGACGCGTCCCGAAAATCGTCGACTGACAACTCCGGTTGCCACGTGATGCTAATATAGCGCGAACGCGGCCCCTAATTTTTGGAACGGTGAAGTCCATGAAGTGCATCTAGGTGGTTTCTGAGAACTTCCATGCCATGAGCTCTTCATGCGAACCTTCCTACAGAAATGCGCAAATGATTCCGGGTCGCCTGATTCATTCCGCTGTACCGTTGAACATCGTTCTCGTGGTTGCTTGCCACATCGCCAACGTCCGGTTTGACGGCTGCGGGCAGGAAAAACTTACAGGAACGTCAATTGTCGGCGGCCAGCACAACATGTCCTTTGAACCGATTGGCCTGAATGCCCAAAGGCGTGTGGTCATGTGTGCTCTGACAGCTCATAAATGCCCCCGAGCAGGGTACGTACTACGCAGACTATGGATGGTCTCTCCTCAACAATATTTCAGACACTTTCGACAGCTCTTGACTCTTGTTTTTAGACATGGCGAATTTAGTTGAGACATGGCATATATTTCTGCGCCCTGAATGACAGAATTCGTGATGACAAGCAGACGGAAAGAGATCGCCACAGCCTCGGAGTTACCCCTGGAACATGTTTGTACATGTTAGGACCAGAAGATGAAGGGAAGGTATATGTTGTGGTGTGCTGCCACGTAGACTCCCCGTTTTTGGACCACCCTCCACGTATTGGAATACCGTGCTTTGCACTGCGGAGCTCCCCTCTCCTCCTCGTACTTTCATTTGTTACCCTTTGGAATACCTGGACCGCAGCAGCTTAAGCTTCCCTCAAAGCCTCTTCGTTCCAATCCATCACCACTACACACGCAACAATGTCTTCGACTACCTTTTCCCAACCATCCTCCTCCTTTTCTCCCGCTTCACCAGCCCCTTCATCTTCATACACCCACGACGATGACGACCACGAAGACAACCATGAAGCTGGTCCAGCACGCAAGCGTGCCCGTCCTTCCCCAAAGGACTCGTCATCATCTTCCCCTTCACTATCTGAGCAGCGCAAAGAGGCCAGGGCCCACCGCAACAGGATTGCAGCGCAAAACTCCCGCGATCGTAGAAAGGCACAGTTCGCCTACCTCGAGCGAAGAGTCGCAGAGCTCGAGGAGGAAAACCGTCGCCTCCGCGCAGGCATCCCCATAAACCCTGCCCCAGCCTCCGTTCCTTCCATTTCCCTTCAAGCAGCCCCCGTTCCTCTTCCCCTTCGTCTTTCCACCGCCGCAGAAGACCAACAGCGGTCAGAGAGAGAGCAGGAGCGCGAACGCGAGAACGAGGAGCTCAAGGAACGCATCAAGACCCTGGAGCGCGGCTGGGACGCCGTCGTTAAAGCACTCGCCGCCCAGGGCGTGGCCGCAGGAATCATCAACCCGGCGCCAACTCAACCCACTGTAAACGCCCCTGCCCCCGCCGCCCCCGCTGTCTCAGCAACACCCGCATTTACCGCCTTCCCCTCCCCGGCGCCATCACATTCATCGCTTGAGTTCGACTTGAGCTCAGCAACACCATCCTCTCCTGCTTCGACCTCTGTGCCAACACAATCGTTATCGCAAGCATCAGCATCACTACCTTCTCTGTCCGAGCCCACTCGCCACCTAGCACGGGTGGCGACCACCGGGGGACCTTCATTGGTTCGCTCGGTGTCCCTGCAGCGGGTGGACTCGTCAACAGCCTCGGTACAAGTGCAAGTAATGCCAGCGGTATCCCCTTCATCGCCAGTGCCCCCATACATCAGGGCGCTCCAATTGAAAGCACAGGGGATGAGGTCAACGACAACACCATGGACGCTTTGTTCCGTGAGATCCTCACGTCGCCGCGCACGCAACACGCGACCGTGCCTGTTAAAGGTGCGAGTGGCCCCAGTGCCGCCGCGACGCAAGTAGGAAAGGATGCAGTGGTGGGGAGTGGAGTGGCGGAGGAGATGAAGGAAGGAGTGATCGAGCAGGAGAAGCAAGCGGAGGAGAATACTGGGGATGCGCTATCAATGTCCATACTATCAGCGGACGAGCAAGCGGTTGCGGACTGGACCCGCGAGATTGAGATGCAGCAGATGTTGGACAGTATGATCATGGGGATCAACGAAACAAACGCACTCGAGGCCGACGGTCAGAACCTCGGGTTGGATATGGGAATGGGTCTGGTGGATATGGGAACCTTGAACTTGGATTTGGACCTGGATAACCTCGGGATGGAGATGAATTTCGATGCGGGTGTCGTCGATTACGCGGGAGCGGGATGGGGTGTCGGAGGTGCTAGCGTCTTTTGAACGGATGCTGGGCCCTTTGGCCTCCAGTCGTCTTTTCCCCCTCTCGTTGATTCAACCAATTTTCGACTTGTTTGTATGCGCGCCGAGGAGCCTCGCGACGTTGTTGCGGAGGCTGGGATACCTGGCTGCTGCTGCTAGCGCTTTGTCGTCGTCGTCGTCACCCTGCGATGATATGTATCGTCATTGTCATCAAAGTCACCACCACTCTCGCCAAAAATCGAAAACGCCATCATATATTTATGCGTCGCCGACTGGTCCACTTTCTTTCCCTATCAATTTGTACCACCAAAATGGGACGTTTTACGTTCCACACCCTCCCATCTATGTCTACATCTCTTTCTCTTTTTGTGTATGGTCTATGTTCGTATATTCGTCTTGGTTATTTGACTCGTCTCGTGTTATCTGGCTATCCCTTATTTATGTTATTCTCTTTTTCGTTTTCTCGTTTCTCTTTCTCTTTCTCTGTTTTCCTCAATTTTTTAAAACACCAGTCTTTAGATACCTTTTTGGACCTTGCCTTTTTTTCTTTCTTTTCACGTAGTTATACCCCCTTTGCCCATTCTTCCGGCGCCCCCCTTTATGGCACGTCGTGCGGTGCGCTCGTCATTTTGCGCCGTACGACCTTTGCCATGGTCATCTTCGACATCGACAACATCACCATCAGCGTCCACCCTTTCATCGGATTCAGCGGTTTATGTCAAATTCACACCTTTCCTTCCTGTCCCTGAACTCGACCTTGGATTCATCCTCTGCCTCGCCTCCTTCTCCTCCGGGCCTGCCGCCTTCCTCCTCTCCCTTGCCTGGATTATCCCTCTTCGCGTTGCGTTGGGTGGGACACGCCGTGCTGCACGCTCCCCCTCGGGGTTTTGAGACGCGCATGGCTGTTTTGTTCTTCCTGTTCGTGGTGTCGATCTGGGTTTTTTGGGTCTGGGTTGTTGGGGTTGGTGCGGTGTGGTTTTTGGGTGGGTTGTGTGGTTGGCGTGTTTGGGTGGATTTTTTGTGTTGTTTTTTTGCGGGGAGGAAGTGGTGTTCCCGACAACGAGATTTTGGCGGGGTTTTTGGGCTTTTTTGTGGGGGGTTTTAGGGTACTTACTACTACGTGTTTGGTTTTCGTGCGTTTTCTTTTTGGGACGTAGGATTACATAGTAGGAGAAGGATTAGTAGGCTAGGAGGATGAAATGGGATTTCTTTATACTGGTGTATGATGTGGTGTGGTTTATCTGCTTAAGAATGAGGCTGGAACAGAGGGCGAACGTCAGTGCTGTACGTGTGCAGCGATTTTGCTGCACAGTGAATTCGTGTTCCGTTGCCCGTGAGTCGACGTTGGACGTAACCTCGAATGTAGAATTGCTAGTAACTTCTGCATGGTATGTGCATACTGATAGGAATGGATTAGAGTGCGTGGAGGTTAAAGATATCATTGGAATCACGAGTGCGGTTGTAGCTGTGCATATTCTGAGTACGTGGAGGACGTGGATGACACGTCGGTTGTGTTTTTATTTCTTTATTTCTATTTCTTTCTTTCTGTTTTCGCTTGCTTTTTGTGGTATTATTTATTTAAATCAGTAGGGCGCATATATTTTTACGGGTTTGCGGCTGGGCTGCCCTGAAGTTGCTACGAGTTCGACATCTCCTAGATGGTCTTATGTTTATTTAATCTCTCGCTGTGTTTAAAGGACTTGAGAAGAGGGAGAGGCAGATTCGGCATTTTTGAAGTTCAAGGAAAATGGTACCAAGTAAATGGAAAGGAAGGGAAGGGAAGGGAAGGGAAGTATGCAGCTTGCTAGTATATCTGTTTGACGATGTGGAGCGAGTGAAAGCATGCAGATTGTTAAAGGTTTGCGAAGTGATGATTTGAGGAATGGATATCGACATGGATATATGTACACAGGGAATGTATGTATGGTACAGAGTGGGGATGTGATGTGTACAGAGCGATGGAAGGGTGCTACATCTACAAAGTGGGAGGGTGGATCCGGTGTCGTGAGGAACAAGAAATAAGAAGGAAGAGGGAAGAAGGAGGGAAGTGGGAACTTGGGAAAGTGGAGGAGTTCTGAAAGTGCAAGACGGGTGTCAAGAAGATAGCATGACGGAGAGAAATGGAGGGTGAGGGGAGGAGTGGGTAACCGATCAGCCACATATCCCATCTTCTATGACCTGCCCGCATCGCGTACAGCGCACGCGTTTGTCGAGGAGACACAGGCCCACGCCTAGTGGGAACCAGAAAATGGCTGCTAGTATACCTACAATAACCAACAAGTCAGCGATCCGTAGTAGATGGTAGACAAACTAGCAATGCATGATAATATCTTACCGAGCAGCCCATACTGCGTATGCGGAACGTGTTCTCCTGCTTGTAGGCATATCATCTCCGGGTGGTTAGGAGGGAGGAGGGACACGACCTGCTCGCCTGTGCGGGGGTTGATGTAGTTGTACACTTGGGGTGTGGGGGTGCCGTATAATCCTCCTCCTCCTCCTTGGGGCAGGTAGGTGGGCACAATGCCTATTGACATGGAGGGCATTTGGGGTGGGAGAGGGTGTGGGATGAGAGGTTGTGCCATGCCATCGTTGGAAGAGCGTTTGGTGCTGGGTCCTGCTAGCGGGCTGGAAGTCTTGGGTTGTTGGGCGTCTGCTGTGTCTGTGCGGGGTTGGGTTGGGTTAATGAAGTACGAGGGTTGAGATTGGGAGGTTGGCTTACAGATTGGGGAGCTTGAGCCCTCTGTGGCATAGTCGTACGAAGGGGGACTATCAAGTGGGACTGCGTTGGTGTTGTTATGAGGCTAGAAGACAGGAGTAGGAGAATAAGCGCCGTCAGTCTAACGATACTTTGTTCGATAGGAAATGGTTTAGGCTCACCATGTTGTGGTCTTTGTTAGGGGTGTCAACGATCATGATTATAATTTCCCTTTGAGTATTTATTCAGGTTTTACCAGCTCAGAAAATGGAGCTGCGGACAGCGCCTCGCTGCGGAGTCGGTAAGTAGACTGGCAGTGTAAGGAAGAAAGGAGAACCGATCACTCAGTTAGCCAAATCAGGATTGCCATGGCCTGTAGCCGAGACGGCTGCTACCCGACACGTGATTGATCTTCACGTGGGGTTGGACGCGTTTTCTTTCTTCTTTTTAGTTTTTCCGTTTTAACTTTTTTTGTGTGGTTTCCGGAACGCCTTCTTTCTCTCTTTCTCTCTTCTCTATATCCCTCTCTGCTCTTTTGATCCTTTACCATCGATATCACCACCGAGCTTTTCTTAAGAATCTTGAAAGATGACCGACGTTACGATGCAGAATGCTGGACCCTCTACAAAACCTACTACTGATGGCCCAGTGGATCCTCTTGACATGACTTCGAGGGATTAGTGCGTATGCTTTTTTGCATCGTCTTTGGGATGTTGGATTTTTATGAATTTTGGGATGCAGCTATGCCGACTCCTACGCTCACTTTGGTGTGTACCCAGAGCTCTCTGATCCCAAGCTATCCGGAATGCTGAGATGATTGTCTTTCATAGGTATTCACGAGGAGATGTTGAAGGACACTGTCCGTACAGGATCGTACCGCTCTGCTATCGTCAGCAACCCCCATTTGTTCAAGGGCAAGACCGTGTTGGATGTTGGATGCGGTACTGGTATCTTGAGTATGTTCGCCGTCAAGGCTGGAGCGAAGCATGTCGTTGGTGTATGTATCCTTTTTCTCATTATCATTCTATCGGGTCGTACGATCGGGGGCTTTTTGCTAAAGAAAATTGTAGATCGACATGTCGAACATCATTGAGCAAGCTCAGAAAATTATCGAGGCTAATGGCTTCAAGGATTGTGCGTTGTCCGAGCTGTATGATTTTTTATGAGCGCGTTTAATTGTTTGATATAGCCATCACACTCGTGAAGGGAAAGCTGGAAGAGGCTGATCTCCCCATCAAGGAGTTCGATATCATCGTTTCCGAGTGGATGGGTTACTTCCTTCTCTACGAGTCTATGTTGGACACCGTTTTATTGGCCCGTGACAAGTACTTGAAGAAGGATGGTCTCATCTTCCCTGATACTGCTACTCTTTACCTCGCTGCTATCGAGGACCAGGATTACAAGGAAGAGAAGATCAACTGTGAGTGGCCTTTCTTCATGGTTCATTTCAGGCGTTAACTTTACATGGGCAGTCTGGGACAATGTCTACGGCTTCGATTACTCCTGCATCAAGGACATCGCTTTACGGGAGCCCCTTGTCGACACCGTCGAACTTAAGGCTGTTGTCACCAACCCATGCTTGATCAAGGCGAGTGAATCAATGATCTGCCTTGTACTAATTTTTACTTACCTTCTTCAATAGCACATCGACCTCTTGACTGTTAAGAAAGAGGACCTCACTTTCTCCTCCCCCTTCACCTTGACATGCACTCGCGATGACTGTACGTATCTGGCATTATGATCCCATGTCATATCCTCACGTTTTTTACGTTCTAGACGTCCATGCTTTCCTTGCCTGGTTCGACATCTCATTCGAATGCACCCACAAAAAGGTCAAATTCTCCACCGGGCCTCACGCTCAGTATACCCACTGGAAGTGAGTGTTGTTTAATGTTCCGCGGTATATTATATGCTCATATTGTGCTCGCAAGACAAACTGTATTCTACACCCCAAGCACCGCGACTGTCCACGACGGTGACCAGATCAAGGGCACGCTCACATGCGCACCCAACGCACGCAATAACCGTGATCTTGACATCACCATCTCGTACAAGGTTGCCAACGAAGAAGAAGAGAAGGTTGTTGAATATAAAATGTTCGTGGCTTTTTCTTGCTATTTTTCATCTCCGCCCTTTATGATTGCACTCTACCTTCACAAAATCCTTCGGTTACCGATTTGTTCATCTCCGTTCTTGTTTACCTTTGCTTCCATTCTCTATCTCCCTGTGGTAAAGGAACGTACGCTAATCAGTTGTCAGGTCATAATTTATCTCCCTTGCCGTACCGATGGTTCGCCACTATCTATTTGCGTCTTCCTCTTCGCATGCATACCGCCCATAACCCCTATCCCTAAAATTGCGATGCTTCGACGTGCGACATCCATCTTCAACGATGGCCAATCATTATCATCATCTATCGTATCATCACGTTTTCTATTTTGGCTACATCTTAATAGGTATTAATCGTTCTGTAATTCCTACGATGAGTTCTTGTTGGGAGTTGCCTTTTTCGAATTATTCGGAGGGCGGCTTCACGTATAGTTGTGTGTGTGCCTTTATATCATAGTCTTGCCATGCTGTCCATTTGCTTCATCCATTCCCCTTGTGTGTAGAAAAAATTAGAGGCCATTTTGTGCTTGGGATGTATCCCGTCTTTCATCGTCCTCTTCTTGGGTTATTCATCAAGCATCAAGTCGTTATACTTCAAGATCGCGAGCAACTTTGCAGACGGACCAAGGTCGGCTATCTATGTACCTTCCTTCTAGCTTTTATTTGCCCCGTCACAACGCTAAACCTCGCGGCCTCGGTCTTCAGGATTAGCAATGCCGTGCGGTATTATTCTGGTGCGTCTCGGTCTATGATAGTACCCCATCTTTGCCTAGAACCGATTGATCATCACATATAGAGTCGTTGGGTGGGAGCTTTGCTTTGATATCCTACAGGCGACTCAGAACCATATCAACGCCCATGGAGTATCAAAGACAATCAAGAAGGGCCTTATTGTCGTATCATGATCGTCAAGGATTTTGGCACCTCGGTGCAGTCGGTGTCATGATCAATTAAGCGTACTAAACATGCTCGATAGGCGGAGGAATTCATTTAGAAATGACTGCGGTTTCTGAAGTGGAGAAGGTTCTGTTGAATGCACCGGGTTCTTTGGGGTCGCCGTTAACCTCCTTTGCTTGTGTGGAGAGCTTGGATACCGCAGGTTTGGAGGCCAGACCTACCACATGAGAACGGTATGCACTAACTCAAGTTGATGTTGTTCTACATCTCCGAAGCTCTCGTTGATCTTGCCAGCACTACGCCTTCTCGTGGTCTTTTCCCGGGTATATCGTCGACCAACAGCTCCTGATTGGCCTTCGTGCGTTTATATATTTAGTGAACGCCTACTTTCGAGCTCCAAAAGTCAAAGGCGGGACAAGAATAGGGCGCCGTGAGAAAAAGATTCCCAACGCCGAAGACAACATATCGTGGGTGAGACCGAAAGGGTCCGTAGTGTCATCATCATCCTGCATAAGACCCTTAAGAAACGGTGATTTCATCTTTGTATCTTCCACCCCTCTCATCCACCCACCCCCCGCTCTCCTCCTCCTCTCGAGTGAACAGTCTACGGCGAAATGCTGCTGCGAGCTCGAGCCCGCAATGCCCACGCAGCTGTGACCATGCAGTCGTCGCCGTTGGCGATGGCTCCAGGGGACCTGCTCATTGAGATTGCACAATTCTTGGAGACGCGCATGGAGCTGCTGAACTTTTGTTTAACTGTGAGCATTCAGACTGTTCCCCCTTTTCCAACCCAGCCCTCTTGGATGCTTCTGTTGGCTTTGATGGGTTAAGGAAGAATTAAAAGTTGAATGCTCGTTTCAGTCCACCTACGTGTTCGCGAACGTCTCTTCGCTGTTGTACGAGACTGTGACCTTGGATTCGGTGGAGCAGTGCCGCGTGACGCTGGGGATGCTGTCGAGGAGGTTCGATATTGCGAGGCATGTGAGGAACTTGGTGGTCAGGCCACATGCGAGTAAGCATGCGCATGCGTCGTCGTCGACGCCGTTCACCCAGTCGGAGAATGCTGCTGCGTCGTTTGCGGTGAGGGAGATTGCGGGGATGTGTTGTTTGGATGCGTTGGTGAGGTTTCAGTGGGATGCGGATGAACTGCCGTTTTATGATGATATGTGGTTTGCTTTGAGGCTTGGGTGAGTAGGTTGAGTTTGGGTTGTTGTTGGAGTTCGGAATGTTGACCTTGGGTTAGGTGTCCTCAGTTGAAATATGTTGGGATATCCATGGGATCTCATTTACCTGGTTTGAATAGTCATGTAAGTGATTTCAGTCTGTTTCCAGAGTAATTATTCACCGTGTAATAGTTGCTTGACTTTCAAGATCTGAAAGGGTTCTCCCTGGTGCTCAAACACGGGTTCTATGAAAGTCATATTGACATCTTCATGGATGGTAAGGACATGGGCTGATCGGGTTTTTATCCGGTGGTTAACACGAGCAAAGCAGAAGATCAACCTGTCTTCAATAAACTATGGGACATGCTCGTTCGCAAGTGTCCGAATCTCGAAGAGCTCGCTATCGATGGATACTCCACGGTGCCCACAGACCTACACTTCCTTGTCTCCGCTCGATGGCCTAGGCTGAGGAAACTTTCCTTGGGAGACGTCTGTGTGGATTGGTTCCAGAGGTTTTTAAACCCGGGAGAAAAACGACCGTTTATCGCTTTCCTGGAGGCACATCCTGACCTGGAGACGCTGCAATTGTCGAGGCATACCATCCAGCCAACGCACTTTTCGACGCTTGATCCAACGGCACTCAATCGTGTGACGCATTTCTCCGGTACACATCAACAGCTACATGCTCTTCCGCATCTGCATCAGTTAATCCAGTCGGTCACCTTTCGCGATCCTGTGGAAACGCGCGACGTGTCCGCGTCGACTGTTGCCAGCCTCCTGCGCGACTTGCCTGCTCTCACGAGCTTAAAGATTTCGTTCACATTGCATTCAATGTACGACAGCGGGAATTTATTGCGCTCTCTCATACATTCGTGTCCCATGCTGCAGCATTTAGAGTTGACTTGTGGACATAAGCCTTCCTTTCAACTCGTGAGTGTTATTTTTGTAGACGAAATTTATGAGCTAAGTGCTAACGCCTATGTCGTGTGTCCAGGATATTTTTGCCAAGACGATCCGCGGATTCCATAAACTCAGGTCTTTGCATCTGACCATAGTAAAGTACCCAGGTGACGAGACGCTCTCGTCAGGCGCTGCGAGGATTGCGCGATGCAACCCCCGATTGCACAAATTCTCCCTTACATTCATCCCGCCTGTCTATCCTGTCCCCCTCCCGTTCTCTCTCCCATACCGACAGTTCTCGTTTCCTTTCCCCGTTCGTGCGACAGGCATATTTGACGTCACATGCGATCATCATGGCTTGCCGCTGTGCATGGCCGCGACCGAGCATAGCAGGTTTGTGTGGCCGTTAGGCATCGGCGTCACCACGCGGACGAGGAAGTATAGGAAGGATCTCAGGCCGATGGGGTTGCCTGGAATGAGGAGGAAGGGTGTTCGTGGGCTTTTGAATTTGTTGGTGGAGAGGTCGTCGGCGGGTGAGGAGTTGAGGATGATTTTGTTCATTGGGTTTTTGGCTTTCCTGGCGGGGTGTGGGATTGCTTTGAATGATGCTGGACGGCATGCCTCAGGGCCTTCTGGTGGTACGGCTAAGGGAATTCAGGATGAGCTTGGGGAAGTTCCTGTCGTTATGGCGAGTTGACTCGTGTCGTAAGAAGTTGAGCGTTTTCTTTTTGCTGCTTCTTTCTTACTTCTCCTATTCCTGTGTACCCATCTCGTTGCACAAAACTATTGTACCACCTTTCATTTTGTTTCGTTTCTCCGGAATTGGAATATAGACTAGCGTAGAATGTATGCGCATGTAATCTTTTTTTTTCTATCTGTCGTTTTCATGTCGTTGTATGTACCACCTTTGTAATGTATGTTGTAAATTATGAATGTATGTATTTTATTTGTACTTTCGTTCTCTTTTTGTGAAGGTGGGCGCTTACGCTTGCGCATCAATTTAACCTTCGTTTCTCTCTTGTACCCGACCATCATCATGTCACCAACACATTTGTCGCTTTTAAATGCTATAACATTTTATCCTTCGTAGTCTAGCTGAAGAGCTTCTCAAGAAGCGATCTCCGAATGTTGTCCGGCTGCGGTGCCTATGAAAAGGGATTTTTTTTTTCAAAACATGCAACTTTTGCGATGGAAAGGGCCCTAAGGCTCTTATTTCCACAAAGCAAAAACTCTTTCCAGTCTCCGACTGGTCTCAGACGATCACATACGAATATGAGAACCTGGCCAGGGATTTTTATTGCGGTAAGCTCCTTCTACCACTACTTCTCTCTATCCGTGCAACATGAAATGCTAACCTAAAAAAAGAAAAACGAAAGGCTGCACTCTTCATAGTCCATGATGCTATTATAGAGAATGTATACAAACGAGTCCGTTATCACTTTTCCGATATGGCTATGCGATCAGCACAGAGGATGCGCGACTGTGCTCGATGGCGTCTGGAAGAGCTGAACCTCGGCAGCCCGACGTCTGGCGAGACCAGAAGAGACCTTGCCTCCTGCCTTGTTGAACTTTGGAATCTCAGCAGCAGCCACGGTGTTAGGGTCCTCGCCAGCATTCAGGCGCTTCAACAGAGTGGAACTTTGGACAGTTCCACAGCCGAGGTTGAACGCGAACGAGGTGAGCGCGCCGAATTGGTTATCGTTGAGCGTGACGGATTTGCTGATGAAACCGTGCAGGCAGTTGACGAACTTGGACGCGTCTTGCTGGAGGAGCTGGGTGGCGGTTGCCTGGCTTAGGGGGAAGGAGAAGGGGACTTCGGCGCAGTTGGCTTTGATGCACTTGTGTCCGAAACCGGCGGTGGGCAGTCCGATGGGGTCTGGCTTGGGGCTGGCGACGAACCCTTCGAATTGCTTGATCAGGGCGATGGTGGCAGCGTTGGGGGAGGTGGCGCCTGCTGCACAGTTGCCGTTGGTGCTTCCCGTGTTGGTGTTGGTGTTAGTGCTGCCAGTGTTCGTGTTGGCATTGTCGTTACCGGTTGAGCCAGTGTTCGCGCCAGTGGACTTTGAGCCAGTGTTGGACGACTTGCTGGAAGGAGGTGCAGCAGCCTTGGAACTAGCAGAGTTCGATGCGTCAGAGCTGGGTGTAGCGGTGCTCGTGGAATTTGTGGCGGTGGAATCATCATCTGCAGTGGAATCCGAGTCTGAAGAATCGTCACCGGCGCCAGTGGTGTCGCTGGTATCAGTGCTGTTGCTCGCGCCTGAAATGTCGCCGGTGTCGTCGGTTCCATCAGCGTTATCCGTGTTGTCAGCGTCGTCGGTGTTGTCAGCATCGTCAGTGTTGTCGGTATCGTCAGTGCCGTCAGCGTTGTCAGCATCGTCCGTGCCATCGGCGTTGTCAGCATCGTCCGCATCGTCCGTGCCGTCAGTAGCATCGGTACCATCGACATTGTCGTCGGTGGAATCGTCAGTGCCATCATCGAGGCCGGTATCTGTGGCGTCGTCGCCATCATCTGCAGTACCGTCGTCTGCGGTGTCGCTGCCATCATCGAGGCCGTTATCGCCATCGTCCGTGCCATCATCGGCTGAACCGTCGTCGACTCCTGTACCGTCATCGAAGCCACTGTCGTCTCCAGAGTCGTCGCCTTGATCAGCAGACGTATCATCAAGACCAGTGTCATCGGAGCCGTCGTCGCCGGTATCGTCGCCGGAGTCATCGTCTCCAGTGTCCTCGTCATCATCATCAGCAGTGTCGTCTGACCCATCGTCGAAGCCAGAGTCGTCGCCTCCGGAATCATCCCCGGAGTCATCGTCACCACCGTCGTCGAAGTCATCATCTTGCCTGGCGAAGAGGCTGCGCTTGGAGAGGGGTTTCAAATCGACCTGACGAGCGGAAATGGCGACTACAAATACAACACATACTCAATACCGACTCGACTATCAAAGCAAAGAGAGTGTACATACAACTGCCTGCATTGCCGACTGCAGTGACGGAATCGCTTGGTTTGAAAAGGGGAGCGGCTCGCGCAAGGACAGCAGCAAGAAGAATGAGCGTTGTTGACTTCATTTTTCGTTTTTTAAAGAACGGAAAAACCTCGTCAAGAGGGTAAAAAGAAGGACAAGAAAGAAGGCGAAAGAAAAAAGAGAAGGAAAAAATGAACGAAAATCCGGGACTGGAGAAGACTTTTTTCTCGCGAAATGCACCCTTCATTTATACCCTATGGTCCAGGGCATTCATCAGTATGGTGGTTGCGACCTTGGTGGGCTGCTCACGTCAAAGAACCGTCTGGGACTGCCAGATGTCGATGTCATTTTCTTGAATGATTATCTTTTCCTGAGAATATGAATGACTATCAACATCTCTCAGGGACGTTGATTGACCTCACGCTGACTGTGGGGTGCGAGGTGCGAGCAATTCGCTTGGACCTTATCCTGGCGCCCTTGTCTCGACCCTTGAGCCAGGCGCAACATAGCAGTTATTCAAACGACAATCCCGACAAAATGCACAGTGATCTACATGATGATTGGTACATACCCCGCGCCTTCAATAATCGTTGGACAAAAATAGAGCATGCTCTGCTCACCTCGCCCCCCTGGAAACGGTGATTACACTTGATTACACCGCTCGCTGTAAAGCAGAAATAAACTGAAGAAGATTCCAAAAATCGCTCGAGGACGCATGGTCGCGGTCAATGGTAACCGAGCAGATTGGAGTAGCCATTGATTCTTCGACATCTGATATGTACACTGTACAGGCCCAGGGCGCTGCGCGAAGTCACGTCTCGACTCATCTAACACTGACAACCTTGAATTGTCCACCCGATTCAAGGCTATCCGTGAGGTTGCAATGTGGTAAACCTTAGGACTTAGCTACTGCAATAACGCGCGACCAGCATCGACGTTCAGCAGACGTTCTGCTGACGGTTGACTGCAATCCGGAGCTCCACTCTCTTCATTGAGCAATGCCAGTCATCATCACTGGCGCGAACCATATGGATTCCTATGCATCCATTCCAACGCCTCGGCCACCAGTGCAGCTTTAACAGGGGAAGTTCCGACTTTTGATGTTCCTCGATTCACAGGTCTGGGTGTCGTAGAGGCAGGTCAAAAAGGAAAGAGATTGGTTTCAATACAAACAAGGTGGCTCTGAGTAACTCATCATTTGATCTCTCAGGGGTGAGAAGTCAACGTTTCAACATCGATACACTTTGATACCAGAGGGACTTCGCACACTTTCATTTATTGCCACTATAAGCGCGGCTCACTCAGCTGTTTGTAGGCTTGAGGTTGATGCATCATGCTGCCTAGCAAGCGGGACTCGAAGACTTTCCCGCTGTACGGAAACGCAAAGTCAAGCTATTCTACAGTACGTCGAATTTTATTTGTCTGTCGTCGCGTCGGGCTTATTAAATGAACCCACGAAGACTATAAGCAGTAGTCCCAAACCACAACGAACTTTGTCCCACTTCACTGACAATGAAGAGCAAAGTAAAAGCCATTCTAATCCCAAAACTGACAGGCTCTGACATTGCATTTTCAAGAGCTTCTTCACAACCAGTGGGATGAACTTGGAGAAGAGGCAGCGGACCACGCCAAAATTTGGCACCTTTACAACGACGAATCAACAAGGCTGGATGCTTCGACAATAGACGGCTGTAATCGTGGCATAGACGTGCTTCTTGTGTTCGTACGTTTATTGCGTTACAATTCATGCTATCAGAGATGCTGATACACCCTCAAAGACTGGTCTGTTTTCGGCGGTTTTGACGACTTTCATCATCGAATCCTACCAACAAATGATGCCCGACGCGTCTGATACGACCAATCTCCTCCTTCAACAGCTCATACTAGACCTTCGAAGTTCATCTCTTTTGAATGTTACAAATTCGCCGATTGACCTGAGTACACTCAACTCGGATGATACTCCAACAATAACACAGCTACACTGGGTTAATGGCTTGTGGTTTGCAGCACTCGCCTTCAGCTTATCCGCTGCCCTCATTTCAATGTTAGCAAAGCAGTGGATACAGCTTATCCCAGATGTTTCCAGCTCCCCAAGACAACGTGCTAGACAACGTCAACGCTGGTACATGCAACTTCAGAAATGGCATGTTTTCGCGTTCATCAACGCGTTGCCCCTACTCCTCCATATCGCGCTTTTGCTATTCTTCGCAGGCGTGCTCGTACTGCTGTGGTCTGGAAATATGGCCATCGCAGCTGCAACTTTCACGATTGTAGCCATGGCATATATCTTCTATCTTGGCTCGATGTGGATGTCCTTGGTGAATCCAGAATGCCCATATCAGCATCCTATATCTGAACAGTTACGTCGGTGGGCCATAGGAGGAGCCACAGGGACACGTAGGTCAGCCGACCTGGAGGATATAGTTGATGCAAGCTTCAAACCGGTGTAAGTTGCTTTTGACCTCTAACGAATTATTTGATTATAACGCAACTTCATTCGCAGCCGCATTCCCATGGCGTCCGCAGCTGTCGACCAAAACGACTATATTGACGCCTGCTGTATTACTTGGTTACTGCAGCACAGTACCAATGATGACACGTTGAAAACAGCAATACAAGCGATCGGCGGTCTTCCTCGTTCTTTTTCCGCGTTCCATGTACTTCGTGAGGCGGACGCCATCCCAATGCTACTCCAACAATTCAATGCATGCTTCCGCCGTGATCCCTCCTTCAGTGCCCAACACTGTATTATATCCGATGCGGACAATGCTGAGAAGTACTGTCGAGCGTGGATACGCTTAACTCATGGGACATCCGAAAGCTGGCCTCGAAATCTTCGTACTCCACTTGAAGTTCTAAAAGATTCAGGTGACAACGTGCATGTATCCGCCGTTGCAGCATGCGTCTACGCTTTAGATTCTCTAATCTACCGAGGACCTCAATTATCTTTATTGTCGCATCTTGAACGATTTGCCAAAAGGGAGACTTCCTACGATGACTTCACCGAAAGCTGGCTCTTAGAAACATTCTTAGAATGTTCTCTAAGCTGGGAGCTCCATATCCTAGTAGTAAAGGACATTGTGGCCCGCGCGGTACCCACTCTTCTTCAGCTATTGCAGAGAGTCGCGAAAGGGTCCTCGTCGCAAAACCGTACAACGATTACTCTTATTCTTCATACGCTGCTTCTGGGCACCATTGACACAACACTCCTTTGGGACGAAGAGCAACGCGGCACCAGTTATCACACGGTCCTAATACCCTGCCTCGCGTCTATAATCCAACGTCATAAGCAATATGAAATCGAAGGAGAACTAATGGAATTCGCAATTTCCGAGTTTTCGCGTTTAGCTGCGCCCGTTTCGACACGCGCCAGCCATTTCCCGTCAAGCGTTAAAGCGATTGCCCGACAAGGACTGTCCGAACTCTATCTCGGAGGGCAGATCGGTGCAGGCATCCTTCCGGATTCTGCCCTCGCTGATATGCTTCAGTTCTTATATCCACCAAATAATATCAGTGTGGACAAAAAGCCAAATTTTGTCAAAAGTCTCTTGAAGACTTTGACCGACTCGAGTGACATGAACGTGGCGACATGTTGCATCCGACTACTAGAACATCTTTTATTGTATTGTTCAAGTCCCGTCTTGGAGGCGTTTGAAGAAGGAAAAGGTGTCGTAGCGCTCGTTCATGTGGCACGCACAAGCGAAAACGACAGCAGACGTCTGCAACTGGAATGCATACGAACTCTATATATATACGTCCGGGGTTGCCTCCAGACAGTCGACCTAACACAACGGCAGAAACTCGGTAGCCGACTGGATTCTATTTTCCAGTCCGACTTTTTCACCGTAGTGAATTCCACCGTTGCAAGTCGAAAGTGGTGGCTTCCAGAGGTCGCTTTGCTGTGGATGCCATGCATGCTGAGGATGTGCAAAATTAGGCCACAAGAGGATGTGTGGCCCAGTGTTGAAGTTGCTTTGAGGCACTTTGCAGAAAGTCACACAGGGGCGAAAGGTTGCGATCAACTACTTGAGGACTTGGAAAGGATGGAAAAAATAAAACAGAATCTGCGGGATAATATTTCGGGCCACAAGAAGACAGGAGACGCGTGAATGTTTCCTACGCAGTTGGTCGATTCCACCAATCTCTCAGATCGATGCGAAGCAGGAGGTGATGTAACGCTTCTAATCCACCGGTTGGACGATGCCCTCCGTCCGAAGGTGCAATGAACAAGGGGGAAGAAGAAGACGATGGTCCCTTTTCCACAATGCCTTTCAAGACTCGAGTCTATCAAAATCATCTGTAAGCTAGGAAGCTAGAAAGTAACGACTAACGACGCTTACGAGTGCGGTCATCTTGGCACAAAACTTTTGGTGCAGTTCTTCAATCATGGGGGCCGCTTGGTACTCTTGGATACGCCCTCGATGCAATTCACCAACAACGATAGTGAATTCCAAGACTATTTCCAGGCAATGCCGAAGAAGGTCGCCAACGCCTCTTTGGCCGGACCTTAGCAGACAAGCGCTGAGAATATCATCCAGGACAGCGGAGTGACGATCTGCCAGTTCGAAAACATCGTTGAATTGATTGTATCCCTCGTTTGAAGCATCAGAATCTGACGACAACCTTTCCAAGAATGGCTCGAAATTGCCACCAATCGCGGTTTCGTAAACATAACCCGACAGGCTTGACACGAAGGCCTGTGCTACAAAGCGAAAATGTAGCAACAGCTTCCTGGATTGCGTCAATGTTGGGAATAGGAAGTCGGCAATGGTGCGATGGGTTGACATGCGGAACAGAGATTTTAAAGCACATTCGACTATGTTTCTTTTAGAAAAGTGTTAAACTTTGAAACGAATGGAAGCGTACCTCTGAGTAGTCGTAAGATAAACGTAAACATACGTTGATACTTCGATAAAATATCATAAGAGATCAGAATCTCCAAAGGCCGTGGTGGTTTGTAGTCCATGTAGAGGAAGTCGAGAGATCTGAGGAAGAGTTGATCAGTCTAGATTCGTTCAGAAGGCAGTAAGGAGGCCAGTCGCTCACTCAATGCCTGTCACTATTGGTCAGCGCCAGCTCATACTCTGCAGTGAGAATTTGAACTTACAAAGTGGGTCGAGCCATTTATCACGACCAGATCCGGTAGGCAAATCCCTAATAGCGAATCCCAGTCGCCATGCAGCCTCTTCGAGCACTAGGTCCCGTTTCTGATCTTCGATAATATCCGGCCTACTCTTGAGGGAATCGACAATAACGGTCCTCAAGAAGAAGCTCAAGTCGGATCCCACTGGGGGCCAAGTCTCGCGCTCCAAGAGGTCAAGAGACAAACCTACAGCCCATGGTTGCGTCCTCTCCTTGATGGACTTCTTTGATCTGCGGTTGATTGATAATGAATGGGCAGATTTTTCGGACCCGAATTCGCCAGCATCTGAGAATAAAGCGCTCAGCATTCTGGATTTAAATGAGGGTAGTGATAATAGAAGGAATGATCGAAGGATGAGGAGGTGTGACCGGAAGTTGAGGATTCCCGGTGAATCGATGTATATGGAGAGTAAAGACGACGAAAGCAGGGAGGAATGCTTCATAAGATCTTTGAATACAAGAGAGGTGAGTTCGGACAATGTCGGCGCGATTGGCGGTAACGTATCCGGGAACGTCTCAACAAATCTCGAAAGCTTCAAGAACGAGTCGCTTTCCGGCTTTAGAAAATCGCCTGACGTCGCGGATCCTGGTTCTAGGTCAAACTTGCGGAAGTCCAGGAATTCCGTTGGATAACGTGTGGTAGAAGTGGGCGATGTAACAGAGCACGCAGATGACTGAGGAGATGAAATTTTGGGCAAGGGTGTTTCGTTCCAAGAAGCCCAGATTTCGTCCGTTGACCATAACCAACGTACGGACAGATTCCCCGTTGGATTTGAAAGTAAAGGATGGTCTTCCTTCGCAATTTGCAGCAGAACCAATGATTTTTGGGCTGCTGGCAATATCTGCAACACCTTTCGCGGGAAAAACGCCGGAAAGGACGTTTCAATCCCACCAAGGAGTTCAAAGAGGTCTTCCTCTTGACCTTCGTCCTCGTCCATATCGAAGTCATTCTGCCCTTTCGTATTTCTGGAAGACTTTCGTCGTGAAACTTGGTTTCCAAACCCAACAGAACTGGCCACGTCTTGGAGGTATTGCTTTGATGCGTTGGTTAGGATGAAAGCGAAGACGGCGCGGACAACTTTCGAAGACTGTCTGTCGAAATGGGCACTCAGGTGCTCATATATGCGCGATAGTATTGCGATCGATGTAAAATCGAGCAAAAGGTAGGTGTCAGGAATATGCTCCCAGCTCTATAAAGTGGATGGATATAAGAAGAAGGGCAAAAACTATCGAAGGTAATGAACGTACCCTGCCGTACAAATCCGTTAACGCGCCTAGCAATTCTTCATAAACGGCATATCTGCTCCAAATCTCCTGCAATGGGAAATCACCCGCGTTGGCATTTATGTCGTCGACAGTTGGCGGGCATTTGGTGATACAATCTCGTATGTAATCCAGTGACGTAGAAATAGAGTGCGCCAGTGCATGAACAGTTGGCCCTTCTCTAGCTGATCTAGCGAACGTAAGCCGTCGTCCATAATGCATAGACTTCCAGTCTTTACTTACTTTTCGCGTAATTCGGCCAGGAAGATTTCCAGACGACGTAGTAAAGACCCAATCTTCAGAAAGCGTGAAATTATACTTGAACAATGTAAGCACCGGCGCGTTATTGCTTTGAACGAACGAATACCTATTGCTAATCACTTCATCCTTCCCATGGATAAGAATGTTTCCTTTGCTCTTCTCGCCACACCCTCCATTTTGAACAAAACGCTCAGTGGAAGGTTCCCATACATAATATGGAGAATTCAAGCCCAACACCGTCAATTTTAGCGATAAGAGAAGCATTTTCTGTGTTATATGCACCGTACTATCCAAAGCATCGTATAGCCTAGGTTGGGCACTTGAAGCTAATCAGTAACTGATTTTCTCTCTATAAAGTAAAACTTACTGAGTTCTGACAGCAGTAGACAACAAGTCTCCTTGCTCAGATATGAATGGTGTCCTAGATGCTCCGCTACGATAAGATGGTCGCAGTTTGTCCCATGAAAGTAAACCATTTTGCTATGCAAGACGTTAGACAATCAATCATATGTTTGAGCACCTGTACACACTTTATGTTCATAGAAGTCCCTTTTGATGCTCCCCAAAAGTCCTTTATTCAACGAAAGACTTTCAAGTCCGTTCTGAATGAAATCTTGAGTCAAGGCTTCCAGTTCATCGGGCAGCTGTTTCAATGGAACAGGTCGAGGTGGTAGATTCGTGTTCATCTTCTCCAGTTTCAAGCTCTCCATAATTGGGTTCTGCGGTTTGTTTTCAAGAGGTGGCACGAAGAAAAACGGGGTGATTCGCGGCAAGTCCTCCAGAGCAGGAGGCATTTCAAAATTATGGCTGCTGAAGTCCATCTCGGCCGGGGCTGAGCCAGTTGTATGCCATTGAGAGAACATGTATAAGGAATTGGCAACGCTGCAGGTGTTTGGACGACGGCGAGGTATTTGGCAGCGACTTTCAGTGGAATGGTTGGTGGCAAGCTTAGGAGGAACGGCGAACGCGTCGATTCCGTTGATTTACGCGTCGGCGCGTGACCAGATCTTTAAATGCCGAACAAACTTGGAACAAACTCACTCTCGCGCAGACAAAGCGATAACACATATTCTTTTACAGCTAACACCACACGGGGAACATAAAATCTACGGATACAGTGAAGTAATATATACTGATAAGTTTAATTTCTTTACAAGAAGCCATATTCGGCCAGGAATGTCCAACTTTTTCTATGGTCCTGAGCTTTCCCATCTCCCATCTCCCATCCTTCAAACCTACTCCTCTTCGGATTCGCCGTCCGCCAATGAAATAAACATCCGCATAGTCTCCAAGTCGGACATCAGCTTAAGGCACCCATGCTTCCCTTCGTTTGCCTCCGCGAATTTCCTCAACGTAGGCTCCACGAGCTGCCAGATAGCCTCCCCAGGTCGAATCTCACACAATTTAACCAGCGCAGGCATCCAAATATCCGCAACTTCCGGAAGCCACCATCTTCGCATAGCCACGACCTGGTGGAGTATCAGCAAGAAGTCGGACTGGAAAATATAATCCAGTCGTTTGTCCTTTGTTGCTTGCACCGTTTCGGTCAGAGTCACGTCTGAGAAATAGTATTCCGTGACCACGCGAACGAACAGGCAGATGTTGCGGATACAGTCCAGCTGTATTCGTCGCTGCCCGGTGTCGCCCAGACGAGCTACGCGAAGTAAGGTAGCGATACCATCCCCTTGAATAAAAACGTCCAACACGGCTGGGTGGCGATTCAAGAACAGAGGTTCCAAAAGCCGGAGGGCACCGACCATGACTTTTGCTTCAGTTGTTGACCAAAGCGTGGTTAACAGCGACTTGACAAACTGTGGATGCTCGGAACGCGAAAGCATCACTGGAGGGTACATTATTTGAAGTACCTCGGACACGACGTCGGGAGGTAGGTGCTTGATGCGAGCATCGACGAACAGTCTCCACAGGCCGCGTTGGGCTATGGGCTTCAATTCAATTCGTTTTGGCCTCTGGGCTAGCTGGTCGGGCGAGAATGCCAAGGCTGTGAGCCTGGAGAATTCTCTAGCTATCAGATCCAACACAGTATCATCTGCACCATAATCCGCAGGATCGTTGATGATAGTGGAAAGGGAAGCGACGACCAATTCATAGAACCTGTCTTTGCGCATATCTTCGCTCTCAAAGAGGGCAGTGTCGGCACTACCCCCTGTCAAGTAGCTCAGGGACAAAGCGACCGCACTTCGTACGTGGGAGGCCATCGTATGTTTCGTATAGTGAAGGAGGTATACCAGGATGGGAATAGCCTCCTTCACAATGTGGTCTTTAGGCCGAAAACGCATCCTGGAAACGAGCGAACATTGTAAAAACGTGTCGATCAACCAGCATTGCATTTCGTGGCTAAAGTGAAGAGGATCCTTGGTACAGCGACCAAGGTAGGAAAGTATGAGAGATCGCGCATCTCTTGCTTCCGCTGTTGCCACAGCCCGGGTACAGGCTGCTATCACTCTGATATTCGACGGACCATCCACAACCTCCAAAGCTTCGAGCGGCTTCAGGAGATCGAACGGCCAATTTTCTGGTGTACCGTATGATAGGCGCATCCAGGCTCGGCAGTACTTCTCTGCTTTCTCCGGGTCCGTAACGTACCAGTGAGAGTCGAGGGTCGAATCTCTGTGGAAGCAGGCCCTAAACTCTCTCAGCACTAGATTGATTGCCCCAGCCTTCCTAAGAAGATGAAAGGCAGTGAAGTTGCGAGGTAATCCGGCAATGGCTTGGAGCGCCATAGCAGTGGCAGAAGGATTGGGACATTTCTCCAGCAGCCATATAAGTGAACAAGCATCCACTAAGTCGTTGTGGTCCACCTTCGATGGTAGATTTGTTTCTAAATCCCATCTCGTGATTAATATATGATACGAAAAATACGTAGTTGTTGAGCGAACCTCGATATGTTGTGCTATCCGAGCGCCCTCGAAAGTTCGATCCGCCCAAGACGGAGTTACCGCCTTTGCGTCGCCAACCTATCCAATGGCGGAGTTGTTCTGAAATAGGATGCTGGTACGGACAGTCGGGATAGAGCAATGATAGTAACATCGACCCAAAGTAGCAAGCGAAAACCAAAGCAACTATTGCACTCGTTGCAATTGTGATGGCGTGATTGCCCGTCCATAGCAGGACAAGTAAGCCTGCAAAGAACAACAGAAGGGTAGCATGGAGGAGCAGGGGTAGCGCATTGATGACGGCAAGGACATGCCACACTTGCAATTGCATATATCGACACTGTCGTTGTCGGGCTCTTTGTCGAGGAGACCCAGAGAAGTTGGGCGCTGCTTGAAGCCACTGCTTGGCGAGCATAGAAAAAAGGGCTGTTGAAAGACTGCACGCCAGTGCAGCAAACCAAAGACCGTTCACCCAACGGAGTTCCAACATAGTTGGACCGTCATCTGTATTCATGGCAGAGATATTCCTTTGCAGAGTCTCTGTCACGTTGCTCATTTGTGCTTGTGAGTGGATAAATTGCATGAGGAGGGCATTGGTGTCGTCCATGGGATTAGGGAGCAACAATTGGTAGGATTGGATGATAAATGTTGTGAGGACGGCGGAAAAAAGGCCAGTCTATGGTAATGTTAGCTCGTATCGAGACTGTATTCCGTTGGGGTTGCCTTACAAATACTAAAAGGACGTCTATGCTTCTGTTGGAACTGTCAACAACAGCTGCATCGAATTTCATGCTTTCTTCATTGTATACCGTCCAGACAGGTGCAAAATCGGCGGCTTCTTGGCCTACGTCATCTAGAAAAGACAGCTGTTTAGTATAGATATGGGGCGCAAAGGGCTAAGGGGAAAATACATACGATACTTGAGGTCAGATGCATGGGCATGGACTTCAGCTATGGGGGTAGGAGATGGGACGCTAGATTGAATTTCTAACTTCTAAGAGTCAATGTCAGTATTGTAGTTATATGCAGCGTGAGTACGAAATCATACCTCAGAGTTTCCTTCAGTCAGTGTTCCCTGGGACGTGTGAGTGTTTATTGGATGAAGCAGAACGGAAATCCCTGGACCGTTAGGGGCTCTATCCATGGTTGACAGGCAAGAAAGCGCATATAGGGTCTGGGACTGTGCTTGACTCGATAGCTTTTTATAAGGGCATGCCATCTAAATGTAGGACATGCCATCGCAATCGAGTAAAGGACAGCATAGCCTAAGAGACAACAGGGTTCAATTAGTATCACGCATTGCGGATCAGTGAATACTGACTGGCTCACACGGAACGGTCTATTTTCTATTACCCATCTGGTCCTTTTAAAAGTCTTGTGCTTGAGCGCTAGGACAAGTACACTATTAGTAAAAGGTCCCTGGTTGCTATATGGGACAGGTCACAGTCGGCCTTGGACCGCGCACATTGACGACGAGGTTTTCAAGGTTTCCTGTCAGGTTATGCCTAGTCCAGCTTGAAGAGAAGAGACCGGGAGATTATGATGAGCAGGAGTCAGAGCTGGTGTGTCTACGTCTGATGGACTCGGAAGGACGTCGGAGAGAAACCAATTGCATAGTACTGGTCCGTAGTATGTACCCACAGACTACAGTATGCTATTTTGATCAGTTTGTATACGGGCTCGGCTGTTGACTGCGCCTAGTTGCCGATGCTGATTCCGCATGGCTTGGGCGTCAAGCTTTCAAGTACTGTAGAGCTACTCAAGGGTGGCTAATTGAAGAGCGCTGAACAACCCCGTTAAGCATTCTTTTTCTCTCACCCTCCCGAAATCAGAGTGTCTGCATGCAGCGTAATAGGAATCGGGATACGCATCCCACCGACGGCTTGGGCCTGTCTGACATGATCATGTTGGTGAGTGAAGGCATATGTGAAGCTCACAATCAAATTGCTCACCGTTGGATGAATTGGTAGCCGCCAAGCACACCTTCGTAAAGCTTTGCGTCTGACAGTAAGTAGTGACTCTCTTCACATCGAAGAAAAATTGGTATTCAGGTTCCTGTCAATTCTTAATGCACTCTGTCAAGCTCTGTCACTTGCTTGCAGTTTATAAAAAGATAGAATAGCACTGCAACCAATGGACAAAGTCCCACTTGCCCATTGTCGTATGATTACAACGTGAAGTATAACGCACTATAATCGTTTAAAGGTCTATTCTCACCCAATCCCTGGCTTACATGCCTTGTTCTTTGATACTAATACACCTTTTTTGATTTTCCAGAAGTAATGCGCAGCAAGTAAGAAAGTAAGCACCGCCTTTCCATCCTGTTAATACACACGCCGACAGATCTGGAAGTCAGCTGCTCCTTCCTTCTAGCATAACCTCAGACCACTCGGCCCCGAAAACGGCGCTGAGCCCTTTGGACATCATCAACTACTTTCCAATCGAATCTTCTAACATGGATAATGCTCATCAGCAAATCAACTACTATGATGGATCGCAGCAACACCCTGAGCCATCCCACTCCACCGATGGACAGCGACAGCGGCGGCATAGCCATTCTACTCATGCATCCCCGACGCACTCATCTGTCAATCATGGACTCGTCGTAGATGGAGGTCATTCTGGCCGGGCGCACCTCAAAAGCATTGCTCTAACCACCATTGAAGCCATAAACAACGGTCTCGTTGACGTAACCAAGGCCATAAACCGTACACGGTTCTATTCACCCCGTTCTCCTGAACTTGTCAATTGGCGGGAAGCACGAGCAACGACGAGTTGGTACAAATCTCGTCCGAGCAAAATTCTCATTGCTCCAATGACGACTATCGAAGGAACCAGGTGCCTGCATAACTCACATCCTACCCGGAGGCTGGCAATCCTCAACTTTGCATCTCCCACGCGGCCTGGGGGAGGCTTCCTCGAAGGAGCAAGTGCCCAAGAGGAATCTATCGCACGATCATCTTCCCTCTACTTCTCTCTCTGTAGCGAAGCAGCCCGCCCGTTCTATGCCCTGCACGCTCAAGATGACAAAGGAGGGTTTTACTCCCATGCCATGATTTATTCTAGGAACATCCATCTTGTTCGCGATGACGCAGGGGCATGGATAGCGCCCTTCCAAGTTGACGTGCTTACTAGTCCTGCAGTGAACGCGGGCAAAGCTCGCAAAGTCTATTATACCACCCCGAGAAACCAACTGGAAAATGCCATCCGGGAACACATGTCGGAAAGAATTGCCAGAGTCCTTGCTCTATTTGAGAGGGAGGGCGCTCGGAATCTGGTTCTCGGGAGCTTTGGGACTGGCGTCTTTCGCAATGACATAGAAACCATGGCTGTAATCTGGTGCGAGCTGCTCTTGGGACCAAGTGCAAGGTTTGCTTCTTCCTTTGAAAACATTGTATTTGCTATACCAGACAGACATACGCGCAGATGTTTCGAGTCAATTTTCTGTCTCGGTCAAAGACGTAATCAGTAGTAGGCAGACAGCTTTTCGTTCACCTTGCAAACTGAATTCAATCGTTTCGTTCCGGCGTGTTCGACGAGTTTGTGCATGTTTGTGCAATCACGGTGCTATCTAATAATAAAGGATCGCCTTCGCCGATCGGGCCTTGCTGCTTTGTCCCTCTTATTTAACTCTGTTTGGCATGGACGTCGTATAGTATTAGAAAATCAAGAGAATTTATTCGTTACGTTTAGAGACGATCAAATTGTGAACAGCAGTAAAGAAAATGTAATATTAATTGTTTCTAGATTTTTTGTTAGCATTTCTAGTCAAACGCCCACTGCTCCCTACATCCTCTTGCTCGGTGTGTCCACCTTCGCCCTCTTCCCCTGCGAACGGAAATAATAATTAGCTTATGAGCATTTGAATGTATGGGTGGTTGAACAGATAACATACTATTTCTCGTGCCTAAGTTATGGTCAGTGGGTTGAACAGTGTTCTGTTCGGGTACATCTTGTGATGGAGGCTCACTAGTCGAACTGGGAGTGGGTTGTTCGGCGACAGGCACAGTGACAGGGTTATTGTTCGTAGTAGCGGGAGCGTTGGTGTGATATGTTCGCACTTCTGCGGGCGCGGTGCCGTCGCTTTATCGCACTGTATCCACAGCTAACCATGCGAAAGGAAGCGGCCATCGTCATTGATACAGTGAGGACGAGAAAATGTTTCAAGAAATACGAAGAACGAGGTTTCAAGATCATAGAGGCAGAAGAAGACCAAACGGAACCGGACGCGAAACGCACTATCGACGACGAGAAAGTTATGGTCCTGAAGTTCAAGGACGGGGACCGCAACGCAAAGGAGGAGTATGGCGAATTCCATTGGAAGCTAAGGAACTCATTCTATACGTCACATAAGGAGTAAGTTTATACTGCTAAGTCTGATGTGGGCAACAACTGATATGAATAAAGATAAAGGGATAAGAGACGAGATCAGAGCATATTTTGACATAAAATTACAAGTTTTGAAATATATGATGAAGCAAAAGAAAAGAATCCAGAAAGCGTGTTATGCTGAAAACGCCGGTACGAAACTATCAGAGGAATTGCGACGGTGGGGGGAGAAGTAGTGTTTGGTCGTGTTATGCGGGAAACGCCGGTACGAAACTTTCAGAGGAATTGCGAGGGTGGGGGCCAAAGGTAGTGTTTGGTCGTGTTATGCGGGAAACGCCGGTACGAAACTTTCAGAGGAATTGCGAGGGTGGGGGCCAAAGGTGGTGTTTGGTCGTGTTATGCGGGAAACGCCGGTACGAAACTTTTCAGAGGAATTGCGAGGGTGGGAGCCAAAGGTAGTGTTTGGTCATGTTAGGACGCTAAGAGGAAAAGGGGGTTCAAGGCAGAAACGTGATGTGATATTGTAAGCCATCTGATGGTACGAAACTTTGCAAGGGGGGGCTACCATATATAGTGAATTCAGACCGTGGGGAGCCTTACTTTCAGCAAGGCCATGCCGTATGCAAAGTAATGCAGTGGGCAGTCGGCCCCTCGTTAGCTGATCTAGGGAATGTAAGATGTCGTCCATAATACAACTAACACTGCTGGCGCTGACCACTATTAGTCGCCCAAATATTGGTCACTTGATATGATTTCTGTCGGTTTTCGCCGTATTAGTTGGCTTGATAGAGGAAAACTCACTAATATGTCACTTTTTCAAGATATTCGGGCACATAATAGCCAACATCCGATATGAATCATTTCAGTTAATGAATATTAGCGGAATTAATAGGAATCGGCGCCAGCAGTGTAATGAATATACTCCTAATCTTTACTCACTTTTTTGCGTACTTTGGCCAAGAAGATTCCCGGACGACTTAGTAAAGATTCAATGTTTAGGAAGCATGGAATCACACATGAGATGAATGACTATGCAGAAGGCTAAAGCGGGCTAAGCACACGATAACGCGAGATCCTTTACAATGATAAAATGCAGCGGACATAAAGCTAGGGATACAACAAGGTAATACACTGATAACTTTAATTTGTATTCAAATTTCGCGCTGTAAGCCATTTCGTCGTTCATGAACGGCCAACTCTTCTCGCCGTCCATGCCTCTAATCTTCTTCTCCCAGCTTTATTCTTCACCGGACTCGCCATCTGTCGGGGCAATAAGCATCTGCATATTCTCCAAGTCGGACATCAGCTGAAGGCACCCATGCTTCCCATCGTTGGCCTCAGCGAACTTCCTTAGCGTAGGCACCACGATCTGCCAAACAGCCTCTCCAGGACGTATCTTACATAGTTCAACCAGAGCAGGCATCCAGATATCTGCAACTTCAGGAAGCCACCACCTTCGCACAGTCACGACTTTATTGAGTGTCATTAGGAATTCCGACTGGAAAATATAATCGAACTGGTCATCCTTCGTTGCCTGCACTGTCCCAAGTACAGATACGTCTGAAAAAAAGCATTCCGTGACGACACGGATAAACAGGCAAATGTTTCGGATGCAGTCTAGCTGTAAGCGCCTTTGCCCGGTTTCGGCCAGACGAGCTACGCGAAGCAAGGAAGAGATACCATCCCCTTGGATAAAAACATCTAAAACCGCTGGGTGGCGATTCAAAAACAAAGGTTCCAACAGTCGGAGGGCACCAACCATGACTGTAGTTTCTGTTGCAGCTGAAAGTGTGCTTAATAATGATTTGACAAATTGTGGGTGCTCGGAACGCGGAAGCATCGCTGGAGGGTACATTACTTGCAGGACGCTGGACAACACGTCGGAAGGCAGGTGCTTTATGTGAGCATCGGCGAACAGCTTCCATAAGCCGCGTTGAGCGATAGGCCGAATCATTTCGCTTCGTTTTGGTTGCTGAGCTAGCTGCTCAGATGAGAATGCCAAAGATGTGAGCATAGAAAATTCTTTGGCAATCAGATCCAATACGGTTTTATCTGCACCGTACTGCGCTGGATCATTGATGATAGTCGAAAGTGACGGGATGATTAGTTCGTAGAACCTGTCTTTGCGCAATTCTTCGTCTTCAAATAATGCGAGGTCGGCGCTCCCCCCTGTCAAGTAGCTTAGCGATAAACCGACGGCACTCCGTACGTGAGACGCCCTTGTGCGCTTTGTAAAATGAAGGAGATGCACTAGAATAGGAATAGCTTCCTTTACAATATGCTCTTTAGGTCGAAAGCGCATCCTGGAAAAGAGCGAACACTGCAAGAAAGTGTCGATCAACCAGCACTGCATTTCGTGGCTGAAATGAAGAGGGTCCTTGGTGCAACGGCCAAGGTAGGAAAGTATAAGGGGACGTCCATCTCTTGATTCTGCGCTAATCACAGCCCGGGTACACGCTGCTGTCACCTTGATGTAGGACGGACCATCCACGGCCTGCAGGGCCTCGAGTGGCTTCAGGAGATCAAATGGCCAATTTTCCGGTGTACGGTATGATAGGCGCATCCAGGCTCGGCAGTACTTCTCTGCTTTCTCCGGGTCTGTAACGTACCAGTGAGAGTCGAGGGTCGAATCTCTGTGGAAGCAGGCCCTGAACTCCCTCAGCACCAGATTGATTGCCCCAGCCTTCCTAAGAAGATGAAAGGCGGTAAAGTTGCGAGGTAATCCAGCAATGGCTTGGAGCGCCATAGCAGTGGCAGAAGGGTTGGGGCATTTCTCCAGCAGCCATATAAGCGAGCATGCATCCACCAAGTCGTTGGGGTCCACCTGCGATGGTGGATTTGTTTCTGAACCCGATTTCGTGATTAATATATGATAGGACAAATACGCAGTCGAGCGAACCTCGATATGTTGCGCTATCCGAGCGCCGTCGAGAGTTCGATCCGCCCAAAACAATGTTACCGCCTCTACGTCGCCAATCTATCCAATGTCGGAGTTGTTCTGAGATAGGATGTTGGTAAGGACAGTCGGGATAAAGCAAGGACAGCATCATCAATGCGAAGTAGCAAGCGAAAACCAAAGCAACTATCCCGCTCGTCGCAATTGTGATCGCATGATTGCCTGTCCATAGGAGAACCAGTAAACCAGCAAAAAAAAGAAGAAGAGTGGCATGGAGAAGAAGGGGTAGTGCGTTGATGACGGGGAGGACATGCCACGCTTGCATCTGCATATGACGACGCTGACGTTGTCGAGCTCTTTGTCGAGGAGATCCGGAGAAGTTGGGCGGAGCTTGAAGCCACTGCTTTGCCAGCATAGAAAAAAGGGCAGCGGACAAACTGCACGCCAATGCGGCAAACCAAAGACCGTTCACCCAACGGAGTTCCAACATGGTCGGTCCGTCGTCGCTATTCGAAGCAGGGATGCTCATTTGGGGAGTCGCAGTCTCGTTATTCATTTGCGAATGTATAAATTGCATGATGAGTAGATTGGTAGCATCCAATGGGTTTGGTAGTAATAGCTGGTAGGCCTGGATGATAAACGTTGTAAGGACGGCGGAAAAAAGGCCGGTCTAATGTGGTGTTAGCTCTCAACCAAGATCGTATCTTGCCGGATTCCCTTACAAAAACTAGGAGAACGTCTATGTTCCTGTTGGAACTGTCGACAACCGCTGTATCGAATTTCATGCTTTCTTCATTATATACCGTCCAGACAGGTGCAAAATCAGCGGCTTCTTGCCCTATGTCATCTGTGATAGATACCTAAATTAACAGAGATGCGAGACGCAAGGTTGATGAGGGAAAAGGTATACAATGGTTAACGTCAGATGGGCGGGCCAGGGTTTCAGCTATGGGGGTATGAGACGAGATACTTGATTGAAATCCTAGGCTCTAAGGTTCGTCGTTGGTAAATATTGTATACTCTTAAGACGTGTATGAAATCGAACCTTGAAGTTTCCTTCAACAGTTTTTAGTGGATGAAGCAGGCTACCCATGGCAATGTCAAATGGCAAGATCGTGCATGTAACGGCTGGGAACGTTCCATGATCCACAGGTCTTTATGAAGATTTGCCATCTAAATGCATGTTCAAGATGGCAGTTTTCGCCCACCAATCAAGGAGAAAAGCTTGTGAAAAGTATAGCCTAGCCAAAAATTGTTCTATCAGTATCATTACATGGTTGATGCCAATGGTACCATAGTAATCCCCGGTCCTGGTTCCTTCTAAAAAAAACTTGCGTTGACCAGATAAAGCATGCAGCTAACCAGCAGGGATTGTCTGATCCCTGTAGGATAGCTGGCTGGAGACTACATCGCCCTCCCGAAAGATAAGCAGCTTTTTGCTTGTATAGACCGGCAGTGTTTCCGTTTTGCGCTCATTACCATCGTGCGACGTGCGTTGGTGTCTATTCTGGAAGAATGTCAGAGAGTGTCAGAGGCAAACTCGGAGCAGCCGAAGTCTGGGGTCCTTGTTTTGACCGCTTTGTTTTGACTATGGTATGCGCAAGAAGCGCTGACTCGCATCCCCGTTAGGCATACTTTCCCCTTGTCGAAAGGCGACTCGGAAACCGAGATGAACCGTACCTTCAACGGGAATGGAGGACTGGGACACGCTCGCACAGATAGATTGTAACACGCTGGTGAGCCTGAAGATTGATCACATCAGTTCGAAAACGTTCAGCCTGAGTGAATAAATTCAAGTTACTTGTTGGCAGTTTTCGGGCAGCCAAGCTCTCAGGCTGCTTATAGGCCATGTCGGTTTCGCATGTATTTGCCACTTACATGTGGCTTACTCAACAGGCTGAGCAAGGCTGAGCATCACAAAGTAAGTGCTGAACTAGAATCATGGGTATATTTGTCCTCCGACACTTACCTATAAACTTAGATGTCTACTCTATTTATGCATACCAAAGATCGCACGTCTTGTTCTGTGATGTTAATACACTGTTCTCGATTTTCCTAAAAGTAGTACACAGAAAGTGACTGCCTTGTCAGCCCCTCTTCGGAATCTTCGCTCAAGGCTGTTCACGGCGTCCTTCCTCGAAGACGCCGTTGATCTCTCTTTTTAAATTATGATGATGTTGCTTCGAAGCCCCACAGTACTGGCTCTTGTGGCCGTATGGTTGGGTTCTTGCAAGGCCCAAGGGAATTCAGTCGACGCTGGTCGTATTCCGCCCGGCGCAGTGGTGTGTCTTTCTCTCTTCACCGTCTAGCTTTATGCTAACCACCTTACCTTGCACCAGTCGCTTCCCCATTGTCTTTTGCGGTCCTCGGCCAAAACGCAACGTTCAGGCAAAGTGGTTTTACCCAGCTGTTCAATCCTACCAATTCGACGCCACCCTTCTTCCAGGTTTTCCACCCCGACTTCCTCGACATTCTAGGTCCCAATGCGTTCGTCCGGACTATAGCAGTAAATAACACATTCGCTTCCGGTTTTGCATTCGAAGCACCCTTCTTCAACGCCCCGACGAACGAAATGTTCTTCGCCAGCAGCGTTTTCGTCCCGGAGAGCAGCTTCAACCACAGCAATCGCATAAGCAAAATCAACATGTCTCTTGTAGAGCAAGAATTGACTGCACATGTTCAGGACATCAATGTTCCCTTCGAAACCGTGAATCATACGTTTTCTTCTCAAAAAGTACTATACCAACCTTGTATTTCAGCTCGATCTTCCCGAAACTGTTCAGATCACCAACGGGGCTACAGGACCTTTCAAAGGGAATTTTGTTCTAGCAACGCGTGGACGAGGAAACCTTCCTTCCTCCCTCGTCCTCCTGAACCCCGAACCACCGAACAACGCCACCGTCTTACTGGACAACTTTTTCGATCGCCAGTTCAACTCGATGAACGACCTCAAGATACATCCGAGTGGAAATATCTTTTTCACAGATGACGAGTGGGTACTCTTTAGTTGAGTAGTGATTCTTTTCCGACCTTGCTTATTCCACAGCCTCGGATTCATACTCGATCAGAAACCCCCGCCTCTCTTGCCAGATCAAGTATACATGTTCGATCCGAGGTCTGGCTTAGTTAGAGTGATAGCAGACGACTTTGTCAACCCAAACGGGATTGCCTTCAACCCAGATGGGAAGATTGGATACGTGGGTGATTCGGCTGGAGTTATCAATTCAACTTTGCCTTCGACAATGTACGTTCTATTTCGTTAAGGAACTATGTATACGTCGCTGACAGATGAAAATTAGATATGCATTCGATATCGACCCAGAGACACTCTTCTTCAGTAACAGGCGTGTGTTCTGCTACATCGACACTGGGAGCCCAGATGGAATTCAAGTGGACACAAAGGGAAACCTCTACGTTGGTAGTGGCGACGGTGTACAGGTGTGCATAGGGTATAAAAAATCTCGAATTTCTTAACTCTAACGAGTCTGACCAGATATTCCGCAAAGACGGCGTCCTTCTCGGGAAGATTTTTATCGGCTCTGACGTAGCGAACATGGCATTCGCGGGAGACGGAAGGCTTGTCATCTTTAACTTAGCGAACACGAAGATATTTCTGGCGCATATTCAAGCGAAGAGTGGGCTATTCACAATGTAGGCACGTACTGTATCCAACTCAGCAGTAGGAAAATAAATATGATTGTGGTCCCTGAATTCTTGTGACCGATAAGCCTGAATAATCGAGGAGCGCCGCGGCGGCGCGTTCGTCCTCTTAGCATCAAACTTGCGCCTGATTTCATCCTGGGCTACAAACGCCGTTGCCTGTCGACAACGAATTTCTTCTGCACACTGCAAGTAAAACAGGACATTCTTTAAACACTCAGATGAAAGCAAAAAGTGAAATAAGAAAGGTGCTACCAGGGATCGAACCTGGGTCTCAGGAAATTACGTAATCAACGTTTCTTATGGAATACTATGATAACTTCAAAATCCTGAGTGATAACCACTACACTATAGCACCGTGACACTGAGCGTCGCATCCTTTTTTTAGTCACGCAGCGGCCAGCGGCATGATAGTCAGCACTCCCAACTTGTTGCGGCAATGCGAAGCCGGCGAACTTGAAAGGTCATGTCCATCCAATCTTGGGTGACCAAAGACATCGGTATGAGGAGGGTGGACGGGGCATAGTACACGAAGCATATGTCTAGGAGCAGATGTCAAAAAGACTGGTAGAGGAATGAGAAGCAGATACTGCTGTACGAGCCGGAGGCTGAGCGGAGAGGAGGACCATAATAATAACCGAATTGCGACGCCCTTCGTGTCCGACACTTCACCTCACAAATTTTTATTCTCGACGATATCTTCTGTGACAAGCAGCCGAATGGCAGGAACCCGCAGGCACTTGTCAACCGTCCAGATTTACCATGGCGCGTAATCGGTACATACCGCACCATCCAATTGGACTTCTGTGAAGTGTTTCCTAATCCTTCTGTCCGCCGCCGCCACTCTGCGTAGTTGTCCTACCACTAGAACGCATCGCAGACCTCTGAAAGCCACTACCTTGTATCGGGTCACGTTCAAGAGATTTGCATCAAATCGATGGCGTCGTTCGTATATCTTCTTGAAAAGGAGAAGACCTGTTTTAATCATGTTTTCTCAACAGATCATCCTCCTCTAGCTCGATACATCTCCCCGACGATGCTGCAGCCACTCAGGATAAACCTGCAGACCACTCTGCTTCCTCGAACGATGTTGAGCTGGCTGTTCAACGCGATAGCGATGATCACTTCACGATCCCACCGACCCAACCAAGCATGCCTTCATCTGGGCCAGAATCCAACCACGACAACCCTCATCGGCCACATCAAGGACGATACGTCCCATCGCACCCGAACTATCGTCTTTCCCGAGAAGAACTACGCGAGTTAGCCGAAACCACTCTCCTAAAACTCGAGCAAGGATCGTATATCCTTCCTGGGTCCAACGAACCCTTCGACTTGACACCCAAGATCTTACACACAAACGAACATACGACCTACTACTCTCCAGATGACAAGGACATATCGGATTGGTCCAAGGCAGATTTGGGCAACAACAGCAATGGGAAAGCGAAAGCTAGACACACTCAAATCGCCATATGGGAGTATTCAACGTTAGTGGGCGCTAGGAGACTGCACCAATGGCTGGAAATGCATTCAGAATACCAGAACAGGACAATCGGGGTGCTCAACTTTGCATCGGCGAAGAAACCTGGTGGAGGATTCATCAACGGTTCCCAAGCACAGGTACGTACCAGTTATTTCTGCAAAGTTCGGTAGATACTCATTCATGCTTTCATAGGAAGAATCAATAGCACGCGCATCCACGCTCTATCCCTCTTTAGTCGATCCCAATGCAGCTCCCTTCTACAAACACTACGTCCTAAACCCCAACGATTCCTTTTACACTCACGCCATGATCTACTCTCCTTCCGTCGTACTCTTCCGGAATGACCTCGGACACTGGATGAAACCCATCGAAGTGGACGTCTTAACATCAGCAGCTGTAAACGCTGGTGAAATCAGAGAACAAGTCCGGTGGGAAGAGGAGGTGCGTCAACTGAACGAACGGATGAAGGTTGCTCAAGCGGAGGCCGATAAACTTGCGGATTTGGATGATCTTGACGATGAGGCTTTTGAGAAAGCGGTATTGGCCCCGCAGGGTCAAGAAGATACAACGATCTCTTTAGACAACAGAAGTAAAACGCCCGAGAAGACGGAGGATGACGAGGAAGAGGAAACAACACCCAGAGCAATCAGGAAAGTGGAATCAAGCCCACTATCGGCTGCAGGGAGCACTGAGTCCAACCCTACAAACGAATCGTCAGAGCCAACTGCTGCTGCTGCTGCTGTGTCAGACCCAGATCCCTCATCCACCGAAGAAGACCCTCTAGATCCCTTCTACCTAGCCGAAATCCAAATTGACGCCGAAATGTACGAGCGTATCGCTAGGCTCCTCTACCTATTCCATAAACGCGGCGCAAAACACCTCATCTTAGGGTCCTTTGGCACTGGCGTATTCCAAAACCGAATATCCCTCGTCGCAGGGATCTTCTATGACTTGCTGGTCGGTCCTGATGCTAAATTCAAGGACGTTTTCGATACTGTCGTGTTTGCCATTTTGGGAGGATATACAGTGAGAGTGTTCCGAAAAACATTCAAAGATAAGGCGCTGGACCAGTTGGAGGGCGAGGATGAAATCGTGGATGAAGTGGGAAGTGAGTGGGAGGGTACGCTATCAGGTGGAATTGCGCCAGAAGAAGCTATTGAAGATGGACGGGATTAGCAAGTCATTCCCACAGACAAGTTACCTGCTCGTGTACCATTTTTATTACAAGATTTCATGTATGAGTGCCAATGTAGGCTATACTTCTCCTTCGTCTGTTTCAGTAAGTAATACATGCTTTGACCAACAGCACAGGCCGGCCGCTTTTCCACCCCTTTGAAGTTCTGCTGCATGCCGAGCGTTGAAAATTCTCCCGTTCGAAATAATCTCTTTACAGCCTAAGAACGGGGTACCGCGTTTTCTTCTTAACGCACGTCGCACTGACTCACAGTGCCCTTTACGCGTTGATCACGTCTCTGATGTATACCACCACGTGATACTACAAAAGATTACTAACTACTCTAATAAACTTACTAACCAAGTCACGAATGCTTCAAAAATGAAATAGTCGGAAACTTGGCAAATGGAACCGCAGGAGCACGCAACATCCTTCAGCCTCACTTTATCTGGATTTGGCAGCTCATGAAGGACGAAAACCGAGCCAAAATTAGTTCATGTGAAAACAGCATGTGAGAATTGAACAGGCGACGACAATCAGGCGGTTACAGAGTGATATTTCGAGCCTCGACCACTGTACATAATTTACACCTCGCTGGGAAAAAAGAGGACGGCAAACAACATAAATAACGTAGGTTGTAGAAGAAGCAGAGTTGTATCTTTCCCCCACTCTTTCATGTACTCTTCCGCTGGAATTGACTGGGAAATAGCCGAACCGGACTGTCTTGGCTGGGCATTGGACGATAAGGCCGAGAACACTTCCCCGGATATGATAAACCGACTGTTATGATTGGTTGCTCTGTCATTTTCTACGCCATATGCTACGCGATGCTCTATCTAGTGAATTCCTGGTGATAAACAAAATATTAGCGTCGTATCAACACGGAAGTGACCAAAGACGGGGAAAGTGCATGGAAAATGATGGAATAAAGGAACATAATCTTGGAATAATCTGGAATGAATAATACGGATCACTGGAGGCAGAAAGAGAAACGGAGAGCAGGATTATGGGTGGAGTCCGTGAACCCGGGGACGGTCGCAGCGGAGGCATAAGAGGATGTTTGGCCTTGCGGTTTCGGTTTCATTCTTGACCACCGACCACCACCATCGCCATGTCCTTCAGCGCTCTTCGCGCCCCTCTCCGCAACGCCAGGGTTGCAAACCCGCTCAAAAGGGTTTCGCCTTTCCCTAAGGCCCAGTTCCGCGCGTCCTTCGCTCGCAACTACTCGACGCCCCCTCCTGCTGGCGAGGCTGCTAAGTCATCCAGCACCGGTCTCTATCTCGGTCTCGGAGGTGCTGCTGCTGCTGGTCTTGCCTACTTCTTCTTCGCCACCGACAGTGGCAAGGAGACTGGAACTTCCGTGAAGTCTGGCGTCCAATCCGCAAAGGTTGCTGCCAACTTCGTCCCCACCAAGGAGGACTACATCAAGGTGATTTTTTTGCAAGCTTTTTGACTTTAATCTATGTACTCATCAATGATTGTATTAGGTCTACAACAAAATTGCTCAGGTCATCGACGACGCTGGCGAATATGATGGTACGTGATGTTCGAGTTCGTAGCTGAGCATCTTATTCAAAAAACAATCCACTTAGACGGTTCCTATGGACCTGTCCTCGTCCGTCTCGCCTGGCATGCTTCTGGTACTTACGATAAGGATAGCAAGACGGGTGGAAGGTTGGTTACTTCTTGTTCTTGCAACATACCACAACTCAAATGTGATTCAATTGCACAGCAACTACGCTACCATGCGCTTCGAGCCCGAATCTCTCCACGGTGCTAATGCTGGTTTGAAGGTCGCCCGCGACCTCATGGGACAGGTCAAACAGGAATTCCCTTGGATCAGTTACGGTGATCTCTGGACTCTTGCTGGTGTTGCTGCTATTCAGGTTTGTCTAGGACCGAAATGTTGTATGTGTCGTCTGTGTTAACTTTGTACTTCAGGAAATGGCTGGCCCTCACATCCCATGGCGCCCTGGACGTATTGACGGTTTCGCTGCCCAAGCTACCCCTGACGGCCGTCTCCCCGACGCCACTCAAGGTGCTGACCATCTTAGGAACATCTTCTACCGCATGGGGTGTGTATTACGTGTACTCTAGACATCTGACATTTATTGACTTTGGCGACAGCTTCAACGACCAAGAAATTGTTGCTCTCTCCGGTGCCCATGCCCTCGGACGCTGCCATCGTGACCGCTCTGGATTCGAAGGACCCTGGACTTTCTCTCCCACCACTGTGACCAACGACTACTTCAAGCTCCTCTTCAATGAGAGCTGGGTGTGGAAGAAGTGGGATGGACCCAAGCAACTCGAGGACAAGAAGACCAAGAGCTTGATGATGTTGCCCACCGACTACGTTCTCGTCCAAGACAGATCCTTCAAGAAGTACGCTAAGCAGTATGCTGAGAGCCAGGACCTCTGGTTCAAGGAGTATGTGGCATTTTCAAACTTAACTTACCTCTTTTTCTTATCATATGTTTTCCGTAGCTTCTCCTCTGCCGTCTCCCGCCTTTTCGAACTCGGTGTCCCTACCTCTCAGTGGGTTTCTTCCGAGCCTTGGATCATGCCTACCGTTGAGGAGCAAGAGGCTTCCAAGGAGAAGAAGTAAAAGCTTATACCTGTCATTTGCTTTTACTCCCGACAACATGGCGTAAAATCCGAACACTCTGGTGGTTGTGTTCAAATCTGTACTGTTTCCTATACATATCTTATTGGTCTGTTTTCTTTGTCGTTGCTTTTGTTTCATTACTTTGTGTTTTTTGTGTTTGTTTGACTGTAGATATAATTTCTTCGGTTGTTCGTACTTAGAAGACTGGTATATGCTAGAGATAGAAAGACGCCTCTGTTGTGACTTCCCTAGATGCCGGAGATATAGGTATTGAATAGACTACATTGTTCTCGATCATGTTGGAGTTGAGGAAGGGCTTTCTGAGCCAAAGGTCGGTCTAGTGTCTGAGAGAAATAAAGCAGGGTGTCTTCATACCCATTGGTCACCGTTAGATGTTTCCTTGCTTTTGCTTCCTTTTCATGAGATCGAAATCGTATCGACTCAAGTTCTGCGTGCCTTCAGGCTTTTGTACCGTACCTCGATGCAATCATAAGCCGAAAAGCGATCAGGTAGCTCAACCTCTCGTGGACTTCATTTAATTGGCTCTGTTCCCATAAATTCCTCACCACCCTCTCTAGGTTTTCGCGAAACCCGAATTGTATTTTACATGATATTCCTTAGGAACATCAAGGGTATAATCCTACAATCCTGTTGGACGGGCATAAAAATAACCATTCACAGCTTCGACTTTTCGCTAGGGCTTGATCCAAATAGACTCGTAAGGAACAACGCAAGGTCTTCTCCTGAAATCTCTCTTAGAATGGGTAAATAGTAGAATGGTCATCTACACTCACCAACTTCCTTGGGCCTCTCTTGCACGACCTGTACAGGATTTAGTGATATATTTGTCGGAAAGAGTTAACAGACAGACCAGATGACCACCACCGGGAATCTTGACGTTAGACGTGTTCCGTGGCCGTCTCCAAACCGTGATTCTTGAAGCCTCAGGACCACCGACCCTGAAAATGGAGATGAAAGAAAAACCAAAACGTATCAGTTGAATGAAGAGCGAAAAGGCAATATAACCAAAATCAGCTGAACAACGTACAACGCGCTAGCATCATCCCTGCCACCCATAACCCATCTCAGCGGGATACTCTCGTCCAGCGTCGGTAGGAGCTCCCATGTCTCGTTCATTATCCTCCGGGACATGTACTCGACTGCTTCCCTCTCAGGTGTGCATTTCAAGCTCACCACTCCGGTTTGCGGGTCCTCGACCAGCCCATATTGGACGTAGACGTCGATGCATGCCGGATCGAGTGTCCGAAGCGATTTGGAGAGTGTGTCCCTAGCTTCAGCTCTATAGTTTGAATTAAGTGGATTAGTGTCCGGCGGTACGAGAAAGGAAAAGTGAATGCGGGGAATGGTGACTAACTGACTACTAACCTGGATGGCCAACTCGATCTGCGCCCCATAGCGCCTAGAGATAAGGCTGGTCCTACGCGTGACAGGTTGAATACGGCTGGGAAAAGCGTAGTTTCCGACAAGACGATTGCGGAGAACAGTTTGGGGTAATGTATGCCACACATTGCGCTAAGAATCGAGAACAACACAATAGAGGCATTTGTTAGCTCCATTTCTTAAATTTCAATTGAAAAGATGAAGTAGAGTGGAAAGCAAGTACGAGAAAACCCGCCATACCTCGCATCACCACCCAGTGAATGACCGAACGCCACGACATGACGATCCGGATAACCATTCTTCACTCTCGCACTCGAGATCGCCTCCGAAACGCGCCCCAATGTCAACGGGAGGTCCTTGCCAAACGCATCGGTGCCCTCAGGGAGGTAATGTATCAGAAAGTTGGCGATGTCACGTCCATAGTCTGACCTGTCGGCTAATATATAAAATGCAATAATATTGTGTTAGAGTTTTAAGAATAGAGTTGTCATTTGTCGAGAGGGGCAAGTGTTAGACTAACGTATTCTGGGAAGATGGCGTCCGTTAATGAGGGCTGCGTCGCCGTGGCTGATGCCCTCTATTGACCATATTTCTTCGATTCGGATGGTGGAGGATGGTTGTTCGGTCTGTTCGATAAGCCGCTTGAAGATGGGTTCGAAGATCTGCAAGAAAAGATGGAAGCATTGTTAGGGTTCTGCTGGAAGGAAAAGTGTTTAGGCTACCTCTTTGTGAAAGCCTATTGGATGAGCTGCAATCAGCGTGATGCCTTTCGCGTTGCTACCACCATCGACGGTACTTTCATTTCTTCGTATTCTGAGAGCAGTGTTCCACAGTCCTACCTCACTGACCTCTTGCTTTATGCTAGGATCAGGACTTCCACTCTCCAGTTGTTGTTTCTCCCAAACGAGTTTTTGCACGAGGTTGTTTATGAACTTCTTCCTGTCGTCTTTTGACTTGAAGCTCTCCGCAGGTGGGAGTTCGACCTGCCCTGGCGTGGAAGGAGCTCTGGGAAACGCAGCAGGGAGAACATGCACGGATACGGTATGAGTGGGCGTAAACGCGCATTTACGATTGAGGTTCGGAGGTAGAGGGTTTGGAAGAGGTACTAGCTGAGATGATTCGAGCAGCGGCGCGAGACGCCTTCTCGGGTTCACGGTAGGTTGGCCTCTAATTGGACCTGAAGGATATGGGTAATGTGGTTTCGCAGTTAAAGGGTCCATTGTTGTCGGAATTCTATATGTTCGACGCAGAGTGAAGAGGCTCCGATTAATGACAATGATGGATTGGTCTTGAAGCTTGAAACCTCGTCTACGGAGTAAAGTTTGGCAAGCAAGAGAGTAAGTATCTATGAAGAGTCGTGGCGCGTTTTAAAAAGGTTGAAGTTGTCAGGTCGCCGGCGTTGGCATGGGATATGATAGTCCGAGATAGAAGTTCAGGCATAGACGACTGGGCTATCCTTAACAGCCGATTCCGCGTGATACTTATATCATAACGGTTAACCCAAGTGGGCAGGGGACCATGGATCCGTTGAGCGAATACCTGCGGTCGTTATGATAGTGCCATATTTCTATAGCTCTACCGCAGTAGTCGTAGTCTGCATGGTGTTCGACTTTGTCCGACTTGTCGGCGGCTGTATGACTACTTAGTGTTGGATCTAGACCTACCTGGACACGTTTTGGGTACTAAGTAGGTAGGTTCTAACTAGGACTTCTCATGGTTTCTCACTGTTTTTAAATTCATGTGGTCCTTCGAAGTTTCATCAGAAGTTCTCAGTGATCATTCCCGTGCCCACGGGAGGGTGTATTATCGTATGATTTCCACTGCATCGCTATGGGACAGTGTGGAAAGCGACATTGAGAGACGAACGCCGTTGAGCATGGACAAGGACAGGACGGCGTGTATGTATGTCTAACAAACTTCCCTCGTTCAGTAGACAGTGAACAAGGTACGGTCAACACTGAAGTACTGATAGATGGTGGACCAGTCGGGACCCGGCGCCAAACACGGTTGCCGAATGTTATTTGTTTGGCATTCGGGCATTCCCCGCATTCCCCGAGCCGGCTTAGAGTGGAATTAATTGACTTTAGCTTGCTTTCGTACATACATTCACAGCCTACTCTCCAGCTGCCAGCGATTTACGCTCTGCACCTCAAGGAAAGCGCGTTTTGCCGTCGTTTACATGTTACTGTCAAGAAAATCGTGCGATCAGCGACATCGGCGGTCCTTAGTCTTGAACATGCCACCATGAGTTGACCACGGCAAGCCAGACGCGCAGGTTCAGGCAACTTTTATGTTTCGCGGACTAGCAACACGTCATGTTGAAGCTGACAACAAACTGCGTCTGAGGAACCGACATTGAGTTCCTTATGTCACGATCACGTTCATCTGTATTGCAAGCTCGATGGATATGTCTCTCTTACGCCCTGCCAATCTTGTGTGTACGTCAATTTCTTTCCAAATTTGAGGTATGCTCATACTCAGGGTAAACGGTTCACCAAGAAGATATTTTCGAATTGGAATGAAGGTACCACCGTACTATTATTACGGCCTGCCTTTACTTTGTATTCCGACTTCTCAAGGACCAGAGTCGATTCCACTGCTCATGCCAAAGCCGGAGCAATATTTGCAAGCTGCCCGAGTGCCCCGACGCGCCTCTTTCTCGTCCATTCGTCGCGTCTTGTGCAAGTCGGAACCGAAGAAATATGTTAGCAGTCCGTACAAATTAGGGAAATCTCTGGGCAAAGTTACACCTTGCAATTGCAATCTCGCTTATCGCTGATGCCGGCAGCATGATCAACGCGTTGGGTTAGCTCGGGATGTCAGGAGCACACCCAAGAATCGGTCTAAATCTTCACCAAGACGTCATGTTATATGGCTCAATTGCCACCCAACTTCCAAACGCCAGAGAACATATTGAAACCGCGATTGACAAGGAACAGAGTTTTATATTGTTTTCTATGAAACGCCGGAGACGAGCTTAAAATTCAACATGTGCATCCGCCAAAGGGAGAATGGGCAGTTTGTGGGGAAGGGATAAGATAAGATCCAATTGCTTCCTTGATGGGTTAGACCTTCTCCATCAGCTTCTTTTTTCATCTCTGTTCCTTTTCCATCAATATGTCAAAACTCGGCTTTACTTCTAGTTTAAAAGCAGGCGTCAACTTCGATCTATGTTTGTTGGTCTCGTCCTCCCCGCCTATCCTTGATTGCCACTGCCATTGGTGAGCATGATGTACAATAGTTCTTTCTTCACCGTCGCCGCCGGTCTGGCGACCGTCCTCGTGCTGCGCTTCATCGCTGCCAGACTCAGAAGACCAAAGTATCTGCCCGGTCCTCCTCGTCTCCCTCTAATCGGCAACCTCTTGCAAATGCCCCAAACGGAATCATGGGCCACATATAAGCAATGGTCGGAAACATACGGTATGTTATCAGGTTGTAAGCCTCCAATATTGTACTTACACGGACTGTTCTGCGCAGGGGATGCTATGTATCTTGAGATTTTGGGGAGCCCACTGATCATCTTGAACTCGTACAAAGCCTGTGTCGATCTATTTGAGAAGAAATCGGAGATTTACTCGGATCGACCTCTAGGTTTTATGGCAAATGTATTGTGCGTCCTCCTCTCCCCATTGGTGTGCCCTGGCAATGTTGTATGCTAAGATGTTCAATCCACAGAATGGGTTGGAACCAAGCGGTTGTGATGGCTCCGTATAATGATAGGTGGCGTCGGTTCAGGAGGATATGTGCCCAGTCAATGAGGAAGGATTCCATCAAGCACTTCCACCCTGTTCAAGAGAGGGAGGTCGGCCGCTACCTAGGGACTTTACTGGATGATCCAGAGCACTTCGCCGAGAACTTCCGTTTGTGAGTATATCTTTCCTCCCACGTCGGAACCTCAGGACCTTACCCTGGATCCAATACAGCACGGCAGGGCGCAGTTTGTTATGGAATGTCTATGGTATCCAGGTCGGGGCGTCAAATGATCCGGTAAGACCTACCTGTGAAGTAACTCAACACAGATCTTTTCTAACCGCGCCCCACGTAGATAATTACAACAGCCGAAAAGGCCATGGAGATGGCGACGTATGCTGCTGTACCAGGCAACTTTATTGTCGACTTCTTCCCAATGTGTCAGTATTCCCTCTTTGGAATATACAGTCTCATGACTCAAACATACACAACTTCTTGACAGTGCGACATGTGCCGGCGTGGTTCCCTGGAGCGGGATGGAAGGAATTTGCTCGTCGAGGTCGTGCTGTCACATACGATATGATTGATGTTCCCTTCAACATGACTCTCAAGGAAATGGTGCGTAACTGCTACCAACGCGGATGACTTCCAATTAACGTCTTGGTTGTTGCAGAAAACCGGGATTTATGACCATTCTTTTACTTCCATGAACTTGGATAAGAAGGAAGACGCCGATATCGTCAAGTGGTGCTCTGGGAGTATGCTTGCTGGTGAGTCGCTCACTCAACTGCACTTCTACGGTCTCTGACGGCGCTCTATTCCCTATGACTAGCTGGTGCTGACACAGTGCGTATATACTGCGATCTTCGGGTACAAAGCGTCCCATACTCAATTTCTTCTAAATTAGAGCGTTGCATCTATGCGCACTTTCTTCCTCGCCATGACGTTACACCCTGATGTTCAGAAAAGATGTCAAGCAGAAATCGACTCTATTACCGGAAAGTCACGACTTCCTGAAATTGCCGACCGCGACGCCCTTCCATATACGAACGCGACGATGTGGGAGCTTATGCGATGGCAACCTGTCTCGCCACTTGGTACGTCGCTTACTTCAAACTTAGCTTCACTTAATGTGTCGATATTTGATGCTTACCGCCGTACCTACCTTCTTCGGACGTTTAGCTCTGCCTCATGCCGTGACTAAGGATGATATATACAATGGTAATTGTTCTAGCTTAGTATGTTCACGTTGCTGTTACTAATTATTTCGTATAGGATGTTTCATTCCAGCAGGAGCAGTGGTAATGGGCAACACATGGTGATTTGGCCATTGACTCTGAATAGTTGGATCCGTTATTGATTTAGACTTCGAACAATAGGGCTGTTACCAGAGACCCGAACCTTTTCTCGGATCCGGACAGATTCAATCCGGACCGTTATCTGCCCTACTTTGACAAGTCTATCCCTCATGACCCTAAGAATCTCCCTCTAAGCCCCCATGAATTCGCGTTTGGCTATGGTCGTCGGTATGTACAAATTCCCCTATCTTCTCGATGCTTTGTTGACCTGTGGAATCTACCCAACAGAATCTGCGCCGGATTGCATTACGCCGATGCCATGTTCTTCATTTCCATGGCCCGCGTTTTGTCTGTGTTCGATATCTCGAAAGCGAAGGATGCTAATGGGAAGGAGATCACGCCCGAAGTCAAGTATAATTCCTCCATCGTTCGGTGAGTTACAAGTTAGCCATGTTGAATCCTAGTCAATTTTTCTGAATATTTCCTCTTTCCTTTTTACTAGTGAACCGCTGAAGTTCCAGTGTGCCATTACCCCACGTTCGGAATCGGCCATTGCTATCATCAGAGCGAACTCCTATTCTCTTTGAACGTTTCATTTCCATCTGCCCCGGATGGGGTCCATGAGCGACATGTGTCAAATGGACCCAGGAAAACCGCCAATATACCAGTAATATCCAGATGCTCCGGAGCAAGGCCACGTAACCTAGGAATAACTAATTGCTTACGACGAAAGGCTATTCTGAAGCTTCACCCCGCCTACGACCTTTTTTTGATTTTTCCCCATTTACTCCACGCCTTCATGCGCTTCGCATCGCTTGCTGTCATTTGTCTACTGCTATTCTACATGTTTGTACCTTTGTGTCCTTCTCGATGTAAATTAGCTGTTGTACTATTTTGTTGTTGGTTTCTCGGGATTTTCGATTGAATGACTTTGTTGGCGGAATTTATTCGTCGTTCTCTGAGGCTTTGGCTCCGACCGACCAGTACGTTCAAAGTACGCTTGATGGCTTCCTCATCCTGGTCATAAACGCAGATCACTCAGTAAATAATCAAAACATGGCATCAATTGGTAAAGACAGTGGGTTCACGGATGAACAACAGGAGTGGATATATAAACACGCTACGCATACCGTGGATGAAGCTCTTATCAAGGTACAAACATATGAACGGACAGACGAACAAACAACAGGGGCGCTTATAAAATATTCATAACTTAAGAGGCAGGCAGGCATGAACAAGCCACCACCACCAACGTTCCGCCCACGAGAGGATTGGGAGTGGCAGGGCCGAGACCATAGAACATTTAGGCGTAGACAACAGAAGTGGTCCACTTCTGGTTGCTATTGTCGGGGTAGAAGGTCCAGGTCTGGACTTGGTTGGCGTTCTTGAGGCTTCCTTCGGTAAGGTCAAGAGCGAACACTGCAGGAAAGTGTTAGAAGATGTCCATGGATCAATGTGGGAGAAAATAAAATGCATACCAGAGTTGGCCAACAAGACTCTGCCGTCGTTGGTGAACTTCCACTCTTGAGCGGGGAGGTTCTTGTAGCAGGTCCAGATCTTCATGCCGACGCCATTAGCGGGGTCTGTTGAAAGGAGGAAGAGGATGGCGGTTAGCTAGCTGCTCGAGAGTCAAAGATCGATTTGAAGAAGAATACTTACTGGAGCCAGCGTCCAAGCAGAAGTTGGTACCAGCGACCTGGATCCAATCGACGGCGCCACGCTTGACGACCCAGCGCTGAGCGTTGGTGCCGTTGCAGTCGTAGACCTGGACGGGGGTGCCGTTCTGGAAGACGGCGCCGCGGACATCAAGGCACTTGCCTTGGCTGGCAAGAGGGTGGATCCTGACGGTGTTGGCGACAGGGGGAGTAGGGGAGGGGATGACGCTGCTCGAGGTGGGAGCAGGACCCGGGAAGCGGCCGGATGGGCAGAAACTGGATGAGGAGGAGGAGTATGTGTGTTATGGAACGCGGAAGGGTTGTGTACGAAGGGAGAATTTACTTACGTGACGGTGTAACCCCTGCGGTTGTATGGGCAAGAGTGGAGAGGAGCGTCAACGCGAGCGGCCCTGAAGTCGGTAGGAGGTGCGGTGAACGCGTCCTGGCAGGAATCGCTGTCGCAAGTGATCCTCTCGCACAAGGTGCCGTTCTGAAACAAAGAATACCGTCAGAAAATGGTCTGTAGACATGGGGAGGAGAAAATACCCTAGCAGCCTTGGGAGAGATGCTGACACCCATGTTGAAGCCACCCTCTTGCTTAACGATGTAGTAGTAGTCGGTCTAAAGACACAATCAATATGTGAACTCGACTAAGAAACGCTCGAATAACTCACCTCGCCGTAGAAGGCGGCCCTGGTAGTACCAACACCATTGGCGTTACCACCGTTGGAGGAGCTGTAGATGAAGCCGCTCCAGGACGCATCGAGTCTCCTGTTGAGAGAGGTATCTCTACGGAGAATGCCCTGGGACCTTCCGTTGATGTAGACAGCAAGAGGAGCAGGGCAGTTATTCCTGATGGTGTACTCCATGCTCTCTGTGGGCGCGGCGGCACCAGCAGCAGCAAGAGCGATCAAAGTAACGGGGGCGGAGGTGGCGAAGCGCATGGTTGACACAGAAAGTGAACGATCTCTGGGGGGAATAATTTCAAAAGCTTTCGAGTCTCGACCAGCTAATATACCCAGCAGCAAACATAAAATGAGAGGCCGCGTTTGACAGGTTTATGAGACATGCTTTGTAGGCAGCCAATTGGGTTGAAGTTGAATCTCTGGGCAGTATGCTGAAAACATTCATAGCACTGCGACGACGGCACAAAGAAAATATTTGCCTTGAACGTCTTTCGAAGCAACATGGTCCGACGTTTGACAGCTGCCAGGTACAGCAAATGTCTCAGAAGAACACCGACAGTTGTTTGACGAGGATATCGTCCTGAGAGGGCGTACCCGTGGTGGAGTAGATGAGACCGATGAGTTGAAAATAAAAAGAGCGTGGCAGAATGGAAGCAGCTCGAGATAAAAGCTGGGTATCTACCTCGTCAGCCCCGGCCAGCATGCAACGCGAGGTGTCCAGAAGTGTATCGTCATAGGCGACGATACAGATCTTCCAGATGTCAAGCATACAAGTGTGGTTCTGAGAATATTGTTTGTCATTTCATTCATATTGGATGATATGTTCGAAAGGACTCGGATGTTCGCGCAAGAAGTATCACCTGATGGACCTTTGTGTAGTTAAACAAGGATGCGAATAAGGTATGACATTAGACAAGAGGTGAGCCGACAAGATGAGGACATTTGGTGATGGTTAGGAATCAAGAAGCGTTAAACGCGGAACTCCCACGACGCCTTAGAATTTTCGGATGCAATGTATGCACCTCAACTTAAAGGTTTCCGACGCAGTTTTATAACACGATGAGGATGACTTATAAGAACATACGATGCATGGCGGCTGGAAGGTCTCTGGATGTACGTCTTGCCATTCCCAGCCTAATGATAGAATAGGATAGAATCTTTCTCCAGTTTCCTCTCCTCTTGGCATGAACTGCAAGTTACGGCATCGCGAATCATCCATAACCGCGCGCTTAAAGCCCTCCGTAGAGGCCTTAGCCTGTGTACACTACAAGCCAAACCCTTACATCGCCTTCGATAGCTCAGTTGGAAGAGCGTGGGACTGTAATAGGTTAACACTTCGCCATCCCAAGGTCACTGGTTCGACCCCGGTTCGAAGGACTTCTTTTGTTTCCTTTTTTGAGTCAGAGCGAGCGAAGCTGGAAAGTCTGTTTTCACTTGAATATTTCGTGCAGATGTTGTCAAGATAATCATTGTTTTACAGATCTCCCAGAACCAACCTACCAGCACAGACGCTGAATTTTTACCAGCTGAAAATGTGGTCGTAACTTTCCAAACGCTTTGGATGCGATGCGCATTGCGCATGGGAAAGATTTGGTCAGCTTCGTCATCACATGACCACAACGAAGTGGTCATTTCACGCTTCAAAGTTCAGTCCCACAACCATTGAAGTCCGTACTAGAAAGCTGGAAGCATCACTCATCTTTGCCTGGTCCAAATTCTCAGAATTCTTGACTGCTTGACTGCTGTGCACCAATGAATCGTCTAATCAGCAGAACTATCTGGTTACTCCCAGAATCTCGCTCGTACCTCGCTAGCTATACTCCATCGTTCGCGAGGACCAGAACATTTCACCATTCAGCGCCTGTTCATTCCAAAGATGTATCCAGCTCAGATGAACCCCCGAACCTCGAAATACCGGAACCCGTGCCCTACGTTAATCGGACGACTCCGTTAATGACACAAGAGGAGACTGAAAGATACTTCTACCCGCTCTCCCGTCGCGGGTGGAAAATCCAGAAGATGGGAGTGGATGACGGCTTCAACGTCGCGGATAAAGATTCCCCTTTCCTAATCGGTACTATGACTCTTAAGGGTCCGAAGTCAGCGCGTACTCTTCTCAAGCAACTGCTCGCTTTTGAAGAACAAGAAAAGGTGTGTTTCTTGTGCTCGAAAGACGTATATCAGCTCATTTAACGCCGCGCAGCACGACGTGTCGTTCAACTTGTGGTCTGGTAAACGGCCTACGTTAACTATCATCTCGCAGACCCATTCAGCCAGAAAGAATGCCGAACAACAAACAGACGAGACAGCTCCGAACGTCACTCTGCGCGATGTGCGTTTTGCGGTCTTGCTAGAGACTTTTGCAAAGGAGGCTGGCGTCGTATATTCACCAAAGAAGGAAACAAGTCCTGATAAGACAGTCTGAAGAAACTAACGAATCTAACCTACGCAAATATATTACCAAAACCTCTCTACTCCCTGATAAATTTTGTCAGAGCCTCCAACAACTCTTCGGAACCTTCGGAGGCAAAGGAAAGATTTTCAACAGCAACGTCCTCCCGCATGTGGGTTTCATCTGTCGTTCCGGACAGTGGTGTCACGCCTTCCAGCTGGGCCAGCTTGTATACAGCCTGAGGAAGCGTGAAATTGGACGCTTTGGCGATCTGCACCAACGCAGGATGCGACAGGAGCGAAGGTGATCCAGATAACGTCCAGAACGATCTGAAAGCAAACACGGCCGCGTCACATCGCTTCGGAACTGCGAAAGCGAACAAACAATACTTACTGGTACATAATCCCCGACTCCTTGCAATAATTAAACACTTTCTGGTCCCACTCATTACCCTCATACCACCTATTCTGGACGACCTCGACTTTTCGTACATTTGCCAGGGCAGCGAGTATGCGAACATCATATGTATTGCTCACGCCGATCGCACGGACTTTACCCTCATCCTGCAATTGCGCTAGAGTATTCCATGCTTCGAGTGTTTCCTCCATCGTCGAGAGCGGTGAATGGAGGAGGTAGCTATCGAGATACGTCGTGTGCAGGTTCGCGAGGGAGGTCTTGCATGATGTCGTTATCTGCTTCGAGATGGGGTCCGAAGGCTCGTATGGGATAGGTTTGGAGGTATCCTGGCCACCGATTGGGGTATACCTACGACTAAATGTCAATATTTGCCATGAAAATCATAAACATTCAAATCTGACTTCGTTTGGATGAATAAATCCTCTCGTTTGATATTATGTTCGTTCTGCAGCTTCAAAAGCGCCTCTCCGACTAGATCTTCACTAAATCATTACCATCGTTATGACAAGACGTATAGAACATGACGAGGTCCATACCGATAATGTTTTGGCTGACAAGCTGGAAATAGGTTTTAGAGATCGAGAAAGGATCCGGACGAGTCAAAGCAACCGACTTACCCGTATCTATAGCTCTAAATCCATTCAATACGGCCTTTATTACCAGCTGGGTCGTGCGTTCTTTTTTCCTGGAAGACATTAATTTAACTCTCCTAAAGTTTAAGCAACAGCTGATATTAGACCAATTTCATACCACGCAGTACCATATATGATCTTTTTGGTCAACGTCATTTTCTTGGACCTGATATTCAAGGCGAGGTGAACGAAATTCCGGAAACGCGTAGTGGTGGATGGTATTGGAAAAGACAGATGGGACACGATGATTGGGTTGCGCAAGTCTCAGTAGTAATTGGTGACTAGAATTAGCGGCCGCGTCATAACAGACGTAAATCACAGTAATAGCATGTGGTTGGCACAAAGATTGCTCAAGCACGCAAGGTTATTCAAGGTCTATGAACTGGGAAGTTGGAACAACGGATGATAGGTGTCAGTCTTGCCTTCTCTTTCCTTGGCATTTCTTCACGGCGTACGACAGGATCTAAGAGGATTGCCCGGCATGAGCCTCGGCATCATGGTCTGTCGATTATCTTATCTTATCACACTCTGGAAAAACTAGCCAGCTAACCTTGAGCTAACCATGAAGGTCGATTATTCATTTTGAGGACAGAAATTGTACAAATCAGCTACTTGCGAGTTAGAAGATCCGGGAAGAATGTAAAAGTAGGAGGTGAAGTAACAATTTGCAACCAATGATCATTTCAGCGCTACCGCCTGCAATTTATCTGGCAGGCTCCCGCCGCCATGGATTTGGAAGGACTTGGTAAAGTGCGGGGTGATGGTGTGGCAGCTTGTCTTCTGGATAACAAGACCTACAAGGGGTTGACTGCTTTCCGACATCTGGGTTGCATTCGAAAATGTAAAAGAAGTGAAAACATGGATTATTCCCAAAATGAAAACAACGTCGATGGAAAAGTCAAAGGGTCAAAGAGAACTATCCTTTGAAGACGACCACCTTTTTCTTTGGCGGAGGAACATTTCCAAATGCTTTGACGACACCAGAATGCAACCCGGTCTTGAGTTCAAGCATTTCCTTCAACTTGGTCTCCTTCTTCTCCTCCTGCTCGATTTCCTTGGTCCTCCGTTTGAATGAATGGAAGTCATCCTCATCTGGTCCGACTTCTTTTCCGGTCCCGAACACTGTGGTAGCGTCTTTGACTGGTATTTTTTGTCAGAAAAAAAGGCTAGAGAAAGGTCGAGTCGGCTACGTACCTTTCTCCCTCACAGCGCAATCCTTGGCCAAATGCGATGTCTCGCCACAGAGTTTACAGCAGCCTCCATTCGGATACAGCCCCTTCTTGTTTTGAGGGCAAGCGGAAGCAAGATGCCCTTTGCCGTTACATACAAAGCAGGACGCAAATGGGAAGGGATCCGCAGGGTTCGCAGGTTTTTTACAGCGCGAGAGAGAATGTTGGGTCGAGCCACATCTGTGAGATGTTCTCATTAATCACCGCCCTACTTAGCAAAATGAAGATATTACATACCTATAGCACAGTCCCACCTTCCCCTTCTCGCCTTCAGCGGTCTGCTTTGTCGTTGGGCACTCTATAGCAGAATGACCCATTTCTCGACAGGCAAAGCAAACAGTCTTTTTGTTCTTGGACGATCCCGTACGCGAGACCTTGTCTTCCTTAGCAGCCTTTTGTTTCGCCTCCTTAGCCTTCAGTACTAGAAGTTATTTAGGCACACATTCAAAAGGGTAAGCACAGGGAAGAGACTCACTCTTTGCCTTTCTATCCTTCTCTCTTCTCTTCTTCTTCGCACTCTTGCTGAGACTCTCATATGGTTTAGGTTCCGCGGGCGTGGATGTAGGAGCATTCCCAGATCCAGACGCAGTCTCCGCATCCCCTCCCTCTTCTGTAGTGGGTGGTGGCGCCTCTCCGTTCAACGCTGCTGCCTCTGCTGCCTTTTGCGCGGCATATCCATCGCGTTTCGATTTTGGCGTGCGTTTTCTCTTCTTTTTAGCTGGCTTGGGTTCAGCTCCAGATTCCGAGTCAGGTAGGGTAGCAGCTTCATTTTTCTCTTCCCCAGATTCCTGCTTTACTGCTTTACCAGAGTTCGAAGGTCCTGCAGTTGGTTCGGGATCATTGTCGTTGTCGCGGTAAAGCCCCGCCTGGACGTATGTCCTCTTGATCCCAAAATTTGTAACTCGAGTCATCCAGCTATAAGAAAAGTGGTTCCCCTAGAACGAGCAAAGTCCAAAAAGAAAGTAGTTGAAGAGTACATTTTTGCGGCGTTGAGTCCTGTAAAGCTGAAAACTTGGAATGATTTGATGACAAATCATGCACATGTAAGGGAAGCCCTCCGGTCCGCGGATGCCGCTGGATCTTGATTCTTGAGCGCCTAATGATACAAGTTTGCATATGTATAGCTTGTGAGTACTGTAGTGTTTGATCTGGGCTCTTTTTTTGTACACTGGTGACTGTAGCGATTTGACCCTTTTAACTTCGCTAAAATCACCCTTGATAAAGTTAGCACAGCACTCCTGCTATTTCGTATATAATTACTGACATCCACATCATTATAAAGTGAATCGCGTGGTGGCCCACCTAAAAATGAGCTGCAGGCTCCTGATGGTTTGCTAATAGTAATTCGTTTATGTCTGTGGTCTTGGATGTTGCAGTTTTATGATTAACCGGTGGGGGTCAGCAGAAGGCAATGCGGTGACCTGCCGCAGACTTGCCGGCCCCGGCATGCTACGCGTTGTTTGATCAGGCTTTCCCCGTAGAGCCCGATGCACAGCCTCCATGAACTGTTCCGTTCAACCTTCGACTCCAGCTGGGGTACAGACCAAGGTGCACGCTGCCAATGGGTAGCCAGTCATCGATATGCTTCGAGCCTGAGCATGAGTATGTAAGTGCTATATAGCCTATGAACAGGCTGACAAAAATTCAAATACTCATATCTAAGAAAGACCTCTTTAGATGAGTTATAACTGTTACTTCCATGACGGGCTCGTATTTGGCGGGTGCGAAATTTTCCTGCGCTTGCTCCAAATCTGCCATCTTTCATCACAGAAGGAGCAGAAAATGAATCATGAGTGTTGGAAACCCTGTACCATGTCTCAATAATAAATTGACAGGCGACTGATCACAGAGGGCTAAGATGAGATTCACATCTCCACTTCATTAACGACATCTTCCACCCCACTCTTGCCTGGTCTCTTCGTCCAAGCATTCTCCTAGGCTAGGACAGCGGTGCTCTCCACCGTTAGTAGAACTTTACTACTAGCATTGCCTGGCAGAATGCCGTCATTCAACGTTACGCTGGAAGATACGTCCCCCATGATCCGCTACTCCTCAGATTGGCAGACTGGATTGTCAATAGATTCGGTCGCTGACAAGTAAGTACTTCCTAGTGTCGATTACTTGATTTTCTGTATAACGTCTTTTCGCATCAAGGTACTCCGAGAAGACCTTCACGCTAACGTCCCAGCCAGGAGCATCTGTGCAGTTTCTGTACTATGGAACAAACATTACAGTATTTGGTGCTCATAGGCCAAATCACGGAACATACACGGCGCGGCTAGATGATGGACCAGTATTCTCGGCCAGTAGTGCGGGTGTAGAGGCCTTCATGCAAGTCCTATATAGCGGGAATGCGACATTGGGAATGCACACGGTTACCGTGACGAATCAGGACAGTTTTTTTGACCTCGACTATGTGGGTAGCAAAAAAAAACTTTGAAATGGTTTCATTTCACGTCTAATGATATCAATCCCCCAGCTTACTTTCAGCACTAGCGTTGGAAAAGACGGCGATGACCTGATAGTCAATACATATCAAGATGACCATCCATCCTTCGTTTATACACCCGCGGCTGCTTGGACAACAACGTCAGACAAAGTAAGCTGGTTCTCGGGAAGCAACGGACAGTGAGTATTGTCCCTAACTATATGTTTATTGAGTCCTTTAATTGAAATTATCCGGCCAGCTTCACCACCCAACCGTCCGCAGTTGCGACGCTCACATTTGAAGTAAGCATCCCAAGACCTGAACGTTGATGACATTTCTCACCGTTTACTTACAGGGCAAGTGCTACTATTCAAGTTTTTAAACCTATCTATCGACAATTGTTTAACGCTAAAACGACTGCGAACAGGCGATGCTGTAGCTGTGTATGGCCCTGTTGGACCTTCAGGTGGCGCATATTCCGTTCAAGTGGACAACGCCAGTCCTTTGCAATATACAACAAACACTACGTCCATTTTCAAAGTAAACGAAGTTCTATTCTTTGCTGGAAACCTCGGAGCCGGGAACCATACTGTACGAATACAGACTGGTTCATCATCTGGCGAGTTCGCTATCGACTACGTCGATGTGTACTCGTCAACGTCTTTAGGTGGAAGGTGCGTGGCTCGTTCGTTACACCCAGAAACCGCTTTCTGGACGCAAAGCTCATTATATTTCCATAGCTTCATCGGACAACCTAGCGGTAGAATCACCGTACAGTCGCACAGCGAGACCAAGCCCACAGGGCTCATTGCCGGCCTCGTAATCACCTCGATAATCGCGCTCGTCGCTACTTTGATCTCCATATACCTTGTCTGGCGTCTCAGGCGAAGTAACGACCCGGAGATAGAGACACGGCCTGAAGTCACACCGTTTGTTAAGAGCAACGAAGCCATGAGATCGACAACGCTGCAAGGTAGCTAATCGCCCTTCCGCGTTGTCTGAACTCTTCTTACTGATATTCTCACAGGTTACCCAGTCTCCGCGAGTCAGCACACCGACCCCTCTTCGTCCGCTGCGTCAGGAGTGCCTTATGGTCCCACCTCAAAGTTAACTCCTTTGGTAAGTGTAGACTTATCCATCTTGATCTCATGTCCCTTATGATGAGAAAAGTAACTGACGTCCTCTTCGTAAATCAGAGACCGTCTGGGTATACGCCCCAAGGCAAGCTCCATGAAGCTTACCCTCCACACTACACCGAGGGATAGAGAGCTATGTTAGCTCTTAGTGGCATGGTTATTGCTGGGTCATTGGCATGCCAATGTCCTCCTCTAGGCAAGGCAAACGAATGAAAACACGATCATTGTGCGCCGGACGGAGTCCAACGCCTATTTTGTACGGACACAAGATTGGGAACCGCCGGATGCGTACTATCTGTGATAGGACGTAAATACCATGGTTCGAGGAATTAAGCGTGCATATATGATATTGGCGCGAGTAGCAGACTTGTTCTGGGTAAAGATTCGAGAGAACAGCGTCAGTCTGGAATATACATCCTTCGGGTTTCCTTTCCGGGGTATAAATGTAGAATTCCAACCGCTACCTAAAACCTTGTCCTATTTGCAGTACGAAAGTCTTGCCTTCGTCACCTAATCCTTAGTTTAATTACTGAATGTCGTATAATAAATGATCGAAGTCTGTGGAGGAAAGGCTCCCTCAACCACGTATTGAGGCATATTTGAAGTATGAATCAGAAGCGAGCATTTCCTTATCTTGGAGTACTATGTTTTTTGGTCATCTCCAAATTTCTTCCAAATTTCTTGCCAGGGTAGGTTGCGCAGGAGGGGCTGGATAGACGACGATCGCCTTGGCCACTTGCTGTCTGTGATAATAAGGAGGTAATTGACCGGAGAGCAGGGGACTAAAGAATGGTTTACCCTTCAACTTGCGGGTCCTCTGATAGCTGTTGAAAAGTAGGAACAAAGTTCGACTTTTGGTCGGCGATTACTACTCATTTATAAGTATTTTCAGCAGCAGCCTTGTTACGCTTGTAATCAAAGACTCCGCATGCACCTGTCAACCGCTTGCAAACAACTTCCCTCTCTCAGAATAGCACAAGGGCTGGACGCGTTGTAGAGTATGTACTACCAAGCTTGAGCCGCCTCAAATCTCCTGAACTAATAGCGATTGCAAAGGTGATGATCCCCTCTTTCTGCTTTTAATCCCAGATCCAGCGGAGGTCAACACAATGACAATGTCATACGGCCCTAGCCTGACTTACAGGGCGCGTCGACGGTCGCCCTGCTCGAACCGCTTACAAGCAAGCGTTCCCAGCAAGAGCTTCTGGACTCGGTAAGAATAAAAATTTCGACAGGTACCATGGTTCTTCTGACCGCTGAGTCGCGTCGTTGAAATCTTGGATTTCTTTGTACTTTTACCTTGATTCTACCGCTCTACAAAAGAGCGAAGGATCATTCACAAATTGTGCCGGGGTGGTCGTAAACAAATATACGTCGGTGTCGCTTTTCCCGCACCAAGCTGATTGAAAATTTCGGACAGATGCTTGCTCAAATGAATGGGGTATGCAGGGAATATCAAACAGAGATGTCGTCGAATTCGCATCGAATGGGGTTGGGGGTCTCAAGAGAAACTGCAAGAAATAGTCGAATCGGCATGGCGTAAGTACACTGTTAAAGAGAACAGAGGACGCATACGGTATGCCCCATCGAGAGGTATGAGCTTGAGCACGGAAGAAAAGGAAAATAAAAGGTCGCTTCAGGGGCCAAGGCAGGGAAGAATCGGATGCAAGCCTCATAGTTGAAGACCGTAACTTTACAGGAAAAGAAGAGTGTCACCACGAGACAGAAAGGGCTTGAAATTACTGTGTGCATTACTTTAGCAAGCCAACCCAGGACCACGCGCACAATGGTGTGTAGGAAAGTACGTAGGAAGGTACCGAAACCAGAAAACCCCCAGCCTATGATGTTTTACTTCTCAAAAATTGCAATGTTCAAGTGAGATGAGTGTGACAACCGACAGCAAATTTGCCCTTTTGTTCACGCGGCTATCGTCGTGGTATCCATAGTAGATGCGGACGTAATGTGTAGCAGAGCTTGAGCACAGCAGCGAAATGATAAACAGCTCACCCAACTGAACTCCCATCCAGTTCATCCGAGTTCGTGAGAATTCTTTTCTTGAAACATAGTGCCGGGCGGCACATCATGTGATGAATCACGACAGCCTCAAACGAGCCCAGACGCCATCTCACACCTTCTTCCCTCCCTAAATTTCCCTTCAAACTAATACACCGAGTTGAGAATTGGTCTCGCTCCTTCGCCAGCAAGGCTCCCAATCTGCACAAGCCATGTTATTTGCTTCTTTATAGCATGACCCCTCCAGTTATTCTGTGTGCGGCTCGCACCTAATTCGACTTGGATGACGGCAGTGAATCTGGAACGAGCCAACATTTAACGATCGAAGTGTATATATCTGCCATTATATGTGATATCAAGGAAACTGTGATATCAAGGGAACAGCTGCAGCCTCTCAGTACTGAACTCATTAAAAATATCGTCGGGCGACTTTGCGAGACTACTATCTGCTACCGACCGTCAAACTTGAAGGCATCTGTGAGATGAGATGGCTTGAACGCCTGTTTAAATCCGTGCTTCTTATAAGAGCACCCAGTGGGTAATATTTTGGTTCTCTAATATCAGTACCGTTCTTCTATCTTTGTAGAATGCCAACCTTCAACATTACACTTGAAGATACGTCCCCGATGATTCGCTATTCTTCAAATTGGCAAGCGGGGAGCTCTGCGGCAGATCCTCTCGCAGACGAGTAAGTTTTTTCCCTTGTTCTTTCCCTACCTCATGTATCTGGCGTTGAATGCGTTTCAGGTACTCTGAAAAGTCCTTCACGGTTACATCTAAGCAAGGAGAATCCTTACGACTTCAATTTTACGGCACGGATGTCACAATTTTCGGCGCTCGCAGAGGAAACCATGGGATATACAGCGCACAATTGGATGGCGGACCGGTGTTCAGGGCTACTGGTACTAGCACAAGTGGCGACCTCATGCAAGTTTTATATACCGGGAATGCAACACTCGGGATGCATACGGTCACGGTAACAAATGATCAAGATGAATTTTTCGACCTCGACTACGTACGTCGCATTACTGTCAAATTACACCTACGGTTAAGTGTCAGTCCCACTTCTTAGGTTACCTTCCAGACCAGCGTTGGTAAAGAGAATGAGCACCTGATAGTCAACACGTATCAAGATGATCATCCTTCTTTCATATACACTCCTGCGTCTGCTTGGTCGACCTCATCGAACAAAGCGAGCTGGTTCTCTGGGAGCAATGGACAGTGAGTTTCGTCGTCATTCACGTTAGCCTATCTAATCTCTCAACGGTAATTGAAAATTTGTATAGCTTCGCGACCCAGCCGTCCGCAACTGTGACGCTGACGTTCGAGGTAAGTTTATCGATGCAATGATGTCAAAAGATACTGCTCACCTGGTTATATCTGTTCTAGGGTGAGTGCAAGTTTGACGTACCGAGTAATTTATCAGACAAAGCAACAATACTCAGGCGTAAAAATCTGACTGAATTCTGAACAGGGGATGCCATAGCTCTTTACGGCCCCGTCGGCCCTCTAGGAACAGCATATTCCGTCCAGATAGATAATAATAATTCCACGGAGTATACCACGAATACCACCTCATTTTTCAAAGCCAACGAGGTCCTTTTCTATGGTGGAAATCTTGGCGCTGGGAACCACACCCTACGAATAGAGACGAGCGCTGTACCTGGAGATTTTGCTATTGACTACGCCAATATGTATACAACAGCATCGTTGGGAGGAGGGTATGTTTATCGAAGTTCCTTCGTTTAGCTATCATTTACGTCTCTGCAGATTCCAGGAACACAGTCGCAAGAACACGGAGGCGCAGTCACAACACGAGACTCCAATGCCGTCCCTAGGGCTCATCGTTGGTATCGTGGTCGGAACAGTATTTGCAGTGCTCGCAATCGCAATCGCTGTGTACCTCTTCTGGCGCCAGAGAAGGATTGGGTCGAAGCCCAAAGACTCGGAGGTGATAACACCGTTCCTTAAAACAGAAGAAGCCATCATGACACCCACGCTTCCGCAAGGTATTCTGCCATCTACGAGTATTCTTTACGCGGCGGAGAGCCATACTCACAATCATAATGCTTCCTCAGCTTACTCCTACCATAACCGCTCACATGTTGCATTACCTTTCGGCGGAATCCCAGTAGTTGGCGCGTCATACTTTAGAGCAGCTGGACCGGTAAGTCTAGACAGCTTGATCGAATCACTCTTATTGCTAAGAAAGTAACTAACGAAGAAGTATTGTTACATCAGAGGCCATCTGGGCATGCGCCACGAGGGAAGCTCCATGTACCCTACCTTCCAGAATACACCGTGACGAGGGTCCCGACATGAATCCTGTAGTACACAAGTCTGTACTGGTTCGTCTTCTTCATGGCATGCTCATTAGTGTCAAGGTTCTCCGTTTCTAACACCCTCGCGTTGATTGTCCAGACTGCACATCGTTTGACCACCGAGCGCTTTGCTGTTGATCTGAGCAGCGCGGTTGACAATAGGGCCCAAATAGTCCATACGGCGTGTGAGGACGTCAATTGCACGGCAGCCTCGTTACACTTGTAATCAAAGAATTCACATACACCTGCCACCAACCGTTTGCTCTCGTTGGTAGTCTAGATAAATGCCGATAGGAAGTTGGAACCTGCATGTAGAGGCACAACTGGCCGAACCAAAAAGCGAACTATAATTACATTTGCATCAGCACATTTAAGTACGTTCATGGTATGAATATACTGTACACCGTATGAAAACCAAACTTCCAAAACCTTTTTCCTCTGTGAAGAGGACTTGCGAAAGCAAAGATGAATCAGCTAATAGAAGAAAGAGGTGGATATAGGGTCAAGACAGAGAAAAAGGAAACACGTACTGTTGCTGATGGAGTTTATACATGGCACAGAGAAAACGCAAGGCAAACCCATTGCTGGATGGGCAGAGGCAAAGGCAAAAGACAAGGCAAGATAAGGCAAAGGCAAGGCGGGTAAGGCAAAGGCAAGGCGGGTAAGGCAAAGGCAAGGCGGGGTAAGGCAAAGGGGAGTAAGGCAAAGGCGAGGTAAAGCAAAAGCATCAGGCATGCTCCGCACAGCGGTGAGCAGAGGCAAGGGTAAGGCAAAGGCATAAGGCATGCCCCACAAAGCGGTGGCAGAGGCAAAGGCGGGGAACAGCGAAAGGGTGAAGCAGGTGGGTATCTAGACTGTGGGTTGGACAAGCAAACGACGTACCATATGACATTCTTTGACCAGCTACAGGCTGGCTCATCGCTAAACCGGCGGGTGACACAGCATAAAGCAAAAGCGTAAGGCGTAAAGCAAACATAAAACATACAGCAAACAGCAATTCTAATAAAAAAAAGAAGTGGGAAGCATCTGCGGAAAGGAAGGATAACGACACACGAATAGATGGGGACACAAGGTGTAATAACAAACGCTTGCGCTTTTCAGCCTGAAGTAGACCGTATCGACAATATACAAGTCTTGAGCTATCCAGACGACGAAAAGACACCAGCGCAAAATTTTCTTTTCGGCGAGTCTTGTTACAATAGGATCATCATTTGCCTTGATCTACGAGCAGAACCTGATACATATTGTTTTAACAGATCATGTTCGGCGCCTATTTTCCAATGATTAAAATTTACACATCAGTCCCGAATAACATCGTTCAATAAACCAGATGCTCACCTAAAAATAGGGTAATCCTCCGCGATGTTTGGCGTGCTCATAGTAATCATCCGAAATGCGAGCTCCATTTCGTGCATCTTTACAGGAGTCTTTTGTTATCCAGCTGGGAAAGACATACCCGTCTTCGTTGACCGAGAAACATCCACGTCGTCCTGCATTTCTCATGTCGGCCCCGGGCCTAGTGATTTACCCAGAATAGCCGACAAGTGACAACATCATGTGTCTTGTAGCGATTTAATTGCACAACGTATTGAAACCGCCATGAAAAGCGCCGAGAAGGAGTCTAAAAATGACAAGGAGATGGCTAGCGGGCAGCGCAGGTGACAGTGGGTTTTGAAGGAGAGAATGACTCGAAGCCGAAAAGGGAGATGTGTTAGTCAGCAAAGTTCGCACGGGTGAGCTCGACGTCTAGGGCGACAACAAAGTGGGTTTGGCGGTGACCACCACTTCCTCCACACCATCCATAACGTCGAAAAGCTCTGTAGTCTTGGATTAGGATCTCTCTTTCTCTTTCTTTCTCTAAGGTGTCCTACGTCGGCTCGCCAATGCGATGTACTACCCTCAACAATCCCCAGCCATCCAGCACAAGTTGGCGAATCACCACGACAACAATCCATGGAGGCTGCCTATGATTGTCCAGCAACCTGGACAGCAGCAGTCGGTGGGACCACCACCACCGTCCCCAGGTTATGCTTTGTACACCAATGGCAACCTCCAGCACCATCCTGGACACCACCCATTACAACACCCCCCGCTTCAGCATCACCATCAGAATTCCATGTCCCACTACCCCTCACCACCTAATCAACATACGCACCAACAGCAACAACAGCAGCAGCAGCATCTACATGCAGCGCAAGGATCACCAGCCAGCGCAACTCCGGTCGTTACTCCTCATTGGCAGCAGCAGCTCTTGAAGTGCGAGGTTCGTCATACTCATTATTCATTTCTTATCACGTATTGTCTTTGTTGACCTAGTCTGTACTTTCAAGATGATACGTGCGTCGCGGTCACCGCATCACAGAGCACGAGCAAGCGCCATGGCTTCTCGTACTGTCACTAAATCTGCTATTCCCATCACCAATCCCAACCTGATCAAGGCCCCGCCCGCGACCGACTCCAACGGCTCAACGACAAGCGGGGGCTCACCAGATTCTTCACCACCCAACGGGAACGGGGTCGTCAGTTCGCAGCGACCTTCTACGCCAGCACTCATGGCAGAAGCTTCTCGGCCGACGGCGATAAAGCCACCAGAGAATACGTGGACTTCGCTGGACATGGGTGGAGTCAACATTAAGAATTTGCCCTCGACTTCTGGACTCTTCTCTTACGCCTTCCTTATCAACCTCTACCTCAACCACAATGCCCTTTCATCCGTACCCCCTGAAATTTCAAAGTTGCGCCATCTGGAATTGCTTGACCTTTCAGGGAACAACCTCAGCTCACTACCGCCTGAACTTGGCATGTTGACGCAGTTGAAGGAGCTTTACCTCTTCGATAACCATTTAAGCTCGATACCGCCCCAATTCGGAAGTCTGCACCAGTTGCAGACGCTCGGAGTAGAAGGCAACCCTCTCGACCCAGTTCTCAAGACGATGGTCCAGAAGGATGGCACACGAGCGGTGATATCTTATCTGCGGGATAACTGTCCTGTACAAGATGAACCACCGGAACGGGTGTGGAAGAACCTACTCCCTCAACAGGAGCTCGACTCGAATGATCCGAACGCAGAGACTGTTAGCATTATGTCCTATAACATTCTATGCGAAAGATATGCTACGGAGAAGGTTTACGGCTATACTCCTTCGTGGGCTCTTGCGTGGTCTTATCGCAAGGGCCGGATTCTGAACGAGATCGTCAAACATGATGTGGACGTCCTATGCATGCAGGAGGTCGACATTGCGCAATACGAGGACTACTTCAGTGTCCATCTCGCTCAACGTGGATATGAAGGTGTCTTCTGGCCAAAGTCAAGGTACAAGACGATGAAAGAGTCGGATAGGCGATTGGTCGATGGCTGTGCTACATTCTTCAAGTCTGACAAGTGCGTTCTTATAACTACTTTTTTTAAACCGCAGTGACTTATGTTATCTGAAGGTACAAGCTTGTGGAGAAGCACCTAGTAGAGTTCAGCGCTCTGGCCATGCAACGACAAGACTTTAAGAAGACCGACGACATGTTCAACCGCGTACTAGGAAAGGACCATCTTGCGGTAATTTGTCTTCTTGAAGACAAGCACACCGGAACACGGTTGATTGTTGTCAACACCCACATTCACTGGGACGGTGCCTACAAAGACGTCAAGCTTGTTCAGGTCGCTCTTCTCGTGGAGGAAGTAGAGAAGATTGCCCATCATTTCGCCAAGTACCCACCACCGCCCCCTCCGAGCGCACACTTGCCATCGACACCGTCAGCCGAGTCTTCATCATCATCGTCGGGCGCTAATGGTACAGAAGATTCTTCAGACGCAGCGAGCACAACGGCCACCAGCGTTCACGAGCCGAGCAAGGAGTCGAATGCGTCATCGTTCCCGCCTTCATCGTCACATTCTGCACCGCCACCGTCACAATACCGACCACCTCCCATTTATACTGACGGTTCGAAGATTCCTTTGATCATCTGCGGAGACTTCAACTCCTTTATCTCTTCCGGTGTATACGAATTCCTCAACACGGGTTCCGTACCGCCCACACATGGAGACTTTATGTCACATACGTATGGACGATACACCAGTGAGGGGATTAGGCATCGGTTAGGGTTGAAGAGCGCGTATTCGGCACCTGGCGCCCCTGCGGAACAACTCATTACCAACCATACGCCTAGTTTCCAGGGGCATATCGACTACGTGTGGTACACCGCGGCGAATATGTCAGCGAACAAGGTCCTGAGCGAGGTCGATCACGCTTATCTCGACAAGACGGTTGGGTTCCCGAATCCACATTTCCCATCTGAGTGAGTTTCTTGTCTCTACAAACCTTCTGTTTACTAATTTCATTTCTAGCCATGTTGCTATTGCTGCCGAGTTCCGCATCAAACCACCACGGGAGACAGCACCCATTCGACAACCTTCAACGCCGTCGTAAGGTGTTGGTTGATGTACTGATCTGTAGGACTAGGAGGTGTGCGGATAGGGAGGGAGGGAGATAGGCGTACATCATTCCGTTTTTCATGCACGCACGCACACATTGTATAACATACAGACTTCAGGGTTTTTATGATATTTGGTTTTCTTTTTTCTTCTCCTTCTCCGTTGTTTGTATTCTTTTCACTTGTTACTCTGATTCTATTTGTGTACATGTGCTGCGCTTCATTATTTCTCCTCTCCTCCTCCCCTCTTTCTCTTTTCTATTCTTTGGACTATCTATGCATTTAGGCTTTGGTTATTGGCATCCTTATTCTTTTTTCTTTTCTTCTTCTTCTTCTTTCTATCATTGCCCGTGTTCTTCTGCTGTGTTGTTGTTGGTATTGAGCACCTGTATTTTTTCCTGCCTCTTTTTGTTTATTCATTTACCGTCGCCTCTGCATTCACGTACCCCAACTTCTCGTTCATTTCATTCTTTTTTGCATATGCATCTTTTTTTCCTTTGTCTAGTTGTGCTGTCAATCCAATTCTGATATCCTCTCTTCCTTCCCCCTCGTGCTGCGCGAGGTCCTGGATAAGTGGTCGGTGTGTCGCCCAGCACTGACCTATAGCCTCTCGAAGGATGGCACAGCGTTTGTACTTACGTAAGTGTGGCGTCATACCGGGCCTGGTAATTTACTTACCAACTTTGGAGAAAGAAAGGCGCTGCACACCGTTTATCTGCAATGTTTACATGCGCACACTGATCTGGACCATACCTACTAGCGCTGGGAAGTTTAGTTTGGGCTATGTGTCCGGCAGGACTTCGCACCAATCTCACGGGCCATGGCCATCACGCGAGTACAAGTTGAGGACTTGAAGGGCAACTCGAAGATTACTTCACAAGGTCAACCGCAGTATTTAAAGCCAAGATAGACGACCGGATTTTTTTTACAGAATATATGCTATTCGAAATCTTGTGACTAATGGCCATGCGGTCGATGCCATGTTGAAGAAGGCGAAGAAGTACAGACTTGTGTACTACAGGATTCAAGTTGGGACCGTTAAGTTGCCGTGGTGTATTCTGGAGGGTACGATTCGTGGAGGTTCCCTTGTGGCGCATGCCCAGATGGCCGCTAATATACCGGAATTTTATGGTTAGTTACTTTCTTGACAATAAACGGGCTCAATAATAAATATTAAGCAATATAGACTTACTGGTCTAGCTGCTCTGGAGGATGACCCGCCAGCTTGTGGGATCCCACCGAATGGCAAAGCAACACGTGAATGATGATGGCAGTAGGAGTAAGCTGCAAAAGTATTATTAGTACTTAGGATATATGTGCCTCGCCACGCGGTAATGTGCTAAAAGATAACAGAATACCTTGTGGAAGCGTGGATGTCATGGGTTCCTCAGCTTTAAGAAACGGTACTATCACCTCCAAGTCTTTGAGATCCGACCTGTTTCTTCGTCTCCGGCGCCAGAAGAGGTACACAACGATTGTGATGGCGAGCAGTGCAAATACCGCTCCGACCACAATACTGTCCCGTGTTGCGGTGAGTGCGACTCCGTGTTCTGGCTACTGTGGTCCTCGAAGCTGGAGAGACATAAGTGATATCTCAACACAGGAACTTTGAACGGAATCAGTTGTACCTTCCTCCCAGGGATGCTGTTGTGTACACATTGGCGTAGTCAATAGCAAAATCTCCAGGCGTAGCGCTCGTCTCTACTCGTACGGTGTGGTTACCGGGGCCAAGATTTCCGCCATAGAAAAGGACTTCGTTCGCTTTGAAAAATGAGGTGGTATTCGTGGTATACTCCGTGGAATTATTATTATCTATTTGGACGGAATATGCTGTTCCTAGAGGGCCGACGGGGCCGTAAAGAGCTATGGCATCCCCTGTTCAGAATTCAGTCAGCTTTTTACGCCTGAGGATTGTTGCTTTGTCTGATAAATTACTCGGTACGTCAAACTTGCACTCACCCTAGGACAGATATAGCCAGGTGAGCAGTATCTTTTGACATCATTGCATCGATAAACTTACCTCGAACGTGAGCGTCACAATTGCGGACGGCTGGGTCGCGAAGCTATACAAATTTTCAATTACCGTTGAGAGATTAGATAGGCTAACTTGAATGACGACAAAACTCACTGTCCATTGCTCCCAGAGAACCAGCTCGCTTTGTTCGATGAGGTCGACCAAGCAGACGCAGGAGTGTATATGAAAGAAGGATGATCATCTTGATACGTGTTGACTATCAGGTGCTCATTCTCTTTACCAACGCTGGTCTGGAAGGTAACCTAAGAAGTGGGATTGACACTTAACCGTAGGTGTAATTTGACAGTGCTACTTACATAGTCGAGGTCGAAAGATTCGTCTTGTTCATTTACTACCGTAACCGTATGCATCCCGAGTGTTGCATTCCCGCTAAACAAAGTTTGCTTGGGGACCCCATTTTCGCTCATACCCGTACCCGAGAACGCAGGTCCGCCATCTAATTGTGCGCTGTATATCCCGTGGCTTGGTCTGCGAGCGCCGAAAAGTGTGACACCCGTACCGTAAAATTGAAGTCTGAAGGATTCTCCTTGATTAGATGTAAGCGTGTAGGACATTTCAGAGTACCTGAAGACGCATTTAGCTCTCCAGCGATGAGGTGCATAAGGCAAGATATGGGAAAACTCACAGGTCTATGTATTTGTCCGTCTCCGAGGTTCCCACTCGCCAATTTGTGGAGTAGTGAATCATCGGGGACGTATCTTCCAGTGTTATGTTGAAGGTTGGCATGCCACAAGAATGAAAGAACGGTGCTGATGTTAGAGAACCAAAATACTACCCACTGGGTGCTCTTATAAGAAGCAGGGAGTTTAAACGGCCTACATGGCGTTCAAGTCACCTCATCTCGCACCTGCCTTCAAGTTTTGACGGTCGTGTTCTGAATGGATTCAGTACGCAGTTTGCAGCTGTTCCCTTGATATCACGACTTGAATAATGGCAGACATATACGTTAAATGTTGGGTAGTTCCAGATTCACTATCATTATCCAAGTTGAATCAGGTGCGAGACGCACACAGAATATATAACTGGAGGGGCCGTGATATGAAGAAGCAGATAATATGCACTGCTGGCACCGACCCATTGTCCTAACCCAACCCCAAATAAAGTTTCCGGTATTAACGGAAAACGCCTCAAAATTGATAAGACGTTACTTGGAGGTATTTATACCTAAGAAATCGGCTCGGTGTATCAGTTTGAAGGGAATGTTTGGGAAGAAGGTGTGAGACGGCGTCTGAGACTCTGAGAGTATCTTGAGAGCGTGTCATCATTCGTCACATGATGTGCCGCCGCGGCCGGCAGTATGTTTCAAAAGTTAAAACCAGTAACCGCGCTGTCGAAGCTCTGTTACTACTACTGCTACACTTAAAGCTTGAAGCTTGAAGTCCGTTTCTACTATGGCTACTATGGCAATGTATGCGTGAACAAAAGGACAAATTTGAAGCTGTCTTGAACGTTGCAATTTTTGACAAGTAAAACATCACTGAGGTTTCTGGTTTCGATACTACTTTCATACGTACCTTCCTACACGGCATTCTGCGCGGTCCTGGTTTGACTAGCTAAAGCAATACGTACAGTAACTTCAAGCCTTTTCTGTCCCGTGTTGCACTCTTCTTTTCCTGCTAAGAGGCTTACGGTCTTCAACTATGCTCCATCCTCTCTTCCTGTCCTGATAGACTGCCTTTGATCCAATTTGAAGCCGCCTTCAACTTCCTTACTTCGGTGCTCATGCTCATACTTCTCGATGGGTCATACCTTATGCGCCCTCTGTTCTCTTTCACAGTGCCCGACATCATGCCAATCCGACTAGAGTTTCTCTTGAGACCCCAAACATCATCCGACGCAACTCCAATGGCATCTCTGTTCAGTTCGGCTTCCCCTGGCTACCTCATTCATTCGAGGAAAACCGTCTATCCGCAATTTCTATATTGCAATCAGCTTTGTGCGGGAAAAGCGACACTGATTTGTTTATGATCACCCGGTACAAGTTGTGAATGATCCCTTCGCTCTTCTGCGGAGCGGTAGAATCAAGGTTAATGGTGAGATTCTCAAGAATCTACTCAACGTTTAGGAAAGTACAAAGAAATCCAAGATTGCAATGTCGAAGAGATCAGAAGAACCATGGTACCTGTTGAAATGTTTTATTCCTACCGAGTCCAGAAGCTGTTGGTGGGAACGCTTGCATGTATGCGGTTCGAGCAGGGCGACGCGCACTGTAACTCAGGCTGTGGTTGTATAATAATATCGTCACTGGGTTGACCGGCGCTGGTTATGGTCCGAATCATTAAAACACAAAGAGGGACTCATCAACGCGTCCAGTCCTTGTGCTATTCTGAGCGAGGGAGTCTGTTTGCAAGCGGTGGACAGGTGCATGTGGATTCTTTGATTAGAAGCATAATGAGGCTGCCGTGCTGGTATACTTATAAATGAATAGTAATTCGCCGACCAAAAGTTGAACATTGTTCCACCTTTTCAACAGCTATCAGAGCATCCGCAAGTTGAAGGGTAAACCATTCTTTAGTCCTCTGCTCTCAGGCCAATACTACCTCCTTGTCACAGACAGCAAGTGGCCAAGCAAGGCAATCGTTATCTATCCAGCCTGCGCAACGTTTGCCCTCCTCCTGTGGGAGAAGCAAACAAACAAAAACCTATTATTTGACTGCCTCATGGAAGCCTCCAGTACTGGACTGGCGACTCAGGGGAGTCAAAGGTGATGATGTTTTAGTTTGCTGCCTCTCCCAGGATTCGGATTACTGATTAATCCAATTGTGGTAGGAGATGGTGGACGGTATGCAAGACAGTGCCGTCATGAATTATTGAAAGGCCTGCCAGGATGTGGCAGCGGGATAACAATTTCCACAGCTCAGAACGTTGCCGCGGCGCGTAGACCGCCCGGCCATATCAGTAGTATACAGGTGTAAGAGTCGTGCCTTCAATTCAACTGTTATAAACCTGAAAGACTTACCGCTAATGATCAGCTCGGTGACTACGGTGGTCACCGCGCACCAGCTCGGGAACGCTCCCGAGTATTGGCCAATACCCCAGAGTCGTAATTAGGGAGGGGACCTGAGACGAGCAGCGGGACAACAGCGGGATGCAGTAAGTCATCCTGTGCACTGTTCTTATATATCTTGTACCCACCAGCTACTTATAGGCCGTGATAATCCGAATGCGAGGGTATAACACTGCTGCGAAGAATCCCATGTGCATACGGGTTGGCTACGAGAGGGATGCCACATGACAATGCGCCGTCAGTCACACGAGCCACCTGTATTCAATATTGTATAATTAAAAAGTGATTTTCTTTTTACTGAGGAGAGAAAATTGAAGATAAGCAAGAGATACATCGTACTTGAACTTCAAAATAAGCATGTGTGGTAGTAAATAGAGGTTGTATGGTATGTGATTGCTCATTGGTTCTAGCTTCAGATTTACTCTTCAAAAATAAGTAGTGATTTCCCTCCACAGACATATCAATCACTTTATACGGTATTCAATGATTATTTAAACTGGTAAACAACAACATAGCAAAGCACAGAATATCGATACAGAAATCAATGACTAATTAACAAACTAGTAGTAAGTGGTATATAGACGTAGCAAGCACGCAGGAGACAATATTTAGAAATAAGAGTAACATTACAGTTTATTCTGAATGCCAACGATAGGGCTGAGCCACGACTCGTAGTCCTCCTGCCTGGAAGCATCTCCCGTCACCCGCAGAGCGCGGATGAGCACACGGTAAGAGCCATCAGGAATCGTGGTTCCGTTAGCGAACACGGGGGTCTCGAGGTTGAGCAGGTTGTATCCGTCGTCGAGCTGGAACATCAACAGGGTCAAAGGCTGTAAGTAGCAGAAAAGGATGGAAAGGACATACCTCGCCCTGTCGAGTAATATAATCAAACGATGCCAGAGGTCCAATCGTCTTGACTTTTGCGAACGATCCGCCCTTTCCTCCAGGACGGAAAGTGAAGAAAGGAGGGAGGTGCAGAGCACGCGAATTCAACGTCGGTTTGAGGTTGATGTTGGCATCAACGAGGTCGATGCGGAGAGCAGGAGTTCCGAATGTCAATCTATTGCGAGACCGTCAGCAAAATGCACGGTGGAAGGATTCTTTCTACTTACCTCCAGATGAAAGAAGGCCAATCTCCATCCGCAAAGGTGTAATTAGTAGCACCCGTCTGAATCTCTCCCTCGGCATCCAAGATCGCAGGGACAGGGAAACCAAAGTAAGCATCTGTGTTGTCCACGATTTGCTTATCCTTCAAGCTGCCGACCAAACCGAGGTAGGAGACGTGGTAGTTCTCCGATTCGCTTACTACGTCGATGAAACCACTGTAAACTGGGAATGTCTTCGCGTCGAGTCCGGTAGGTGGTCGGAAGTTAGCGACAACAACTTGAGTTTGGCCTGGCCTGACAGTGAAGGAAGACGGGATAATAGACACGGAGGCAGCGTTTTTGACTTGGGGAACAGGTCCTAAAGCAGGGAAGATGGTGCCCTATGCGTATACAGAATATGAGTATATGTCTTCCAAGCCAATATAAATCAACTCACAGGTCGAACAGTCACAGCCGTGCCAGCTGGACTATGCCTCAACTTATACTTCTTCGCGGTCTTTCCAGTGTTCTTCACGGTGAATGTGTGGCTACAACAGAGAAGCAACATCAACAACAAATCAGAAACCATATAAAAAAACACTCACAATCCTTTGAAGTGAGCAGTATCGTTGAGGACAAGTTCGCTAGGCGAAATAATAGTCGTAGCATGAACAGCATCATAGGCCTGAATCAAACCAGCGCCTGCCTGGGTGAGGGTTTGCAGAGGGTCGTTATCGGAGTAACTGGAAGGAAGCTTGGTCGCAGTGGTTTCGAACAAGCTGCGAGCAGCCTTGGCGACCGCAGGTGATTTTCCTTTCGCAGATAAGAGCAACGCAGATACACCGGCAACGAAAGGAGTCGCCATAGAGGTTCCAGACAACACTGCAAATCCACCTTGAGCAAGAGGCATAGTCGAGACGATGCCACCACCTGGGGCAGCGACGGCAGGCTTAAAATGGAAGTCATTCGAAGGGCCATAGCTAGGAAGCAGTGGTTAATTAGAAGCCAACCTTACATAAGAAATGCACAACGTACGTCGAGAAAGAAGACACAAGCCCTCCGGCGGGATTGGGATAGTTGGTTGAGCCTCCAGATTGAGGGAAGGAAAGAGAGATAGGAACACCGGCAGCGAATTGTTTAACGAGCTAGTCCTAGTTAGGCGCGGCGAATAGAAACAGAACGCTGGAAAACATACGAATTCTCCAGAGGCGGCCTGGATTAGTGATGCTGTATAACTACCGACGCTGATAGGGGCAAAACCGCTTCCGTTGCTGCAGATTGAGTCAGTACAGTGAATCTTGTCCTAACAGCAACACGACGAACTCATAAATCAAGGTAACCTTTCCTCCCTTCGCAGCGATGTTCATCAGCTTAACGACCTGCATATTCATTTATCAGCTTCTGTTGCAGCTCGTAAGCTTGCTAGGCTGCTTACAAAGTTGCAACTTCCACGGCGGACGACGACGACGTAAGAAGAAAGGTCAGGTGTATCGTCGGGAAGGGGATAGCAGGCATCGTCAGGGACAGTTGTGTCCTTGGAAGTCGCATATACTGGCAATACGCCTTCGACAGGCAAAGGGAATGTTTCGTAGTAGGTGATTGGATCGTGAGTGACGCCGTGTACTGTGGCGTTCTGCAGAGGAATGACAACACTGTAGAGAAGTTATGAGATCTCTGAAAAGCATCCAAGCAAAAAGGGTGAAGAATGCGTACTTGTCAACACTAGCAACAGAAATGGCGTCATACGCATTTCCTGGACTTGAGGAGTACCAAGAACCTTCGTCTCCCTATGAGAAGTAAATTCAGCGACAATTTGGCTGCAGAAAGCCAGAAGACTCACATCATTACCCGCGGCAATAGCGACAATCATGCCACGATCAGCAAGCCTGTCAGCGACAACAGCGCTCGAAGACGCAGCCCATCCGTCCGCACCACCAAGGGAAAGGTTGAGAATGTCGTTACCATCCCGGTATCCTTTCAATAAAGCATCGACGAGAACTGCAGATTTTAAAAAGTATAAGCAATCTAAAAAGGAACTAACTTGAAGGGAAAGTGAAATATACCTTCTTCGGTCACTGATCCAGAGCAGCCGAAAACCCTATAAGCATTGAGCTTTGCACCGTATGCGACACCAGACATGTTGAAGTCATTTCCTGGAAGCGCTGCGATAATGCCCTTTATGAAATGGCGTCAGTCAAATTTCTTGCAAAAAAAAATTGATATTGACATACCGCGACGTGTGTTCCATGACCGTTGCAGTCCATAGGATCAGGATCCGGGATGGGTTCGCTACTTCCGGAATAATCGTCTCCAACAAAGTCATAACCACCAATCACGAGAGAGTTCGATCCGATGGCTGCACCTCCAAGGTTGGGGTGGTTGTAGTCGATACCTGTGTCCAAACTGATCAAACGTTTTAGACCCATATTCTCCCTACACAGGCGACAAAGCTCACATTCCGATCTTGATACCCTTCCCGTTATTTCCCTCGGCATGAAGCTTATCGACGCCCTGTATATCTTGTCCATGAGCCCATCAAATCGCAAAGTAGGATCATGGAATACTTACAGTCATAATATGGGTTGAGAGAGTTGTCGGAGGAAGTTTAGGGTCGTTAGGACCGGTCAAAACGTGTTTCTCCTTCAACCTATTCCGTACAATTCAGGATTGATGAGAAATATTATTGTTTTCATACTTACACGGGAATCTTGAACGATCTAATAGGGCGAACAGCCTTGATTCCAGGTGTGTTCTCGACTGCAGCGACATCCTGTGGTGGTGGTTAATTGCCGAGTACAGCATGATGAAATAATTATCTGACCTTCGCGTCCTGTAGAGAAGCACCAGAATTAGCATTTGGGTTGCACGACTAGTTCAAGAACAAGAACATACATTAATCGTCAGTGAGGCACCGACGAAAACCCCATCGACCTCAAACTCCTTGCGAACCTCATACTGCACTGCGCGTTCTGTTAAGGACGCGTAAACAGCATCGAGAGACTACATTTTATCAGCACGTCATCAATAAGAGCATAACACAGACACGTACGCGTTTGAAAGACCGCTTGGTCGGGATATTCGCAAGAGTGTCTACTTCAAGAATGAACTTGTTAGCGACAGTGGGCAATGTGTTGACCTTCTTGATGCTGGAAGGAGAGACAGCAGCAGAAGCAGAAGTAGCGCTCAAGAACGCGGGGAGCAATGCCAAAAGAGCGAAGGACTTCATGGTGGAAGGAGCACTGTTACCAGAGGGCCTACTATCGACTCGACTGCTTTGGTCGGTGTAGTTATATAGCCAGCACCACAACGCGTACAGGGCCCGCTCGTTGACGTTGCATATGGCGCCTCGAGGGAAAGCGTGCAACCGGCATTGGACTCGTAGGACCGGGTGGTATCATCGCGGTCCTTTCTTGGTCATTTCTTGATTAAAATCGGTCTTTCCTCGTGGTTGAAGCTAGGTCAAGCCTTGAAGCGCCTGTTAAGGTACGCAGTCCATAGAAGAGCACGTATGCCTTCATATCCTTGTTATGATTGCATTGGAAGTAATTCGAAATTGAGATAGGATGACATGTAAAGGCGAAATCTGATCGTAAAGGGCTGGCAGGATTTCCCGGTGACGGTCGTAAGGAAGTGTGCTCAAATATCACCCAAATATCTCTCTTGCTGGCTCCATTTTATCACGCTGTTTGGAGGCGTCGGCCTCTACCCCGTCCATTTGATGCCCCACGACGCGACTATCCCGAAGTATTCGAGTATATTCGGAGTTAAGTCCCACTGGCGACACTAAACAGTGCACTAGCGCCCACCTAGCCTGTTCAGTCTTGCAGACCGTTCATGTCGAATATTTCCGGGCAAATACTTCGACGCCGAAATCTCTTCACGTCGAAAACGGGCTCATTTCAACCTTGAAAGTCAAGAGCTCAAGACTATTCAAGCTCAGTTGACGTGACGATTTCGACCAAGCGCTCGCATGATAAGCGGCTGAAATAACGAGGACCAAGTCGAGTTGTCCATGAAGACCATGTGGGTTGGAAGGAAAGGTTGTTGGTGACTGTGGCCAAGCCTTGGCGCGCTTAACATTGGCACAACAAAACACGTGAATCTCGCTTAGATAGCAATTGCGACTCTCAGAATCTGATTAACAAACACGCGATTTGAATACAATAACAACAAGTTATAGCGCGACCAAAGCGCGACTGTCATCAACATGCGATCGCTTTTCCCAGGTTGTCCATAGCAGAAGTACCAAGTTGTTCAGAAACATAGAGTCCATTAACGATAGTTATTAGTACGTAAGGATTTCATATCAGAAAACTGTAAGGATCGCGCCATAGAACGCGATGAATGTTGCGAGGTATATCGGAGAAAGTGATAATTGAGAGGCTGAGCTCAAACCTGCAACCGGTTGAATTGGCTGAGGATTAACGCCCTCCATTCCAGCATACTGCTTGCCCAGTGAAGTAATACTTCCATTGCTTCCCATCAGTGCATTATCCTAGAGTGATTGACTTCAATTTGGAGCCCTAAGTAGGTTGGAAGTGCGAGTCCGTACCTCATTCACACCTTGCATGTCCTTCATCGCACCGAACCAAGAGTACCGTTCTACAAACGTGGCGTTATCCAGATAACTTTGTGTGGCGTTCAGGAATTGTCTGACATCCTCGTCAGAGCACTGAGCTGAGAAATCCACAAAGTTTTGGCAGGCCCATTCTGTGACCCAAATGGTCTTGTTGAACGTGTTGTGGAAGTCCTCTACGTATGCGATAAACTGCGAAGCGTTTGTCCCATACCAATCTGCAAATGACATGAGCAACGAGCATATATTCGATAGTGGATTTCACTCACGTAGAGCAATGAAATCCACGGTGCAATCATCTCCACAGAGTGTCAAAAAATCTTGAAGCCATATCTTCCCGGACGGACCACTCGAAGTCGCTGGGCTTCCGAGGCGCAAGCCGGTGGAATTGAATGGCTGCACATATGTTTTCCACATATCGACGCCTTGCTGTGCTGTTATGTTTGACTGGCCTGGTTGCTCGGGTCTACGGAACATTCGCGTCAATCATAAATCCGACAAAATTATTTAAACGTTAGACAAACTCATTCATGCCCAGGAGAGCTGTAACGTTCAACCGCGGATCTGACAGCGTCTGTTGTATCGTTGCATTGAAGTCTTCTGTTGATGTCAGTCCCCAGAACATGGGAACGAACTCTAGTGTCGAGTTCGCTGGATGCGCAGACCAGGAGTAGTACCTAGTTAATTATTGATTACTCTTAACATGCAATCCATGAGCGAAGTTCGTACGACGTACCATGAAATCTTCCCTCCTTCATACTGGCTGATATCAACTGTGTTCCCATTAGGCCATGCAAGCCCTGCCTTCGATACGTTGGACACTTCGAGAGCATGGGTAATGGTTGGTGTTGCCACAGCAAAGCCAGAGTAGAGGCTGAATAAAAGTGAGAGAATTAGAACAGCTCGAAATCTAAAAAGTTGTTCCATATTGAGTTAGTCTGGTTTGGTCCTTCGCATCCTTCGACTTTTTATAATTTACCCTCATGGAATGAAGTAATAGCCAAGGGGGGATACATGCACCCCACAGGCTGAGCGGTGGAGTTATGTGCCTCTGCGTCTAAAAGTGAGTACCTATACCTGCCTCCGCAAACGGGAGTTCAAGAATCCACCACCACGTTGTCGTGACAATGACGTCGAGAGTAGAGGCAGATAAATTTGTACGGGACGCGTACCTGTTGGCACAGCCACCTGATTTTCAAAAGCTCCTCGTTGAGGCTATACCAGGCTATACCAACCAGAGGTTTTGATGACTGATGTTAGTTGGAGCCCAATCCAGCAAAGGAGAAGGAAAAGAAATCCTGTTTCAAGGTTCATTGAACAGTCGTATATATATCCTTTCGTCTGAGCAACCATTACAAGTACGGTTCTCCAAGTCCACCTGTAGCATTTGCCCAACAACCAACCTCTATCGGAGGATGTCTTGCTCCTCTCAAAACTCCTCATCTACATCCATCAAATCCAACAATCCCATATCCGGCTGCTTTTGCCCTCGACACACAAACTTCAAGATATTCTCAAACACTTCCGTCCTCTGTGCATATCTTGGACCAGAAAGTGGCGATCTTCGTTCGTCATAACCGTCCCAACCTCTGACAAGATCTTCAAACGGATCCTTCGTATCCCTCAGGCGCTGTACGCCGCCGCCTCCAGGACTAGAAGGCGGAGATGCGGAAACCATGGGGAAAGATGGAAGCCCGATCTCATTGGTCCACTCCCCACTGCCACTGTCGTCGCTGTCGCCAGTTGATCGCCTTTTCGACGCGGAAGTGGAGGTAGATGGGGCAGGAGGAGGACGAGGTGAGAGTAGATGGGTCAGGAGAGAACGGAATGATTCTGTTTCTTCCATATTCGAGTGGTCGACAACGTTTGATACTTGGTTTTGAAGGAAGGTCAAGGCTACGACGGGTTCTTCCTCTTCGCACATTTCCCGGAATCTAGAGTAATACAAGCCTCATTCAGCGCCTGAAATCAATATTTCTCATGAAAAAGAGGCATACTGTTGCTTCCGAATTTGAAACTTTGCTTGACGAATTATTTCTTCGGGAGAAGGTCTATGTGTATTTTGTAAGAAATAGTTGACCCGAATTTAATAAGACGCATATCTTACCTTATGATCTCCATCTGCCAGAAATCATTCAGTCTCCTTACAGGTGTAGGCACTTCTTTGCGCTCCTCTCCTCCGGCATCGCCTTCTGGCCTACTCCTTTCGCTATCGTTGCCAGCAATATCACTGGAACCAGCAGCAGAGCATGCAGCGCCTGCAGTACCCCCACCCGTGCTAGCACTGCTGAGAATACTAACACTTCCACCTGCATTACCACCATGCAGGTACGCCGTTCGTGTTTTCGGGTTGTAAACCACCTGATGAGCAAACCGCGGCAAAGGCATCTCTTCAGGTGACTTATCCGACGGGTGGAGAACCTGCATCCATTTGCCCGGTTGTCTGTCATATTTGTATACCCAGTTGGAGAGATGTGCGCGGAGGTTCGTGGTGGGGGCGGCACTGGAAGTGACCGATGGTTGAGCAGAGCCGGTACTTGGTGCAGGTGCAGGTGGTGGTGGGTTCGGGTGCCTCGTTAACCCGCAATACACGTAAATCTCTTTCAGAGCCGGATCAATGACAGCTCGTTGAGTGAAGCACCCTTCTGGCCCTCCTGCATGTGTAAAGTCGGAGAAAACTTGCATCGCGATGTTCGTTTCCGTGTTATAGGTGTACATGTCGGATAGGTACCTATCTTCTCGCGTGCCGGAAAAGATGTACAGCAACTTGCTCGGAGGATCAAAGACCATGGAATGTCCTAAACATAATGAGCAAAATGGCAGTTGCGCCTAAGGAGCAATACACACCAAATCGTGTTGGGATAATTGGAGTGCCCGCTGTGTTATCTCCTGGCCTATCAAAACGATTAAATAAGTGTCGCGGTGACAGAAAGATGAGCTTGACATACTGGAGTAACTTCCATTTGCTGGTGCTGACGTTGTAGCTGTATAATCCGGCATATTTCGACGTATCCCAATTACCGTCGACAACTCGTCCACCAAATACATACAGAGTCTGTGCGTCTGAATCCATCGCCATTTGATGGTCAAATATCAGAGGAGGGCCACCAGAGGCCTGTGAGAGTGGAAACGTCAGGTTTTGGCAAGCAGAAGAAGATAAATACGAACTCCTGTATCAATAGATAAGAAATCCCATTTTCCGGCTAGCATGCCCCCCGTGTGGTATCGGTAAAACTCTGAAGATAGATATCTAACAGATTCTTCTCCTGGTGTCCTTGGAAGTAATGGTGGTGCAGGTCCCGTAGTGCCTGCTAGTGTAGCTAGCCTTGTGGCGAAGTTGGAAGGTTGAGGTTGGGGGTTTGAGCCCCTGGGTCCATCTGAATCGTTTAACCGGCCTAGCACATAGATGCTGCCGGTCTTCCTGTCGAACACCATCTTATGGCAGGACCTCGCCCCAGGTGCGTTTTGCTCCCGAGTGGTGCTGTGGCTTAGAACTTTCCACTTGTCCTCTTTGACACTGTACACCCAAAAGTCATCCAAACTCTTTTCACCATCGTATCCACCAAAGAGATATATTAGTTCGTTATCAGGGTCCATGCACATTGCGTGGCCGCCTCGAGGGGATGGTATATCGTTATCTGGGTCGGTTCCAAGTAAACGTGTCCATTGTGCGCGAGGTTGTGAATAATGCCCGGTGGAGTTGAAGAGGCCTTGTGCAGAAATTGAATCGAGCAGCTGTTCGGACGCAGCCCAGTTTCCGTTGAGCACTAGGGTCTCATGCAGCTGAGTGATGAGAGGGTGTTCGAAAGTTATGCCGGCTCGTTGAAGAACGGTTTGAAACGGAGTCAAGAGTCTTCGTTGTCGAAGGTGTTTGAGGACATAACTCATGACAGATTTCTCTTTGAACTACGGAAGATTTTTCTAGTCAATAAATGGGCCAAAGGAAGGTAAGATGGGGAAGTCAAAAATTTTGGTTCGATTTCCCTGGTTTCCAGGTGGCGTTTCGGAGGTGAAAATCATTCTCGACAAGAACCTCGACGCGACGCAGAGTCTCAAAGCCCAACATTGACCACCCCTCATAAGGCATAACAACGTACCTCGCTATACTTCAGACGTACTTGCTCGACGTAGTCTGGGTCTGTGATTCCTGACAACGCTACATGCCATATCGAAACATGAAAATTAGGACCATGAGCTCTATAGGATGCTCAGACTATGAGCACAAAGAGCAAAGAAGTACTCACGATATAGGAACAATTTTGACAAATTGAGTAGGGAATACTACGCCGGATCTGTTCGTATGCTTTATCGCGAAGGTTTCTGGAGTGTTGTCGTTCTTTAATCCAGCATGAAGGACCTCTATCATGTGGTCCTCGGAAGCACCAGCAAATACTTTGAGCTCCTTCATGTTACATGGATGTGCTGCATGGAGTGTTATCAGATATCGGAATGTGTGTCGAGATTGTGTCCTTACGCTTGGAGAACTAATGAAAGGAAGCTCAGTTACATGGTAACGACCATGAGAAATCTATTACCTTTCCGAACGTTATTGTTTCTGCGTAAGCGAGTCAACCTTTAGTATTCCAGTTCATATCATTGAGAAACGAGAGACGTACCGAGAATGGCTAGAGATTCCATCCGCAGGACAATCCATTGATTTGTGCTTCCCTGAAATGCACCACTCCAGCGACTCGACTGATCCTGAGGCTTATCAGACATGATGTTCTCGGGCGCATATTTCCCACTGTGTAGAGTCGAAGAGAAAATAGTGTAGGGTATCTGGGTAGATGTTGGATTCATCTTGGGGGTGAGGATATTGAAATGCTTCGGGCACACGTATTTTGAACGGAGTAAAGTCAATTTATTTGAGAAGGGCTCAGTGTCAAGGATGAATAATGCGCAGGAGAGAGCTTGGAAGTTGTTAGAAAGAGTTGGGAAAGAGCGCCCAAGAAGCGCCTTGGTCAAGAGGGACTCGTCGGTGGTCGCCTCTCCGCTTCGGCGCGTCCAATTAATTACGTAAGAAGTGCCGCGCGTCTTTTCCTCTCGCACGTGATGCGCGTGTCCCTGACTCCCTGGCTCTCACTTCGAACTTCTTATACTCGAACTCCCACCACCGCATGGCTGTCTTTGCTTTTCATACTGTGCCTGGGATAATTTTTCTGGGTATCATGATATCTTTAAATGGTTTTGACATGAAGAAGCATGGAGACACCGTATAGACGATCCCGTTTACCATATTCCCCGCAAATAAAAATGGATAGGCGCATTTAAAGAGACGAAGACCTTATCGCGTGGGATGCCCTCATGTAACGTTGTCGACGATGCAACCTTTGGCTCTCAATTCCGAGGAAGGTCGGCATGAATCTCTGCACTCTCCCAGAGATGCTTCTGAACGCGTACTGATAGTAGCGTTCTATACAAACTCTATAGGCTATAATATTTGGATCATTCCTTCAAGTGTTCTCTCGTTTCCTATTGGATCGATCAGGGGCTCGAGGGACTGTGGCAACTCCTATCGCACACGCGAAATATTGTGCCATCTTATATCAATTATGGTTGCTCGTGGACAAGCAAAGTTAGCTACTCGGGAACACCATCGCGCGAGGGTCATGTTCGGTGTGCTCCGATTCTCAGAGGCACATGTGCTGCCAGCTGTACATTCTGTATATAAGCATTCTCACCCAGACCAGGCATGTTCACAATTCCTTCACGCCCATCATGAAGTCGGCCTTGTACTGGACGTTGCTCTCTTCCTTCCTGAGCGCGGGTTTAGCCCACGGAGCCGTTCCCATCTCAAGCGTCAAACAAGTAACCAATATCCCTACTGTTCCTAACAAGTTTATCATAGAGGTCGATGACCTGTCTGATATCCCTACCAAACGATCGTTTACCCGCGTATGTGCAGAGAACGTATTCGTTAATGTGGCTGACAAGAAATATTTTAGTCTCTAGATGCTGTATACGAATCTCTGCGCGGTCGTGCCATCAAGTTCGACGTGACGAAGGAATTTGATTCCTCTGGACTGTTCGTAGGAGCTGCCCTGACCCTCAATGTCAGTATAACAGCCGTGCTTTGTCATTACACAAACTGACTATTTATAAAGAGCGCGCAGGTACACAGGACTTCTTAAAATAAGTAAAGAAATGCATAACTTAAACACCATCCAGGATGTCGCAGCTATCGCGAGCACCCCAGGCGTTAAGTCTATTCGACCGGTCGTGCGGTTCGACCAACCGAAGTCCGTAGTTCTACTCAACTTTAAGGGACTTTCACTCATTTTCTTTGCAGGCCTGTTAAATCCCACGTCGTTACCGGACCCAACGATGCTCAAGTACCTCCTGATGGCGAATCAACCCACATACTTACAGGTGTCGATAAGCTCCATGCCCAGGGGCTCATTGGCACAGGAATCAAAATTGGAATGTTAGTGCGCCACTCGCTGTCCAATATCAGTATATGCTAACGCTTGGCTCGATTTTCTTCCCAGCATCGATACTGGCATTGACTATACGCATCCCGTGCTTGGTGGGGGTATTGGACCTGGCCACAAAGTCATTGGAGGATTTGACTTTGTCGGCGACGCATACAACGGTACGCTTTCAGTAATGATCATCCTTCGAGGCCGACAACTTATACTTCCCTAGGAACTAATACTCCAATGCCAGACAATGATCCTCTCGATCAATGTAATGGTCAGTCGTGCTTTTTCAATTAATGCAATGGTGTATATTGAGATGATTTTGTAAAGGACATGGAACTCACGTGGCGGTCGGTCTATTTCATTGGAAGAAGGAACCATATCTTATCGAAAATTCTTCAAATTAGGGTATCATTGGCGCCAACCCCGGAAACGAATTTAACATCAGTGGGGTCGCCTTCGGGGCATCCATCTCTTCATACAGAGTGTTCGGATGCAGCGGGTCTGTTACGGATGATAGTAAGCTTTCAAAAATCACTATGCCTAGAGCCAACAACCTAATGTCCATGGGTTAATAGTTCTCGTTGACGCGCTTCTCCGAGGGGTGAAAGAAGGACAGGATATCCTGACGCTTTCGTTAGGAGGCGCTGATGGTTGGACTGAAGGAACCGCCACTGTTGTAGCTAGTCGCATCGCTGCGTCCGGAAAGATAGTGACTATTGCCGCAGGCAATGATGTATGTGATGCTCCGACTGAAAATTGTGGCTTAAGACTCATTTCAATCAGGGCTCTTCTGGTTCATGGTTCACCTCCGGCCCAGGAAACGGCATTAACGTCATCTCCGCTGCGAGTCTGGATAAGTAAGCTTCTCCTTTTCATCTTGTTCGACATTTTTCTTACTGAATTCACAGCACCGTTATCCCCCTGCAAAATCTAACCGTGCAGGGAGTTCAACACGATCCTATCACCTACTTCGACACTTTCCCTCTTCCTGTTTTAGGCGACTTCCCTATCTTCGCAACCTCGAATGATACGACTGTTGTCGATGATGCATGCAACCCCTTGCCAGCAAGCACACCTGACTTGTCAAAATTCGTTGTTGTTGTTCGTCGAGGAACTTGCTCTTTTGTATGTTCTTTGTTATGATTGAAATTTCAGACCTCAATTTGACCTAACTTGGATATAGGTTCAGAAATTGACTAATATCGCGGCAAAAGGCGGTAATTTGACCCTCATCTACGAGTCAGTCCTCAATCACTTCTAATGCAAAACAAATATTTATACCTTCCTTTTTTCAGCAATGGCAATGGTTTCTCCGACATTTCTGTTGGAAATTTCCAGGCTGTGCTCATCCAGCCCGCTGACGGAGAATTCGTGAGTGGATTTTTTGTATTCAACCTTGGCCCAATATTTATCAAATAATTTGTAGCTGGTCCAACAATTCGTGAAGGGTGCTCCGATTACTGTTTCTTTCCCTCAAGTTGGAGGAGCCTTCAACTTCCCTGATCCTGCTGGAGGCCTTATTTCTTCATTCACCAGGTGATTCAATGCCACTATTTTCTTTTGTTAGTTTAGATCTGACAAGTTACATTAGCTATGGACCTACGAATGACATGTTCTTCAAGCCGGCTGTTGCAGCACCTGGAGGAAACATTATTTCTACTTTCCCAGTTCCTCTAGGATCATTCGCTGTCCTCTCAGGAACCTCGATGGCCACGCCTTTCATTGCTGGAAGCTCGGCTTTGCTCTTAGCTGCTAAAGGCAAGACAGCCGCTGTTGCGAAATCTGCTCGTGATCTGTTCGAAACCACTGCTCAACCCATTGGATCGAGCAAGACGGACGGCGACCCGTTGCAAACTTTGACTCAACAAGGAGCTGGATTGATCAATGTTTTCAGCGCTATTCACACAACCACTATTGTGTCTCCTGGAGAATTGATATTGAACGACACTGCCAACTTCAAGCCGATACACACGTTTACGGTTAAGAACACAGGCAATACTTTGAAGAAGTTCAAGCTTTCGCATGTTCCTGCTGGTACAGCGCTGACAGTCCAACCTGTAAGTGCACATTCCAACATCCCTGTGGTATTCAAATTAATCAATTTTTATAGGGCACAATTTTCGCTTCTGACGGACCCGTTCCACTTTCTTCGACCGCTGCCTCTGTTACTATCATCCCAAACACCCTCATTCTCCTCCCAGGCCAAAGCCAAACTGTCCTCGCGACCTTCAAACCACCTACTGGTCTTGACCCATCCACCTTCCCTGTCTTTTCTGGCTTCATCCAGATCGCTGGCCCAACTGCCGCTGACACAGCGCATGTGAGCTATCTCGGTCTTCAAGGCAGTTTGAAGAACAAGCAAGTCATTGATGATACGGACGAGTTCTTTGGTGTTCCTACCCCTGCATTGTTGGATGCTGCTGGTGACGTGCAGAGTGGACCTGTCAATTACACATTTGTGGGTGATGATGTGCCGACGCTGGTTTGGAGGTATGTTTCCTTTCTTTCTGTTTTCGTAGTTCAATTGTTTGACGACTTTTCTTTGTTTCCTCGAAGATTGGCATTCGGAACTCCTGCATTCCGTGCTGACCTCGTCAGCTCGAATATCAACTTCAAACCTACCATCACCTCTCGGTCATTCGGGAACTTTGGACCGTTCTTCAGCTTCCCGTCGCCGCACAACGGAGGGTCATTCGCACAAGTGAAGATAGTAGGCCCGCTTGCAGAATTCGATTTCGTCTCGAGGAATAACGATGTTCGTCATTTTTCTTTGCGTTTCTTTTCTCAAATAATAGTCACGAGTTAATCCTGATATCCTTTTGCTGGTTATGCAGGATACGACACCAGGAGGCGAAGGCTCTAACAGCTTTGTTCTCGAGACACCTACCTTCGCGAACGGCACCACTATCCCGAACGGGTCGTATCGCGTGTTGATCAGAGCATTGAGGGTCACTGGCGACCCTAAGAACGAAGCGGATTATGAGTCGTGGTTGAGTCCTGTTTTGGGTATTCAGGCTAGCCCATCGAAGTCGCCGTGATGAACAACAGGATGTTGGTAAAGATAAATTATAAGAATATTATCAGGTGTGCCCGTACACGAAGGTGGATAAATATAAATTTCTTTTTTTGCTCTTCTATCGCCTCGCTCTATTCTGAGCTAGGGACTCTCATGGATGCGCGTTTTCAACAAGTGACAGGTTCACATGGATGCTCTGTATTGGCTCTGTACTGCATGACGGCACTGCACTAGAATATTTATAAAAGTTGAAAGTAATTCGTCTACAGTCCAACGACTACCCCCCAACTTGACCTTACTTGCTCCACCAACGTTCAACGTTCAACGCCAGGACATGACTAACCCGACCATACCCGGTGCCTCTTTCCGGTTTCTAGGTGTTTTCCACCCTAATAACGCCTCTCGGGCAAACGTTATCCATCCTCAGTCAACTGCAGGCGACAATGCAGCTGTGGCGATCATCCAATGTGGCGTCCACTCTCTCGCAATGGGAAAGGCGGACGTCCCCCAAAAAACAATATTTGGCCCGCTGGGCTCAATTTCAGCAGTGAACTGCAAGAGTCGCTTGACTCCCTTCTTGCAGCTCGCTGCCTACCTTAATCCCAGAACCGTCCAAAGGTATGTCCTGGGTCGCCGCCTCTCCCAAGCTTTGAGTAGCTAACCAATTGTTGGAAAATGCAGCAGAAGACTCGGATGGTTCAAGAACACACTATCTCGGATCCGGAGGGGGATCGCCATGATCATATGGCATGAAAGGGAGCCAGCATGGGTGCGTACCTAGATTGATTGCTAGGAGCCGCTATCGTCTCACTAATCTTTTGCATTTCTCCCAGTTAAAAGACCTCGTCGCCTCCAGATTCAAGGCTTATCCACCTATCATGATGTAAGAAGCATGATCTTCAGCTATTATGAGCTTGAGCGACTTACTTGTTGCTGTGGTACGTGTAGCTGGGTGACTACGGCCACCACGTATGAGCCCGAAACCGCCTCCCGAGCAGTCCTACGCCAATAGAGGCAGCTAGAACTTAGGGAAGAGGAGAGTCCGGGGTGGGCACTAGTGAGGCACGGCCCATGCAGTTGTCCTTTTATAATCTCTGCTCACCAACTACTTATAGGCCGTGGTATTCAGAAGACGAGGAAACCACGTCTAATATGGTGCCCCCATGTGCATCCCCCTGTGCTGCGAAGGGATGGCAGACATGTACATGTGGGTCCTGGGCACCAGTGGGATGCCGCATGACGCAGCACTGTCGATCACGCAAATCTGGCCACCACTCCTTCGTTCGTCTTTATTATTGTATGGCTCCGTTGTTCGCCTCTTCAAAGTTATCCCTTCAGTTTGTCACCTTCCTGTTTGGTTTGTATATAATTTATTTGTGACAGCAACAGTCAGAGTGCTCGTGTAGGAGATAAACAAGAGAAGCTTCAAGGTGACTTCAAGAGTAAGGACTTAGCGTTATTTTTGCTGTTATAAGCTGCGTGAAAACAAGATTAAAAAATTGTGCTGTGACTGAAAGAAAGGAGGGGACACACGGATATATCAGCTATACCACAGAAATCAGGAGAATTTCGGACTGACACAGGAATTGCGAACTTCTTCTATTCATCGTTAATCGGCGGTCAAACATCAGGCTTTATGGCTTTCTTCCGGTTCCCAGCTCTTCAGGACGCGATATGCTTGAAAAGACATGACACGGTAGTTGCGAGACACGCTGGAGTAGGAAACGAACGACGACCGCAAGTCGACTTAAGATCTTGAGTCCAATTTCACCTCCGCATTGCCCTAGCACACACGCAAAACACTAACTTTTTATTCTTATGATACAAAAGTAACATTCATTAGATCCATTCCTTCCATACATCTATGAGTAAGTGACTTTTTTTTTTTGATTAAGCAAGGGTTTTGGGGAGCCCATTCGCAGCCAAGAGGCTCTCCGAATCACTGAGCTTCCTTGGTCCATCACCTACACGGGTATGAATCAACCCCTTCACAGAACCAACCTCGAAACGCTTCGCGACGGCTTCGTTGAAGCCCTCAGGGACCTTTGCCAGGGTATTGATATCCGAGCTTGCGGTGCCGAACAGGCCTAACACGTCCTTGAACTCGCTAGGTCGTTGGGGGAAGTAAGACACGATGAGCTGCACAATTTGCTTAATGTCCTTCTCCAACGCGTAGATAACGGCATTGGGACCTGCATCGTACGTGTACGCCGCCTTGTGCCCTTGTCCGTTGGCGATCGAGAGTCGGTTGAACTCCACAATGAGGGCGATGATAGCACGGCTCACGTCGTTCATATAGAAAATCGGAGGCTCAGTATCGAGCGCAACAGCATGGAACTGGTTCGAGTCGGCCATGGTGATGCGTGCAAAGGTGTCAAAGTCCTTCTCGAGGATGGCTTTGGAGATGAGCTGCATGCGCTCGGGAACGACGTGTTTGATGCGGTGCTGCAGGAGAGCGGACGTCTCGACTGTGCGTTGCATTCCACTGGTGCTGCTCGTTCCCTTTTTGTCGTCGGAGACGACGCAGATGAGGGCGTGCATGTCTGGCCAGTGTTCGCGTGGTGCGACCTCGACGGCGAGCGAGTCGGTGCCTGCAGGGTCGGAACCCATTTGCCAGGCGACGAAGCCGCCGAAGAGGGAGCGGCACGCAGAGCCGGAGCCTTGTCGGGCAATGAGGGATAGAACGGAAGGGGAAACGGTGAGCTGGTATAGGTGGGCGAGGGATGCGACGAGGGCTGCAAACCCTGATGCGGAAGAGGCAAGTCCGGCGGCGGTGGGGAAGTTATTGTAAGATGCGATGTGCACTTTGTAGGAAGATAGCTGGGGATAAAGTGAGATATGGTGAAGATGTAGACCTTAGCCGTGTAACACGTACCTTGGGTGCATTGGGATCTTTGTCCTCGACGAGCTCCTTGCGCAGACGCTTCATCTCCGAAATGCAAGTCGCGAGCCTGCCGCCAGCCTTGATCTCGTCTTCCTTCCCGTTCAACCATAGCTGATCATGCTCGAAGCTTGGATCCGCACGCGATGTCGTCGTAGATCGCAGATGATCCTGGTCGAGAGTGACGGACAACGAAGAGTTTATAGGCAAGATGAGTTTGGTATCGCGTTTGCCCCAATACCTGCCATCTCGGTCAGCGCCGATGGGGACGTAAAACTGAGAAACTCACTTGATCACCGCGATGTTGACTGGGGCGGAGGCCGTTGCTTCGTATACAGTTGACGACGACATGGTGGTGGTCAAGGAAGAAGAGGGTCAAAGGGGTCAAGACAAATAACAATTTCCGGGAACGCGATATGGTACGAGATATAATAACCGCTGCACTCTGAGTTTCACCTCCGAAGGAAATTAGCGGCCATTTGGACTGTCGTATAGGTTTTGTCGTATTCCGCACATTTTGCGCGTCGCTCGCAGTTCATGTCCGTTTTCCTCGAGTCTTCTGCGATAAAGTTACTGGAAAAGGGGGTTTTGCGCATGGTTTGGCCGGAGATCGTCGTGACAAACATCCGAACGTCCGTCCTGACTCCTGGCTTAGAGTCTCTTGTCTGGCGTTTTTTAACTGAAATTTTGAAAAAATTGGCGTTGGAAAAAACTTCTCGTCAACGACTCGAAAGACACTGCGGCAAGTTGTTGGACCCAGGAATTTCGACTTGCGGCCGTAGCGCCGTGTCAGTTTTCCGTTTCCTACTCCGACAATGTCTTGCGGCGACGACCACAACCAGTCGGTGTCCTGCATCGTCCTTGTCATTTGCTATATCGTTATAGCATCCTGAAAAGCAGGTAGAAAATGTAGGACAACCGCGGAATTTTGAACCCGACGTCCATCAACATGTCAATTGAAAGTCTATCTAGGAGATCATCCAGGAACACAGATCTGACAATGTGGCCGGGACAACCCCAGGCTCCCAGTTGTTGCTCTCAGCACACGCTACCCAAGCATGATATCTGCGATAGTTGCGATTGACTTCGAGAGGAACCCATGCAAGGTCTGTCTCTTATTGTATCCTGCTTTGGTTATCAATCGCTTAGTAGAAACGTCTAGGTGGCTTATAAGCTCCGCACAAGCGGACAAGGGACTGAGTCTAGTCCAGGTTTCTCGACAAACTTGTTAATGGTCCCAAGAGCCGTGTGTTCTTCATGCTGATTCACAGTGTGCATTGTGAATAGGCAACGCAGAGTCTACACATTTACTGCGGATGCCACCTTCAACAACAATACTGTCACTACCATCTATTCACTTAGTCATCTCCTCGAAGGGAAGGAGCATGGTAGAAACGCCACGAAACTACAGGTTGGTCGATTTTTTTTTGTTGAAACCCATTGCAGCATGTTTATCTTATCAAGCACTGTACGCTCCAATTTCGAGAACGAAAATAAATCAAGGTCCTCAGGAGGAAGCGCTGCTCTTCGTGGATATCGGGCCCTCCGGGACGACTATTGCCATAGTATCCTACACCACACAAGGTCTAACGGTGCACCAGCAAAGCACAGAGCCTTCATTAGGTGACAAGGTCATCAACCTGGCTCTTGTAGACCACTTCGCAGCGCAAATCCAGGAAGGTGACAGTTCTCTTTCCATGGCGGATCCCAAAACAATCCGCCCGGCCCTCTTTATGTAAAGAGTGTATCAAGGTCAAAGATAAACTCATTTACGAAGAAACGATCGCGCTGTCTCTGCTCACTGCACAAGGCGAATTTCAGACTCTTGTCAATGCCGAAATATTGCAGGACATCACGGACAATATCCAGCAAAGCATTCTCTATTTGGTACGCAACGCGTTGAAGAGCGGCGCTGTGAACGACAGCCCACACATGATTGTCGTCTCTGGTTCATCTGCGTGGCTGTTCAAGGCTGCCATTATGAACGCGTTCCCGGAATCCATCTGCAGGAGCCTAGGACATGATGTTTATTGGAGAGCGAAGAGTACAGGTATAGTATACTTGCTATGTTTTCCGTGTTCTACCTTCTGCCTGGGTACATGACGTCGGTATGATCTCAAGAATTCTATGCATCGAATGTATCTTCTGACTGGCATTTGCATAGACGATTTTCCACAGCTGTCTTCCTGTCTGTCAATCTGTGAACCTGTACTGTCTGTCTCTCCACGAGCTCGTTCTGTGAGCGAAAAATAAACGACGATGAATGCGCTCATCGTATTAATTCATCGATTCTTGGGCACTGCGCAATCAGGTACGGGGAAATTGTACTTTCTTATGTTCGAACTCTCCCAGCATCCCCCCTCTTTGCATGTGCCGCATTCACGTAAGTTATTTCTGCAGACGTTCGTCTGCGTCATCCTTACTTGGTGTTGATAGTTATTTCAGTCCTCCGTGCTCAATGACATGTTTCTGCAGGAGGGTAACGTACGAACGCTGTGTATGGAAGCACTGCAAGGCTGTTGGCGTGTAAGTCCGAGGGGACAGGCGGTGCTCACGTTCGACCTATTCTTAGAGGCCTAAGGCTGCCTGCAGCGTGAGCACTGAGGTTTCTCATTCTCGATGCATATCTTTCGATAACGTCGTACTAGAGTATAGGAGGAAAACATTTCTTCTAACCAAAGCACCAGCCTAAGCATCTCTCGGGCGTCTACAGCTTCAATATTTCTCATGCTAACAGCTACTTCCAAATTCCCAGGCCCTCCTTAATTTGAATTTTTGTATGTATGTAAGTAAACCTTGTTCATCTTGTTTATTTATGTTTTACTGATTCTCCACTCTTGACTGACGTGGACTGGGACTCCAAAACATCAAAACATGACGACGTCCTCTTTACTGAATACGGGCGCTGCCGCCTTGCTGTGGCCGCTCTCACATTCAGTTCACTTGACCGGAGAATTCAATTCGCTAAACATAGCTGGTAGTGGTACAGAGGCTCGTCATACCGCATACTTTGGGAAAGAAAGAGTCGTCGAAAAACATATAAAAGGGCAAGGGAATAGTCATCTTTTCTTCACTCGAACAACCCACATCGTTCAAGTACAACCCTCAACTACAAACCAACATGCAATTCAAACTCGCCACCGCTCTCGCCTTTGTTACCCTTGCTGCTGCCACAGTCACCCCTGTTCGTCGCAACGAGCCGGCCAGCCAGTGCAACACCGGTGACCTCCAGTGCTGTACGTCGATCGCCTCTTCTTATTCTACAATGGTTGTTGATAGTGTTCTGTTTGATGATATATAGGCAGCAGCGTCCAGTCAGCTAGCAACCCCAGCACCGCAGCTCTCCTTGGTCTCTTGGGCATCGTCGTCGGAAGCGTTACTGGCCTCGTCGGTGCCAACTGCAGCCCCATCTCCGCCATTGGCATTGCAGGCAACTCTTGGTGAGCATAGGCCGATTCTGGAATCATGCAGGCTAGTCATCGCTGACCACTCTACCAAATTTAGCTCCGCTCAACCCGTCTGCTGCTCGAACAACACTTTCAGTAAGTAATTTGATGCTTCGCTGTTGTGAAAATCGTCACTAATCTGATATCATGATAGACGGCGTCGTCGCCCTCGGATGCACCCCCGTCAACCTCAACCTCTAAACATGACGCGAACTGCTCATCCCGAAATTTCCACCTCGTCGCGTCGGAACGTCTATGCAGCTTATCTAGAGTCAAGTTCGATAAATCATCGGGGTGATGGTGGGAGGGATTTAGGGGAGACACAAGAGGTTTTGAGTGAATTGTGAAATGTATGAATCGAATGAACATATATTTTGGCTTGCATTTTTGTTGAGGTCTTTAAGTTTGCGTGGCAGTTCGTACTATCTTACCTCCTGTTGCATTCATATATTGGAGAGGTGCTTAACGAGTTTTGGTATAATATGGATTGGAGATGGCAACTGCATCTTTACATGATCCGCTCTATATTGTAAGGATTTGATTAATGACTTTGTAGTGAATTCTTGTGCACATATCCTTCAATAGGTGTAGCCTGCGACTCGTATCGACACCGTAGGTCCGCTCTGGATTCGATCCATGATCATGGTCATGAATCGGAGGTGAACCAACAAGTTGATGCAACTTCCGCCGCGGGGATTTCATCAGACTCATGCTGCCCATGTCCATGATGACTCGAGGACATAGTGCCAGTCTACTTACTTTCCTCAGGTAGTGGATGACGAGCAGACTCGTCGGGAAACTCATTACAACTTTGTCAGTCGGAATGCCCCGACGTGGCAGAAGGATAGCAGCTGAGACTAGCGGCCGCAGTACCTCAGACCTCTCGAACATTCGTCTCGTTTCTTGGCCTTTGTGGACCAGGACCCCCGAATTCATACATTCAGGATAAAAAGGAATACAACAGAATGGAGTCAACGGTGGGTTTCCAAATGAAAATCATAAACCTTTGAACGGCCTATTCGAGTGCCGCAGAGCACTGAGTGCATTAGAGTAGATTGACGTGCGGCAAACATGATGGAGAGGAACACGAATAGCAACGGTGACCTCGTTGTCCCATGAATCCTGATTGAACGTTTAAAGTCAGCAAGAAAATTTATGCGGAGGAGTCAGCTAGGATCAAGGCAAATAGCTTTGATACGAGGATGATGCACGAGTTGTATAGCCTTTGTACTCGGCCCGAATTAAAGTCCGTTTACACGTGACTTCAACGCTTCCTCACAAAGTTCTTCTGCTCATTCTGAGCTACACAAGGCACTGACTGATACGAAATTTTGAGGGTAGATACGGCCTTTGTGAATGTCCATAGAACCATGTTTTTAGAAGTGTAGTAAAGTTTTCTTGTGCGTGACAGGTATAAACATTTCCGTGTGCGGCAAATCTGTCTCGGAATTCTTTCACTCATTATCTCACCACACACCAATCCCATCATCTTCAAATTTTGCACACATTATTACTTAGACTAAACAGTACTATTTTGGCAAGTTTTATGAGGCTTATGCAAGTCGCACATGAGATTTTAGCTTGGAAAGTCGGATATGGTGCTGGGTTATTCAACATGAACTAATATACATGATCACTGCAACAAAGCATTGAGGATTCAATGGCTTATTTTTTGTCAGAACATAGATCTATGTTACTTCTGCCCTAATGTGGCTTCAAAAATGTTCTGCTGAACCTTTGAGGACTAAATGACTGGGGATTATTGCATGAAATCCCAGCCACGTTTCATTTTAACCTATTTAGTCGACGATAACTTAGTAGATATATCTGCATATGCCACAAAATTAATATCAAAGGTACTCATACACTCAAAGAATATTCTTACAGATTTTCAAAACCCTTGGACAGGTGTGTAGTGAGATAGTGAGTAAAGAAATTTAGAGACAGATTTGCCGGACACAGAAATGTTTATACCTGTCACGCACAAGAAAACTTTACTACACTTCTAAAAACATGGTTCTATGGACATTCACAAAGGCCGTATCTACCCTCAAAATTTCGTATCAGTCAGTGCCTTGTGTAGCTCAGAATGAGCAGAAGAACTTTGCGAGGAGGAAGCGTTGAAGTCACGTGTAAACGGACTTTAATTCGGGCCGAGTACAGCTTTGTACCTTTTTGAACCCGACGTCCATCAACATGTCAATTGAAACTTGAAAGCCTATCCAGGAGAACATCCAGGAACACAGACCTGACAATGTGGCCGGGACAACCCCACTGGGTCCCCAATTGCTTCTCTTAGCACACGTTATCCAAGCATGATATTTGCGATAGTGGGGATTGACTTCGAGAGGAACCCATGCAAGGTCTGTCTCTTATTGTATCCTGTTTTGGTTATCAATCGCTTAGTAGAAACGTCTAGGTGGCTTATAAGCTCCGCCAAAGCGGACAAGGGACTGAGTCTGGTCCAGGTTTCTCGACAAACTTGTTAGTGGTCCCAAGAGCCGTGTGTTCTTCATTCTGAATCATAGTGTGCCTTGTGAATAGGCAGCACAGCGTCTACACATTTTCCGCGGAGGCTACCCTCAACAACAATACTGGTACTACCATTTATTCACTTAGCGATCTCCTGGAAGGGCAGGAGCATGGTAGTAATGCCACGAAGTTACAGGTCGGTCAATTTTGCCTTTGATTTTGATATCTGCTTTAATACCGGGGTGCTTCATAGTTCGACTTGGATTTCTACCAAGACAAGGCGTCAATCCCTGCACAATACGTCCTAGCCACCATTATCCGTCAGATACTAAACATCGTATCTGATGAACTTCTTCCCCATCTCGAAATTGGAAGCAAAATCCCAGACTTCCAAGTTATATTCACCATCCCTCCGGATCTCAGCGTTATTCAGCAACAAACAACACTGCACGCGGCTTTTCTAGCTGGAGCCTCGACTGCGGCTCTCCTAGTGAACCCTGTTGCAGCATGTTTGTCTTATCAGGCACTGTACGCTCCAATTTCGAGAACGAAGGTGAACGGAGGACCGCATGAGGAAGTGCTGCTCTTCGTGGATATCGGGCCCTTGGGGACGACTGCTACTGTTGTATCATACGCGACACAAGGTCTGGTAGTGCAACAGCAGAGCACCGAGCCTTCCTTGGGCAGAAAGGTTGTCGACCTGGCCCTCATTGATCATTTTACAACACAGATCCAGGGCAGTAATAATTCCCTCTCCATGGCAGATCCCACGATAATCCGTTCGATGCTCATCAACGAATGTCCCAAAGCCAGAGATAAACTCTTATACGAAGAAAGGGTTTCTCTGTCTCTTAGCATCACAAACTTCGACGAATTCCAAAGCCTTGTCACTGTCGAAGTTTTACAGGACGTTACGAGCCACATCCAGGAAGGCATCCTCTATTTCATACGTAATGTGGTGAAGAGCAGCTGTGTCAACGACAACCCACACACGATCGTCATCTCTGGCTCTTCTGCGTGGCTTTTCAAGACTGCCATTATGAACGCGTTCCCGAAAGCCATCTGCAGGAGCCTAGGACACGATGTTTATTGGAGAGCGAAGAGTGCTTTACGAAGTTTCCCCTTGGTACATACTTCGATGTCTGCAAAAAGAGCATGGATTGGGAAGGAGCTACGAGGGACTAGTGTGATTTGGAAGGAATGGGTCGCAGAAGAGGCTGATATGCAAACTACAATATCCTGCATGAGGTCCATGAAGATAGAAAAGACTGTCTCGGGGCCAAAGGCAGACGTACTGAGAGCTGGCAACAAATCAAACACAAGCACCACAGCTCCATCTAGTCAATTCGACGAACCTATAAATCAAGCCCTCTCTGCGCTTAACATCCTGACCGAGGACGACCCGAAGAGACCTGACGCATACAACAATCTATGTGGGCATTACCTACATAAATACAACGCCACAGGCGACATTTTCTCACTCAACCACGCAACCATCTATGCCACGAAGGCTTTAAGCTTCGACGACATCCCGTACAGCTCACCACTAGTTAACCCGATCTATCTATCCAACCTCACCTCGTGCCTCATCCGGCAGTTCGAGGTGCATCCAGATGCGAACCTGTCCTTGTTAAATACAGGTATCCTGTACCAAAGTTATGTGGTCAGGAATGTGAAAGAAATAACGAGAGAAAATGCTGGATATTTCATCAACTATGGCGTTTACCTCCGCATGCGAGGCGAGAGGCTGGGTGATACGGAGGATATCGCCGATGGAGCGAAGGCGATCCAGCAAGCTGTCGGCGCACTTTTGGATGGGATTCAGGAGAATCCGGATGATATCCCGACTTTGATTACGGCTCTTGGAAGTCTAGGAGGTGCATTGAATAGACTGTATGAATGGACAGGGTCGTTGGATGACTTGTATCGCTGCATTCAGTGTTATGAAACGGCGTTGAGCTTGACGCCTGGCAGAGGCTCGGCGAGGGCGTACAGTCTCAACCAGTACGGCACGGCGCTAATGGTCCATTACCGACATTTCGGGGATCTGAAGGACGTCAAGCGAGCGGAGGCTTGTTTCAAGGAGGCGCTGGAGAATATACCGGATGGACACCCTTCGAAGCCTTTGTACCTCAGCAACTACGTGAACGCGTTACAAGCTTCGTCCAGAAGGGCTGCCTTAAAGGATCTGGATGGAGTCGAATATGCCATCGAGATGCAGCAGAAGGCGTTAAAGCTGATTGGAGGGCAAACACATTCAGGAAAAGCGAAGCATCATAGCGCTCTAGGAAATTTGTATCTTGACAAGTTCGAGATAACGAAGAACATCGACGACCTTAATCAAGGATCGGAGAACCACGAGCTGGCTGTTGGTCTGACGAAGGAAGATAATCTTCTAGAAAAGTTCACTTATTTGTGTAACTTGGCCAACAGTTTTTATGTCCGGTTCTCTGTTTCCAAAGATGTCCATCATCTGGACAGGTGCATTAGCATTTTAGAAGAGGCACTTGAATACGTCGGAGAAGGCGCACACCAGCATACAGCATACTCACATTTGGCCGATGCCCATCTCGACCGATACATTGCAGATCCAACTTCTCCTGAAGCAGAGCCACACAGGCTTAAATGCATCGAGCTGTGCAAATCCGTAGCCCCCAACTCTTCGTTCAGCACTCTCAGAACAAGATTCCGCACGGCGCGGACATGGACGACCGCAGCTGCGACCTACAGCAAAGACGGTGTCGCCGCTCTCGAAGCCACGACATGTATGGTCGACTTATTGTCCCAGCTCGCCTGGCCTGGGCTGAGTCTGGCGTCACAGATTGAGGTATTGGAACGCGCCAACCAAGCAGCGTGTGATGCTGCTGCAGTTGCTTTGCATTTTAAGGATACGAGACGGGCGTTAGAGTGGCTCGAACAAGGAAGGACGATCGTATTGAGTCAGCTGCTGAATGGGAGGACGCCGTTGGATGAGTTGGCCCTTGTGAAGCCGGAGCTTGCGGAGGGTATTGTGAGATTATCGAGGGAGCTTGAAGCTGTGGATCAGAATGAAGGGAACATTCAGCCAGGCCTGAATAATTCGAAGAGGTTGGCTGGGAATTCCAAGACGAAGATTGCCTTGGAGAGGGATAAACTCGTGCGAGAAGCAAGGAAGGTGCCTGGGTTTGAAAAACTCATGATGAAGAAGGAATATGAAGATTTCAGTATAGCGTCGCATGATGGGCCTGTGGTGGTCATCAACGTCAGCACACATAGATGTGATGCGATAATTTTAACCGCGAGAAATGTGCCGTTCGTCCTTCCTCTGAAAACGTTTTCGTTGACGCAGGCGGAGGAGTTAAAAGAAATGGTGCTGAGCGTGCTTCGTGACTCGGCGAATTTACAGAGGTGTACTGCAGAGGGAGACGAGGAGGTGACAGAAAGGTTTGGGAAACCCAGACGACGAAGACCGAGTCGAGAGAGTGTGGATGAGAAGATCAGATACATTTTGAAAGAATTGTACGAGAAGGTGGTCGAACCGATCACGCTTTGTTTAGGCATCGGATTGGCGGTAAGTCAGATGTACTTTATGATAGCTCAGTGCTGAGCGATTCACGCAGCTCGATGAAGATTTGCCACACATATGGTGGTGTCCGACTGGCCCTTTAACATTTTTGCCACTGCATGCTGCCGGGATCTACGCTGCGGACGACGACACAGAGACACCGAGAATTTCCATCTTGGATTACGTCGTCTCGTCGTACATCCCCAGCCTCAGCAGCTTGCACAATATCATGTACAAAAAGGGACGCACTAGACCGCCATTCAAGATGATGGCTGTCATACAACCGAACACCCCAGGCCAGACAGAGCTTCCAGCCACGCTCTCCGAACTGAAACTTATCCAAAAACACTGCAAGAACGCAGGCCTGTCCCATAACTTGAAGGTTCTGCAAGGTGACGAAGCCACGAGAGAAGGTGTCATGGATGGGTTGAAGCAGCACACTTGGGTCCATCTAGCGTGTCATGGAAAACAGGATGTGAAGGACCCAACGAAGAGTGGGCTGCATCTGCACGATCAAACTCTCTTCTTGGAGGATATCGTACGGAATCCAATCCCGGATGCGGATTTCGCGTTCCTTTCAGCGTGTCAGACGGCATCTGGAGATGCTAATCATCCTGATGAGGCAATTCATCTTGCAGCGGGGCTGTTGACGGCAGGATATAACAGTGTCATCGCGTCGATGTGGTCTATAGGAGACAACGATGCTTCGACGGTGGCGGATGATGTGTACGGGTATCTATTTCGCGAAGGTAAAGGTAAGGCTCCGGATAGTAGGTATGCAGCGAGAGCTCTGCATAAGGCTGTGCGACGGCTGAGGATTAAGCATTGCGGTCCTCACGGTGGAAGTAATTTTCTGGCGTGGCTGCCTTATATTCATGTTGGGATGTGATACGTGCTTGAAGAGATTTGAAGGTTGGCCATCGACCGATTATGATGCGGGGAAATTGTGTGTAGGATTCGAGTGAGAAACTGCAATTGTTCTCCAGAAGTAGTCGGGCACGAATTGTAGATCATAACTAATGCTACCATGCTGTTTTATTTGCACGACGGGCGTGTTTTGTGGTGCTGCTGGCTTGTTATATGTCGCGTTTCAGGTCTGTCTGTCTGTAAGGCCCCGAACGGTTATTGAGAATTGAGAATCAATATACTGGTACAAAAGGATTATTCTAACTTGAAATGACAAAAAAAGAAAGATCAGTTGGGAATAGGACAAGGTTAAGAATCAAACAAACCTCTACTCCTCTTACTCGTCCAAGTTAATGGCTTTCCCGAACTTTGCATACAGTCTCTGCTTAAGCTTCGTCATCTGTGTCTCGCAGTCGTCTGCCTGTTCCGCAAGTTGAGCAACTCGTGCGTCGACGGAAGCCTGGTCCTTTTCCAGCCGCTTCACGGCGCGTGCTTGTGGTAGATGCACAAATGCCTCCCCGATTCTGTACCTGTTCATCAAGTCAGACAAAATGGTAATGAAGAGACGTGTTAGACGCGTACAAGATCATCTCGTCCTCATCCGCAAGTTCTATTTCAGTGGCAACTTCATCGTATGCATCTTTTTCTTGCTGAACAACGCGTCAAGACAATACAAACGAGAATAAAACAGGTAACTTACCTTGAGTTCTTCAAGCTTTTCCTTGATGATTCGTATTCTGTTATTCAACTTTGAAAAGGTGTTGATCTGTTGCTGATCCTCTTGTATAAATCAGCCTTTCTGCCACAATTCAGAATCGCGGTACTTACCCCAAGTAACTTCTTCCGAATTCTCGTTCTCTTCTTCTTGTTCGAGCTTTAATAGAGTCAGTATCCGAATTCAAGGATCACAACGATAACTGACCATGCGCATGATGGGCGTGCAGAAGTAAAAGCGGCGTACGCGATTTGATGAATAGCCGAGCATGGGCAGGTTTCGGTTATGTCATCGGACCGACTCAGCTGTTTCCGCTGCAGCCATACTGCCGCAGGGCCCTCGCATATGGTTTGCTCTCCACCGCCATGGCTTCTACCGTTGCGACGACGAGGAATGCGCTGAAGAACTATGCTTCCTTGATTCTGACACTGGACAACGTTAAATCTGGTCTTTTCTACTATCTGATCCTCCTGCATGCTATAAAGGCCAAACGCCACCTTCAGGCGAGAGGAATTACAACAACGGCGAAGGAGATTTATCTATGGGTATCTCAGGTGAGTTTATGTTGGAAATATACATTTTATCTCCTGGCTGAACCGTCTATGCAATGTAGCAAGTAATACGTCTCATATTACGCCTGCCATCGACCCGGAAGAAGGTGGAATCTCAAATGGGTGCTGCAAAGCTTGACATCGAAAACAAGCTTGTACCGAAGGGCGCGAATGTCACTCGCCACTTGTCTTTGCCTTCCGACGGAAAGTCGTTGGAATGGATTTTGGCAGAAATGGACAAGATGGACACTGAAATGGGAGGATCGGTCGACTCCTGGAAACAGGGAAAGCTATCTGGTGCAGTCTATCGTAAGTCTTACGTGTACGGACTGCGGGAAATACGTGCTAAAGAGTCTGTGTACAGACGGAGGTGAAGAGTTGTCCAAGATCATTGTTGCTGCGTACGAACGTTACTGCGTTTCGAATCCTCTGCACCCCGATGTTTTCCCTGCAGTCCGAAAGATGGAAGCCGAGATTGTCGCTATGTGTTTGAAGATGTACCGCGGACCAGAAGGTTCAGCCGGTGTTATGACTTCTGGAGGAACTGAAAGTATCATAATGGCTGTAAAGACTCATCGCGATTGGGCTAGAGCAACTAAGGGCATCACTGAGCCAGAAATGTTTGTGCTTCTAGTTTAATTAGTCTACGACCTACTCTGACTTTTTCTTCTAGGATCGTTCCTTCTACTGCTCATGCTGCATTCGACAAGGGTGGTGCTTACCTTGGGATCAAAGTCCACACCATTCCTATCGACCCATACACTCGGAAAGTAAACATCAAACACGTAAAACGCGCCATGTATGTGCTTTGGATTGTTCTCTTAGAGGAAACAACGCTGATAGAATTTTAGCAACCCTAATACAATTATGGTCTGTTCTTGTGAAAAAAATCCATCGTACCCTTACTGAAATATGGCATTAGCTCGTAGGCTCCTGCATCAATTTCCCAGATGGCAACCAAGAAGACATCGAAGCACTCGGGGCTCTTGCGAAGAAATACAACGTTGGACTTCATGTCGATTGCTGCCTCGGCTCTTTCGTCGTTCCTTTCCTCGAACCCGCCGGTTTGGCCCAAGGCGATAGCAAAGGGCGCTACAAATTGACGCCCTTCGATTTTACCGTTGAGGGTGTCACAAGTATCAGCTGCGATACGCACAAGTATGGTTTTGCACCCAAGGTAAGGCCGTTGATTTTTCCAGAGGTTCCAAAGCTCATTCGTTTACAGGGAACTTCTGTTGTTATGTACAGATCAGCGGAGCTCCGTCGATTCCAATACTACGTGAACCCAACATGGCCTGGCGGTGTTTACGCCAGCCCGGGCTTGTCTGGTTCTCGGTGAGCTGCAATATTTCCTCGTCAACGACAATATTCTGATCTTCCATCAGTCCTGGGGCGCTCATCGCAGGATGTTGGGCAGTCATGCAACACATGGGTACTGCGTACGTTTATCTTCGCCGCCACGTCTCTGAAGTCATGATGACATCTAAATCTTCTTCACTTGCAGCGGTTATCTGGATTCGTGCCGCGATATCGTGAAAGCCGCACGTACCATTGCCGACGCCATTACAGATGACATTCCTGAGCTTTACGTGCTCGGCAGTCCACCAGCGTCCGTCGTTGCCTTCGCCAGCAAGCACCCGAATGTGGATGCTCTGGAAGTAGGCGATGCGATGGGAAATAGAGGATGGCACTTGAATGGGCTGAGCGAGCCGAAGAGTGTGCATATCGCGTGCACGGTAAGCCTAGTCTCCTTTTCCCTGTGATATCATCCTGGAATCACGAGAATGCATACTGATTGCCCACTTTTCCTGTTCTTTAGAGGCTTACGATCCAAGTAGTTGATCAATTCATTGCGGATTTGAAGGATTCCGTGCGTGAGGCTAAACTTTCACCTTCTGGGAAAGGGACGATGGTTTCTGTTTACGGTACGCGTTTTAGTTTTCGATGCTTTATCTTCTTTCTAACTCGACTCTTTCTTAAGGTCTTGGGAACTCTAGTGCAGTCGGTCCAGAGATGGTCTCGCAACTGGCATCATCGTTTTTGGACGCACTTTATAAGGCCTAGATTCAGTTCCACCGTCCTGTGTTTGTTCTCCCTCGATATGTTCTCCTCTTTTGGTTTATTTATTTATTTTCAATTTGTCGAAACGTTTACATTTCTTGTCGCGTATCACTTTGCGAACTTCTAGAATGCCCTTTACGCGTGCCCTTGCGAAAACGGTCAGGAACGACTGACGTCGTGTTTTGTCAAAGTTCTCAGCAACAGGAAGGTGGAGGAAGTTCCTTGGCCTAATTTTAAAACGCACCCTTCATTCCTCCGTGGACCCAAGTAACGTTGGAATACAATGTTCATCAGACCACAGGTATAGTATACTTGCTATGTTTTCCGTGTTCTGCATTCTACCTGGGCACATGACGTCGGTATGATCTCACGAATTCTATGCATCGAATGCATCTTCTGACTGGCATTTCTATACAGGTGATAGATGATTTTCCACAGCTGTCTTCCTGTCTGTCAATCTGTGAACCTGTTCCGTCGTTGAATGCGCTCATCGTATTGATTCATTGCTTTTGGGGCACTGCGCAATTACAGCACGTTTCACAGGTACGGGGAAACGTATGGTGCCGGCCACCTAGACGCCGCCAATTTGGACAGCGGCCAAATTGGCCGGGAAAATTTTTGAAAAATTTACTACTCCAAAAATCCCTCTTTGACTGTTTGAGAGTGTTCAATTGATGAAAAAATACGAAGAAAGGTGTTTCTCAGCGAAGGGCACCTCACACTCGCCTCGCAGAGTCAGAAAGCAGTGCGGTGAGGTTGTAATCTTCGATTAGATTAGATCATTTCCTTACCATATTATGGGTAGCATTATGTAAGCTGGCCAATCTGAGGTTACCTGACAAAAATAACTTCGTCAGTTTTGATCCAAACGCCAAACGGTTTGGACATTTTGTCCGGACTAATGAAAGGAACATTTCTACCAAGTGGATAAGAAATTGGGCAAATTCTGACTCGGCTATTTCCTTTGTACAAAAGTAGCGGTGTATAGGTGGCCGGCACCATACATACTTCGTTATGTTCGAATTCTCCCAGCATCCCCAGTCTACATGCGTCTTTATTCACGTAAGTTATTTCTGCAGACGTTCGTCTGCGTGATCCTCACTTATTGCTATTTGAGTTCTCCGCAGGACGTTAACGTACGAAATGTATGTGTGTAAGAACTGCGAGGCTCTGGGCGTGTAAGTCCGAGGGGCCAGGCGGTGCTGATGTTCGACCTATTCTTGGAGGCTGCCTACGTGGGATTCTCGTTTTCGATGCTTATCTATCGACAATGTCCTACCATCCTCCAGGAGGAGAATATTCCTTCTAGTCAAGGCACCACGATCCAACTCAAGCACCTCTCGGGCGCCTACAACTGCAATATTTCTCGTGCTACATGACAGCTAGTACTTCCAAGTTCCCAGGCCCTCCTCAAATTGAATTCGTTCTATGTAAACTTTGTTCATTTCGTTTATTTGTGTTTTACTGATTCTCCACTTTGACTGACTTGGACAGGAACTCCAAAACATCAAAACATGACGACGTCCTCTACACTGAACAGGCACTCTGTCACCTTCCCTTGGCGAAAATGCAGTTTGCTAAACACAGCTAGCTGGTGGTACAGAGGCTCGTCATACCTCATACTTTGGGGAAGAAAGAGTCGTTGAGAAACATATAAAAGGGCAAGGGAATAGTCATCTTTTCTTCACTCGAACAATCTCCATCGTTCAAGTACAACCCTCAACTACAAACCAACATGCAATTCAAACTCGCCACCGCTCTCGCCTTTGTTACCCTTGCTGCTGCCACAGTCACCCCTGTTCGTCGCAACGAGCCGGCCAGCCAGTGCAACACCGGTGACCTCCAGTGCTGTACGTCGATCGCCTCTTCTTACTCTGCAATGGTTGTTGATAGTGTTTTGTTTGATGATATATAGGCAACAGCGTCCAGTCAGCTAGCAGTCCCAGTGTTGCTGGCATCCTTGGTCTCTTGGGCATCGTCGTCGGAAGCGTTACTGGCCTCGTCGGTGCCAACTGCAGCCCCATCACCGCCATTGGCATTGGAGGCAACTCTTGGTGAGCATAGGCCGATTTTGGAATCCCGTAGGCAATTCATCGCTGATCACTACCTAAATTAGCTCCGCTCAACCCGTCTGCTGCTCGAACAACACTTTCAGTAAGTAATTTGATGCTTCGCTGTTGTGAAAATCGTCACTAATCTGATATCATGATAGACGGCGTCGTCGCCCTCGGATGCACCCCCGTCAACATCAACCTCTAAACCTGATGCGAACTGCTCCTCCCAGAATTCCACCTCGTCGCATCGGGACGTCTAACCATACGGTTTATCTTTAGCCAAGTTTGTTAAATCATCGGGGTGACGGTGTGAGGAATTTAGGCGAGACACAAAAGGTTTTGAGTGTATTGTGAATTGTATGAATCGAATGATCATATATTTTGGCTTGCACTTCTTTCAAAGTCTTCAAGTTCGAGTGTCAGTTCGTGCGACCTTACTTCCTATTGTATGGATTTTTTGGAGGTGCACTTACTAGCGAGTTTTTGCAAGGTGATCAATTTGAAGGATGGGTAATAGCTACGTCTTTACATGATCTACTCAGGCTCTTTCCTTGCAAGTGATTAGCGCGTGGCCCGTGATCACCAATACATATACTCTCGCTCTGCACGATTGATTAGATTCGTCATGGTCATGAATCAGAGGTGAACCATAACTTATAAGTTGGTGCAACCTTCGCCACGGGGATGCCGTCAGAGATGCTGGCCATGACTCTGCATTCGGACGACTCGACGACATGCAAAGCTGTTTGCTTTTCTCGGGGTAGTGTATGGCGAACAGAATCGGAGCACCTTAAACTTTACTTTCAATGTCAAGTAGCGGCCGCAACTCATTCTGGAAATTTCCGTCGTTTCTTGGGCTTTCATTTCAGGACCCCAGCCGTGCGCATGTTGTCACGCTTTCTACTAAGCGGTGGGAAAGCTATTTATTTCTGGGAAGTTGGTACAGGCGGCTGTGAACTCGTTTTGGGTACCAGGCCACAGAAAGCCATCAGAAAACTGAAGTATTGAATATGTTCTACGTGCTTGCACAAATGCAGTCTCTCTTGCCTTCATTTAAATCTACATGATGTCGGTATGATCTCACAAATGCTATGCGTCGAATTGAAAATCTGTCAAGGACTGGCAATTGGACAGATGCTTTCCACACCTGTCTGCTTGGTTTTCGTTATCATGAGAATCAACTCATTGATTTCTCGCTGTTGGGTAGGTACGCGTGTATAAATTTAGTCGTTTGCTATTAATAGTATGACGCTGAATTGTGTTGGTTAATTTTAGAATTCGCAGGCCATTTATTATGTTCTACATAACTTGTGTCATGACGCAGGAGGCGTCAAGGTACAAGTGTCATACCGCGAGAGTAACTGGAGGAAAGTCCGAGCCTTCTCCTTCAAGAGAAAGGTTTTTGTACTCTCCATGCAGCTTCAATGAAAGAGCTGGTTCAATGGCCTTCAACGAAAAGGTCGTTTCTTCCAGGCGTTGATCTCCTATATATGGCTAGTTCAGGTTCCACGACTTCGTTCATATTCCAAGTAGAGCACTGTCCCTTGATTTCCCAGGACTCCTTAATTTAAACAGTCGGTACTCAAGGATACAACTATCTTCATTAAATTTATTCCTGCCCCTCTTGATTCTCCACTAGGTTTGACGTTTCCCAGCCGCCGTACTAAATAGGCGCTCTCTGGGTTTCTCTCACCGTCCATATGGATCAATTCAATTTCATCAAAAATACCACAAGCACAGGAGACCCACCGTATTCGCCTTGACCTTTCTAACCTTGACAATTCAGCTATAAAAGGGCAAGAGAATGGTCGTCTTTTCTTCACTCGAACAACTCACATCGTTCAGTAAACCCTCGCTCAACAATAAACATGCAATTCAAGCTCGCCTCTGCTCTCGCCTTTGCCACCCTTGCTGCTGCCACAGTCACCCCTGCGCGCCGCAACGAGCCCGCTAGCCAGTGCAGCACCGGTGGCCTCCAATGCTGTATGTCGTTCACCTTTTCTTAATCCACGATGGTTGTCGTATAGAGCTAACAGTGTTCGCTTTGATGATGTACAGGCAATAGCGCTCAATCAGCCAGCACCGCCAGTGTTGCCAGCCTCCTTGGCCTCTTGGGCATTGCCGTCGGCAGCGTTACTGGCCTCGTCGGTCTTAACTGCAGCCCCCTCTCTGTCATCGGTGTTGGAGGCAACTCCTGGTGAGCATTTGACCGATTCTTCAAACCCGTAGGCTAGTCATCAATCGTCGCTGACCATGCTACTAAATCCAGCTCCGCTCAACCCGTCTGCTGCACGAACAACTCTTTCAGTAAGTCTTTTTTTACTGCTCTCTGCGGTGGTTGACGTGATACTAACTGTGATGAAACCATAGACGGCCTCGTTGCTCTCGGTTGCACCCCCGTCGATCTCAACCTGTGAAGGCCCTGTGAAGGCGACGCTGTTCACAAGCGGGATCCTCCCGTACATGAATTCCTGAATTCGACATCGATTACCTAAGTCAAGATAGGTGGTGCTCGTCATCGGAGGCAATGGATTCCAGTACCAGTCATGAATGTTTCGAAGTTGCCATAAATCGAGAAAATTAAATATTTTTGTTCTTTATCCTTGAGTATGCTACGGGCATCGGTTTTTTAGGGTGCCAGCACAGGCCCAAGAATGGCATCAGCTGCTTAGTGCGTGTTTACTACGAGGTATTTGTGAGATAAGTACGGGAAATGAGCCCTGATTTGGCTCTTATTTAAGGCACTGATAAAGCCAGTTAGGCTATAACCGCTAGTATCAAGATCCTAAATGCATCTATAACATCTCTGTTTCACAATTGGTTGATTATATATACCATGTCCAGAGCGCGTTGGCACTGCGGACGACGCGTCGATCACAGCTGGCGCCCGCCGCCAACCTCTGTTAGTGGCCTTAACAGATGCACGTGACATGGGGCTTGCCTTATTTGGTAAGCCCGAAGGCTGTTTGAACGCATTAATATTCACGAGATAAGAGAACGGCCCTTACGGGCCGTCTTGCCCTGGGATAAGATTGAAAGGAGCGACGACGTCCTCCTTGAGCTTTGGGACTGCTTTATTAGTCCCCACCTCCTATGTAAAATAGTAGAGAAATATATAAAAGTTTATTCAACGATGGGGCGTTTCCCCGCCCTTCCAAATTTCTCTTCCTGCGAAAAAGTGTGCGCCCATCCAAAGTCCTCGATACCCTCGTTCCCGGCGCCCTTTTTCCCTCCCACCCATCCACAACCCTTCAGTGTTTGGTACAGCCACTTGGCATCCATTCGGGTCGCCTGGGGCATCCCAAACATTCAGGTTTCTGGCGGTCTCGTTCCAACGACGCGTTCTCCCTCCCAGCCGCGTAGTCGCGTCAAATAGCGTCGTTCGTCTCGGGCCGGTCACGTGACTGCCGCCAGCACCTCCGCACCTAACGTTCTATCCAAACCACACAGATAGTCGTTCACCTTCTTGAAACTTCCACTTCCTGTCGCCTTTCTATCATATCTTTCTGCTCAAGCCCCCTAGTCGGAGCGTTGAAACACATCTTATTCTCCTGTTATTGCCAGGACTAAGGACGCGAATGGAATTCAAACTCCGAAGATTAGGTTTTCGGATTGAATCTGGGGATTGGAAATTGTCTCTTTGTCTGTCAGTCTGTGACCCTGTTCTGCCTGTCTCTTCACGGGCTAAATGCGCTCATCGTATCAATTCATTGCTTGGGACACGGCATTGCAGTTCTCCGTTGATGCTGCAGGACGGTAACGTACGAACTGTATATATGGAAGGAAGGAAGCACTGCGAGGCTATGAGCGTGTAAGTCCCAAGAGACAGGCAGTGCTGACGTTCGACCTATTCTTGGAGGCTCCGTGTGTGATGTTTCTCGTTCTCGACGCATATCCTTCGACAACATCCTACTAAAGTCTAGGAGGAAGGGAATTCCTTCTAGCCAAGGCATCACGATCCAACTCAAGCACCTCTTGGGCGTCTACAACTGCAATATTTCTCATGCTACATGACAGCTAGTACTTCCAAGTTCCCAGGCCCTCCTCAAATTGAATTCGAATTCGTTCTATGTAAACCTTGTTCATTTCGTTTATTTGCGTTATACTGATTCTCCACTTTGACTGACTTGGACAGGAACTCCAAAACATCAAAACATGACGACGTCCTCTACACTGAAAAGGCACTCTGTCACCTTCCCTTGGCGAAAATGCAGTTTGCTAAACATAGCTGGTGGTAGCACAGAGGCTCGTCATACCGCATACTTTGGGGAAGAAAGAGTGGTTGAGAAACATATAAAAGGGCAAGGGAATAGTCATCTTTTCTTCACTCGAACAACCCACATCGTTCAAGTACAACCCTCAACTACAAACAAACATGCAATTCAAACTCGCCACCGCTCTCGCCTTTGTTACCCTTGCTGCTGCCACAGTCACCCCTGTTCGTCGCACCGAGCCGGCCAGCCAGTGCAACACCGGTGACCTCCAGTGCTGTACGTCGATCGCCTCATCTTACTCTATAATGGTTATTGATAGTGTTTTGTTTGATGATATATAGGCAGCAGCGTCCAGTCAGCTAGCAACCCCAGCACCGCAGCTCTCCTTGGTCTCTTGGGAGTCGCCCTCGGCAGCGTGACAGGCCTCGTCGGTCTCACCTGTAGCCCCATCTCCGCCATTGGCATTGCAGGCAACTCTTGGTGAGCATAGGCCGATTCTGGAATCATGTAGGCTAGTCATCGCTGACCACTCTACCACATTTAGCTCCGCTCAACCCGTCTGCTGCTCAAACAACACTTTCAGTAAGTAATTTGATGCTTCGCTGGTGTGAAAATCGTCACTAATCTGATATCATGATAGACGGCGTCGTCGCCCTCGGATGCACCCCCGTCAACCTCAACCTCTAAACATGACGCGAACTGCTCATCCCGAAATTTCCACCTCGTCGCGTCGGAACGTCTATGCAGCTTATCTAGAGTCAACTTCGATAAATTATCGGGGGGGACGGTCGGAGCAATTTAGGGGAGACATATGAGATTCTGAGTGGATTGTGAATTGTATGAATCGAATAAACGCATATTTTGGCCTGCATTTCCTTCGAAGTCCTTAAGTTCCGTTTCAGTTCGTGTTATCCTATCTTCTATAGCATTTACCCTATCTTGCAAGGATTTGATCAGTGACCATGTATCATTCGACATAAGTACTCGAATCCAGACAAGTTCTGGTCGTTGGCAGTAGACTAAATTAACACCTAAGCAGCATTGCGGAGTACCACGCGGGACTTCAGGTCAAAGAAGAAGTGTGTACATTAAGAAAGGGGCTGGTCAAGAAGGGGAATTGTGTGTAAGTAAGTACCCTTTCCAAAACGGGCTATACTCAACTTCAACTGCACCCTCTGTTCACACGTAGGCGGACTACTATAAATGATTGCAGTAAATATCATCAGAAGACAACGGGTACATTGTACCGTTCTATGTACTGTATATGTTCTAACATTTTTTTGCAATATATGACGTCGGTATGATCTCATAACAATTGCGCTTTGAATTGCGAGTATGTGAAGGATTGACATACGGACAGGTCTTTTCCACACCTCCCTGTCTATATGCCATTTTTCCTTGCTTAATTTCACCATGGGCAGTCAGAATCAGGACGTTTGTGAAGGCTGTGACGACATGCATTGCATGGCGCTGCGCCGGTACGTGTGTGTATATTCATTCATCCTATTCAAGTGCTATTGTTTAGAGCTGAGCCTCCTGGTTTCTTTTAGTTGAGTTTGGGGACATCCGTCATATAAGCTTTTCTTTGAGCATGTGTCATGACGCAGCTGCGAGGCTACATGAGTGTAAGTCCGAGGATCCAGACAGTGTCGTTTTGTGTACAACGAGTTCGCCATACCTACCAAGCACCTTCGTAAGGAAAGAGAGATAAGAACTTCAACGCAAAAAAACCGCGTCTAGATTTATCTCATCCCTCCTATGTCTGCAGCGCAATCACTCAAGATACGATGTGTCTCTTGATTTCCCAGGGTCCACTTAATTAAAAAAGGTTATATTCAAATATCTTCCTTGTTTATATTCCCACTGTCCCTCTTGGTTCTCCACTTTCGACGTGTCGGGACCGCCGTACTCAATAGGCGCTCTACCATTTGCTCTCACAATATTCAATTTGCTAAATATAACCTACCAGTAGCCATGCGGGCTCATCGTAGTACCCAACAAGTCGGCGAAGTTGGGCTTGAAGATTTAGGTATAAAAGGGGTCGCAAAAACAGCAGAAATTCTTCACTCGAACAACCCACATCGTTCAGTACAAGCCTCTTCAAATAACAACCATGCAATTCAAGCTCGCTTCCACTCTCGCCTTTGTTACCCTTGCTGCTGCCACAGCTACCCCTGCGCGCCGCAACGAGCCCGCTAGCCAGTGCAGCACTGGTAACCTCCAATGTTGTATGTTACACGACTATGCTTCTTGAAGTAATTCTGACTGTTTCCTCGATGATACAGGCAACAGTGTCCAGGATGCCAGCAGCCCTACCGTTACCTCCCTCTTCGGTCTCTTAGGAATCGCAGTCGGGAGCGTCACCGGCCTCGTCGGCATCACCTGCAACCCAATCTCCGTCATTGGAATTGGAGGCAATTCTTGGTTAGTGCTCAGCCTTGCACTGCGTCGTCTTTTCAAGTTTCTGACCACGCCTGAACTCTAATAAATATAGCTCCGCTCAACCCGTATGCTGCACTAACAACTCTTTCAGTAAGTCCCTTCACTTCCTACCGTCCTCAAGCCCATTTCTGACGGGCTAAAAATTACAGACGGCGTCGTTGCAATCGGATGCACCCCCGTCGATCTCAGCCTCTGAGAAGGTGGTTTCTCAACCCTTCAGCTCGCAGGAAGTTTATCTCCTCGTCGTCGGTTCAATTATTTCTATGACCCCCCAAGACAAGAAGGGGGTAGTAGGATGACGAAGGGAGTTCTGAGAGTTACACTTTGGATAGTTTGAGTGCTACATGTATAAACCCAGAAAATCATATACTAAATTTGTTATTCCCTTGGGTCTGATATAGAAGGCGAGTGGATGGGCAAGGATGCGACCTCATGCAAGGCACGGTATGCATCTCGTTTCTATGTATACTCGTCAATATTCGCACAAGCGTCCGCAGCGGCAACCTAACCCAGACGGAGTTAAGAGTGATGGGTAGATATGTACACAAATTTAAGTCAGGTAGATACCGAAAGGAAGCAAATAGCTTATCGTTCGGTTGTTATCATCTCATATCACTGAACGAGAATCCGGATGCCCCTGTTTAGGCACGGAGGAGCCAAGATTTGCCATAAATGACGAATTGGGGATATGGCGCAGGCAACTTTAGAATAATAAGCACGTTCTCGATAGACGTGATTGACCCTGGTATCTGAGCTTGTAGGGCGGTGGGCATTCTTGGGCCTCGAGTGAGTCGGAGATGCTACTTTTGGGCCGGGACGTTTATAAGTCGCGTTGAGAAAATAAGGACTTGGTTCTCAACCAAAATTCCTGATTGCAATTTGCCGACAGATGATGCTTACCGGAAATCTCCAGACGATTCCGAAAAATGCAATATTCGCTCACACTTCTGCCAGTTCTAAAAACATATCTACACCGTTATGTAGATGTTTGGCCGAGAAGATAGCGACGCTGTGTGATGCGATGCGATACGACGCATTGACGATGGCCGGTGTGAATCACGATGGAAGGAAGCATGAGGAACATGACTTGCTACCGAGTCCCCACTGAGCATTGGACGTGATGAACAGTTCGCTCGGGGTGGCGAGTGATGAACGCGAAAGTCAAACGATGGCAGGTATGTGGTTTAGATATGCACAGCTCCCTGGAGCGGTAGTCTTGCACAAAGTCCGAATCTTCCCCGAGCGCTACTAGCTAGGATCGTCCCGGAGGCCGGGAGGGAAGCCCACACACCGTCGATCGAGCAGCCTACTCTCTTTTCTTTCCAAGGTCAATCGAAATGAAAGAAAAACGCCACTTAAGTCATAGGGAATACAAAAACTCTGAATGTTTATTCTTCTTCCTTCTTCCTTCCTTCGAAGAACTCTCGATCTGGCCTGGCGATGATCATCGTTCCATGTGCTCATGAACAGGGCCCGCGGGCGCGATTAGCGAAATTCTATTTATAGTTCCTCTTCACCATATGTCCGTCGATAATCCGAGTCGAGGTCGAATCGAACCGAGCTCGGTAGAGTGGTACATAAGAACTGTATCTGTCGTAAGGGTTTAGCGAAAAACCCTCAAATTTTCCTATGGTCCTACAGTCTCATATACATTGCGACACGGCTTAATTTCGGAGGGATAGGAGTTGGATAGGAGACATGAATAGGTGGTTCAAAGTGCAGAGCAGTTTGAGAGCGGTGTTCAAGCTATGACATCCGGACTATATCTTGAGGGCGTTTCTAGGTCACAAAAAGCTTCCGTTCCGTGTGGGAGTGTGAAGGTGAGTTTTAAACCCATTCGGGGCTTGCAGAATTGATACTGACAGTGAGCGAACAACCTGGAAGGAGACCTTTTATCTGGCACTAACGATGGAATGGGTATATTCTAAACGATGCTGGAACTTGCTGGAACTGTCCTGTAAAACCTTGCTTTCCCGTGTTATCTATCGCCTTGGAGTATTTGACCTCCTGCACGGCTCGCAGAGCCTGCGTGTTCTCAGACACGTTCCTCCCGTTCATTGACAGCTAGACTCGTCCAGAGCGTGGACAAGCACATGTGTACTCGGGTTATTATCTTGGAATATGCGTGTACCCATTCCAATCGTCCCGTTACAGTCATCCATCACTCAGTGTGACACCAAAACTCATTTCGGAATTTGATAGTGAAGAACGTGACTTGGAGATAAAAAAAAATAGATGTACATATGCACAGTATTTATAGGGATGTAATAGAGCAAGAAACATGCAAAGAAAGAAAGAAATGCGATGCTGGCAGGCAAAAAAGAAGGAAATTATCAAATTGGGGTTTCATGGCTCAGTGTTACACCCCGGTCCAAGCTGCCTGTTTACAGAACTGTTGTCGTCGTCTTCGCTGCTGGAGAGCTCTCTTTGTGTCTATGAGCAACCACCTAAGCTATTTCCTAAAAGAAAATCTTCGTTTTTTGCAGCTGTGCTTTGGGAATACTTGCTTTTGGAACGCGGATGGACGAGTGCAGGCCATCATAATGACGTAATGCGTGTAACAAGCCGCAAATTACATATGGAAGCATTTCCTCCAACTAATATGCCACTTACTCCGTAAATAGTCTGTATAGATTTATGCACCAGAGTCTACTCTACATTATGCTGAAGGAATTATATTTTCATGTCAGTTTTTGCGTGTGCTAGAGGCCAATCTTGCTCGGGGTGTACCACCGGCTAGTGTGTAACACCGGCTGGTGGATGACTGTATATGTTTATCTTCAAAAAAATCTCCGAGGCGGTTTGTGCAGAGCCCCAACTTCAGGTTCTTCGACTTACCATGTGCAGGCGTGTATGTTATGTACTCACGATGCTCGGTGATAAGGACTCAAGGTGCCGTTTGTATTCCGATGAACATACAGGGTCAGGTCACGATAGAGACAGAGGGCTCGGTGTGCTTAAGAACAGGTTCAATTCAGGACGGGCGCCAAATACTTGCAACTGAATTGCATGTAGGTTTCCGATTATCGGATTGAAGAGATGGTCGATGATAATTCCCTAGACTCTTGCAATGCTGTGTGTGCTGATGTACCCTTTTTCTTGCTTGATATTGATTCTGTTTCACACTATAGGGATGCGCATCTAGATGCTACATATTTTAAACTGCGAACAAATGTTTTACTGTATCAATGGTATGCCGGTCAATATTCAATGATCGTGTTCTGAGGGACGGATAAAAATAGGATTCCAAACCCAAAAAAAAGTCGGCTTGATTCATCAACGTCATTTCGCGGAAGATATTTGAAGAGGCTTGGACACCTCCGTGAGATCAGGAGTCAGGAGAGTCAGGACGTTGGATCAAGGAAAAGTGGAGAAGAAAAGATTGATATTATAGCTTACAGGCCCAGGTTAGATGAGACGAGCGAAGGATCACATCCACATCTTCGTGAGTTAAACTTAGAGGGTGAAAGAGGTTAGCATCACATCCCACCGTCCAAATTCCAATACTTACCAAGAAAATTCAAGGCTTGAGAAAGCTTGGAAATGACATCGGTGACTGCCGAGGCCAAAATAGCGAAATGATTCCGAGTCCCGACGGGACGGCATGCCACGCGAATTTGGTTCAATCGATGGAAAGGGTTTTCGTAGATGCGGTCATTGCCAGGCTGGTTGGATGGCTTGATACTAGTTACGGTTCTGAGCCGTTGCAACAGGACCCCGGAAAGTACACTAAAATGTCTGATCCTAAAAATGGTCATTTTGCGGGTTTTTATCCGGACGAAAAATACTTTCCCACGCTCGCTGACCTCGGATTTAGACGTTTCAGAGAAATGCGCGTCAAAAAGGTGTTTTTTCCTCCTAAAAAATTGCCAATATTTATCCGGACCAGAAGATCAAACATTTTAGTGTACTTTCCGGGGTCCTGTTGCAACGTTGAGAGCGAGGGCTAGAAGAGGCGAGAAACGGGATGGTACATAACATGCTGGATAAGGTAATTTTAGACTGGTGCCATCATCTCATGCCGGGATGCCAGAGCTGGGAAGATGTTTACAGCGAACCATGACTCAGCTCAACTAGAATCCTTACACGATTTACTTACCAACCTCTAGGATCTTCATCGGCATTACCAATCAAAAAAAATCAGATATCTCAGCTCGGAACGAGACGGAGCTCCCAGCAATGGAAGAGGTTTATTCAACCCGTTCTGGCGCGGTCTATGACAGCGGGCCAGCTCATCCCGACCGACAATGCGACAAGAGACAAGAGATCTGAACGACCGTAACACATCCATATCCATGCGCCGTCCATGTCGTCAGAGATCTGAAGAAAGATCATATATAACAATTCGGAATATGGAACTGCTCTCCCCGCCCGGCGCCCACCATATTCCGCGGATAGCCTTCGCCAACGCTGGCCCCAGCGACGAGTCACGACCGTCGACGAGCAGGACTGGCATCAAGAACGAGTTACGACTCTTTTCACTTGATTGTCACATCGAAGCCTCTATTTTCTCCTCTAATATTCGGTATGGCTTATTTCAAGCACGCGTTGCTTCTTTTCGATTCAAAACTGAGAAAGTCTCACTGCCAGCAGCACATTAATCTTATTCTTATAAAGCCCGGGTCGGTCACAACCGCAACCGCAAGCCAAACCAACAATCCACCCACCCTCTAGGCTCTGACGGGAGGAGTAGCAGCGGTAGTTCTGCTCGGTACACCGTACGACCTCCTTTTCGACCTGGAAAAACCCTTCGTTTATCATTCCATCGTATCCTTCTCTTCCATCTCCTTTCTCCCCTTCCCAGCAGCATAGAACACGAACGAACCGGCAGAACGAGACGAAGCATAGCGAAGCCAACGATTTCGCGTTTTCGAGCCTGGTCCGAGTCACCCCAATAATCTATTTTATTGTTTGACTGGCCCGTATCCATAATATCGCACCGCACTTCGCATATCCACATCATATTTCACATTCTCGTCGTCATTTCGTCATAATCTGGGTTTTACAGTCACCGGTCCTGCACTCCATCCTATCTCTTCTACTACTTCTCTGTGCCCCTTGTTTTTCCTTCCATACTAGAAAGAGGGAACAGCCCCCGTATCCATCCACCTGCAATCTTCATTCTGAATCGCATTGCGCATCAGTCATCAACATCAACGTCAACAGAGCATTCCCGCCTCAGGAAGCCTTATTTAGGACCAGGCGCACGCTTTACGAATCGAGGGACCCCTTCGACTCCAGCAGCAAACACAATAAACACAATAACATCGACTGGGGGTTTCACCGAAGTTTCGAATCTGACGATTTGTGCTTCCATTACGTATCTTGTCAACAAAAGTCAAGTAGTCAATCAGGGGTTCAAAGGGGATTTTCAAGAATATTAGACGCGCACCAACGGTCCGTAGCTTCCAGCAGTCTGACTCGTTGATATGCGTTTCTTACTCATTCGTATTTGCGTAGGCAGCGCTTTTGTTATACTCAGCTAAATTTGCTGGATCGGTGATCTGGGATCTCGTGTTACGCCGAACTAACCAGCACCAGCACAAGCAACCAGGAAGTGCGAACCAACCTAGTCAAACCAGCCATCCAGCCAGCCCAAGCGACCTAGTAGCCGCGACACATCTACATCTGCATCAACATCATTTCTGTATTCTGGGTACGTCCTTTGTACATACCCCATCTGGTCTATCTGTGTTTATTTTTTGCCTTCCATTTTCTGTTCTATTTCCAGTTCCAGACCTCGATAAGATTCTGTAACAGATACGGACTACGCCTACGACTCGTTTGCCCCTACTACCATCCGTTCGACACATCGAACCCCAATCTAGGTGCATACTAGCAACATTATATTTTTGTTCCAACTTCACCTACCTATAAAAGCGACGCGTGATAGTTCGAATATGGCTTCCTTTGCCAGCCCTACTACTGCCTATACCTCTTCCTCTTCGAGGGTGGCATCACCACCACCGCTATTGTCTTCTTCCGCAACAGCATCGTCGTCGTCGTCGTCGGCACCTATCCTCGACTACACGTTTTTACACATCGAACGAGCACAATTACCGCCACAGTCTAGCAAGACAAGAGCTCGTACACCACGCTCACCCCGGACGCGGACGGGACATCCAAGCTCAGAGTTACAAACGCACCCACACCTATTAAACTTGCATCTCTTTCCCCGCGCGGCGTTGCCCCGCATCTCGCCTGGCCCTTCTACTTCGACTTCTTCAGCTTCACCTGCCACTTCTCCAACTTTGACTTCTTGGACTCGAGGCACTTCTTCGCACCCGTCTCCGTCATCTGCCCCTGCTTCGCCGAGACGTCAATATCAATTTCAATATCCACCGCAGAAGGAGAAAGTGAGTGGCGAGCGTCAAAGCGGAGTTAACAACGTTGATCACGACGGGTTTCATATTCGATCGCAAGGGCAGCACCAGCAGCAGCAGCGAGGAGAACACGAGCCTTGGACATTGACTTCGTTGTCGCAAGGTTCAAGCACGAGCTTGACACCGCCTCCGGCTTACGGTCCACCCTCATCTGCCGCAGCGAACCACGATAACCACATCGTTGAGGCCACAACTAGCAGCAGCAGCTACACGGCAGCTCCTTCTACTCATACCCACCCTACTTCTCATACACACACTAACGCTAACGCTTCTTCCTATAACCCACTTTCTAACTCCTCTTCTTCCTTGCCTATTCCTTCTTCTCTTTCTACTTCTGCTGCTGCCCCTCCGCCACCCCCGTCTTTTTCGCAGTCTCAAATATCGCTCGGTGTCAACTCGAGTTTACCACCTTCCATAACCTCGTCCACCAACCCTTCCTTCCCTGCTGCTCCTTCTAGCACCGGCACAAGCTCGGGTGCGAATACAGGTGTATCGACAACGACGATGGGGCAAACACATAAAGACAAAACGAGGCTCGAGATCATCCTTGATGCGCCGTACCTTACGCTGAAGGGCACAGGCCCGGACGTGGAGCCGACGACCCTGAGCGGGCATGTGTTTTTGTATTTGACGGAGACGACGGCGTTGAAGGAGATTACGCTCCAGTTTAGAGGCAAGGCGAGGATTCCAATGCCTGCGAACGAGTCGTGAGTTTCTTTCTTTTTCCTCTTTCCGTTCTCTCTTTCTTCTGTTTATAACTCCTTGCTCTTTATTATTAACCTTAATGCTCAACCTACTTCTTACAGGTTGATCAACAACAGCACGTCGATCACGTACGTCATCTGCAACCACGACTGGTCCTTCCTCGAACACACCGGCTCGTCAAAGCGGCACTCGCGCAGTCTCAAAGCCGGAAAACACTACTTCCCATTCAACCTCTCCATTGGCGGGTCTCTGCCTTCCTCAATCTCGACATGCGCACTCGGCGGCGCGTCAGTCGCGTACAAGCTCCCACGGCGGACAAGTAGCTGAAGATTGGCCGGTGAATATGTCATGAAGATTGATCCGGCATATATGCCGAATTGAGTGTTTTGTCACTCTTGTCACACCTACTTGAGAAGATATCTTTGTTTCCTTTGCTGAGAGGCAGAATCAACCCGTAAAAGCATTTGACTAGGTAGAGATAATACTAGATACTCATACTCCTTATCAATAGTTGTTTAATTACTCCTAGATGTTTCCCAGCATTCACAAGAAACTAATTTTGACATATTCCTGGCATATCAAAATTTCGCTTCGGGTACATGTAAAATGAGTATATAAAAAGCTATGGGGGTAAGCTTATATATCTATCAGCTGTAATGATGCATATTTTCATATTTTCTAAGCCCACAGTGACCACAGCACGATGTTTCGTCCTGATTTCTGGCCATTGAAGCGGAGTTTCGGAGAATGTCACAGAATGTTACGCTTCCGGATCAATTGACAGTATAATCGTCATGACACATCGCGGCACCAATTGACAGTTACTTGTCCGCCGTGTCCGGGCCGTCGCCTCCCGGCCAGGGTTCGCGCACAACCTGCAAGCCAGCGCGTCGGTGACGCTCCTCCGCGCGTTCACGCACGAGGCGCTGGAGTACCAGCAGTCGTTGGAGATTGAGAATACGTGGCCGGAGAAGATAATGTACTCGATCATGCTCCCGCACAAGGCATGGGCGGCGGGGGATGCGATTGGGGCGATTATGAAGTTCAGCCCCCTGGCAAAGGGTGTGAGGGTGGCAAGTGTGATCAGTGCGTTGTGCGAGATTACGAAGGTGTATGCGAGGAGTGGGACGCAGGAGGATACGAGGGTTGTGGTTAGTACGAGGCATGAGATTGTGGATGGGAGAGCGGTGGAGGTGGAAACTATGTCTGGAGGGATGGTTAGAGATGGAGATAGGGATAGACAGAGGAGTGGGGGTGGTGGTAGTGGTGGTAGTGGTGGGCTTGGATTGTCGAGTGTTTTGCCTTCTCCTGCTGTGTCGCGCCCTGCGTCTGCACAGGGACATCATCATCACCATCCTTTGCCTTTGGCAAGCACATCGACTGCAGAAGATGAAGAAGCTCGAGATAGGGAGAGAGGGTACGAGAACCACGATGTTGTGACGTACATCACTCTGCCTGTGCCTCCGTCGTCGCTATTCCCTTGCACATTGTCGGGTGGTTCGACCCCGCCTATCTCCCTTGGGGTATCGGGCCCACATTCATCGAGTTCGCAGCCTGGATCAACGTATCCATCACCGCCGTCCTCTGCTGGGTTATCGTCCACACCTTTACACATGTCCACTTCGTCAGGTGCCTCGTCGTCTGCGGCGCTTCCTTCGTTTCCGCCTGTAGTTGTCACGCCTTCACATACCCTCGAGCCGATCTCGGTTTCGCATAGGATTCGATGGACGATATATATCGTGAATCGAGATGGACACATATCGGAGCTGCGGTGTAGTTTGCCGGTTATCATTTTAGATGGGAGGTTGAAGGACGAGGCGAGGGACGCGAGCTTGCTCTCGCGTCGGCTCATGATACGCTCCGCGGGGTTGGTGTCTCAGGTGCATCCTGGTGCCGATGAGGAAGCATGGGGCCTTACACATCACCTCGTTAGGCCATATCATGCTCACCACCACCACCACCACCACCACCACGCAGATGGGAGCACGCCGGATGAGGGCGATGATGATCTAGAAGGAGAAGGCGATAGGGAGCTGCCGAGTTATACGGCGCATGTGAGAGATAGAGTGGCGAATATGTTCTTGCCAGAGGCTGCGACAGTGAGGGTGAGCAATCCGTGGGTGAACCATATGGGAAGTGGGACGGCGTCGCCTGCGAGTCCGGCTCTGGGGGTGGATGTGGATCCGCTTGCGGTCGCTGCTGCTGCTAGTGCTGCTTCTGGTTCTGGTTCGGGCGTTGGTTCGGAAGGAGGAGCGGGTAGTTCGGGACTGGGAGCACCAGGTGTTGGTGTCGATTCGCAAGTCTCATTAGCTGGTGCGGCTCCGGGCCTTCATCCGATGGCTCAGCTTCCACAATCTGGTTCGATGGGCTCGGGAGCTACTACGCCTCTCGAATGGGTCAACTCTGAGCTGATGCTCAGTCTGAGCGACGATCCGCTCTGCCGACTAGCGCCTGCTGGCGCTTCTTCTTCTGGCGCTGCTGGTGTGGAGAGCAATATAGCGCCGTCTGCACTGGCTCTGGCGTCGGGCATGCGCACGCCACCTTCGGTCATGCAGTATATGTCGTCTGGACCTTCAAGTAGGTGGGGAAGTAGAGTGGGGAGTCGCGCTGGGAGTCCAGAGAGAAGTGGAGGAGGAGATGGTGAGAGGTCGAGACCTGGTTCAAGGCCTGGTTCGCCAATGTTTGGACATTCCTCTTTGGGCGAAGGTGCTGGAGGCGCAACAGCGACAAGTGCACCTGGGCCAGCGGCGATTGGGTACGTGTATGAGCCTTTACCGTCTGCGCCTACAGCATCTGCTGCGAGCTCAATGACGGATGCTTCTTCATCGCACCATGGCCACGGACATGGGCATGGACATGAGGGGCATGGAACGAGGAGCTTCCAGAGTTTGTTCAAGGCTACGATCAAACCCTTCACGGCGCTTTCATTGCATGGGCATAAACACAGGCATGAAGATAAGGATAAGGACCACAAACATTCGCATTCGCATAGCAGTGGAAGGACGAGCAGAGATCATTCGCATTCGCCTGGTGAATCGGCTATGGCGATAAACCCCTTACAGATGGTGAACTCGACAGCGAGCGCGGGGTCGGCAGGGTCATATACTGCTTCTACTATCGATGATGGTGGTGCGGCTACCATTGCTACCACTTCCACGACGACGTTCAGTCCCTCTACGTCTGCTTCTGCGTCTGCAGACTCCCTCCGGATGGCCCTACCCACATCACTGTCAGCAACAACACTGCCAGGACAGCTTCCCAATTCGGCGTCCACATCCCAGTTACCTGCCATGCAGCGAACAGATATCCCGCTTGCGAACCCAATCCTTCGACCTACACCCGTGCGGAGCCATACCACCACCAGCGACGTTCTCGATGCGCCTTCTCTACTACACAGAGCCCTGTCGGAAGTCCCAGATTATAGTATCGCGTCGCGGGGATTCATAGGCGGCGTTCCTCCATTATCGAGTATGAGGGGTCTGCCGAGCTATGACGAGGCGGTGCATTCACCGGTTGGAAGTCCTAGAGGTGGTGCGAGGAGTACGCAGCAACAATTAGGCAGCTCGTTGTCGCCGCCGCCCATGTCGAGGAGCGAGCCGGATATTGCCGGGAGGTTCGCTGCTAGAGCCGGTGCCAGTGCGCTTGTGCCTGTTTCTGGGCTTAGTGCTGCTTTGGCCGGTCAACGGACTCCTCATGCTCCTCATGCTCCTCCGTCGACGGTTGATGTGGAAGGAGAAGAAGAGGAAGGAACGGGCATATTGCAGAGGTTGGAGAGTGCGCATGCGTTGAGTGATTTTGGGTTGGGTCTTGGTAACGGTGGTCGTGGTGCTGGGAGTGCAAATATTGATGCTGATAGTTCGGGTACCAGTACACCGCGCTCAGGAGAAGAGGAGAGTGAGGAGGATGAGGATGAGGATGGGATTCAGATGCGTGTGAGGGCGCAGACTGTTACGCAGCGGTAGTCGAGGTTGTCGTTTTTTTTTCTTTCATTTATTCTTTCTTTATGAACGAGATCTCCAACGAACTTGGACTGCATTTATTTGTTACTTGTTGTTATGACTATCTAGGCCAAATTCCCCATCTCCGTCACCTACTCGTTTCTCTTCATTTTTCTTTTTGCTTGTTTTGGGTCGTTGAATCTGATCGCGAATCACATTCTGGTGTCTATAATACTTTAGAGTATGTTATCTATACTTCAGTATTGTATCGTATGTCGCATTTTTAGATAGATATCTGACATGAACAAAAAGTAGAGGTCAGGTCACATCTTTCCTCATGCACTTGGGTTACTAACAATCTGGCATTTTTTCTTGATTAAGTACCAAAGGAAAGATTATGGACGGGTCGCGTAACCAAGCCGCCTCTGGTTGAGAACCGGGTTCTCATGTTCTCAACGCGACTTATTACGTCCGGGCCCAAAGGAGCACTTACTTGATGCCCAAGAATGCCCGCCGCCCTACAAGCTCAGATACCAGGCCCTATCACGTCTATCGAGATTCGAGAACATAGTACTTGTCATTTTAACCTCGCCTGCATCATATCCCCAATTTGTCATTCATGGCAAATCTTGGCTCCTCCGTGTCTAAACTGGGCAACCGATTCAGAATTTTCGTTCAGTGATATGAGACGATAACAATCGAGCGATAAGCCATTTGCTTCCGTTCGGTGTGTACCTGACTTAAATGTGGGTGCGTATCTACACAGTACTCTTAGCTCCGCCTGGGTTGAGCGCCGGTGCGGATGCTTGCGCGAATATTTGTGAGTATACATAGAAACGAGATGCATACCGCGCCTTGCATGAGGTCGCATCCTTGCCCATTCGCTCGCCTTCTATATCAGACCCAAGAGAGCAACAAATTCAACTATATGATTTTCTGGGTTTATACATATGGCACTCAAACTATCCAAAGCGTAACTCTCAGGACTCCTATCGTCATCCTACTACCCCTTTCTTGTCTTGGGGGTCACAGAAATAATTGAACCGACGACGAGGAGATAAACTTCCTGCGAGTTGAAACCACCTTCTCAGAGGCTGAGATCGACGGGGGTGCATCCGATTGCAACGACGCCATCTGTAATTTTTAGCCCGTCAGAAATGGGCTTGAGGAAGGTAGGAAGTGAAGGGACTTACTGAAAGAGTTGTTAGTGCAGCATACGGGTTGAGCGGAGCTATATTTATTAGAGTTCAGGCGTGGTCAGAAACTTGAAAAGACGACGCAGTGCAAGGCTAGGCACTAACCAAGAATTGCCTCCAATTCCAATGACGGAGATTGGGCTGCAGGTGACGCCGACGAGGCCGGTGACGCTCCCGACTGCGATTCCTAAGAGACCGAAGAGGGAGGTAACGGTAGGGCTGCTGGCATCCTGGACACTGTTGCCTGTATCATCGAGGAAACAGTCAGAATTACTTCAAGAAGCATAGTCGTGTAACATACAGCATTGGAGGTTACCAGTGCTGCACTGGCTAGCGGCCTCGTTGCGGCGCGCAGGGGTGGCTGTGGCAGCAGCAAGGGTAACAAAGGCGAGAGTGGAAGCAAGCTTGAATTGCATGGTTGTTATTTGAAGAGGCTTGTACTGAACGATGTGGGTTGTTCGAGTGAAGAATTTCTGCTGTTTTTGCGACCCCTTTTATACCTAAATCTTCAAGCCCAACTTCGCCAACGTGACTTGTTGGGTACTACGATGAGCCCGCATGCCTACTGGTAGGTTATATTTAGTAAATTGAATATTGTGAGAGCAAATGGTAGAGTGCCTATTGAGTGCGGCGGTCCCGACACGTCGAAAGTGGAGAACCAAGAGGGACAGTGGGAATATAAACAAGGAAGATATTTGAATATAACCTTTTTTTAATTAAGTGGACCCTGGGAAATCAGGAGACGCATCGTATCTTGAGTGATTGCGCTGCAGACATAGGAGGGAGGAGATAAATCTAGACGCGTTTTCGTTGCGTTGAAGTTCTTATCTCTCTTTCCTTACGAAGGTGCTTGGTAGGTATGGCGAACTCGTTGTACACAAAACGACACTGTCTGGATCCTCGGACTTACACTCATGTAGCCTCGCAGCTGCGTCATGACACATGCTCAAAGAAAAGCTTATATGACGGATGTCCCCAAACTCAACTAAAAGAAACCAGGAGGCTCAGCTCTAAACAATAGCACTTGAATAGGATGACTGAATATACACACACGTACCGGCGCAGAGCCATGCAATGCATGTCGTCACAGCATTCACAAACGTCCTAATTCTGATTGCCCATGGTAAAATTAAGCAAGGAAAAATGGCATATAGACAGGGAGGTGTGGAAAAGACCTGTCCGTATGTCAACCCTTCACATACTCGCAATTCAAAGCGCAATTGTTGAGATCATACCGACGTCATATATTGCAAAAAAATGTTAGAACATATACAGTACATAGAAGGGTACAATGTACCCGTTGTCTTCTGATGATATGTACTGCAATCATTTATAGTAGTCCGCCTACGTGTGAACAGAGGGTGCAGTTGAAGTTCAGTGTATCCCGTTTTGGAAAGGGTACTTACTTACACACAATTCCCCTTCTTGACCAGCACCTTTCTCAATGTACACACTTCTTCTTTGACCTGAAGTCCAGCGTGGTACTCCGCCATGCTGCTTAGGTGTCAATTTAGTCTACTGCCAACGACCAGAACTTGTCTGGATTCGAGTACTTATGTCGAATGGTACATGGTCACTGATCAAATCCTTGCAAGATAGGGTAAATGCAATAGAAGATAGGATCACACGAACTAAAACGGAACTTAAGGACTTCGAAAGAAATGCAGGCCAAAATATGTGTTTATTCGATTCATACAGTTCACAATCCACTCAGAATCTCATATGTCTCCCCTAAATTGCTCCGACCGGCCCCCCCGATGATTTATCGAACTTGACTCTAGATAAGCTGCATAGAGGTTCCGACGCGACGAGGTGGAAATTTCGAGATGAGCAGTTCGCGTCATGTTTAGAGGTTGAGGTTGACGGGGGTGCATCCGAGGGCGACGACGCCGTCTATCATGATATCAGATTAGTGACGATTTTCACAACGGCGAAGCATCAAATCACTTACTGAAAGTGTTGTTTGAGCAGCAGACGGGTTGAGCGGAGCTAAATGTGGTAGAGTGGTCAGCGATGACTAGCCTACATGATTCCAGAATCGGCCTATGCTCACCAGGAGTTGCCTGCAATGCCAATGGCGGTGATGGGGCTGCAGGTGAGACCGACGAGGCCTGTCACGCTGCCGAGGGCGACTCCCAAGAGACCAAGGAGAGCTGCGGTGCTGGGGTTGCTAGCTGACTGGACGCTGCTGCCTATATATCATCAAACAAAACACTATCAATAACCATTATAGAGTAAGAAGAGGCGATCGACGTACAGCACTGGAGGTTACCGGTGTTGCACTGGCTGGCCGGCTGGGTGCCAGTGCGACGAACAGGGGTGACTGTGGCAGCAGCAAGGGTAACAAAGGCGAGAGCGGTGGCGAGTTTGAATTGCATGTTTGTTTGTAGTTGAGGGTTGTACTTGAACGATGTGGGTTGTTCGAGTGAAGAAAAGATGACTATTCCCTTGCCCTTTTATATGTTTCTCGACGACTCTTTCTTCCCCAAAGTATGCGGTATGACGAGCCTCTGTGCTACCACCAGCTATATTTAGCAAACTGCATTTTCGCCAAGGGAAGGTGACAGAGTGCCTGTTCAGTATAGAGGACGTCGTCATGTTTTGATGTTTTGGAGTTCCTGTCCAAGTCAGTCAAAGTGGAGAATCAGTATAACGCAAATAAACGAAATGAACAAAGTTTACATAGAACGAATTCAATTTGAGGAGGGCCTGGGAACTTGGAAGTACTAGCTGTGATGTAGCATGCGAAGGAATGCAGTTGCAGACGCCCAAGAGGTGCTTGAGTTGGATCGTGATGCTCTGGTTGGAAGGAATTACCTTCATATGCGTCGAGAACGAGAAACATCACACACGGAGCCTCCAAGAATAGGTCGAACGTCGACACTGCCTGCCTCTCGGGACTTACACGCTCATAGCCTCGCAGTGCTTCCTTCCTTCCATATATACAGTTCGTACGTTACCGTCCTGCAGGATCAACGGAGAACTGCAATGCCGTGTCCCAAGCAATGAATTGATACGATGAGCGCATTCAGCCCGTGAAGAGGCGGGCAGAACAGGGTCACAGACTGACAGACAAAGAGACAATTTCCAATCCCCAGATTCAATCCGAAAACCTAATCTTCGGAGTTTGAATTCCATTCACGTCCTTAGTCCTGGCAATAACAGGAGAATAAGATGTGTTTCAACGCTCCGACTAGGGAGCTTGAGCAGAAAGATATGATAGAAAGGCGACAGGAAGTGGAAGTTTCAAGAAGGTGAACGATTAAGTATCTGTGTGGTTTGGATAGAACGTTAGGTGCGGAGCAGCTGGCGGCAGTCACGTGACCGGCCCGAGACTAGTCCGAACGATGCGATTTGACGCGACTACGCGGCTGGGAGGGAGAACGCGTCGTTGGAACGAGACCGCCAGAAACCTGAACGTTTGGGATGCCCCAGGCGACCCGAACGGATGCCAAGTGTCTGTACCAAACACTGAAGGGTATTGGATGGGTTGGAGCGACAAAGGGTGCCGGGAACGAGGGTATCGAGGACTTTGGATGGGCGCACACTTTTTCGCAGGAAGAGAAATTTGGAAGGGCGGGGAAACGCCCCATCGTTGAATAAACCTTTATAGCATAGAATTCATGAGATCATACCGACGCCATGTACCCAGGCAGAATTCAGAACACGGAAAAGGAAAACATAGTGGCAAGTATACTATACTTTTGTTCTGATGAACATTGTATTCCCACGTTACTTGTGTCCACGGAGGAATGAAGGGTGCGTTTTAAAGTTGGGCTGTTGAGGCTTGAGCTGCCGGCGGATGGCTGAATGGCGTTGCTTATGTCGCTGGGGGAGAAAACGAGCAAACTATCCTCTAATTACAGCTATTTTCATATCTTTAGGCCACGCAACAAGGACACATGCAGGCACCCCTTCGAATTTGGGATCTGAGAGGTGTTCCAAACAAGACAATACCCATTCATGGAGGCGCAAAATGACACCACCTTCCCTGTTCTAAGTGACCGAAGGAGGGCATGCCAGTATGCCATAACCACAATTTAATCACCCAGTTCCCCGTCTCTGTATTTGATTTTAGAGATTAGGCCTATCGATATGAAAATAGCCGTAATGGGTATTCATTTGACGTGTAAATACAACATTCGAGGGTACGAATTGTTGGGTGCTATTGTGTTGGGTTTGAGTGTTAGTGGAAGTGTGAGTTCGGGTGATGCGACTGGGGACAGTGCTACAGTACTGTGAGTCACGTCGGTGCGCGTACGCACAATTTCACTGAGTCAAAGGACGTAAGTCTGCGATTGAAGTGACCGTTCCAGAGCGCATGGGGACCAGGATAGATTGCAGCAGGATTTGGTACCTTTCAGCTTGGAGGGTTTATTTATGGTCACCATGATGAGGATGACCATGTGAAAAGTTGCTCTCATTCACGTCCGCCGCGGCCGCCTACGCGTTGACTTATCAGTCACTGCTCTACGCTACGGACATTGCATGCTCATGCAATACCTAGAACATGTAGGCTTTTGGAATGGGTCGAACCCGTATGAAGTTTACTGCAGGGATCATTTCGACTGGCTCTACCAATGCTGATACGAATTGCGGCCAACGTACCATTCTGATTGGGTCCCATCTTGGGTTGTGAATCCCACCCTTGCAGTGAGGAAATTGTCTGCGAGAATCGTATGCGGATGAAGGTGAGTGTGCTTGCTGGCCACATATACGTCAATCACGACTTTATCTCTCAGAGAGTGCATAAAATGGATGCTACATTGCATGCGCCATTCCGCCAACCCCTCATCCATCAAGAGGAGAAAGTCGACCAGCGACGTCCGGCTTATTGATTTAGGAATGCGACCCCTCCATCCAGAAGCTATGTTAATTATGAGACAACCGATTGCGACTAGCTAGTAAGTTTCCACCCGACGAGCAGGACTTAGAGTATCATCTCATCGATTTGGATCTTATCAGGTCACAGAGCGAGGTTGACGGGGGTGCATCCGAGCGCGATGATGCTCTCTGCCAACAATCCTCGGCGACCGTGACATGGATCCTTGGGACAGTTTGTATAACGAGACAATTGCTGCATTATGGTACCGGAACATTGGCGACGTGTTCTTGGTATCTACGCCGCAAGAAGGCAGGCCAGGAGCATTACGGAAATTTTGGTACCGTCAAACGATTGGTAAGTCGATGAGTATCCTGCCTCTGACTATCACTGTTGACTAGTTACTATACTTTATAGCTCAATCGGACTGTGTCTTCACCATGGTTGCACCAATTCTCAGTCATCGCTATCAAAGCTCTTGAAGACGAGTACAAACTCCGCTCTTTGGAGTCATGCAAGGAACGCGTTCTCTTCTGCAAGAGCATGCTCCGGTCCCAGGCCGCGTCTCATGCGCCTCAAGTTGGTCCCTGGAAATGATGGATCTTTCTTGCAATTTTCTTAGAGAGTGATGAATCATAACAAGCGGCATCGCTTCTCAGTGCACGTATAGCTCTACTTCATTCCTATCTCTCAGGGTGCCTATAAGTATAAGCTCGCTCACTGGCGTTTATTTTGTGCCCCTGTTCTCGTCTGATTTAGACGCCAGGCACCGCGTATCGGTGTTCGCTTTATTCCATGCCGTGCGGCGATGCCTAACTTCGGCATTTCGGAAGCCCACGTGTATTTATGGCGAGCGCCCAGCCCCTCTGCCAGCAGTGCCACGTCCTTCTGTGACCTGTCGTTCCTCCGAGTCTGCAGTTCTAGCGCCTGCGCGCTCCGCATCGTGTCCGCTCTATGCGCATCTTACAAAGTCTCACCCACCGCCTGGATGATTTTGCGCCCATATTCAAAGCGCTTAAGAAGCCCTTACGCATCTTCTGGCAGTGACTCTTCCATGAATCACTACTTCCAGCTTGATGCAGGAAGTGGTTCTTGATAAATGCGTACATATCCGCTGCCTCAGCTGGCCTGTGCAAAGGCAGCGCTTGATTTACACATGCTACGCTACTGCGAAAACCCAAACAGTGATGAATGTGCATCGGTCTGACTCGTGCTGTGCCAGCGATCATTGAATTGAGTCGATAGGAGTCGCCGCATTCATCGCCTCCGCTAAATGGGGCACACATGTTGCTTTCTTTATCTTATCTACTTCGCGTCCTTGAAATCTGAGGGTATATAAGCCGGGACCGACTGGCAAGTAATTGCCACACACCTTCTCGTCGCACAAAGCCTTCAGTTTTTTTCCCCACTCCCTTCAAAAATGTCGTGGCAAGGACAAGGATGGTACCCCCCTCCTAGATACGCGCAACCCGTCCCAGACCCAAGAGCGTACGGTCCTATGTACCCTCAGCCTCCCCCGCCTCAGGCGTGGTATAACCCAGATTTCCGACTGACTTCACCCATGCGTATGTTTTCTTGTTTCTTGTTCCACATAGGGATGTTGAGGCTAAAGTCATTATTCCAGATACCCAACCGCAGTCGACCAGATACCCAAACCTAAACCCAGTCTTGGCAGACGATACCACACTGCTACGATTCGACACCAAAGTCAAACCCACTTCGACCATTCCAACGCCCGTATACCTCAACCACCGGCATCAGCCCGCCTTTCTCAAGGAGACGAAACACATGCGCATCATCTCGAAATCATTTCCATGGCAGATTGACATCGTCACGCACATCAACGTCACTGTCGAGGACGTGTGGATGTCCGTGTACAACGCGCTGCAGCAGCCTATCGCAGACTCGGAGTGGGGGTTCATAATCAAAGAGAAGGATGCGAAAGAGAATGTAGAGAAGGCGATGAAGAAGCGGCTGGATGCTGATAGAAATGCGGAGAAGGTTGCCAGGAGGGTGGATTATCTTGGGGATTGTACGCTTTTCAGAGGGCTTGAGAGGGACGATGAGTATGCGAAGAAGAGGCTGTTACCGTTTTCGCAGAAGTGCGAAGAGACATGGGTGATTAAACTCATGTCGTGAGTTCCGGAATCCTTGTCGGGTGTAACAACGCGATTCTGGGCAAACTCTGGGTTGTTTTGCATGTTTTTCTTTCGAGCTTCTTCTCTATTGGACCATTTTCTTCTTGTAGATTTAGGATTTACATTCATGAATTGTATCTGTACAACTCCCAGGACGACTATTGAAAGACATTTGCCTTGCATTCTATCCAACATTTACCTGGTATTGACCGAGCCCGTAGGTCTATAAATACCTCCCGGCCCGTCGTCCCCGTACAATAATTCTGCACGTGCAACTTTTTTTCGCTACTGCAGTGCCCAGTTCTGAAAATACAGCCTGTGTTCCTTGCTCTCTCCTACATTTCTGCTTTATTTCTTTCTACTGGTTACGCATCGATACCTGCTGCTTGGAATATAAGGGAGAACAGTATACCAAACTAGAAAAGTTTATCTCAAAAATGGTTTCTTTCCAGTGGGTATAACCTACTGTTCGTATTGGCTTGTACTGATTCTAATAACCACTTTCTCTGTGTTGTAGATGTCACGGTGCGCTAATCTGCTTGCCATTTGGTCTGAGAGGCATGAGCGCTAAACCTTACGTTTACAGCCTGCGGCGATGTAGTCAAGAAGCCCAAGCTCGATCAACATAGAATGCGATGCCACACCGGTTTCGATTGCATAGACTGTTCGAAGACTTTCAACACTCCTGGAGAATACAAGGGACACACCTCGTGCATCAGCGAAGCTGAGAAATACCAAAAGTCTTTATATAAAGGACCTAAAACTGTGCGTTAACCATTATCCTTACTTCGTGACGACCTTTCTTATCATTCTCGCGTTAATAAGGGCACGGCTGCCAACGCTAATGGTTCTGCACCGAAAGCTGCTGCTGCTGCACCTACACCAGCAAAGGCAGCGGCAGAAGAAGCCAAACCTGCTGCGTCAGTGCGTGCTTCCAACGCACAATGGTACCATCCTCAACCGACTGCTGGTACTGGCAACAATGGCTATGAAAATCGTAACGGAAGAGGATATGGCGGTGGATACAGTGTTTGGGGAAAACGAACGAATACGACTGGAGCTAATGATACCCCCCTCGGCGCTAACTCTCGTAACTCTCCCGTTGTTCTGCCCGCGGCTGAGGTGGAGAGCAAAACTGAGCAAAAGAACGAGAAGAAGCGCAAATCTGTCGGTGCGGAAGAGCAGGTATGTGTTTTGTTGCCTTTGGGAATGCGTTGGGTTCGCTGCTCATTGATTGTTTTTACCTGCAGACGTCAAGCAAAAAGTCCAAGCTTTCAGAAGAATCATCTGCTCCCCAAGCGTCAGCTTCCTCTTCCGAACCCTCGAAGAAAGACAAAAAGTCAAAGAAGGACAAGAAGTCGAAGGAGTCGGAGAAGAACAAGGAGGATGAGGATGTAGAGATGGCTGCCCCAGAGGACGATCAGGAGAAGAAGAAGAAGAAGAAGGAGAAGAAGGACAAAAAGAAAGTTGAAGAAGAGGTGACCGTACCTGTTGTTGACGAAGATAAGAAGAAAGAGAAGAAGAAGGAGAAGAAGGTGGCCGAGGAGGAAGTGACGACGCCTTCGAACGATGAGGAGAAGAAGAAGAAAAAGAAGGAGAAGAAGGCCAAGGAGAGTGCTGCAGAGGAGACAAAAGAAGAGACCAAGTCGGAGAAGAAGAGGAAGAGAGAAGAGGAGGATGCGGCACCTGAAGCGGACGTGAAGGATAAGAAGAAAGAGAAGAAGAAAGAGAAGGCTGCGACTGATGCATCGGAGGAGGATTCGAAGAAAAAGGAGAAGAAACACAAAAAGGAGAAAAAGGCTAAACAGCTAGAAGCGCAGCCCGCTGCCGTCTCTGTGTCATGACCTGGTGAGTATTCTACCTCTGAAATTGACATATCTGGGAAATACTGACTGTCAGCTTTGTAGCTACTGTACTCGTATGATTCATCTCATCTTATCTATCTTGTTTTCTATCTAGATTACCGATTGTACTTCCGTTGCACTTTTTGGAACTACTGCGTTAGCTTTTCTCGGAAACTGTGCTTCATCATTCTCTTAAAAGCTTTTTCCATCAGCCAAGTACAATTACTGCCGCTGAAGAGCCTGGGACGTAGAGTACAAAACAAAAGCATTCCGGTTTAAATAGAGCTCGTTAGATCTAATTTAGACGGGGCACGTGGATCGATTTCCATATATCGAGTAACTCTGAGGAATCTCTTGAACCTTTCTTTCGTTACTACCACCACAGTCGACACGCTATGCAAGCCATTCAGGTTTTTCCACATTGTATTGTATGAGAGTCAAGCTGACGTCCCCTGTAGTCCCATTTCTTCGCGGTTCGCGAGTACATTAGCCCGGTAAGTGCATGAACGGTGCATTAGGATCAGCTCGCCGATTAGCATCCCAGGTCCTTAAAGAGAGCAAATTCAAGGAACACGGTCGCATCACGCCCGGTATGTGCAGCTCATACCCCAAGACACGTCTTTCCTGGCTTATCTAGGCGTTTACAGAGGAGTTCGTTGCAGCGGGCGACTTTCTGGTATACAAGTTTCCCGTTTGGACATGGTTCGTCTCCCCCCAATTGGTTGGTCTGCTCATTAACGTCTGATTGACTGTGTGGCTTCCAGGGAGAAAGGCGATGCGACGAAGACGAGGGATTTTCTGCCTGCGGACAAGCAGTACCTGGTTACTCGCGGTGTACCGTGCCTGCGCCGTGCAACATCGCTCGCATACACCGACGCGGACGCGGACGAGGAACGCTTGCTCTCTTTCGCGGACTCGTCGACTCCCAGCGCAGACGGTGACGAATGGGTAGAGACGCATGCGAACCGCAAGACGTCGGGGCCGAAAGGATCCTCGGGGGATCACAGTGAGATTGCAGAGATACCTGATATAGACGCACCTGCGGACGATATGGCTGCTCTATCCTTGGGAGACGGAAAGGTGCCTGAGATTTTGGACTTGGATGAGATTCCGGATATGGAGGAGGATCTGGAGGATGAAGATGAGGCGACGGCGGCTCCTAAACCGGCGCCATCTAAGCTTGTGGAGGAGGAGAGGTGAGTTTGTTTCTATATGGGATTTCGTTCATATGGGGGTTTTTCTAACACCACTATCTTAGCCCGAACAAGGACAACCTCCTGCAGGTCCGCACATACGATGTTATGATCACCTACGACAAGTACTATCAGACTCCACGAGTGTGGCTGATTGGTTATGACGAGGTAATGTCCAACTCTAACCAGCACACGACTTATCAGTTGACTGATTTCCGTTACGTTACATTACATTAGAACGGAACGCCTCTCACGCCAACGCAGATATTCCAGGACATCTCTGCCGACCACGCTCACAAGACAGTGACGATCGAACCCTTCATCCACTCTGCCTCATTACAAGCCGCGTCCGTCCACCCATGCAAGCACGCGAGCGTGATGAAGAAGGTCATCGAGCGCATGAACAACAGCGTCGTCGCTGAGCAGCTCGCGCGTAAATCTCCCCCCGCCGGCGCTACCTCCCCATCAACAGCAGCAGCATCAGCCTCCAAAGAGTCGAAAGATAAGAAGAAGTGGCTGTTCAGCAGGAAAGCGAGCAGCTCGGGCAAGGAGCCGACCCCCAATGAGGAAGAAGAGGTCGAAGGCATGCGGGTTGATTTCTATCTGGTCGTCTTCCTCAAGTTTATTGCGTCTATCGTGCCGACTATTGAAGTGGACTCGACTACATCTTTCTGAGAGGATTAGACGGAGACGACGGTGGTTGCTCTATGGATGTTTAATGGACCCTTCTTTTCTGATGTTGCCTGGCGGAGAGATATATGTTGTTGGAGTTTACATGGATGGTGAGAGAGAGGAATGGGCGAGAAATAATGCCCGAAGCAGGCGTTTGTATAGTATACTTCCAGGTGGTATAGACGTGTAAAGTGTTCAACGCAGTATCTTGTATAATACTATCGCTCATGATCAACGAAAAGAAAGTACATCCGGACGACATAGCCCTGTCTGTGTTGGGTCCACGAATAGGGATTGAAGGCGAAAGTTGTTACGCATCACTCAACTTTCAAGCCATGAAATGATGCAAAAAGTGATTCGACCCAGGCTCGAACTGAGGACCTTCTGTGTGTTAGACAGATGCGATAACCAACTACGCCATCGAACCGCTTGGAAGATGATCTGCTTTAGCCAATACATTCCATCCAACACACGTAGACTGCCAAATTGAGTCGCTCAGCGGCTGGTCCCGGACGGCGGAGGCAGGATTCATGTCTTCTGGCTTTCGTCCAGCTCGTCCTCAGGAATTTCGTCTATGCCTCTCTGTGTATCCTTCGATATCTCGGATAAATTGATGCTTCCAATGCTTTGAGAAGAAGGCGAGTCCTTCTTAGCGTTGACTGACCCATGCTGGAGTTTAATCAGATAAATTCTCCAGTTATGTTTTCGGCGCAAGGGATGTGGACCGTCTCACCTTCGAACTAGTGCGTCTTCCTTTCATGTCTCTTCGACTTCAGTGAATTACTACTCTATACGGCGCCTCTAGGCTCCATTGAAAACATGGCGAATAAGGCGGAACACAGGAAGAACAGCAGGAAAGTAGCGTATTGTGCTGGATCCTGGATGGCATTTATTCTGAAAGTGAGAGATAACTTAACGGTCTGATGCTATTCACTTAAAATCTCAATGGTGGGGTATCTTGCTTTGCATTGCCCTGTTGGACGCGCCTCGACTTGTGCCTCGGTCTTCATTCCAGGTGTTGACTCGTGATCTTTGCCTTTGAGGAACTTGAGTTCATTGAGCCTTCGTCCCTATCTTGCATGCTTTTGAAATTTTTAAGCCCTGCTCCGTACTGCATGCCACTTGGAGCCCTATTAATTTCAGGTAGAAATTGCTCTGTTCGAAAGAGCTCGGCCTTGAGTCAGTGCCAACAGTTTCTCTAGGATAACCCCTCCCCCTTTTCTCGCACTGCCATCTTCTGCGTTGTAGATGGTCATCAATACTTCTATTTACCTTGCAATCCCTGTGGGGTGCTTCTTTATGTATTCAACGATTCAGAATATGGGCGAATTATTGCTCAGGCTCTCCAGGTGTACTGGTTGCTTCTTCTTTCATTTGCCGTGCTGGTCATACCGAACGGTATTACTGCACGATGTAGACGACCTCTTTATCGACTTAACTAACTTCCGTATATCCATTTTCCACAATTTTAAAACCGTGCAGTGACTACGGGAATCGTGAAAGCTTAAGCGCCCAAGATAAACCGTGGGCTTTCTCATCATGACATCAAATGTAAATTCTTCGCTAATTTTATTTACCCCGTGCGATTATACACACCGGAACCCATCCGCTAGTAATTGTAAATGCAATAAGACCCCAAAGCAACCTTGATGTCGAGGGCGAATGTATATCTTCACCGGTGCGACTCGCAGGAAAATGGTAAATTGTAATTGAGACTGTTATTCGAAATGACACGATGAAACTACTTTAATACATGGCAGACTCAGCAGCGCCTCTTGCTACTACTAGTAGTCGTTACTGGATACTCGTGTATAGGTAAATGTTATGAGAACTAAGAAGACAATCGCGAAATGATGTTACATATCTTGCTCGAACTTGGAAGAATCATGGAAGCAAACAAAGACACACCCGACCTAGTAGGTTCTCTTACACCAACAATAGCCCGAGGGGTGGCGGAAGACGCCGGATCTCGCATGCTCAGCCGGATCGTCACACTTTTCCGATGAACTGTGAACCCCGAACTCGCAGACCTGGCAACCATAGCCTGCTTTATGAGGGCATATGCTCTCCAACCACTCTATATCATCCGGTTGATGCCAACCTCCACCCGACGAGCTGCTGATCGCTTGCGCCGGTGCAGCCTGGTACCTGCTCGCACTCGAAGTAGTCGGGTAGTTGCTCTGGACGTACAGAGCAGCTGAGGGAGGGTGCGACCCACCAGGAGTGGTCAATGCATAGCTCAGTGTTCGGCTAATTTGCTGAGGTGGTGGATAAGCAGGAACGTTCCTTTGTGCGAGGCCTCCACTGCTGGCTGCGACCGGACGCTCAGGGGGTTTGTATGTATTGGCACTTGAGACATGAGCATTTGCTGCTGCGGTGGGACGATGATGACTCGAGAATGGTGAGTTATGGGGGCTAGGATAATGGCTATGACTGGTCGGAGCCTGGGAGGGAGGTTGACGACTGGCAGTGGGTGGGAAGGACGGCTTCCAGTTGGTTTGTTGGGGATGATTTGCCGAGTGGTCAGGAGGACGGCGCGTGGAATAGGAACCGGGGTTCGAATGACTGGTGGTAGTATACTGCTGGTTCGTTTGTGGGGAAGGGTACTGATTATTCTGACCAATGCCTGGACCCATCTGCTTGTACGTCTTGTTCGCCGCTTGGTCGGAAACAGGGTTTGAGTTGCGGGGTAAGTTAGAGTGAGCAGCGACTGTGTGCGGCTGGCTAGGTCGAGAGGAAGACTTCTGTGGGCTAGTACCACCACCGACAGGGTCTATCAAAGTATCTCATCAGTTAAAACGATCTACTAGTGAAGAGTATTTAACGTCTCACTTGAGCTATTGCAACGGTCACAAACTATAATTCTTTGTTCATTGGTCTTCCAGAATGATTGATGCTTCTCGGGGGGGCAGTGAGAATTGTCCGTGGCACGTCCGTTACGTCCGTGCACGACTTGCACGGACACGATGGTGCCATGCACGGACTTGCACGGACGTGCACGGATGTGCACTGTCTGTACACCGGCTTATTTAAACGATTTTGATACGCTGTCGGGTTGCATATGTAGTATTGACTCATTATATACAGTAGATCCATCATCCATCATCCTATATCCTATTAACTTAGAATTTAAAAATACCTGAACATATGGTGCCTATGAAGACGGAATCCGTAAGCCAACCTTATGTCCAGGCTTGGTCCAGGCTTAGGTAGAACCTTCTGAACATTCTGTATACATGATGTCCCATAAGCGTTTAAATAATTTATAATCTGAGCCATGTTCACGTATAGTTATTTTATCTTTTAGAGTAAGCGTTGCATGTATCTTTAATTGACATGCACGGACGTGCACTGACTTCGCACGGATTTGCACGGACCTGCACGGACAGAGCACGGACAAGGCACGGACTGCTCACGGACCTGCACGGACCTGCACGGACTCGCACTGACGTGCACTGACCTGTGGTCCAATTGCACGGACACAACTTAGGACTGCACGGACACAGAAAGAAAGTGCACGGACACGCAGAGTGGGTGCACGGATTTGTTGGGACGATATATTCTACTTATTTGCAAATAGCTTGGAAATGTTACATTTTTCTTTCAGTAATTAAAGTAATCGTAGCAACCTATCTCCATCATCTTCAATTTCTCTAGAAGTCACTCCGATGTTTTGAAACGAGGTGAACCCGTCTGAATTCGATGGAGGTGTAGATACAAGGCAAGATTGTCTCGAGGTTCAAAACCATGGCAAGGTCTATGCAAGTGGGTTGTAAATGTCGGTCACAACGACCAGAACGAATACAGATAGTGGACTATGACTGAATGAATGATTCAGAGCGACGATAACGAAGAGAAACTATTTCTCTGGTGAGTGCAATGGGTATTAATTGACCGACTTCTACGGAACATTTCTGGCAAATACCTTACATACGATTTCGGCCACAGTATTATAGAGAAAACTATTGGTAAAATAAGGTAAAATAAAGGAAAAAATACTACAACCCTGAAAGGAAACTTTCCGAGGAAGCAAACACGGAAATAACACAGAAATTCGAAAGGGAAATGTTTAAAACCAAAGACTAAGCCAAGGAAAGCAACCCCGTCGGTTGTCCGGTAACTGGTTTGAAAGGAGCTCCTATTTGCTGCTGGACTTGTGGGGGATCGCTTGAGAGAGCAAGGTGAAGACCTCACGGCAGATTATAAGGTCACATTCTGCACATCAATCTGCCCATGCTCCTATTGAGCACTTGCTGAAAAACGGGCTTGCACTCACTTCATCTGGATTCACGGAATTGTTAAGTTCCACCTAAACGGATGTCGACATACCAGCATTGGTGTGTTGACCGCTCAATAGGGCTGCGCACCGTAACCGTAGCCTACGGTCTACGGGTCCTACGGTACGGCTTCCGTAGCCGTACCGTGAGCCCTTGCATGTGTACCTCTACGGTACGGCTACGGCTACGGATCAGCAACCGTAGCTACCGTACATGTACGGCCGACACGGCCGTAGCTACGGCTACGGTGTAGTAAGTCATGTAAAACCTTTTCTAGAGACTTTAATTGGTTATTTATGAATGTAAGACCTAAGAAACAGTCATAAAATGAATTGAACACGGTGTCAGCGAGCACAGTACCACGAAAAGCCAACGAAAAGCATTCGGATCAGCGGTGATCGTGGCTGTGCAAGTTCGCGGCAGCTTCCAACATGTCGTGCAAACGTCGAAAGCGAGCTCGTGCTCACTCGGACTACAGTTAAGTGCCTTTTTTAAGTATTCGAAACTGTTAGTGAGCATGTTCGAGTCATAAAAAAGGCGATATTACTCACCTTAATCCCTGTACCACCCGTCAACCGTAACCGAAGCCGTCACGGCCGTACCGTAGACCGACCCGTACCGCGAGCCTCAAGAACCCGAGCTCTACGGTACGGCTACGGGTGGTACCGTAGCCGTAGAGCCACCGTTGTACCTACGGCCGTGTACCGTTACGGTTCGGTGCGCAGCCCTACCGCTCAATTACCTACTCGCTAAGTAAAACATAAGTTAGGTTACATGACCCACAAACACACAGTCCTCGTTCTATCACGCAAGTAAAGTTAGGAAACTACTCCGCACGGACAGGACACGGACATCACAGAAAAATGCACGGACTCGTTACTGACTGGCACGGACACAGCACGGCCATTGCACGGACACGGACGTCCATGCACGGACGTAACGGACGTGCCACGGACAATTTCCTGTGCCCTTCTCGGGGAACTGGCACGTTGAAGCAACGTTCCTATCATCTACACGACCAACATTAGTCGGAGCGGCAGGGCGAGAGGACTGCTCGCGAGAGAAAAATGGTAAAGTATCAGCGAAAAACGATCTTTGGGACTAGGTAGCGCATACCTGATGGCGAAACTCAGAGGGTGGTGGGTATCGCTGCTCAGATGCCCGCATACGACTCGGACCTGGATAACTGAACGCCTCAACCCTGTCTCTACCGATGTAGTCGTTGGCTGTCGAGTGAAGATTAAATCGTGGTCAACAACGAATCATGGCTTGAAGCACGGCACACCTTTAAACCCGTAGCACACAGAACATAGTAAAGTGAAAGAGGCAACCTTAACTCGCTGCGCCGTTTTGTGGTTTTCGAGCTCCATGCAAAGGATAATCCCCCCGTGAGACATGTGCATGTTTCTCTGAGTCAATCTCGATCTCGATTCAAGGGTAACATCTCCTAATGCCATATCTAGAAGACGAAGTGATGTTGCCTGATAGTAATTTCGATGAATTGGGTCATTGGGCATGGATTGTCAACTCAAGCTCACCATTGCTCGCGTCTCCAACTCATTAAAGGACGACGTGAAAGTATTCCTTAACTCGTCCATCATGTTCTCGTTCATTTGCTCAGAGTCAAATGCTCTCTTGAACGTCGACTCGGCTTCCGTGAAGCTACATTCATCAAACGGAATAAGATTAGGAGTCAGTTCTTATGACTTCGATGTCTGGTCAGTGGATGAACCTACAGCTGTATGAGTGACCGAAAATCTTTCAAAGCCGCTTCTGGTGGAGGCCTCTCTTGCGCCTGTTGCAGAATACCTTGTACAAGCCCAGTGGCGGCCAGGTGGTAGGTACGAAGCAAGCGAGCGTCCTGGGTTCTTTGAGGCGTTATTCTCCTCAAAAGTAAATCTATAGCACCGGTCTCCTTCAAGAGGAACTCTAGACTTTTGCTGATGATGTCGATGAGCTTGGCTGTAACGCCGCCATCCATGATGGTTTAGATAAAAGGGGAGGAAGACTGCCAGCGAGGGCTTTTGGCCACTTCTGTAGGAGTCCCTGTCTATAAGTAGGCTGCATGAGCACCCAAGGATGAATCTCGATTACTAAAGAAGAAGCACCGACATCTTAGCGTCCGTAATTGACTCACACAAAGAGATCCAATCGCTGGGAATTTGAGTTACATATAAATAGGCTCCTCTGGGACTCGAAAACTTCTGCGTTTGAGCATCCGAAAAGAAATTAGAAAATCATGACAACGCACATATAATAGTAATGTCCGATATATAATGATATTCAGATAGTACTTGTGGTGCAGGGCCACCGCTATGCGTGGCAATACGAGTCTTTTACGAGTATGTAGATAAGAGAAATTGACGCAACTTAGTTCACACCTTCTGTTGAGCACATCATTGGCACTGTGTCCATAGCAAGTACATACACACGAGAACCAAGACCAATGCAATTCCCTTGAAGCAGGCATTTCCCTTCCCGTCCCTTTTCTGCTGTTGACCTTTCTGATGACAACTGGCATTAGATGGTACCAATTTGAAAGGTTCAAAAACCGCTCACGAGTCAAGGCTGCTTACATGAAGCCCAGCTCAGAACTTCAATCAGCAGCGAATAGTTAAGTTCAACGAACTGGTGATCATCCATCAACAAGGGCGGAAATACTGCGCAACCCGTTGAAGGTGGAATTCCCGAACGACGGTCACGACCACGTTTTGCTGCAATTTTGCTGTTCAAGGTGAGGGTTGTCAACATGAATAGTGAATATCCGCAATGGAAGACGACTGGTGTGTGCGTAACCAACGCATGATATTTAAATGACAAGCTCCATTAAGCAGGAAACCGCGCGACGGGCCGCGGCCCGCTACATAGATATTTTATTTGCTCGTGTTGACCTAAACAGGTTGCCGGACTTTGGGTAAATAACCGGATGTCAATAGTTGCCGGTGATCCGATCTTTGATGGCAGTCAACAGGCGTTACATCGCGCAAGTGTTCTGGCGGGCTCGCGTCGATTAAAAGAACTCACTTTTACTGACGTAAAAGACTCGTAATTAGATAGCATGCGAAATTTTCACCAAACGGATTGGCCTCTTTCGTAGACGTCAATTCTAAATTGGCAAGGGTTGAGGAATAGCTGGTAGCCCACGATATATATATGTTATAGTATGAATAATATGCTTGAAAGTGCGCCTTCGCCTTTCACTCGCCGTCTCGCTCCGTGGTACCAGACGCGAACGAAGTTTCCACCAGCTGAGTTTGTTGACTATGATCGAAAATCGGTCAATAACTTCATCAATGGTCGGTCTGTTCCTTGGATCGTCCTGTACCATGTCCAGCACCAGTGGCAGCAGAAAGTCGAACCCGTAGAAGCCAGGGGTGCTGATACCTCCCGTACCCTAAAATACGGTAAGCGTGAAATTATAAGGAACATTTCATGTCAACTTCGCACCAGAATGAATTGCTCCCTTATCATGTTCCCTAGGTAGTAGATATCGGTTGGAAAGGGATTCTGAGGAATAGATGGGTTCTTGAACTCTGGCACGGTTCGATCTATCCCACTGATGGGGTATTCCAAAGGAGGAAGATCTTCTGCTGAGTATAAACGCGAAATACCGAAGTCTATGATATAGTATCGGACAGGATGCTCCGTGCGCGTGGATTTCCTCATAATTCCTTGTAGCGACCTGGGCCAGAGTTGGCGCACAGGATGAACCTCTTCAGGACAAAGCAGCCTAGCGTCGATCATAGTATTCAGAGCATGAATGTCACTGCAAGAAAGTTTAAGATGCGTGGTATCAGTAGAGGAAAGATATTGCCGACCGGTGTGCAATCAAGTTATGATGCAGAAATTGGACGCCCTACTTGTTGTTCGGTAAGATGACGGCAAAGTATGAATAATTGACTCGCCTCGAACATTTGCTGTAAGAACCCTACGACCTCTCCAAATGTTTGAAAGGGTGGATCATTATACCGAGATAGCAAAGGCATGACCAGTATGAAAATGTCTCTTTCTCCATCATGAGGTGGTTCTAGCAGGTCTAGCAGTGGCACCGCATGGTTACGAGCATCGCTTCCCCAATCATCTTGTGATAGTTTGTAGGTTATTGCGGCCTCGTGCGGATGAATAGACCAATCAACTCGTTTCAACATGACTCGATAACCGTCACGAATGCGCGTTGCATCCATTAGATTTGAATACTGAGGGATAGACTGAGTATTCAGATATTTGCTTTTAAAAAAGACGCACCACTGTCCTAACTGAGTCCTCGCACCATGGAATGCTCATCTTAAGCTCTGGATCCCTGACCCAAGATGGTACCCAATCCGGATGGTACCTCGGCCGCAACTCGTATCCACATTGGTAAAGCCAGTCATAATGTTCCCTCCAGTAAATTTCGGAATCACTGAGTGAGAAGTCCAGATCTAGACCTTCAAGATCCAATTTGAACCTAGGCTTTGAGTTCATAGCAGTTACTGGATACAAGCAGGACTCTAGGAGGGGTTTGAAGCAATGATCGTCACGCGAAAGTCGCGCAAGTTGAAGTGGACGCGACCAAAATCCACATTTCTCACGGTCACTCGATTGTTGTTCGGCCCGTCCCTTAATTATGTACTGTACTTACTACTCGAGTACTTCCAGTCAATGGCATAGCCTCAGATAGGGCACTGGTACATAGTTGATTTACAAATAAAACCTGCCTGTACTTTTTTGTAAAGTAAAAATGATTAACCCAGGACGTGCTACACTCGTTAGGAGCGTGACAGAACGCAGGAATGAATCTAACGTCGACGATTCCCGTTTCACGTGCGGGTGAGAGGGCCACTGCTTTGCATGGCGGTTACGAAACCTTATGATTTCCAAAAGCCGACATGCGAAAAAAAATTGAATTAAATTTCAATATATAAGTAAATGGTAGTTTAAGTTTTTTTATATTTATATAGAAAAAGGTTAAAGAATTAAGCACGAACACGAGGAGGAGAAAACGCGATGGGGAGAAATCAAGGTTGAAGCCCTCAAACTACATAATTATTTCTTCGGAGTATACCATATTTGGGCAGTTGGGATTGTCGCAATGTTTCCTCCACTTCCATTTACTGTTCAAAGATCTCAGTTCTTCTTCAGCGTCCAGAATGAAGTCGTCGGGTTTCAGGTTGACGGAAGCAACCATTTCACAAGCAGGCTAACAATGAACGAGTACAGCTGGTCTTTTGGCAGCATGGTACAAGACGGAAATCCTGTATACGAAGGCGTAATGAGCGAGGCCAATACAACGCTACTACAAACTAACGAAAAAATGGCCATCGGCGTATTACATAGAAAGATAGGGTAGTTTGATTATCATATCTTATCAACCGGTTCCGGGTATAATTCATAACCGGATACCAAAACAATAGCAAACAATCCGGGTAATACTTTGGCTGGAAAGACAAACGCATTTCGTCAGAGTAAGACGAGACTTATGCTGACATAAGGTCTCGTAACTGTTTTGTAAGCACCACATGTATACTTAGCTTTTGGTTTGTTAAATCGGTCATGGCGAAAAGCAAAGCCGGGGAAATATAGATGTATTAACAGTAAGTAGCAGGTTTCCTTTGTCCGCTCAGCTGCCTAATTTTGAACCTTTTTAAAATGACCGAGGAGCTATGGATTATTTTCTGGGGCTCGACTGGCCATGCGAACCATTTTTGGGACATCCGACATACCTGTTCTCCCAGAGGTGACATAGAATCCTGGGCGCTCTGCTCTTGGTCGATGGTTGTGAATGGAAGCTTCCCTGATGATCGATAATCAGACATCTGCGTTTAGAACATGCGATCCAGAGAAATGGAACCACTACCGCGTCCAAGATTATTGTCAAAATACATCGGGGAGCCAGAAGTATGAGTAGAACGCAGTCGTGACTCACTGCGTCATGCACGTTGCTTCCACGCCTCGTAAGATAAGGCAATATATTACGGTGCTATCTTACAAAATTTCGCTTCCCCTAGAGACAAATAATGGTACACGAATACGAATGCGAGCAATATTACAACCTCCAACCAAAATAGTCGCATGGCGTTGATTTAGTACTTGCCAGATTATCAGAGACGAGGGGTGGGTGGAATAGCATCGAGGCCACGGAAAATATAACGTATATTGCGGAACCAGTGCTTGAAAAACGGACTTCTGTTCCTGAACGTCTCCAAACGTGGTATCAGTCGGGAGCGGAGCTTCCACCAGCTGAGCCTGTTAACTATAATCGTAAATCGCTCAATAACTTCATCAATTGCCGGTCGCATGTGTGGATTGTCCTGTGCCATATCCGTCACGAGCGGAAGTAGAAATTCAAATCCATGATAACCAGGAATACTAATAGTACCTGGCCTACCCTAGAAAGAGTAGGTAAGCACAGAAAATCTATGGAGCAACATATGTGGATTCTCACCAGAATGAATTGCTCCTTGATGAAGCTCCCAAGATAGTATATGTCCGTTGGAAATGGATTCTGAGGAACGTGTGGATCTTGTGCGAACTCGGGAACAGTTTTATCTATGCCTAGGATTGGATATTCCAAGGGAGGAAAGTCTTCTGGTGCATACATGCGCGAAATTCCGAAGTCAATGAGATAATAGCGAACCGGATGTTCCGTGCGCGTCGATTTTTCCACAAGCTTTCGGTAAGACCTGTCCAGGTATTGATCCACAGGGTGAGTTTCTTGACTACAAAGCGGCCTGGCATCGACCATAATGTTTAGAGCATGGATATCACTGAAAAGGGTCAATAACGCGCAGTGGATGAATAGTTTGGTCACTTGCCGGTGCGCAATCAAATTATGATGCAGGGATTGGACGCCCTAACAGTAGTTTGGTAAGATATGAGCTGAAAGAATATCATAAACGCTACCTCAAACATTTGTCCTAGGAGCCCTATTACCTCGCCGAATGTTTGGAATTCGGGGTCATCGTATAGAGACAGCAAGGGCATGACCAAGAAAAAGACGTTTTCTTCTCCTACAAATGGTGGTTCTAGAAGGTCGAGTAACGGGACTGCATGGTTATGAGGATCGTTAAGCCAATCTTCTTGCGAAAGCTTCAAGTGTATGTCAGTCTCATAGGGATGACGACTCCCGTCCACCCGCTTCAATATGACTCGGTTGCCGTCGCGTATGCGTGTCGCATCGATTATATGTACTCTCTGAAGGATATAGTCATATTCGGTATCTATGACATCAACAAGGATACTTACCTTTATCTGAACGGCATCCTCGCATAAATACTTCTTCGCCGCAAGCGTAGGATCCTCAACCCAAGATGGTACCCAATCGGGATGGTACCTTGGCCGCAATTCGTATCCACATTGGTAGAGCCAGTCAAAACGATCCCTCCAGTAAACTTCATAGGGGTTCAACCCATCCTCAAAGCCTTCATGCTCTAGGTATTGCAAAGACATGCAAAGTTTCAAGCACAGTAAAGTTCCTCAGGAAGTTAGAGCTGAATGTGATTGGGATGTGACGCACTGAAGGCCTGAGTCACGACCATCTTGAACTTGGACGCGTATCGTAACGCTTCGCAGGGTCACGCTCTGAATTCAGAATTGTGCACAGCCTCTCGTCCAGGTTAATGATGTAGAGAAAACGGACTCAGTCTTCAGAAAAACATGACTGTTTCACAGTCCGCGTTCAGTAGACAAACTTTAATACGCTTTGTTCAACATTTTCTCAGATGACTTAGCCATAAACAAGAGTTTCCAACAATCAGAGCTGCAGCTTTCAAAGCAATGAGGCTGCGGATAAGTCCTCTGGTTGCGTCTCTGTATGATTGCCAATATTAAATGAGAAGTACCATGCAACGCATAGCCTTACATGCAGCGCACCGTTCTCGCGCTGTCAGACGCGCCAGGTCATCGGCTAGATTGTACACGATTGGGGTGGGGAGCCAGTCTTTGTGATGTGAGCATAGTGGACTTCCTGTGTATGTCAATGGAGATAAGAAGAAGGCATGTACTTATTTCCCGTTTTCCCGAGTAAAAGCTTCTGCGCTGGCAACGTGGGCCAATCGAATAAGTTTCAGCTCTCTGTGGGTGCATCATGTTTTTGATCTGTTATGTTTAGTCTCTCGTCTACATCAGCGCCGATAAGTAGGACGTCCCATGCACCGCAGATGATATTCTTAGCGAATTATCCGCGCAGTCGAACGTGAGATGATCGCGTGTTGTAATGGTTTGTGGGTGCAGGTTTTGATCTCGGTTCTTATCCTAGTATCCTTCTATTTTTATCAACTTCTTTTATCGATGTACTACTTACACACTCACGCCGGTTCAATGTCATTTCCAGTCTGCTATAAAGCTGCTACTTTGGTCCTTATCATAGACTCTTTGTCTACTGATTTTCAGAAAGAGCTGCAAGCTTTCTTAATATGGAACCTTCCAAGTCGGTCTATTCAATCATGGGTCTATCATCTGTCCGAGGTTGAACAATAATCAATAAGCTCCTTCCATGATGCACAGGGTACAGAGTGCTGATGCTACCTGGGATTCTACACCTTCTAGCATGCTCCCCAAGCAGCTTATATCGGAATTAAATAATAGGCCCTTTCCACTCGAGGTCAACTTCTTGCTGAGTCCACGCTTTCGAACTCTCCTCGGTTTCAATAAATGGAGTTATGTCCGAGACAAAAGAAGACGACATGACATTTGCTCAGCGCTCATAACATAGAAGATAGTCGTTCTAGGGTCTTCATGCTCACGCGTCCTATGTTTTGGAACATACTTTCTTATTTGCCTTGTATCTTACGCCTGGGCGCTCCGTTTCTGTTGATCGCTGGGAATGAAAACTCGTCATCCAGTCATTGAATAAGCCTTCTACACTTCAGAATAGTGTCGGCTACACTATCATACTGCCATTATACCGACAAAGAGTCGTACACCTGACGCAATGCTGGTATCCAATTTACATGCTCTATGCCTCTGACCCAAAAGCTCCACACTCGACTGCTCTAATTTTAGAGGAGCACAAGTGAAGATCACTTGAGCCGGACTCTTCAATTGAGAGTCATCGTTAAGTACAGACTTCTTCTTCAAAACACGAGGAATAAACACACGGTCAAGGGTCTGGAGAAATGGAACCACGGCCGCCGCCACTCGATCGTTATCAAAGTACAAGGCTCTCTGGCATGCATGAGTAGCTGCACCGCGCTGTTACCATGCCTGGTATTCTAACTTCTGCGAGCATATGATTTGAGTGAGTAGCGAATATCTGGAATAGCATTTGCACTGAAATGAGAAAGATGCACATAAGTAGTATGGCACGGTTACGGTGCCCAGTGCTGATTTGGACTGAGCTATTCCCTCCACATGGATTCAGGAGTACCTAGGTAGGAGTAGTGGGAATTGCACTTCACTTTACGACTACTCTTTGTTCGGGTTCACTATGTTATTGTCGAGTCATTATGGTCTTCGGTTACTTCTCGGCACCTTCATGCCTTAAAATAAATTGTGAGTCATGTAGGCTGGAATACCACGTTCATCAGAGGTTCTTACTGATTCATCGCAGTTTGGAGAGCTGCTTACAGAAGTACTTGCACCACACACGCCAGTTGAAGGACTCAAGGAGGACAGACAGGCAAAGTCAAACTTCCCTCCTTCCGCCTGCCGTGGCTGGCCGTCAATGAGAGTGATCGACCATCTTGGTTGAGTCGCGCCGCGCACGGCATCACCTTTCATGGCCAAACACTTGGCCGTTTGATCTTGGTCTTAATACTTATCACTGCTTAGTGTCCGTCCCAGAACCTCAAAGCCTTGTAGAAAGGGAGAACAGTCGAATCGAATGTCTGTACTTGCTAAATACTCAGCAAATCAGCACTTAACTACCGATGGGTCCTTTATCGGTAAGTGGAGTATGAGGATGCAAAGAGAAGATTAATCAGGGAGGAAGTCGCGATTTTGGTTTTGGCTAGCGCAAGCTTTTCGAGATAGTCAAAGTGGGAATTTGATAATGGCCCTCAAACCTTTTCGGTTCGCAAATGGCTGGAGGTGATACAACTTCCCGAACTCTGTATAGGTGTAGATGGGATGGCAGTGCCATTGCATCAGTATGTTTACGGAAGTACAAAATGCATAGCGACCTTCCCATAGCTTGATACTGCTGATGCAGATAAATGATGTCGCAATATCAAGAAAGCCTCTTAAAGTAGCAGTCTTTAACTATGAAAATATCCATTCTCGTTCGTACCGCATCATGGTGGATACCTACCAACCAACAGACATATTGAGAAGTGCTCTGATATCCAGCGTTGGCCACTCGATTGATATGTTTTATCCTAAGATGATCACGATATGCAAGCTCAATCATTCCCATGTCCAACCGCTTCATATTATCCCTAGCCGCCCGTGCAGGCCAGGTATGCACTATAGTTAACTTTTCTAGATTTACATATATCAACAATACTGGAGCAGTGGTATGGCAAGCAGTATAAATACAAGACCTTACTCTGGAGAAATACTCACTGAGCAGGCCTCACTCAACCCCTTTAACACAAGCGTTGTGCGCCATCCACCACAAGACCCAGTGATACATTTCGATATACTAGTACTACTATGGTCCGACATTTCCTCGTCCCTTTCCTCATGACAATCTTGGTCTTGGGTGGAACTTTCGTATTAAGCGTGCCCCTTCCTGAGGGGGGCAGCAATGAAGCCAACATCGAGTAAGACCGTCTCGCTTTGTATAAATCAACTGACCAACCTCTCCAAACAAAGAGCTAGGGCGACAGTGTTGTTGGAATCTCGCGGAATTAAGCCGACCATCCCCAGAATATCGTCAAGCAGATCAACGACAGCAACAGCGGGTGCCGCCGCGCCTCCGATCGAGCAAGACTTGATGCATAAATCGCGACCCAACCGGAAACAGAAGCTCGTCCTCGACCGCAGAGTGGTGCTTACATTTTTATTTTAATAGTCCAGAATACCAGCTCAAAGTGTTCCAAACCAGGTCGTCCCCAAGCTGGTTCAATTGGAGCGTATTCGGAAAATGATGAAACAGGGCAAACCCAAGAACGTCCCACAGACAAGGCCCGGGCACTTGCGACACTTCCGGATAATGGACTGATGTTGGAAGGGGCCGGTATACTTACATCGTCCCTAGTATGCGCGCTTGAGATGCTAAAGAATGCTGGATAATTCATGTAGGGAAGAACTAGTATGTACACCGCAATACGTCAATGTTAAAGCCTTGGTCTCTGTTAAAAGAAAATGTTCGTTTCATCAGCAAGACTGGAGAGGGCATCATACAGCCTTTTTTGTCATGGGTGCAGGTAGTCGATCGCGTCGGTTGTCCTCTACCCGTAGGAAGTTGACTTACTTCTAGATTTATGCCAATGCAGTGCAGCATGGAGGAAGTACCACTGCAAGGGGACATAAGTCGTCCCAATGTGTCCTGCATCAGCTACAACCAAGCACAGCGCCCTGTAAGCGCTAGAAGGCTACCATAACAGGCACAACTTGAAGAATTTATCTCGGGGGTTATGGATAAATGCCGACCTCTTGTATGGAAAGTCAATAACCTAGAAGGCAAGCGTGTCAGCTTTTAAAATTTATAAAGGAGAAATAGACCACACCGTGTGCGTGTGGAATCCAACATGGGCGGTCAGACGAAGAATCGCCTGATTGCTGTGATTAGGTTCGCCCACGATCACCGTCGTCCTCGGGTCCGCAAGGAAAATAAAATGGAGCAGCGAACTCATCCAAATCTCCGCTGAAAAAAAGGGTATCCATGATAAGCGTCCTTTATAACACGCCGAGATGTATAAAACCACTAACATCTGTCGCGACCAACTAATTTGCTCTCCCCGTTCAAGACATGAATTCCGCGGTCCCAGTCGCCAGGTGTGATTCCGTGTGAATAGTGCTGCGCAACATGGTCCTCTTTGACATAAGGAATCTCGAAGTACCCCGACAGTTCCCCGTCCCAGCTGAAGATGCATGGCAGAACGTGCGGGTCAGCGATCACAGTCTCGAGATACTTTCTATGCGCCTCTAGAAACGTCATCAGGCGAGCGCGAGCTGTCGTGGATACCTTCGAGGTCGACAAAGGCGATTTCGATGTTTTGGTTGACGTGCGTGCACCACCGGCGGTATAGAATATCTCCTGGTTGGGGCTTCGGCGGACGCAGGGGATGGGAAGCAATAACTTTTTCGCTGCGGGTGAAGGAGGGTTGGTATGGGAATGGTTCTTTGGGGTTTAGCAGCTAGCCGCGCCTGTGGAAGCTTGTCGTTCCTGCACCTTGCTAGAACGCGCCGCGAGATAAGAATAGGACGTTTTTGGTCTCTTGAACGTGTTTTGATGTCGACTCATCCAACTCGGATTTGGGATATGATCTTGCTAGACCCGTTGAGATCAGGTAGTCCCGAATTTCGTCGGCGTTGGGGAAGGAGCTGAATACAAAGGGGATATGCTCGTTTTCTTTATACAGAGTAAACAAAGCGTAGATAGCCGCCCAGAAATCCGGGATAGCGGTGGGTAGTGGCGAGCTGATGGTTAAAAGGGGGTATTTCGGGATATGAGTTGTGGCTCCCTGAAAGCGTGTATCCACAGAGGTGACTTCGAGTGCGAAGGATCGAGCTTCCGAGATGGTGTAAGTGAGAACCAGGGTGTCGTTGACAATCACTTCGTTCTCCTCGCCCTCTACCGCAGCAAAGCGATAGCTGACCTTTCCACCGTCTGGCAAAATGAGAAGGAATGTGTCTTTTGATGTATCCCTCGGGGAAGAAGAGGCATCCGAAGTGGTATGACTGGCGACAGCTTGAAGTCGGTGCGTTGGAGCACTGCTTGATCTGACGGTTCGCATTCCGGGTAAAGTCGAGTTCAAGTACAAAATAATTGTGGTGAAGGGTTACTGCTAGCAACAGAGAGGGGAAGAGAGCAAGTATGGAGGGGAAATTGGGGGATGAATCGTTCAGAGAGATCAGTACTTATCCGACAAAACTTACTTTTTTTCCCTTGCGGGCGTCTTTATGATGCGAATAAAAAGGCCGCGAGAAGGGGACTGGTACCAGGAGAAAACAGCTGGATACTGGATTGAGACTGGCTCGCTTTAGCTGTCCCCGTCATCATAAGCTCTAATAAATAATTGTCGTCAATGCGACTGGTGGACGCCAGTGGACGCTGGTGGAAGGTGGGCACGTCACACGCTTGCAATCCGAGACTAAGCAACAGAGCCAAGGCTTGGCGTCTAATTCCCCCAGAGCCAACGCAAAAACAGATGGCCCGGACTAATCGTATCACTCATATATACAATAGAGAGGCAGCTGGAGGCAGCAGCGAAGTTCGGGACTCTAAAAGATGAAGTTAGTAGACCATACACTGTGAAGATAATTTACAGCTTACCCATGGCCGTAAGGCATACGTTAATCGAATAGAATTAGACGTGCATTTCTTTAAATTTCTTGTGGCCTCGGTTGGCTACATTCAGCATTTAGAACATACACCACCAGACGCAATCTCAGTTCTGTCGAAGTGAGGCTGAGCCTTGAAGACGATCTACTACGATCTATGATCTATCATCCGGCAACGTTTGAAGCTCACCAGAGGTCCAGGCTTGGGTTGGGCAGCGACCAGCGGATCTACTTGGCGCAATATATTTAGTCTAGCTGGTCTCTCTACTAAGACGTGTTTTCAGCAGAGACTCAGCGAGTTCCAACTTCCATAGTAGTAGTCCCATGCCATGCGTCATGCATGCGGTTAAATGTGAGTTAACCTTTTTCACAGCCCGCGTGCGGCGGAGTTTGAAGTTAGTACATGATACAACTGCTTATAAAAATTCAACGTTCAACTTTTGCGACTCTGTGACAATTGATTTGTCGCGCAAAGTGTGGCTTCGAAGCGCCTGAAGAGTCCAGTCTGACGAAATATATCCCCAATCAAAGGCACAATACCAGGCTGCTAGTGTCGAGATGAAAAGCACCGAAGCAGTTAACATGGAATTGCGACGTTTGACCCAATTAGGAGTGTTCTATAGTCTGCAGAATAAAAATACACAAAGGGGTATGCAACCTTAGCAAGAGTAGTTAATACACCAGTCATCCAAAAGGGAAAGCACAGAAAAAGAAATGCAAGCAATAGGGGACGCCGCGGAGCACCTTTTATCAATAATCGTCAGCAGCCCCAAACGCAGACTTCTTCTTGCCACCCCTGCCACCTCGTTTCGCCTTCGACGTTCCTCCACCTCTTCCACGTCTACTCATCCCAGACCCAGAGGAGTAGCTTGATTTTCGAGAACTGCTTCGGCTTCCGTAACCACCACCACCACCACCACCACCACCACCGCCAAAACCGCCGCCATACCCCCCGCCTTTTTGACTTGGACAATCTGACATGTAAGTAAACCATCAGAACGAAGAAGACAGATAAAATAGTCACAGCAGCGAGACGTACCCTTGCTCCAATGTCCCACCTTTCCGCAATTGAAGCACTCACTCGTAGCGGCAGCATCATTCTTCCGCGAATAAGCACCTCCCTTCGAACCGCTCCCACTAGCGGCGGGATTTGGACATTCTGTATAGCAACCAGAACGAATATTAGATCTTCAATTCGAAAACAGAGAGGAGGTGAGGAAAAAAGAAAGACGAACCCGAACTCCAATGTCCTGTCTTCTGACATTTGTAGCAAGGATCATTAGAGCTATTCCCAAAGCTCCTTGTCCGCTTGTTATCTGAACCGCCGACGTTCGGGCAAGAGGATTGCCAGTGACCGGTTTGATTACACTGTTACAAAAAATGAGTCAGGTGCTTTAAACCACGTAGCGATGAACAGACCTTATAACACATATCACCAGACTTGTCATTCCCAGCCGCTCCGCTGAACGACTGAGCCCTCGCCGGCATACTACCCGAACCAGACCCATTTGGACCATAGGTCGGTTTCGACTTCGACTTTGGAGGTTCATCATCCCATTCAAAAAATCGACAAGTTTCTGATTTGCACTTCCAAAACTTGCGACCCTTGTTCGCGCCTTCTTTCATCGTGGTCAAAAGGACACCATCTTCGTTGCATTCACACTGCCTTGCTGCATTGGAATCGGGTGGATCACCTGCCTGTAAGCACCCGAAAGATCAGACAATGACGAGAGAAGAGAAAAAAGACACAAACCATCGACCAAGATCTCTTCGCAGGCACAGCAGACCCACCGGAATTCGAGGGCGCCGGATCCGCCGCCCACTCGAAAAACTTGCACACATCGGTCGCACATGCCCAATGTCTCCTGCCCGCCGACGCCCCCGTCTGCGCTGCCTTCGCGATCGCAGGCACGCCACACTCGCATTTGACCGCGTTCGGGTCAAATGAGGAGTTGTTCGTCGCAAAAGAAGAAGGTACCCTAGTCGAAGACGATGCAATGTTCGGAGTAGGAGTTACAGAAGTGACTTGCCATGTTGAGGATATGTGTAAAGGCGCTGTCTGTCGAGAACCAGAAGGCATGGCTGTTGAAGTTGTTGATGCGGTCGATCGAGGTGCTGTCGAGCGAGAAGGACCCGGGCGCGGACCAGGTGGATCAAACCCGTCTACATGAAAGAAAAAATACGAATGAAAAGGGGTAGAAATCCGAGCAGGCAAAATAACATACGATCATCGTCAGAGTCGTCGACTGAGATAACTGAGCCAGCATCAGGAGCGCCTCCTCGTCCTCTTCCTCGCCCAGAAGCGGCTCCACGAGTACCTCTGCCTGCGCCTCTTCCCGGAGGTCTTCCACGCCCTCTGCCACCACCTCCAGGACCATCATCTCCTCCTCCTCCTCCTCCTCCGCCAGGACCACCACCCCCACCCCCACCTCCTGCTGGACCACCACCACCGCCTCGCTCATCTCCTTGACCAGCGAGGTATCTTCTCACAGTCTATGAATTTCCAAACAAAGAATTAGAACAAAAAGTAAAGAAGTGAACAAAAGAGCGAAGAAAAACAAAAATAAGAAGAGAAAAGATACGCACGGAAGTCACTTTATCAAACTCCCTCCTCACAATGACGAACATCTCCTTGTACTGATCCAGACTCCTCGAAATCATATCGTGCTTGTCCGTCGTGCCTTCGCACACCTGCACCATCCTTCTCTCTGTCTGAATAAACAAACAGAAAGTCAGCCCCAAACCAATAAAACCAACAACTACAAACAGTAGGAAATAGAAGAAAGTTGATACAAACCTCACGTCGAAGCTGTGGCTTGCTGACATTTTTCGCAAGCCCAATCTCGTTGTACCCCTTGATTAAGCCAATACCCAGCGTCGACGGGATAAGGTACGTAGTCGCGCCTTCCTTGCGGGCGATAACATAGTTACGGTCTATGATAGTCTCGATATGTTGTGCAATCGTCGCGTCCGTGCCTAAATCCCACATTTCATTAGTAAAAAGCAAGACAAAGGTAATGAGAAGAAAAGACGGAGCAAATTACGACGTGAAAGAAAAAAGAAAATGGAAAAGAATAAGAGGACCGAAAGGTGAGAAAAATCATACCAATCCCATTCTTATCCATGAGCGTAACCAAATCCGCCTCGGTCAAATAATTCGGTTTCGATGTCTGGCCCTCGCGCACTTCGCACGTCGTCGGCTCGAACTCTTGGTTTTCCTCGAAATCGGGTATATACTGCGCGTTCCACTTGTCGTAGGGGTATACTTCGAGGTAATTCCTTTCTCGCACGATTAGGCCTAAAAAGAGAACGTTAATAACGGGGTAATAAGAAAAAGAAGAATTGAACGAATACCAGTAGCAGAAAATTCCTCTCCGCCACACATGACATCGACCGTCGTCTGCATGCCCACAGCGTCTTTCGAGCAGCAAGCTAGATACCGACGGGTGATATATTCATACACCTTCTTCTCATCTCCGTTCAAGTTACCAGCGTGCCCCGTAGGATGAATAGGAGGATGGGCCTTATCGTTGTGTTTTCCTTTTCGTGGAGAATTGTAGCCGCCATTTTGTAGCCTGTGTATTGCATGAGATACATTTTGGGAAGGAGGGAAGGCAACTTACATAGTTGCAAAAGCACCCCAGTCAGCGTCGGCCGTTTGTCTGGCTATTAGGGACATGTGGTCGAATTGGTTGTCGAATTCGTCTGTTTCTGTTCTGGGGTATGAGACGAAACCTTGATTGTATAGTTTCTCAGCCACCTGTTCAAAATATTAGCTCGTCGAGGGTATTGAGTATAAATGGTTTAAGTGTCAACTTACGTCAAGCACTTTCTTTGGGGAAAGCCTCAGGAGACGAGAACCGGCTTTTTGCAGTTCCACCGTGGTCAGAGGTAGTGGCTTCCTACGAAACAGTCAGCAAAGATGATATGATACGAATGTTCCTTGAATTATTACCATTTCTTAGTCTCCTTCTTCACGACTCTCGTCACAACAGCTACAGCCCCATCCATCATCTCAAATAAGTTCCGTACAGCTGCTTCAAGAAATAGATGATTTCGTTTCCAATTAAACTTGGTTTCTTCTTCGCCTGGAGACGTTAACGCCAGATGGATGGACCAGAATGGTTCTGGGACAAAGTTCTTTACTTGCTGGTAACGCTGTACGACAAAGCCTAGGGTGGGGAATTGACATGGACCTGGAAAGAAATTAACAGGGGAAATAGGGACCGTCTGAGCAAATCGTCTACGTACCATACGACACGACATTTTTCTCGTCCCCAATTTGTTGTATTTGAGTTTGTAGCGTCATGGTTTGCAGCCTCGTAAACGCCGCTCCGACTTTCAGATCGAGGATGATTCGAGCTTCCACCGCGTCTGCTTGTCGTCTGTCGAGTTCCACGGGATGCTGAGCTGCGTTATGGATTTGTCTATACCATCTGTCAGCGAGATAATCCATAGACTCAATGAAGGAGGAGACTCACTGAGCAATAATCGCACTGAACCTAGCCCGCTTCACCGTGATATTAGCTTTCGCCCTTCGACACACCCGAGCAATCTCCATCCCAATATGTTCGCCTTCCCTATCACAATCCGTCCAAATCATGAGCATGTCTGATCTCCTAGCTTGGTTCATCAAGTTCTGTTCGATGTCCTTCTTGTCGGACGCAACTGATGACTCGACCGGGGCATCGAATAAGGAAAAGCTATCACAGGAGTGCCATTTCCGATGCGTCTCCGGGAAATCGTGGGCCGTGAGATGCCCAAGAACGGCGGTTACGGTGAAGAACGAGCGTGTCTGTGGGTAGTCAAACTCATAGTTCTTGATGTATTTGTTCGGAGAATTGTGCTACAGAACGGTGATATATAAGCTTCATTGCTTAACAGTGATTTCTGTAGGAAGGGTGCTCACTGTTGTAAACTGGCCACCAGAAAGAATTTGAGTGATAGCTTTCGATATTGAGGGCTTTTCAGCAACACATAGCACTCTCATGGACGTTTATTGGCGCTATCGTAGGTGTTCACCGTTGGAAGCTGGAAAGAGCTGGAGCCAGGAAGTCAAATTGACGCGTCGAATATTCAATAAACGCGGTCACGAATTACATACAAACACGTGATTGGCTAACCGGCTATTTGGCTTTGATGTCCAACGGCTTCAGAATTTTGGAAACAAGGGCGAGGCGAAAGAACTTTGCTAATATAAAATGTACGACGGAAACTCTGTTACAACGAAACTCCTTACTCTGCTCAATGTCTCTGCTACGAGGGTTGGCAAAAGAAAGCGTTTCGAAGACGAATTTGTGCCAGCTGAAAAGCTAAACAAGAGAAAAGCGATATCTTTCTCCGAAACGACAGAAACGAATGGGACAGGCAATGTTGTACAAGAAACAACAGTCGTGAAGGAGCAGGATGTTGTTGAGACAAGCAAGGAGGTTGAAGACGAGGAAATGAATGCTGAAGGTGTGTATAAATGTTGCGATTAAGATAATATCGCATTATAACTTTGTGCAGAAACCATTTCGTCTTCAGACGGTTATGAAAAGCATTTTGGCTTGAACCCGTCGTGTCTGACGGAGTCTTCGAGAACGGCTGCAGAAAGCGGGTCGTGGTCAACCACGAAAGATACCGCTGGCAAGCTAGGGACTGTCGTGGTATCGGTACCTTCCAACTCGGAAGCTAGTACTTCAGCATGCGCCGCGAAATTAGATGTAAGTGTTTCTTGCACATCACGTATCTTCAACTTCTAGTACTTATATATTTCAAGATTCTCGACCAGCTCAAGACACCTTTTGAATCACGGCAGTCCAAGCAATCCAAAAGTACGTCCGAGTTCATAGAAATACGCTGCAGGCAATCTAAAGAGCCGTCTAGACCAAACCACCCTTCAGAACGACATCCTCTCAACATTAAGCACTCGCAAAGACCTCTACCTCACCTCGACACCTCTAACAACTAAACGACCAACGAGGGAAGCAATTGCCCTTCACGCCTTGAACCATGTAACCAAGTAAGTCGACATAGAGCATCATAACCGTATAACACTAATGAATTTCCAGAAAGCGCCGTCGCGTGCTCAAAAACAACGAACGCCTGACCCGTGCCGCCAAAGCCAACCCAGACGCCCCTCCTCTTGAAGACGTGCAAGACCAAGGGTTCACCCGACCTACTGTACTCCTCCTCCTCCCTTTCCGCTCCTCCGCCATGGACTGGTTCCGCGCCATAACTTCGCACACACCTTCGCCGACATACCAAATCGAAAACCAATCCCGCTTTCTCTCAGAGTACGGCTTACCAGAGGGCGTGGTCGACAAACTCATCGCTGCGGAACCAGGCACCTACCCTCCTGATCACGTCGATACATTCAAGGGAAATGTGGACGATAACTTCAGAGTTGGTATCAAAATGACGAGGAAAACAGTGAAGATGTTCGCCGACTTTTATGGTTGCGATATCATCATTGCTAGTCCGTTGGGCTTACGCAGGTCGATAGAGAAAGAAAAGTAAGTTTTGGACTTTTGACTCTTGATTAAAAGAACTCACGAGTTTTTCAGCAACGCCGATTACCTATCCTCTATCGAGATGCTCATCATCGACCAGATGGATTCTCTAACCATGCAAAACTGGGAACACGTCAGGTTCGTCATGTCGCACATGAACAAACTCCCGAAAGAATCCCACGACACCGATTTCTCTCGTATCAAGCCTTGGTATCTCGACGGACAGTAAGTAACAACATTATCTTGCAAGACACATTTTAACTTTGTATCCAGTGCTGCTTACCTCCGACAATCCATTCTCTTATCCGCATACGAAACCGCGGAAACGAGGGCTCTATACAACAAAACACTCAAAAACGTCGAAGGCAAGATTAGGACCGAAAAATCCTATGCACCGATCGAGGTCCCAGCCGGTGTAGAACCTGTATGTCTTGAAATAATAAAGCTTCGACAGTCAACTAACAACACCACAGAACTTTGTCCACTTCGACTGCACCAACCCCGTGGACGAGCCTGAGAAGCGGTTCCACCACTTCACCACGCAGCTCTTACCCTCCGTCCTCAAATCCGCCGTGCAGAGCACCAACACGATTGTCTTCGTGCCCTCCTCGTTCGACTTTATCCGTGTGCACAACCACTTCAGGAAACTGTCCGGCGTCACCTTTACCGTCCTCTCCGAGTAAGTTCCCAACCTTAAACAAGGAAAGAAAGAATACAAACTAACACAATCCCAGGTATTCCACTAACCAAGACATCTCCCGCGCCCGTCTCTCATTCTTCAACGGCGAAAAGTCCTTCCTTCTCGTCTCCGAGCGGTTCCACTTCTACAAGCGGTACAAGCTCAGGGGAAGCCGCAACATCATCTTCTACGGCCCGCCTGACCATCCTCAATTCTTCACCGAGTTCCTGTCGTTCCCGTTCCTGGACGAGGGCGTCGAGCCGAGCGATGTCACTTGCAGGGTTATGTTCTCGAAGTATGATAAGTTCAGGCTGGAGAGAATCGCGGGTACACAGGGTGCGATTGAGTTGATCAAGTCGGTTTGATTAGTAGTTCAGTAGTGCGATTACTTTGCATTGGATCTATTGTTACCGGGTTGGATAATTCATCAGATGGAACAGCATGAAAGCCTCGAGAATGGAAAGATAAACCAGCCAGCAGCCATATGCAGAACGAGAAAGAAATCATATTAAAAGAAAGCCAGCCATTCTAAAATGACTCGACACAAAAACATACATATACACGAAAATATACACGAAAAAGCACTGGACCAAAACCATTTTTGTCTTCTAGAATCCACTAGCAGTAACCCTAAGCTGCTCCAGCTTCTTCAAAACCTCTCCAACAGTTCTATCCAGCTCGCCAGCGATAGCCTGCTGCTTCGAGCCCGGCAACCTCGCATACGTCTCACACAAATCACCATCCACCACAGCCTTGACAGGCACATAATACCCTCTCCAGCTCAGCTGGTCTCTCCCAACCAAACTGCCTTGCTCCGTGCGCATGTGCTGCTCCAGCGTCGATATAAAATCAACATCTTCCTTAGACACGAACGGGACGAGGATCCCGATCGTCCCGTGCAGACCCGTGTACAAGAGCACCTCGCGACCACCAGCGACGAGAGATACTTTATGTATCGACGTCACGAGGTCCCCGACGTGGAAGTGCGCGAGCATCTTCGTCTTGTGCGGTGCGCCCATGAGGATGCCCTTCTCATGTAGGATACCCGCACCTGTCGGGTCTTCGTCGACTTGATCAGAGACTTTGGGGTCTAGCCTGTTGACGAAGACGTTCCCGAACCGATCGCCTGCGACGACGGTGTTGTAGTCCACCATGGTCATTGCAGAGACCCAGCGTGGTTGGGTGTCGTCTGCGAATGTGAGGAGACGGTTTTCAGGGGCCTTGTATACGGCGTATTGTACGGACTCTTGCATGTCTCCGACGATGATACGTGAGCCTTGGGTGGCTAGGGATACGATGGCCGTTGTGAAAGTCTACGCAAATAACAAAATCAAAGTCAGTTATGAAAAATGCAAAAGATTGTCGTAAATGAAAAACGCACCTTGTTCTCAACCTTACGTAACAATTTCTTTTTACCAATATCGTATATCCTCAAAGCCTTCCCAACACCAGCTGCCAACCTTCCCTGGAACGCCATCAGAGCCAACGGCACATCATCTAGTTCAGTCTACAAACACAAAAAGCAATCAGCATCTCATCACAATCAAACTGTACAACCGAAACAAACCTTATGCAAAAACTCCAACCCAGCACCATCCTCCGTAAACTTATACGTCCTCAAAAACCCACTCGAACATGATCTGGGCGCAATGTGTGTATCCGCAGCTGTTCCAACGACCAAATGCAACTCGCCTCCCCTTGCCGAGAACGGAACGATGGCCAACGAGAACGCAGCCTCGTTATCCTCGAGGTTGATCACGCTAAGCGTCTTCGCCTCGATGGGGTCAACGATGCGAATACAAGATCCCCAGTTGCCCGCAGCGGCTTTTGGTCGGCCAAAGGTATCGTATGGGAGGTTGACGACCTCTTCGTCAATTTTCTTGCCCTGCTGACGCTGAAAGAGGAAAATCGAGATAATTATTTTCAAAGCAATTCATAGACAAGTTTTCGTCACATACCAATTGCTGCAACTTCTTGGCAGCAGCATCTTCGCCCAAGACACGATGATCACCTTCGATCATATAGAAATAATGGTTATTTGGGTGAGTGATGAATTTCCTCGGTGTATAAGACAAAGGTATTGAATCTTGCTTCAACTTCATGCCCAACTTGGGTACCTGGAAAATACTAAAATGCACGAATCAATATCTTTCTGTTCAAAAAGACAATCAAATAGATTCATACCGAAGCACACTGCCCGCGATACCAATAAGTCCTTCCGGACTGAGCTCAGCAGAGAAGCTCCACGCATAATCCAGGTTATCGTAAATCAGAGGCGTGAAATGCATGAGGTTTTGATGTGTGTAGTTAAGCCACGAGCGGGAAGACAAAGCAAGGATAGCAGGGTTCTTTTGGATCTGCACTCGGATGAGTTTCACTGGCCGTGTACCCAAGAATCTGTGAAGATTCTACTTTTTAGTTTAGGCAACGAAAACACTATTAGTCCACACATACCGAGTTCGAGTATCAGTCAACTGTCCATTGTTAGGATCCAATACCGTGCGCAGCAAGACACCATTCTGCAGACCGATATTCACAAACATGGTCGGATGCGCCTTGTTGATACTCGCATCAAGCATATCCGCAATGCAGATAGACGAAGGAGGGGCGGTCAGAGCTTGCAAGCTGATCGTCTCAAGCGTACTTTCCGGATCCAGCGAAATAATGCGGACAGTTTGATCTTCACATCCAACAGCCTGTCATGATTTGAAAAAAAGTCAGAATTCATCCGAAAACCCAACCAAAATGTTAAGAAAAAACCTACCAAGTAAGGCGTCCTCTGCCTACCCTCTGGAACCTCTGCAATACTTAACGCAAGCACGGTACTTCCCATGGCCTTCCTATCCTGGTACTCGTTCAACTGACCGTCCAAATCCAACTCGAAGTACACCAGCTCAGCCGAGCTCAGGGCAACCACAACTTGCCTCTTGTTCGTCGTTGCGCTGACGATGGTCTTTCCCTGGGGTACTCTCCATTCGTTCACGCGACGGTCCGCGAGTACATGCCGGATACCGTGTGGGTGGACTTGCAAGAGAGCGTCCGACCCAATTTGTTGGACAGCGAGTGTTGGAGCAGCAGACAAGAAACCGGTATCTTGAACTTCTTCGATCGTTTCTCCAATGGACAGTACCAGTGTACCGTTAACGAAAGAGAGAATGATGTACGAGTCAAAAGGATCGTCTTCCGACTTCTTCGTAGTCCACACAGCATTTGGGATACCAGGAAGGTCTGAGCTAACTGATTCCTCAACCTCCAAACCATGTCGCAACGTTCTCAGTGTGCTGCGCGCACCACGGCCACAAGCAGTGAATATCTGGGGAGTATCCGAGTTCGGCAGGATGTTGAGAACCTTGGAATCGATGATAGGGTCCAAGGATTCTATCTCATCGGCAAGGGCCAAGTTTTCGAGAGGACGTGGGCGGAAGAACGCTTGGGGCAGAGGGCTGTTGGGGTCAGCCATGCCAAATGAAGGGTACGATGTTGAGCTGAATTCAGGCTCGTTGTCGTCGTCGCCTAATTTTTGGAACTGGTACAAATAACTAGAAATCCGGTAAGCAAAATTATATTTCCTGGAACGAGATTATACGTACTGATTGCCAAATTCACTCGCAACGAAGAGGAAACCAGACTTGAGGATACAGAGACTTGATGCAACTGGGACAGTATCGAAATACTTGATTTTAAGGGCTTTTACTTCTTCCTCCTCGTGTTCGATGGTTACTTTATACAAGTCTCCGTCCTCGCTCTGCAGCAAAAAGAAGAAAGCACCCTTCATCTTGTGCATGACAGCAGCAGTAATGATAAGACCTCGGTCAGGGTCTTCCAGAGGATGCTTGCGACGCGGAATGGGGACACGATGTTGTGGCACATCGGAGTGCCGGTAAATGATGTGGTCTTCGCAACATACGAGAACACCAGAAGGGCCATCATAGCGATCCGAAGACGCGAGCTGTCCTCCTGGCACTTGCACGAGCAAATTGGCGCGAGGGTCTGTAGGCTCACTCCACTTCCGTACAACGTGGTTCAGGCCCAAGTCGAGTTCATAGTATGTCAACATCTATAAAATGTTAAGCTCCAGTAAACACGAAAAATGTCGCGAACTCACCTTTTCGGTGTTGTTGAACGCCTCTCCTGTAGGGTCCTGGTCAGACTCTGTGTAGTCTACTTCCAGAGCTGCAAACATAGGGTTTTCGAATCCGACATCCAACCCCACAATGTGATGAATAATGGCCGCATTCTTGTGCGCTTCGAGCGGTGACGAAATCGTAAGGTTGGCAGCTGCATCTCGATTCAAAATATACACGAGCTTTGACTTCTCCATCGCGCCTATCATCACACTGCGTCCCTTGGGGTCTGTCGCGAGATATTGTCCTGGAACAATACGTCGAGCGCCGGATTTTCCATACGTTTCTTGGTGTAATTTGACGAAACTGCTCGTCTTCGGGTCGTAGTCGAGAATCACAATCCGACCAGAATCAGACCCTACTATGGCGTAGTCTAAGAGACATCGAATGAATGAGCATGCACAGGAAAGAATACGTACAGCAGCTCACCCTTGGTCCCTCCAGTCAAACGAAACGCTGCAAGCGAACGAATGGACCCAAAGACATCCGTCGCAATGACTGTCGTAATTTTTCCAGTATGGGCATCTGGTCGTAGTAGTTCAAGACGCGTTCCATGCGAGACGATGATTTCTTGCTGTCGAGCGCCTGAAAAGTTCCCGACAATAGCTTGGGTTATTGCGGTCGGTGGTTGGAGGGTTAAGTTGTATAAATGCATGGTCACAGATCAGCAAAGACTGCAACAGAATGGGTATTTCTCGCTGGTATTGGGGCGCGAGTGGGAAAGTTTGTGGGCGACGACAAGCAGGACGACGTTGGCGGCAAGTTGGCGGTGAACAAGCAGTGAAGCATGTGTTGATCGTTGTTTTGTTCCAACGCCGTTGGCCTCAACTTGTGCTCTCTCGTACAGGCCAACTCGTGTGGCAAGTCTCATCCTTGAAGCTTGAACGTTTGAACTATTGGAACATCCATGTCGTGCTCTTATGCTATACATTACATATGTAGTTCTGTCTGACCTCGGTCCTCTGGCGCTGGTTGTGCAGAACTCTACTTTCTTTTGACGCTTATATATTGAAGACGGTACCAACCAGCGTAGGGTATTCCTGAACCTCAACTTCAACCTCTAGGTGTTTCTTGGGATATTACAATCCCGTCTAAAGCTACATTCTCTTCCAAAAGCCTATTAAAAGCTGCCTTCCTTGCTAACTGTCTCGATGGTAGTTCTGTGCAGTCTCAACCCATGGCTATGTCACACCATTAAGCATGCTGCTGATTGGACTGGTTCTTCACTTCCACTGTGCTTCGCTTCCACGCTTAAAACTCAGGGTCAGTGGTTCTCTGCGCCTCCTGAATTATCTCCTCGATTTTCTGGAGCTGAACAGTGAAATCGTGTATATCTGTCATATGGAACAACAGGGAACAAATTTTGAACAAATCAGATGTCACCGGTACCAGTGCCTAGGTCCTACTTACTGCCACTCTGCATCGGATAACACATGGCACCGCAAGTGCACATCCGAGCGAAATACCGACGCTCCGGAATGCTTCTTAGCAGAACTTGCATTATCCTGATGTCGAACCTGCCCAAGGCCATCTAATTCTCGCACTTGGTCCGGGAAGTGAACTACGGTCTCCCTCAGAGCTCGAACATGCAGGTTTTCAAACTTCAACGATGACTTACTCAAACTGACTCTGCATGATACCGTAGGTTTCGCTCATCGGTTTGAGCGTCGGCCGTGGAGGACTCCGTGGAGGACTCGAACGCCAAGCCGTGGCGCCATCCGAATTTGTTATCTGATAAACGATGCGCCCCCAGGTAAAAAGTTCCATCTTATCAGATAAGTAGCCTCGTTCGACTGTTTATCCCCTCCTTCCCCCCTCCTCCTCCACCTGCCTGTACGCCCCTCCCATTGCACCAGAACTATTCCTTCCACTCTAATATTTGTTTTAGAACTTGCGACAACAAAACACCCGGAATGACCACTATCAATGAATCGAGTGCTCCAGCACGCCGACTTCAAGCCGTCGCTAGTCATACATCTTCGGCCTCCTCTTCTTCCCAGAGAGATCAATCAAGGGACGTGTTTCTTCTCACCCTTTCAGATGGGGGCAAGATCTCCTACCGCTCTGCGGCAGTAAAGGGCGAGAAGAACGAAATTGTCGTGAACGATTCTCTGATCCTTACCTACACCATCTCGGAAACTCAGTCCTACGCTCTCGAAGTCACCTCTGTCGGCACGCGATTCCACGGTGCAACAACTCATATCCCAAAATATCCTCTTTTGACTATCAGCTCTCCACTATCCAGCACCGCTATTCCAGATTTCTGGGCAGCTATTTACGCTCTGTTCACCCTCTATAAAGAGAACGAGCATATCCCTTTCATCTTCGGCTCCTTCGCAAACGCCGACGAGATTCGGGACTACCTAATTACCACCGGCCTAGCAAGAGCGTATCCCAAATCCGAATTAGACAACCCGACATCGAAGTACATTCAGGACACAAAAGACATCTTGTTCTTATCCCGCAGCTCGTTCTGGCAAGGTGCCGGAACGACAGGCTTCCACAGACGCAGCTGGCTGCTTAACCCCAGAGAACCATTCCCTTACCAACCCTCCTTCACCCGAAACGAAAAGGTTATCGCTTCCCACCCTCTGCGTCCGTCGAAGCCTCAACCAGGAGAGATTCTCTACCGCCGCTGGTGCACGCACGTCAACCAAAGCATCGAAATTACCTTTGTCGATCTGGAGGGTATCCACGACGGCTCGCGCTCGCCTGACGGTATCTCGAGACATCTTGCAGCGTTCCACAAGTGGCATAACGACGAGCGCGTGAACAAGGCATGGGGCGAAGCAGGCAGCTTGGAAGCGCATCGGAAATATCTCGAGACCGTACTCGCTGACCCGCATGTCCTGCCATGCATGTTCAGCTGGGACGGCGAATTGTCAGGGTATATCGAGATCGTGTATACAAAGGAAGACCACGTCGCGCAACACTATCCAAACGGAGTCACCCCTGGCGACTGGGATCGCGGGATCCATGTGTTGGTCGGCGAGAGCAAGTTCCTCGGCCGTGAGCGATGTAAGCCGCTTTCTGCATTCTACGGCATGTTCGAAAACGCGTTGCTGATGGTTGGTTTCTGTGCAGCGGAAATCTGGATGCGGTCGTTAATCCACTACATTTTCCTCAGTGACCCAAGGACGAACTTCGTCATTGGTGAACCTGATCACGGTAATCAGCCAATTGCTCGCGTGGCTGAAAAGGCTGGGTTCCACATGCAAACGGTGCGCACTTGTTCTTAATTCCCTTTAGGTGTTAGGAGCTTACGCAGCTGGGTATTAGGTCATTGATTTCCCGTACAAGAGGTCGGCTTTGAATCATAACCCGAGAGAGAAGTTCTTCAAGTTGTGCCGGTTATGGTAGCCTAGTAGTCCCCATCTGAATTAGCTGTATTTTTTGCATAAGTACGCATCTGTAGACTGTCCTTATGAAATTTTCTACAGTTTCCGCTGTGTATTCCTTGATAAGCCAGCTCTTTATCAAACCCTGAGATATACTTCATAAAACCTAATAAATCGAAGATACGACCTTTTCAGACATCCACGGCCATACGACTCTGAAAGCACCGCATCCCGTCCGATCTGCGCAGTTAAACGGGGTGCCGCCTAGTTAGTACCACGGTGGGGGACCACGCGGGAATCCTGGGTGCTGTGGTTTTTTATTTCGAATTTCACAATCAACTATTTTAGGTACCGTGGGATCTTTGTGCTCGTTATTCAACTCGTTACATTTTTTCGGTCTCTACATGGATGACAAAACCTCATAATTTTCTTCCTGAGTTATGTGCTTTACATGGTGTTCACGGTCTGTTGCTGCATAGCCTTATCCTAATATTAATAATGTATTAAGGGCGATTGTCAGTCCGCAGCCTCTAGGTATCAACGGTCCTCGGGCAAACTATGCTGAAGATGCCCGGTGTGAGCTTGAGACCCAGTAAAAGCAGTGTATGTATGGAAAATTAGCGTAGTTACTGAAAAAATGCCGATGTCAAATGAGGGCACGAGGCTTTCAAAAGGTCTCGCGGGGTACTTACCTGCCTCCATTTGACTGCCCCATTATATTAAGGCGTTAGGAACCAAACGGGATTTCGACAGATGTTGGCATGAAGACTATCACTCCGGGTTTCCAAATCATCGGGGAACGCCGAGAAAGGCTCATATTAGCCCATATTTATGCATCTTGCTGCGTCCTTGCTCTTCAAACCCGAAGATGCTGTGCGACGAGTTGGGTAGCAGCCACAAAGTTATTTTAAACCTTGAGTTATTTCCGTCCTCAGGAGACCTATTATTAGATTACGCGCCTTAGATGCAAACATCTTTTGCGATTGTGAGTCGGATGCGTCTCGTGCGCGGTACTTTGAGTGTGATATGAGTCATATGAGTGGTAATGCGAGGAATTTAGCTTTTTAGAGTAGTTTCTCAACCTTGTTGTTTGATAGCGATGCAAATCTGGCCAATATGTTGAAGGCAAATCCCCCACGGTCAAGATTCACCGTCTTTGAAATCAGAGTTAGTTAGTTCACTCCGTGACTGGAGTCAAAGCACCGCGCTGTCGACTTATCAGCAAATAGTGCGCACCAGTTTGGCAGAATATAATGATACTATATGCTATAACCTGAATTAAATGACGTGTATATAAAGTCCAGAGGACTCACGTTCGTGACGTCTAGCTATCCAGCTATCTCGCTCTGTCCCACAGAATGCTGCGCAACCTCCATGACTTGCTAGAAGAAATCAGGAAACTCGAAGAGCCGGTGTATGAACAGCAAGGAAAGCTTACTATCAACCGCACGACCTCCCAGCTTCAAACTGTCTTGGTCTCGAAGGCCATATGGCAGCCCATCGAGGAAGAAGACGACTGTCAAACGATCATCGACAACTTGCGCACGTTATTAGTAGCCTGCTACATACTCCACAACTCTATTTCTATGACTGTCTCCTCTTACTCAGAAGAGCCTCAGATCACGTTCCCTATGCAATTCACCTTCCTCTCAATATTTCTCGCTACCTCTCGAAACATCACCGTCGGCATGCTATTCCTTTTATCGGGAATGTCTTTAAGGAAACAATATGCCGCCAAAATCTCCATCACCAAAAGATCATTTTCGTTATACGCACGTGTAAGTGGAGGTCATAATTTCATCAAATTGCATGAGCTTGTATTAACTTGTAATCAGACGGCCACACTTGCTTCATCCTTATAAGTATATTTCACAGTAGTTTGGGATGGTAATGGCACCCAGCAGTAGTGTCCCGTATGCGAGAATGAAATAATAATTGTGAACTTATTACAAGGACCGGCACTGATCACGCTAATCTTGTACTCTGATACAAGACAACTGCTATAATTTCCTTAACTTACAAGTCCAAATGTAGCAACGAGAACACAAGTCATCACATTCCAATATATCTGCATACATGTTGTGCAGAAATTTTCCTAGCTGGGAGTTGGGAGTATGATTCAGGATCACACTGAACATGATGACCGCGTTGGGTGTCAACAACGCGACTTCAATTGCATTGCAAGTCGGGCAAGGACAACTTTACTGCTGCATCAATCACTTACAAAGGTTTATATGGTGTAGTACTACGTTATAAACAAAACATACTAGTGAGCCACATGATGAAAACATGAGAGGAGTAGAGCAAGAGTTATGTACTAGATGACGTTGAAAGGGGAGAGGGACAACGAGTGGTGAGTTGGAGTGATGTTTCTAACTCCCCTCATCCACTCGTTCTTGACCCAGGCCCTACCGCTGGTTGACATTGGCCTATCTACCCTGGACCCAACTTCTGACTTGCTCGTTCCATTGACCTGCTCATCCCATCACGACTTGCTTGTCCACTCGACCTGTTCGTCCACTCTTGCTCAGCTCCCGGAGTCCCCGCTCAACCCGCACGCACGTTCAACAACCTGCCCCATACCACTTGCGCCCACCGGAACCCGTCATCTACAAAATGCAACTCGCGTGGTCAGAGTCGCGCCATAGCAGAGAGCTCCCCCCGCCCGTTCCAGCTTTCAAGCGAATTCCGTTGTTGCATTTGTCTTGTTCGACGGGCGGTGTGAATCGAACATGATGCGTGCACCTGGGAAGAGAGACATGCAAGGGGAAAGCAGAGGAAAGAGGAGAATAGGAGCCAAATAGGAGCCGAGACGGATTCGACATTCAGACGTTAAGTCGGTTCAAACTCCGCCTCAACCCAGCACGGTTTATGCTGCTGAACGCGAGCACGTGACCTTGTTGATCATCGAAACGCGCGTCGGATTGAGCCGGAATCGGATTGCGTGGCTTATCTCTTCTCCTCCATCTTCTCCTCCATCTTCTCCCCCCCATTGTACATTCCCGTCCATACTCTATCCCATCCCTCTCTTGCTATCTCCAGCTAGTCACCGTCTGTCCGGAGAGATAGGCGGGTAGTTGACATGTAGACACGGAGAACCTGAAAGCTACACACAAACGGGTGAGTTTTTGCTTTAGTCGCTTGGTTTTCGCAGCTGACCGCGACACCCTCATTGTCTCACTCCTCCATGTTTTTTCAGGACTGTGTGCAACACGTCATCGCGAACAGCAAATGTTTCGCCTTGACTCGACAGAGTTATGTTAACGTGAGTTTTCTTCATTGCCCGTTCCTTGCTGAAACTGACTGACACCTCAGTTTCTCGAACCTCCCTTCGCTTTCAAGAACGGCATTTGTTCGTGTGACAAGGAGTATCAATAGAACCTGCCATAAGCCGTGAGTTACCTCTTTTTCCTTGTCTGTAACACCGATTTGATACCTGTATGCAGTGTTCCCTTTCCATTGCAGCCAAAATATTGAACGTCGGCTTGGCAGATACATTCATCTCATGAGTATGGATATCTCGAGTCTCGACGTGCTTGCGCAGAAGGACCAAACAGGTTCGTTACTGTAATCCGCTCCTATTCCGTTGAATGGTTCTGACTAGTAATCCTAGCACAAACACTTTGGAAGGAACAGGGTTATGTTTGTCGATTCAAAAGATAAGTTGACTCTCCGTAATGTTTGTTTTCCTCTTTTCTTCCTGTAATGTAACTATGTCTTCCTGTAATGTAACTATGCAATATATTATATATATATTCTTTTTTGATCCTCAAAAGTGCGCATCGGAATGGCCCAGATTGTGTCCGACCTTTCCTGATGAAATTATATGATCTCACAATGGTCTGGCTGCATGTAATGCTGCATATTGCTACGCAATATATCACAAACTGGGTGACTTTCCGTAAGCTTTTGGAATATTTTATACGGAGTATTAGATTAAATCTGATGGCCCCGCCGCGATGCCGGACCAAATTAGGAAGGAGATGGCTCAGGATTTAATGTCGACCCCTCTGAATAAACCTTAATCTGTAGAGGGGGTAGGTACCCCCTTCATAGATTATTCCGCACGCAGATTAAACGATTATCACTCTCGGCAGCCAAATAAGGCAGTTCGGCTGCTTAGTCATTTCTGTAAGCGAGCTGCGCCTTCAACTTGCCTTCAACATCTCTGCAGTCGACAAAAGTGATTGCTCCTAGCACTCCTTCGCACTGTTTTGCGTCCCCTATATGGCTATCTTCATTTTAATACCTCTATATCCCAAAATAGCACAGCTTGGGCAGCATAAAATTGAAAGACTTGTGTGCCTCTTCCAGCCAAATAGTGACGCTTTTTTCAAGCTTTTAGAAGCTTTACCGTGAAATTAATAACACGCCAGTCACTAATTTTCACCCAGTTTTATAAAACTTGTCAATAATAACCTATTGTAACCAGTTCTTGCCACCCAAGTAGCAGAAGTGCCGTCCGGTGCAACCAAAACGACAGGATGATGCAAAGTGGGAAGGATATTCGAGGACATACAATATTTTAATCAGAAGGCTTACGGATTTACCGAACGAATAGATTAGCGGATTAAATCTGTCATTTGAAACTCCGACACAATCTATTCACGAATAAAAGATTAAAAAACCTTACGGAAAGTCACCCACTTACAATCTATGGCAATCAATAAAATTATTACGGAAATCTCATAATAATTTAGTTGCATGTACACCTATGTAAGCTGAAGTCACAATGACCTTTTTTGCAATCCATTTATCGACATGTTTGATCATGTACGGAAGTACATGTTATATGCAGTTTTGGTGATGTCCTACCACGGTAGTTCCAACGTTCAAATGGTAGCTTACCGGACGTGGTACACCTCCCTTTTTGCAATCGGGTGCTACGCCGTCTCGAGAGCTGCGAGATGGCTATATGGCCCGTGGCCACCGCAAGGCTGGTTCGAAGTGCCATTCTACGCCAGAGAGGACGGCATCGTGTTCTTATTCCACGGACCAATCTTCTATTCGATATTTCTACTCCTTCTCGACTTATCCTACGTGTTGGGAATGGGCGTCAAGAGGCGCTGGCATAACACCTGCGGACGGCTTATCGAGGGACAGCACCGGTGTACTGTCCGGTCATCGCTGGGCGATATGGCCATTCTTCAGTTTAACACCATCCTTTTTCTATCGACCTGCGGACTCGTCATGGGGTTTGGGTACCTTGGGACGACATACCTCCAAATCGATTGGTACCTTCCTTTCCAAATAATCGTCGCATACTTCGTTGGCATAAATCTGAGCAGGGTCTCCACGCGTTGGTCCAGCCAATCCATAGGAGGAGTAGTGCCGACACACCCTGTTGTTGCATTATTTCTCCGATTCGCGTTTCACAGCTCTGTGATGTACGCCCTCTGCCTATGCTTCCCTTCCTCAATACCGAAGCTAACCAACCCAATTTTACCTCCGTATTATCGAGTAATGTCATGGGTAAAAGCTAGCGGCCGCGATAATGGAGAAGACCTAGTCACCTTCGGGTTCTGGGCGACCTACACGCACGTGTCACTTACCACAGAGGTTATCCTGTGCGCGTTCTCCGACCCACTTCCACTATTGAAGAAGGACTGGGGCGCGTTATCAAAACTTCCTGGAGTCCACATTATGATGCATATGGCTATCGTTATAGGCGTCATGCGGTATTCGACCTGGATTCAGGAACTTATCCTTCGTTGTATCTTCATCGGGGTGGCATCAGTGATCTGCGTGTGGTTGGTGACGGTTTTACCAATAACGCTATGGGAAGCGTTGATCGAAGAGTCTACAGACACAGCAGTCGAAGCTGAAAGTGAGGAGGAGGGGGAGGAGGATAAATATGGTGAAAGTCGGAGCTCGGACGACAAGGAAGGACCGTGGGAAATGGAAACCGTCAAGCCGGAATATGAAGGCCTCATGGACGATAATTTGCGTTCTTTGCGTGTCCCCGCACTCGATATGGTACGGGCTTTCCTGATGTTTTTGCTCATCCTCAACACCTCCATCGCAGCAACTCTTTCACGCACAAGCCTGGTGGGAAGCTACCAATTATCTCCGACAACTACAGCGGTCCTGTCCGGCTTCACGGCATTCTACAGGACTCTTTTCGCACCATCTTTGTACTTCATTTCCGGGACGTCGTCCTATATCTCCCTCTCCTTGCACCACAAAGGTCACGTAGCAGAATTCCTCTTCTCAAAAATGTGCCGGTTCTTAATCGTGGTCTTCGTTTGGGCACTGTGGGCTTTAGGCGCCCATTGGGTGTATGGGGCACCGTTGCCCCTGGTGGACGTTTCAGACTTCGGCCCGCCCCACCCGCTTTACGTGTACTACCTGGAAAATGTGATGGGATACGTGGTAACCCACCTTTTCCTCGATGTCTGCTTTACTCTTTGGAGGGTGGCCGATGGTGCCTTCAAGTTAAATCGCGCACCTCGCTTCACGTCACACATCGACTACCCCAGGGCATGGATCGCCCTAGCGCTGCTATCTCATCTACTCTATACCATTTCCGTCCTTTCTGGTCGTAGCCTCCTTCCCTTTTTCACTCGATACGAGTTCCACCTTCAATATGTTATCGCATACCTCGGCGGGGTCAACATCTCCAGTCTGGCCAAACTTCGGTATACCTCTGCTTCCTCTCAGTGTGGAACGCCGCGGTTCATCCTCTCACGAGCAATCATCCGCGTGTGGATTATGTCGTCGATGCTGCTCCTTCTGTGCACGTACGCTTCGTCTGTCCAGCTATCGCGGTATCTCCACCCCATGAGCAACCCAGAAGCACCGCTGCTTGATCCATTGTCCTCCTCTTCTTTGACAGGCGATATGGTTGTAGTGGTCATGTATGGAGCGTGGTCAACACTCACATTCGCCCTACTTGGATCTAGCCTTCTTTCCTTCCTCCTATCAGACATCCGCTGGTCGATGCTGGAGAAACAGTCGATGATCGCCGTCTTTATCAGAAATGCAGGCTGGCTCGGAGTTATCCAAGTTTTTATTACTTTAGGATTTTCACACTTCCACTTTCTGCAGGAGGTCATATCTTCGTCTCCTTTTTATTTTATTTTAAGTAGTTCCATCCTTGTATCATCCTTGTTCGCTGCGTTGTCTTCCCTAGTGCTCGGTTCTATACTGATTGTAGCTGTCGTTTCTGTATCGCAATATGTATCCCAATTAGATTCGTGAAAACGGTGGCAGGTTGGCACAACATTCCTCAGAGACCTGCATATGAGGTTTTTTAGGTAGTTAGTACGATGTCTGTGGAGATAGCAACAACATGGCAGCTCATGCCATGTCGGACGCTGACCACCGTGCCGCCCTCGGCCGGCCCCGAGCGGAGGGTAAAAGTCTGCACACACGTGTCGACCAGAAATCAAAAACTGAACTTTTGAATTTGGCCTGCTTAGGCTTGCTTCTTTACAATTACACTCGCGCAAAAGGCAACCATTGAAAAATCCTATAGTAGCTACAGGTAATCCCAAGTCACCTTGATCCTCCCAGCGTCCCTCGATGCGAGCCTGTCGAATACGACAGGGGATAGATCGATATCGTCTGGCTTGCATGACATGCAGGAGTCAGCAATCAATGCATCGACGGACTTTGATCCATCTGTAGGACCAATGTCACGTCAGTTGAAATCTCTGCGCTTGCTGGTGTGAGCATAACTCACAGTGAATTCTGATCTTTTTACCACAGTGGTTCTTTCTGTGATATTCCTTCTGGGACAAAGCGACGACGAAGTCACTTTCTCTGTTTGCTTTACCACAATTCCCGAGCTGTCATCCGAGACTTTCTCAGTACTGATATGATGAATTAGCGATGAAGTCAATCCACTCACTCCGGGGGTGTAGAATGTGGCTGGAAAATACGCGATGGATCAGAATCGGGTAAGGAATCGATGTACGAATTCGAGATTAACTCACCATCTCCTTTGTGCCGTTGACCCAGCACATACAAAGGGGCGTAGATCAAGGTTAGAAATACAGCAAATTTGTGACTGTAGAGCATATTAACTCGGATGGTAGGAGAAATATGAGGTCCTAACGAATCGGTATGAAACGAGACGGAGGGCTTTATGTACCCATGTCCGTCTAAAATATTCTCCTAGGCCAACCGTAAGAGCACGCTAAACTCCTCCGACTCAAACTAATTGGAGGCAAACGCGTACAAGTAGGTAGAAACTAGATTCGTACTCAACAGCCGCGAAAGGGCGTCTGCTCGAAACACCGCTCGAGCCTTCGCGCGGCCGAGTTATTTATAATTACTATGGTAGCAAGGACCGACTGACTGCGCAGAAGGCAAGTTGATTGAGCTAGCGAAGACGCTTGCGAAATGCTTATCGTATCAGGCTTAGAGCACTGCCTATTGACATAGTATGTACCTCAATTTTAGGTAGCACACAAGACCTTAAAGAGTAGGCGTGTTGGCAGTTATGAGAAGTTGATAATTATAACAAGGCTTTCAGGCCGGCCCTTGGAACGAACTTCAAGTTTCAAGTCTGCTCGTTGTTACGAGCGACCAGCACTAACGATGACTTGACCTCCTCCAGACGGCACCAGATGCACTGGTAGCTCAAACCTCTGGGCAGAACGGCTCGAAGTCCCGCATGGGTGCTTTTACTGTGGCAGTAATGACGCTGTCTATAGTTATGCAGTACAGACAGCCCTCAAGTGCAGGTTATGCATACTACTTGCACACCCTTGTCATATACAAAGTGAAAATAACGGGCAACGGATTCCGGGTACACGACGTATATGTGCGCCGACTGTGCCAAGCAGAACTTGAAGCAGAAACCGTGCCTCCGAAGGGCAAAGTAACCATCACACATCAAGCGGACGCCGCCGACAGCAGCGAATAAGAGTCTAAGCCCCTGGCTGTGTCAGATATGCCGTACGAGTAGGGGGCCTGATTACAGCTCCACCTTGGACAACAACCCTTTGCAGCATACCACCTGAATGGCAGGCACTGCGAGAGTCTCGACAAAACCCACTTTTCCATATGTCGCGTGGTACATCCTCGAAATTCTCCTCGTTCTCTCGTACAGCCTCCGCCTCGATCGTTCCCGGAATCAGCATGTCTACGCATTTGTGTGCTTTGCTTCCATAGTCATGTACTATCTGTGCTTCACGCACATGGACGGAGAGGTCTTGAAGAAGATGGCAGCAAACACAGCCTGGGGAATGGGGTGTAGAATGGCAGCTATGCTGCTATACCTCTCGGCGAACCTGTTGCTGACGGATCCGCTGAGGGACATCACGCTCGTGGAGGATAGAAAGGAGGACGCGGTGAAAGGTGCATCAGGTGTGAAAGCAGAGTCGAATGGGCACGGCGGTCCCCGTTCTATGTATGACAAATCCTTTCTCTCGCGTCTTTGGTGGGGAGTCATCGTGTCTGGAAATCCACGTGGCGTCAACTTCAACTACGCGTCTTTCGAACCCAAACCTCTTTTACCCCCTCGACCTACCCAAGAGACGCGTCTTTCATTCATAATCTCCCAATTACGAGTTCTTGCTGTCTTATTCCTTCTATACGACCTCAGCGATACCATCAACCTGCTCAACCCCCACTATACTTCTCTTACGGAACCTCCTACAAGAGACTTGGTTATTTTTGGATCAGAAACGTTAGGAAAGATCATATGGCGCGCGGCGAGTTTGGCGTACGGAACGTCGATCTGTCTGGTTCTGGACATGGAATACAGAATCATGGGCATCCTGGGCGTAGCGCTCGGAATATCGAAACCAAGGGACTGGCCAGACATGTTCGGGAGCTTCGCGGATGCATGGACGTTGAGAAGGCTTTGGGGGTGATTAAACATGTCCCTCTATTCGTTGTCATCCTTTCATACTGATTTTTTTGTCCTATAGTAAATCGTGGCATCAAATATTCAGAAGAGTGCGCCTTACTATTTTTTATTTTAAAACACCTACTTACCTTTGATGTCTTTAGCCTACAATCGTGCACGCGAACTTCTTCCTTCGATCTCTCGGTTTCTCGCAGCCTCCGCGAACAAGTGCCGAGCGTCAATTTGTTCGCACAGTCACTCTATTCTCGGTCTTCTTCCTCACTGGCCTTATTCACTACATCGGGGATGCCGTTTGGATGCAAAACCTAAATTTATTCGACAAAAACGGGCCCGGTGCTATGCATTTCTACATGCTACAGCCCGTCGGAATTCTACTAGAAGAAGGTGTCTCGTCTTTGTTCATGTGCTTGACGAATAAGGAGCCGGCATCCAAGTTGAACGCAGACTCGGATAGGCATCGTCGTTCGTCCGGGCCTCCAACCTGGCTAGCGAGAGCCATTGGCTACTTATGGGTAGTCACCTGGATCTCTTTAACCCTCCCTTTGTGGACATACCCTCAATTCCGGCACGGGTTCAAGAATGATATGCCCCATCCCAACCTTATTTGTAGCATTTTAAGTCTCTACCGGACTGTATCATAGAGTCCTCCCATTACCGTGACATATATACATATACGATGCCTCTCGTTTGTCCGTTCCTTTTCTAAATATACTTCTTCAAGCCATGTTACCGAATCTGTATGTTACTTTCATGGATTACCCTAGATTCAGCCGGACGTCGAGGCTTGGAACGCCTCTAAGGTTCAGAAGTGCCATATCTGGTTTTAAAAATTGTATCTTCCTTTGGATCTACTACACGCCGTTCAGGACGCAAGCCTGAGACCGGTTGCCCCATAAATGTTTTTTTTATTTTTTATTTCTAAGGATATAAGGGCATCGACAAGGTCTCGGATAAAACTTCTCCCAAATCTATGTCTTTACTAACGGGGTCCTTCAAGGATCTCGCAGTATTGACCTCAGAGGGCTAAAAACAGCAATTAATTTGGGTTTCACTTCTCTGAAGTAGCTATAAAGGCACCTTTCTCCAAGCCTTCGTCGTGCAAGGACCTTGCCGAATTACCCCCTTCGAGTTGCTCCAGTTTCTTGCGTATTTCTTCAATGATACTGCCGCGGAGGACTATTTCAAAAAGCAATGATTAGTTTGGATTTTGTTTTAATGATATAGGTAAGCAGTATGTACCTAGCTCCACGCTTTCGTCGTGCAAGGATCTTGCAGTTTTACCCCCTTCGAGTTGCTCCAGTTTCTTGCGTATTTCTTCAATGATACTGCCGCGGAGAACTATTGCAAAAAGCAATGATTAGTTTGGATTTCATTCCAATGATATAGGTAAGCAGTATGTACCTAGCTCCGCGCTTTCGTCGTGCAAGGATCTTGCAGTGTTACCCCCTTCGAGTTGCTCCAGCTTCTTGCGTATTTCCTCAATGATACTGCCCCGTCGGAGAACTATTGCAAAAGCGACAGCACAAAAAGCAAAAGTAAGCTTGCTTGGGTCAAGTCATCTTAAAGCATAGCAACACAGCACCTGGCTCAGACTTTGGATCATAGGTTATTGCTCGAGCAGGAAGTTCCGAGACGTGCTTTGATGGTATCGGGGCCCTCGCTCTGCAATATTAAGACAAGCTTGTAAGACCCACGTTAGCACGCATAAAGGACAGTGCTGACCCTATCTGGACCGCGCCAATTCCGATTTCAGGAATGGGCGCAGCTGTGGCAACCGCACTGAAGGTGGTGATAGCAAAAAGAACGAAGAGGTATCGGAACATGGTAGCGATTTAGTGAAGGGTGCTGGTTTCGAAGTGCTTGGGGCAAGCTGCGTGCTTTGTTGTGTACGAGAGTCGGTAAAAGAACTGGGGTTGTAGTCGCCGGGGTTGTTGAGAAACACTGAAAGAAGCTATACAGAAGAAAACAAGCTTTGCTTAATGAAGTACTACCTCAGCATTGGGCCTCGTATTTATACTTATTCAGGATATTACTTACCCCAAAGATCGCAGATAGGTTGAAGTCGAGAAAGTAGATTCTAACGCATCACTGGCCTGCGCGTTAGGCTAAAGACACGGCACGGTGGATAACGGCCATGATCGCAGTGATTACCTTGGCTATCAATCATAGCAACTGAGGCGCCCACAGACGATCAGATCACCTCCTAGTCATTTATTTTAGAGGGGGGGCGGAGTGGACAGTGCCGCAGGAGTAAGTGGCCAGTAAAGTGTGATACGGTATACCATAACAATGTGCTCTTCGAATTTCCAAGCCACTCTGGATATATTTCCGTGATTACCATAGACAATTCTGCATGAGTAACTTAGTAAGGCCTGAATGAGTGAAGAAGAAAAAGGCGAAGGCCGGAAAACCTCTCTAGACCACACATTGGGATCTACTTTTAGAAATAAGATCAGTATCATTCACGGTATCACTCATAAAATACTCCAAACCGGCAACGGAATAACCATCTACGGAGCTCCCGAAACAATATGTACCAGCCCAAACAATTACCCTGCCGTGTGGCAGACCAAGCGTGAACGATGATTCCCACTAACTGAGCTTTCGGACAATTACCGAGAATCGGTCAACAATGTCGTCAACAATCGGCCTGCTCCTAATGTTCTCCTGCACCATGTCCATCGTAAGGGGGAGCAGATATTCAAACCCGTGAAAGCCCGTGGTGACGAACTTCCCGGCCTGCGCTGTAAGAGTCGTAAGCATGAGCGCTCCGACATTACTAAATGCATCTCGACTTCGCACCAGAATAAATTGCTCTCTAATCATGTTACCTAAATAGTAAATAGTAACTGGAAGAGGATCCTGTGGATTTCTGGGACTCTTGAGCCCCGGAAAGTGTGATATACTTATGCCCCGAATTGGTAGTTCCAGAGGTTCGTTCTCACCTGCTGAATGAAACTTCAAATCCCGAAGTCAATAATATTATTAAGATACATAGTAGCGGACAGGATGTTCCGTCCGCGCCGTTTTTTACATAGTTACAGAAGTTCCTGCTCATGTACTGAAGTACCGGGTGAATGAGCACATAGCATTTACTGGGCACAAGCTGGAAGGAGGTTTTGTTGACGTTTTGTTGAAGTTCGAATCAGCCGAGCGTTGCGCAAACTCCGCACTTCCCGTTAGGGAGCCGCGGGCCACAGCGGCTTAGAGATTAGAAACAGTTTTTCACAGTTCCAGGCCGAAATCTTGTAGCAATAGTGCTGCTCTAACCAAGACCCTTAGTCGCTATATCAAACCCCTGTATCTTGAAATACGAGGTTAGGTCCTCTACGGAGCGGCGCCTTAGAGCCATTTGGCCTCTATACGTTTTCTAAGCATCTGAGACAGCGTTTAACTTCTCAAAGGATTAGAATTTCCGTGCAATGGTCGAGCGCGAGCCTTCAGGCAACCGCATCCATCCAAGTACCCGTACTGCAAGTGCCGTGGCGTGACGCGAACTCTGCCGTTCGGCACTGGCGACTTAAAACCTCAACTGAGGGCGCCGGAATGATCCGCATACCACATCTTCGTTGATTGCCGACGTTGACTTTTAAAAAAAGTCGTATTTTCTAGTATCATCTGTCCGATTTCTTCAATTTTCTGAAGTCGGAGTAGTGTGCTGGGCGGCTGTATCAAGCATGTTGAAGTTAGTATAGGGCCATTAAGAGTAAGGAAACACTTGGTACTTTGACATGGCATAGACATTGCTGTAATACCTTCCGTCTATGATAGCGCTTCCATTAGTCCGGCAGTTTCAGGAAGAATAAGTTGACTTACTGCAGGTACACGTTTGCACTTGAGTGGTCTCGCTGATAGGACTCACAGCAGAGGCCTGAGAAGCGATGCCGATGACGACAATGGCAGCGGTAAAGAATTGTTTCATCATGATGGATAGCTAGGACGATGTGTTTCTGCGTGGACTTCCAGGCAAGGAGTTGTCCTCTGGAAAGTCCCAGTATTTATGCTTGCCAACCAATTTTCTGCGCCAGACGATGCGAGACTGCAAGCAGGCCACCTGCAATCCACCTGCAATCCACCTGCGAGCGCTTGTGCTCCTTCATGCGAGCAGTGCATCAGACCCAGTGCATATGGTAACGACCTCTGTATATCCAATCTGCGGGAATATCTGCGTATGAATTCCAACCGTGCTTGTATGCATCTGCATCCAATCCCCACTCTTGATTTCCGAATTCCAGCTACGAAGGCCGGGCGGAGTTTTCGAACACTTCCTCTTCAAAATAGGCCGGCCAGTTCAAATCCACGTCGAGGTCAAATAATACTACACCCTCGTCCGTCATTGGGCGCTGACTCGCAGACCACGCCTCGCCGAGAAGTTCAGCCTCTCCAAAGCTGAGTATTTTGGATGATGTTGAGTCGATACTAGTGAATAGCGTGTGGGCTCACCGGGCTTGTAATGTAGGTGAGATCATTGTCCAAGTAAGGTATCCAACGATCCTTGCTCATGCTTCCATTAAAAGGTCTGTTTACTGTTCTTAAATCGAGATGCGAGCCCTGCGAGCACCTGCGCGCAGTGACAACTCAGATGCGCGCATATCGTCATCACCGAGCATCAAGTCTTGCGATTTCCTGAGAGTCAGATGCAAGCCAGGTATCCGGATGGCGTCTTGCCTCTTCGCATTAAGGAATCTTCTTCTGAAGATAGCTTGAACGAGAGCCAGAATAATCTACATACAGCGTCCCTGATTGCTGGGGTTTTTGACTTGAAAGCGGGTTGCATCATGTGACCTTTGTATCTTCTGTCTAACTTCAATCTTCATGCGACATGCGATTGGCAATGCGGTTATTTCAATACGCGCACGCTCAATCTTAACTCGCCGTGGTAGAAATCAGAAGGTACAATTTATTCCTTTTATGTATTTTTGAACTTTTCGACAGTCAAAATTCGGTATAACCCACTAATGTGCGCTCAGACGAGTGGTAGCTTCAGCGTGATCAGACTCTACCACAGCCAGTGGACATGAGCATCGTTTCACTCGGGAAAATCAGCAAAGAACAAAGCCGTTTGGAGTAGGGGCGTTTTGGTGGGTGATGCATCCGCAGAAAACGCTAGACGGTAGTACAGGGCGTCAGAAATTTTACAACTGATACACAAAACATGTTTGTTGACGCACTCAGTTCCGTTAGAAGTTCCGTAGACCGAGCGGTCAAGTGGGCTGTTGTTCAGGTACCACCTGGTCATAGGCCTCGGGCAGTTGGGCAACAGGCGCTCAAAGTCGGAGAAGTATGCTGGGGAGCTGTATCAAGTGAGTTGAAGCTGATTAAGGACCGTCCGGACCAGATTGAGCGAACGCTTACTGCGACATGGCGAAGACGTTGCTGTAGTGCCTTCCGTCTATGAGAGTGCTTTCATTTGTCTGACCGTCTCGGTTTTGGAAGATAAATGGATGAGTGAACTTACTGCAGGTGCACGTATCTACCTGGTTGGTCTCGCTGACTGGAACAGCAGAAGATTGAGAGATAATGCCAATAACGACAATGGCAGCAGCGAAGATTTGCTTCATGGTGGATGGATAGCGTTAGGTGCTTTCTGCGTGGACTCCCAGGCAAGATCCCTCCACTCAAGGACTCCACTATTTATCCTGTCTATGTTCCATCCGATGGGGGTGTAGAACAGACCCTTTTTGTCAGAGAATACACGCTGATCACCGCGCCTTGTCCTCTACTAGTGCCTTCTAGGGTCAGCTTAGAAGCAATTACACTAAGAATACTCCGCGCATCTGCAACGGTTCTATTCTTCGAACCTGAACGCTGTCAAAACAATAATTGGAGGACTGACCACTCGCTCAGCTACCCAGCTTCTAACCACATCGGAGATGGTACGAACATACTGATTCTAGTGTATTCAACGTACAAACTTTGCTAAAATTACATTCAGTCATATGGAAGGACGGTATAATTGTTGGACCTACACATTGCTTCGACTTCGAGTTGCGCAGTGGGTCAAGAGTATTGTGTAAAAAAAACTGTAGCACTCGCCTTGAGAAAAATGGCTCCCGGCTGATTGGTATGAAGTCGTTTCCCCCATTGCCAGGCAAGGTCAAATCGTCTCGTGTCTGGTGGTGGACTTGCGTGGCGTTGGCCTTCTAGTATGCCTCGGGGCCAAGGTTTAAAAATTCTGCGTTCTAATAACAACCTGAAGAATCTTCCAGGTCGCTCGTAAACGAGAGGCCGAGGTGCAGTTGGGCGGGTACGATATATTTGACAAGGAGTTTAGGCCCTTGGGAATATTTACATCGTTAAGTTTGTGAACACGTCGCGAATTATATGCATCTTATATTTTCGTCTAAACGAGAAGGGCCACAGGTGCAGTAGAAGCATGTACTCGTCCAGCGGCAAGCCCAGTAGCATACCAGTATTAACGAAAGTGGGATTGAGAAGTCAGAAACGGAGATGAACGCCGAACACGGCGTCCTAGCTTCGTTTATGAATGCAGAATTTAGATGATGGATCCGCGCAAAGGAGAGGGAGAACTTCGACTGGTGACTGGTGCGTTGAGAGGGAACTGATGGGCGGTCTCTGTGAATCAATTGGCGACCCTGACCATCATTGTAGGCAGACAAATATCCTTAGTGATCATTAGCCTTACCTTCCGTTATTCAAAATCAAATATTGCATTTAGTACAGTTCGATAAACATACATTCAGCGTATGCTCATGCTACAGAAACGTTGACAACGGCGCCTTTAGTCAATGCACGGCTGTAGGGGCAGAACTGTTCGAAAAATCGTCGGTAAGTAAGAGCGCTTTCAGAATAGGAACACGAAAAGGTTTTCTAAAGAGATTCAGAACACAAGGTACTTACCTCATGGGCTGCCTTCAAGAGTTCTTCGTCAATTCCTTCTACCTTGATGTCCACGCCAATTCCAAAGCCTTTTATCTCGCTTGGCTCTCCTAAGTGGACCTGGGCTGTAACGCGAGCCGATTTAGCCATGGCTTGCTTCTCAGGACCCATGGACCGAGCAACGGCTTGAATGGCGCCTAGGAAGCATGCTATATTAAAGCAAGGTTAATATGTTTCTGACAACAGACAGGGACAACGCGATAAGCACCCGAATAACCCATGGCGAACAACTGTTCAGGATTCTCGCCATTGCCTGACCCTCCCAGTTCTTTGGGAGTAGCTAGATTCAACTCAAGCCCATTTGAAGATACTTTTCCATTACGCCCTGCTCCTGACGCTGTTGCATTTGCGGTATACTATTCCACTTTATCAGATCGCGGACTGACAGGGATAACATATATGACATACCTTCACGTCCTTCAGTGTTACTACAGTCCTGATACTTCCGATGTTCTGAGTTAACCTCTGGCGGGCAAGTGAGCGAGAAGCGTTCGTAAGGAGAGAGCGAGAAGCTATTGAAGGGATGAACATTGTATATGTGAAGCGTGGTGGTAGTATGAGGATGCGTATGGCGTGTTGGTACCAGGTATGACGGAGCTCGGGCGTATGATCACGCGTATCGTGGGAAGACAATGTCGATGCCGTTGATGGCCATCTGGCCGTTCCAGTCGGCCGAACAGACGAGATTTTCCAAAAGCCGCAACTTACCGTTACGCCTGGTGGCAAGTCGCACCTTTACACACTTAGTGTGACTAGTTAAAGGTCTCCAGTACTCCCGGCATGTACTCGTCTCAGCAACTCATCTCAGCAACTACGCCTGCCACTAGCGCCTTGTACTAAAGCGTCTCATCACATAAACTTACTTCCTTAGAACTCTAGAGTAGTCAAAAGTTGGGCCACCGCCTAGTTGAGTGTTAGCCATGCAGCAACACATTTTGGTTCCTACAATAAGATAGACCCACTTAGCTGAAGCCACTGTAGTGCGTAGCTCACTCGATAATGTCATCAAGCAAGCCATTTGGTCAATTCGTCCAGTTCGGCCAAGCTAATAGTAAGCTAGATTTGCGACGGCTTTTTTAACAACATACACTAGTTCGGACTAGATGGTACTGAGGTCGAATACTTAAACAAGAGATATAGCAGCCCAGTTCAACATCTAGGCTCAGTATGCTTCCAAAAACTTTCCATCCTCTACTTTGTACCCTCGTTGCTGCTCTGACAAGCGGTGTGCGCGGGTTTAATGGAGATGGTGCGTCCCCCATCCAATACGACACGAAATCAGCTTTTAACCTTTAGCAGCGACATATTATAACACTGGCGTGGGTCAAAGTCGTGCAGAAAAGCTTATTTTATTGACGGATCCTCTTTTCTCAGCTGGGAAGTTGTGGGGTTACGAACGTCGACACTGATTATGTCGTCGCTCTCTCAACACAGGAGAATGGCAGTCACGCTCGCTGCAATCAGAAAATTATGGTACACTGTATGTTGCTCCGGAGACAACCCAAATTTCTATGGAACACAGCACTCATGCTCTCAATTTGCAGACGGGGGCAAGTCAGTAGCAGCAACCGTTGTAGACTTATGCCCTAGCTGTAGTCCTTACAGCATTGACCTATCACCTGCGGCATTTGGGAGTCTCGCAGCGAAGGATTTAGGAAGAATACAAGTCTCGTGGGAGTACATGCCATGAAGCTTTTATCTCAATGATGGTGAGGACAACGGGGAAGGTGATGATGATTATGACTAGTATTAGTGTAGTATTCAAAGGAAATTCATCATTTCAGGATGCTGGGCACTGGGCAGCTGAGTAAGTAGTCGTAAGCAGTCTTGTTTCTTGATCACAACCATGAGTTCATGAACTTCAGTGTGGGTCAGAGTGACGATAATCTAAAAATAGACTTCATTGTGGTGGCCGTCCACGGGCTTTATTCTCGTCCACCGCTTTCAAAAAGACTCACGGAAAATCCACATCTAGCAGGCGCCTAATATACCAAAAGGTGTATAACATCTCGAGAAAGCTATTTGACTCTCCTCTTATCCTAGATTGTGTATCTACAGGGGCTTCACGGGCATTAGCGGGCATTACACTTTCCCCTCTGCCAAGGCATCATCGGCAGCATTTTCCTCTAGTTAATCATTCTCTGATCACCTATGCATGATCATTAACGCTAGCGCATGGCAAGAGAGCCTAGCCAGTGGAAACTAGACACCCAAAACTCTCTCTTGATATTGATGGGGGTTTCCAATATGTAGCCTTTGCCGACCTGCTCTCTCCGATCTTCTTCGTCTTTCTCAAATTTATCCTTTCCTACTACATCCTACATTCTCTTAATCCTCTAAAGGGTCGCTCTGATTCCTTCAATTCGCTCATTATCTCACCACATGGCCAGCGACTCGAATAGTCTCGTTATAGATGACAACGACATCCGCGTCAAATACACCGGAAACTGGGAAGTGGTAAAGGACTCCAAACAATGGCTAGAAACCTCGCACTCGACATGGGACTTTGATGCCTCTGCTAGTATATCCTTTAACGGTCAGTACAAATAGCTTCAATCTCACACAAAGCACTACCTAACTCTTTAAAATCAGGAACGGGAGTCAGGGTGTACGGCACAGTACCAATCGGAACCGGAACGTCTGTAACGGACTACTCTCTATCGCACTCCTCCAAATCCTCCTCATCACCCGCTGGAACCTCGTCCATAAGGGTCTGGCAGAAATCCGGGAAAGAACCAATATACAGCAAAGAGTTTTGGTACTCCGGTCCGCTGGAGTATGGACAGTACTCCCTGACAATCAAGAACAAAGGGGAGGACAACGACCAGGATTTTCAGCTGGATCGATTCGTAATTGAAACTGGCGAAGGCAACGCGTCGAGTCCATCCTCTTCAACCCAGTCTTCGTCATCCTCTTTATCAGGCAGTCTAACACAAGAAACTGGGTTGCCTTCCGCTGGCAGTACTGAAGGAAATGGAACGGTCCTCTCGAGCACGGAAACCAGCAAGTCTAGTATCGTGCCCAAGGTCGTCGGCCCAATCGTAGCCGTAGCGGTTGTAGCCATCCTCCTTCTCTGTTGGCTGCTTTTCAGAAGGCGAAAAGCACATAAAACAGGTAAGCTTTTCCTCCGTCTTCCCCAACCCCTCAGCATAAACATCTCACATAACAAACCTCCAAGCTGCAAAAGGTGAAATCCCCGTCAACCCATTTGTTCTCGGCGCGAACCAAACAGGCAGTACTAATACCTACCCTGGCACCACCGCGCAAATGTCCACCTCCCCAACTTCAGCTTCGGGATCTAGCCCTACGATCCAGACACCCAGATACGGAGCAGAGAAGTCCGCGTACTCCCTAGCATCTCGGTCGAGGGCGAACACTTACGAGGGCGGGCTGTCGCCGACGTCTGAGGGAGGTGCTCCAAGTGTCACTGCTGTGTCAACCACCACTGGAAGTGGAGGATCTCCAGGTTCACCGGTACGATTAGGAGGAGCTAATAGACGCGAGACGGTAGGAACAAGCGCTATGTTAGATGAGCTCGGCGCGGATCCTCCGCCTTCGTATCAACCTCCCAATTCGACGACGATTTGAGGACATGGTGGTAGCGGTGGTGCGTGCTGGCATTCTCCCTCCGTGTCCATCTTCAGAAATTGTCTATACCATGTACTCGACTATTATCATATTACACTTTCTTTCAAACTTGAGAGAGCAAATTCGGTCTCAAATAAGTCTGTGTGATGATAGCCAATCCATTCATTCACACTTGGATTCGAATAAGATAAGATAAAATACAACCCAAAGACCTTTTGACTTCCAGACGTAATTCTTGCTAATTCTTTCCTGCAATTGACCTGCTCAAAGCCCATCTAAATTACACCATTTTCTCCTCCCTTTACTCAGATTCTTCTTCCCGTTTTGATCACACAAAAAAGTAACACCTAAACGACAACAACCCAAATCAGCCAACCTCCTCCCAAGAAACAAAGAAGAACACAAAACGAACCACTCAACCCCTACACACCCTCACACCACCTCCTCGCACTCTCAAACAGCCTAAACCACGGTCCGCTCGTCCACCCCTCCTTAACTTCCCTCGACACCCAACTATTACTCTCAACACTGACCACCCTCTCAGGATGCGGCATCAGCGCCAACACCCTCCCATCAGGCGTCTGCACCCCCGTCAACCCACCAGGACTCCCGTTCGGGTTGAGAGGGTACACCTCTGTCGGCTCGCCACGCGAGTCGACGTATCGTACCGCTGCCAGACCTTGTTCTTGCATAAGAGCTAGAGAGGAGGCAGCGGGGAAGGACGCGCGTCCTTCCCCATGCGCGACTGCCACTGGCAGCTTCGAGCCCACCATCCCAGAGAGGAACACCGAGCTTCTCGTAACAGGCGAATCCACCACCTCGACCATACAAGTCCTCCCCTCGAACCTTTCGCTCCTATTCGTCTTGAAATACGGCCACCCCTCCGCACCCGGTATAATCTCCCTCAAATGTGACAGGAACTGACACCCATTGCACACGCCCAGCGCAAAGCTATCTTTCCTCGCGAAGAAATCCGCAAACTCCTTCCTCGCTTTCGTGTTCAGCAGAGCCGAGTTTGCCCATCCTTTACCCGCGCCGAGGACGTCCCCGTAGGAAAACCCACCACACGCAGCAAACCCGCGGAAAGTGGAGAGTGTAATGGCGCCAGAGAGGATATCCGACATGTGCACGTCCACAGCTTCGAATCCTGCTCTTGAGAACGCCCATGCCATCTCGATGTGCCCGTTCACACCCTGCTCGCGCAGGATGGCCACCCTCGGCTTGGGTGTGTTCAGCTCCAGGATTTTGGTCAGCGAAGGGGCGAAAGTAAGATCGTAGAACAACCCCGCATGCTTCTCATCCCTGATCAAAGCATACTCCTCCTCCGCACAAGCAGGGTCATCTCTCAACATCTGCATCCTATACGAAGTATCGCTCCACATCTCCTGCAGCCGCCCTCTGCTCTCGCAGAACACCTTCTCGCCCTTCCATATAATCGAGACCTCTCCATCATCGCCACCCTTGTTCTTGTCCGCGACACGCCCAATGACATGAATCGCCGTGGACGGGAACCCAGCGCTATTGAACACACCAACCAACTTCCCAAGGTCCTTCTCTCGCACTTGCACAACAGCACCCAACTCCTCATTGAACAGCGCCGCCACAGCATCCTCACATCCAGGCAAAGCGTCAAGCGAGATTTCCACCCCCACGCGCCCCGCAAACGCCATTTCCACGATAGTCGTGAAGAGCCCTCCGTCCGACCGATCATGGTACGCCAGTACCAGCTCCTCCTTTTCCTCGTGTTTCTTCGCCTCAACACACCCTTCCAAGAAACTCTTCAACCTCAACACGCCCTCCTCCCCATCCACATCCGGAGCCTCCCTCCCCAACTCTCCAACCACCTGCGCAAGCGCCGACCCTCCTAACCTCTGCTTCCCCGCCGCAAGATCAAAGAACACAAGACACGTCTTCTCATCATCCTTGAACCTGACCAACTGCGGCGTCCACGTCGACCGAACATCCTCAACAGGCGCAAATGCCGTGACGATCAACGAAAGCGGAGCAACCACCTCCTTCTCCTCCCCCCCATCCCCTTCCTTCCCATCCCGCCACTTCATACTCATACTCATCGAATCCTTTCCAACCGGAATCCCCACCCCAAGCACCGGGCACATTCCCACCCCAATCGCCTCAACCGCCTCATAAAGCCTCGCCCCCTCCCCCTGTTTCCCAGCCGCACACATCCAATTCGCACTCAGCTTCACCGCATCCAACGCCCTAACCCTTGCAGCCGCCAAATTCGTTAATGCCTCCCCAATGGCCATCCTCGCGGACGCAGCGGCCGATAAGAGTGCAAGCGGCGTGCGTTCGCCCATGGCCATCGCCTCGCCAGAGACTACGTCCTCGAAACCGTATGAAGAACGGGTGACAGCCACGTCCGCGACTGGCACCTGGAAAGGCCCCACCATCTGCTCGCGGGTGACCAGACCCGTAATGGAACGGTCGCCGATGGTGATGAGGAACGATTTCGAGCCGACGCTAGGCAGCCGAAGCACGCGCTGGGCAGCGAACGCGAGTTTGTCCTTGATATGTGTTGATGATTGGGGGGCATATTTGGATAACGAAGTATCGAACTCTGGTCTGTCTTCCTTTCTGGACTGGTCCGACCTGTTCATTCTCGGGCTCTTCCCAAACAACACGTCCATGCGCAGATTAATAACAGCCTTTCCCTCTTTATCGTTCCTATCCGTGACGATCAACTCCTCCTTCTCCGTCGCCTCGCCAACAACGCTATACGGACATCTCTCCCTCTTCGCAATCTCCTCAAACCGATCCAACATCCCCTCCTTCGGCGAAACCGCAAGAACATAGCGCTCCTGACTCTCATTGCACCAAATCTCCATCGGCGACATGCTCGAATCCGCCACGAGCACATCCCGAATCTCAAACTGCGCACCCAACGACGAATCATGCACCAATTCCGGAAGAGCATTCGACAGCCCTCCGGCGCCAACATCATGGATGCTCTCAATCGGGTTCCCTTCTTCTTCTTCTTCTTCTTCCTCCCCACTGGCCAAAGACACACACGCGTCAATCACGCCCTGACACCTCCTCTGCATCTCCGCATTGTCCCTCTGCACGCTCGCGAAATCCAGCTCCGCATTTCCTTGTCCTCCAACGATACTGCTCGCCGCACCTCCTCCCAAACCAATGAGCAGCCCAGGTCCTCCAAGAACGATAATCTTCGCGCCGGGGGTGATAGGTCTCTTGAGAGAATACGCCGGACGGACATTCCCATACCCACCTGCAATCATGATAGGCTTGTGGTACCCCCTCACCTCCTTCTTTCCTGCATCGACAGAGATGTCCTGACAATATGTGCGCCAATACCCCGCCAACGCCGGTCGTCCAAATTCGTTATTGAACGCGCTGGCACCGAGAGGACCCTCCAGCATAATATCCAAAGCACTCGCAATGTGGGCTGGTCGACCCTGCTCCTCTGACTCCTCCCATGGCTGCACGAAACCCGGAATGTTCAGATTGCTCGTCGTATAACCAGCAAGACCCGCCTTGGGCTTGCTCCCGCGTCCAACGGCACCTTCGTCGCGGATTTCGCCTCCTGAGCCAGTAGCCGCGCCAGGATAGGGAGAGACAGCCGTAGGATGGTTGTGCGTCTCCACTTTGATGAGAATCGGCATGTCTTCCTCCTTGGTCTCGTACTTCCATCCTCCTCCTGCTGCAGCTCCGAACCTCGGTGCCCTGCTTCCTTCCAGCACAGCTGCGTTGTCGCTGTACGCAGAAATCGTGCCCTTGCCTCCAATCGCCTTTTCCGTGTTCCGGATCATCCCAAAGAGCGAGTTGGGCTTCGACACGCCGTCGACCTCCCATGCGGCGTTGAAGATCTTGTGTCTGCAATGTTCTGAGTTGACCTGGGCGAACATGAACAGTTCCGCGTCGGTAGGGTTACGCTCCATGGCGGTGTAGGCAGAGACGAGGTAGTCGATCTCGGGTGGTGCCAGTGCGAGCCCGAGCTCGATGTTCGCAGCGACGAGTTTGGCTTTGGCTGCATCGGCCCCTGAGGAGAGAAGGTCGACGACGCGAAGAGGTTTAGGGTCGTTATGTGCGAAGATTTGCTCTTCTTCCGGTACTTTCTTGCTAATTATCTGGGTCATCCTGTCGTGCAGCAGATGTCCGAATGTAGCTAGGTCGTCCTCCCCAAGTCCTTTCCCTCCTTCTGTCGAAATAACGAAGATGCATCCTCGTTCGACGCGCTGCACATATTCGCCGAGGTTGCATAGTTTGGCAATATCTGTGGCTTTGCTGGACCATGGCGATATACTTCCGGGTCTGGGAAGGACGAAGACCACGGTTTTCCCTTCCTTGAGCCCCTGACCACTCAAAGCTGAGGACACCGCGGACAGGGTTTCAGATAGATGTTCGTTGTCACCATACCCGAGCAACTTGTCTAGAATGACACGATATGGTGAGCTAGCATCGGATAGCGTAGCAGTGGCGGATTGAGAAGTCGGTTGGATGAGATGCAGATGAACGGCGTCGATGGAGGTGATGCGCGGTTGATTAGGAAGGGAAGATTGAATAGAATGAATAGAAGAAAGGAGTTTTTGTAGTTTTGGTTGAGAGAATGCAGACGAGCCCGGTAGGACGAGCATGGTTGGTCTGGTTGTGGTCGGTGTAGCAGACCTGTGGTAGTCCACCAAAAAAAATTAGGAGATTATGATAACATGCGATCGGTTTTGTCGGCGTGGGGAAATCCCTGCAAATGGAGAAACCCGACGAACTGCACGCACACCCCTGAATCGTCGGCCAGTACCTGCGAAGGCTACGAGGGCTCAGGGAATCTTTGGCAATTTCTGGGAATACGCCAGTGTCACTGGAGATGGGTTTGCCATATTCATGGTTTCGCAGATACATTCAGTGGGAAGGGAGGTTTTTGTCAAAGACTAGTCGCTTGACTACTAGCTTTTCCATGGAATTTAACTCAGTTTCCGTCGAGCGCTCATCTTCCAGCTTTGCGTTGGAACGCTACAGAAGCTTTGCCTACTAATGAAGCGTAGGTGCGGTCGTGGCGACGATTTTTAAAGAAAAAAATAGGTAGAGGGGTGTCGGATCTTGTATGTGAGTTTTTTAAGATGATGGCTCCCATACTGAAGCATTATCCGTATTCCGAGTGAAAGTAATGGTAATATGAGAAAGTAAGAAGCTTTGACGAGGTTTGAATCGCTCTGGTTCAGTAGCAACTGGCGTGCACTTGAAGGTTGAAGCTTTGAACGTTGAACGTTGATGTTGTAAGGACGCGCCCATTTGTTGTTGTCTTGACTCTTGACATTCAATTTTGAAACTCCGATACATTCACGTGACGCGACGCGACTCGCGTCGCGTCCTCAGATAAACTCTCTCTATTGCAATCCATTCACCGATGTTGTTGGGCCTGTTTCTTTGCGCGCTCATTCCTTACACATACTACTGGCTATGCTATGAGTTTTTTTGGTCCTTCTGTCGTCATATTACGACATCCCCAAGATGCGACGCAGATTGACAGCCAAAATACTTATTGGATCCTGTAATGTTCGTCCCTGCCTATTCTCTGAACTGATACCAGATTGTCAACATACTGTGCTAACTCAAGCACAGGAGAGCTATAAATGACCTGCACCCGCCGTTTCTGCATATGTTTGAAGAACGAGACTGATCAGTGGAGGTACCAAACAGGCACTCTCACGCAGCCTAGTGCAGAAATTCTTCTTTACTATAAGAGTGACACAGTCTAGCACATGGCAAAGTGCTACGCATGCAACGTGATGCTTTCTACAGGGCCTCGTGTCAACTTATCAGATAAGGATAGGACCCTCTTTACTCATGCATAATATACAACGTCGATCTCAATCAATTTCAGAAGAGGCGCCGATCCCAGAAGAACGTCAGCTATACGTCGTAGAACGATTATTCAGGAAGTCACTGAGTTATTTGAATGACTCGATCAGCGTCGATCGCATAGAGCCCTTCTGAACCTCCAAAATATGCAGGACAGATGAGTTTCTATGCTGCTGAACATGTCTAGAGCAATGATATCGGGATGTCCTCGCGATCACCATCGATTGAGAAGAAGAAGAAGATGATGATGACTTCGGCGATGGCCAGGTGTGCAGCACAGGAATCGTCTGGCAAGGTCCTAACTCATGGAATCCGATGGTAAGATTCCACAGTGCGATGCTTCATATAACTTACCGAGAGACCAAGTTCCCACCGATCACTCAGGCTGAAAGTCGGTGGTCATTTCATTATATGGGTCGTTCTCCGAGCGTTTCGGAATGCATTTGTTAAAGCTCACTAAGGCGAAGAGGCAGCGATTCGAGTAAGAGTCCGAGCAGTGGATATGTTATCTTATCGTCACCCCAAATTATGAGTAACACTTTGAGCCAGACTCCGAGTTACTGAGAGGGTGCAGAAATAGCCCTACAGAAAATCGATTTGCCAGCGAGACTCAAGAAAACGAATAAGCAAGAATGCGTGGAATTAATAGACTATGCTTGGGAAAACACGACATTAAGGAGCTTCACGACGTTGCCTGGTCTATATAAAAGAGTAGGTAATATGCTCCCGCTATGTCACTTGTGGAAGATCAGTGACCAGTCGACCAACTTCCCAGACCAAATCACTGAGAAGGACTTATGTAGGAGGAGCCGTCATCAAGTAACAGCACTTCGAGGCTTCAGAAACCGTCCTAGTACTTGAATTCGCCCAATCCAACAAGTCTATCCCTGACCCCGCGAACGTGCCTACTAGCACGTACGAGCCACACGAAAATCCTTGCTTCCACGTTCCAAGGCTTCCCCAATTCTGGATCCGCTCTCATCCTAACCTCCGATTTTACACCGTCATCTGCCCAATGGCAGCGCTGTGCTGTGCTTAGCCCCCACTGGTGACTTATTGCTAAAGGGTGCGCACTAGTACACGAACGTCAATACCTGTGGGAACCTCTTGGTTTTTTTATCGACTACGCAGCGATTCCTCGCCGTCCCACCCCTGGTAACCCGTGAGTGGGTCTTGATTCAGACTCTTGGCCAGTACGAACAAGGCCGAGGCCGTGTTTGCGACATACGACAATGCGGCTGGCGGCTGTACTACTTACTCTGCAGCAGCCCAGAACTCCCAGTCCCGGCGTCTTCGAAACTTAGTCCTAAAGGCCTCATTCTTGATACCTAGTTCGAATTCTTACCTCCTAGACCCTAACAATAAGTTCTAAAAAACGAACAACCCTAACTTACATATCACATCATCTTAGCCTCCATCTTTCGACTGTAACATAAGTATACTTTTGAGCTACGCATCCGACCGGTTGCGGCGTCCCAAATAACCACTGCTACCACATCGTAAATTTGGAACTCATCCACGGGTCCGGCACGTATCGTACTACCCTACAAGTATACGGTCCGCAGAACGTGTTTCATGAAGTTTTCGAGAAAGACATGATAGAACGGCGTCTTAAGAAACAATCATGATCATGGGCGACGCTACCGGTCCCGGCGATGTTTTTGCTATACGCCACTCCTCTGGCAGAGTCGTCGCGCTGGCACGCTCGTATTGGCGTCTAACTTCATAGCTTATCAAAAGATGCCGCAGACTGAACGTAAGATATGAAAAATTAGGAAAAGGTTCTCATGGAAGATCATCATCCCACTGCCCAGGGACCTCAACCAGCTGGAGAAGGCGCAAAGCAAAAAAAGGTTCAACTTGTTTATATTCACTTGACTATCAATCTTCTATCTAAAAAACAGTTATACGCCAAATATTAGGGGATGTCTAGAGTACTATAGCAGGAACAGCAGCATCAAAGAGGAGAGGAGTAGTAAAAATGTACATAGTATGTGTTTCTTGGATTTCGATTTGTGCGAGGAGAGCGAGTCCGACGGAATGGGAAAAAGATGAAAGTAATGAATTCCTGCTGCATCCGCTAATTTCCTTCCAGCCAACGAAGAGCCCGAAAAGGTGACGTTGATGATGGATGGACTTTTTGCTGACGACGATGTCGGACGAGGAAGGGAGATGATGGAGATGACCGTGCAGCCGACACGTCGAATCAGGCCAAAGTCGTATGGAAGGAATGTGTAGGCGCAGAAGCAACCAGGAAACCCCTGGCCAAGGCCAAGACCAAGGGCAAAGGGTATGCAGAAGTGAGAAGAAGGAATAGAAAAAAAGAGGGGTCGAAGCAGAAAGAAAGAAGTGTATAAATATATCAATACCAAAGCCGTAACAAGTTAAAATGAACGATTCGAAGACGAAGACAAAAAGACAGAAAGAGGGTTAAAAAGGGATATGCAGATGAGAAGAACGTTTTTCGGGGTGGAGACGATTCAACAGAATTTTGTTTTTATACACGATGAACAGAAGAAAGGAAGGAGAGGAAGAAGCCCGAAAAGAAAGAAAGAGTGAGATAAAAGAACACGATAGAGTACAGCACGAGACACCTTTTTAATGACGGTGGCAAAAGTAACAGAGCATATAGAGCATATAGAGGCGATCCAGAACAGACGCAGAGGAAGAAGGAAGAACAAAGGGAATAATAAAATAAGAGAAAAGGTCGGAAAATTTATACATCATAGGAGGGGTAAAGAAAAATACCAGAGCAAAGAAAACCCAAGTTCCAACAAAAAAAAAAACCAAAAAGAAAGAAAGGGAAAAAAGGCGACGACCAAAGATGAATGACAGGACAGGAGAGAGCAAGAGCAAGGCAAAGTGCATCTCTAAACACCACATCACAGCACAACACCCTCACCCTGCCCGCCGCCCTCTCTCTGCACCGTCCCTGCCCCCGTTCCAGTCGCACCGACACCCAACAACCTCTTCGTCCACCCACTCCACGTTCCCATGGACAACAACATCCCTCTCCCATCCCTCTTCCTTCCTGACCTCCCATCTCCCTCATCATCATCACCATCCGGCGAGAGCGGATCAGCAGGCGGCTCCCCGAGACCCTCCACGCTCGCAAAGCTCACATACCCCTCGATAGCTCTACACCTAGCGGATGCCTTGCGCGCGTTGAACTGCGGGCGATGGCGCCCTGCAACAGCGGAGGCAGAGAAGGGCGTAGGCGAAGGAGGCGTGTTCAGGTCGTTCTCATGCGACGAAGAGGCAGATGATGATGAGCGGTGTCTGCGCCCTTTCCGTTCGTGCTGTTGCGAGCCATGAGAATGAGAGTTGGAAGAAGAGCACGAGGAATGCGAGTCGTCCATGTCTTGATGCTGCTGTCTATTATGCATAGTAGGCGCATTTTGAGGTCTCCTAATCCCTCCAAGCCCGCCCAACTTGGCATTTGCCCGCGCAGGGCCGGTGATACCAGCCGAATAGCTCGTCTTGTACGGACTCGGGCAATACTCCCCATTTCCAAAGATCCTCGCTGTAAACGGCGGTGTAGGTGGAGGTGTAAGCAGCCTCAAATCACCATCTTCCACATCCTCATCGCCATCCTCACCGCCTTCCAGCGGCGGCGTCGTGCCAGTCCGAGGTTGCTGTCTCCTCAACACAGGAATTTTGGATGCTGACAGAGTCGTAGGTGCAGCTGGCGCAGTCGTGCTCCTCTTCGGTGTCGCAGGCATAGGCGGCAATCCAGACGTGCTACTCGACAAAGAAGGCAGCGCCGAATCCGTCTTGCTCCTATTCCTACTATGTCCCGTCCTCGGCGACTCATCTCCAACCTCAACACCTCCTGCTCTCCCTCCCCTCTCTTTCTCTCCCCACGGCCATCCACCCTTTTCATCTCTAACCTCATTCGCAGCAGCAACCGAGGTCGCACCACGACTCTCGCTCCGCCTCCTCTTCTCCCTCTCCTTCTTCTCCACAACCTTGCCCGCCTCCAGGACCCTCTCCAACCTCGCTCTCAACACCTGCTCATGCGGCGTCATAATCAACGGCTCTCCAGGCGAAGCAGGATTTAGGCCTTGAGTCTGATGATAAGAAGAAGACTGCAACTGCTGGGCCCGACGAGGCGAATTCAACTGCTGATGATGATTGTACAAATCGATGGGCGGAGGTCGACTGCCCGCCCGCGTCGGTCGCTTGCTAGGTGTTGTCTCTGGGGTAGTGGAAGCAGCAGCGCCCCCTGCATTCCGTCTATATGAAGGCGAAGAATGAATCGTATGATGTCTTTGCAAGTTTGCCGAATTTGGGGTATTAGGTCCAGCGGTGTTGTGATCGGGGGTGAAATGTCCATTATTGGGGTTGTTGTTATTATTATTCGAAAGAGGCAATGGGGATGGTCGCTGTTGGCGCTGCAAAGACGAAGGCCGCTGCTGCCTCCTAAGAGGCGATGGCGAATGCGAAGTGCTCCGTGGTCCAGAGGCAGTTCCACTGCCGGTATAAGCTGACCTCGACCTCGAATGCATGGTATCATGTTGTAATAGCAGTTCTTGTTCATCGCCTGCAGCTGTGGCTGTAGCTTGAACGCTCTGCCTGCGCCACCCATTCCTCTGCAGGGGCGTAGAGGGGAGAACCGCAAGTGACTCCACGTCGGCCTCTCGATCGCCGCCATACGCAACCCTCGACTCGTTCGACTTCGAAGTCGACCTTCTGGATGTACCTTCCTCCCTTGACCGAGAACCAGACGCAGATCCAGCTGAGGCAGAGCCCGAAAGCGAAGACGCGCCCGAAGGTGACATCGACCTAGGGTTGCTCATCGCAGTGCGGAACAAGAATGACCCCCTCGTCAGATCCTCCTCCTGTTGCTTCGTCAACGACGACGCTTGGGTATTCAGGGACCTCCTCTTCCTGTCCTTGTGTGTGCCTGCAGTGGCGGCGGCGACAGATGGTGGGCCAGCCACAGCGGTAGCATTAGGATTAGGCGACGGTGAAAACGTGCTAAGCGGAGGAGAGAGTGGGGTGGGCGAGGCCGTCAGCTTTCCACTCGATGCAAAGCTCATGTGTGCATTATTACTGGGGTTCAAAGCGGGAGTAGTGCTCGAGGTCGGTACGTGTGAATGTCTCCGCCTGTGAGTCCTGGGAGAAGTTGAAGCTGACGCCGAGCCAGAGGCCGAGCTTGTCGCAGCATTCGCATGCGGGGAAATGGCTGATGACGATGACGATGATGACGCCGTTGCCCCTGTGTTGCGCTCCATTTCATCTCGCATAAGCGCGTCTCTTAGCAGGCGTTCTGAACGGCTAGCAGTGTACTGCTGATGCATGTATGTCGGCGACGGTGGTGAGTACATGTTACTGTTGTCCTGGTTGTTAAACGGAGGTAACAGGAATGAAAACGATAGATTTGTAGGAGTTGCACTGGGTGTGGTGGTTGTAGTGGGTGAGGATGTAAGCGCACCCACTGTCTTCGCGAAAGGTTCAAGTAGGCGTTGAAAGAGGGGGCTTGGACGAGGTGAGGTATTAACTGCGTGTGGATACTGTGGTGTGGTCGAGCTGCGTAGTGGAGTGCGCGGTGTGCGAGGACGAGGTGATGGAGGTGTGTGTGTCAATGTACTAAAGGGGCTGTGGACTGGTCCAGGAAGGTGATGATGTGATGTGCTCGAGGACGATGACGAAGAGAAGGATAATGAGGACGTCGACGAGGAAGCAGTAGAAGACGAAGGCAGCGAGGAAATTTGCTTTTGTTGTTGTTGAGACGAAGAAGTCGCTGCACTTGGACTGAAAGCTCCTACGCTATTCGAGTGGCGATGCCCGTAGCGTGCCCTTTTCTGCTCGTCCAATCCACTAACTCTCGACAAGGCTACCCATCACGAAGGGTATAAGTATGAGAATAGAGAACAATGGCCATGACATCACGCACCTTGTTCAGCGGAGAGTCGCACCCTGGTCGCAGCGGACGCTGGTGGTAGTGGTAGTGGTGAAGGATGAGGATGATGAGAGAGAGAATCTGACATTTCGAAAATTGGATAAATGTATGTATGTACCCTTCGTAATCAGTGCCTCGAGGCGCCAGTCGCAAAAACGGAATACCGTAAACGGGGTTGGAAGGGACCCAGCAGCTTGAATCTAGGGAACAGGAAATCGGAATCTCGGTCAATCGAGATGAGGGAACAATGTGTGGGAGGACGTCTTGGCTGGTCGTATGACCCTCGTGCGTGGAATCCCTGGATTTCACCAAAGTCACGCCGGGATGTATCCTATGCAGGCCGGATGCATTAGCATCATTTTGGGGAAACGCCTCTTAGCAGAATGCTATAACACACCTATTCCTCGTCCAAAATTTCTGAGACGGCCTTGAACTAACCCTGCACTAGTGCGAAACGAGTAGTTCCAAATTTCCCCACAGTAAACAAAATGTGGGGTCAGGTTTACGCTGATCAGGACCGGATCCAAAACCTGACTAGGTTCAATCAGGCAATGACTTTGGAAGGAAAGTTTCTGCTGCCAACACGGACACGCTGCTGACACGAGGCGTGTGCGTGTTCCCTTTCCCTTTTTCCCGGTGCGAATGCGATAGCGAAGAGGACCGGTGTCGGAATAGCGTAAGCAGAGGTAATCGATTTTATCTAAAGGCCAGCGGAAATTTCGAAACCGAATCGGATGCTCGGTGAGTTTCTATATAGCTGATGACGGTCTTTATGATGCAGATGCTGCCAATGTCTGGCTGTTATGCAGGCGGTGGCGGAAAGAAGGAAGGAAGTGCTGGGTGTTGATGGATGGATGAACGATGGCAGGCCAGTATTTGAACGGGCAATGACGATATGTCAATGCGGCGAATTTCAAAGCAATTATCCGAATATTCTATGGCCAATCTGACTGTTCGTGAGGAAGGCAGGAAGTCATTTAAATGAAAAGAAACATACGCGTAGTCCAGTTCTGCTTCCAAGAAATGCCCAAGTCCTGCCTGTCCAATTCCTTCTAAACTCCTTCTAGGTGTACGTCTAGGTTGTCTACGTCGTCCAGTGGACAGATATTATGACCAAGGACGTAGAATTGCGCCTTAGACTTGCTTCTTGAACGATAGATTATTTCTGTGGTCTTCCTTATCCGTCCCGAAAATCTTGGTAACTGAGCGCGGTCTTGCGATATATAAGCCAATAAAGATATTCTAGAGTCAACGCTGTTCAGCGCAGACCAATATAAATAACAAGTAGAGCGAGAGATGTGCTTGAGAGCGACTTGGCGGTGAGCGGTGAGCGGGCGAGCGGCGGTGGTGTTGGTGGTGGTTAAGGAAAGAAAAAAGTTGGTCGGGCATACATGCTATAACGAAACATGCATGGGCTGGCTTTACGTTCAAGTTGGCAACAACAAATCAGCCCCACCGAACCCCGTTCCGGCAGGCGGCTTTGCTTACTGTTGCACAAATTTCTGTCGTTCTGTGAGACGCTAAGCCGTAAAGGGTGTGAATACCCCGGGCGCGTAGTTACGTCGGTCCTGCGCCGCTCGGGTACCCTAATTTATCACACTCACCTGTAAATTGTCTGTAAAATCACGGTGAAACGGGAAAATGTATGATGTATATCCAAAGCTAACCTCGAGTAGGTAGGTAAATGGTAAGCAGGGAGAAACTCGTTTCTATGTCATCTCCAAGCACCTTGAACAAACCTTGAATTCCACAGTCCAGAACGTCACTTTGTAAAAACGGCCGAAATCCATTACAAACTGAGCGCGAGCTTTAACTAGATCGAATAAACTATAACAATACAAGGCATGATGTCAATTTTAACCTGTAATTCCCTGTGCCTTGACTGCGTCAGACTGCATCTTAGATGATGATACAGATATTTCACAGCGGACGTCCGACGGTGTCAAAAATGAACTCACCGTCTTGGCCAATGTAATGCAGACATGACTGAAGTCTTTCTTGTTTCTGTAACTATAATCAGATTATCATCTGTGCGCAAAACTCATTACAAACTCCATTTTGTGCAGACTAACCGGTACCACGATGAAATCCAGTCGAAATCCTCCCGCCGGCGGGAGCGCATACTAGAACGAGAAAATCCTACGGATCACGTCGGCTGCGGACACGTATAAATAGAGTCCTTTACGGAAAGTGCCGAGCGCGCCATGTTTTAAGGCACCGCGCACATGCCGATCCCACGGCACGTTACAGGATTTCCATGCGCAAGCCACAGCCACACCGTCGAACTTGTGTCTTCTATCCTTCTCAAATGGAAAAGATCACTGCCTTGGTATTGAGTGCGCTGCATGCACAGGAAGATCAAGCTGCGTAAGGCAGTCAAAAGAAACGTTCTGGTGGGAACGCTATGTCTTCTGGACAACTTTCTTCCTGGTTCTGAATCTAGGACAGGTTGGGCGCATACAGCCATGCTGCTGTTCGAATCCAGAATCCCGCATCGACGAGCAGGAAAGGAATGAATCCCACTCTCCAGATTCTGCATATGTTTCCCCATTCTATCTCACCCAAGTAGACGTACCCTACCACACCCCATGCGCATCCTTCAACTTTCACACAACAAATTACTTCATAGCAAGGCCATACGCAGATACAGCGCCCAGCAAGGGATTCAATCTCGTTACCATAGCTATCTTCGTCCCACAATTCCCTCACCCGATATCATCTATGACGGACTCTAGCCCTCGAGCGAGTACATGACGCCTTCCTACTCCACCTCGCGTGAATGTTTCTATATCTATGAGCTGTCGGCGTGTCGTCGGCGGTCAAGGAAACATTAAGTTGTCGGCATCTTGTCACTGGTTTTGATTCTTATGTACTTACCCGCGTATGGAAGGATTGCTTAGTACGGTATGTCAGTGGCTGCTGACCATAATTGCTTTATGCACATACAAAGACAAGTTACTTTACTTGCACCCCTGATCAGAACGAAGTCAAAATTTGCGGCATCGGCGGCGGCTCTGTGAATCCTACAACACGGTGGTGTATGCTTATAACTGATACCCCATTCAGTGGCGGGATACCAGAATGCTTTTTGCTTGAGAACGTTGGAGCGATAAGGACACATTCACGCCAGTCTGTGAGATTTTAATTCTAAAGGCTAAAGCTAAGATCATTCTTGCTTTAAGTAGCAACGTTGGACTGTGGGGTGAGCAAGTAGTCACTTATAAAATGTCAATGGATAGCTGTAATTTTAAAAGAGCTAGCCGCAACCTAACACATAGCCAAGACTTGTGACCAACCAAGTTGACATTGGGCCGGCGGGCGCTAGTTGATATCGCAACAGGGCGCTATGTTCTGGGTTCTGAACCCTATCTATGGCGTCTAGCCATTCCTAGTCAGGGATAGAACATAGACCTATGCATTTGGCATATTCTTACCAGGTCCGACCAGCAAAGAAACTAGAGACTCGAAGCAACCCCACTTACCCATCCTTTAAGCTAGTGACGAACCTTGGCGTTCATGCCTCCTTTGCCGCCTGCATAAACACGAACTCATACGGCATGATGTCTTCTCTGATTCACCGCCGAGCCGTTTCTCTATTTACCGTATTTAAATGAGTAGTCGGGGCCCGCCATTACCGCTTTATGATATGTTGTGGACATCCGATGGCTCATTCGTATGACAACAATTGGATATGTACTAACACATACTCAAGATTGTCGTCATTTCTGGCGCCTTCATGATGATGATGATGATGATGCTTAATAGCTGTAGGATCGATCCCGCACGGTACTGTCACTCCCGCCCGGTCCTGGAACTTCAAGTCGCCCTGATTTCCCGGAAGAGGGACATGTGAATGGCACCGTACCGCCCATGTGCAGGATATCTATGCGTCAGTTTTCACGGTCATTCTGTAGCCTTGTGAGACTTGAGTGAGTTCTATTTACATAGCGAAAAGAAGAAAAGACAGAAACATAATGTAGCAGCTTCTGCTACATATAGCAGCACTGAGGCTTCAAACCACGAGATACCAACTGGAATTTTCGAAGAAACAGGATTTATGCCACCTGACATTTAAACACTATTTATTAATCAGAGTCGGAGCAGCGAGATGAGTAAGGAACGTAGCCTTCAACTTGCAATGTGACTTTTACAACCTGGAGACCCATCATGTCAGTCCATGACCTGCGATTTACTTCAAATTGTATTTTAGTCTTTTTTGAAAGCCGAGGTCGCTCACGGTCGCACCAGGGTACATTTTTTCTCAGACCAGAGCGTACATCCGCGGTCCTTTACGGTGCTGCCGGTGGGAAGATCATCCCCGCATGAAAGCGTGTAAGTACCGAAAAATCGGCCGTGAGCGTTGGGCACCCGCTCGTCAAAGATATCTAATTCTAAAGCCTTGTCCTGAATCCTCAAAGCTCAAGTACGCTTTCTGTCCGCTGTTAATGCCACTAAAAAAACAAGGATTTCAATCTCAGTTAGAAGCATCCTTGTCACGGTCCGTGCGGGATCTCAGTCAGAGAAATTCGAAGCTTGCGGCCTTGTCTGAAGTTGGAGAGCATTCAACGGATCTTGGAGTTTATTAATTACCAGTGGATGTCGTTTGAAGTAGCGAAGCGAAGAGTCTAATATGCGATCATGATCTCCAAGTAAGTCAGTAATACTACTAGCCTGCACACGCCATAGTTCAAAAGCAAATCTTAAAAGCAGTCATGCAGATGTAGCGTGTCCTCGCGTACCTTCCCCAAACACTTCGCTCCAATGCACCCGTGGTCCGTAACCATCAGGCTCCAGCGGAAACTTGACGGAGTAGTAGTAAGCCTCGAGGCGCGGTCAATATCGCAGTTCCCATATCTTGGCTACATAGGAAAGCGAAAATCAAGAAAAAATAAGAAATGGTTCGATTCATATATATATTTCGTTCACATCGTCAATATGACCTGCGACATCCGGACGGAGCTTGGGTAGTGAGTACGTTAGGTGTAAATACGACTCGGTGGCGGCTACTTGAGTAGTGAGAACTTGAGTCAGAGTCCGAATTGATGGAAGTCAGAAGGAGTGCTAAGGCCTCTGCGGCGGAGTCCGTCATGTGCAGTGGGCTATAAGGTGTTTTTACGTTGATGGATTCAGCTGTTCCACTTCTTCGACCTTAAATTATGTATTCTTGGGTTCCATAGCCTGCGGTGGAATAAATTGGAGAGCTGTCCTAGTGAATCTTGCATTAACCGCCTCCTTTACTTTTAAAATAGGATTCTGAGGACGTACGTTCAACGACTCCGAGATCCTTCGAGGTTCACGCACGATACATCATGGGCTGCGCGGAGTCCGGACGCGTGTGCAACGCGTGTCGAGAAACGGTACACGTGACAGCCCGAGGCTGCAGGCAAGCAAGGACAAACTCAAACAGACGCCGGACGCGTCAAGTCCCGACAAGTCGTACGCGCCTTTCTTTAGCTTCCCTCACCTTCTGCTATGTTTCTTCATATTTCGCCTCGACTCAGCTGCCAAAATTTGCGTGATCGAAATATTTATGAGTTACCTCTAATAACATGGAATAACCTTTCTGATACTGTTTGGCTTCTCAGCTAAATGCTAAGTATTGCTCATGATAGATTCTCCCAAAATTCTCCCAGTGAATTCTCGAGCTCCTTCTCTGGGTCCAGGTCGAACTTTGCTTAAACCAACGGCTGATAATCTTCATTTTAGCTATGGACTATTTCTACTACTCCGGTGACCAATAATCTGATGTGTGTAAGTAATGTTGACCCAATCCCGGGATTGCATACTACCTCCATGAGTGGCGGACTCCGTGTTGAGGTAAGGCCGACTTATAGACTCCTTTGCTTATTCTTGTAAACGACACCTGGGTCCTGGTACTTCCGCCGTCTGTTTCTTCGAGTTTCCATGCTGACGCGTTGTTCTCCAACGGACCGCGCGAACTCAATGCAGGTCTTCGTATACCTGAGTTGTGGTACGTCAACTAATTTCGTCAAGCTCCAACTCTCATTTCGCGAGTTGAAGTTTTCATGCAGAAAACTCCATTTAAGATGACAAGCCATGCCAACAACGTTTACCTCAGCTCTGGTCAACTTCGGTGTCCGTGAGTCAAGGAAATAGGTTCAATATTTCATGATATTCATCATTCACAAACCGAGACTTACTCAGTCCCAGCGTTCACCGATGATGTAGCATTGACTAAGCAGCTGATCCTCTAGGCCTTTGGACTTTTATACCGTAAGTATTATCTGACAGGATTGGTCTTACAAATACGCTAATCTCCTGAACCTTTTCATTAGTCATCGTGGCAACTAAACTCTGTGTTACGCGTTTATAGCTTTGCGGCTGCTCGTATCCATCTAAGTATTTGGAGCCATCGGTACTATTTCTAAGCTATTCAGGCGGTAGCGCCTCGTACCTTCGACTACTGCTTTCTCGTTCAATCTGGATCATGATTGGGATTCCTCTTGCGAGCCTAAGATGACGCTCTTTTTGAGCAGCTTCTTCTTGAGCTCGTACCATGCTCAGATCTCCAGAGTCGGCATTGCTGACGAGACTGGCTTCTTCATCAAGATTCTAGATTTCATCCCGTTCTGATTCACCCAGCGTGCTTTACACAGCATGGCCTTTTCGGAGAGTACAATCCGCTCTCGGTTCGCATCTAAAGTGACGATGCGGGATTTTCGCTCATCAGCAGTTGCGGCTCTTCTTGAGCTCCTCTTTTGAATAGAGCGATACTCATACCTGCTTTTCGCTAGCTTTACCGGAATGGCGTTTCTTTCTCAGATCCACTGACCGTTGTTCCATCGTATGGAAGAAGACTATGCGGCGTCATGCCCCGAGAGCGAAGTACTGTCTACATCTTGATGATGATACATTGACGGTGGCAAAATGTGGTGGCGAAATTCACGCTTACGTTACTGGAGTCTCTGGCGATTATCCCTCTGCATTGACTATGCGTTCCTTACACCCGAAAACCCTTGAACTTGGTGGTATAATAGGCATCCCTTGTGATTCTTGTCATCGCCTCCAATCCAGCCTATCGTTTGTGATCCTGCTCCCCGGAATCCTCTCGCACATCATACCTAATGTATAAGGCCATGTGAGGTATGAATATGGGAAAGGAACACGGGAACGTACCTTTGATCCACTCACGGTACCCTCGGTGGCGGGTGATGGCGCTTGCGTTGATAGAACAGGCTGCTCAGGACGAGAAAGTAATTGTCGGAGAAGCGATTCCAGTGTTGAGAATCGAAGAGCAGTTTCTGCCTCGTAAGCAGATAGCCTCTCCTCCAGGCTAGAGAGGCGTCGGTTTATGCTTTCATCAAACTCTGTGAGAGTGCCCGACAACTTTTGTTCCATGTTTACTATGCGTTGCTGCAGACCATCAAGCCGTTCGTTCACCGTACTGACTTCCTGAGACGTGCTGGGTGCCGCCACTCGAAGTAGATGATGCTCAGTCTTGTGGTCTGACTGTGTCAGTGGCTTGCCCTCAGCATCACATTGAAGACAAATGAAAATATCATCTTCTGCGTCCGTTAAGCGTTTAGCGGTGGTAAGCCCAACGATAAAGCGTTTTGACTTACTACAATCAAGGCACACCCAGCAAGGTAAAACAACTGGTTGGCTACAACAATTGCATAGCTTCGCTATTGGTTGTTGCGGGTGATTGTCAATGGAGAGGATATTTGCTCCCGTCTCAGGCGGGGAGAACAAACGCTTGATCCTATCGGCCGTCCTCTTTGCGCGATCGGCGACTTCTGGATATAAGGCGTGGAGCAACACATACTTAACTTTGACCATGCTGTGTGAGACTTGATGGGTAAAGCCCCGGATTGGAGGCGGAATCTTTTCAGCGCAGGTGAGACACAAATCAAGGCCGTCAGAAAGGTCCTGGTCGGCGCATTCCAGACAAAATAATCTGGCTTTAATGATTACTCTATTGCAACTATCGCATCCCCATGTTCTAAAGAATTCAAACTCGTCAGATTTTTGTCAACAAGTTAGGCGACGGTATAACTAACCGATGTTTGTTCACTTTACCAATTTCAAATCGGGCGATGGTCAGGTAGAAACGTGCCTGCGCTGGAGGCAACCGCACTCTCAGTTGGTAAAGCTCCATCTTCTCTGCATGGTCTAAAGCTTTATGGGGAGTATAGCCATCCAAACTCATGCTATATCGCACAGTCAGTTCTACTAACCGCTTTCTCTCTTGAAGACGGGCTTGCAAGAATTTTCTGTCCCATAGATTTTGTCGAACAACATGAAGAACGGCATTACACGCAAAAGCCCATCGAGATCGCGTACGGTCCTCTGAGAATTGCTGAGCAGTGTATCGGTAGCGTACGAGGGACGGAGGGGTCCGTGTATATTGCGCTGGCTTGTACTGAGGCGCGAGAGGGTACTGTTCTTTCCATTTGTCGGACCAAGAAACTGTCATGATTCCCGTCTCGGTGTCAACTGTGGCATTCCATGATCTTTCTTTGGTGTCGTCGACTCCAGTAAGCTCAAATCCAGTCTCGGTCGCTCGTGCGGTTCCTTTGAAATTAGCAGTCATGGCGTATGTGCCAGACGTGGCGGTAATAGTGCCTGCTGCTGCATCCTCTTGGATTATGATCTGGGATACATAGTGCGCTGGGTGGTCGTCGCTGTCCTGGAACGATCGATGGCAAGTCCAAACCCCTGAAAACGGATGAGAGATTTCAGAGAAGGACTCGAATCCTTGATTTTTCTCAAAATATGGAAATTCGAGATTGTCCTGAACGCCGAACTTGAGGATGTCGAGGGGAATTTCGCTAGCCTGTTCTTTTGGAGCATCGGTGGTCGAGTTGGAATTTGTCGACCGCTGCATACTTTCATATAGTCCTTCACTAAAAACATTCTCTCGCAGGCTTCTCCCCCCAGGCTTGGTCAGAAGGAGAAGCTACATGGATGAGAATAATTAAAATCGACTTAGACATTCGGTACGTTTTGAAGAGTGCCACATACCATGCCGAATGCAAAATTCTCGAAGCGGTTGTCGACGTCCACGTGTGTTTGCTTGAATAGCGCTGCAATAAATCCAGACGTCAATATTTCTCTGGGACGCAGCCATATTTTGGCAGATGAAGCTTAATAACTGGACGCTTACCCTGTAGATTTTGAATGCGATAATCAATGACATTAAACACAGAGTCCAAGGATTGTGCGAGGGCAGATATTTCTTCAAGCTTGATTACGTGCTTGCATGCAATCTGGATGATCTTGTGATGGTGCAGGAGAAGAAGATGTAAAAGAGGAAGAGCATACTGTATGGAGCAGAGGTCAGCCGTAATCATCATCTATCGCGATGCTCGAGGTACTTACACGCTCTATCCTTCCTTCACCTGTAATTAAAGGAACAGTAGCTGGCGTGTCTAAATCATGCGCCACGGCCTTGAGGTTGGAGTCGATTCTTTTTTCTTCGGCCTCGGTGTATTCTTTGGCGATACGAGCCAATTGGGAGTCTTGCGATCCTTGAGCTGGATTGTTGGCAGGGCGCACAGAGCGAAGCAACAGTTCCAACTTAAAAAACGATGAAGACAAGAAGTACTCTTCCACCCATTGCCTGTTAAGTGCCAAAACGTCTCTTGCAGTGTTGAACATAGCTTGCACAGTTGAGCGTATCTTAGCCCTGTATGCTGTGACACTGATCTGCCAACCTAGTAGCGCAACGAGTCAACCGCGTTTAGGGCGAGAAATGGGCGTGAAGTCTTCTATACCTAAGGCCCAATAAGCAATCCACTGGGGTAGGCTGCACGGTGACGTAGTAAAAGAGAGTTAAGTGAGTTTCGTGCAAAAAAAAAAAAAAAGAATATCATAAAATGTAGGCTGACCTCCATCCATCCGGGCGCGACGCTATAAACGTGTTAACCTCTTTCACGCTTATGAAGCCTGTCCCGTCGTCATCGATGGCTTCAAGAATAGATTGGACGTATGTCGCATTGATGTAGGCTAGTGCCCAATCATCGTTTCTAACGCTGGGTGTAGGGAAACTGATGGGCGCCGTAGGTTGGACACGGTCCAACGACTGTTTTCGATAAAGAGTCTCACGAGCCTCCTCACTATAGTAATCATGTAGAGCAAGAACAAAGTGTCGTGCTTTGACGCTGCCCTTCCACCCCTAACATATAATTAACATCGTTCCACGACCACAAAGCATTTATCGAAGCACCTACCATGTCTCTCCAAATCTTTTGAAGGCCCTGAGATGGAGAGCTATTAATGACAAAAGGTTTAGAGAATGATACACCAGACAAACTCACCGGATCGATTATGCGATCATGCGCCCCAGAAGAAAGTGTCTGGATGATAATCCTCGACTCAGATTTTATTGTATTCTCCAATTGCCTTTCCTGCATCTTCAGTTTCCTGTCAAACACAACCATATTCCGCTGGAAAGTGGTGTCCACATCTTCCATGAGTTCTCTGAGTAACTCGTCTTTGACAGTTACGCGTGTGGTTGTAACACCTTCTTCATTTACGAACATCTGTAGCGAGGTTTCCCCACTTCGAGATACGAGTTCCTTGAATAATTCGTCATCTTTGAGGCATCTTTCAAATCCACCATGTTTGCTTGCGAACTCCACGACGTCAGTCTCCCGTTGAGGCGATAAGCTATTCAAAAGCGCGTGTGCAACGTCGGAGATCGTCTCTATGCCTTCTTCCACGCGTTGGAGTTGCAGTCCTAGATCGTTGACCTTTTCATTGATAAGGTCGACTCCTTGGGCGGCATGGGTCATAAAAGCATCCATGAGCTTTTGCCTGTGCGATTCAAACTTCTCGATAAATTCAGCAAATCGTGATTCATAAATTTTGGCCTTGGTGGCCCTCGCTGGGAAGGGCCCGTTTAGCATCTCACATATTGCGGTATTGAGCTTGCTGAGAATTACTCACCAAGAAAACTTTTCTTCATATACGCGTCGCACGCCGATCCGCATTCCTTTATATCCCTAGAAATTTCGTGCATAGCAGGTTCTAGCCTCTCAGCTATGGAGATGCTATCTGTTGTCTGATATTCTGAATGCCGAAACCGCCGTAGTCTGTAGCAAAAGGAGTATCCGTTTCTTGTAAGCTGGGTAAGATAGATGAAAAAGAACCAACACGTACTCAAAGAAACACGTCATGAAATCCTTCATCCGCAAATTTACAGCCACTATTTTTTTGTTGTTTTCCCGGCGTGCCATTTCGAGTTTAATAACCAGCGTGAACGGCTGTACAGCAACTGCACAATCATAAGTTCTTTGGCAGTGATTCATCGAGAAAGAAAGAACCCACTGCCAATAAAGGGATGGATCTTTGAGAGAGAATCGAGACATTCGATAGTTGCCTGAGCTGCGGGTACTAGGCTAACTAGCGCTTCCTCGATGTGCAATGATCGTTGACTAAGAGCACGGAGCGAGGGGGAAGAAGTGAGAAATTCGGATCGTTCTTGGTACATTCTCTCAAATTCCTCCCACAAATCGGTCCCTCTCTGATCATTGCCGCGTTCTTGATCCATGGTTGAGTCGTTGACCTTTGTTGACCCGAGAAGCTATCTATTGAAGAGGGGGACTTATCCATGGGTATTTAAGCATCTCGGTGATCATTCAATCGTCGGTCCCGCCAAGTCATTATGTCAGTCCAAAAATATAACCCAGTTTGCGGCCATTGTCTGCCAATGTGTTAATATCTTGTGTCAACATGGAGACCTTGCGCGCTCTACACCGTATAAGTGTTGTTGAGATCGTACTTTCAGTCGTCTTCCTTTTACCACATCCCGAGTGCTAGTAGGGGGTCACAGGGTTTTACATTTTTCTGTGTATTCTTTATGTATGTGAATTAGAACATATTTGCGACGTATTTGATTCCATTTCCATGATAAGCAGTGCATGCACAGCCCAGCCTGTATCGGTAATTTTGTTTCGTGAAACGAGTGTTGCATATCATTATGACACAACCAACAGAAAGCCGTTAACGGTTAACTTCAGAACCATCGAGGGCTATGCTCTGGGCTGGCAGGCAGTGAAACGCGCATCTGATCTTTTACAGATTGTGCATAGATCGAAGGCAACGCAGACGTCTGCGCAATTAACTGGCGTATCATCGTTTCCATCCTGTCGAAACGAAGCGTGGCCCCTGCTTCAAAAACGGCCATCCTTTCTTTAAGTCGCCTTTCCATGTTCGACAGTTGTTCCTTCGTCTCCGCTTCGATAATTAGGAGCTCCGTTATCATTTTATTCTCCATATTGGTAATGCGTTGCTGGAGTGCTGCTAATCGCTCTTCGGTTGTTGCCCGTTGTCCTGCAACAGCACAGTCACGGAGGCGAACCAAAGGATGATTTCGTCGATGGTGCGGAGAAGGTCCTCGTATGGATGCAGAAAGTTTGTTGACATCACATGCATCGCAGACGTAGGTGTCTTTTGCTGCTATGGCTCAGTCAGAAGAGTTACATACGTGCGAAATGAGGTTTACTTACTGCAAACAACGCAAACCCAACATGGAGTAGACACACGGGCATTGCAACTGGCACAGAGAGGTTCAACGGTCTCAGCAGGCCGCTTTGCTGTGTCATAATTATCCAGTTGGGGACCTTCACTTGAGGTATGTGTAGAAGACTCTAGGGCACGGAAAAGGCTTTTCGCGTGGTTCAAGGTCGAACGAGACTTGCCGATGACGTGGGCGAGATGATAATCGTGCAAAGTTTCCTCTACCTTGAGGATATCGTGCGTAGGATCGTGTCTGAAGTTGCGTTTAGCTGGAGCCTCGTTGACGCAAGAGGCACATAGGTCAATGTTGTCCGAGAGATCTCCTGACATGCATTGTAAACATAGGATTCGACTCTTTGTAATCCTCCGTCCGCATGAATCACATCCCCATGCTCTGCATCATGAGTTAGTTTTCAAGAAATGTTTTCAGATATCATGAAGTACGAACGGATGCCACGGTAACTTCTGGATCTCGAACTCCGAAAGCGCATGATAAAAACGAGCTTCCGATGGGTTCAAACGTCGTCTGAGAGAGTCTAGCTCGCCGCTCTCTGCAAGATTTAGAGGATGCTGGGGTGTCAATCCCATGCTGACGATCAACGCTCGTGTAGAAAGTTCGACAAATCGCCTTCGTTCTTGAAACCTCTCCTGGAAAAATGACCTAGACCATAACTTTTCTTGAGCGAGATGATGAACGGCCTTGCAGGCAAATGACCAGCGCGATCCGACTGGATCTTCCAGGAATCGATCCGCGGTATACCAATATCGCACCAGGGAAGGAGGTGTACGGCGGAGCTCGACGGGCTGGTAGAAGGGGTCGTCTGGATTTTCCTTCTTCCTCCTATCGCTCCAGCTTAAGGTCACGATGTTTTTGACTGGATCAAACGTGCCAGACGCAGTTTTCACGAGTTCATCTTTGTCATCAATATGCGCGAATTCGAATTCGTAGCCTGTTTGGGTTTGACTAGCGCGGCCCTCAAGATCAAAGGCAGTCGAGAAATCTTCTCCCTTCCCTGTCAGATTGTTCGCTCCAGGAGAGATCTTGAAGGAAACTCGGATAATATACGTGATGATTTGCTCTCCTTTAGTTCGACTCATCTGGCCCGTCCAAGTGCCCTGCATAGGGTGGTCCGACTTTTGTAGTGCAGCAGGTTCGTATTCTTGGTAATTCGTGCATTGGAAACCGTCTTGAATTCCGAATTTCAAGATGGAATGCGGAATTGCAGAGGCTTTCTTTTTAATGATCTCGGAGGAAATGCCTTCTTTACTGAGAATCTTATCTTCGTCCTCGTCTACCCAGCTGCCAAAACTGTTCTGGATTGGTAAACGCTTGATATCTCCGTAAGAGAGCTGGAACTGTTGTTGGTGATAAGAAAGCGGTTTTTCGAAAGAAGACTCCATACTCGTACCATTCCGAAAGCAAAATTACCGAAGTGACTTTGCACGTCCATGTTGGTTTGCTTTAATATAGCTGCGGAAATGTAATCAGAGAAAACTCCAATGTATATGTTAATGAGGGATGGATTTGAATACCTTCTAGGCTCTTAATGCGATCATCTATGCACAATAGCACAGACACCAACGATTCACTGAGAGCCGCCATCTCGTCCGTATCCAAAACATGCTTGCATGCAACCGTAATCACTTTCAAATGACGTCGGAGGAGGAGATATATCAAAGGGAAGGCATACTAAGACCAATGATCAACACATTGCGAGTCGAGATTTCCCAGAAAATGCTTACTCTTTCAATACGTCCTTCGCCTGTGACAAGTGCAACAGTTGCAGATGTGTCCAACTCGTAGGCCACATTCTCAAGGTTCATCTCTAGCCTTTCCTCCTCCGCAACCGCGAATGCCTCCGTTATCCTGGCAAGGTCTGGGTCCTCGCGGACCTTCGGATTGGCAGAACGTGTCGACCTTAAAAGGAGCTCTAGTCTCCAGAATGAAGGATGAAACAGATACTCGTCGACGGTTCGCCTATTCGATGGAAGGACGTGCTGCAAGGTTTGGAACATTGCATGGACGAGGGAATATATCTTGTTTTTATACGCAGAGACGCTGACTTGCCATCCTGTTTCAAGGAAGCAGATCTATCAGAAACTATTCACGAAAACAAAGGAAGTTATTGAGTTGCCCACCTACGGCCCAGTACGCTATCCACTGTGGAAGGCTAATTTGGGAAATAAAATATCGTTAATTGGACCAAATGGTTGAAGATACAAGACAACACTACATACCTCCATCCTTCTGGTCGTGAAGAAACGAAAGTATTCACTTCTTTGATACTGATAAAGCCCGTGGCATCGTCATCAATTGCTTCCAAAATGGGTTGAACGTAAGTAGCGTTGATGTAGCTCAACGCCCACCTATCGTCCTGCCGCCTGAACATTCCCGAAGAAGCCGACCGAGGCGGATGACGAGGCGACCGTATTGGAGAAGCAACGTTGACTGGTGAACCACCATCCTGAGAAGCGGAATCCGATGTCATGTTGATTAGTTTGTCTGTGTAGAAGTCATGAAGATTCAGCACAAAGTGCCTAGCTTTGACGCTGCCTTTCCATGCCTGAAACAGATGTTAAATGAGTCACCTAATAATACTGGCCGAACCACCAATTGCGTACCATATCTTTCCAAAGGGTTCGGAGGTCCTGATAACTTGGGTAAGCTTCGTTTTAATGATAGTCTGCGGGAATGGAAACTTACAGGGTCAATTATACGATCGTGAGCCCCCGATAACAGAGTCTGTATGATATGCTCCGACTCCGCTTCTATCGTCTCTGTAAGCTGCTTGCTCTGCATATCCAACTTCCGCTCATATAACTTCAAATTCCTATCCAACACCTCGTCGACGTCCTCCATCAACTCCTTGAGCAGCTTCTTGCGAATGCTCAGCAAGTCGCTAGACGAGCGCCTACCGTCCTCACGGCCTGATATTCGCGAAGAAGGTTCGCCGCTTTTGCTGATAAGTGCCTCCAGCAGCTCGTCGTCTTTGAGACAGGCTTTCGCCCCTCCGTTTTCTTCTATGAATCGATGCACTTCTCTTTCTCGTGGTGTATCTAATTTCCTGAAAAGGTTGAGAATTTCGTCGAGTTTCTCTTCAAGATTTTGCAAACGTTCAGATTGGATGAGTAGTTGTCGATTGGCGATGTCGATACCGATAGAAGCATGCGCAGCAAAAGCGAGGTGCAGTTTCTTTCGGTGTTCTCTGAATCGAAGAGTGTAGTCCGCCAAGCGGTTTTCGTAAGAGGATGCAGTGAGTGTTTTCCCTACAAAAGCTTCATCAGGAGGAACAGAAAGAAGACACAGTACCACAACGTACGAATGAGCCCTTTCTTCATGTATACGTCGCATGCCGAACCACAGTGCGTAACATCGTCAGCAATCATGACCATAAGACCTTCCAACCGCTCCGCTATCGATAGTCCATCTTGCCCGCATTCTTTCGAGTCTCGGAAATGTCTCAACCTAGATATCCATCCATATCAATGAAAAAAGAAGACTGCTAAAAAAAGCTCCTCACTCGAAGAATACCGCCATCAATTCTTGCATCTGCATCTTGACATACAGCACTTTCCTATCATTTTCACGGCGCGACAAGTCCAATTTTATAACGAGTACGAAAGCATTCGCAGCGACTGGAAACAATGCGTCAACCCACGTTAACCGCCAGGGCGCCTTCATCCTGCTCACCTCCGATGAATGGGTGCAGATGGGACAGGATTTGAAGCCCTCGTACGGTAACTTCAGCAACTTCTTTGTAGCTGTTGGTCGAGTCGTCGATGCTGCTCTGAGAATCGTGATGGTCTCGACTCCGTGTCGATAATAAATCGGAATTTGCATGATAGAATTCCTGGACGACCTTCCACGCCTTTAGGGCAGTCGAGGACGACTCATCGACTTCCGAATAGCCTGTGGGATGCAAAATCAGCAGAAGAATGCATAAGTTGGGTTGGATATCGCACTGAAATTCTTTCCATTGTGATGATGGTGTGCGTGTCCCCCGTTCGAAGGATGAGACGAGTGAAAGCCATGGTGAGAGTGGTTCATCTTTCCTAACGTACTTTGTCAGTCATCTAAGGCTTAAGTATATATTCAACGACATACAAAATTAGAGAACAGGACATCTGAACTGTTAGCGATATTTTGAGCACATCTGATATAACAAATCAATCACACAGCGCCCATCAGAATAGGTATGCATAGGTATAATAAACATACCTAGATGTCGAAGGCGCTTGGACCGAACATGAACCGAATAACGGCAGAACCTCCTAATTCCGCAGGCTGATCTCGCAACATATCTTTTAACATCTCCCACAAACTTCCAGAAGTCGCTACGCATTTCATGGCCATAACGAAGGTTTAGAGCACTGCCTGGGATTGTAACGGCATTAGATCAAGGGGCTTTCACAATAAGAACAGTACTTACACTGCTGGGCTACGATGGGATCAATCCAACTTCCTAATCGTTTGACGCACATCCCCACCCCTCAGGCGCTCCGTCTTGTATGAAGATTGTAATGGGTCCATTGCGGTGCCAATTTATCATAGTTCTAGTGCTTGATTTGAATTGGGGAGGATTTAAGTTGACTTGGATACCGGAACCGCGCCTCTTCATTCATAACCCACAGCCAGATTGTCCACATGTGGAAAACAGCAATACATTCAATATTCGTACATCCTTCATGATTAAGCAAACGATACTAGATAGAAACTTGATAGAACGCACGAAAGACATAGGCTAACGAACGGCATGATATAACCCTTCCACTGCAACATTCGCTTGCCACACTCCAACTTTCCGAACAGCTCGCAGCATTGCAGGTGCAGGGAGGACGAGAATTATGCCCGGAATGACGAGAGCAAGGATGCTAATGGATACAAGAAGAGTTATAGCAGGTTTGATTACGAGGAAATAGAATAGTGCTTGATATGATGTTGAATCAGTGAACTAGGTGTTATTGTGAGAATCGTATCATATGAGATAGAGGAGTCAACGTACCATAGCGTACGTGTTCTTGTAAAATGATTTCTCGCGAATGAGACCTTGTCTTGTAGGTTGGCCCAGCTCAACCTCTTCTGCTGTCGGTTCTCGATATCGAGTGAATATGGGCCGGGGTGGGTAAGGTGCTGGATGGGCCAGTGGGGTGTGAAACCGTGTTTGCAAAGCGAGTTCACCACGAGAAAATGTTCTAGCCCCTAACAAATCGAAGAAGCAGAGCACAGCGCCTAGCGGCAAGGCTACTAGTAACGTGGTACCTGTCTATAAACAAACATCCAACCAAGGTCTACAGTTTCAGAGAAGAAGAATGACATACCACAGTAAACACGAAGAGATAGATCCAAGCCAGAAGTGCGTACGGAAAGTTTACCACAGTCAAGTGGAATAACGACCTCCAGTACGCTCTAATGGTCATTGGGCGAAAGTACCGCCTCCATGCCACACGCGAGAAGAAACCTCCTGGCCTCTGCGACAGTACAGACCCAGCGTCCCCTTCGTGCTGCCTCCTGTCATGGTCTCCACCTCCTACTTCGTCCAGGTAAACGTCGTCTTCTGCCTGGAATAAGGATAAGACCGTATGCGCTAAAGACGGCGCAGCTGACAATGTGCTTGTAAACGAATGAGCCCTTTGCCGTCCTGAGCGTGCACGACTCCCAGGAGGTAGGAAAGGTGTGGTCTCGTTGGGTTCGGCTTCATCTTGAGATGTTCTCGTATCGTCGGTGTCCCCTGAACCCGACTGAGTATGCAGCGACGTCTGTCTTCTGGATGTCCTTAACCTTCTTTCCCTGCTCGGATATGGAGGTGGTGGATCGGTTATTGGTAGTGCATCGATGTCAGGAGGAGGTGTAAGCGGTTCGTTGGATACTGCCATGGAGGTTAGGAAGAAAGCCGAATGAGGCAAAAGTATCCTTTTTGGGAACTGTTACCTGATTTTCCGAGACTTTCTGAGAAAATGGCAACACAGGTAATTTAATATTTATTTTATCCTTGCGTGAGTTCCACTGAAAAAATGTGTACAGCACACACAAGGGAGCATTAGCCACTAACTAGTCAAAAAAGACCAAAAGCGGTAGCTGAAAGACCAGCGAGCTTAGGTGCACACAAAAACATACTAATTAAGCATGAAAATACCAGTACTTGTCGGAAATTTCTAAAATGCCTGATTAACCTAACTTGGTGACTAATTAGGCTCCGGAGCCTGCTTAGGCGAATTCAAGCCCGATTACGCCTTGCGCTAACCATAAAAGGAAGCTGTCACTGCCTAATCAGCTCTAAACAGGCGAAAAAATGGGCTAATCAGACGTGATTAGGCCAAAATCTAATTAGGCACTTTACAGTTTTCCGACACTGAATATATGACTCCTGCCAAATTGTCATGAATGCCATCATTCGGGCATCTCCGCATTTTAGTTTCATCTTATCGCTTCCGTAGTCTGGGACTGTTCTAAACTTTTCCTAAAACACATTATTATTCTCCTTTTTGTGTAGTTCCTATATAAAGACCCATGTAATTTCGTAGACAGGCAGCGAGACCAACTCAGTGTAGTTGATCCGAATCTTATCTCATCTTATCTCGGTCCATTTCGGGTTCGGGTCATTACAAGTTTGATCTCGCTATATACTATTATTATCCGCGTTGCTATTTTTATCCTCACGCTCTTTGCCTCTCGACAACCACATTCCTTCGTCTATTCATCATGTCTGGTGTCCCCCAGGAATCCCTCAACCTTCCTCTCCCTCTGAGCGCGACCCCAACACCTCTTACCACTCCAAATCCTGCCAACTTCCTTCCTTTCTCCAATATCACCGCGGATTTGTCTGGACAACCACCAAGTCAGCCGCCGCTCGCTCCTGGCAGTCAGCCTCCCTATGTCGCTGATTTCACGCGCCTCGTTGAAATCATGGCCGCGGATCAAGCTCACTTCAAAGAGACTATGGCTGGTTTCATTGCTCGCTTGGGTGCTCACCTCAACAACTCTCAACCTGCGGCTTCTTCTGGCAACACTTCTGTCGCTCCTCCTCTTTCATCCGCTATCCCTTCCACCACTGTCAAGCTTCCGAGTCCTCGGAAATTCAACGGCAAGCATCAGGAGGTTCTCCCCTTTCTCAATGAGGTTAAACGAATCATTGAGTTCGCTCCTGCGAGTTTCCCGGACGACCGCACAAAGATCTTTTGGGTTTCTCTCTACCTGAAAGATGGTATCCCTCTCCAGTGGTTCAACTATCTCGAGACTTCCAAATCCCCCGCACTTTCCTCTTGGGAACTCTTTCTCAAGGAGTTTTCGATTAAGTTCGAAGATCCTCGTCTCGTCATCAACACCTATCGCAAGCTCAGCTCTCTCCACCAAACTGGTTCTGCGCATGACTATTTCACTCAATTCCTCACTCTTTCCGACAAACTGGATATGACGGAGCAATCCAAAATATCTCGGTTCTACGATGGATTGAAGAGCGAAATCAAGGACAATCTCGTGTCACTTGTGGATCGCCCCTCTCGCTTGGCTGATTGGCAGAAGATCATTGTTCAGATTGACGCCAATCTTACCGACCGTGAACGCGACCGCACTCGAGAGTCTAGGCATGTCAAGGAATCATCTTCCTCCACCTTTCCTCTTTCTCCACCCGTTACTCCCACTCCTGTCGCCACCTCCGATTCTACATCCTCTGATGTTGTTCCCATGGATGTTGACGCTCTCACTTCCTTGGAACATCATGATTCCTCCGACTCCCTCTCTTCTTTGTCTTCTGATTCTGAAGGCGTTAACTCTTCCCTCTCCGATGCCTCCATTTGAATTCCCATTTCTGCACGGATTCTTTTGGCCTTTTCATTTCTTTTTCTTTTTCTATCCCTATCATTCCTCCTTCCTCGCGTCTGGTAAAGGCTAAGTACTTGTAAATCCATCCGCTTCCCTAGCCTTTTCTTCGGCTCTATCTTGTTGGTCTAGGCCTTGATCTTAACAACATCCCTCTCTCCTCTTCATCCGAGTTGGCCTTGACCGTCTGCCTCTGCACACTTCACTCCACTCGATCTTCCTGCTCTCCTTGTTGTGCCATTTTCCCTCGAACGGCTTTGATCGCGACAGGCTCATGATTTTCCAGCAAGCTATCTTTCGTCAACTGGTTGCCTGATCCTCAATCACTCGACATGGATATTCCTCCCCCAATCTTCCCATGTTCCTGTTCCTGTTCCTGTTTCTCCATTTCTTTATTTCTTTATTTTTTAATCTTCCTTCTACTCCTTTTGGTCTTTCAATCCTTCAATTCCGAAGCTTTTGAAAATCCGACTTTAAGGAGGGGGTAATGTCATGAATGCCATCATTCGGGCATCTCCGCATTTTAGTTTCATCTTATCGCTTCCGTAGTCTGGGACTGTTCTAAACTTTTCCTAAAACACATTATTATTCTCCTTTTTGTGTAGTTCCTATATAAAGACCCATGTAATTTCGTAGACAGGCAGCGAGACCAACTCAGTGTAGTTGATCCGAATCTTATCTCATCTTATCTCGGTCCATTTCGGGTTCGGGTCATTACACAAATTGCTTGTGACTAAGGCTGACTAAGGTAAGGAAAGTGAGTAAAAGGCAGCGTGTTGCGCGATTTTTGAGTAACCTTCATGATCATGACTCATGATGATTCCAATGCACAGGCTGAGGACACTGCCTGTTTCTTCAAATCCAAGTACTAGGGTCTTCATCGACACTTGTTTATCACTCGCAGAGTCGGCGTTTGTTTACCTTTAAATTCTGCGTTTCTTGTCACAACAAGGTGTGAGGTTCGTAGTCTGGTACTGAAAGCCTTTAAAGGACAGTCTCAAACTGTGAATGTAATTAGAACCGCAAGGACCCCGTAAGGGCAAGTCGGTGGAGACTCTGAAAAGTCATCGAGGACAGTTCGGCGAGGAGGTCGGCGTTCAAGAATAAAATGGTACAGCATTATTACGTAATTTGCTATGTGCGCTTATGAAGCAGGCGGAGACTGAATTTCAAACGTTGGCGCTGCGGGGGGGTGGAGAGGAACTTCAATACGAACGACTACATACCCAGAACTTTGTGAGTCATTTCTCAGAATCCTTATTATTCAAGAACCCCAGGCTTTACACCGCATCCGTAGAAACCCACAAACTTCAGCAGAGCACCGAATAATATGCGATTTTCCACCTTTACTTCAGCTGTAGTTGCAGCTGCAGGTGTGGGTGAGTGCATTCAAAGTAATCAGCCACCAGGTCTCGATTCTAACGGTTATTCATCTTTAATCCATAGCCCAAGTAGCAGCCACACCTATCAGGATCATTGTCAGTAGCGAGCGCTTCGATCTCAATGGCGAACGCCCTTCATTCGCCGGGATCCAAGGACTTCCAAAGGCCGTGCCCGTCGCTCAAGCACACCACGTCCAACATGTGCAGACCGGAAGGATGCGTGTAGGATGCGCTGGAGCCCGCATGAACCGATTCAGGCAGAAGGGCATTGAGATCTCCAATGCTTTCCGCAAAGCACTCGGATGGCCACTTATCGCTGAACCCAGCATCCACCCTGTGCCACCTATGGAGTTCAAACCAGGAGAAATCCCCAAAGGAATGGTGCAGATCATGCCATTCATTGGTACCCCTCAGCCAACGATCAAAGTGGTTGAATGGACTGGAAACAAAGATGCATCAGTGCATCGTTTGCCACCCAACCATGTCCATCACCATCACCCCCATGGACATCGATTCCATCACGGTGTCCCACCTTTCGCCGTCCGCCTTCACCATTCCTTGATGAATCTAGGCCGCTGGGAGGGTAGAGCCGTAGCTTTCGTCCTAGGTAAGCCTTATCATTTTCATTGTCAACTAACAAAGACGCTAAAACCTGAACTACAGGCTGCGGCATTGGCGTCCTTCTTAGGATGTTCTGGGTCCTCGCAGTTGTCTTCTACCGTGCCGTCAAGGGCTCCAAGGCTGAAGAACACGAGTACACCCATATCATCATTGATGCAGGAGACGTCGATGACGAAACCGTCGTCTACTCCCCACCCCCGACTTACACCTACCCTGTTGATGAGAAGATCGCTGTCGAAGCTGATGCTCCCAAGGCTGCTGCTGAATCCAAGTAAGGAGGTGGTGTTCCTGCTTTCTTGTAAACACATGCCATTTATCTTGTACTCTCTTGCCGATCTTTATAAACAAGCTTTTCGTCGCTCCTTTGCTTAATTTATTCATAATGGTATGACAAAAAATATCAACTAAATGAGATTGCCTGCATCAGCGCTTGTCGTTTGCGTTGTTCAGCCGCGATCCAAAAGTCCTCCTCTCCTCGAGCGCCCCTTTCCCAATGATCCAGATGATCCGCGACCGATTGAAGAAGCACCACTCGAATATCCTTCTGCAGCAGCGCAACATCTCCACCCAGGAATCCACGGTGCATGTAGAAGATGACGAATATCTCGAGTTTCTCGCACTCCATCAGCACACTATCGATCAACTCCTGACTCGCCACGCCTGCGAGAGCCAGGTGGGTAAGGTGTGGCAGGAAGGCAAGCTGCCTCCACTTTGACCAGGAGGACGTGGCGTTGACGATCTCTAGATGCGTGAGGCGGTGAAACATGGGTTGATCCAACGGGATGCTGAGGTCGAGATCGTAGTTCTCGAAAAAGCACGATGGGTCCAAGGATAGCCTCCTCAGATGTATCATCTTGTCGTTGAGGAGAGGGATAAGCCTCGCACACCACCCTCCCACGATCCATAATGCCAGGTTCCGCACATTTGGACAGCATTCGAGGATCTTCTCGATTTCTTCTGCTTTACGCCGCTGTAGAATAACATTCCACACATGGGGACCGAATTTCTTAAGACGTGGAATGTCCAGCGTCGTTGCGCAAGTCATAGACATGGCAGTTATTGTCGACCCTTCCTCATCCTTGTACAACGGGGGTCTGATCACTTCATCTTCTCCTGATCTTACGATACGATACAGTTCAGGTTCAAACCTGTTCTTTCATATATCTTCGTCAAGTAAACGTAAATCCCAGCTTGAGGTAAGACGCACCATATTCGAAACCTCCGGGCAACGAGCACGATGGCAGTGATCGTCTCCGGAAATACTGATGCCGCAATTTCGAAGATATCTCGTTCCAGTTCGTATGGGAGGCGACTCGAATTAGACTGGCGGAATGGCATTTCTTTTGATACCGATGTAACAGAGATATCAGGGATTGTTGGGTGCCGGAAGAACTGGGCAAGACCAGAGTGTGAACGACGACATGAGGCAGAGCTGTCTATAATTAGATCTGATTTCTAATTTCCCGAAATAACTGGAGTGATAATGCTTCAGTGTTGTGTAAACGGGCGCCTACTTGTACGTGGCGTCTTTTCTATCGTCTACTTCGTCAAATGCAACACTTCTAATAGATATGCGGGACAAAAATAAAATAGAAATGCCGCCGGAGGGGCAGATTTACTTCGCCATGAATCCCCCAGGCAAGAAAAGGTCGCGGTCCTGAAAGAAAGAAAAAAGAGTGAGGAGAGTAGGTTCCGTATAGGCTTGAGCTGTTAACTGGAGTCTTTTATAACCACTGTTTGACGAAGGCTACATGGGGAAAGTAAATATACACCACTGGCAAGTACAAGAAAATCAAAAAGGGTACATCTGGAAAGAAGTTGATACAGCAAGGTCAAATAATCGCACGCTTATTTCGTAGCTCCCAAACCAAGCTTTGTATGCTTGATGATAGCAGTCAAAGGAGCATCCAAACCGCCAGTATGGCCGATGCGCACGCCTTCCGACCATCCCATCATAGCAAGCAAACGGAATCCCAAATTGCTCTCCGTCAACTTCGGCGCAGCCTGAACGACCAAGTTGTCAATACATGAAAAATTAGAAGATACAACAGGGACAGCGTACCTTTCCCACTTCTTCTCCTTCACGATGACGAGGCATGACCGTGCTAACCTTGCTCTTCTTCTCGTAGATGAACGAGTCTCCACGAGACCCTGCACCCCCGCTCCTCCTGACAATCTTCGCAACCTTCCGTTCGTCGACATTGAGACCAGTTCGAGACGTCTTCGTCAATGTCGTGTATCTAGCATCACCCTTGCCTTTGCTGACGCTCTTTAGATTGAACGCAATGGCCATCTCATGAACATTCTTTCTCGTCTCCTTGTTCGTCGGAGGAAGGGACATCGTGCCTGGCCCGTCGAGATCGTTGATAAACCTTCTAATCTGTTGTACGAGTGTGACCATATCGATAATTCGATTAGGCAGCACTGTGATTGTAGGGTCGAGTGCAGCTGCGGCAAGCATGGCCTTGCGACCTTTCTTGCCACCCTTCTTCTTCGACATGGGATCGGCAGCGTTCTCTAAACGTTCCCTTTCTCTTTGCTTTTTACGCTCGGCTTTGGCGGCGCGGTCTTTATCCCATTGGGCCTGTAGTTCCGCTGGCAGGCTGTTCTTTTTGTCTTTCTTTTTCTCTGTAAAAAATACATCAGAAGCTAGACTAGACAGAATAGCAGCGAGGAACATACTGGCAGGAGTAAAGCCAAAGTCATCATCGTCCAAGTCGAAGGAACCGTTCTGGATAGACCGGAACAGAGCATTTCTCTTCTTTCTATCCTTACCCTTCAGGATATCTTCATGCTCGTCAAGCATGTCCTGCAAAGTATTGAGTTTCTGAACGATGGAAAGACAACAGTGAACTTACATGTATCTCCTTGATGAAATCTTCGTCTTGCTCTGCCCAAGTCATATTACGATTAAGGAAATCTTCACGGTCCTCGTCACTATCGGCCATATCATCAACAGACGTATCAGCCACTTTCCGCGACCTGGATTTATTCCGTAACCTCTCCAAACGCGCTTGGAAACTTGTCCTGGGAGTCATATCTTCGTCTTCGTCCGAATCATCATCCGAGTCATCGCTGCCATCCTTCAAGTCGTCTTCAAATTCGAGAGACTCCGAGATGAGCATAGCCTCTTCAACCGCGAGGACATCTTCCTCCGATTCATCCTCGCTAGAATCATCGTCGCTCGTCCTCTCGTCTTCTTCTTCCTCATCTTCTCTCCTAATCATATCCTCAATCATCGCATCATCCATCGTCTTATGCTGACCAGCGTTCTTCCCGAGTAACCCCCCAACAAAGCTCTGCATAGCAGCCATACCAGGCTGCAGGTCAGGATCGACATCCATCCCATGATCGTCCTCGACATCATCTTGTGCCTTGCCCTTGCCCTTATCCTTCCCCTTCGCATTTAATAAAGCCTGCAGGCCTTCGTCAATCTCATCCACATCACTGCCATTGTCATCCTCCGAATCACCCCAATCAAGGTCACTATCACCTCTCCTCCGTTCATGCTTTCTAGGATCCCGAGGATGTAGCATTGCTTCCTCTCGCATAGCCCCGAAAGCACCAAACGACGTTTTGGCGCGTTTCTTCTTGACTACAACTTCTTTCCTCCGCTTGAAAACCTTTGCCTGACGAGGAGTCGAAAGTGGTGGTATAACCAGCCTAGATTGCTTGCTAGGCGTGGCAGATTGCGAGAAAGAGAAAGACACGGAAGAGAACGAAGGCGGCGGTTGAATTGGAGGTACTGCCGTAGCAAGGAGAGTAGCAGAAGGAGCGTAGGGCACAAAATGTGAGGTGTCTGGGCCTTCTGTTGGTGCTTTCTTTGCGGTTGAAGTTTCTTCAGCGCCTAACTCTGATTTGCGAGGATGAGGCGCGACGTAAACGATAATGTCGTCTTCTTCTTCTTGGTCCCGTAGTACGGCAGGAGGAACACTTTCGGATGGTGCCAGCTCTGCTAGTACTGGGGTCGGCTGGACATCGATCATGAACAACGGCGAGGAGTCCATAGGTTCTTCTACAGAAGGCGTCGCTTCTGCTGGTGCTTTCTCTTGTGGGATGTCTGTAGATTGCTCTCGCAATGTAGATGGAGATGTAGCTTCAGATGGGGCCAACTCCTCTGGTATGGGTGATGGTTTGACATCGATTGTAAATGGAGGTACATCTTCTTGAGCAGCAGTTGGCATGTCCACATCTTCCGGTACTGACGTGTGCGCATCATCGACGTCCGTGGTGGAAAGCGTTTCATCGACTAGTTTGGCGAGATTTTCAACCTCGACGTCGGCTGGTTTCGAATCGACATAGAATCCTGTGAATGTTTGTTCTTCTAGAGTTGAGATTGTTTCCGCCAATTTACTCTTGCGGATAGACGTCGTTTTGACGGTTTCGGTAGTACTGAATAATTTATCGATTTCATTGAAATCGACCTCTTCTATCTCTTCTTTCTCTTCGTCATCGTCGTCATCAGAATCAGAATCCGTGGGAGGAACATCCCGACCACTGAATACGCGGAAGACTCGGTCTGCAGTAGGAATGTGACTTTGCTCCGTTTCATCTGCGACATCGTGAACATCGGACAGAAGATAAAGAAATGAGATGGTGGCGCACCAACTTCTTCTACTCCTGGTTTCAGTAGCTCCTCGTTTTCCTCCTCCTGGAAGAGTACTTTCGTAAGTACTGAGGGCACAAATTTGATTGGCCTGAGGAAGGGCCTTTCGAGATAAAGATGGCCAGATAGCGTATTTGGTGCCATTCCACCTCGTCCACCACCTCTGGGAGACCCAATGCCTCTTCCTCTCCCAGAAGGTTCGAATTGTCCTCTTCCACGCCCTCTGGGAGAGTCGTACCCTCCACGCCCCCTTGGGGAATCGTACCCTCCAAGACCACGTCCTCGTCCACGATTGGGTGTTGTACTGCTAGAATTTGGCGTAGAATTGGTTCCTCCGCCGCGTCCACCACGCTTGCCGCCTCTTTTAACGCCTTTCGGCGTACTGCTCGCTGCTAACCTCATGTTGATAAAACACCATCGTGTTTAGTAGTGAAATTTCTTACTGTTGGCAAAGGTTTGGATCGAGAAATCAATCTCGTCTTCAATATAGCTCGAGCCCGAAACCCCATAACCCCCACCTCTCCCACCTCGATGTCCTCCACGATTTCCTCCACGACCTCGTCCATTGCCTCTGGCCATTGTATTGCAAAGTCTAGTGTGACGATAAACAAGATGATGGTCAGAAGAAAAGGGAGATTGGTAAGAAAATTAAGGGAAAAATGACGTTCGAGATAATGGAAGCGCTGGTGGAGTATATTTTTGGCTTGCCTGTTCGGATCACTAATAAAATTCACGGCCCGCAGGCATTATTTTACTGTTGTACAAGATTCAGGCCTCGCTTCGCTCCGGCTTTTCATCACGGAAAACGAACCAAAGCGTTGGGAGTGGTAGATAAAAGAGGGTCGTGTCTCAGAACATCAGGCACGAGAGAGTTGAGTGAGGCAGAGAAAAGGGCAGTGACCGAAAAAGGACAGAAACCAAACAACACCATACGAATTCACGTATAATTTTAAGTATAAAGTAATAATCAAGCAGAAGTTTAAGTTCTATCGAGAAACTGAGAAGACGTATTTTACAAGAGCGTCGATCCTACAAAATTTTAATACTTGGGTATATGATTCAGAACTTTAGGGTACCGCACCAAGCCAGCCGAAGAATATACTGTATTGACGGCCCGCTCACTCGGCATTGTTACCCAAAGGCTGCAGGTTTTGCATCCTTTCTTGCCTAGAGATTCGAGCACACCCTCAACATATATCGATAGCTGTCTATGGAAAACTCATCATAAAATATCGTGTTGGTACATTTATCTCTCTTTTTCTCTGTTTACCTTTACAAAGGACTACCTACTTGAGTGACTTTACAGCAATTTTCCGTTTGTGCATCTTCTTCCTCGTGATTCTGCCTTTCAGCCTCGTCCAAACCGACGGCTTGCTACAATTGTCTGGTTGAAGGTTTAGTTTTCTGGCACATTGAGTGGCTCTTCATGAACAGAGGCCATGGTATCGTCAGATTCTTCAGGTGCAGGCACGGCATCGTTGGTCTCTGTAGCTCTCTGTAGTCGTGGTGTCGCTGGCAACGCTGTTCTTTGTTTCGAGTCCATATACGCGCATGGTATCGATCCAAACATTGAAAACATGACATTCAAGTAATGAGAGATTATATCTCTGTGAGACATTCATGGTTGCGTGAGCATCGTGCGAGAACCATAAAATTCCTTGCACGCACCTCTAGAAATTGCGCTATTGGCAATAGATATCCATCCGAAAACCAATGGTCATATAGAAAGTTTTTGGCCGTCTCAGGGAGTACAGAACATACGTGCCTGATGACTCGAAGAGCTTGTATAATTGTATTTGTTGGATGGGCGTGGTCGAACCATAACGGGAGAGGGATTTCCTCCAGACCATACCGTTTACTCACAGTATAGTCGGTCATATAATCAGGATGAAGTTGTCCAAAAAGCTGTCTCGCCGTCACGTTCAGGAATGACTCTGCGTATAAGGTAAATACTGCCGTGCGATCGATGATGGTACGGGCCTCAGGGTATAATGGGTTCCCTTCAAGCATGGTGTAAAGGCGTTCAATCTGGTCTGTAAATGCCCAAAAATATGAGAGCTCGCCAGCTTCGAGACTCCACGAGCTGTTGTAGTGGCCCGCTAGCGTTGAATAATCAGTTTGGGTAAAAATTTCCTTTACCGCAAAACCCATGGCCGTGTTTGCCATTGGGATGACCTCGATATCAACAGAGGACGTGATGTTGAGTACAGTATTGTGAAAGTAGAGCAACCCGTAGTTCGCGGTTTGCAACATCCCGACCTTCCCGTTGTGTATCTTGGCTATGACCTTTAGAATATGTCGTGCGAGACCTTGACTTTCATCGCAAGATAACTACGGGTAACGCTACAGTCAGTAGATGGTATGGCAACAAGGGGAAATTAACGAACGACTTCTTCAAGCATCCGTCCTAGGAACCCTGCTGCAGCTGTAGCAAGATTTAGCTCAAATGGACTATGAGTCTCACAAAACGGTGCAATGTTGTCCCAATCATATCGTTCGAGGGCTTCCACAAGACCACGCCATTCCAATGGCCGAGAAACATCAGCATGGGATAAAGTATCTATACACATTTCGAAGAGGGCCCCGGGCGAATCGTACAGCCTGCAAAATGATCATAAGCGGACTTTGTGTCGAAAATGAAACATAGATACTCACTCGACTTCGCCGTTGCATATATCGCCGAGATGATTGAAATAAAGGGTGCAGAAATATCGGGAGCCAACGTTTACCATGTCAAAACACAGCTTCCCGAAGGAATCGTCACGGTCAATATAAGATAGGTCGATAAAATAGGATGGGTAATCTGTTTCTGCGACTCGTTGATTATCCAGAGAGGTTAAGTCGGGGTTATGCCATTGAATAGTTAGAAAATCCGAGTTGTTCATAATAAACGTCTTCACAGCAAGGAAATCAATTGCGGGAATTTGGGTCAACTCCCACAAAGAGACTCGCTTTATAAAATAAGCTAGGCATTTGAGCATTGACAAGATTGCGGGGTGGGATGCATGAAATCGAAAAGAATGATGATAAATCGTCTTGATCTCCCGCCTAAGCATTTTTATGGTGGTTTCCCAAGCATCCGGATGATCGCACGCCAGTGTTTGGAGATAAGGCTGATATGTCTCGGTGTGATAATCAAATTCTATGAGCTCTATGATATACTTGAGGTACCGGACGCGGTGCTTTCCGTCACGAAGTTGTCGACCATGCAAGTTGACTAGATCTGTAACGACCGAAGCGAAGTTTTTCAGGGCTTGAAACAACTTCTCCACGGGTACGGCTCTTATGACTCTTGTACCAAGGAAACGAGACCAGAACGTGTCGTACACCATGGTATCTTCACGTTTGCTGTGTCGTCGCGTTAATGTTTTTTTATGATTCAAAGTGATTTGGCGACTCGGACTCACGACTGGTTCAATATCCCTTGGATTACCCAGTCACATGCTGCATCAAACGCCCGCTCTGCCAAAGTTTGCGCCTCCAAATAAAACTCCCCAGATCGCCTTTCGTCTTCGAGGAACTCGGGAAATGAACGATGAGAGAAATCTATAACAAAGTCGGGCGTGCCGATAAGTGCGTCAAGGTCGGGGTCGTCGTCCAGTTCGAAACACGGTTGTGTCACAACCACCAAAGAGCTGATAGCGCGGAGGGCCATGGAGATTTCATTCTGAGAGACTCCCAGAAATAAGTGGATAGCTGTAGGCTGCATGTGGAGAAGTATCCCTCCTATGACTGACTTCAAGGCATCTTTCCTTGGATAAACCGAAAGAATCCTGCTGTAAAGCATGTCGAGATTCGTGAAAGCTGAGGCTTTCTTTTCTCTGTCGGGTGCCAAGAGAATATCTAACTTCGTCTGTGGGTCGAGGAAGTCATTCGTGTAGTCGCCCACGAATTTGAGAATGGTGGACGCGTAGACGAATTGGCCGGATGCCATAGAAATGAAATGTTGGATCACTTCGGCCGTGGGCCACGGGCGTTTTACTGAGACCATAACGTCCTGGTTCTCGTTGTGAATCTTGTCAAATCCGTCACGGAGAAAGGTCTCGATATCGCTATCCGACTCGTACTTGAAGTCATCGAGGCAAAGTCTCGTTGTGTAGCCTTTCAAGGGATTTACGCTGAAAGACTGCTGGATCCAATATTCCGACCGACTGGCGATCAGAAAACGAAGGGGTATACCATGCCTTTCCATAGCTTTGGTTATACACGCCAGGATCCCTTGTTGTTCCACAAGAGTGTCGCATTCGTCGAGACCATCGATAATCACTATCGGAGCTATCTTTGTAGGTGGCACTGTGCTGTGCAGAGCCTTTAAAGGCTCGATAATGAGAGTCTGCAGCTGTGCTTCCATGGTCTTGGAAGCGAACGTTGGGTTGGAAGTGACAGCTTCGCTAACGAGGTGTTTCATGCCAGGAATGCAGTGGGCGATTTGGTACGCCAGTGTTATGAACAGAGCGGTGCCCCGCTCCCGCTCAGGTACGTCTCGAGCGAAAAAGAAGCTGCCAGCATAGAGTGGCGAGTTCTCGTCGCGAAGGACTTCAGCTATCCTTTGCATGATAGAAGACTTCCCCGCGCCCGCTGGGCCAAATAGCCACAAGACGTTGGTGGAGGAGTCTGCTATCCATTCCGTTATGAGCTTGAGTATGGTCTCTCGAGTTCCTGGGTGGCACGTTCCAGCCGGATACCGCTCTGCCGAGTCAAATATCGCTCCATGGGATATAGCATCCTTGAGAAGGGCCAACCCTACAGATAAGGAGTTTTAATAGACGAAGCATCCTGTAGAGTAGAACGCGCACCTGCGTCCCGCGCAATGGCTGGTGAATGATGGTGATGGTGATGGAGGTCTCTGCCCACATTGGTAAAAGTACCTCCTGAGATACAAACGTTGCTACTTCTGCTGAACATGTCGTGGTGTAGTGAACCATGATGCAGCCTATGACAGGGTATTAATCCTCAGAAAACAAGGACTGACAGTGCTTACGACCATCCTTACCTATGCGCTATGAATATCTCTGTTCCTTGTCCTTCACATTTTGCCGCTGCCAGGGTATGCAAAAAAATAGCGGTTGGCTGTCACTCTCGCTCGCGACCGGAGAACATTACGTGAACACAGAGCCTTTCTTGTCCATCGCCGGGTAGAAATATCTGTTTTGACTGAATGATCAGGAGGCAGGTAGGAAGTTATCGTAAGACTACACATGGTAACGAAGGTATTTTCTCCTAGAAAAGCAACATCTGATGACAGCTGCGCGACTTCTTAAGCCACCTATGGAACAATGTAGTCAGGGAGTAGGAGCAACACCAATGGTTATGATCTGTGGTAATGTTCCTCGGTCCTGAAATTAGCCTGATCAGCGAACCATACTGCAAATATGATTTCAAGGAAGAAAAACTGGGCTGTGCTGTCGTTCTCACGAAGAGAAGTATGTGCAGACACCATAAACTGAGTACAGGCGTTGATAGACTTGAGCACAGAAAGCTTCTGAATATATATTTTCTTGAATAGTTTACAAGTATAATCTTTACAACTCTTCACGGCCGGAGGATTTGGATGGTTTGAGTGACATGAGCTCACAGGTGAAAACGAGGGCGGCATTGGGGGGGATAACTCCACCGGCACCACGGGCTCCTGCAACGATGCGGTCAGATACTTGATGAGAAGAGACTGTTGATCCACAACGAACCGTAGGCCATGTCTGCAGGAATAGTCAAAGTACGCTTCTCACCGACGCACATGCCCTTGAGACCTTCATCCCAGCCCTTGATAACTTGGCCGACACCAACTGCATAGAAAAGATTAGATAGTGTTTCTTCAGAACATATACAGAAGCACTGACGCGTCAAAGGAAGGGGCTTTCCACGCTCAACGCTGTATTGCCTCGTCAGATAGAATGTCTATGAGGCTTAATACAATCCGACAAACCTAGAGTCAAACTGCTTTCCGTCGGAGAAAAGAGTTCCGGTCTGTAATAATATAAGCCTTTGGATCATTGTTTGAATACAGATTAACTCTCACGTAGTGAACCTCGATGCTGTCGCCTTTCTGTGCGAAGACTGTGCAATCTTCAGGCTTGAAAGTGGTCTCAATTTGGAGCTCAGTGGGAGCTTTTTTTGCGTTGTCAGAGGCCATAGCAGCAGTAGCGAAGAGAGCACCAGTAAGCCAAGCAAAGAGTTTCATAGAATGGACGTGGTTGGGATCCAAGGAGCGTGGCTATTTTAGGAAGCCACGTATCCCTTAAAGAGCGCTGACGAATGAGGAGCACGCGTATGATGACTAAGCCCAGACTCCCAGTCCTCCGAATGTGGAGACATCAACTGATGGGCTAGCGGCAGCCAATCGGCACGGCTTGTTAGTCAAATAACTATACAGCTCGGCGAAGATTAGGAACCTTATTTCCAACTAGGCCACGATCAACCGAAGTACAGTCCCCCAGCCGTCGCCGTCGACAACAATGGTGAGCTCGCCGTGTTAAACGCTACCCGCGACCTATGACCGACGATTCTATGAAATTGTAGCCTTCCCAAAAGACCTTCCGCACCAAAAGAATCCTTGCTAAGGCTGGCAGGCAAAACAGGTGCGTATTCTACAAAATGTGTGTTTAAAGACCCCTAATTGACCTAAACTTCGAAAACAGGCCTATCCCCCAATGGTTCCGCCTTAAGACGGACACCAAGATCCAAGTGCGTACTTACAATACTTGATGTTTTTCAAGTACTAATTCATGGTTTTCGCCGAATTAGTACAACGCTAAGCGTCGTCACTGGAGAAGGACCAAGCTCAACATCTAGAGACCTCACTATCGCAGATGCTGGACTTGCTTTCGGCTTAGATGGGAGGCTGGAGAAGGGGAGAGGATGTTACGTCGACGCGAGCAAAACCAATCACTGCCTGGCCGGAATGGTCTTATGCAACCCAATCACCACATCATGAGTCCATGTCCCTATGTAATCTATGGCATATTCACTTCCAATGACCATTCCACATGCCTTCATACCATCGCCATCGGAGCGCAACTTCAACTTCAGCTCAATTGCATATCGTTTAGTAACGTTTGGAACACAACTCTGGGGTGTGCCGAGTTGAAGTGCTGGACATCGCAAGACCTTATGATATGATGAACGGATCCTTATACTTCTTAAGGGACCGAAATTGACGAACGAAAATATGTTTGAATGGTTAGTCGCTTAAGCGTTTATGTGCTGCTTGAATTGTGTGAGTTGAAGAAAGTGAGGAAGGCATTATTGCGTTCATACTCGGAAATGACTTTGGCTCCATTGCATTGCCTCAGGCATGGCATTCAGGTCTGTTCGCTCGTCCCACAGGTGCATAGACGACAGGCAAATTATATTTCTTTTTCCTAGCACCTTAGTCGAAGCTTACTTCGAAAGGTGAAAGATTTCTGTCATGCTCAAAAATGTAAATTTTGCCGCGAGCGCAGGCTCTCAGCGCCATTCTAGCTGGGCGACGCAGCTGGAAGACAAACACTACTACAAAAATTCTATAACTCGAGTTTCGGGGTGTTGCTTAATTAAGCCGCTAAAAATACAGGAAGAAATCTCGTAGAAAGGGCTTGTTTCATTTCTTTGTTCTGGAATTTGGCTCACCAGAGCCCTTGCAGAACTGGTTGCGAGCGTGTAGAGAAAAGGTATGACCCAAATTCTGTGGGCAAGTTGGGATATGCTTCAAGCTTGAGGATGACGATAAATGTAGCGAGACTAAGTAATTTACTCGTTTGCCAGTTAGACTGGGAAAAAGAGTTTGCAGGGAGAAATCATACAATAAATTTTGAATGTATGAATCGTAAGGAACATACATAATACGGGGTTGGGTCCGTGTCTGTCGTCTATCCACGTCGCCCATGTTCTTTTCGAGCTCAGATAATGACCAAGGCCAGGATTATTGCCGCGCGGCTGGCATCGCACTGGCTATGCATTATAATTTGTGAAGCCTTCGTTGAGGTCTTGCATTCCTGGCTCTACTGCGCTTTCCCGGGATAGAGCAGAGGTATGGGGACGGCAAGCCTCTCTCGCATGTCGGAACAGGAAGACTGCTTTTGCACTCGAATATTTGAACGCTCGCGTTCAGGACCAAGGGCCCAGCGACAGGGAGACGTTCGAAGACTCATCAAACGCAGACTGCATAAAAGGTTAATACCCTTGGCCACATGAAGACGCAACGATTTTTACATGCCTTGGGATGGTGTATGCATCTTCGTCCTGGTGATACATACGATTTTCTTGTCGAATGCCCTTTCCGATAATCATCACACTAGAACATCAGAAATTACGTGCTGCAGGACACGAGGGGGAAGGCGCCGATAAATAGGCAGGTCTATTTTTATACTATCTTTTTGTCGACGTGCTCCCCGTATGGGACCATTAAAAGCTAGCATGTGGGCAGTTTCAGCGCACGATGCGACCCTGCAGTGCATGCTCTGGAGCTAGCTTGCTAGTGATTCTGTCTGGCACCTGTGCTTCTTCGCATCTTGCGCATTGGGAGACCGAGACGTTGCAGAGTAGGATGGCTCTCCTGCTATCTCAAAGGAAAGCTGTGGACGCCGAGGCAGGCGACCAAGTTGATGGAGCAGAACCAAGTGCGCTGACCCTCGGCGGACGTCAAGAGAACAGCTCGAGTGTGTTATCGACATCCGTGACGCCGATTTCTTCTGCAACACCGACACAACGATCCCAAGGCCTCTACCAGAGGCACCGAATTACTTCTCTCGGCGCAATCGTAGGGGGTTCGATGTCTTCTATTGTCGTCGTGGGCGCCATCGTACTATCCTTGTACCTTGCCCTGCGGAAGAGGCGGGAAAGGAGGCGGAGAGGAGAGGCAGGGCCTGGCGGGAAAGTAGAATTATCCGTCCTATCTGTGCCTGTCGAGGATGGTATGTTAGCTCCTTTGTAACCGCAAGACAGAGTCGAAAAGCTTACTGGTGCAGGAGCAGCACAGCGACCTATCGCACGGCAGTCGCAGGCTTCAAGGAAAGAATCTGAGCGTCCGCCCAGTTCCCATGCCTCGACGGCGTCAAATTTTGAGCCAGTGGGGGTTCGTGAGGGCCCTCTTCCTACGCCCTTAGAATTTCTCGGGAGGGCAGCTTATGAAGGCGACCCACCGCCGTACGCTTGACTGAACCGCCGGTGTATTTTCTGTGTCTAGTCACTTCTAGCAGCGGCGACAGGCACCGCGCCGCAAGCTTGAGGCGTGAGTCCGTCGGTGGGTAGTTGTAAGTTTGAGCGGCCTGGCTTTGGCATAGGTCTGGTGGGGGAGGGTGATGGTTATGGTCAATCCCAAGAGCGGTCAATGGCCGTACGCGTTCGGTGTAGCCTTCTGAGCTGCGTTTGGTTCCGGAAAAACATGTGTACATAGTAGCATCAAAAATTCAAAATACAGTGATGTTTGCGGAGAAAATACCGTTGGAAATTAATTTGCTACAAATATTCGACCACGGCTACCGAGTTATCCATGACTAGGCCCCACCACAGGACTTGCAGCGCCTTACCCAGTCTTCGATCCCAAATCCTCAGCCCTTTTCCTTCCCCACTCGACTGCGGCTAAGGTTACCAATTTTTTTTAGGGTTCAGCACCGACCGCTGGGCCCGAAAGGACAGCCGAATTGGAAATCACAGTCGACAGCTTTGATCTGGACATTGGTCATGAACACCCTTCTACGATTGTTCGCCACAAACAGCACAAGGAAGACAAACTTGGACAAAGGCCTACTGTAGCTCCCCGGGGTAACGACCGTCCTAATGACTCGCTCACTCACGTCGTAAGGTGAATCGCTCCAAGAAGGACTTGCAGAAAGGGAGTGCCAATTGGGGGTCGTTCGCCTCAGGCGAGGAAATCAGGGTCGCTACGTCCAGGGGATTACATTTGGCACAGTGGGTCCATCATCTTTATTCATCCGTCCAAATTTATTGCATCGTTGAAGGCAGGAAGCTCTAGAGAAAGCCGCTCCAGAGCTAACGGGCTCGGAGGTCCCTCTCTAGGCAGTAGGTCGGGGACATTGCATACAGTTCAAGTTGTGGTCGTCAACGCTCAAAGACGTCGTATACTACGGCCCAGTTAGCTGGAAGAACCTTCCCTGTTTTCCCCCATCAACGGCGAGATATCTCTTCAAATCCGTCCCACATCACTGCATCAACCCGCTCTCTGCAGACCTGACTCGAACATTCAAGCCAACCGAGCAAATGGATTACGCACAACACTTTAATTAGTTGCCCAACGCATCTAACACCATGTCCAACTGGGGATTTTGGACGCATAAATCCATTGTGCGCCGTGGGAGGCCATCACGATATCCCCTTCGATTGGCTACGAAGAAACCTGGCAATATACCTCGCTACTTAGGCGATAGAGCTGTTGTGAAGCTGGATAGCAAAGTTCAGTCGCTTAGGGAGATTGGAATGCAGGGATTCGGCAGTGAGTTCGCATTGTTCGTGCACTATAAAATCTGCAATCGATGCCCGTCCAACCTACCGCACCATGTCCCAGCACCCGCCCAATTCTTTCGCACTTTCCACCCCAGGGGTAGCCGTCCCAGAGTGGCACTATACCTATCAGATTCCTGACATCCCACACCCGGAATATCTCAAACGGGAATGGAATAGCGTTACCGCAGTCCTCAGTGACCCCGACGACTACCAGACGATCTCCGATTCCAACGAGGACTCTCCGCTATTCATACTGATGAGAGATATAGCCGCTGCGATGAAGGAAGCACAACGGAACGTTCTTGAAATTGCCATAGCAAGACATATGTGGACGGTCGATGTTCGGCAAACTGTCCATGAAGCCGTCTCGAGCCAGAGTACCTTGTTTTGGTCGGTTCAACTGACCCGTGTCTACCTTTTGGACGAAAATCAGGATTTCGTGCAAGTGCAAGAGTACCTGCATAGGCCAGTAACGGAGGAACCCCCGGCTGTCAGTCTTCACATACCTTTCGACCATATCAACGAGGAGGGAGAGCTTGATACTCCATTTCCTACCATATTCCCCGACCCCCCAAACTGTGAAGTTACCATGATCTGTATCAAGGAACCCCACCATGGACAACAATCGCTGTGCCTGTATAGCGGGACCTGGGCCGATTATCGTGAGCGAGTGACGCGCTACCTGACCAGGTTTTCAACCTTGATGTCAGTGCATCTATCACCAACGCTATTCCGCGATGACAACAACCCTAGGATGCGCCTTGGAAGAAGTTTCGACACCATGGAAAGTAGAGTTCGGTCTACTAATCCGGAATTGAGACTCTTCACAGAGATTCTCCGCCGTCGTGACTGAACCAAATTGATAGGTTGCACTAACTGATATTATCAGTGGTAGGATTTACCATAAAACTTAATTATGATTCGCTCGTACGAACCCTGCCTTAATAGCATTACTTTGCGTACTTACTTTGCGTACTTACTGTAGGTGCCTTGGCAGTTACTTTTCTAGTCTCTTATTTGTAGTGTTTCTAGCTTTTAGTCTATAATCCAGCAGGTTTCTGAATCGTAGAGGATCAGGAGGATCAAGAAGGTGCACTCACGATGTAATTTGTTCCCAGAGTCACCTGCTTCGGATAAGGGGAATGGCTAAAAATACGCAGAATCAATTGCACTCACGACTGACACCGACACCCCGGGAACCTGATGTTTTCAGGTTACCTGAAAACCCCAGAGAAAACAAAAAGTTAATTCAGTTTTATAGTTTCAGTCAAGTTTTCAGACACTTTCTTCAGTTTTCAGGTAACCGGAAAACATCGCCTTCCCAGGGTGCGACCTGTTTTTCCGAGAGAAAATGCTTTAGATTAAATAAGACCTTTATTTCGTGGCAGTTATCGCTATGGAGCACTGCAACTGGGCAGCATTACGAAAGCAGGCAATAGAGAGTCGAAAATTTCAGGAAACAAGCGCCAGTCCACCAGGATAAAGCGGGAGACGATAAGTAAATAGATGGCTCGGCAAAGAAGTCGTAGGTAGGGTTGTCGAAAGATTGGCACAGGATCCACCCTCTAGTCCAGAAACGAGTTAAATTTTCTGGTTACATAAAGCCATTGTGGTGGCATGACAGGAAATGTGTAGCAGAGTCTTGTCGGAGGAAGACCAAGGCTGACCAAAGATTCGTCCACTGCGAGTGGCATTGACAGATGAGACAACTTCCAGCAAGACAAATAGTACTAGTGCGTAAGATGTCGATGGCTTGTGTGTATTTGTGGCAGGAAAGACCTCTTCAAGGATCAAGATATCAAGAGTACAATACGGCGAGAATTGGATAGAGCAAAGGGGTGTGACGTTGCGGTACAGAAGCTGGAGAAAGAAGCGGTTGGTTCGATCGCGAAGGTGCAGGGTGGTGCTAGGGAAACAGAGGAATTGGCATAAATACTAGGACCGCTCTCCAGAAGGTTTCCATTGAAGACGCTCGTATAACGAGACTCTCCTCTCTAAGCAGTGACTGCCACCACTTTCCGTTGGCTTCCCGAGTCAATACAGCACGCACTTTCGCTCGCCTTCCACCTTAGAAGCTATAAGATATGCTTGTGCTCGCCTCCGCCTTTAGGTAACGATGAATCTTTGAAGCGTGAAGGTTGCCTGTTCGGAAGGAAAACAGCCAGACAGAACAAGTTGTTTACGCACCTGTGGCCACGACTGTCTTGCCACAGCCAACTAATTCCCAAAGTCCGTGGTTTCTGCTCTGAGAGGACTCAGGAGGGAAAGTGGAAAGCCAGGCTGACTTCCGAGCTACAGAGAAGGATTTGAATAAGAACAATGAAGTTGTACGTGTCGTGTCTAGCTCTGAGCAGACAAACAAACCTTCCGACGTCTCGAGTTCCCACGCCTGTGATATGATATGGGTAATCCACAAAGGGCTTAGCGCTCAAGAAGACTGCTGGCGTAATCGAAAGAAAAGCTTTTTCTCAAGGAGCAGGTTTTACTGAGGAAATGATCATCATGTTCGTCATGTAATTAAGAATACAAGCGTTCGGTTTTGAAAATTAGAAACGGAAAGAGAGGTGCCACAGAAGTGAACGAAACATGCATATTATACAAAATACGCAACCAATATAGAAAGGAATAATTCACATAACCGAATGGGAAGGGAATCCAGAAACAAAAGGTGGAGGAGAGCTCACGCGGGAAGACGCAAAGGCCGAGTCGCTACAGAAGGGAAAAAAAGAAACGCAACATTCACCCACCGAAAGCCACAACAAATATGGGGAGGGGAGGTGTCAACGCATCCAAGCGAAAAAAAATCCACATAAACTCACAGAGCGGCTCTCTGCAAAGCCGGCTCCACTCCATCCCTGATAGCGATATATCCCATCAAGTCACTCGTCAAGAACTCGCTCGGCCACCTCTTCCTAATCTGTCCCTTCAAATACTCCTCCGCAATCTTCACATCTTCCTCCTTCAATCCCTTGACGATCTCCCCGAGCCTTCCTTTGACTCCGCCCTTGGTTGTCTTGTTGATGATCTCGTCGACGTACTGAGCAGTGATGGGCAGACCGGAGTCGGAGATGCGCGAGGCGTAGTGGACCCATTGCCAGAGCTGCACGCGGGTGATTTCGGCGGTGGCAGCGTCTTCCATGAGATAGTTGAGAGGGATGCAGCCGTTGCCGCCTACCCAGGCGGCGGTGTATGCCAGGCAGGTCTCGACGTTCTCTTTCACACCCTCGGAGGTGATTTGTCCAGGGACGTTCGTCGAGAGCAGGTCAGCAGCAGCGACCTTGACCTCAGAGCGAAGCTTGTAATACTGAAAAGCGACATTAGCAACCATTTGAATTGGTAAAACACTGTTAGGCACACCTGGTTAGGACCAAGCATATTCTGGTCGAACACCTCACGCGCGATCTTGTTGATGAGTGGGTGAGCAATCCAGGTGCCGTCATGACCAGCGGTGACTTCGCGCAGCTTGTCGGCGCGAACCTTGGCCATGGCGGCTTCGTTGGCCTTGGGATCGTCCTTGATAGGGATTTGAGCAGACATTCCGCCCATAGCAGCGACTTTACGCCTATGGAACACCATGAGAAATATAACCTTTCATCACACAATCCAAGCGCGTACCTATGGCATGTCTGGATAAGCAGACGCACATACGCGTCCATGAAAGGAACGGTCATGGTAACATCTTTTCGGTCGGGGAGAACGGCACTCTTGTCGGCACGGCGTTTCTTGATGAAGCTGAAAATATAGTCCCATCTAAAAATAGACAGTATGAGATCATGGTTCTTTTAATGATTAGCGGTATTTATGAGACGTACCGTCCACAGTTCAAACCACTGGAATGGTTCCTGAGCTCGAACAGGATTTCTTCCATCTGGAACGCAGCGGGAAGTGTTTCAATCAAAACGGTTGCTCGGATTGTGTTGTGGGGCATGCCGATATAAGACTGAGAGAACACGAACACGTCGTTCCACAAGCGAGCTTCAAGATAGTGTTCCATCTTAGGGAGGTAGAAGTAAGGTCCATATCCGCGCTTGACGAGTTCGTGCGCATTGTGGTAGAAAAAGATGGCAAAATCAAACAGAGATCCAGAAACGGGCTGGTTATCGACAGTGACGCGTGGTTCGTCTAGATGCCAACCGCGTGGACTGTGTGAAGCAATACGTTGATATGGGAAACGGAGGAAAGGAGGAGAAGTGGATTGAATTCAATGGAACGGTTTAGGAAGTGGATAGATAACCGGAAATAGACACGGAAATCGTCAGCAAAATAGAAACGGTGAGACGAAACGAAGGGCATAACGGACCGAACGATGAGAACAGCGGTTTCTTCGTTAAGTTTATACTGCTTTCCGCCGGTCTCGAAGTCGACTTGTCTTCTGATAGCGTCGCGCAAGTTGATTTGTCCGTTGACCATGTTGGCGAACGTTGGTGCACTTGAATCTGAGACCGCCGTTAGCCCCTAATCATACTTCTGAAACTAGAACAGACGCACCTTCGAAGTCTGCCATGAATGTCTTTGCCCCGCTGTTCAGAGCGTTGATCACCATCTTCCTGTCTGTAGGACCGGTGATCTCGACTCTCCTATCCTCCAATCCTGGAGCAGGTGGAGCGCAATGCCATGAAGGTTCTGCTCTGATGTGAGCAGTCTCGGTGGGGAAATCTAGGGGTACGCCAGCATCAAAGCGACGTTGGGCATCTTCACGAGCGACAAGGAGAGACTGGCGGGTGCTCTCAAAGGTTCTGTGGAGGGCGGCGAGGAAAGTAAGAGCCCCTTTCGTGAATAATTCTGCTTGAGCGGAGGCTGCAACGCGTGAATGGATCTTGACGCCTGGTACGGAAGCCATTGCTGATTTTTCTTGTGGTGTTTGCTTTAGGCTAGTGATACTTTTAAGAATAGCGAGCTCGTTAACGAAGACGAGAGAATGGTGGTGGGTGTGGGGTAAGTTGTAAATGTCTCTCCAAACGCGCTGCTGGACTTTTGTAGAATTGGCTCGGCTCCCCGTGATATCCGCTAATCTGGATCCCGAAACGGAGGTCGACGTCAGACAGGCTTCACGCCAACTTTATCGCTCGAATGTGGGGTCGAGTTTCCAACAACGGAACCAGGAACGGAATCACATGTGAAGCAGAGCTTGCCGCCGGGGTAGGCACGGCAACGGAACTCGCGTGCTCCGTTCCGTCCGTAAGGCGCTTGTCACTGGAAGCTCCGTCCCCCTTTCGATGTAGCCTAGTAGTAAGTCACTCGATAATTACAGGTGAGAGTCAATTGTTAAACAGGTAAAGATTTGGTCAAGATCCCTTTCACGTCCTTCCGTCTTTTTAGTCCGAAAACCTTCGGCATTGTGCACCATCCCGGTAAAAACCTGGGCGGTCGCCGAAGTTCACACATCCCGGAAAACTGGAATCGCGACAACGTGAAGCTACTGCATGATTGTGTTTCGTGGCTCAGGCCGAAAGAAAGGCTTCAAGGCGCTCCGACTATTCTGCTGTGAATATTACCAATGCTAGCAAGCTGTCATCGAAGACAATGTCACGATATGGTATGGTGGTGAAACGAGATTGCTTAAACGACAATCCCGTCTGCATGCCGATCCAAGGTTGGCCATCCAGTGTCAGACCTTCTAAATATTGTACTTGCTAAAAATAAATCACCGTTCATATTGCATCGCGCGGTGCGCCTCTCCTTTTTACTTTCGATCGCACCTGGTTGAAGATAAATCAGGGGTTAAACAAAAAAAAAAAAAACACTTACATATCTTTACACCCGTATCTGTTGGGGCAATGCTGCTAACTTCTAAGCTCAAACCTGGCTCAAATCAAACTTTAGTGCTTATAATATTAATCATCCAGAAATCATCTTCATGCCGGCGCCGGTCGCGGAGACGCGACAAGTTCGCGTCAGTGACACGTGATTGACTGATTTGGTTCCCCGTCACTGCCACCGCCAGTCTGCCAACTGTTCTAACTTCTGATCCAACATCCATGTTCGAACTTCGACTTAAATTCAAAAGTCTGAGTAGCTGCCTGCTACGGTTCACGGAAGCTTTGAAGTTCAATGAACCGTCACTCTCTTTCCACCCATTTGCATTGAGTCGCTATCTGGAGTCACCTTTTTCGCAATCAAGGCGACTTGAAGAAATATGAAGTAAAGTAAGCCGGCTCAAGCGCAATACAGCTCCCTTGCAAACTGCAGTTCCTCGCGCGCTGGGCCGCAGGCGCACAACACTTTTGCTTGTCGGTCAGAAAAAGGCTGTAGGTTGCTCTATATATACCCCAAATATGTAACATACCTTGTAGCGTTGACAACTTGAAGACCGTCGTGGCCGCGCACTTAGCAGATATGTACGTGCAGTCCTGCCATAAAACCTATCGCATGTTGGGTCTTCTAGTGAACAGTTACTGTTTCTACAATGCTACTTTATCTCGCCTTTGCTTCCCTCAGTAGAAGAAGTATTGTGGCCTCTGCATCCGCCATATACAACTTCAATCCTGCATTTCCCAGTCATGGCATAGGCCCTGCACTGGTTTTAGACTCAACGAGTAACGACTGTATCTGCAAAGTTACGCGGAGTCTATGGGATATTGTGTGGGGATGCCTCGCCACGATCTTTGCTTGTTCATGGGTGGCCGTTCACCCCAATCTGCCCTCGCTAACAGATGGCAAAGTGAAGATTACACTGCGTCGCATCGAGCTCATGCTATTCACGATTATCGCTCCGGAGCTCGTCATACTCTGGGCGGTCAATCAGTGGAGCTGTGCCCGATCAGTAGAGAAAAAGTACAAAGGTGTGTTTTATCCGTAGCCTCTTTTATCACATTGCAGGCAGCCTGATATTCGAGTTGAAAGACCGCGGGTGGACAAAGGTTCATGGGTATTTCATTCAAATGGGAGGATTTATGCTGTTCGAAGGGGATCAACGAAAGGGTGTCCTGACCCTCACCAGGTTCGAAGAACTACTCCAACTCGGGAGAATCCAATTTCCCTCGATATCTGAAGAAGACATTCTTGACCGCAGTAAAGGAGACGGACTTGGTAAAGCCCTCGTCGTGGTTCAAACAACCTGGTTCATCATTCAATGTCTGGCACGGCTTATCCAGCATTTGGATCTCACGGAGCTCGAATTATTCACTGCTGCGTTGGCCGTGCTGAACGGAGCAATGTATTTGTTCTGGTGGAAGAAACCTCTCAGTGTTGGAATTTCTATCCCGGTTTATCTTCTTCCGAGCCCTGAACAACCTACAGAAAAGTGCAAGCCATCTGTGTTATACGGTAAATATTTTTCTGCGTGTACAGAGTCCCAGCCTCTAAGCTATACTTTTAATAAAGAAAGTATAGCCATTCAGACAGGCAAGTCATTTGATTATGCGGATTATAACTCATTGCTAACCTTCAAATTCTCTACCCTCACAGAATGTTCCTCGACAGTCATATTGACTCTAAATCAATTGCCTGAGACGGGAGAGAAATCCAGGGACATCTTCTTGAAGGAGTCGAATAAAGAAAACAATACAAGTGTTATGGTCCATCCTCTTGCAGGTGCGGCAGCGGCTCCCAGCCACAGACAGTCTCCAATTTCGTTAATTTATGCTTGTTCCTTCAGATTCGAACGAAAACAAGAGGGAAGACATTGATGCAGCGGACCCAAGCTCTTCTGCAAGTAAGCAGGCGCCTAGTTTTGTGTCACCTAATACGTTGGGGGATTCTGGACCCAGCACACCGTGGACGGCAACGATGCCAACTAGTAATGACGGGCGTAAGTAATGGCCGACTTCAGTAATCATCCTGCTGATCGGCTTCCTTTCGCAGGCGACGTCACACTGGCCGACGACGACGAAAGTACGCGCAAGTTCTTACAATTCGACAGACTCTGAGCGCTAACCCAACCACGTAATAGGTGTAGCCTCAATTCATTATGTCTTTCTGACTAGGTTCCCCCACGGTCACAGGAAATTGAGGCGACAAGCTAGACAAAAATGGCAAGACGCCTGGCGGCCGATCCGACCCATTGCCAACTTTGTTTTCCATCTCGACGACGAGCTTGTGGGGATTGTACATCCTCCAAATAAAAGTGATATGCGCGTCCCAACATTTCACAGCTCGCGACTACTCGATCAAGACAGAGTTGCAATAATAACCAAGAGGAGGAGCATCTTAGTCTATGGCCTCGCAGCGATATTTGGTGCTATCCACACAGCCGGATGGACTTTCTTCTTTCCATCGAACGCCGAGAGAATTGCCTGGAGGGTGTCCTCCGTGATAATTACTGTTCTTCCAGCCTTTTGCATCGTTCAAGCGATAATACGCAGACATCAACTCGTGCAATTGGGGAATGCAGGAATGACTAGACAGACCCTGGCGAAATTTACCTCACCAGGGGGCAACTTAATTGGCCTTGTTTTGATGCTACTGGGCTTTGTTTATGCCCTTGCGAGGGTATCTCTTTTAATTTTGGCTTTGGTTTCGCTAAGGCGTCTTCCTGAAAGTACTTATGACGAGGTTCAATGGACGACTTTCATACCACACATTTGATAAAGACGAGGAAAGTAGTAGAGCGGGTACGTTCACCAACCAACTCTTTATTGGCAGGTAAACTAGACTATAAAGAGGAAATATATTTATAAACGCCAAAAACTCGTACGTTGCACACCCTCGAGACACCCTCGAACCGTGTTCTGGCTTCTGAACTGAGATCGTGACTGGATCGCCGGGTGGGTCATGACGCATGCAGTCTAGAAATCGGTTCAACGAGAGGGGCTTCCGTGGGAGACATAGATTTGGGAGGCGTTCGAAAAATCAAGACAATGCCTGTGTTAATTAATCAATAACCAGACACGAGCTACCAAGGAAAGAACGGGACTTACATCAGGCGTAAAATCGACGGCACAGTAGTGCTCGGGTGGAATCGCGTTCTGGATGACCGCTTACTGACGGATCCTCGTCAATTTCATGTTATGGGATGGAGATACGATACGGCAAGGACACCAGAGACCTTTACTGAGTGGGAGGATGTCTGCGCTTCGAAGGAGGAGATAGAAGAGTCTGCGTTGACGGTATAAAAGACTTTATGAGGGCTGATGTCGTATTCGCCTTCACCAGAATTCGTGAAGTCGTACTTCCGGCCAACTTGATAAAAAGGCGATGTCGGTCAAGAGAGCGCCACATATATGATATTCCCATAAACTCACGATTATGTTCAACGCTAAACGTCTGGTCAGGTGCAAGCACGGTGTACGAGCTCTCGTCACCAGAAGCCATCGGGACGTACTTGACAAGCACGCCCCTGAAACGTGGCCGAGCTCCCGAAAGTTTATGAATAATGTCGAAGTTATTGGTCGGAAGTGAGAAAAGGACGGTGTGCGGATGTTTGAGCAGCTTCAAGGTGTCGTTTCCAGTGTTTGTGAGCGTGATTACGACCCGAAGGTCAGCGACGGTGTTAATAGCATCTGGACCTGTAAAAGCGAAGGACTATGAGTGAAAAGGTATGAAACAAAGGCCTCGCCATTGCATACCTGCGGTTTTAACCAAAAGAGAAGGCATCGCCTTGACGGGGGACCTACTAAAACTTCTGATGGGCGAGTAGGTTGCGACGGTGCAAGGGCGAGGATTCAAATTTTTCGAGAGAGAGCGAAAACCAGAAAGCAACATCGTGAAATGACCTATTGAATTCGCGGACGAAATTCTGGAGGAAAGCGAGGGATGTTTGGCAAAACTAAGCGAGGCGTCCATCGGCAGGATCCGAGACACTAACTATCTCTTTTTGCTTTCCAGCTTTGATTTCGCTAGGGCGTCTTCCTGCAAGCTTTTATGACAAAGTTCCCCACACATTTGATAAATGCATGGAAAATGGCAGTACGTTCTCCACTAACTTGGCTCATGTTGAAGAGCGCTAAATATTAAATAATATCATGCTAGTATGCACGAGCACCGGTGGCTTTAACCGCCCTTATTAGACAAACATGGGCACACCTGGGCACACTCGCCATTTTCTTTTTAACATGATGATCCACCGAACGCGGACCTGCGGAAATGAAACATGAGTTGCTGATCATCCTGATCCCTCGTCTCTTTGCCATGGTACCCAGTTGACAGTCTACAGCATCAATAAGCGTCAATCTTGGACAGCGCAAGCGCCCATGAATGAATTAGGACACGAGTAAGACACGAGAGGACCCCCGAAAATGGTAGGCAAGGACTGATCCTCATCCGGACAAAAATCTTCGATTTTTGGCCGAAAGGCCTGGTCCCAGTCCGGACAAAAACGACCCAAAACGAGGTAGAGGCCTGATTTTTCATCCGGACAAAATTTGTAAATGGCTGGTCAGGCCTGAGGCAAATCCGGACAAAAACGCCGTATAGCTCAGAGGAAAAGTGTGTCTCGTGAGCAGGTGAGTATATTGTCGACGATAGAGGTTCAAATCCTTCTCCGCACAGTTATTTCACGTCATTCTATGACTACCAGGGTGAATTTTGCGCGTAGCTGCTCGTCGCACCCGCAGGGAAGAAATTTTCGCCTTTTAGACCTGTTCCACAGTCCGGACAATTTTCTGAAATTCTCGAAAGGCCTGATCCAATCCGGACAAAATTGGTCATTTTTCACGAAATTTGATCCGGACAAAAACCTCATTTTGGTGGATTTTTAGGATCAGGGCTTACCTACCATTTTCGGGGGTCCTGACACGAGTAATCTCTCATATCATCATGCACTGACGTATCTAAGTGACTTCGGCTTTTTCTCTATCCCATTGGGCTGTCGTGTATTTAGAGTTTTCCTAGGCACATCGGCATGCCCTTTCCACCAGCAGGTCCGTTCAATGTTGAGGAGGTGTTCCTGTCGGTCCATGCGACCCTACTGACCTAGTCGTCATCCTCATATCCAGATTTAACTTGCCAGCTTGTGTGCCCACGGCAAGACGCAGCGAGTTCGACCCTGGAGGCAGGCACGGGGCAAATCTCACCATCAGTGTCTTCTGAATTAGCCGACCCTCGGCTCTCCACCTGAATACCGATTACAACGACATTGGACAAGTATAGCCCTACCAATGACTTCCACTCGTGTCTTCTTTCCCACTATTCACTTCCGATCGACGCGAGGCCATGGTTGCAACTGCTATACTTAGCGTTTAGACTTTTACTTCTTTTCTTCCATCGTCCATCGGTCAACGCGCGCCCTGCACCACCGTCGAGCATGGCCGCCAATGGCTCTTCACCGACGTTCCTGCAGACTTATGAAACGAACATTCAGCTGATCAAGTCGCTGAAGCCATTCGATCTTGAAGGGAAGACTCTTGAACAAGCTGCGAATGACTTTGCTGTGTCCGCCGGAGCAACCGTCAATTGCTTGCAACCACTCATAGACGTGTTTCCAGTCATTGAGCGTGCGTGGTTTTCCGTGTTTTATATGTATTGCGTCCTGAGATGGCTGATATATGATCACCAACTTCTATTCCAGTCGTCGTGAAGCCTTTCACGCTGGTGTACGAGTATGAGCTGAAGAGGAGAGAAAACCATAAAAAGATTTTGGCTGTTAAAGTCACGATGAAGGAGTTCATGGCGATGATATTGGAGTAAGCCGCGTTACTGCCACTGTGACCGACGCGTTTGTACTTATACTCTACACAGACTGCGCCACGTACCGCACGCTAATGATGTAGGGGAAGACGGGAGGTCAATAGCGGACCGTTTGACAGAACTATTCACTCTGGCAGGAAAGAACATCAAGGAGTGTGGGTCGGATTGTGAAACATATTGCAAAAAGCATGTTTTGTGTGAGTCGAGTGCGTCTTATACCGTCTTCTTATTGACCGATCTTGGATGCTTCTTATAGCCAGGACTTTCAAGGCGAAGGGTTTCGAGGAGAAACTAGTACATTGGATTACAGTCTTCGAAAACCATAGGAGGAAACTAGAAACCGCGCTCGCTTTCCACACCTCGATTGGAGTGGACATAGCGAACAAAAAGCTGGATGATGTTGGAGAGCGTCTCGGATTCATAGAGGAGAAGATGACACAGCTACTTCGCAGGCTGGATACTCCGCGCGAGAGGGAAATTATCATGTTCCTGGACACCCACGGCGGACCTAGAGCTTGTCTCCAGAATGCCGATCTCTTCGAACAACTGGTAGCGAGAAGCGGAGAAACCTATGCTAGCATCGCAGGCAGCGGCGACACCATTGTTCGGGGATCCCCTGAACTTCCTAACATGGTCCGCAGGGCGTTGATCAAGGAGCTTTCGGAAGATATTGAGAAGACATTTGCGAGGAACTTGGTGGCTTTTGAGAAAAAGTTGGAGATGCAGGATGAAAGGCTTAGTGCTGCAATCGCTACGGAGACGGAACAAATCATACAGACCATCAACTCTGGAGCGCACGACCGAATAAAAGATCCTGTATGTTTCTTAGCATCTTTAAGCCAGCATGGATTGACCTCTTGGATGTAGGATCTCCGAGAAATTTGGAAAGAAATGGTACACTCGTCTCACCCTTGAGGCTTACAGATTAATTGATCATATTTCTCTTCAGGGATGGAAAGCAAGCGTCAAGGCTCGACACTTTGTGATGGGTCTCCACGACTATTACAGTGATGTTTACTCGAAGGTTAGGACTAGCTCAGATCCGATGACGGCCGACCTTTCGAGTCCTCTGGTTTCGCCTCAACTTCCGTCAATAATGTCACCAGGCCAGGAGGTCGTACAATACCAACCGCAATCCAACGATAAATGGGCACTAGCGTATATCAATGCGACCTACACGCAGCCTATTCTCGAAGCGGTCGACGACGACGGAACAGGAGTGATCAGCATCAAAGAAGTAAACGTGTTTGTGACGTCTAGACCAGAAGGGTGGAGGTATGTAGTCTATCTTTGCTGCATATAGGCGTCGGGAAGTCTGATTTCGAAAATTTCATATAGTTTGCCACACTGGATTGCATACTGGGCAGTAGGTGCGTTCCACACCAAACTTCTTAACGAGGTCATCATATGGAAGTATTACCCGCAGGTTGGCAAGCAAGTGTTACACAGTATAAGAACAAGATCTACAGCCTCATTCAAACGATGTTTAAGACCCTTGAACACGTTCTTCCGGCCAACAGGGGGATCATAGACGAATATCTAGCTGATGGGACCTTCTGGCGAATAGAGCTACTGTTACGGTCAACGCGTTCTATCAAAGGCAACATCGCATATGACACAAACCTCTCAAGGATAACGGAATCATATGCATCATTGGAAGAAAGAATGCTCTCCGAAAAACTGGAAAAGATCTCATACGAGCTGGATTCACCTACGACAGTCTCGTTGATTACAGGAGGTGGTAGGATTGAACGGGTGAGTCTGCAACATTGTAACCCTCGAACAAATTGGCTGATAATGGCGCTGCAGTATATATTTCCGTTGATATATCTCTTACTTCAACAACACCTGAAGGTCATACTGGTTGCGTGCAAGCATGTACTAGGTTCGAGAGAAATGCAGGCACATACGCGGTCTTTTCTTTCACTGTTGAAGAACGTCGATTATCGTATTCAAAACTTGGAAGGTAAGGTCGCTATTCGCGATTCGCCTTCTACTTCATAATGCTGCAATAATGCTGATATGATTGGGCAACCCAGCCATCTTCAAGCAATCACATTTAGACATTCAAGGACGTCTAGGCAATTTCGCATTTGGGATGGTACGTTTTTTGCTTAGTCCTGCTCTGCGTCACGGACTTATGTCAGTTTTATATTTCTTAGTTCCAGCTTTCGTATGGAGATATCAAGCGCTCTCCAAGATTCAACTCATTCGCAGCGTTTGTCGCAGAAGATGAATCTGGGGCCCTTGATAGTAAAGAAGTCACGATTTCCAGCGTCCAAAGCCAAGCCGCCTCCGTTCCTCTGACAATCCTCAAGTACGGTGCCCAGGACGGTTACACGTCCACTGATTACTATGAATTCGAAACTTCGCGGAGCACAGCACATCTGCTGCAGGGCACATGGACTGGATATATGTCTCGTTTGGACTTCGACTTGGGCAAGGACGTCGTTCACGTTATTCGAATATCATTCCGAGTGTCTTCTGACAAACGGAAAATTGAGGGGAAAGGAGAAACATATCAGAATGTGTTTTCCTTTGAGGGAAAAGTGCGTCGACATCAAGTGGGATATGCCTTTGAATTCGACGTGGATGATGAAGACGGCTTTCGACAAACGGCATTGGGTGCTTTGGATACAAACAAGGATATTATAACGATGGCCTGGCTCGACGAAATGAAAAAGGATAATCCGGAGGATGCTTATTATCGGCCTTTTCAACTACGACGGACTCCGCCGACTCTCCTTAGGCATCGATATACCCCTGCAGAGTTTCTGGAAGATCCAGTCGGTGCTCGCTGGTCGTATGCTTTTCGTGCTGCATACCACTTGGCCCAGCAGAAGTTATGGTCTCTGAGATTCTATCGCGCTAGAGTCACGGAGAGACAACGTTTTGTTGAGCTCAGTATGCGTTCGACGATTGCTAGCATGGGGTTTTCGCCTAGGCGACCTCTATCGCAAATGGAAGCACTAGAGCTGGAGCACTTGCTACGAGACCTCAGCCCTTCAGAAGCGCGTTTCTATCAAGCCCTCGTCAACTTTGAGCTCAAAAAATACCCTTTACATCCGTAAGTGACATTTCATATGATCATATCCATAATGATGGTGATTCTGCCCGCTGATGTCTGATACTATTTCGTTCAGGTGCCTCTGCGATGGATGCCAGAGTAGTATAATCAGGAGCAGAATCTTGTGCATACAATGCATGGCCGACGATCTTTCGGACAACATCAATCTATGCTCCTCGTGTACTAGCAAATCCCCGAAGAAAAGAGGCTTCGTCCATGACGATTCACATCCCATGCTCAAAGTAGAGGAGATTTTGCATGACTTCTACTTCTCGCAATACGTCGAGAAAGCGTGGGAACTGGTCAACAGATATCGAGAAACATATCGAGAAGAGGAATCACATAGGTTATCAAGGCGCTTTTCTCTTAACAGCCACTACGCTACAACACCTTCGGACGCCCTAGCAAGAAGTCCGGTTTGTTCCTTTTGTGATGACAGGCTCTTTGCACCTTACTGGACCTGTATTCTATGTCGTGAGTAATGTGAGTTTCAGCGAGCATGTCAACTCTTACTGACCCGGAAAATTCTGGATGCTCAGCCCGCGACAGTTATTACTCGTGTACGGATTGTGCAGCCGACAGACGCATCGACCCGAACCACGCAACACACAAGCTCAGCCACCCTCTTGTATTACTGTGTCGCAGCAAAAGCGGCACCGAGGACTCTAGCATCGAAGACCGTCTGATGATGATGCAACAGAGATTCTCAGAAATGGAGCAATCCCTCCAGGCCAGTATACGATCCATTGATACAAAGGTCGAAGAACGAATATCAAGTGTCGAGCGTCGAATATCGGACCTCGAAAGGCGATGGACGGCTTTCGAAATCAACTCGGACCATCGATCTAATGTGATGGAGAACCTCTTGAGGCTCTTAGTCGCACAAACCGCTGTGCTTTCCCCTTCGACCGTGCGCGCTTCCACTCCAATAGCTTTCGGAGAAGATATTATACCTGCCGCTGCGTCCTATCAACACCGGCCATTAGTTCATGGACGAGCGCAGACTTTGCCCGACGTTTCGACAAATGGGTCGTCCTCTTCCTCGTCGCGGGCATCTCCAACCATCTCGGATGCGCCGAGGTCCAGGAGACCACTACCCACAGCGCCTTTCAACAGACCTAACAGTCGATTATCTTAGTCATGATGTTCGTAGTGATATTCATAACGAAGTCAACTTTTACTGTTTTCTTTTTCCCGCTTTGCCTATAAACTAGGGAAAATGGTCCGCAACATGACGTGCACTTTGAGATGTCTGGTCTGAGTCGCAATGTCTACGATTTTTTAAGGAGAACGTGGAAGTCGACGCCTAACGTTCTGCTATCGAATATCCATCTGCTGAAATGGCATCTTCCCCGAGTGTATGTCCTTGTACGGTATCTGAAAATGAAACCACCGAATGGTCTGTCGTCCTACCGTATGAGGTGGAAAGGATGATCTTCGAGCTGGCAGCGACAAAGTGGCCCGGATCTGCTGTGACGCTCTCGACAGTATCCAGATACGTTCAAGGATGGTATGAAGCCTCGTGGTTATCCTTCATAAAATCTCATGAAGTCATAGGGTCGAAGGCATCTTGTACCACACAGTCGTGCTGGATTGCTTCGCGTCCTACTCGAAGACCCGCTTGTTTCAGCGTACACTACGATCCCGTCCAAAGTCGTTCTTCAAGCACCACGTAAAACGCTTATATATGGATGTCACCTTTAAAGAGTCCCAAGAACTCCTGGAGTGCTGCACAGGAGTTACACATCTCGTTTTACCCTGGGCGGACCATTTCATGATAGAAGGAAGCATGGCCGACCTTCCCTTCCCTCCAAAGCTCGATCGTCTCTCTATCAGACTGGAGTCCCTGGACGTCAGTCGCACTCGCGCTAAGCGGAGCTTCAGTCCCGGTTTATTTGCCAACCTCACACACTTAGAATTTATCACCCCTCTCTGCGAGTTCGTCGAGATTGACTGGTACAGCCTATGTCCCCTGCCCACACTGACGCATTTCGCTGTGGGCATTTTGTGGGGCAGCCGCGACAGTCACTTCCTGCCGCCCCTGGAATACTTGATTAATGAACTCGACCTCACAGTTATGGTCATCATCTCGTTCGACCTGGAATTCTTGAAATTGCTGGAAGAGTCAATTCTGATGGATGACCACAGAGTTGTCGTCAAGTCTGACTTGAACAGCACCGACAAAGTACCGCCAGGCAGGTATTGGAACCAGTTAAAACATGGCTGCCCAGAATTTTGGGACTCGGCAGAGGAGGTGCGATCGTGTCCTACTATTTGATAACAATATTTTCCGTTGACACCTCGCAATTCTTTCAGATGATGAAGCAGCAAAGGAGAAAGGGTAAGCAGCGTTGGTCAGAGATGGATCTTCAATCTGTACCGGTTTGCGTGTAGGTATTATCATATGGCGAATGTGCCGAAATTTAGAAACGTTAAAGACGAGACACTGCTGCGCATTGTGTGATATGACCATCATATATAGCGTTCAGCGTCCGTTGAGGGTGCTTTCCAAAGATTTTCCAGGTGACCCCTGTATAACCGCGCGCAGTCCAGTGATCATTGCGATTTGTATCATTATTGAATGAAACTTTTTTCGTGTGGGAGTCGATGAAGGGTAGATTGAAGGGTCGAAACAAAGGTGTATTGGAGTAAGACTAAACGCGATCCATCCTTTTCTGCAAAGAGTCCCGGACTCCTCCGTCCCAATCATCCCAACAGATCGAAAGAATTGCGCTATCTCTTCCAGGGCCCGTTCCTCTCTTCCCATCCACTGGTTTCCCTTCCTTGCCGTCTGAAAGAACCCATGTCCACCTCATGACGCCTTCCTGGATAAATCCCATCTTCTTCGCTGCACTGACGCTAGGCTCGTTGAAAGGATTCGCACACCAAAAAACGCGTCTGAATCCCAACCCTCCTTGAGTCGGTAAATCGAGCAAATACTGCAACAGCAATCCAGTCGCGTTGGTTGCGACGAACGTCCGTTGGAACTCCGGAAGAACAATGACGGGCCCAATTTCCGCAGAGAGCGTGCGACGCGACGCATGCAGCCATCCTATTAGGCCTGCAATTTGTCCGGGTATCTCGTCGCTCTGCTTGGGTTTGGTCTTGTCGATGATCGTAAATAATACTGAGGTGGGGTCTGTCCGGATGTTGACTTCGGTAAACTTCAGCAATGAGTCGAATGTGGGCCATTCCACTGGGAGATATCTCGAAATTTCGGGATGTTTGGCGTAAACATCGTAGAAGAGCTGTGCGTGTAGGGCTGGGATGAAAGGCACAAGCTGGACGCGTGCGGTTTCAAGAATAGGGGGCACAGGAATGCAGCTGTTGATGTCATATGGTAGTTTGAGACACTCGGAGAGATCGATTGCGTCCGTGACCGGAGCTTTAAATGAGTTGACAAACGCCATAGCTGGTGTAAGGTTTTGTGGGCAGAGAAGAGGGGAAGATTTTTGGACGTCTTGATGTAGTGGTAGTCGCGTTATAACAGAATATCAAATTTCTAAGCCATATATGACTCGACTTCTTCCGGTAATCTCGCCATGTGCGGCTGTATCCTAAGTCCTGACGGAGGTTGTATGTCAGTCGTCGGACGTGTCGGAGTATGTTACCAACCCTCCAACACTGTCCAGCCGACGTCAGTCAGCAGAGGGATATACAACAGTAATGTGTTTTGATATTTATCTTCAAACGTGTGGATTCATAAACTCGTTCATGTGTCGTTCCACGAAGGCTAATAGCCAACGACGACAGAAGGCCAATCTCTTCACTCAACAAAACTGACATTTGGTCACGAATACTCGAGGACTAGAAGGGTGTAAGTATAATTAATGAAACATCGTCATCAATAAACACATATATGTACATAATGTACATACGTTATCTAGGCAGCGCAAGCAGCGGCCGAGTCTGCATAAATATGAGATGCGGTGTTGAGGCTCGTAGAATAATCCATATCGCAAGTTGCCCCCAGACCAAAATAAAATGCAATGGGTGCGGCAGTACTTCCTCGTTAAGATATAGTGGTAGGAAAGGCAAAGTGAGATGTCCCTAGAAGATCGAGTCGATACAGTCATGAGTCCTTTCCAAGCGGCTTTTTGGGCGTGTTATTCGGTGTAGGTGCAGCGGAGGACCCAGAAGCTTCGTCGGTCAATTTATCCGAGGTTATAGTGGGCCCTAAAGAAACACGGAGTTCGTAAGTCAGCATGCTGAAAGGCAATTTGATTTACCATAAAGATCTTTCACAACGTTCTCCAAAACGACGATTACTCTCCTGCAAGCCATTTGCCATACACCAACGCTGACTGAACCTGAAAGCCGAATGTGAAGTGTCAGTCGTGTACCAAAACGTGTCACTCGGCGACTTACCTGCAGGTGCAAATGGAAGGGCGAGCCACCATCCTAAGGGACCGAACCAGCCTTGAGGCAGATAAAACACAGGTTGCTTTCGATACCACCACCCAACCGCGAATTGCAGACCAGTGGTCAAAGTCCAAAGAACGGTATTGAACTTCATAGTAAACCCAGATTTGGTAGAAGCGATTTGAGAATCTGTAGAGCCAATTAAAACGAGCTGACAGCATGCACATTCTCTCAAACACGTACTCAGTTTCTCTAGGTCTGCGAGACCCTTGTCTACGCTTCTTCTGAGCTTCGCCCACTTGGCGAACTGGTCTTGCGCGCTCGTCTTCATCAACTCCGCTCTCGTAGCCAGAATTTCGGCTTTGAGTGTCCTTTGGCGCGCTGCCAACGGCGAGCGGGTAACCCGCAAGTAAATGTCATAGGCCTGCATATTCACATTCGATCCAATTCGTCAGCGTATCCCAACTAGTGACTGGAGTTTAAGACTCACAATGTCTCCCAGAACCGCCTTCCCAATCCAAGTTATAAGTTGGCCAACGAAGACCAGCAGGAATATGGTCAACAGGAGCGACATGGTCGACCACGCACAAGGTGTAATGAGCTGTACTATACTGAGCCATTTCTGGCACACCCCTAAAGCTAACGGCGTCTGTTACAAACAAATATGCCGGCACCGCGGCAGCTTTTTCAATGCCTCGTCGAAAAATGCTTGCTTATAGCAACAAGTACTTCCTCAATGCTTGGAGTGAAGGGTGAGATTTTGAAATTTATAAACTCAGTAGATATAGGATGACGGCCATGGTTTTTTCATGTTCAACCTTAGTGATTTGGGTAAAAGAAATTGGGATATTTGACCGATAAGATGGAAATATATTAATTTTATCTGATAACCTAGGATAAGATAACAGATGCCAGGTATCGTCGTCGACTCGTCTCTACTTGCCACCCACCCTCCCGTTTACTCCTGCACCACCTCGTCGCAAACGAATTCCCCAGTAACTACCTGCACCGTACCACTAGAAACACGACACGGGTAAGCTTCTTGTCCGATATGAAGGAAGAAGTCAAGAATACTTGGCCAACCGCAGCCTCAAGGGCGCGAAACATCACCGTGCCAAACGTACTTGGGCGGGGGGACGCAGTGATATGGATCCTGTCGTATCTGATTTGAGTGACTTCTGCATTAACTCACAGATCCAGCATGCAGGATCGTCGCAGTGCCTAGAAAAGCATACAGGAAACAGTCAGCCGGGCGCTCAAATCCAGAAGGACGGGGTGATATGTTGAGACAACATACAGCTCGCCATTCCATTGGCCCTGCATCCATGCAGGTGGCGTGTAGGTGTATGGTCCTTGCGCTATGATCGCGCAAATACCGCAGCCAGGGGCCTGGCAGATGCTAAGAAAATCAGGTTCAAATGTTAGCTGCTTGATTCCTGCGAGAGGGGACACACACGACATACTTCTGATGCGCTCCTGGCATGCCGTCTTGACAAGCGGGCATCCCTGAAGTGGGGCTCGCGTACATCGCGTTGCTGGAGTGGGCAGATACAAATTGTTTGCTTGTGTCCACCTCTCCCATTGGAAGACGGTGGACAACAAAGTAGGAGGCAGTTGGAGGAGCAGGTATCAGGTGGGCAGGGTTGTTTTTTTCCATACACGCAGGGCAAAACTGGTTGTTCAAGGACGAGTATATCCTGTTTTGCTCCCTTGCTCCTACTGAACAGCCTGTGTAAATGTCACTGACTTTTAACGCGTCATCCTTCTGAAGTGCGTCTTCCGAATTGGACGGTCGTCGGCGTATGCCAGTTGTCAATGTATACGGTTGGTAGTGCGAGTTGGATGGCGTAGCTATATCGCGGCTTCGTGTAGGTGCCATAGTACGGTTGGAGGGTAAGCAGGAAGAAAGAACGAAAGGAAGGACTAACTGATCAACCATTTCCAAAATATTTACATAGGACATGGTTCGACCCCAATTTACTCAAGTCCGCTGTCATGTCATCGGCAATGTACGACCCTTACGAAAACTCCTCGTCGGTGTCGTCACTTCAACCGATGCCGTAGGCTTCTCTTTCTCATCTTCTGTTTACAGCTTTTTCTAATTGATTCTCGCCCCAGGTACCTGCCAAAAACTTCCAATATGAACGTTGGCAATTCCTCCATATCCCAACGGTACGCCCTCCTTTGGCAGATTAGTTCTGAGTAGGTTCGGCACCAATAATCACCAACTTTCTCAGAGCGGGCGGCCATTCTTTGGCGCTGTGGTTGGAAAGTCATCGCAGCAGAATAACACATCTGTGGGCGGACTATTGCTTCATACATTCCTGCGTGAGCGGATTTTGGTTGTTCGTCGTCCATTCCGCTTGCCGGCAGTTTATCATCGCTGTAATATTCAAAAGCGTCAGTGGCAGTTGCTCAAAAATGGCGAGAGGTGGCTGCTTCGAGATACCTCTGAATCTGATTTGCTTTCGGGGTGCAATCGGGGTTGAGCAACCCTGCTACCAAGCAGGGGGATCATTGTTGGCCCTTCTCCGGTGCCAACAGATAACATATGCCATGATATCTTGAAGTTCTGCCTCTCTCGTTGGAGAGCAACTGGTGCTGGTCGGGGTCGCGTTGGAAAGTGGCAAGAGGCTGTAGTGCACGGCTGAGTGGAGGATAGTAATGACGACGATGTCTGGCAATAATCCCTTGAACGTCTCGCTTATCACGATGGGTGTTTTGTCAATTGTTCATGCTGACTCTACAAGTTGCGACGAGGCAATCTATGTAGGGGCATGCATTGGTGCACGAAGATTAGTTGTAATTAGAAGCTGCTGCTAGCATGCTTTGCTCTTGATAAGAAATATAATACATTCATCCATGTCGGGTCTTCTACATTCATCCGGGTAGTATTTCAAGCACAGTTGTCACGATCAAGTATAGAGAAATAAAATTCAAAGATGCTGTAAATAACTTTGGGCGCGGACAGCCGGGTCCCGGGGGAACAGTGATTATCTTATCTATTTACTCATCCAGGATCTCTTTCTTCTTCCCTTCGCTTTGCCTTGCCCCGTCCTACTGCTGTTCCTGCCTGCCCATACCCGCGATACAGGTCTATACCTCATACCAGGAGGTAACGGTCTGGCTGCTCGTGTGCGCCTCGTGCGCTGGATAACGGTCACCATAATTTGGACCCCATATCCATCCGACTCATATTCCTCCTCGTCCTCTTCATCGCTCCCTTCATCGTCCTCCTCTTCGTCGTCAATCCCGGCGTGCTCGTCGCTTGTGGATAGGACTCCTTGGGCAGCCTCCGGTACTCCTTCGTCCATCTCCATCGAGCTCAAACCTCTTGTCCTACATTCAAGAATTTAATGCAAAAGCGTCAGTCGCTCGAAATCTGCTCGAAATAGCGAGAGGTGGCAGCCCTAATTACATACCTCTGAATCGCCTTCGGGGTGGCAGCATCGTCGAGCAACCCTGCTCCCAAGCAGGGGCTCGGAGTCGTTGGCCCTTCTCCGGTGCCAACAGATATAGTGTTCTTAGGTGTTGCTGGCTCTCCTGTTGGAGAGCATTTGATGCTGGCCGAAGCTGAAGCTGGGGTGGGAGGCGGCGTCGGCGAGCTGTAGTGCATGACTGAGTGGAGGCTAGTGGTGGCGGCGGGGTCAGACACCAATCCTTTGAATGCCTCGTGCAGGCTACCGAGAGGCGTCTTGTGGATCGTTTTCGCCGTCCTCCAAGTTGCGAGAGGGCAATCAATGCAGGGGCATGCATTGCTGACAGAGTGAGACGACATTGTGCTGTGATGTGTAGGGTGTGGGGTTGGGTCAAGTTGGGTAGGGACGTAGGGGTTGCAAATCGAACTCGTTGACTTTGTTTTCGTTTATATTCACACAGGCCGTCGTTCGAGCATAATGATGTCGTTCCTTCGCCTGGGGTTTTTGACTTCTTTTTCCCATCTCCAAATAGAACAAGGACACTCCGAGTGGCGAGGATACTCTAGAGTCCAGAACGTTTACTTTGTACGTCCCTTCCCTCATGCGTTCGTTCTTGCTAGGATATTCATATTCATTTTAGTTTTCTTTTGTGCATGAACGGCAGTTGGGAAGGCAAAGTTGGCGGGAGGTATCATGAAGGACTCCCACATTCGCTCGTCGTGCAGGACGCGGGACGCGTGGAATCCAGATGAACGCGACTTCTAGGCTCGGACACAGTATACCTTGTATCCCGTGTATCCCAACACGATCATAATCAAGATTCAATCTGCCATTGGTTGGTCCACTTCAGTGATTTCGCTCGTTCAACAGACGCGTTGTCGGTCCTTTAAAATCATTTTCGCGACAAGAGCGCCACCTGACCGCGATCAAATAACAAACACCGTTTATCGCTGAGAAGACGCCTCTACCGGGAGAAAGCAGACTATCGAAAAACATGAGAAATAATTGTCAATTGGTATTGAGAAGCTTTCCAGTATTTTTTAGCAAGAAGCTTGAATATTGCCTATGGGAAATTCGTATAGATTACGCAGGGAGTAAGTAGATACAATGGTGTACTTAGTATTATGTTAACTAAGGTGTCAGGAAATTACGACGAACGGAAGTATGCAGTAAAGTAAAGGCGGCACAGGCATAAAAAGAACGGCATACCAAACCAACTACTCAGCTTTTACGAAAAGGGGAAGAAAAATAGGAGACGATAGTTCGCCAGACTTTAGGTATCCGGGCAAGAAATTTCCGGACTAGAATGACTTTAAGATGATAAACCCAACCGTATTGGAAGAGCCTGCGCAATAGTTTTGTTTTCCAGGACACAGGCGGCTCCCTGTACTTTTCCCATTTCTTCGCGAGATGCGGTGGGACAGATGCCCATCGGTCATGTTCGTAGTAAGCCTGCCGAATATAATTGTAATCGGGTTCGGGTGTGGGCTTCTTCAATTCTTCCTCTGAAAGGCTACTGGAATATTCTTCCAAGAACGCAAGGGCTTCCGAGGCAGTGAAGCGCTGTCGTAGTTTGTGAGTGGTAAGCATGTCAATGAGGGGAGCAAGAATGGGCAGTGCCGGGATGACATCCTAAGGTAGGCAAATCAGAAAAAAAGAGAATACTGCCGACGAAGAGCAGACTGGACTGTTACCTGGAAATTGCCCGAGAACAAGGCTCCGAGACAGCCAACGTCCGTGATAAAGGGATTATACTCCAGTTCTCCTTGAGCATAATCCTTGGTAACGTTGAAAGTACCCCATGCGTAGCCAGAATCTGTCGGTATCCAATAATCCTGGCGATTTATTTCTTTGGGAACCATCCTCGACATATCGAAATCATATATGGCGTATCGCACACGACCTTCATCACGGCGGAGGAATCGGAAGGCGCAATTCTCGGGTATATAACTGTCCCTGAAGTCATCGATCATGAAATTCGATAGTTTGATATCCTGTGCGTAACATAAGCATTACAGATAGAAACAAGGGGTCATGAAGAGGCGCTCACACCATGGATGATGTTATGCGAATGAAGGAAAGCTAAGCCCTACAAGTCATATATTAGCATTTCCATAATCATGTACCGACTCGGAGAAAATCAAGAATCGCACCTTCAGTATATCCCTCATCATTTGGAGCACTTGTCCAATCGTGCCTAGTCTAGGGTGATTGATGCTAACTCCCCACCTAAGCCGCGTTCAGTATTGCCGCCAGTTTGTTGGGAGTTAACACGCACCTAGGCATGACAACGAAGCAGAAGCCTTCAATTGGGAGAATGTTCAATACGGGGAGGACACAGTTCTCTTCGAGCGTATCCAGCGGGAGGTCTCTGAGAAATTCGAGGATACGATATTCTTCGGTTTCGAGACGCACGAGCTTGATAGCGACATGCCTTCCCTGGCGGTCCTGGGCAAACATGACTTTTCCGTTGAACTCCCAAGCACGGAAGGGCGTGTCGGGAAAGTATCGCGCAGGCGTGCCATCATACGCTGCGAATGGGTATTCGCCTTCGTATATCTCCTCCACGCAAGGCAACTTGGGCATCATCGTTCGCATTGAGCGGTCATTAGCCACTGGCTCGTATAAGATGTAACCACGTTTTTCAAACCACTCGGTAGTCGACGGGGAATACCAAAAGGCATTTCGCTCGTCCACGTCGCCTCGTTCGCCGGGTTCATACGTGAAATTTACCGCCAACATTGTATCTTGCTGAGGAATTGCTGCATGAGTGTTGCGAGTTCAGTACAGAGTCGCCTTACCATTGCCTTACCATGGGCAACAGATTCTTGACTGTTTAGAAGTGAAACCGTTTAAATTTGAACCAAGTCGGACCTCCAACCGGTTATTTTTAGGTAATGATAAGATAAGATCGTACGATACAGATCATCGACGGCCGTCATTCAACACTCCCCTTCCACCCGCCTCCCTTCCACCATCCCCTCCATGAAGGGGTCCCCTTACTCTACTAATCTTGCAAGAACCAAGCGAGTCTCTTTCCTGGATGCTGGATTAGAACGGAGATAAATGCAAGGATGTAAGTTGCTACAATTCCGAATACCTGATCTTCGGTCACTCACCCTCAGATTCCCCAGTCCTCGCACGGCGGGCATTAATATGTCAAATGCGGTCACGCGGTACGATGTCAAATGTATGTCAAATGCAGTGATCGCAATCAAAAGCAAACATGTCTTGCCGAGACCTGCCGTCGACGAATTCCTGGAAGCAATGGTAGGTTTCTACCCACACACGGTGTGCTGACTTCTGACCAAAGTACATAAAATGCTGGTAGGCCTTCCTAAAAGTCAAATTACCAGCACAAAACTCCTACTTGCATGTGTAGGGCGGACGACTTGCAACCACGGACCAGTTAAAGCTCGAGCCAGATTTTAGACCGGTAGACGTTCGAAAACTGACAGAGAGACATAGTTAGAAAATACCCATCGAAAAGGTCGTATAAATATGATGTATTTAGTGCTATTGGACAGATTATATACCATCCAGAGGTGATACTAAATGAACAAAACTGAAAAACAGTAGAATGAGCCGCAATGCCGGTGCTGATGTTTGTTTTTAATTGCGATCACTGTATTTGACAAGCATTTGACATCGTACCGCGTAACCGCATTTGACATATTGATACCCGCCGTGTCGGTGCACAATCCTTCCTCTCGATTTTCCTCAAGCGCAAAATTCGTTGCCAACGCGAAAAAGTGTGCCTCTTGTACAGAGGGATGTAGTACGGGGGTCGGATTCTCCCAATATGGCGCAGATACGCTGCAAGCTGATATTGTGCTTGCCTGACCATAATCGATTTGCGCGCATCGATTTTGGGGGCTGTCTGAGCTCATGGTGCTGCTGGATGGTCCATATCCATCAGGCAGCCAAGGTCTGGCAGTGGATAACAAAGTCGGAGAGAAGTGTTAGCTGCTTGAATCCTGCGAGAGGTGGCACGCACGACTTACCTCTGCTGCACTACTGGCACACCTGACATGCCGTCGTAGCAAGCAGGCATCCCTGCAGAGGGGCCCGCATACGGCGGATCGAAGTAGTTGCCGGAGTGAGCAGATATTTGTTTTTGTGGTGTGTCCACCTCTCCCGTTGGAGGAGAGTAGACACTAGAGCAGCCGAAGGTCATCGTTGTCGTCGTCGCCGACGCCCTCGGGGGCATCAGGCTGGCAGTCAGGCCGCGTTCTTCCTTACACAACTCGCAAAATTTGCCATTTAGGTATGTCTTGTTGGTTTCCAAATCCTCTGGTGAACACTTTTCCATATCTATCACCTTCAACGCAGTTCCTAGTGGCGAACATCGCGAGCAATACCGAATCGTGTTCTTGCCAATCCAAGTCGGCTCCTCGTCCATCCATGACAGTGGATTGTTCTGATAATACCTCAGGGTCTCTATCACCTCAGGCGGCAAGCCCACCAACCCATCCATCCTGATCGATGGCATCTTGGACGTTCGTAGGGATCCTTTCGGCTGTCCATTTACGGGACCTGGCAGCGCGTTCTTCTTGCGTTTGTCATCCTGCGGTCGGCGCGCGACAGTGGATGGATTAAGTCGTCGGTGGTTCGATGGCACAGCAATATCTCCCGTTCGGATAGGTGCCATACGGCGGGAAGGTTAAGTAGTAGGAAGAAGGAACGAAAAGACGAACTAATTGATCAACCTTTTACAACATGGTTCAACCCTCGTTTACTCAGGTCCGCTGTCCTGTCATTCGACCCTTAATTACGAGAACGAGTCCTCGTCAATGTCGTCACTTCAACCGATGCCGTACGCGTCCCTTTCTCATCTCCTCTGTACGCCTTTCTCTAATTGTTCTCACAGTATATCAAACATCGGAACTTCATACACAAATATTTTAAAAGCCCTATACCCCAGTGGTACGCCATCCTTTAACTCGGGGCTACTGTGTATCTGATGAAGGTTAGCTTCTAGTCTAGGCAATCATGTCACCATCTTTCTTAGCGCGCCATTCGTTGCCTCTGCTAAGAACGACGTTGCAGCAGGATGTGATATCTCTATTGTCCGAATACTGGAAGATGACGCTGTTTGCATGGATAGGTAAGGTAATCATCACCCTACCTGTGCTCAAAACCTACAAGAGGCGGCAAGGTCACACCTTCGCTTCCTTTCCCAGAGTATACAGCAGCAGCATCGCTGCTGTGCTGTGGCAGGTGCTATGAGTGCAACACTTACCCAGCCTCATTCAAGTTCATCATCATGTATCATGATTTGTTGGAGTTGTATTTCGGAGACTTCAGAGAAAGATCAAAGTATTAATAACGGCTCCACGTATCGGTCGTCTTTTATAAAGGGTGGCATCAGCGGGTCTCGAGTGCTGCTGCTCAACGGTGGATATTCCATATTTTCACGATGTCCTATCCTCGGAACTTGGAGAAAATTTTCATCAATGGGGAACTGAATGTTTCTCTTCTGATGAATTTTCTGTTTGGTAAGCTCATTATCTGCGTACAGACTTTCATTCGATAGTCGCAGCTGACTGACTGTGCAATTCCCAGGTGCGTATACCGCAGTCTTTTGCACTACGGTCTACATCTACTGTAAGCATCCTTATCATCCTGAGAAAATAACACCAACCTTACGTATAAAGCAAGTCAAAAAAGAACAAGGGATTACTACCGGCGCACTACGTCGTGGTATCATCGTTGGATCCATGTCAGCGTTATACGGCGCAACCGCTGTGTTTGTCGCTACGCAGTGGCTGTCCCTCAATCCAATTCTTTGCGTACATGGAAACACGGGCCTTTCGCTATGTGACGACCACGATCTCGCACCTTGGTCATTCGCGGATGGAATCCTGGATATTCTTGGGGCGATTGCACCCGTGTGCGTTTACGCCCTTGCTGACTTCCTTCTGGTAGGTGTTCGTCACGCTCGTCTCAGAAATCGTTCCAACAAGATGAGCTTCCTAGTTATGGAGATGTTGGCACGTATGTGGTCGACAGCCTTTCGTGTTGGTAGTTCCATTTGCTTTCTTTGTTGCTGAGATTGGTGCGTGATTCAATGTGATAGCTGAGTCCTGACGCATAATATTGACTTGAACAAACAGTTTTGGGGATCGCAGAAGTTTCTTTTTCCGCGGGGATATACTTCCCATCAACTGTATCTACTTCAACACTTGTCCATCAAGGCCGTATAATAGTAGGCATTCAAGGTGGTCTGCACGTCTCAACAGCGATGGCCACCTCCCTGGCGACATTCATTATCTGCCGGCGGATATATGTGGAAACAGCTCACTATCACGGCACGCGAAAGCATTATAAGCACATTTTGGACATTTTAATCCAGAGCGCTTGCACATATACGGCTTTCAATGTCATCATGGCCATTCTTAACATTGTAACAACCCGAGGCGATGAAGTTATCATGCAAACGAGTTATGACATGCAGCTGGTTACTGCACGGAACTGGCTTTTCAATCTGGGCCCAATGATGGCTGCAAGTTCTTTTCGTTCACTCGGGAAATTTTTTAGCTCTGAGCTTTGATTTACAGGGCATTACAACAACCCTCATGGTCGCTCGGTTAGCCACCAAGTCTCATCGGAGTACTAATGATCAGGAGGACTCAGCCACATTGTCACCTGTAGTCACGGTTCAAATAACTTCTCTAGCTGAAGTCCATACAGAAGAAAGTGTTGTATCTTCCGTTCAAAGAACTTGAACTGATAAATAGTCTGTTCAGCAGTGACGGGCACCAAATTCACTAGTGTGATTGCAGATTGAAAGAAATGTTTACCTCAGACTAATAGCTATGAAATACATTATACTTATCCCACTGCTCATTCGGTATAAGGTGATACACATCCGCCTCGATAGGCCGTCGCATCGTCGTGTGGATGTGTTCTTCAGCAACAACTAGTGCCAGTGCAATGCCAGTGTTAGGAAATCATTTGATGTACTTGGTCTTATTCCTCGAAATGAAAAGCACATCATCATACATGTATCTATACATATCAACCCTTCACCTTGCACCCAAGTTTTTCGAGTGCAAGACAGGGTACAGAACTTTTCAAAATGTGAGGATGCTGAGGAATCTCGGGACCCGGCTTTACAAGTCCCGAGAGAACACTTATCTTGTCGTTTTTGGGAGCCCCCCGTCCATGATCTCTTTCCTTTCTTCTTCGCTTTTCCTTGACCTGTCCTGCTGTCGTTCCTCCCAGCATAGCACCGTGATATCGCTTTATACCTCATACCAGGAGGCAACGGTCTGGCTGCGCGTGTGCGCCTAGCGTGCGCTGCGCAACGGTCACCCTGACTTGGACTTGGACTCCATATCCATCTGACCCGTATTCGTCCTCTGAGTCCTCATCCTCTTCATCGTCAATTCCAACCTGATCGTCGCTTGCCCATCCAGATCCTTGAGCAACGGCTCGTCCTTCGTTTTCTATCGGGCTTGCCGGCCTTTGATCGTCCCTTTACGTGCGAGTATTCAATTCAAGAGCGTCAGATGCTCGGAATCTACTTGAAATAGCGAGAGGTGGCAGGCCTAACATACCTGTGATCCTTCTCTTTTCTTGTATTTAGTGTAAATACCGGGACTGAAGGGTGCTCGACTCGATGATCTAAATCTCTTGCAGCAAAAAAAACAGTCGTCTAGATTACACACAGCAAGGTAGATACAATGATATAAACATTAAGTCATCTAAAATATGTAGGAATTAACATACAACAAACAGACAAATACAGTGAGAAGCAGTACACGCATAAAATGACATACAAAAGCTACTTGGCAGCTTCAACAAGAAAAGGAAGAAAATGGGAGATGAAATTTTCCCAGACTCTGGGTATCCGGGCAAGAAATTTCCGGACCAGGAATGCTTTAGAAACATAGATCCATTCGTATTCGAAAAGCCTGCGCAATAGTTTTGTTTTCCACGAGACAGGCGGCTCTCTGTAGTCGGCCCACTGCTTCGCGAGATGTGGTGGTACAGACGCCCATCGGTCATGCTTGTGGTAGGCCAGCTCATCGGACTCGTCGTCATGTTCGGGCGTGGGCTTGTTCAATTCTTCCTCTGAGAGGCTACCACGATGGTCTTCCAAGAACGCAAGGGCTTCTGCGGCAGTGAAGCGCTGTCGTAGTTTGTGAGTGGTAAGCATGTCAATTAAGGGAGCGAGAACGGGGAGTGCGGGAACGACATCCTAAGATAAGACAAGTCAGCATATTGAAGTGATACTGCCGACGATGAGCAGGGTACCTGGAAATAATCCGAGAACAAGACTCCGAGACAGCCAACGTCCGTGATAAATGGATTATACTCCAGTTCTCCTTGGGCGTAATCCATGGTGACGTTGAAAGTCCCCCATGCGTAGCCAGAATCTGTCGATATCCAATAATCGCGGCGATTTATTTCTTTTGGAACCTTCCTCGACATATCGAAATCATATATGGCATATCGCGAGCGACCTTCAGCACGGCGGAGGTATCGAAAGTCGTATTTCTGGGCATCGTAATCGTCCCTGAAGTCATCCATCAAAAAATTCGATATCTTGATATCCTGTGCGCAATGGCATAAGCATTCGAGATAGAAACAAAGACTCAGGAAGCGGCGCTTACACCATGAATGATGTTATGCGAGTGAAGGAAAGCCAGACCCTAGAGGTATGTAAGATATTGGCGATTCCGTTGTCATGTACTGGTAGATATTAAGATTGAGATTCGCACCTTCAACATATCCCTCATCATTTGGAGAACTTGGCCGACAGTGCTTGGTGTAGGGCGATTAATATCAACCCCCCACCTAAGCCGCATTCAGTATTGCCGCCAATTGGTTGGGAGTTAACACGCACCTAGGCATGACAACGAAGCAGAAGCCTTCAATTGGGAGAATGTCCAATACGGGGAGGACGCAGTTCTCTTCGAGCGTATCCAGCGGGAGGTCTCGGAGAAATTCGAGGATACGATATTCTTCGGTTTCGAGACGCACTAGCTTGATAGCGACGTGCCTGCCCTGACGGTCCTGGGCAAACATGACCTTGCCGTTGAACTCCCAAGCACGGAGGGGCATGTCGGAGAGGTATCGCGCAGGCGTGCTATCATACGCTGCGAATGGGTACTGGCCTTCGTATATCTCTTCGAGGCAAGCCAGCTTGGGGATCATCATTCGCATAGGATAATCATCACCTACTGGCTTGTATAAGATGTAGCCACGTCTTTCGAACCACTCGGTAGTAGACGGGGAATACCAAAAGGCATCTCGCTCGTCCACGTCGCCTTGTTGACCAGCCTCATACGCAAAATTTATCGTCAATGTCGTATCTTGCTGAGGGATGGCTGTATGAGTGTGTAGAGAGTGTAGTGCACAGAAGTTGCCTTACCATAGGCGAGAGACTTTTGGTTCAACGGGAACTCGGGAGACAGCCTGTGCCTTTCAGATCACGATTTATCACACATTCTTTAAGTATTAGGTTCGTGACCAGCCGTTACCTGTCAAACTCCGCTGCTGCCGAAGGTCAGCCGCAAGTTTGCACGCTTCCCTTTTCCATCTTTTCTTTTGTTGTTCTGCGCCGCTTTTATTGTCAAGTCCTTCAACTTGGCTCAATGCTTGGACCTTGCGGTACTATCATGTATAAATGTGCTGTTTTTATATGCTTCCCCGCATCTCTTCTGTCAATCTTTCGTCCTCCTACTACACCGTGTTCACTCATTTTTCAATTTCACTCTCTCTGCACTCCTGCCCTTCTCCTGCGTTTTTGAGCATCCTACTTGCCTTTTTTGTGAGCTTTGTTAGCAACTCCTTCCATGTGTCATTTCTGTGCCTAACAACCAATAGAACCGCTACTATTATTTTCAGCTTTCTTCATTCTGGGGCCGAAGCAAAGCGAGGCTGTTTATAATTAATGGTATGTGAGGACTGGTGATGCAGGCCTGTTTTCTCAGGTCAGGACGCTCCTAAGCATAACCATCCTAGCTGTCTGCGAATATCCGCGAATCTGGGCTGGTTGGGATAAGCAGTTCTTCGGCGCCCGAACCACCGTTGGCTGCCCGAATATAGTATCGACTGCGAGGCAGTGCGAGCGAGCGTTTCTTCAGCGGAAAATGGCAGGTAGGCACCTTAATCCTTGTGGGAGTCCAAATTTCTGTAAAGCCAGCGAAGTTGTACCTTGCTGGCCTTATGGCACGCCTCGAGCACAGTACTACGCGGGCACGAGCATCGCATTTCCTATTCTACTTCCAAGGCGGTAAATGCGGATATGAATGCGAAGACATGTTTGTGATAAGATGTGTCACATGTGTGGCATAATAGCCAGTACGTCTGGCCATCATCTAATGAGTTCGTGAGCGTATGGAACAAGATAAGTACAGGGAAGATAGGCATATAGACTTTCTAAATAAGCGAAGAATCATAGGTCATTGATAGGAAAGAATCCTACAGGGGTTCCGGACCTTACGCCTTAGGCCTTAGGATTCAGTGACAGGTGCTGTTTGTAGGGCTTCGAAGCTATCGTTGCGAGCGCCGCGGTCTTTGCTACAGCATCTATATTACAGTTCCGATTGTGATGCATGCGCTGAATTGCTGAGGCGCTCGGACTTTCCGACTTTGGGCTTCGAGTTTCTTAATGCACAAATTCCGAATACATTTTTGCACTACCTAGTATCGGTGCAACTCTATAGAAGTCATCAGCTGCTTCCGATGATAATTCTCGCACTCGAAGTTCTGATATGCGTTTGCTGCCCTTCGATTGCGTAGGTGATATACCTTTTGTGAGGTGTTATCTCCCTGGCAGTGCGTCAAGATCTGAATTTTACAAGTTGCGCTCAAGGATAAAAGACGCGTCTATTGACCATTCTCTCCTTCAACATCGTGAGCAGTCTTCTGCCGCTTTTCAGGACTTCACCGGCACTCGTTATATCTTTCACCGTCCTCGCTTTACTCCCTCAATGAATACGCCTGCTACTACGCCCGGGCATGCAACCCTAACACCCCTCAGTGTATGTTATCAAGTTGTTGTCGAATCTTTTAATCTTACTAACTCAACTTCCACCGTCCCTTATTAGGTTGACGATATTGTTTGCCTCGTCAACCATCCGTTCACAATTCGAGGTTATCGATTCATTCAAGAACCTCCCTTGAAAGCAGGAGACGACCCTGAGAAGACGCATAAGGAACTCTCGTGGGACATCACTCCGGAGAATAGAGATCAAGTTGTGGGCTTCTACAGGATATATAGGGTTGGGACGTCAACAGCAAGGAGCTCGGTACGTCTAATAAACTTCTCATCTGTCGAGTTTGATTGACAAACCGGTGATATAGTTGCCCCTCGTCACGGACGTAAACGACCACAACAGCCAGTACTTTCTGGAGGCGACCTTGCGAGAATCTCGGCGAGTCTATATAAAGGACGCTACCTTCGTATCCCGAAAGGTCCCGACAGTTTCTCATGTCAAGCTCAAGCTTCCCTCTGGCTCGGAGCCTGTTAAGGCATTTAAGGTAACTCAGTGGCGTCTCTTTTTCACTCTTCCACACTATCACTGACTCGGATGCTCGTACATTCTTGCAGAAACTTGATGTTGCTACCCTAGCGACGAATTGGCCAGAACATGGTGATGTTGTTTTCTATCGAGGCACTAGGGTCAAGATTACAGATGGCCCATTTACAAACCAGACGGTGCAGTTTCTCTCATTCCGTATTTACTACGACGGCTCTGACGTGTTTCCGAAATCTGTATAGCAAAGCCGCATTTCTAACTATGAGAAGGGCTTCTACTCTTTTATTCCATTGAAACAAGAAACCGTCCATTACACATGGCATTCCACAGAGTGGGTTGGGCGAGATAAGATACGGTTTGTGAGGCATGGGCCCTGAGGCGTGCGGTGTCATGATTCCGACTCAAGTTGACCGTCCAGACCTGCGCAGGGCTGCCTTCTACTATCGTTCCTTATAGACTCACGTATGGCATTTGTGAATAAATTTACTCTTCGCTGGAAACCTACTAGACACGCTCGAGTTGGGCAAATTGAGTCAGATACATATTTAATAAAGTTTTTCCAAGTAAATTGAGGCTAAAGTCTTGAATGCCATTGATGCTTCAGGCTGCGTCCGCGAGGGGTGGATGTTATGTTGTTTGTGATGGAACTTGGCACCCTTTGCGTACTACGGGCAGTCCTCGCAAGGGCATGAATTGTCGAACCGTGGCATACAGTGAAAGGCGAGTACCTTTCGGTGTTGTCACTGCTCTCTTGTGTTGTCAGACTCCGTCGACATCCAATCACCTTTCCCTCACCCGCCTGCGATGCAGTATCAGGTTGTAGTTGACACGACTAGACTCGCGGACAATATCTGTACTACGACGTGGTTGTATCAAGACTCAATCCACCAACAGACGCGTTGACGACAGTCCTTCATGTTCGGTGCTGAAGACGCCTCTTCCGCGAGAAAGGACACCATCGAAATTCCAAGACGGATTGAAAGATAGGATGTGGTACCTCTTATAGTCTCATCAGTACAAGGGAGACTCGGTCGATCTCCAATAATCTCGGCGAGTCCGAGACAGCCCCGCAATAAAAGTGCCGGTATGGCAAACAAATCCATTGAACTGAGGAATCACTGAACTGGTTGAAGGATCACCATCCATTCGCGACAAATCAACGATGACAACATACCATTACGACAGGATACAATCGCGATAGAAAAACCAACATTCACAAGTCAAATTTCGAACTGGAAATCTAATTCATCTGCCAGATCGTCAACGAAATTCTTAGCCAATAGTCCAGCCAGAAGGGCATCTCGAGGAGCGGCACCTATCTGTTTCTGCTTTGGCGCTGTACTGGAAGGTACAGCCAACGCAGTGTGAGGTCGGCGTAATCCACTATCGACGCGAGATTTTACGTTCGACATCGCTGATGGTGCTCGTTCCGGTTTGACTGCGGCGACCTTCTTCGTTGAGACGGTGCTGGGATTTGTAGCAGCTATGCGCGACTTGGGTCTTGGCGCCGTCGAAATTGGTTTACTTGGTCCAGCAGTGGAAGCTGGCTTTTTCGTAGCGGCTACTGTAGACGAAGCAGCGCGACTTGCAGGACGAGTAGTTGCGTTTGTAACAGCGGCTCTTGCCAGGGAGGATTGTGGTCTCGGTTTAGCTGCAGGAATAGTAGGTGCACGTCGGGTAGTGGGTTTTGTAACTTTGGCCGCAGCGTTTTCAGCGCGTGCTAAAGCGAATGGATCGTCAGATTCTACGAGTAAACACGTTAGACGTCTCGAAATATGAACAAAAATGGACAAAGTTACCTGGTTCAGGTAATGGACCCAGGTCATATGCAATGGATTCTATCTCGGACGCAGGCATGTCAATTTCAACTGGTGGAAGGGCATCGTCTACAGGGACGGAGTATGCAAGCTCGAATAGTGACTTTCCGACTTCTGTGTAATTTGGTAATGCAAAATCAAAAGGCGGCTCGTAAGGCAAATCTGAACAAATGTTTTATAAGTACCAATCTCATGAAGTCGTTTGGGTTCTGTATTTACCTAGCGTGTTTGGTGGTGCATACTCCAGCTCGTTTGAATCGTCGTCATCCTCAGATACTGTGTTTTGCAGAACCGGCTCAACCTCAGGCGCAGCTAACTCTCCATCGCTAACTTCTTCCCAGTGGCGACCGTTATTCGCCGGAGTTTCTAACGCTTTGCCTGCAGACATCCGAGGCTGCTTGATATGTTTGCGGAGCGAGCTTGGGCGCTGAGCCGATTCAGGTGTCCCGTCTTCCAGCTCATCTTGCAATTTCGAGAGTTTCGTGCCACCGGGAAGAGGTGTCTTGAATAAGATGGTATTTATTCGGTTAGGAAGTGGAGTCTTGTCGCCTAGAGGTCTTCCAATAGTGGATAGTACCGTCTTCTGATCTTTGAATTTCTTAGGTTCTAAAACACATATCAGTCTTGGTTCGCCCAGTTCGAAACCAAAACGTACGCGCCGAGGCCGGTTGGAAAGGCGTCCTTGGTGGCATGTTCGCGTTCTTTCCTTTCCCGTTTACTGTCATTGCTGACCCCATTCCTGCGTATGCATTCTCCGCCCGATTCTTCAGCCCTCGCCCTGGCGTTCTCGTAGGATGGTATACGCCATCGGTGTTCAATTGTACCGGGCGTGAGCTGAGCATTTGAATTTCAGGGAAGCCGAGGCAGTTTCAGTTACAAAACAGATTATGGTTCAGATATCAAGCTCTAGAGTTGTTTCTTATTCAAACCGCTTTATCATTGGAGTTGGATGTCGCAGCGGTGAAGGAAAGGGAGGAGCTAGACGAATTTGCAATTGCGCCCAACTTGAACTTGAACCAAACGCGCATGTCACGGTCATGTGATTACGAGTCTTTTACGTCAGTAAAAGTGAGTTCTTTTAATCGACGCGAGCCCGCCAGAACACTTCGATGTAACGCCTGTTGACTGCCATCAAATATCGGATCACCGCCTACTATTTACACCCGGGTGTATATTGGAAGTCCGACAACTTGTTAGCCCAACAAGAGCAAACAGATCAAAGCAGGACGGTGGACGCGGGCCCAGACGGCCAACGGACGGCAGCTTGGAATGAAGTATTCTTTCAGTCAACGCAAAATGCGCAAATAACGAAGAACAAGCTGAGAATGAGCAGGATCTTGCGCCTGTCCCGGCTGTCCCCGTAAAAGGCTCGTTTTGCCACGCGCCATGCGATGGCCCTGCACCACAAGTTCTTGTCATTGCCAAAGGCTCAGAAAGGCTAATTCCTACCTTTGACCTACCTACTCAGTACCTACTACTCACTCCTCCGACCAACGCATTGGCAGACAATACAACCTTCAAAGTTCAGAGTGCTAGGATCAGATAATTTCGAACCTATTGGATTGGAGTTTGGAGGCCTCGATGAATATTTTTCTACGCAATATTCACTCTCTGCAAATAGGAAAGCATGGAAGTGTGCCGCAGGTGTGTTAGGGTCACTTCTCTCACATGGATTCGAGTTACTGACATTCCAAGTTTCAAGTATGTAGGGAAGATTAAGCACCGAGATACCATGACTCTTCAACGAGCAAAGCAAAGAACATGCCTTCAAAACCTCTGCTGGAGCCGTTGAAGCAAGAATCCTAAGGAAAGGGAGAAAATAAATTGCCCAAATCCGATAAAGCAGGAGAAAAGGCCAGAGTCTTCCCAATTATACCACCACTACGCTATGAAGCCCTCTTTGCTTATTACGAAGGCCCAGGACCCGGTACTATTACTGGGGTACGCCAGCAGTTTGAGGTATTTTCAACTTTCTGTCTTCTGAGCAGAATAAAAACTTACTTGTATATTTTCTGGCGTCAAGCGAGAATAAAAGCCGCACTAAACAGCGTACTGTCCCGAACATTCTAACTTCGTCGACCTGACCTCTCATCGTGGTCTCTTCTCAAAATATCGTCTCAGCCTTCGGTGGACGTACGTTGGTGGTGGAGGTGTTAGTGGGGGAAGAAGGGGATCAAGATACGGGCATAGAGGCAGAAGTTCAAGTTTATGCCAGGGATGGATGGGTTTGCCTAGAAGTAAGGGGTGATTAAAGTTTCTCTTTACTACTTAATCACAATTAAACCATTTCGTTTTCCGCCAGTGACGTCCTACAACTGCAATCGGCGATTATCGTGCCCCGTCTTATATCTACGGGACAAGCAGAGCGGAGTCACTTCCGCTCTATACATACCCTCAAGCTATTGGCGCTCGCCATGTTCCAGTGCCTTCTGCTGGGGCATGATGCACTAGCATTTGGTACCAAATCCCCCACTGCCGCCGCCGAATCTTGGGAGCCCTTTGGCTAGTTATGTGAAGCGTTGTTATTATTACACGCAAAGAAGTACCTTTGGTGACCGGTTCGATAATTGACCCGGTCCACTTGTCGCGGATCCGCAGAATCGAAATGCCCGGAACATCGTAGGCGCTGAAGGGGGCCAATCCAAAGGTCTGTGCAAGCGCCCACGGATCCCCTGGGCGTTGGTAATGTAAGTGTTCTCCAATGTCATCGGCTAACCTATACTTAGAGGTTTTGCAGTTTTCAGGTGCCTCGACATCGGACATCCCCTCTACTGAACTTGATCTTTTATGTGGACTCCTTGGTATCTTTCCTGACCTTTATGGTTGTCTTTTGTATCCATGATCGTCCCAGCAAATTGAAAATGTGCCCAAGGCAAGAGGCATCATCGCGGTTATGCATTAGGAACTGGCGTTGGTCAACTTTTCTTATTATCAGCTTTTCATTTTCAGTCTTTCCGGATTCGTCGCGACACCGCTTTCCACAAGAATACCGATCAGAAGCACACGGCACCAACGATCTTCCTTTGGGTCGTCTTTCCCACTAAAGACTTCCGCGTTCGATGCCAGGTCATGGTTATTGATTGCAGCTATACTTGTCGTTTCATATTTATTGTGGCATCTTCTCATGGATGACCACTGCCCCTCTGGTTTCTTCCTTCTGCGGTCTCAGTCCACAATCATACAACCATGTCCTCGAGCATCCCGGGACAGTCCTTCCAGCAAACTTATGAAACGAACATTCAGCAAATAAAATCGCTTGATCTGTTCGATTTCGAAGGGAAGACTCTTGAGCAGGTCGCAAGTGACTTCGTTGCATCCTCAGCGGCGACGATTCCCGCCCTTCAACGCACCACTTCTCGGGATCAACGACCCAACCTCTCAACCATGGAACAAGAACACACTAGCGATGGTCAGGGCGTGACTGATTTGTGGAGAGATTTCGAGACAATGTACCAAGAACGATCCCAATTTCTCACTTCCTCTCCCTCGCTTCGTGCTCTTAGTCAACGATCCTTGAACATCGAGGAAGCGCTGAACAGCCTTGTGCCCGCAGCTCAGGCAACCATCGATTGTCTCGATTCTCTCTCAAAGATCCATCCCTTCATTGGCAGTAAGTCACTTCTTTTTCAATGAATCACTGGCAAAGAACTTACGATTATGCAGTTGCTGTACAGCCGTTCACGCTGGTTATTAAGCTGGAGATCGCGCGACGCGAAAACGACAAAAAGATAGTGGCTGTAAATGTGCGGATGAAGGATTTCATGACGTGTTTCTTTGAGTACGTGTTGGTACTTTTCGACTATCTTAGTCAACTTACAGGAAACAAATACTACTTTGCTACAGACTACGGCGCTTTCGGCATTCAGAATCTCAGACGACAGAGAACATCTCCATAGCTGAAAGGCTGGAACCTGCTATGCACGAAATTGCCAAGGATATAAAAGAATGTGGATCGGCGTGCGATGCATATATGAAGAAGAGTTTTCTTGGTGAGTAATTCTTAGCAAGGGCAATGCACAAATATGTACAGTGCTAAACTGACCCTCGCCAGCCAGGGCCACGAAGGCGAAAAACTATGAATCACGATTCGCCGAGTTTATCGAAAGGTTTGAATCACACAGGCAAAAGCTCATGGAAACATTTGTGACCCATGCCGCCCAAGGAGTCGACCTTATCAATGAAAAGGTCAACGATCTAGGATTGCAACTCCAGCGCGTAGAAGATGGCATAGAAACTATCTCCGGCATGGCACACGCGCTTTTGAACAGTTTATCGTCCCAACGTGAAACCGATGTCCTGAAGTTTGCAAGCAAAAATGGCGGATTTGAAAAGTGCCTGAAAGATGATGAATTATTCAAGGAACTAGTGTCTCGCAGCGGGGAAACCTGGCTACAGCTGTCTGTACAAGAAGGCGTCACCACACAGCGTGCTGTAATTGCCAAAGAGGAGTTACTTAGAGAACTCAAGGAAGATGTGGACACTATTTTCGAGCGGAATATGCTTGTTTTTGACCGCAAGCTGAAAATGCAGGAGATGCAATTGGAAAACATCATAAAATCCGAATCGAGGAACATTATCCAAACCTTTTCTTCTGGGGCGCATGATCGCATAACTGACCCGGTAAGTTTATCTGGCGTATCAGTTTCTAAACCTTTGATCATTAACAGCTCTCCATCCTCAGGGCCTTCGAAAGATTTGGAAAGACATGGTACGCGCTTTGAGAATGCTTCGTGGTTGTGGATCGATGCTAAATTAGATGTTAGGGGTGGAAGGGCAGCGTTAAAGCGCGACACTTTGTTCTCGCTTTACACGATTACTATAGCGAGGAGGCTCGTGGGACTCTTTATCGAAAACAGTCGTTGAACGCCCAACCTACTGCGCCCATCAGTTTCCCTACACCCAGCGTTAGAAACGATGACTGGGCACTAGCTTACATCAATGCAACATATGTCCAGTCTATTCTCGAAGCCATCGATGATGATGGCACAGGCTTCATAAGCGTTAAAGAAGTTAATACGTTCATAGCATCGCGCCCGGATGGATGGAGGTCAGGCTACATTTTGCTTTTTTTTTTTCCACGAAGCTGAAGAGATTTTTTTACGACGTCATGCAGCCTGCCCGAATGGCTAGCTTATTGGGCTTTAGGTATGGAAATTATGATGTCCATTTTATGCTCCTAACGCGGTTAACTCGTCGACATAGGTTGGCACATAAGCGTCACTGCATATAGGGACAAAATACGCTCAACTGCGCAAGCCATGTACAGCACTGCAAGAACCGTCCTGCCACCCAATAGGCAATGGGTGGCAGAGTACTTCATGTACTCATCATTTGATCAAGTGGAATTAATGCTTCGCTCTACGCTCCCTATCAATAATTATCAAGGCTTGCAAGACCCCGACTTGTCTCGAATCACTAAAGAATACACCGAGGCTGAGGAAAAAAGAATCGAGTCCAACCTTAAGGCTGTGGCACACGAATTAGACACGCCAACTACCGTTCATTTGGTTACGGGTGAAGGAAGGATTGAGCGTGTAAGTCCTCACAGCATGCATCCGAGTCGCTATAGATGATTACAAGCTAACTGTGCTGCTCTTTACAGTATGCTCTTCCTCTTTTACACCTTCTTCTGCTGCACCACCATAAGATCCTGCAGATCGCATGCAAGCACGTAATCAAGCCTGACGAACTATTTACTCTCGCACGATCTCTGGGGTCTGTGTTTGATGCCATTCATTACCGTATTCAAAATCTAAAGGGTTAGTTTTTCTATTGAAATACGACTGGGTTAGCAGAGAATTGACCTTCATTGCTTGCAGCACTATTCAAGCAAACACACCTAGACGTCGACAATCGCTTCGAGAATTTCGCGTTCGGCATGGTACGCGTGCCCCATTCCGAATGCCTAATTTGATTTTGATTATTCCTTTAGCTTCTCCTCTTGACCAAACCTACAAAGAGTAGCCCTAGAAACAACATCCTCAGTGAAGAGTTATATGAAAGCATGCAGCGGTCGACAAATGCCACCGATACTGCGCACGAACAGGAAGGCGAACTTCCTCTTGACATCGTCAAGTTTGGCGTCCAAGACACTCTCGAATTTCCTTACTCCGAGAAAGGCCAGGCGTCGGAGTCTTTCTCTGAAATCTCTCAACAGTTTCATCCAATATTAGGAGTATGGACATGCCGGATATCGTACCTGGATAGCGATGATGACCTGGCGCAATACACGTCCCAGATCACAATCGAAGAAGACGCAGTAGATGGGAATATTACCGCCATGGCCAGCACAGGCCCTGGCATGACAGCCAATTTCAGAGGAACTGCACGAGCAACCGAGACTGGATTTGATCTCAATGTAGTCGAGGACACAGAAGAAAGATCATTTAGGGCCACAGTTGACGTCGAGACCGGAATCATGGCAGTTTCTTGGTCCGACGGATGGGAAGAACAGTACACACGAACTCCTCCCTCCCTCGTACGCTACCGGTACACTCCTCAGCAGTTCTTAGAGGATCCTACACGATCTCGACGGGCCTTTGCGTGGAATGCTGTTCTTCATGTCGTCCGACAAAAACTATGGGACAAAAAATTCATTCAAGCCCGTCTTCTGGAGAGAAAGCGCTTTGTGGAGCTATCCTTGCGGTTGCAAATCGACCTGGCGGGATATACGCCTCGTAAACCTTTGGACCGTGCCGAGAAAATGGAACTCTCCCAGCTGCAAGTGTGCTTGACTCCGGCGCAGGCAAAATTCTTTCTGGCCATCACCCAATTCGAACTCGACAAAGTGACCAAGCATCGCAATTCATGTGATAATTGCTACGGGTCAATCATTGGTCCCAGATTATTTTGTCTGGAATGTGCCAACCAGGACCTTTCGGACTACGTTGATCTGTGCCTCACCTGCGCCGACAAGTTACCCCCTCCAAGCCGGGGTTTTACCCATCTAGTCTCACACAGCATGGTCAAAGTCAAGTATGTGTTGCACGACGTTTTCTATGCAGACGTCGTCGACCGCGCAAAGAGGATGGCCGATAGGATCAAGCGTCTGTTCTCGCCGCCTGAGACGGGAGCAAACGTCGTCTCCATTGACAAGCGCCCGGAACAACCGATGACGGCCAAGCTATGTGATTCTTGTAGCCAACCAATTGTTTTGCCTTGTTGGGTGTGCCTTGATTGTCGTGAGTCGCGATGTTTTCGCCATGCGACTTTATCACTGCTAAATGATTTTACGATGATACTGCAGAAGATGATCTTTTCATTTGTCTTCAATGCGACTCTGAGGGCAAACCGACAACGCGGAAAGACTCGGACCACAAGATTGAACATCATCTCCTTCGAGTGGCGGCACCCAGCACGACTGAGGAAGCCAGTACGGTGAACGAACGACTTGATAGTTTGCAGCAACGTATCGTAAATATGGAGCAAAAGTTGTCGGCTACTCTCTCAGGGCATGATGAAAGCATAAATCGGCGACTCTCCACCCTGGAGGAAAAGTTGTCTGTGTACGAGGCGGAAACTGCTCTGCGAATCTCAGGGCTGGAATCCCTTCTCCGACAATTTCTTCCTCGTCTTGAACTTGCTTTACCGAAGCTAGCTCCGTTATCCGAGGGCGAGGGACCTGCTGGTGGATCAGAGGTACATTTCTCGCGTTCTCTCTTGTTCAAACCTCACAGGATCTTATATATTAGGTATGATGTGTGTGCGAGGTGTTCTCGGAAGCAGAATCACTAAGGTTAGACATTAGATTGGGAGCGATGAGGGGAATCATAAAGAACAGTATGCAACTTCCGTGAGTAAAGAGCGGATTTGGGAGGTATAAGTAATCGTCAGAGACTCCAGTACCGTTAGCGTGATTTCGACCACTATCGATGACTATTGGAGACCTTTCCAGGAGGAGGGAGGATTGAGTAGAGTAAATTCTGCAGATAGGTTATTTGAAGCAAGGGTATTAAAAGAAAGAAGTAAAGTGTATACGGTTAGCGGAATGTGGTCAGGGTTTGAATCACGAGCGAATAGAAAACGATGCGTGAGAAAGTTAGACCTGGATCATGAGCGTTCTGAGCTGGAACGACCACTGCATCCTCTCATCCATCTACCTTGTTTGCCTTGCATTCCCTTCAAAATGGATCCTTACTCTTTCCCTAACAGAAGTCGAGGACGCTGTACGGCCACACGAGATTGATAATATATTCAGAACAGCTTGCACTTTAACCGATGGCTTGGGATCCGAAACCCATGCACAATCTTTAACCCTCTCAGGACGCTGTCTTGCTCAGAAACCTGTGAAAAGCTCAGTACAGAGAGACACGAAGAATTCGTTACAGGAAGGGGGAGCATAAGCCTGAGCAACAGAGAAAATTTACCCGAGAGATTGGTGTTTTGGAAGTTTGGAAGTCGGACCCCCCACGGCGGTGGCGGTATTGCATTCGCCAATTCAAACTTGGAACCGCGCCTTGGGATTCGAGACTTAGACATTGGGCAGGGATCAGGTCGCTTGAGGCGCCTTACCAGAGGTGACGACCTCGAAGCGAAGTGCTAGAGCAGCTGCTCGGAATCACCTTCATGTCGACCTCGAACCTCGAAACGTCCTCGTCGTAACTTGCAGAGAACTCTACTTCCACAGGTCACGATGGTATTGAAGGCACTCCTCTGTTCTGAAGGCCTGATCATGGCAGTATTCAGAAACCAGATACAAGGTCGTTGAAGGACGAGTTGACAAAGAAACAGCGAAACAGCTTCAAAATACAAAGCACTACAAAGCAGCAGTCGAGAGTTGTTCAAAAGTGCCTTGTTCTATTCCGAGCGAGTGAAAAAAATGACAGACCCGGGTATTAGATCCACTAATGCTCTATGCTGATATAAAAACATAAGCGATTCGAAAGCCAACGAGTTGATTCTTCATTCTTACCTACAACTACTACTACCAGAGCACGCTTTGGATGGCGTCACGCAATGCTCACGGCACACGACTCTGCACCGATTGCTGTCTCATGGAGACCGCGATATCAGTGGCCCCGCGAAGTGCGAAGGAGAGAGACTGAGGAAGGCGGAGCTCAACCAGGAACCTTCGGATGCATCTCGAGGATTGATTACTAGTCAGAGGTAAGAAACAAGTTTTTCATTACTCCATAGGAAATTTACCTATTTCGTGGGCTTAAACAGGGACGACATGTATAACGTTCAAGACGCCAATGTCGGCCCTAGGCTAAGGCATCGTTATCCGAACTCGAGGCGGCTACAACAGTCGTCAAAGCCAGTGATTGGAAAGTCTTATCGCTCCTCATAGCCGTTGTCTCCTCGAAGGGCAGTCTGAGGTTCAATTTGGTGGCTGCTGCCGGCAAGGGTGTGATAATGGTGATGGTGTAGAAGGAGGAACGGTACCAAAACGGTACGATGGGCGAGGATGGGAGTTGTTACTAAATATGGATGATTTTCCTATAAAAGGAAGGGAAAATAAGCAGAGTACTTACTCGGGGCTTACCGAACATCCAGACGGAGTGGTATGACCAAGGGTATGAGAACACTGAGAATGTCTGGGTAAATCAAGCGTAAATAGCAAGTTGAACAAGAAACATGACTTTTGGCTTGCGCTGGAACTTGAAGCTATGTGTTCAAAAGAAGTGTTCCCTTCCATGCAGGTTTTTGGCAGGTTTAAACCGTTTACAATTTCAAGTTGTTTATTACGGCTTGCCGCTTGTACACACGGTAGCACACCATAACACACGTTGTAGGATATTTGCAAGAAGGACGGTCAAGAGAGGTCAAGCCAAAATTCGAGTTGGAATTGCGACTGTATTCTGTCTCGCAGCTGAAGAGGCACTTTGAGCAGATAACAAGGTCTTTCACTCGTCGGGGTCATGTGCTGCCTGACCAAAAAAAAGGGATCCAAGGATTGATCCGCGTCCTCTGGTTGAACAGATGGAGTGAAAGCAAAATATAGGAGATTAAATCTTGATACAATCGCGTCATGATACAAGCTATATTGTTTCCGAGGCTAGAAGTTGCGTTACATGTCCCACACACGACCGATGGTAGGAGGCTTCATGATACCTCCCGTCTGATTTTGCCTTTCCAGCCGCTGTTCATGTACAAAGACGAAGCTAATGAGCTAACAAAGAGCGAACGCAGGAGAGCAAGAACGCACGAAGTCAAGTTCTAGGCATCCTCGGAGTGTCCTTGTTTTATTTTCGACGAGGGAAAAAGAAGTCGAAAAAAAGCGAAGGAACGACAACATGATCCCCGAACGACGTCCCGTGTGGATATAAAAGAAAACGAGGTCAACAAGTTGAATTTTCAATTCCTACTCTACCCATCTTGACCCAAGCCATTCCTTGCCCACAGCCCACTCCAGTACATCAGAACCCACTCCAGTACAATGTCGTGCCACGCTGTCAACAATGCTTGTCCTTGCGATAACTGCCTCCATATGAAGAGAGAGGGCACGAACGATAAAAACTCCGTCCTGCTATCGTCGAAGTCTATAACCTGCGCCACGTACTGTAACTCGCGTCCACCCAGTGCTGCCCCAACCAACACCCGTTGCTCTCTAACGAGAGAGGCAGCAACGAATAAGAACTTATTATCTGTTGGAGCCGAATGCGCACCAACGACGAGCACCTGCTTGACAGCCGCAGCGTTGCTCAACACCGATGGCACTACGACTGCCAATCAGAGGTATGTTGTTATTCCTGCCACCCCTCGTTAGTTCGAGCTGCTGACAGCCTGACACTGGCTTTTCATCGTGCATTAAAGCGCCCTAGGAGAATGCTCACAGACTGACAAAGAGCTCAGACAACTTGAAGCGCTCGAACAATAAATCAGAAGAGAAACTTAGAAGGATCAGGGGACGAGTCCGGAGAGGAGGAGGAAGATGAACATGAATATGGGTATAGCAGACTCGAAATCAGGGTGACCACGAGGCAGCACACGACGCGTGCGCTCTGCCAGGCCGTTTCCTCCTGGTATGAGGTATAGACCGGTATCGCGGGTGTGGGCAGGCAGGAACAATAGCAGGAAAGGGCAAGGGAAAGTGAGGGAGAGAGGAAAGCGTGCATGGACGCACTAAAAAGGACAAGATAAGATAATCATTCACTCTGGACTTGTAGAACGAAGTGTACGGATGCCCCTGACGTAACGAGATCGACGACGAGTTTTGTAAGGGTCGAACATTGCCGATGACATGACAGCGGACTTGAGTAACAAACAAGGGTCGAACCATGCCTTGTTTAAATATATTGGAAAAGTTTGATCAGTTACCAGTTCATCCTTTCGTTCGTTCTTCCTACTGCTCAACCCTCCCGCCGTATGGCACCTATCCGAACGGGAGATATTGCTGCGCCATCGAACCACCGACGACATAATCCATCCACTGTCACGCGCCGACCGCAGGATGTGAAACGCAAGAAGGACGCGCTGCCAGGTCCCGTGAATGGACAGGAGCAAGGATTCCAAAGAATGCCCGAGATGCCATCGATCAGGATGGATGGATTAGTGGGCTTGTCGCTTGACGTGGCAGAGACCCTGAGGTATTATGAGAATGACCCACTGTCATGGATGGACGAGGAGCCGATGTGGATTGGCAAAAACACGATTCGATATTGCTCGCGATGTTCTCCACTAAGAACTGCGTTGAAGGTAATAGATATGGAAAAGTGTTCACCAGAGGCAAGGGAATTCAACAAGACATACCTAAATCACCAATTTTGCGAGTTGTGTAAGGAAGAACGCGGCCTGACTTCCAACCTGATGCCCCCCACGACGACGACGATACTTCTAGACAATGTTGTCGCAAATGCCATGCACACCTCTAAACGAGTTGTTGATCCGACGGCGACCATAACGACCTTCGGCTACTCTAGTGTCTACTCTCTTCCAATAGGAGAGGTAGACACACGAAACACATATCTATCTGCTCACACAGGCAACTACCATGTGACGTACGCGGGCACCTCTTCAGCGATGCCTGCTTGTCACGACGGCATGCCATGGTGCAGCGGAGGTACGTTTGTGTGCACCACCTCTCGTAGGATTCGAGCAACTAACACTTTGATTTGAATTTCCTAGCCTCCGATGCCAGAGCCGGGCTGCCTCCTGGTTCTTGGAACGAAATGAGCTTACTCACAGGCCCTCAAGTTGAATACGCACAATTTGAACTTAATGGTCAGGCAAGCTGTAAGCCATCTGTACGACCTCCGACTGGATTCACATAGCTGATGCCTCTGAATCATCTAGCCTCTGCCACCGCGATCCTGTGCGCTGTACCTGCGCCATATTACAACAGTCCGACAGGAGCCATACTGTATCCTGCTCCCCAAAGCACGTCCCTCAGGCATGGTATGCTTCGCCCGCTCGAGGGAGTACAAGATGAAGTCGGATGGCAAGACGGGTTTCTGGCAGTGAACGAGATCAGGGTAAGAATTTGTTCTCGTTCACAATTAGGCAAATCTCTTACCCCTTTTACATTTCCAGGACTCTCTAAGGGCTGCAGTAGAGGATGAGGAACTTGTTCATGATGAGGGTATGCAGGAGGGACTCGGATACTGGAGTCAGGGAGGATGGTGGGAGTAGAGAGTCAAGACGACGGGATGATCTGTACCGTCGGATCTTATCTTATCAGTGACTAGAATCATACACTGCTGGTGCTGACCACTATTAGTCGCCCAAATATTGGTCAGTTGAAATGATTTCTGTCAGTTTTTGTCATATCAGTGGGCTTGATATAGGAAAACTCACTAATATGTCACATTTGTAGGCTATTCTGGCACCTAATAGCCAAAATTAAATAGAAATCATTTCAGTTTAAGAATATTAGCGGGACTAATAGGAATCGGCGCCAGCAGTGATACATTTGACCGATTTTCTCAATTCACTGATGCCCAACCCCCTCTTTCAGCAACACAGAGAACAGTGTGAAAGTAAAGTAAATAATTCGAAGAATATTCTATCAATAATGATTTATTGGCAGTTTTATTGTGAGCAGAAAGCGCGACATCGCGGTTGTCAATTCGCGACGCGTCTTATAATTGACGCGATGTGTTGAAACTCCGATAGCTCTGTTTGTGGACGCGATAAAGTTTAAACACAGAACTTTCAAACAGTCAAAATCTGTTGACCATGGTAAGTAAGACGACTCCGTACTGAACTCACAACACTCTTACAGCGATCCCTTAGCAAGATACGACATTGACGATAAATTTTGCTTATGAGGCTGGCCAACAAGGCGACGTGGAGGAGCGAAATGCCTTTTGGTACTCCCCGTCGACTACCGAGTGGTTCGAAAGGCGTGGCTACATCTTATACGAGCCAGTAGCTGATGATTATTCTATGCGAACGATGATCCCCAAGCTGGCTTGCCTCGAAGAGATATACGACGGCGAGTACCCGTTTGCTGCGTACGATGGCAGACCCGCGCAATACCTCTCCGACATGCCCTTCCGTGCTTGGGAGTTCAACGGCAAAGTCATGTTCGCTCAGGACCGTCAGGGAAGGCACATCGCTATCAAGCTAGTGCGACTCGAAACCGAAGAATATCGTATCCTCGAATTTCTCAGAGACCTCCCGCTGGATACCCTCGAAGAGAACTGTGTCCTGCCCGTATCTGACATTCTCCCAATTGAAGGCTTCTGCTTCGTTGTCATGCCTAGGTGTGTGTTAACTCCCAACCAATCGGCGGCAATACTGAACGCGGCTTAGGTGGGGAGTTGATATTAATCGTCCTACACCAAGCACTGTCGGCCAAGTTCTCCAAATGGTGAGGGATATGTTGAAGGTGCGATTCTTAATATCTACTCAGTACATTATAACGGAATCGCCAATGTCTTACTACATACCTCTAGGGTCTGGCTTTCCTTCACTCGCATAACATCATTCATGGTGTAAGCGCCGCTTCCTGAATCTTTCTTCTATCTCGAATACTTATGCCATTGCGCACAGGATATCAAGATATCGAATTTTTTGATGGATGACTTCAGGGACGATTACGATGCCCAGAAATACGACTTTCGATACCTCCGCCGTGCTGAAGGTCGCTCGCGATATGCCATATACGATTTCGATATGTCTAGGAAGGTTCCAAAAGAAATAAATCGCCGCGATTATTGGATATCGACAGATTCTGGCTACGCATGGGGGTCTTTCAACGTCACCATTGATTACGCGCAAGGAGAACTGGAGTATAATCCCTTTATCACGGACGTTGGCTGTCTCGGAGTTTTGTTCTCGGATTATTTCCAGGTACCCTGCTCATCGTCGCCAGTATCCTCTTCAATATTCTGACTTGCCTTATCTTAGGATGTCATTCCCGCACTCCCTGTTCTCGCTCCTTTAATTGACATGCTTACTACTCACAAACTACGACAGCGCTTCACTGCCGCAGAAGCCCTTGCGTTCTTGGAAGACCATCGTGGTAGCCTCTCAGAGGAAGAATTGAACAAGCCCACGCCCGAACATGACGACGAGTCCTATAAGCTGGCCTACTACAAGCATGACCGATGGGCCTCTGTCCCACCACATCTTGCGAAGAAGTGGGCCAACTACAGAGAGCCGCCTGTCTCGTGGAAAACAAAACTATTGCGCAGGCTTTTCGAATACGAATGGATCTACGTTTCTAAAGCCATCGTGGTCCGGAAATTTCTTGCCCGGATACTCAGAGTCTGGGAAATTTTCATCTCCCAGTTTCTTCCTTTTCTTGTAGAAGCTGCCAAGTAGCTTTTGTATGTCATTTTATGCCTGTACTAGATCTCACTGTATTTGTCTGTTTGTTGTATGTTAATTCCTTCATATTTTAGATGACTTGATGTTTTTATCATTGTATCTACCTCGTCGTGTGTAATCTAGACGACTGTTTTTTGCTGCAAGAAATCACCGAGTACCTTCAATACCAAGCGAAACGTTCATGAAATTATTGCCAGACCCCGTTCGCCATAACTAGTAGCTTCCACTCAGCCACGCGCTACAGCTTGTCACTTTCCAACGCGACCCCACCAGCACCAGTTGCTCACCAACGAGAGAGGCAGAACTTCAAGATATTATGGCATATATATCTGTTGGCACCGGAGAAGGGCCAACAATGAGCACCCTGCTTGGTAGCAGGGTTGCTCAACCCCGATGGCACCCCGAAAGCAAATCAGATTCAGAGGTATCTCGAAGCTGCCACCTCTCGCCATTTTTGAGCAACTACCACTGACGGTTTTGAATGTGATAGCGATGATAAACGGCCAGCGAGCGGAATGGGCGACGAACAACCAAAATCCGCGCATGGGCAGTGTATGAAGCAGTGGTCCGCAGACGGATGTGTGATTCTGCTGCGATAACATTCCAACCAGACCGGCAAAGAACAGCGCACTCAGAAAGGTGGTGATTATTAGTGCCGAAAACTAATCTACCAAAGGAGGGCGTACCGTTGGGACATAAATGAATTTCCAAGGCTCGCATTGGAAGTTTTTTGTAGGTATCTGCTGCGAAAAACGACCAGAAAAGCTGTAAACATAAGATGAGAAAGAGAAGCGTACCGTAGTACGGCACCGGTCGAAGTGGCGATCCCAACGAGGAGTTTTCGTAAGGGTTGCAGATTGCCGATGACATGACAGCGGATGATTAAACCAGGGTCGAACCATGTCCTGTGTAAATATATTGGAAAAGGTTAATTGGTTAGTCCTTCCTTGTGTTCGTTCATTCTTCCTACTTACCCTCCCGCCGTGCTATGGCGCCTACACGAAGCCGTGATATAGCTACCCCATCCAACTCGCACTACCAACCGTATACAACTGGCAGACGCCAACCGTCCGACTCGGAAGACCCACTTCAGAAGGATGACGCGTTCAAAGTCAGCGACTTTTCCACAGGCTGGGAACAAAACAGGATATACTCGTCCTTGAACAACCAGTTTTGCCCTGCGTGTATGGAAGAAAACAAGCCTGCGCACCTGATACCTGTTCCTCCGACCACCTCCTACTCTGTTGTCCACCATCTTCCAATGGGAGAGGTGGACACACACTTCCAATATCTATCTGACCACTCCGCCAATGCGCCTTACGCGAGCCCCTCTTCAGGGATGCTCGCTTGTCAAGACGGCATGTCAGGAATGCATCAGAGGTATGTCGTGTGTGTCCCCTCTCGCAGGAATCAAGCAGCTAACATTTGAACCCGATTTTGTTAGCATCTGCCAGGCCCCTGGCTGCGGTATATGCGCGATCATAGCGCAAGGACCATACACTTACAGGCCGCCTGCATGGATGAAGGACCGATGGGATGGCAAGATGTATGCCATCTCTACCGTTATCACCTCAAGCTAGGTTTGTTGAGCGGCTGATTTTTGAATTTTCTGGATGATTTTCTAGGCACTGCAACGATCCTGCGTGCTGGATCTGTGCAATATTGCGCAAGTCGCTCATTCGACAGAAGCCATATTACATACCCCCGCCCATGTATATCCGGTATGGTGGTAATGGCGGTTTGCGCGTCGACGGAAGCCAAAGGATGAACGCAAGTAGTCCAAGGAATCCCAGTTCATGGCAAGCCGCAACAAGGTTACGAGACCTTATGTTTACATAAGTCTCGTTTTACACTGATGAGCGTTATTGGCGTCCTCAGCCAAAGTATTACCCGGATAATTTGGTCCTATTTGGCCACTTCCGGCTATGTCAGAAGCCGGTATCTAGAGATAAGATAAATTTCCGATTGCACGTCTGTTCATTTCTTTCGCTCAGCTCATCGTACTTTGATGCAGTTTATTCTTCATGTCAGCTATACCGAACTCGCACACTTAAACTCGAGTAGAAGAGTGCTACGCATGCCCAGCCTCCCTAGTCAGTCCTGACTTGGTGCTGCGTGCAAGGTGCGTGACTCATTCATAAGTGGGTGAGTACATTACATTGACGGCGGACACGCTCTGGCTACATCTGAACAGATTTGAACTGACATCCTGTCCTGTCGAGTCGCATTTGTAGCTCCCCTGTAACTCTGGCTAGCACTGGTTCAGCGCTTCTTAGGGTTTAGTGGTCTTTTAGCTAGCATACATATTACAGGACCGCGGTTTCTCTTCATTATGCAACTTCTCTTTGCGAACAGACTCGAAGCCTTTACGATGTTATATGGTCATAGTCTTCGCACACATAACACAAACAACCACTGATTTTGAACTTCAAGACGACGAAGGTGAACTGATTATAAGTTATCTGTCATTCAGATAATTAAAATTAAGGAGACGGACCGACATCATCTTGACACCATTAAATAATCGAACAAACCATGAGCAGAAATATTGGCCTCCAGCTGACTCTGACTAACATTCAAAGCGTGAAGTCTTAAGGGCTCGTACCTGCCATGCGAAGCAATGGCCTACTCACCCGCACGTAAGCAACTGCGGTTTGGTTGCATTAGCCCACGCATTTCCCATTCTCATTAGACAAATAGCTTACCTAGTTTTGTGTTTCTCGTAGTATAGGAGCAGTAGTCGCTGGGGAATTCGTTTACGGCGAGGTCATGCAGGAGGGAGTGGCAGCAAAGCGGGTGGGATGGTGGGAGTAGAGCAGATGATGTGGAACTTTATCTTATCGTTATCTTAAACCTGTTCAGACCGTATCTTATCAGTCGTAAGAATCCTTACACGCCGCGGCCGCACTCTTTCTTCGTTTTCCCATTTTTCATAGCCAAAATCACTGCAACTGGACCTACCCATACTAGGTGCTCAACAAATTTGTAGAAGTTCAATTGCTAAGGCTGACAGACTGACATATAACACTACAATATTTCAGATTCAGGCTGGCTATGGTCCAGATAACCCGCTCAAGTGCCGGAGTCTCGGGATTGTGCTGTACTAGTCCCATCGCAGCATATTTTTGCGAATTCAATGAATACAACCTTGAACAAACTCGTCCATTGGAATAGCACGCCGTCTTCAACCTACTTACGAGGGCACCCTGCCCGAAGAAGCTTACAGCCAGCCCTTGAAAGTCCATTCTTCACCGCAATTGAGTTGGAATTCGAAGTCAGAGCTGTTACTCGCATGCTGTGGGTTGGAGTACGACCGTAACGACGCTCTAGGAGTGACCGAAGCACCTGAAGAATTCAAGCCAATGTCGTCGCGTGGGACGATTTCATGCATCTCGAGCTCACCGAAGTCGTGAAATGTACATACCCAATGGGCTTACACGGAGGCACATCACGTTTGATTCGACCCGCCGAAATACACCGGGATTCCCTTTCGTACCAACTGCTTCCTTCTCACTTTCCCGATGACCGAGGCCCGCAGCCCTGAGCCCATGTCAGACGACACAACACACATGCACAAATCAGCGAATGTTGAACGAAATACTCTTCACAACGTAAACGCCCAACCGAAGCTTCAGCGACGTCAGCCGAATAATGAATGCAAGCATCGAATGCACATGCTGGGCAGGGGTGTGGTTACGAGAGGACCCAGGGAGGATCTGCTGACAGATTCTCGTTCCGGACTTATAGCTGGACCTAAATTGAGGTGAGAAAAGTTCGCCCGATGGATGCAGTGCTATTACTGTAAATTCCATGCTGAACCAGGCTGAACCCGATTCGACAGTGATGTGTTGTGTGATATCCGTTACTCAGGTGGACAGGTTTTGTATCGCAATTATCCATATAACGAGTTACGCCGGTTTGCTACCCTACGACCTACAACATCACACTCCGTGTGTGCGCCAGTAATAACCAGGGCAGACCGACTTACCCTCAGGTTACGTGACGTTGTAAACCCTAGTGTGTCGGGGTTTTACTCGTCGCTGCAACCCAGTTACGGTAAAAATATTCAATACTGACGTTCTGCTCGTGCTGACGAGCTGAGATCAGCAAATCCTATTTTCCCATACAGCAACAGTATATACGAGTTCAGCTACTAGCGGACACTGCAGTCAAGCCGACCACCCACCGCAGCCCGACGCACACACACTACTGTGCTTATTCCTTTCCTTCTTTCTATTATCCACTTCACTTCACCTTGTCGGCTACATGTAATGTCCACGATTACACTCCGACAGAGGTTGCCACGCCCACCTCCGCTGGTATTCTCCGTCCTGTTGTTGCTGGGAATTTGTCTGGTGCTTCCGGTCGAGGTATATGGGCAGGATCAGGTACGCCATTTCAATCTATTGGCTTGGTTCTGATATTGACCTTCTTGCCTTCTTTTTCTTTTGTCACTACTCTCTTGTAACCTTCGCTTTTTCGACCTACTTCGGCATACATGTCCATCAGCCCGGGAGATACGACATAGTATGTCCTTTCCCTCCCGTTTCTTGATTCGATACTGAGGATCGCCATGATTCAGTTGAAAGGAAAAGATGGGCAATCGTCATGCCAATTGCGTGATACGGTGCATAGCAAGTGTAGTGGGACGCCGACGCCTGGGCTGGGTACGTGATGGAAACAAACGACAGCTATTGATCCAACTCATATTACGGGTAGATTCTACTCCATTTCCTTCGCTCTGTACATGGTACGTAGCCAAAGCGTATTATGCGACCCAACTGATCGCTGGGAACAGCAACAACGTATACTTCAACATCTGGTCTGCATGCTCGTACGCCAGTGGAAATAACACCTTGCCGATGTACGATGCATGGCTCAAGACGTGCACCGATGCGTCTGTCGATATCTCAGCAAGCAGCGCCAAGACGATGCAGGAGGGTGCGTTGGGGATCCAGGTGCCGGATTGGGGGACGTTGGCTGTCCCAGGAAATGCTGCGTTCGACTTGCAGCAAGCTGTTGTTGGTGCGTCTTCACTTCCTACTCGACGAAAACATACTGATGTCTTATCTAGTCGTCTCACTTGCACAAAAGAAACCATGGTCCCTCCTCCAAATCGTGCTTCCCGTCGTAGCAGGTGTCGTCGCAATACTGTTCACCCTCGTCTTCCTCAAGTTCAGGCACAAAGTATCTCCCACCACCCGTCTGCGACAGCGCATATCATCGATTCTGCCTTGGGGTCATCGCGTCAGGCCTGTACGTGGACCGGTGGAGCTTCAAGGTTGGGAGATTGAGCCGGCCATAACGAGCAGCAGTTTTGGTAGCTCCAGTCGGATTGCTGTAGCAGCTACTGGGAGTAGTGGCAGCAACCGCGGCGGGTCTCCTGACCATGGACCGTGGAGGAATTACAATCGAGAGTCGACGGAGCCTGGGCATCCTTCTGTGCCTTCGAATGTCGGATCGGCGTTGGATGATGCAGATGTGAGGCAGAGCCGTATCGGGGGCATGTTCAGTGGTTCGAGAGGTGCAAGGCCGGCTTCGCAGGCGGTGAACTCGTACCCTTTCGATGTGGAGATGCAGCCTCAGCGATTCCAGAAAGAACTCAAAAAGAAGAGAGAGATGCCTACGAAGGACGACTTCCGCATCGGGGCCCAGACGAGCAACCACTCGTTGCAAACGCCGGAGACTTATCATACTACACCCTCTATCTCGAAAATCAGTTCCAGTACAAACACAAGCGGAAGCGGAAGCTCTGGTCCTAGTTGGATAAAAAAGATGTTGTTCCTGAAGACGCGTCCTCCGCCGGTGCGGCAGGTTGTGCCCTCGAAGAACTTCAATATCGATGGTGTGGAGGGGATTAAATCCCGCGCGACGTCCATGACGGGTAGTTCGTTCTCTGCGACAGGGAAGATGAAGAGCGAGGGTCCGCCGGTTCCTCCTCTTCCGCAGGCTCGGAGAAATTTCGCGGCTGACCGCGTGCGAGCGAGTAATGATGAGCATGCAACCGGGATGGATGTGGATCCTGTACATGAAGACCGAATCCCTGATGGCGGCGAATATCGATTTGGAGGCGAGAGGGGCAGGCCGCATTCGTACGCGCCTTCGTTTGATGATAATGAGTCGACGAACTTGATTTCGAGGAGGCCAATGCATGATCTGGACGAGGATGATGGGAGTGTGATATTTATTGGGGATGATAGAAATGAGTATGGAGGGCAGAGCACGGATGCAGGGCATAGGAGCATGGCGGGGTCTGCGTCTGTGAATTCGGATATCAAGGTGGTTTCGCCGACTGCTAGTACGGTCACTGCTTCGCATAGGGATACTATTGCTAGTTCGAGCTATTCGGTAAGTGGCGTTTGCATGGTATACATTCTTTTATTTCTTTTTCTCTGATGACTTCGTCTTTCATTTACAGCACGAAAGCGCGCCGCCTGTACCACCTCTTCCACCTCTGCCCGTCCCACCACTTCCGAAAGGGGCTGCGCCTTTACCCCCGCCTGCCAGGAGAACAGGGAGAGATAGTTCTGAGATGGTCGGGTTGATGATTGACAGAGGGAATAGTATGACACCTATCAAGGAAGATTTAGGCGGTGGCAGTGGTGGTGGCAGCAGCAGCAATGCCGTTCCTGGGCCATCTAGGCAGTATGGGCAGGGCGACTATGGGTGGAGGCATGCCCATAGCCCGGAGCGAGGGCAGCTTACTTTGACTGTTCCTTCGAGTGCGGGTCCTTCGAATGCAAATTTGTATCAGCAACAAGCTTCGACATCAACCTCGACCTCGACGTTGCCCCTTGCCCCAGTGGCCCCAAGGAGACCCCTGCCCTCTCGAAGCGGGTCAGGCGATAGTACTACAAGTGCGACTTCTATGGTGCGACCACTACCCTCGCCAGCACAAGCGGCCCAGCGACGGGCAGAGAATCATTCACGGTCTGCATCGCATTCTGTCTCGCAAACGCACGCCGGGTCCGCCAATGCGAGCAATTCGAGCTTGTCGGCACATGTTCGGACGATATCGAATGATAACCAGCCTTTGAACCAAACTCAATTTCAAAGTGTGTTGACTCCAGTGCGCCCGAACGACCCGTTACGATCGATGGTCAGTGGGTCGCCAACACCTACGCAGCAGGCGTTCTTCCATCATACACCCCATTTGCACAACCACTCTGGATCGAGTAGTTCTAATACCTCAGGGATAATTCCACCAAGGACGTTTTCGCCTTTAAGCCCGTCGTTCTCGGATACGGATAGCTCGAGCTTTTATATGCCTGACGCTCCCACACCATTGCAGATGCAGCAAGGCTCGAGAAGTGGGACACCCAGAAATGACCAAACTCAATTTCAAAGTGTGTTGACTCCAGTACGCCCGAACGATCCGTTACGACCGACTACGACGACAATGGTCAGTGGGTCGCCGGCACCCACGCAGCAGACGTTTTTCCATTCGCACAACCACTCTGGATCGAGCAGTTCTAATACCTCAGGGATAAATCCTCCAAGGACGTTTTCACCTTTAAGCCCGTCGTTCTCGAATGATACTTCGAATTTTTATATGCCTGACACTCCTACACCATTGCAGATGCAGCAAGGCTCGAGAAGTGCGACGCCCAGAAACGATCCTGCTGCATTCCATGCTGGACCTATACGGGGTGCTGGGTACGGTGGTGCATGATCTTTTCTAAAATATGGACTATGTATATGAATCTTGTTGATGTTATTTTTTTCCTTCCTTTGCTTTTGCTTTCTCTTACGCCGCTCTTGTTGCTATCGAAGGTGCAAGAAGGATTGATTTTTTGTTAGATATTGGATACCTCAGTTTGGATACCTCATTTCTCATTTCTTGTTCTTCTTTTCCTTTGGATGAAGTTGTTGAATTTGAGACGTGCTTGTTGTATACATTTGCTTGCTTTCGCTGTATATGTTTTTGTACAATTAACGTTGGACGGAGTGGTTAGGAGAGTCTACTGGATGTTATTATTCTTGGGTCGGTGCACAAATAATACGAAATCGACGATAATTGGCGCAAAAAGCGCGAGTTTGCGGCTATTAGTGCGCCCAATATAGCTTGGCGTGACGAATGTCGTGGAAAGATCTCGAATGATCAAGTGGCCCGAAATGGAATGCAAAGCATTTAAAAAATTAAAAAATCTTTTTGACCGATCTAGATACTGCCCGCATTTTACAACTTCCCCTCATCTTACTTTCCTTCCTCCATATTAACGAATCATCATGGCCGTCGTTGGAATTGATTTGGGTACCCTGCACTCCAAGGTACGCTCCCTGCGTCCTACAGCGTCCTACGGTTGTACTGATATTTTCTGGCTTTCTCTAGATTGGAGTTGCAAGACATCGAGGAATCGATATTATCACCAATGAAGTCTCAAATCGTGCTACACCGTACGTACAACTTTGTGGGTGGAGAACGTAGCTGACAGTTTCCGCAGATCCTTGGTTGGCTTTGGGCCCAAGCAGCGCGCGATTGGTGAGGCCGCGAAGACACAGGAGACCTCAAATTTCAAAAATACCATCGGTTCTCTGAAGCGTCTCATCGGAAGGACGCTCAACGACCCTCAGGTTCAGGATGTGGAGAAAAAGTTCATCAACGCAAAGTTGATTGACCTGAATGGCAGCGTTGGTACCGAGGTACGTGGTTTGCTGCGTTATTTTTATGTTTTTGTCCGAACGCGTGTTCATCGATAATGCAGGTCTTGTACCGTGGTGAAAAGGCGCAATTTTCCGCCACCCAGCTCACCGGAATGTACTTGGGCAAACTGCGAGATATCGCCTCTGCTGAGCTCAAGACCACCGTGACCGATGTTGTGATCGCCGTGCCAGGGTGGTTCACTGATATCCAGCGCCGTGCAGTCATCGATGCCGCTGCCATCGCCAACTTGAACGTCCTCCGTCTCATCAACGACACCACCGCCACCGCTCTCGGATACGGTATCACCAAGTCGGACCTCCCTGAGCCAGAGAACCCTCGCCATGTCGTCTTCGTTGATGTTGGCCACGCTGATCTCTCCGTCGCAATTGTCGCTTTCTCCAAGGGACGTCTCGATGTGAAGAGCACTGCATACGAGAAGAACCTCGGTGGTCGTGACATCGATTATGCCCTTGTTGAGCACTTCGCCAAGGAGTTCAGTACCAAGTACAAGATCGACGTGATGAGCCAACCCAAGGCCATCTTCCGTCTGACGGCAGGATGCGAGAAGCTCAAGAAGGTTCTCTCTGCCAACTCCGAAGCTCCTCTTAACGTCGAGTCCATCGTTACTGATGTTGACGCCACTTCGAAACTCACCCGTGAGGAGCTCGAGGGTTTGATTGCCCACGTTCTCGACCGCATTCCCGGCCCTCTCCAGCGCGCACTTGCCGACTCAGGATTGACCCTCGAGCAAATCGACGCCATCGAGCTTGTCGGTGGAACCACCCGTGTCCCTGCCGTCCGCCAACGCATCCAAGAAGTTTTCCCAGGCAAGACCCTCTCTTTCACTCTCAACCAGGATGAGGCCATCGCTCGCGGTGCCACCTTTGCCTGTGCCATGCTTTCCCCCATCTTCCGTGTTCGTGACTTCCATGTCGGAGACATCAACCACTACCCCATCAAGACCCAGTGGGCGCCTACCGCTGCCGAGCCCGATGATACCGAGCTGCTCGTATACCCCACCGGAAACGGCATTCCTTCTACCAAGGTCCTCTCGTTCTATCGCAAGGAGCCTTTCACCATCGAGGCTACTTATGCTCAGCCAGAGTTGCTTCCTGGAGGCATCAACCCATGGATTGGTAACTTCACCGCCAAGGAAGTCCCTGCTTCCGCTAACGGTGATGCTACCTGCGTTAAGCTAAAGACCAAGCTCAACCTCCACGGTATCATGTCCTTCGAGGCTGCCTACGTTGAGGAGGTCGAGGAGAAGGAGGAACCTGCTGCTGCTCCTATGGACGTTGACGGTGCCGCCCCTGCTGAAGGTGCTGCTGCTCCACCTAAGAAGAAGAGAGTGGTGAGGAAGAAGGACATTCCTTTCGTTGCTACCAACAGCTCTCTCGACAAGACCGTCGTCGAGTCGTTCAAGGAGCAGGAGAGCCAGATGCATGCTGCTGATAAGCTCGTCATGGATACTGAGGTAAGCATCATTTTTCCTTCTTGTTGAAAGAATTTTATTCATTTATTTTTGTAGGATCGCAAGAACGCTCTTGAGGAGTATGTCTACGATATGCGTGGCAAGCTCGATGAGCGCTATGCTTCCTTCGCCCAGCCCGAGGAGAAGTCCACCCTCCTCGCTGGCCTGCAAGCCGCCGAGGACTGGTTATACACCGAAGAGGGTGAAGAAGCCACCAAGTCCGCCTACGTTGCCCGTCTTGACGAGCTCAAGAAGATTGGAGACCCCATTGCCTTCAGATACAAGGAAGTTGACGAGCGCAAGAAGTCGATCGCCAACCTTCGCGAGACGCTGAACAACTACATGTCTCAAGCTACCTCATCGGACGAGAAGTACGCACATATCGACGAGAAGGACAAGCAGGCCGTCGTCGAGAAGGTCGCGACGATCCAGAAATGGCTCGAGGACCAGAATGTCAGGCAGATGGAGAGACCGAAGAACTTGGACCCTGTCCTGACGAGCGCGGAGATTGAGAAGAAGAGGGACGAGATCATCTATTTCGCGATCCCGATTTTGACCAAGCCCAAGCCTAAGCCGACGGTTGTTCCTGGTACGCAGACGCCCAAGACGGATACGCCATCTTCGGGAAGCCCACCTCCGCCACCACCGAAGGAAGAGGAGAAGGGACCAAGTGAGATGGATGTCGATTAGAGGATTTGGATAGAGATTAGATTTGATAGAGCTGGATCGAACGATGTTGCGGGTCGTTCAGTTTTGTGTGGTTTTCGTTGGTTTTTGTCTGTTGTTGTTGTTGCCGTCTTTTTTTTTTGTGTCCAGCTCGATTCATTCCTACACCCCACTACGCTATGATATGCTACCGTCTACGCACCGTACAGGCCTTCTTCTTTCTCTCTTCTTCTTCTTTTTCTCGTTTTCTTTTTTTTTTCTACAATTTTATGAAAATTAAGATGATCAATCCCCCCAAGATGTACGTACATACATAAAGCTCATGTATAATTCAACCTCTCCATCCCGGACTTCTTTGTCGAGGAATTTCATTGAATAGTTAATATACTATACTATGTGTATTGTGTCTTTTGGGGGGACTTTTCTTTTGTGAGGAAAAGAGCGACGTGGCGGGAAAGGTGTCCGTGTGTGTTCGATATTTGGCGGACCTCATCTTCTGCGGATTGCAGCCCTTCTCGTTTGGCTTTACACAGTCATAGGATCTAGAACAAGCCGGTTACAAGACAGTAAGTATCCAGATAGTACATGTTTGAAACCTTGATAAAGGGACCCTGCATCCAAAAGAAAGAAAAACTCCAAGTTAGGCTGACGTGTACCGCCTTCGTTCTAAGCCATGGTGGCTGTGCACCTGCTGTTGGCGGGCGGCGGCGGCACGTTATCATACCCACATCATATCATTGAGTCGTACTGTCAGCTCTGGCGCTGAAGGCGGTGGGTTATTGTAATTTATCGGTCTTTGGGCGTGATATGGACTTGTTTTGGAGGTGTTTGTGGGCGGTGGTGAGGCTGGAGGGGGTATTTGGACACATGTGTGGCGTTGCGACGTGTATGGGGTTGGAGCATTTCAAATTGAGCGGTTTATGAGGTGTGAGGATGCTGAGGAGAAGGGGTATGTAGGTCTTTTTCACCGCCTTGAGGGTGGCTTGTTGGGGATTGTGATGACGAGGAAGGGGGACGTAAACCGGCCGACCACCGACGCGTTGATAGATCATAGCGAATGCCGAGGCCGACTTGAACCAGCTTGCAATGTCAACGGTCGACTCTATGATATACATGTACATGTTATATTGGGACTTCTGTCAAAATATTATGTATTCTGACGTTCAATGTCGCTTACCTGTCGATGTTGTGGGGATGGTTTCGCTCTTTGTTGAGTTGTACTTTGCTTTGAGCCTTTTATAGGAATTTCCGGTGTTTTCGCAAGGGATTTGTGGGGTAACGTGTTCGAGGTTCGTCGCTGTGGTCGTCGCGGGAGAAGCGCCTAGAAGCGCCCGCGAAGCGCTTAAACCCCAGGGATTGTTAATCAGGATCTAGGGTTTCTTGCGAGGTTGGTTGCGAACGGGGGAACTGTCGGCTGTGTTTAATTGGATATCGGGTACGACATACGTGGACGTTAAAGGTACATATATACACACTGGACTGGTGCACACTGCTTTCGTGTTTGCGAATCGATTGAATGGGTCGATGGATATCAATAAGCTTCCCGAATGCTGTAAACGTGAATTTGAACAGAAGTATTGAACCTTGAACTTGAATTTCAACTCCGCGAAGTGTTTTAACTAAGTTGCTTATGCATCACCTTCGCGAATCGGGATCGTCGCTGTTACTTGTAGGACCCATGTACTTACGTACGTACATTGTTCCGTATTTGGAAGAAGAAGAAGAGAAGCTGTAGGACAAGGTTAAGAATCAGAATTTGAGAAGTGCTGCGCAGCGCTGATACAGGGAAATTGTGCAGGGATGCGGCGTCAATTCAGATCGCGCCCCGAGTTCAGTGGGGATCTAAGGTTTAGCACCTAGAGGCATTGTACCCCAATTTTTCTCTTTGCGGCTTGAGCCCGGGATGTTGGTGCAAATGAGTGGGGGACTTGCAGCTCTGCCAGATGGTGTATGTGGTACCGTAGGTGTGTTTCTTGAAGTCAGGGTTTGGGAGAAGGAAGTTTGGAGTGAGATGTTCTTGTCTTCGTTTTGGTTTCTAGGTGATAGAGAGTCAATGATTATGATGCAGCGGTACAGGTGGTAGGATAAAAATGTAATTCGCAGTGAAATTCATATCTGTAGTAGTAATTGGCTGCTAGCGGGGAAAGCCCAGTGAGAATTGTGGCGTGCACCAGAGAAACCTGTGGGAGTGCAACTTGAAGGTGCCTCCTGTTTTCCTAAGGCGGAAAGTCGCGGAAAGCCAGGGAAAACCCCTGTTCACTTGGTTGTAGTCGTTGTCGCATTGCAGACTTCTCTTCCCGAGGGAGGAAGCGTACATTGCACCTTAATTTAAAACAGGCGCGAATGCCATTCATCCGGACCAAATACGACATAAGCTCCGTCATTTGTCTCGAAACCTTTTCTTCCACTACCAATCTTACCGTCTGAGCGCTAATAAGCTACTGACCACAGCTGGACATACCCAGAGTGGGCTGGGCGGTAGAAAGGATACCAGGATTTCTAGACAAAAACCGTGCAAAAGATGTTACTTATTGGGGTAAGAACTCGACTGTGCGTATCTGTGTGCCCAACGGGATTCAAACAACCACCGTGCAAACCCAAGTTGAGAACAAAGGGTAGTCCACAAGCGGGATTAAATTGACGTTAGGCTTGAAAGTTGAATGTGGGCCTTGCGACAGGAATATAGAGACACTTTTTATTGCGGTAACCACCCTGCAGCGGTGTCGGGGTGAGAAAAAGAACAGAAAAGAAACAGATGGAATGCAGATGGAATAGGGAAACTGTTGACAGCAATTCGGTAAATGAAATAGCACGAGAAAGAAGCGATCCAAGAGCAGTAATATTCGCCGCAGAATACCCTTGCCGCTCAGATATTGGAATCCGAATCCCCATTGACAAGGAACGAAGGATGTCCTGGGGTCGTCGAGATGTTGGCAGAGAAAGCTCCATCCGCGCAAGGAGATTGAGATTTTTTTTGAGCAGATCTCTCCGTACACTTTAGTGTTAAAATGCGATTGGGGAAAGAGGGGTATAGGTGGTATAAAAAGTAGAGCGTAGCGGCCGTGTAGTAGTTAGGCTTGAGACCAATGTTTAACGTCCCAAATCCGGGTTATTTTGGCTCCGGCGCCGACTTCCACTTCGACTTGTACCACCAGGATCACCCGTCTTTTCATCCCTCTCCCTTTGCCTCTTCGTCTGGTCCTCCCCAGCAGCATCCACAGAAGAGACATCGAGGTGAGCACCATCTCTGATCCCGATTAACCCTAGCGCAGACTGACCAATACTTGTTCGTAACCTCAGGGCTTCTGATGTCGAACCGAGGGAAGGCCAAACAGCGCAAGCAACGCAAAGACGCCAACGCCAGAGAGCGAACAGTCACCACGCTAACTGAAAACCCACACACCCCATACCTTGTCCCGACACCGAGCGAAGAGCCAGCTGGGTCAATGTCATACGGTACCGGAAGCGCGGGAGGAGGTGCTGGCATGGGCCAGAACATGCACGGCATGCCGATGGGCCAACCAGCAGGCTATCAAATGCAGAACAGCAATTACGGGTACGGATTCCCAGCACCTTTCTCACCCATGCAGAGCATGCAACCACCTCAGCAACAACAGTACTTCCCTCCGACTCCGTCTCAACAGCAGCGGGCTCCGCCTCAGTCCCAGAAAGCTCTCGTTCATCCCGACGTTCGACCAAAAGTCCCACTCCCACCTGGCCAGAATGACCTGGCCATCCTCCAAAATTTGAAGAAGCTGATTCTCGACAATCAACACCCCTTCTACAAAGCCATTCCAAACCCGGAAGCACTCGCAAAGTATTACAAAGGCAAAGCTTTGACGACGCAACCTCAAAGCTGGAATCGCAAGCCAGACGATACGACCTCTGCGCCTCCACCTAAACGCCATCAACGGGGACAAGGAGGGAAAAAGCAAGGCGCTGTACGCTCTACGTTTTTTTTCCTATTCTAGCTGCTGACTACAATGTTACCAGGCTAATCAAGGCAATCGCAATAACAAATCGACTGTTCCACCGAATGTTGCAAGCCTCGACATCTCTGGACTCAAAATAGGTCAAGGCTCGTCGGGGCCACCTTCTGCTGGGCCAATTCCGCCTCAGAACCTTGGATCCTCGGCTGGCACGACTGGAAATGATCCCAAGGATTCAGATGTATCTATGGGTGGACCTGTTGCTTCTGCTGCAGTCCAGGCAGAAGTTCCTGCAGCCATTAGGCCCCCGACAGGCTCTGATGACCGGGATAACTTCTCTACGACGCGCCAAACACCTGCTATCCCTCCGACTTCTGCCGGCTCAGAAGAGGAACATCCTCAAGGAAATACCCTCGCCGAACGACTTAATGACCGTGCGCACGATGACTTGTCGAGACCTTCTGAAGCAGATTCCGCATTTCAATCTTCAGCTGCAGATTTGCCTTCTATGGGTGCCAGTGATGCACCAGTGCAAATGGATGATATTCCTCTGGATGACACTCAGCACGAGCTTGATTCTAGCATTGTTCCTCCGCCTGACGTGCAAACTAATGACCATCTAGTTCCTGAAGTTGTGATCAAACAAGAGTCGCGTGCGTCTTCTGTCGTTCCTCCAGATCGTTCTGTTCCTTCGGGTTTCCCCCAGCAATCTGCACCTATGGATGACCTGGTTTCTGACATTTCTTCTGCTCGCCCGTCTTTGAAAGACCGCATTAATCCACCATATACCGAGCAACGACAAGGACGTTCCAAGAGACCTTTCCCAAAGTTCCAAAAAGGGCCCAACTCGGGTTACAATGGCCCTCCTCATCATGATCCACCTGCGAGAGTTGGTGATCGCTATGATCGATCTCCTCCAGCTGGTCCTGGAGGCCCGCCTGGTTTGACCTTTCGTGGCCCTTCTCCTGCGAGAACTGGTTCTCCGTACGTTCACGGTGGTGCTCCGCCAGCTGGCTATCGTCGCTCGCCTCCGCGAGACGCTGCCTATAGCGGCGGCCCACCGGGACCTCCACCTCCTTCTCGTGGATACAATCCTCGTTCGCCTTCTCTAGACACGCGTCCTCCTTCAAAGCTTTCGCCTCCTGGGATGCCTCCACCTCCTGGACCACGTGGTGATCCCCGGGACTACCGGGGTCCGCCAACTCGGGATATGCCTCGTGGTCGTCCGGACGCGTACAGACCAGAGCCTTGGGCAGACTCGTATCCTGAAGCTCGTTATGATGAACGTGAACGACGCTATCGCGATTACTCTCCTGGTCGTGGACCACCTTCGTCGTCTGGTGGTCGTGACACGATGGGTCCCGATGGCCCGCCTGGCCGGGGTGATTACCCTCCTTACCCGCCGAGGTCTGAGTGGGATGATGATTATTATAAATCTCGTCCTTGGGATGGACCTCCACCGCCACCTTCGAGATCTGCGGATGGGTATGACTATCCTCCTAGGCCTGTTGGTTATAATCCTCGGCTGGACCGTGATTTCTTAAGAGGTAATTCTTCTATTTTTATTTTCGTCAAGAAGATTGCTTACTATGTTTTTTCTATCTTTCTCTCCTTCGTTTCTTTTCTCTACAGATGGATACCCAGGCAGACCACCACCACCACCTTCTATGGATGATAGATATCCACCTGGCCCACCTCCTCGAGACGCCGACCGACGACCTCCGCCACCACCAGGCGGGTACAACACTGCGCCTTACAGCGGTCGCGTCCGTCCTCGCAGTCCAAGCCCTAGACGTCCGCTGCCAAACGACGACCCACGCCCACCGATGAAGAGGCCTAGAGACGACGACTATTATCCACCGCCACCACCACCACCAAGTGGCGGCCGGCCCGGCGGTCCGCCGCCTGGATCCGGAGGACCTGGAGGATGGGGACCTCCTCATCCTCATTCGAACCATCCGTCTGGACCGCCGCCGCCCTCTTCTTCGTCTGGGCCTGGTGGTGGTGGTGGACCACAGGGTGATTATCGGATGGGAGGTCCTGGTCCTGGTCCTGGAGGACCGAGAGATGCGATGGGTTATGGTCCGCCGCCTCCCTCTGCGCCTTCGGGTTCGGGTGGGTATGATAGGCCGCCGCCGCCGCCGATGTCGATGCAGTCGAGGTCGCCAGGTCCGCCTCCTCGTGGTGGCGGGTACCCTGCGAGGGGAGGGTATGGTGATCGAGGTGGGTATGGCCCACCTCGCCGTCCTTGATTTAGATTGAGGACGATAAAAACATCCGATCCATCATATGGATGGATGGAATGAGAGGATGCTTGTTCGTCCTTTCAGCTCGTGGTGTTTTGGTTTTGCGGTTCTCCCCGTGTTTCCCTTTTCTTTCAAGCTTTCATTCGTGTCGTCTGCTATGACCAATCTGAACTCTATGCTTCGTGCTCTATGCTCTATGCTCCATGCTCCGTCCGCCGTCTGCCCACCACCCCCGCTCATCGCATCGCATCGCATCGCGTCTTTCCTCGAATCTCGCTTCGGATGTTTTTCGTCTGATGAACCAGAATTAGGATCTATCTATCTATCTTCCATCGACTAGGAGATTTTGGATTCGATATCTTTTCTACGAATATGACTACGACTTTAGTTTTAGTTTTACTTACTGCAATGTAATTCACGTTGTTTGAATGCTGCATATATCCACGCTCTCTCTCTCACTTATTCACTCGCCTCGTAAGTGTTGTTGGATATGAAGAAATGGTATGGTATGATTGTGTTGTTTGAACATATTGAGCGGAATAATGAGGAGTAGATGTGGCGGCAAGTAATTTCGCTCAGAGCAGTACATGAGGTGCAACTTGTGTCTCTACAGCACCGTCAGCGAGTCCAGGAGATTTGAAATAGAAAACATGTGTCAAAGGGTACTGAAAAGCATTGGAGTGTTTATTATCAAGAAGTTTGGACATATATTGCGCAGGGCGAAGTAGATACGATGGTACTAAGTACAATGTCATGAAAGCCAAGATATGAGTAGATTGCGATGTAGAGACGAATACAGTAAAGCAAGGGCGGTATACAGGAATAAAAAAATAAATGGCATACAAAAGAAGTTAGTCAGCTTCTACGAAAAAAAGGAAGAAAATTGAAGATGACAGTTTGCCAGACTTTAGATATCCGGACGAAAAATTCCCAGACCAAAACGACTTTAGGATGATACATCCAATCGTATTCGAAAAGCCGTCGCAAGAGTTTTGTCTTCCATGACAGAGGCGGTTCTCTGTAGTTTGCCCATTTCTTCGCGAGATGTGGTGGAACAGACGCCCATCGGTCATGTTCGTAGTAAGCAAGCCTATAGTACTCGGGGTCGTGTTTAGGGGTCGGCTTCTTCAATTCTTCCTCTGAAAGGCTACCACAATAGTCTTCCAAGAACGCAAGGGCTTCAGAGGCAGTGAAGCGCTGTCGTAATTTGTGAGTAGTGAGCATGTCGATAAAGGGAGCAAGGAAGGGCAGTGCCGGAATGACATCCTAAGGGTGACAAGTCAGAAAAAAAAGAACACTGCCGACGAAGAGCAGACTGGACTGTTACCTGGAAATAATCCGAGAACAGGGCTCCAAGACAGCCAACGTCCGTGATAAAGGGATTATACTCCAGTTCTCCTTGCGCGTAATCCTTGGTGACGTTGAAAGTCCCCCATGCGTAGTCAGAATCTGTCGATATCCAATAATCGCGGCGATCTATTTCTTTGGGAACCATCCTCGACATATCAAAATCGTATATGGCGTATCGCGAGCGACCTTCAGCACGGCGGAGGTATCGAAAGTCGTATTTCTGGGTATCGTAACTGTCCCTGAAGTCATCGATCAAAAAATTCGCTATCTTGATATCCTGTGCGCAACATAAGCATTTGAGATAGATACAAGAGTTCATGAAGCGGCGCTCACACCATGAATGATGTTGTGCGAGTGAAGGAAAGCTAAGCCCTACAAGTCAGACATCAGCGTTTCTGTGATCATTTAATGAGTAAATATTAGAATCACACCTTCAGCATATCCCTCATCATTTCAAGCAGTTCTCCAATCGTGCCTGGTCTAGGGTGAGTGATACTGTTTCCCCACCTAAGACGCGTTCAGTATTGACGCCAACTGGTTCGAGATTGAAACGCACCTAGGCATGACAACAAAGCAGAAGCCTTCAATTGGGAGAATGTCCAATACGGGGATGACACAGTTCTCTTCGAGCGTATCCAGCGGCAGGTTTCGGAGAAATTCCAGAATACGATGTTCATCGGTTTCCAGACGCACTAGCTTGATAGCGAGGTGCCTGCCCTGACGGTCCTGGGCAAACATGACCTTGCCGTTGATCTCCCAAGCACGGAAGGGCATGTCGGGGAGGTATCGCGCAGGCGTGCTATCATACGCAGCGAACGGGTAGTCGCCTTCGTATATCTCTTCCGCGCAAGGCAGTTTGGGCATCATCGTTCGCGTTGAGCAGGGATCAGTCACTGGCTCGTATAAAATGTAGCCACGCTTTTCGAACCACTCGGTAGTCGATGGGGAGTACCAAAAAGCATTTCGCTCGTCCACGTCGCCTTGTTGGCCAGCTTCATACGCAAAATTTATCGTCAACGTCGTATCTTGCTGAGGGATTGCTGTAAGAGTGTTGTGAGTTCAGTATACGGAGTTGTCTTACCATGGTCAACAGATTTTGACTGTTTGAAAGTCCTGTGTTGAAACTTTATCGCGTCCCCAAACAGAGCTATTGGAGTTTCAACATATCGCGTCAATTATAAGACGCGTCGGCGGCGTCGCCAATTGCAAACTGCGATGTCGCGCTTTCCGCTCACAAAGGAACTGCCAATAAATCATTATTGATAGAATATTCTTCGAATTATTTTTTTACCTTCACGCTGTTCTCTGTGTTGCTGAAAGCGCGAAGTGGCTATTAGTGAAATGAGAAAAGTTGGTCAACTGTATATTTTTAGTTACTGATAAGATAAGATCCGACGGGACAGATCATCCCGTTGTCTTGACTCTCTACTCCCACCATCCTCCCCGACTCCAGTATCCGAGTCCCTCCTGCATGCCCTCATCATCAACAAGTTCCTCACGCTCTACTGCAGCCCTTAGCGACTAGAAATATCAAATAGGTGAGAGATTTGCCTGATTGTGAATGGGAAAATTCCTTACCTTGATCTCGTTCACCGCCAGAAACCCGCCCTGCCATCCGACTTCTTTTTGTACTCCCTCGAGGGGCGAAGCATTATCATGCTTGAGGGACCTGCGTCTTGTGAGGAGGGATGCGGTACAGCTCCTGTCGGACTGCTGTGATAGGGCGCAGATGCAGCGCACAGGACTGTGCTGGCAGTGGCTAGATAATTCAGAGGTAGGAGCTATAGAGTGAATCTAGTCGGAGGTCGTACAGATGGCTTACAGCTTGCCTGACCATCTTGAACTCCAAACTGCGCACATCCATCCAAAGGGCCTATTGGTGGCCTCACTTCGTGTCAGTATGGCGCATAGTCGACAGGCAGCCAAGGTCTGGCAGTGCGTAGCAAATTCGGAGCAAAGTGTTAGCTGCTTAAATCCTGCGAGAGGGGGCACACACAACTTACCTCTGCTGCACTCCTGGCACGCCGTCGTGACAAGTAGGCATCCCTGAAGAGGGGCCCGCGCACGGCGCGTCGAAGTAGTTGCCCGGCTGAGCAGATATTATGTTTTGTGCTGTGTCCACCTCTCTCATCGGAGGAGAGTAGACACCAGGCTCGGAGTGGGTGAAGGTTGTTGTTGTTGTTGATGTCGTCGTCGTCGGAGGCATCAGGCTGGCAGTCAGGCCGCGTTCTTCCTGACACAACTCGCAAAATTGGCGATTTAGGTACGCCCTGTTGAATTCCATTGCCTCTGGTGAACACCTTTCCAGATCTATTACCCTTAATGCGTGTCTTAATGGCAAACATCGCGTGCAATATCGAATCGTGTTCTTCCCAATCCTTATCGGCTCCTCATTCATCCATGACAGTGGGTCGTTCTCATAATACCTCAGGGTCTCTACCACCTCAAGCGGCAAGCCCACCAACCCATCCATCCTAACCGATGGCATCTTGAGCGTTCTTAGGAATCCTTGCTCCTGTCCATTTACGGGACCTGGCAGCGCGTCCTTCTTGCGTTTGTCATCCTGCGGTCGGCGCGTGACAGTGGATGGATTACGACGTCGGTGGTTGGAGGGCGTAGCAGTGTCTCCCGTTCGGATAGGTGCCATACGGCGGGAGGGTTAAGTAGTAGGAAGAAGGAACGAAAGGGCGAACAAACTGATCAACCTTTTCCAATATATTTAAACAGGGCATGGTTCGACCCTTGTTTATTACTCAGGTCTGCTGTCATGTCATCGGCAATGTTCGACCCTTACGAAACTACTTGTCGAATCTCGATGTCGTCACTTCAAGCGAATCCGTACACTTCTGTTTCTATTTCTGTTTGATTCTTGTTCTCACTGATTTTCGTAGGTATCTGCAAAAGAGCTTCTACTATAAAGCGCTGGGAAATTCTCTATTTCCCAACAGTACGCACTCTTTTGAAAATTTGAACCTAAGGGCAACTGGTTATCTGCCGAAGGTTAGCTTCTAGTAGGTGTGGTAGCAATAAATCGCCACTTTCCTTAGTGAGTCTAAACCATTCTCTGCCTCTGCGACTGTGGAATGTCGTTACTAATGCGTCTCCGATGATGTAGCACTGGAAGCTTGTTTGAGGCAATCTCTTGGCTGGCACAAGAAATACAATTGTCTGTGAGCTGGTCGGGTGTTCACCTGCATTAGAGCGATGAAAATTCAGTGTCAGCTCGAATTAGCGAGGTGGCAACAACAAACATATACCTCTGACGTGTTTCCGAGTTGCCAACAGTAACGACCGACCCTGCTCTTAAGAGGGTGCTCGTTGTTGGCGCTTCGTCGGCGCCGTCAGATTGGAAACACTTCTGATTTGTTGCCACCTCTCTCGTGGAGAGCAACTGGTGCTAATTGGAAGCGCGTTAAAAGGCCACGCGCCGCAGTGTATGCCTAAGTCGAGAGTAGAGAGTAGAGGCTGATAGGGGCAGTGGAATTATTTGACAGTAGCGTCTTGAATTTCATGGATGCCTCGCATAGCAATGTCAGGATGGACGCTTTGTCGTCTGTGCTCGCTTTCGTACAGAGGCAGTCCTTGCAGGGGCATGGGTTGTGATTGGTGGGGGAATCAATATCATGAGGGTCCTCCTACAATCGGTCGTCGCGTTGGACGCGTGGAAATGAGATGAACGCGACAAGTTCTACATAGGTGTTCGCCGAGTGTTCGCGTCAAGTTCGCGTTGTCCTGCGAGGATATTATTTGAGGTTGTATTATTCCTCAAAATCAAATGCACGTCGTCAAATATATGTATCCATATGAGCCCATCACCCCATACTCTCAAGTACTTTTGAGTACAACTATACATTCATCTCAAAAAAAAGGTATATAAACCGTTTACAAATGTCATTATCAGGATGAGGAATCTCGGGACCCGGCTAAAAAAGTCCCGAAGAATGATTATCTTATCTTATCCTTTTTAGTGAGCACCCGTCCATGAGCGCTTTCCTCTCCCTCGCTTTCCCTTGCCCTTTCCTGCTATTGTTCCTGCCTGTCCACACCCGCGATACCGGTCTATACCTCATACCAGGAGGCAACGGCCTGGCAGAGCGTGCACGCGTCGTGTGCTGCCTCGTGGTCACCCTGATTTCGACTCTGCCATACTCATCTGAGTCGTATTCATCTTCCTCCTCCTCTTCCTCCTCTTCGGACCCGTCTCCAGATTCTCCTTCCACTCCATGACTTGCTCCACCGTTATCAGAGCTTGTAGCAAGCGTGTACGGCGCGGTGTTGGGCGCTTGTCCGAGCTCCTTGTCGGTCTGTGAGCATTTACCGTCCGCGGCGCTTTAATGCGCGATGAAAATCCAGTGTCAGCTCGAACTAGCGAGGGGGGTCAACAATAACAACATACCTCTGATCTGCAGTTGGATCGCCATCGGTGTCGAGCAACGCTACTGTCAAGCAGGTGCTCGTTGTTGGCGCTTCGTCGGCGGCATCAGATATTAACTTGTTATTGGCTGATGTCTCTCTCATTGGAGAGCAACAGGTGCTGGTTAGGGGCGCATTTGGTGGAGACGAGCTACAGTACGTGGCGGAGTCGAGGCGCGTAGTAGCAGCGGGTCCAGACTTCGACAATAACGGGGTGGAGTTTTTGTTCGTGCTGTCTGGCTTTGTGTTGAGGCAATCATCGCGAGGGCATGCGTTGTTGACAGTGCGGCACGACATTGTACAGGAGTGGGCTTCTTTGGGCAAGGAGCGCGTTGGGTCAAGATGGGTAGAGTAGGAATTGAGAATTGAACTTGTTGACCTCATTCCGTTTATATTCACACAGGGCGTCGTTCGGGGATCATGCTGTCGTTCCTTCGCTTGATTTTCGACTTCTTTTTCTCTTTTCAAAAATAGAACAAGGACACTCCAAGCACACTCTCGAACGTTACTTGGTATGTTCCTACCCTCTTGCGCTCGTTCTTTGCCTACATACTCATTGAAATATTTATTTTAGTTTCGTTCTTCGCACATGAACGGCAGCTGGAAAGGCGACATCGGCGGGAGGTATCGTAAAGGACCTCTACGATTCGTGTGGGACGCGTGAAAGTAGATTGACGCGACTTCTAGGCTCGGAAACAATACTTGTATCACAACGTGATTGTATCAAGTCTTAATTTGCCATTTGTTGGTTCCACCTCACTTGTTCAACCAAAAGACACGTTGTCGATTCTTAGGAACCCTTTTCGCGACAGGGCACCACAAGATTCCCGACCGCATAACAGACACCGTTCTCCGCTCAAGACGCCTCTTCTGCGAGGCAGGAAACCAACGAAATTACAAAATGAATTGGAAGACAGGACACTCCGTCAGCCCTGGATTCAAGTTCGTTGCGGAAACGTATCAAAGAACCATTATTGGGAAGAAATGCAAAATATATCACTGTAATATCAGTGTCCAACCCCTGAACAAGATATTTTAGGAGAAGTGCGAGGGTCACAGCACCGGATGCATTACTGTGCTTGCCACCAGAAATCGGGGAAGAAAATCATACTTGCGAAGCTTGTCGATGTTAATAGCAGTGTATCCGAAAGCCGCTACTGCCCGGACTATGCTAGTTATCCCCTGCATTACGGCTGTGTTGCCTCTCCATTGCTTCTTTTTTTTTCTCCTCTGCCACTCTCCAAAAAGCCTTCTCCGTTCGCTTTCCTCGTCCTCTATCTCTGTCAAGTTCTCCGTCGCAGTTCTCCGTCAAGAATACCACGCGAGCATTGTTTCGGTGCTGGGACTCGGGGACCACGATTCTAAATTCCCAATCGCCTTCGAAGATTACGACCAACAGCTGAATCTGCTGGCTCTGTGGAACGATGGAATCAATGAGCTTGTCAAGGTGAAATTCCCACCAAAACCCGGTAAAAGCGAGGTGTGTGAGACGAGGGAGTAAGGCCAACTGTCCATAATTCGCCTCGTCTTTGTCCACTTCATGAAGTCTAATTTCTAGATGCGTGAGTCCATAAAACATGGGCTGGTCAAATGGAATCATTAAGGGACCTGAGTAGGGCCTCGCTTTCTCGTAGGGAAAACGACCTTCGAAGAAACTGCAGGGCTCGAAGCCTAGTCTTCGTAATGGCAGCTTCTCCAGTAACGGGATCAATTTTACACAACTACGGTCTGTAGCTTCTTCGAGTTCCAAATCGTATACGTTCGGACAATGCTGAAGGAGTACTTCGAGCTCCTTCCGGCGGGGTGTAAGGAATAGATGATGAACCCATGGACCAAAGCGGCGTATGCGAGATGCGTCTAGCGCTTTTTTGACGTTCCATCTTCCGGGCGCAGGCCTACGGTACACTTCTTTATCAAGATCAGGGGGAGACTGATGCGGCTCCGTCCTTTTAACTATACGGTAAAGCTCAGGCTCAAACCTTACCAGGTTATCCTTGGTCAGTGCTTGGATCAGGATATGCAGTCTGTATTCGACATACCATATCTTGAACCGTCGAGCCACTCGTATGATCCTAGTCGTCGTATCTCGAGATTCGAAAACGGCATACTCGCAGATTGTCCTTTCCAGCTCAAAGGGGAGCATATTCGCCTTGTGTCCTTGAAGTACGCGATGTGCTTTTGAGTACAAGTAGGCGATTACTGTTTCAATGGTGCTGTTGCAGTGAACGGGGTCTAAGCCATGAGTCCAAGTTGAACGTTGAACGTTGATGATGCATCCTCCGTTCGAGCGTGACATCGGCTCTATTGATTTTTATTCAATAGAGTACTCCTGCTGAGTGCTCGAAATAGAACAACTGGACCAAGTATGCTCTTGACTGATTTTTTACACTTACCGCCGGCTTTTTGGCTTCTATCTCGCGCTTTGCGGCTTGCCAGTGTCAAATGTACAACTTTATTGCTCTAGATGCAAAAACAACGGGGATTTGAGCAAGCCGCAGATCCTAACGTTCAACTCTACTCGACCAAGGATATCATTCTTGAAAAGGGTTCATGCTCCCTATTTCTAGCTTTGTGACACTGGTTGCCCTCCCTTCTCCACCGCTTCCTGTTGCATCGCCTCTGCCATTCTCCAAAAAGCCTGCTCTGTTCGCAGTCCTCGTCCTATATCTCGGTCAAGCTCTCCATCGGGTACGCGTGTCAAGAAAACTACCCGAGTATTGTCTCTATGCTGGGACTTAGGGACTGCAGCCTTGAAATGCCATTCGGATTCGAAGATTATGACCAGCAGCTTGATCCGCTGGTTACGCCGAACAAGAGAGCTGATGACGCTGTCGACCTTCATGTCGGGATCCCAGCAGCACCCGTTAAATGCGAGGTGCGTCAGACGAGGGAGTAAAGCCAGTTGTCCGTAATCTGAGTCGCTAAATTCTCTCCTGTAAGTCGTAATTTCAAGATGTGTGAGGCCATGAAACATTGGCTGGTCGAATGGGATCTTCAAAGGCCCCGAATAGGGTCTCTTCTTGTACGGGAGGCGACCTTCGAAGAAACTGCAGGGCTCGAAGCATAGTCTCCGCAGTGGCAGTTTCTCCAGCAGTGGAATCATACCCACGCAATCGCTGTCTGTGTAACTTCCGAACTCCAAATGGAATATGTTTGGACAATGCTGCAGAAATATGGCAAGCTCGTAGCGGTGCTGTAGGAACAGGTGGTGAACCCATGGACCAAAGCGCCGTATGGAAGACGCATCCAGCTCCCAGGTAAGGACGCTCATTCCACCACGCATGGGCTTGTGCACCGTTTTGTCAAGATCAGTGGGACACTGATGCAGCCCCATCCTTTTCACTATACGGTAAAGCTCTGGTTCAAACCTGTGAATCAATATACTTAGTCAGTACCTGGATAGAATCTCAAGTCTGGGTCACGCGTACCATGTCTTGAATCGTCGCGCTACTCGTATGATTCTAGTCGTGGTATCGCGAGATTCAAAAACCGCATATTCGCATATCATCCTCTCCAATTCCAAGGGGAGACTTTGTCTGCTTCTCATCGAATAGGCAACGAATGTGTAGGTCTTGGGAGTTCAAGAAAATGAATAATGAAAGCCTGGTATAGTAGTGATGAGGGGAAAGTCACAGCAATGAGTGGGGTAACCTTTTAAAGAGCCTAGAGAGCAGGGTAAAGACTCAGCATCTAAAAGTAAAATGAAAGTCCCGTGAAGTGTCAGGGGCTGTACCATGATAGAACTTGGGCATCCAGGACGTGTCTGTCATAGCCTTCATGATCGTCGCTATCAGCGGGGATTCCGATTCGTGCAGCTTGTTGTATAAGCTTGGGTAATATACAATATTACAGCTTGGAAATGAGCGTAAAAATGTACCAGACATCAAAAGAAGAGTCCAATGCCTACATAGTACTCTTGCCGCCGAAAAAAATCAGCAGAGATCCTATGTAGCAGATACAAATCCGCAAACCCATTAAAATATCCTTGAAGTCATGAAATAAGTGAGAATAGAACGAATAGATAAAGTACGTCGTGAAAATGCGATGAAGAAAATAGTTTACAAGGGGTTGCTTCGAAGAACTAGAAACGACTCCCGGATGATAGGACAGAGGGAGCATAATTCAAGGAAGGGTCCGCAACGTGTTGCCCATACATTGGAGGCAATTCGGAAGCGCTGTCGTCCACCTCTTGAATCACTACGCCCCTCAGATTGGATGTTGAACGAGGAACATACGTGGGTGCGCGCGAGTGGACTGATATCGGTCGGTTTCGCGGTCGCACGGGTACTAAATTGGACGACGATGAAATCAAAGAAGCCGAATCATCTGCGGACAGCACCGAGTCCCCAGAGCTTTGGTTCGTCACTATCGGCTGCTTCACGTCCAGAGGATAGTTTGTTGAAACCGACTGGGACTGGGTTTGAGATGATACTGTCTCTGTCTCGCTCCGCGCCAAAGTATGCGTATCGACTGATGTGTTGCGGGAAATGACAGAATGTCTGACAGGACGCACTGGCTGGAGGGGAAGTTCAGCGCTCCTGGATGGCGGAGTGGAAGGTAAGGGCATTGCGGGCATGTTGTACGCGGATGGCATAGTGGAAACTGTCGGCGCTATAGTTGATCCTATCACGGATGGGGCGGTGAGGGGCTTCGTTGGGCTGTTTCGTGACGCGTATTGTGCAGCGAGGTAAGATTGAGATGGAGATTTCGTGCGTCTTCTCCTCCACTTGCGGAAGAATATGAGGCTTAGGATTCCCACTGCTATGCCTACCAGAACGCCCACCAGACTTGACGCTATGATCATTTTGTCGAAGAATGATTGGCTCCTAATAACCTTGTCAGTTCGTTCTATTCGATGGCAGATATAGGAGACATACACTGCGTTGGGGATGAAACAGGAAGTAGGTCCTAGTCCACCAACCCGGAGGGGGCCGTTTGCCCATTGAAGACCATCTGAACTTTCCAAAGACAAGAAAAACCGAAATCCGACGGGCTGCAAAGCGACTTCAGCATCTAAAACAAATTGAAAAAGAGGAAAGCAAAATACCAAAGAAACGAGCCATGAAATAGCGCTCATAGAGTTGGACGTGATATTATACGGAGGGTGATTATCAGGTGCGATCTAAAGAAATTCAGGACGTGACAATACAGAGTAAGGGAAAGATGACTCACTGTTAGGGTGAAGGGAGGAGTTCCCGAGGTGGGTGTGACGGAAAGGCTCGTACACTATGGACAGGTTAGCATTCGAGCATGGCTTGCGATAAGGGGATAACAGACCTGGTCTATTTGGCTGAATTGGGACATAGCGCCTGTCGGCACTGTCGCTGAAACGGAAAGTGCAGACGGCGCCGTTGCGTTTTGGCATGATGGAGTGAAACCAGCAGTGGTGTTTGCTATCATGGTATAGGTCTCTTGACACCCTCCAGAGACGCCGTTCGTGTCAAACTAATCCATTGGTCACTTTTTCTGTCATGAGAGCGCCAATGGCACCTACTCACCATGCATATCTGATACTGTGTGTTCGGTTCAAAAGGTACCTCCCAGTTCTTTCCATCCAATCAGAACAATCCGCAGCATAATGTAATATTGTGACGTACAAACGAAAGCCCAAAACCAGCTTCAACCCTATACGGAACTGACGATGCTGAGCTATACACTTGAAGAAAGTACGGAGCGACCGGGGAAGGGCTGCGTCGAGGGAGGCGCTCAGCACAAGCGATCTCATTCTCTATGATGAAAACGTACCCAGTGGAATTGCCGTCTCTGCTCCATTTCAGTCGTATCTGTTCACATTGAGCTGGGGGAGAAAGACATCGTAAGCCCACGACTTTATAATCCCTCAGCCGCAACATACTCGTCACAGGAATTGCGAGGTCTTGATTAGGCTTGTCATAAATGAATGAAAACCCCTGGTCCAGTTGAGCCTGATTAGTGGACTGAACAATAAGGAGGAATGGACGTTTAGATACTACTTACAGGATTGAGGTAAGGACTGGCTGCAGCTAAAGTACCATGGATGCAGAGAAGTATGCTGAAAACTGTCGCAACCACATTCAAGGGGTGCATAATACCTCCCATCGCATACTATGGGAGTGTCGTGGAACACACCGATGAAGAGGACGATGACAGAGGGAAGCAGGAAACCGACATCCTCGACAGCATACTGTTGATATATATAAAACGTAACGTTTCGGTTTAGTGTGTACGCCGTCTAAGCAAACCTAGAAGCTAAGAATACGGGGCCGAAACCCTTGATGCGATGTGAAATGGTCATCGGCCATTTGAGCGCTTTCCTCCAATAGTCGCCGAATCATGATGTCCAGCCTTCACCATCATGATTTTTGTGCCTTAGACCTCACCAGTGTCTAGTAAATACTGCATCGATGAGCACCTTTTGGACTGTTGTTCGAATTTTTTTCTCTGGAGTTTGAACAGATTTCCTCCAGTAGTATGTCTAATACCCCGTTGCCAACTGTACCGCGCTCACCGGTTGTCCATCGACGTGAGAGGCGATGCGAAGATCATGCACACCAAATGTATGTATAGGTACACCCCCTATAAATAAGTGCCTCGCCAGTACGGCAGAGACCTGTCAATCTCACATCGCTTGCAGGGATGATGTCGGAGTGGCTGAAGCTGCTTCTCTTAGTATTCAGTAGTGAGTCCACAAACCGCGCATAGCTCTGCCTTCATGCTGTGTGCCTACGCTCAATTCTTGCACGAGATGAGTGGCTGGCATAGATACGAGTGCCTAGCGGGGTAGTAAGCTTATCTGCCATTCTGCTGTTGAAGTTCTTCTTACTCACAAACTGCCCACAGAGTGTCAATCAGCGACATGTGGGTAATGCCCTTATCAATGGGCGTGCTGTTTGCTGAGTTCTGAGTGGCATATCTATAGCTTCCAGCGCTGAGAGGTGACGTTCATGTTAGTCAGAGCAATGCACCAGGTGCCTCGGACTCACCATGCCTACACGCTTTCAACCCTTCCTAGACCGCAAGCTGAGGACTCGAGGTTGTTTCGGCCGCCTGTAAAACTGCCTGTGGATAATAGCAATTAGGAGTTATCTCAACACTGCCATCCACGCAGAATAGAACAAGAGCTAGAATATCAGACACACCTTCTGCCATCAGCGATGTATCCTCCCCAGAATACATTTCCACGTCATGGACGTCTGTAATCTTTCCTGCTGCCTAAGTCGTCGTCGTCGTCGTTATCTGCATACAGTGTGTGAATCATATGCATGTCAGATGGTGAGCAAGACCTTGTTTGAACCCTCGTTACGCCTACATATGACGGCGAACTCAGAGGGATAGGCACCACCTGGCAGGCATGACATGATTGAGCAAGCATATTCACCGTAAGTAATCAGAATTTATGGCCACACGCAGAAGCGTTTTCGCCGATATCAACAGTCGCGATAGGTACTATTTCAAGAAACAGTAACTCGTGAGTACTTGGGCGTATTGTACTTGACAAAATGATACCTGGAATACTCATGTTCGGAAATCGCCTTGAAGATCGTACCACCCTAAGATAAAACATCAGTTATCATGATTCCACATCGCCGTCTTCTTGGATGATTTCTTATTAATATCCAGCCCTTGATATTCCCGAGTCGAAGCCTCCGAAAGGCGCATTCTGAAGGTACCAACAACGCATGACCATGACCATGATGTTCATCATGAAGAACCGCAGAAACCTAATGATGCTTCGAGGTATTCTTGGTGAAAATCACACCTCTGTCGGGGAGCTTGGTCCAATAATAAACTCCAAACCTTGAAAGAATAACAATTGTTATAAGCCATAAGAAAAGAAAGTAAGAAGACGAAAAGTAGTAAAAGACGTACGATAATGTCGCTGACCCTAATGATAGTAGACCCAATAGAGATGACCGAACAAACTTACCTCTTTTCGTAGAAGGTGTGCGCACGAGATGTTGCTGCCGACAGCTTGGAGGGTCATAACAGATTCGTGATTTGATTCGTAAAGTGAAAAGAGAAGAAAAGAAAAGAAAAAGGTCAGAGAGTCCAACCCAAGCAAGTGGAGGAAAGAACGAAAGGTATAAATGAAGTGAAAAAAAAAGACGAGAGCCTTCAACACGACCGCGGCCGGGGTGGTAGGCGGCCATTCGTCAACACCCAAACTCCCAACACCGAAGCAGACACCAACAGGCAGAACAGAAGAGAAATGAAGCCCAGGCCGGATGAAAATTGTTCAAAGATCAGAGAACACAGATTGAGAGAAAAAAAATGAAAAAAATCCCATGTTAACAATCAGAGAAGAAGAAAAAAGATAAGTGCAAAGGTAAGTATATAAAGTAGTAGTAAATCATGATCTATCGTTATCCTATCCTATCCGGAGAATTTGAAATGGTGGGTCATACACAGAGAGAGGGGGGTAGTACAGAAAATGGTTTTGAGAGACAGAAAGAAACCTCTTGCTTTGCTTGGGGTGGGGTCCATGGGATGAATGCATACGCTTGGAATGAAAGACGAGGAGGGTGGATGATGGTTGAATCCGGGGTAGATGCCAGTGGGTGAGGTAGTTGATGGATGGTGTCGCGTACAGCATACATACAAGTGTCGAACGGATTGGTGCATGTGGCAGGCAGGCAGGCAGGGCAGGTGGGTGGGTATGGAACGAGAAGGGGTCCAGAGAAAGTACAAACCAAAGACATAAAAAGGCCCAAAAGCGAAGAGGAGGAGGAGGAGGAGGAGGAGGAGGAAGACAAAAATCCAATCAGATCTTCGGACCTGACGTATTAGACGGCACCAGCCGTATACTTCCACCACCAAGCATAGCCTCTTCCGAGCTTTCTAAACTGCTCGTCGCCCTATGCCACAGACTCTCGCTCTCCTCCAAATCATCTTCTTCCAGACCCTTCGGGTACTTCTTGGGCGTCCTCGGCTTTTCCCTCTCCCTCTCTCTCGACCTCGACTTGTCCTTCTTCTTGCCATGGCCAGGCGGGTTAGGCGACAGCCTACTATTCCTCTTCTGCTGCCTTTCATCCTCCTCTATCTCATCGTCGTCCCACTGGCTCGGTGCAGAATCCGTCACAGACGGGAACGACAACAGCGTTCCTCTCGTGCTCGAGTTGGCGTTGGCGTTCGGTGGCCGTAAGGTATCGTCAGAAGTAGTTGTCGTCGAGAACAAATCCCTCGAATCCTTTCTCGAAGTGCTCGAATTTGGCGGTGGCGACCTCGCAAATGCACGATACATGTTCGGCGGCGCACTCTGCACGATGTGTTCCTTCTTCAACAGCGGTGGTAATTCCAGCGTAACATCTTCATCAGCAGCCGGTAATAAAGGCTCCTTCTGTGCCATCCTTGGATTCTTCGGTATTTCCGGACTGTCCATCTGAACCAACAGATCCTCTCCTCCATCGGTGGCTACAGCGCTAGCTCTCGGCGTAGTCACTGAAACAGCGCTACTAGAACGGTCTGGCAATGGCGGTAACGGCGGATACCCATCATGCACGATCATAGACCCATGAATGGCCTGCCGATGTTCGTGCGTCGCAGGACTAGCAGGTCCTCCAGGCCGACTATACGAGTGCACAATCTCCTGACTGTCGAACTTGATCGTCGGTCGCTTGTTAACCAGCTGCGAAGCCGCTGCGGTATGGACAGGAACCTGCGAGTGTATCGATCCAGCGCGGTACGACGAGGTATCGTCTCGCGGAACAGGGGCGTCGTATAACTGATGTCTCGTCATACCGCCAGGACCAGTCTCCATGCCGGCTGCACTCATCCACGAGACAGTCGCGTCGTACGGAGCAGCAGCACCGGGCGGTCTCATCCTCAACTGACTTCCACCCGAATGGCTCATCTGGCTCATCCTCCTAACCGTCCTAGCCCTGATAATACTGCCCACAGCGCCGAAGGAGCCACGCAACGTGTCCATTCCGGGGTCTTCATATCCAATAGCGCCTTTCTCGTCGATGGTAGTAGTCTGCTCTCTCGCTGCCTGCAAAAGCATAGTGGATCGTCGATCGAGTTTGCCAAGTTTCTCTGGGTCGACTTTGGACATTTGGAGAATCGTGATGCCGAGACAGATGACGAGGAAGCCCATGACGAGCGTGATGATTTGTGTGGCGCTGGCTTTTAGGCCTTGGAAGAGGACGATGGTTGTGAGCATGGAGAAAAAGGTGAAAATGACGTAGTATGTCGGTGTCACTAAATTTTATGTTAGCACAATCATGTCAAGACACAATACGCAGTCAGGGCATACCCATTGCTGAAAGAAATAGACGGTCAATGAATGCGATGATAAAAAGGCAAGACCAGACATACCAGTGTTGAATAAAGCCAGCGCGATATTGAGGTAGTAAATCTCAACCACTAAACAATATTCTTTTAGAACTTTATCACTGAGTATAAAAAGAGCACTTACATAGCGTGATAACAACGAACGCAAACAAAAAATACATGAACCAGAATTTGAACTGGTTGTCGCCTTTGGCCGTCGTGACGATTGCAGCGCCGAGCCCAGTGGTAACGCTGACGGATATACCTCCAATCATACTACACACAAAGATGTACCAAAGCATGCTCCTTTTCCCATATCTGCAAAGCTTGTCAGAAACGTGTTGTTATACGTGGCTGACACAGACTGGCGGCGCCGACTTCTATTAGTGACAGACGAGGTTTAACAAGTATCTCGTTGTTAAGCGTCTGTTAGGCGTCTAGATAGAAATCGGTTCTCCCAAAAATAAGGGAAGACCCGATAATCTATACGCTTTCGATATCCATCACCAGACGCGAACGAACGGAAAGGACATTGTCCTTCGCTCGCCATTCCATGTAGCAGAAGTCGCCGCCAGCTATCTGAGATAAAAAGAGACGTACTTGGGTGCGAAATAAAATACAATAACCAACGAGGAAACAATGAGGACCGATATGAATGCGAGGAAGCCAGGTGCGAGGAACAGTTTTTGAAATTCTTTAATTTGACCAATCGTGCCCTCCTTTGGACCTGTTCAGATGTGCCATGGGATGAAACCGTCGTAGAGGATGATCATCATAGGAGATGAGGTGATAGGAAAATCAATGGGCAGCAGGGAGATGAACCTATTTTTAGCGAAATTCGATGAGGCAAGAGTGCTGCGACGGCGTACCGTTCAATGCGATGATTACAGAGCCGAGCTTTGGACGAGGTGAGCAACATATAGGCGGCATTAAGGACAGTTACTCACAATACAAAGAGCACATCCTAACCACCCAAAGAAGCTCAGTTTCTCGTTGAGGAAAAGAGATGAGAGAATTGCGCAAATGACGACAGATAGTGCACCCAGAGGCGTCTGCGAGACTGGTGGTTGAGTATATACGTTCAGATCCAAAGTAAACAACGAGTGAGCGTACAACGACGATAGCTTCCACGAATGCGTAGGCTAGAAAGCACAGTTGGGTCAATATGACAATAGGAGATTCTTCCGTCTTTACGCACCGGCAAAGTTACACAGTTCCCCAAGAATCATCACTTCCAACTGATCAACTTCCGGTACTGAATCCAAAAATAAGAAGAACCTACAAGTCATGCCAAACCACCATAATGGCTATGACCGTCGTTGAAAGCGTCAATGTCGTGCCAGTAGCAAGACGAAACGAACTAGACTTACCGACTTCAGATACGCGACACCCTCTCCTGCTGCTCCGCCCGCCTGCGAACGGAGTAGACCTTTCTTCTTGAAGACAAAACTAGATCCTATGAGAACACCACTGGCTATAGCCAATATAATCCCGACGACCTGGGTGTATATGATATCAGAGGGCTTGTTTCCACTCGGTATACTGGCACAGTCGGGACGAGGCGTACTTTGAGATTGGAACCAGCTGAGATTGCGCCACTAGCTGCAGAAGTGGCACTCGATGTGGCCGAAGAAGTTACAGAAGAGGACATTATCGTCCTCGCGGTCGAGAAGCAAGCGTTATGCCGCTCCTCTGCACACCCAAGGCCAAAGCAACCACCAATGTTGGCTCCACCGAACAATTACCATAATTGTATTATTGCCGGCCGCTGACGGTGACAAACGTTGTTTAACCCGGCTTCCTGCTGCTGCCAGCCATGGAAGATAAATGTCATTCGTTATGGCACGACACGATATGTGTCAGAGAAAGCCTTACTAAGTAGTAACTCAAAAAATCATAAATTTCTTGTAAATGTCCAGCACTGCGCATTATCCTGATTGATTCCTCACATCGATGCTTGACGTTCGGCATGAACGCCGTGCCATGCCTACGCTCACAAGTAAATCAGCAGGAAATTAACCACGAAGCTCCCACTATGTGCAGCCCAACAGCGCTCAATGTCACCTTTCCAGCCCTTCAGAGCATGTCGTATGCTGCTGTGAGCAAGCAGCGACAGAAGACTTCCGGTCGACACCGGCCGATTCGCTTCCCCCTCGTTTAGCAATGCATCAAGGATCGAGACCAGTGATCCGCGCAGGTGGCAGTGCAGGATTCGTACGTAGCGACGGAGAACTGCAAGTGTAAATTTTCTGTCGTTGGAATGGAAAGCTTTGGAAAACCAAAGAAAAAGCCTTCATGTGTTCTTCAAGAATGAATTCGGCGTAAACCATTCGCCTTGGCATGACCAGGACTTGGCAGCGACTTGTCTACCGCCAGCGAATGCGTCATTCCAAGTTCTGACAACTTCCACCTCGAGTAAGAATCACACAGAAAGCAAGGACATAGGACAGAATCATATATATGGCCCACTACCATTAAACAAACTATACAAGTAAAGAAATCCATCAGACAGACGCCATCCTCGCTGGCCCGTTTCCAGTACGACTCTTGCGAGTACATGCCAGAGAAGGACCAAACGTCATCGAGACTCCGCCAAAGCAGAGCCATGTTCTCTGTTGAACGAGGTGGCGCGGAGGTCATCGAGTGGATTTGAAGAATGCGGCATTTGTAAAAATGCGAGACTCGGTCAGTTTCTGTAAACAGATCCTGATTGAGTATGTTCTAAGGAATTCAGCATGGGTGCGCCCTCCCTTATATACGTTTTCCGCATGGTCCGTGCGCATATGCGGATCAGGGACTGCCATGCGGTACCCTGGGTTGGCCCTGGAATCTGTATTACGTTCTCCCGACTGTTCGCGCGCGTTCGCCCGCCGCGCCCGGGGTTTGGTAATATTCGATTACGCCGAATTCTAATTTCTATTCAGGCGCAAAATTGCTCATGACCTCAAGGAGTTAGCTAAGACTGACCATGCAAAGGCCCATTTTTTTTCTTTTCACTTCAGAATATATTTATTATATAACACAATTTTCAATATTCTCGGTGGAATAATCGAGCCAGCAGTCGGGATTGCCAAAAAAAGGGCTGACTCAGCATTGGCGCTGAAAGCCGCAGCGCCCCGACGTTTTGCTGATGCGCATTGCGGAGCGGTGACACACGTGTTGAGCGTAGCCAGGCGTACACCGGGCGTCTGAGCAAGAGCGCGGAGCAAGCGCGGAGGGGACATTCCCAAACAGGCGGCATGCTAATGAGCATATATTTTGCAAAATGGGCGTGGTGATGAGCACTTGCTTTGCAAAGTTTGTAACGTGCTCGTGAGCATGTATTTTGCAAAATGGCTGCAGGCAGTAGTGATTCTGATTGCCCATGGTAAAATTAAGCAAAGAAAAATGGCATATAGACAGGGAGGTGTGGAAAAGACCTGTCCGTATGTCAATCCTTCACATACTCGCAATTCAAAGCGCAATTGTTGTGAGATCATACCGACATCATATATTGCAAAAAAAATGTTAGAACATATACAGTACATAGAAGGGTACAATGTACCTGTTGTCTTCTTTTTTTTTTTTTTTTTTTTTTTTGTGGAGCTTTAGCGAATTTGCGACAGTCGACAGGGTCGTCCTCGCAGTTCTAGCTGATCTGTGCAGAGGTCTCCCCCTGCTTTTGGTACGCAGTAGATCTCCACCCGAGGAAATGCCATTTACTTTGACGGCACACTCGTTAGGGTAGTGTGGGGCTCGAGGAATACCGCTTCAGACTATGTCTTTCAGCGGTTGCGCCCCGGGGGGCGCTCCTCTATACCCACTAAAACCTCGGTTGTTGGATTTGTAGCCCAGTTATCTGGGATGTCCTTTTGGTTTCTTAGGACTTCCCACCATGTATTTTCGACTAATTTTACTGGTAGCGCTTTTCTTCCGTATCTCAGGGTGTCTGTTTGCAGACAGTCTATTCGTAGCCTGTGATTAATCTGTTTTATCCATGTTTTTCTTGTTTCCTGTGCCGTAGGGATCCTTTCTCGGTCCCCATCTAGGGAGATTTTCCATCTGCAACGCTGTTTCCATATTAGGTGGGCAGATTCCGACATCAGAATCGCGTATAATCTGTTTGTTCCCGGGGACGTCGCCTTCCTTTCGTTCCGGAAATCCGCTAATCCGCATCCAAGAATGAGCCCTATGGTTGGCTCGTGCCACGGTAAGTGTTTCTTTTCCCAAAGCGCTTTTGCCAGTTTCCATATCGTTTCCTGGCCACTTGCTTGACATTCGGTGAGTATGTGTTCCATTGTCTCTGTTGTTTCACAGATTTGACATTGGCCTCGGAACTCCAGGTTTTGTATTCTCTCCCACCAACGTCCTATCTTATAGGCGTTGTGAACCGCTTTCCACATGAAGGCTCGGGGGCGTAGGCCTAGCTCTTTTTTCCTCAAGGACAGCCATATTTGATCGTCGCTCGGTTTCTTCCCAAAGGCGTCTCCTATCGCATGTCTTATCATGTCTAGGTGAGCAACGGTGTCTCGTTTAACATGGGCATTAATGTTTCTTAGAATGCCTCGGTATAGCAGTCTTTGGGTTGCCGTGGGGAGTCTCATTCCATCCACCGTTGGGTTCGGAGGTTGGTTCTCTAGCAGGTCATGGTCTGGTACTTCAGGGGCGTCCGGTAGTACCATTTGTCGCAGTCGTTCCCAGAGGTCTAGATATGGGCCCATGTTTTGGATGTCGGTGAGTATAGTTCCAGCCTGCCTACGCCTCAGTTTCGCAACTATCTTTTTGTATAGGTCTCCCTGGGGCATATCAACCCAGCCCTTATCTTCCAGTCTCCGTAGGTGTTTGGTCAGAGCACCCAATACTGTTTTGTTCATTATCCTTATTTGGAGCGGCGCTCTTTCGTTCGTGATGTTCAATATTCTTAACAGGGCCTCGCATGTGCTTTTGTCGGCGGCTGCGGTTCCTCCATTCGTCATCAGCACCTCGTCTCGCTCTCGATCATTTTGAAAGTGTATCCCGGCTGCGGCTTTGCCGGATTCGTACGAGGTGTTCGTGCTCTGAGTTATGATGGCGACTTCCTCTTGTGCAGGTGGCGGGTTGTCTTCCACCCCTGGGCCTTGCATGTCAGCCTCTTCGGGTAGGAATCCGGTGTTGGGGGGGTTAAAGACTCGGATCTCTGCCAAGGGCAGGGATTGCGTACTTGAAAGCGGGTCAAAGGTGTGTTGGTTTAATCCGGCTGCTCTTTCCTCTTCTATTGCCCGTATAGCACGTTCATGGTTTCTAACTAATCTGTTAGTTGCGTCTGAGCGCGGATCCCATTCGGGGCGGAGTCTATCTAGCACTTTCTTTGCTTCCTCTATACACATATTGGGGTTCTCACAACCAGCCTGCCTCATGTTACGACACGCCATACATGCGCAATTCCGGCGCCGAAAGTGTCTCAATCCTTCTGGTGCGTTTACAAAGTCAATCATCTGTCCGACTGTGAGTATTTGATGGTTCTCCTTTTGGCATCTAGCCCACTGTTTGTTCTCGAGTGCGTTTGTCCCTTCTCTTCGTCCACAGTGGTCCCATATGATCATCTCACGCTGGATATGGGGTCGTACCACAGGTGATAGTACTGATACTTTATGCCTCTTCGCTGCAGACAACATTTCTCTAATACTGGCTGGTAGGGCAGGGGTACCTCTCTCTCGTGGGGTCCAGTTCTGTAAGAAGGTATTCTTCCGTACGAGGGGATCCACTTGGTCTCGACTTTTCGGTACATTTGACGCGATGAGAGTATCCGCAACCTTTGCCCATTTGGGTCTGTCTGTCGTGGTGAGGTATCTCTGTAGTTTCATGAGGTATATTGAGTCATTTCTCGCTTTGATGTTTAGTACCCGCCTGCCTCCTTTGCTGTGGTCCTGGGACATCAGGTCTGCGTTAACCATTGCAGAGCCTCCATCCCACATGAAGGCGGTAATCTTTTTTCTTATGATGTTTTCGACGTCAGTGCTCATTCCTTGCACACGCGTCAGATATTGTGTTTGGCCACCAACCACCATTCCTATAATCAGTCGTCTCCCTTCCTGTGTCGGGTGGCTTCTTGACCATCGTTCAAGCTTATATGTGATTTTATCTATTGTGGGTGCCCAAATCGCGACTTGGTCTAACTTATTCCCTACATAGGCGCCCAGGACTCGCACTGGAGTCCCGTCTGTTGCTATGGTTATTTCGGGGGGTAGTTGTGCGTCCTGGTCGTTCATTTTCCGATCCCTGATTAGGCGTTGTCGGTATACTTCGGTACCGACGGGAATAACTATTGTTTTTGCGATGTTGAACTTAGCACCTGATGACTGGCACCACTTATTTAGGATATTCTGGAGGTCTTGGTAGTTATCCTCCTCCGCTAGCCATACTGTTGTGTCGTCAGCGAAAAGGGTAGTTATTAGGCGCTCAGTCTCTCCTTCTATTTAAGGCTGACCACGAGTGCACTCGCGGGTGACCCGGATCCGTACTCGCGAGTAATTGGGTGTTCCAAACCCATACTCGGATCCGTGCGAGTTTGTTCTCACGGATCACCCGGAGCCGCGAGTCAAGTACCCGCAAGTACGGCGAGTACTTGCGGTTAACCCGTGAGGGCACGTGAATGGCTTATCAGCTGACATAAGCGCGGAGTTTTCGAGCAATGGGCACTGCCAAGTGGCAAAATGGCACATCCGGGACTTGAACCCCTGGACTACAAGGCCCGAAAGCTCGCGCTCAAGACACCTGAGCCATAATAGCTTGGTAAATAGACCCACTCAAGGTTAAAACATATGACCTGGACGCCCTATGTGGCTGTGCGAGTCATGCACAAGTACTTGCCGCGGGTACTTGCCGTCCTAATTTCCAAACTCGGACTCGCAAGGACCCGTGGCCACGGGTGACCCGGACTCGCGAGTAGCAATACTCACGGGTATTCCCACGGGTCTACTTGTGAGTACCTGTGGGTTGGCGGCACTCGTGGTCAGCCTTACTTCTATTTCGAAACCACGCAGGTTAGACTGTCGTAGCATTGAGGCCAGTGATTCAATTGCTAGGTTAAATATCAGGCAAGATAATGGGTCTCCTTGTCGTACTCCTCTTGTTACCTTGTAGCCACTACTAATAACCCCGTTCAGGATAATCACGGTTTCGCCGTTTTCGTACAGTGTTCGAATCGTCCTTATAAAATGTTCTGGGAAGTTGAACTTTGCTAGGGTTTTCCATATGAAGTCATGACGTATTTTGTCGTAGGCTTTTTCTTGGTCTAGGCACACTATGATTCCGTTTTTCTCTTCTGCTTCACAGTTGTCAATCATCAGCTTAAGGAGTTCGGTCTGGTCATCTATTCGCCTCCCCTTCATGAAGCCGGCTTGATCTTTATGGATTAGTGGCCCTACTACCTTGGATAGACGTGTTGTTAATGCACGCGTCATGATTTTATAGTCGGTGTTGAGGACCGTGATTGGTCGGTAGTTGCTAATTTCCGATCTTTCTCCTTTCTTATACAGGGGACACATCCAACCTTTGGGGAAATTTGTGGAGGGGACCAGTCCGTACCGTTCGATGTCGTTATATACTGCGGTAAGGCACTTAACCACGTTGAACCGCTCTTCTCGCGGTGCTTGACTCGTCTCATAGCGTGATACTAGCATTTTCCACATCTCGTGTGGTATACCGTCAATCCCAGCCGCTTTTCCGTTTGGTAGGTCCGTTATCGCCTTTTTTATTTCGTGTTCAGTTAAGTACACAGATAGGGACTGTTTGTCCCTTTGTGACATTTCAGGTTCTAGGTGTCCTAGGACTTCTTGGACTGTCTGTTCCGTTATATTTTGGAGGCCTACCTCCTGCAGGTCGTTATGGTAGTCTCGAGCAAGTTCCGCCATCTTTTCAGAGCGTCTTTCATATTGGTCTCCGTTTACTTCGACTTGCTCTGGCGGTTTTTTCAGCATTGTTATGGTATCTCGTGCTCTCTTGTCTTTGTTCGCTCTAACCCACCCTTTCGATAGGGTCTCGCTTTCGAGCCTGCACTTTGCCTCTAGGTTATCTCTAAGTTTCTTGAAGCGAATGATTTCTAGCTGCTTTATCCGTTCTTCTATTGCTGCAACGTTGCATTGAATTTCGACCGCAGGTAAGCGTTCATTTAGAGCCTGCTTCCTTTGCCCTTTTAGTTGATCGATTTTCTTGTCGAGTTTGGGTGTTTCGACTTTTGCTAAGTCTCTCATGATCCTGACGGTTTCCTTCTTGAATTCAGCAAATTTTAACTGGATATTGTTATTCTCTGTCCTCCTCTCGGGGTCAGTCAGGTCCTCTAGTTCCTCTTGTAGTCTTTTACCGGCACTTTCTATTGCTTGTTTGGCTTTCCGGTTCTGTAAGAGGAAAAGCGGGATCACCCACCGCCCTTTACCTATGTAGGGGGCTCCGGGGTTCGTGAACTCCATAGACACAAGTTTATGGTCAGTGGCAATCGCGGTTTCCTCTATTGTCCACCCTCTACTATGTTTGAACACCTCCTGTGTTGTGTAGATTCGATCTATACGTGACATAGAGCTTGTACCGTTGATATTCGAACTCTGTACATATGAGAAATCTATTTGAGTCGGGTTTGTCAATCGCCAGCCGTCACTCAAGCCATGCATGGCCTTAAAGTTTAATAAGTTCTGTACCGTTCCAGCCGCGTCCGGGTGCACCGGCATTCGGTCGATCATGTCTTCGACCATGTTGAAGTCTCCTAGGAGGATATCCGGTGGGGGATGATTTTCGGTTCTATAGAGGTTTGTCAGGTTCGACCAGAAGGTGGCATTTTCGGCGGGCACATTAGGGGCGTAGACAGCTAGAACGTTTACATTCACATTCTCTGTCCTCCAGGGGATTGTCACCTGGATGGCTCGTCCTGGAATTAAATTCGTTTGCACAGCCTCGTTCCATCGAGTTAGGTTCTTGTTTAGTATGATCGCGGTTCCTTTGGCGTTTGGGTGCTCTGGGTCTTGGGATTTATAGATGTGCATTGTGTTTCGGAATCGGTTGTGGAGGTCATCAACATCAGCGTCTGTAAGATGACCTTCTTGAATGGCAAGTATCGCAATTCTTTTGGTTTTCATTGCTTGGTTTATCTGCGACCATTTCTCCCTGTTTGCGTCAGAGTGGCCCCCCCTCATGTTTAAGGTTGCTATTTTCAGGACTGCTCGGGTGGTCTTAACCGACCGCCTTATCCTCTCTGTTTCTTCAGCGTCGGCCGCGGGTATCTCGTTCCCGATCCTGACTGGATTTTCCTCGGCTGGTGTTGCCTCTATGCGTTGGGCTTGTCTAGGCTCGTTTTGCCTGGCCGGTTCTGCCTCTAACGGGTGTGGTGACCCTGGTGGGTGCCTATGGTCGGGCATGGGGGGAGCACGACCATCATTGCCTCGGTCGTACACTGCTCCCTCTGCTCGTGGAGCATTGGGGTGTCCGTTTTGTGGCTCAGGTCGTGCTCCCAATGGTTGGTTCTCAGTCAGCCTGGGTACTTGATGCCCTCCAGGTCCGTCATCGGAGTCACGACCGCCAGGTCGGTCAGCGTCTCCTCGAGATCTTGAGGGATGTAAACCGTCTTCCGGACCGGTCGGGTGTTGGATATTTGAATGTGTGGGGGTTGCTAGTTACTCCCTGACTTGCAACCATCTTATGTCAGGGAGGGAGCATCTGCCTTCAGCTGCCTCAGGGGGATTATGCAGGCGACGTTCTCCTTCCTGTGCTGAGCTCACGAGGTAGGATACTTATCGAATGCTTCAGCCTCTCGGCACGGCACATCCCAGGCCTAAATAGGCCGCCGTTTCTTTTTGACTCCTTTACTTATGATGTATAAGCGCGTAGCCCAGCTTTCCTGTCCTACTTTCGTAGTCAGTATATTTGGGCCAGAGCTACGCTTCGAATTGATTCTTTATTGAGGTCAATTGTTCTTGCAAGGGGTGGCTCAGACACTCCCTCACCGTACCTCACTTTCTTGCAGACTTTACAAATTCGGATCTTTTTGTAAGAGGGGATTTTCAATGGGTTATATATTCAAAGGTAACATTTGTAGGGGAAACAGAGTAGTTCTGGCAGGCAGGTTTGATACTATATAGTCGCTCACTTTGCTTAATGGTATCTCCTTGAGGCGTTTCCTACCTTTGGGGCGGTTATTTCTGAACCTCTCACTGTGGCAGTATTGTTAGGGGTCGGGGCCATTCTGGTTGCTACAATGAAAGTCGTTCTGAGTTCAGGGAGTGTCGTTCATACAGTGGTTTCAATGCACGTACAATGCAGGTTTCGGTTCGGGGCTGTGGCGTACGTGAGGCTTGTTTGTGGAAGCAGGGGCGTGATGTATCGTTGGTGGCATTGTTGTGAGGGCGCGGGGGATAGTAAGTCCGGTGCTCGTCGTCTACCCCAGTTGGGGTGAGCGGCAGCAGTCGAGGTAGGCGTTTCTCAGGGGCTTTAGGGTTCCGTTGCTATCCATATTTTGTCGTTACAGTTAAGAGCACAAGCAGTGAAGGGTATAGCTACTGGTATTTACAGTGCGGAGGGATGTGGCACTTGAAGACGTGAGGATCGCAGGAGTTTCAGACAATCCGCAGGGATTAGGAGCGGATGTATAGGAAGGTTGAGCTTTTCGATGGACGTAGTGGGTGTTTTAGCGTTTGTCAGTACGATGGCTGAAGCCTAGGGGGAGGTGGCATCCGAGTGGAGTGAATCTTGTGTTATTGCACGGGGGTTACGGTACACGAGGTCGTACTGGTGGCCTATGGTAGTGGCGGGGAGCAGTTGGTGTCACCCTGGACGATGTGCAGATGAGGGAAGCCAGTCTAGGACTGGTTTCCTGTACGGGGGCACACGTTCGACGTCCAGTCCTTGACCCTTTCCCCTACGAGGTGCGTGGGAAAAACGGGCGAACATGGTGGTTCAAGGTCAAGAAGCTCCCAGGTTCATGTACCTGTTGTCTTCTGATGATATTTACTGCAATCATTTATAGTAATCCGCCTACGTGTGAACAGAGGGTGGATCAGGTTGGTAATTAAGAAGTTGAAGTTCAGTGTATCCCGTTTTGGAAAGGGTACTACTTACTTACACGCAATTCCGCTTCTTGACCAGCCCCTTTCTCAATGTACACACTTCTTCTTTGACCTGAAGTCCCGCGCGGTACTCCGCCATGCTGCTTATGTGTCAATTTGGTCTACTGCCAACGACCAGAACTTGTCTGGATTCGAGTACTTATGTCGAATGATACATCATGTCACTGATCAAATCCTTGCAAGATAGGGTAAATGCAATAGAAGATAGGATCACACGAACTGAAACGGAACTTAAGGACTTCGAAAGAAATGCAAGCCAAAATACGTGTTTATTCGATTCATACAGTTCACAATCCACTCAGAATCTCATATGTCTCCCCTAAATTACTCCGACCGGCCCCCCGATGATTTATCGAACTTGACTCTAGATAAGCTGCATAGACGTTCCGACGCGACGAGGTGGAAATTTCGGGATGAGCAGTTCGCGTCATGTTTAGAGGTTGAGGTTGACGGGGGTGCATCCGAGGGCGACGACGCCGTCTATCATGATATCAGATTAGTGACGATTTTTACACCAGCGAAGCATCAAATTACTTACTGAAAGTGTTGTTTGAGCAGCAGACGGGTTGAGCGGAGCTAAATTTGGTAGAGTGGTCAGCGATGACTAGCCCGCATGATTCCAGAATCGGTCAATGCTCACCAAGAGTTGCCTCCAATGCCAATGGCGGAGATGGGGCTGCAGGTGGCACCGACGAGGCCAGTAACGCTTCCGACGACGATGCCCAAGAGGCCAAGGAGGCCAGCCACACTGGGGCTGCTAGCTGACTGGACGCTGCTGCCTATATATCATCAAACAGAACACCATCAATAACCATTGTAGAATAAGAAGAGGCGATCGACGTACAGCACTGGAGGTCACCGGTGTTGCATTGGCTGGCCGGCTCGGTGCCAGTGCGACGAACAGGGGTGACTGTGGCAGCAGCAAGGGTAACAAAGGCGAGAGCGGTGGCGAGTTTGAATTGCATGTTTGTTTGTAGTTGAGGGTTGTACTTGAACGATGTGGGTTGTTCGAGTGAAGAAAAGATGACTATTCCCTTGCCCTTTTATATGTTTCTCGACGACTCTTTCTTCCCCAAAGTATGCGGTATGACGAGCCTCTGTACTACCACCAGCTATGTTTAGCAAACTGCATTTTCGCCAAGGGAAGGTGTTAGAGTGCCTGTTCAGTATAGAGGACATCGTCATGTTTTGATGTTTTGGAGTTCCTGTCCAAGTCAGTCAAAGTGGAGAATCAGTAAAACACAAATAAACGAAATGAACAAAGTTTACATAGAACGAATTCAATTTGAGGACGGCCTGGGAACTTGGAAGTACGTAGCATGAGAAATATTGCAGTTGTAGACGCCCAAGAGGTGCTTGAGTTGGATCGTGATGCCTTGGCTAGAAGGAATTTCCTTCCTCCTAGACTTTAGTAGGATATTGTCGAAGGATATGCGTCGAGAACGAGAAACATCACACACGGAGCCTCCAAGAATAGGTCGAACGTCAGCACTGCCTGCCTCTTGGGACTTACACGCTCATAGCCTCGCAGTGCTTCCTTCCTTCCTTCCATATATACAGTTCGTACGTTACCGTCCTGCAGCATCAACGGAGAACTGCAATAACCGCTGGGAGAATTCGATTCCTCGAACATAACGAAGTACATTTCCCCGTACCTGTGCAACGTGATGTGATTGCGCAGTGTCCCCAAATGATACGATGAGCGCATTCAGCCCGCGAAGAGACGGACAGAACAGGGTCACAGACTGACAGACAAATAGACAATTTCCAATCCCCAGATTACGAGTCTTTTACGTCAGTAAAAGTGAGTTCTTTTAATCGACGCGAGCCCGCCAGAACACTTGCGCGATGTAACGCCTGTTGACTGCCATCAAAGATCGGATCACCGGCAACTATTGACATCCGGTTATTTACCCAAAGTCCGGCAACCTGTTTAGGTCAACACGAGCAAATAAAATATCTATGTAGCGGGCCGCGGCCCGTCGCGCGGTTTCCTGCTTACACGGCGGACAAGTAACTGTCAATTGATGCCGCGATGTGTCATGACGATTATACTGTCAATTGATCCGGAAGCGTAACGTTCCGTCACATTCTGCGAAATTCCGCTTCAAGAGCCAGAAATAAGGACGAATCGTCGTGCTGTGGTCACTGTGGGCTTGGATAGTGAGTGAATGTGCTTCATTACAGGTGATAAATGAAAGAATTTTTTTAAATAGTATTCAGTGCACTCTTTCCACATGTAGCCGAAGCCAAATTTTAATATGCCAGGAATATATCTAAATGGGTTTCTTGTGAATGCTGAAAAACATCTAAGAAGTATTATATAGCTAGTGGCAATGGATATAAGTACCTAGTAGTATATACACCTATATCAGTGCTTTTAATCGTCACATAAGCCTCTGAGCAAGGGAAAGAACGACATTATCTTAAGCAGGCGTGACAAGGGTGACAAACTAACATATTCGGCATATATGCCGGATCAATCTTCAGGACACATTTACCGGCCAATCTTCAGCTACTTGTCCGCCGTGTTACTGCTTCGTTCACGGAATCACAGTTCTTCGAGAGTATTGGAGGACGACTTCTGGGGTAGATGCCGACAAATACACCAGAGGGAATGGAGCTTGTCATTTAAATATCATGCGTTGGTTACGCACACACCAGTCGTCTTCCATTGCGGATATTCACTATTCATGTTGACAACCCTCACCTTGAACAGCAAAATTGCAGCAAAACGTGGTCGTGACCGTCGTTCGGGAATTCCACCTTCAACGGGTTGCGCAGTATTTCCGCCCTTGTTGATGGATGATCACCAGTTCGTTGAACTTAACTATTCGCTGCTGATTGAAGTTCTGAGCTGGGCTTCATGTAAGCAGCCTTGACTCGTGAGCGGTTTTTGAACCTTTCAAATTGGTACCATCTAATGCCAGTTGTCATCAGAAAGGTCAACAGCAGAAAAGGGACGGGAAGGGAAATGCCTGCTTCAAGGGAATTGCATTGGTCTTGGTTCTCGTGTGTATGTACTTGCTATGGACACAGTGCCAATGATGTGCTCAACAGAAGGTGTGAACTAAGTTGCTTCAATTTCTCTTATCTACATACTCGTAAAAGACTCGTATTGCCACGCATAGCGGTGGCCCTGCACCACAAGTTCTATCCGAAAACTGTGCTCCTCTCTAATTAGCTAATCTTCGGAGGTTGAATTCCATTCGCGACGCGCGTCCTTAGTTTACAGCTACATTCATATCGATAGACCAACTCTCTAAAATTATACACACAGGCGGGGAATTGTGGTGATTCAATTGCGGTTATGGCATACCGGCACTCGATAGGAGAGACAGTAGAATCGGAATTGACAACATAGAACGTCTTCTGGGCACCGATGTAGTATTTGCCTTCCCCAGAAGTCGTAAAGTTGTAGGCCTGCCCGACTGAATCGTTGATAATAAATAAGTGAGATAGCTCCGCTTTGAAACGAACAAATGCAACTAACGGTCATGTTCAACGGTGATGGTCTGCCCTGGAGCAAGAACGGTGTATACTTATGTTCTTCTCAACGGCAGCCTTCTGGCTATACTTGGCGAAGACACCCCTGAAAGAGGCTTGAGCACCGGATTCATGAGTGATCTCAAAGTTATGGGTTGGGAGCCCGGAAAGAACAGTGCCGGGGTGGTTGAGCAACTTCAAGGTGTGGTCTCTAGTGTTCGTTAGAGTCGTTACGACATGGAGGTCGTTTACCGCGCTGACGCTATCAGGGTCTGGAAAAAAAGTTCAATAATCACACTCGAAGGAACGAGTTCCACCTTACCTGTAGTCTTCAGCAAAAGTGAAGGCTTTGCTTCGACAAGCAGGACAAGAGAGGTGAAGATGGTCAGAGCGAGCTTAGAGAGCATCTTGGATAGATCCTGTGGATGGAGACTTTACTGTGCACATTGTTGGCCTTCATACCTTCCGGTGACCAGTCGAGAGGCGTATGCGTTTCCAACATGCAAGGAGGACGATAGATATACCACTGCGCTGAGATTAATCACCAAGTGTTGAACTTTGAACGTGAACCCGAGAACGTTATCCTACGTCGACGGGTTGGCAAAGTCGAGCGTTAATTTTAGTTTCAAAAGAACAGTAGTATTTCTTGGAAGTGGAAGCACTGGCTGTTCGGTTTGGGAGTACGACTGTCAGTTTATTTCGAGATACCGACGCCGGCGGTATTGCATTAAGCGCAAATGATAAACCAGAGTAAACCAGATAAGAAGATCAACAGAAAATTCAAAGACGAGAGATGATTTGAAAATAGGACTTCGCTTAGGCCGGTGTCCAGACGTCCAGAACGTGAAGAGAGGATGAACAGAACAGAGAGGGAGTAGCGAGGGAAAGAGCAAGGACCAAATAAGTGCAAACGAATTCCCGCCGCCTGCTTCAGTCTATAGAGTGCTTCCAGCCCTTTGTTGTGTTCCTTTCTTTCCAGGTCCGCAGGATGTAATGGACGCATCCGACACTATTAATCCATCACATTCTCTGCTGAAGAAATTCTGTCCGCGCTGTGTTCTCCGACCAAAAAACGAACATATTCCGAAGGGATGAATGAAGCTGCATTCTGCCACTAGCCAACTACCCAAATCGTCGCGTAAATGAACCCTTCAAAGTTACCAGCAGGAACGTCCTCTGCTTTGCTTCCAGAGAAACAAATTTCTGCAGCCAACAATACCCATACTTCTCATCCTTGCAATGTAACTTTGGTTTCGCAGTTTTTGACTTTCCGAAATCATGTTTTCTCCGAATCTCTTCCCGTCTTCTCTATGTGGTCACCTGGCCGGTTCCAGAAACCTTGTTTTCCTCGTCGACGCGTCTATTTCTTCTTGGCGCCTAGCTAATAACTTGTGGATCGGTGCTTAGAGTGGGCTTTCGTATTGAAAATTGATACACTGCGCAGGGCACTTGACTCTCTCCAACCCATGCTAACGACTTCATCATATCACTTTACGGCTCATAGTCGGTATCCATCCATTCACTTCGTATAAATACGGCTGCTCGACGCCTCAGCAAACCCAGAGGTCCCTCATCTCCAAGCCCCCAAAATGCTACCCTCATTCATCAAATCACTCGCCGTCCCGCTCATCGCAGCAGCCTACGCCATGGGCGCCGCCAACCAGCTCCTCGAAGTCACCAACTTCGGGTCCAACCCCACCAAAGTCCGTATGTTCACCTACAAACCCACCAACCTCGTCTCCAACCCCGCCTTGATCGTCGCGATGCACTACTGCACCGGCACCGCCCAAGCCTACTTCTCCGGGACGCAATACGCCAACCTCGCAGACCAGATGAAGTCCTTCATGGTCATCTACCCACACGCACCGGACAGCGGCGGGTGCTGGGACGTACATAGCACCGAGACGCTCACTCATAATGCGGGTGGCGATTCCCTGGGCATCGCTTCTATGATTCGGTATGCCATTACGAATTATGGTGTGGATCCCACTCGCGTTTTCGCGACTGGCACGTCGTCCGGTGCGATGATGACGAATGTCTTGTTGGGCGCGTATCCCGACTTGATTGCTGCTGGTTCTGCGTGGGCTGGTGTGCCCTATGGATGCTTCGCTGGTGCGGGAATGTGGAATAGCGCGTGTGCGCAAGGTCAACTTACGAAAACTGCTGCTCAATGGGTTCGCCTTTTCTTCTTTATAACTTAAGCAAAAAGTTACTGATGTTAACTATCCCTTAGGGTGATGCCGTCCGAAGTGGGTACCCAGGCTACACCGGCAATCGTCCCAAGATGCAAATCTGGCACGGAACCGTGTAAGCAATTCCATCTTCGAAAGTTGAAGCAAATCCATTAACCTCTTTCTCCTCAGAGACAACACCCTCAGCTACAACAACTTCGGCGAAGCGATCAAACAATGGACAAACGTCTTCGGATACAGCACCACACCCACCAGCGTACAACAAAACAGCCCTATCCAAGGCTGGACGCGCAGCACCTACGGGCCCAAGTTCCAAGCTATCAGCGCCGCAGGTGTCGGACACGACATCCCCGTCCAGGCCTCCGAAGTCCTGGCTTGGTTCGGTCTGACTGGTAATTCCGGTACGACTACTGTGGACAGCTCCCCTGGCCCTGGCCCAACTTCCACTCCTACGAGCACCACTACTGCTAGTGGACCTGGGCAAACACATTGGGGACAGTGTGGAGGGTAAGAAGCTCTAATTTTTTGATTTCTTACTTTGGTTGATGTTTTCGTAGAAATGGCTATACCGGTCCTACGGTTTGCCAATCTCCTTACACTTGCCAGGTCCTGAACCCATGGTATTCACAGGTTAGTTTACGTTTACACTTGATAGAAGAATTTATTTATTAACTTGTCATGTAGTGCTTGTGATACCCAGGCAATCGTGGTTTACCGGAGTTAATACAAGACAGCATGTTTTGATAAAAGGAAAATATACAATACACGTTCATATTCTTTACGTAGGCGGCTGCGAGATTCCAGTAGTAGCCTTCAATTTCTCGTTCACCAACTGACTGAACTCGTCCCTCAAAATCGCCTCCTTCCTCTCCCTCTCCTCACGCTGCAACTTGAGAATACCCCGCTTCTCCTCCGCACTGATAACCTGGTTTTCCTTCCTCATACGAACAGCGTTCATCCTTCTATGCCTGCTACCGCTCATAACGTATCCGACGTCCTCGTATTTAGCGATCTCATCAGACGTCAAACCGATTTCACCACGACGAGGAATACGCGAATTCGGATCTTCCTGTAAGAAGGCAGCCATGGCGCTACCTTCACCGCGCAGAAGGGCACCTCCGTAAGCACGTTCGTCAGTCTTCTTGCCGGTTCCTTTTGCGAACAGAGGCTTTGGTCCGATTTCGTCGTCAGACGATTCTTCGTCGTTCTTTTTAGATTTGGATTTCGTAGGAGCTTGCGAGTTGGCGCGGGAGGTGGTGGCACCCGCTGACGGTGTTGGTGTAGGGCTGGCTGGCCTATGGTGGTCGACATCCATCCTTTCCTTGGACGGTGTCCTGCTCCTGAGACGCACGCTCTTGCTCTTGCTCCGTGTCCGACTGCGAGTAGGAGACCCCGAGCGCGAGCGTTTGGAAGAATGTCTCTTTCGGTGTCTTCTCTCCTCCGAGTCGTCCTCACTTTCATCGCTCGCGTGGTGACTACGATGACGATGATGGTGTTTCTTTCCCTTCCGTTCTTCCCTTTCGCGCTTCTTAGCTCGTTTTCTTTCTTTGCGCCGTCTCCTCTCTTCTTCGGATGAGTCCGAGCCGGTCGATGGAGATCTATGTCGTTTTGACTTCTTGCTCGACTTCTTGTCTTTTGATGACCTTGAAAGCAATGAGAAACATGTTCATTCAAAGACGAATTCATTACTCACAATTCTTTAACTGGTGCTTTGGGAGAAGGCGGCCATGGGTTCGCCGTTAGTGCCTCTCGCTGCGCACGGCGACTGACAAAAAAACAGTATGAGCCTTCGAGATCACCACTAAAATGAATAATGAATTCAACTTACGCTTCCAAAAAGCTTGCACCACTGCCTCCACTGCCACCGTAATGCTGACCTCCTCTATGAGGAGGATACATGTTGTCCTGCTGCCTCCAAGGCATCGCAGACTCTCCAGCAGGCGGGGGCGGCGGCGGTGGTCGCTTGTAATCGTCATACTGCGGGCTTGCTCGTCGAGGTTCCGGAGCACGGTCACGCTCGCGATAGCTATCCCGTCCTCTTTCCGCGCTTCTGTCCCTCCCCCTCTCGGCACTTCTATCTCTCCCTAACCTTCGGTCGCGGTCATCCCTATCGTTCCTTGAATCCCTATTTCGTGGAGAGGGACTGCGTCTACTACTGCGACGAGGTGATGGAGAACGTCCCCTAGGTTTATCTCGCAGCTCTTGAGGTATCAAGTTCATTCGTGAGGGATGAACACTAGCCATGGTGTGCACCTATCGGTTCGAGGGTGAAAATATGAACGCCGATATAGCAAGAAGTCTGCAAGTGAGGAGAAGTAGTCGCAAGGAGGAGTAGTTGCGCTTAAGCGATGAATATTACATGCTTTATAAGCAATAAGCCGCTTTTAGGAACTTAAATGCTATTAGGTAATCAAAGACCTCTCGGCGGCCCCTTCACTCTTCGACTCCTGCCATGTCCAATTGATGTCCACTTTTCTCTTCCATTGCTTTGAGCGCTCAGTCATGGTCAACGAGTCCCTTAAAGAAGTCAGAGAAGATCCAAAAATTTCAGTATAACCAATATTTTGAAAAATAACCGCTTTGGACCTGAAAGTGGTGGCATCGCAGATTCAGAACGGTGCGTCGTCTTAGACTCGTCTAATAATTGATACTACACAGAAGAAAAAGCTTATCATTGCTCTCCGAAAGTTAGATACTGCGCACGTTTTACTTCTAATAGCACCATCTTTCTTCACAAAGTAGCAGAATTGCTTCGCGAATGTACCTTTGCTCAACTATCCAACCGAATGCGCAAATACCAGACATCCAGCTCGTCGAGAAATGTTCTATATTTCTGGTCTTGGTCTCGACTGATGGAGCAATCACAGCAGCAGAACGCATCGCAAACCGACAAATATATGTTATTTAACAATCTTCGCCCAGATTGCCTCGAAACGTGAAGAAGTTAGTGGCGTTGCAAACGGCACCGAATTGACGTCCAGACGAGTTGTCCAATGACTGGTCGGTTCTTAACTCGTAATTTGAAAGCGGTCCCAGACAAAGCCTTCAAAGGGTTTCTTAAATAAAGGCGGTTATGAATGACATGCTGTATAGCTTTCACAGCTTCATATAGATTTCCCCGTGCTCCAGGTTCCTAATAAAGAATACTTCCTTCTTCCCCGTTCAGATCTGATTACTGCCGTGCGTCCATTTTTGAGTCTATCGCTTCACAGAAGATCAGCTTACCATTGCTTTTCAGGCGACATCCCAAGGTACTGTCATGGTTCTGCAGGAAGTGGCAGATTTGCTTCGCGAACATATCTTCGCTCAAATGCCCATCCGGATGCTCCAATTACCGGATATGCAGCTCGTCGAGAGGCGTGCCATATACCAGATCTTGCTACCGCTGATGGAGGACATCACAGAAGAATATCTGGAAGAAAAGAAGCAAACCAACACGCTGTACTTTCTCGAGAGGAACCGAATGATCTTGGACTGTATCAAGGAACGAGCGCGATACGCGATCCTTTCTCATACCTGGTTCGACAGTGAAGTGACCTACGATGATTGGATCCTCAAACGAAACCTTTCAGGTCCTGGATACGATAAGCTCGAACGCTTCTGCAAGGTGGCGGCAGCCGAACATAATGTTTCGCTCGCCTGGATGGATACCATATGCATCAATAAAGAAAGCACCGCAGAGCTCGACGAATCGATCCGTTCTATGTACCGGTGGTACGAAGGAGCATCCACATGTCTGATATACCTGGCCAACACTACCTCATTAGACGATATGGTGCACGACCGTTGGTTCACCCGCGGATGGACATTACAAGAGCTTCTAGCCCCCAAGCATCTCAAATTCTACAATGCCTCCTGGAAAACAATGACTCCCCCTGAAGTTGAAAACGACAAACCGCATCTCTCTTATGGCGAAGAGGCGGCCCCAATCCACGGAATAATCGAGAAAGCAACGGGCATCTCTCCAAGGCAGATCCAATATTTCAAACCCGGCGTCGACGCTGATTTATCCCAGAGAATGATATGGGCAGCGAAGAGATCCACCACGCGCGGAGAGGATCGCGCGTACTCTCTTATGGGAGTATTCAGCGTCAGCTTCCCTCTTGCGTATGGCGAAGGCGCTGAACGCGCATTCTTCCGGCTCCTTGAACAGATTCTGCACTCCCATCGCTCAATCATGGATATCCTGAACTGGGCTGGAAGGCCAATATCGTATGACATCCATTCGAGCCGCTTGTTGCCCTCTAGTCCAGAGTGCTTCTTGTCTAAAGCCCAAAATATCGGACTTGACGGGATCAGACTATCGCCCTCAAAGCCAATGAACCTCACGCACCTTGGTCTGCGAGTACGGTTGCTATTCATCGATGCCGACACCCCTAGCTTCGAGGACTCGAAAGCGTTGCTCAGCGAGGGAAAAGTGAAGATGCTATGCGTAGGATCTGCACAAGATGAACCGACAATAGTTCACCTTCGCAATGTCCATGACCGTGATCTTTTTGGCCCCTTTCGATTCACCTTCAAGTTCGTTTTTGGTATTTGGAACTTCCACGAATCTGGCAAAACCATAAGCATCCCAGAAATATGCACAGCGTTCCTTTTCCGCGTTCCGCACGTTGACACTTCTTTCATGGCACCTCTCGATCCAGACGAGGAAATCGGTAAAGAGAACATGGGCCAACCAGGCAAATTGGATGAAGAAGATGAAGAGGAAGATCTTGATCTGCAAAGCTGTATCGTCGAAACGTCGCAGGTCATTTCCTTCCCTAGTTCGATGAAGTTCCGAAATTGTTATCGAGAAAGCCAGCTAGCAGCGTGCAAGGTCAAGCTGAGATCTGTATATCTTTGAACAAAATATGGTCAGTCAATGATGTTCGATGGACGTCTCTCGTAACTAAATCAGCTCTACATATGATAGTCTCCGGTGTTGGCCACCGCCAGCGGATGCTACTTGACGCTAAATATGCGGCATCTTGTTCTTCGCAACCTTTTATATCGCAACGATCAATCCATTCTTTAAGAACAAAATGTCCTTTAACTTTTACAAGCTACTAGTTGTAAATCACCATCTTCCGTAGCCAGAAGCCCGAGGCACCCGACGACTCACCAACATGAAAATATCATGATAAATGATACAAAAATGATGATTAAGTACGCTCCTTGCACTTCTTTTCACTAGCATTTTGTTTCGAAATTCATGGAGTGTTTTAAGTGGTTACCAAGTAGGAGACTGACAGTTCCACCATCTGCGGCTGACATTCATCTGTAGACCGAGGCCGATGCAGGTTTGTACGCAAAACGATGCCCCCTCCGCAGCTGGGTGTGATCACGAGGTGTTTCCACAGGGCGCTGATAATGTATTGGTATTGGACCTTGGTAGAGGAGCCGTTAAACTTGAAGTGATCAACATTGGACAGCATACAGGAGTCAGCACCAGCGGCTTTACACGGCAACGAACAGAAAGACACGATGGCAACCCTCGATGTTCTTAAAACGTACCTTTCATTCATTTGCAGTAAGAACCGCTGCAGAATGGAGTATTTATAGGGACAAATCTGTCTCAAGCCTAATGGCCTCGGGTTCAATATCACGACGTCCTCAAACTTTTCTCACTCCTCCTTTTTCTGTCCTTCTTGGCCGGAATCGGATCGCCCATTTACTCGTTTCTTCTTGCCCGGGGCTAGGAAAAAAGTCACCGCAATCTTGCAATCCGCGTCATTGATGAACCCAAGACGGTGACCGAGTATCTCTACAGGGAGGAATGTACGTTCAGTATGCTATCTAACAGTAACCTTGCGTGTAGCTGACAGGCACATTATTTAGATAAATATAGATAAGAGAAAAGAAGATTTCCCAAAGAGCTCTTCTTAGAAATGATTGGACTTGACGTTTTGGCCTATCTTTACTGCCTGTCGGAAAACCATCAATGAGAGGCGTATCATCATTATTTCCACTGTTGTCGAAGACCACACCGCTACAGGGAATACAGCCGAATTCATACGCCGTTCCCGGCAGATAAGCATCAACCCTGAAGGCTTTCATGGACCTTTTATTAGTTAGCACCTTCTTTTCCTGCTTACATCTCCCGACACAATGGCAGCGACTTCTTTGGCCCTTCAGAGGCAGCCTTCGACTGCTTCTTCACGTTTCAGCAGTCGCAACTATCCGCCCGAGGTTGGTCCTACCATGTCGAAGGAGGAAGCTGCTCTTATAAGCAGTAGGATTGACGACGAAATCAAAGTAACGTCCTTTGTTTTATGTTAGTACCACTTTCACTGAACGAACGTTGAAGAAAGAAGCCTCGCGGTTGAAGGATGCAAAGAAACGGGAGGTCAAAGGTCAGACCCGTTCCTCGAGCAGCTTTGCATTGTTGTTGACTCTGTTCATTCAGTAATGCTCCTGGGTCAGGCAGAATCAGGTGGGCGAGCTAGAGTGGATGTCAAGGGGTCATAATCACTCATCTAACTCGCCAGGAAAATCGACATTGCAAAAGCAATTCCAACTCTTCTACGCATCGAAGACTCTAGACGCAGAACGTCAATCCTGGATCCCCGTCGTATACTCAAACATCATCAAAGCTCTTCGAATGATCTTCGCCGAGCTTGATCATGAATTGACTCTCCGCACTGCGAACGAACCACTCTCCTCTCCAGAAGTAACCCAAGAGCTAAATGGGCTTCGAGTGAGGCTTTTACCGCTCCTCGCACAGGAGGACGTTCTCGCCACCGAGCTCAGCGGCGGAGTATCCATCGCGGGAGGGAGGACGGGCGCATACGTGCGTCAAGGATGGCAGAGCATCATTACTGGCAGCAAGTCATCGGAAACGAAGAGGGCGGAGCTAGCCAACAGGACGCGTGAAACCACCAGACTGGTCGGACGGACGCTGGCTCTTGCCGTAGATGACATTGACGCACTCTGGACACACGAAGCCGTCAAGTTCTATATTCAGCAACGAAAGATTCGCTTAGATGACTCTGCATCATAGTAAGTAGCGCCCCTTGTTTCTTACGTTTGCACGGTGTCGTCAAGGACGCGTCTGCGCCCATCTGACATGTACGATTGTGTTTATCATCCTTTTTTCCACAGTTTCCTGAAACACATACAAAGAATCGGGGATGCAGATTATGTCCCTTCCAATGGTGGGGTCCTTTACTTTCGTCATTACGATCAGTATGAGAAGCTCAAGTCCCGACCCGAATTCCTGTTCCAGATGATATCCTACACGTTCGTCTTCAAACTCTGGGTGTGCAAGAACACCGTTTTCCCATACCCATGGCTGGCAAGACGTATGACTGGAAACTGTACGACGTAGGTGGTGCGGTGAGTGAAAATCATGTTTCTTTGATGAACCCATACCAATTTGGAACTCAATGTTCTCATCCTTACTCTCATGCAGCGCGGTCAAGTAAGCTTTGATTATTCACAAGCTAAGGCGCGAAAATCTAAGCCAAATGTCTTTTACCATTAGCGACACCGATGGATACCCTACTTTGACGATGGTGGGTTTCATCGCCTCCTTCTAATCATGATACTTGGTTTTATCAGAAAGGAGGCTGATAATTATCTGATAAAATCCAGCCACTGCCATTATATTTTTAGGTGAGTTTTTTCTCAACATCACCTACGCTGTACATCAGGCCTGTAATCTGACACTGACATGCTACATCTTTTGCGCTCTCAGCACCAATAAGTGCATTTGACCAAGTATGTGCACTTCCATCATTCTACTTCTGTCTGCTTACTCACGTACTTTATCACTCTATTCGGCTTTCCTTCTACTACTACTACTCGCATCTTCGCATCATATTCTTCGGTTCAGTTCCTCGAAGAAGATCCCAAGACGAATCGGATAGATGATTCTCTGACACTCTTCTCCAACATCTGCTCCAACGAGCTGCTCAAGGACGCCCATCTAGTGGTGCTCTTAAACAAGGTATTTGTCAACCTCTTCTCTCTACAACTACCGCGCACGTCGCGCTCGCTCACACACTCCGTTCTGATCCTGTTCTGCATAAATTTAGATAGACCTTTTGCGTGCAAAATTGGATGCGGGAGCCAAAGTCCGAAAATAGTAGGTGTTCTCGCACTTCTATCTCTTTGAATCCCTGTGCCTGTCTATCGATCTCTGTTGCCTTTGCCTTGGCGGACTGTACACGGGAATCTGACGCTGACTTCTTTTCTCTTTCTCTAATGTTGGCTTGTTCATCATCAGTATCACGAGCTTTGGTGATCGAGCAAACAACTTTGAAACGGTTTCTGACTATTTCCGCTCGCATTTCATACAAGTCCATCGGCGGAAGGGGTTCCAGAGTCGGCAGTTGCACGTTGTATGTCCTTTCTCCTCCTTTGCACCTGATATTTGTTTAGCTAATAAACTGCCTTCTTTGACCATAAAGCACTTCACATCGATGCTGGTAAGGATATCTTGAATTCTAAAAAGTCTAGAAACGAACCGCGTATTGATTAAAAACATCTGAAAATGCAACATAGGATATCAAAGCTACACAGAGCATCATCTCGAATGGTAAGTTCTCTTCTACATCACAATCATACAAAAGAAACAAGAACAACATCTAAATTAACGAAATTGCGGGTATATACAGTTGCAGAAGCTATCATGCGAAAGCATATTGCGGAAGTGGGGCTCGCTTGAGTGGTGGAGGTGGATGGGGACGTGGAAGTCGGATATCATCGATATGGAGTGGGGTTTGGAGTATATATATGTGCGTGGCATGGGGGGAAGGGAGGCGTTTCGTTGTGTACCATTTGTACCACCATCATCTTTTCGTTCCAAATTACTGTTGCTGTATCTCTTCATCATCTATGCCCAACATGGGGCTCGTGAAAACGTGCACGCCCAAAAGATTAGAAGCCAAGAAGAAAAGAAAAAATCCAGAAAGAAAAGACAAGCATATAGGCAAAACAAAACATGAAGACAACATAAAAGTGGCATATTATACCGGGCAAATGCAAGAGGAGGATGAACATAAATACATCATGAGGGAGAAGATGGAAGACACAAGAAAGAAAAAAAGACCCACGAATAAAATAGAATATCAGACACCAAAAAAGAAAGAAAGGAAAAGAAAAAGTCCAAAAGAAAGGAAACCACATGAAAAGAGCCAACCTGCCATTCCAAGAATAACAGAAACAAACGAAGATAAAGCAGCCGACGAGGGAGCATCGATGCATCGCATCATCCATCCATCCACCAACGTCAACTATCATCATCACGACTCATAGCGACTTATCCTCGGTGTCAGCTGCCGACTCGACCGATGGCTCTTCACACCTAGCTGATACCACCTCGCTATACCCTTCGCATCCAACCCTGCCATCTTCTCTTTCACAGCCAGGAAATCCGGGTTGGTGGGCAGCGCGAACAGCCCAATCTCCACCTGCTGCAGACTGGCAAGTTCCGACGCGGCGTGCACGGTAAACAGCGCGTCGAGCTCGTCCCAGTTCGACACCTTCTTCGGGTCGATGTAGAACTCCAGCCCGACGCTGGTCAGCAACGCGTTTTGGAGAGTTATAGTGGAGAGCAGGGTGAGTGTCCAGTCCATAGCTGTGGCGGGGTCGTCTAGAGTCAGCTTGATAGAGCGAAGGCCGGAGTTGACAGACAAGTCAAAAGGTTGCACTGAGAACATCGTCCAAGCGTCCATCATGACGGTCACAAATAGAAACAGAAAGCATGGTAAAGAGGAGACAGGGGGGAAAGCATAAGCAAAGCGCGTTAAATAGACATCGTAAGTGACATTATTCATGAAACACAAGAAGCGAAAGGGAATTTATTTACCATTCCAGCTGCCTGGCTTGAGGTGCAAGTGCTCCAATGAGTCGCCAACAGCCTGCAAGAGCTTCCTGATGATCTCCGCGTCATGGAAGTGCGCCACCCGCAGCTCCCGAAGAGATTTGATGTCCACCAACGAGCTGCGTCCCAAAAGCCAGTACTCGAGGTATGCGAAGTTTACAAAGTCCAGCGTCAGCACCTCAAGAGGGGTCGTCGCGGCAGAAGTCGAGGTGCCAGGTACCAATGAGGATGCTTCCCCTGATGCTCCTCCTGATTTGCCTTGATGTTCTCCCGAAGACACGTTTTCGCCTGCTGCAGGAGCATCACCATCACCATCATCATTGCCAACGTGATGACTAGACCCATTATCAGCGACTGTCCCACTAGGTGTAACGGCTGTGCTGGTGCTGGTGTGTTCATTACTGATGGAGGTGGACGATAAAGCGAAGGCGCGTAGATTTTGACAGTGCGATAGCACAGACGACAATGCGGAGAAGTTGGGGAATATAAACGAATGGAATCGGACATAATTAAGCGTTTGGCAAGATAAAAGGGTATACAACGCGTTGATGAAAGTCGGGGGCAGCAGCGTCCAGTACACAGGCGAGGTCGAGGAGAAGTCGAAGCGTCTCACATGTGTCAGAAGCCTGAAGAGCGACATGAGGTCGCGGTCCGTCGTCACCCATGTCGTCGACGGCGGCAACTCCTGGTGCGCATGTCCATGATGCAACGCCGCTTGGTGGTGGTGATGATGGTGCTGGTGGATGTGGTACATGGGCGATCCTTCACATATCTCCAGCTCGCGGATGAAGGGCACGATTTCCTTCCTGTTCTCGCCATACGTCAGGACCTCCACCAGCCGCTTGCATCGCTCCTGCGGGCGTCCAGGTCCATTGTGCGGGGATGCGGCCTTGAGGGATATTTTGGCGAAGAGGTGTTGCCTGCTCCTGCGTAGCCAGTTCTGGCAGACGAGAGCGCATGATCGCAAGGACATAGTCTCGCCATACAGGTGGTCGATGATCTGGTCGACCATTTCCTGGGGCAAGTGCACGGTTTGTCGTTGCTCCGAGTTGTGCATGACGGCGAGTAGATGGGTAGTACCAATAAAGGACTATGAGGGAGAAATATAGAACGAGTCTGTATGGAGGTTATAAAGGGTTTAATAGCCTGGAAAGCTTAACATACCTTGAGGGGGACTACTACGTAGTAAGTGGGGAATTGGGAAGAAAGAGGGGTGGCTTCAGAAATGAGGCGGAGTGCTATGTATATCGATGCATGGAGGTGCGGCGTACTCAAGGCAGTTGAGATTGATCGATATGATCGATCACCCTTACGGAAAACATGAGGTCGTCTTTGGGCTTAGACGCCTCCGGTAAATGAGGCCCGGCTTCAAGGTGCGTATTCCAAATTATATTACACGCGGGGTTATTCCATGTATTCATCATCTAGAAGTTTCCTCGAAGGATCAGCAATAAATGCTAGAAGGGATTAAAATCGTTTTCGGGTACGAATTTGTTGCTGACGTGAACTCACGCAATGTGGGGAAAGAGGTATTGATTTTCATACGGGGCGTGCGGGGAAAGATAACGGTCGAAGAATTCAGTAAGATGCCAGGCCTTGACGGCATCCGACCTCGTTGAGAAAAGAGACTCGTCGGCTGCGTTATGCGATGTATTTTGGGGTTGAGTTTGCTGTGCTTGCGTTTTGTGCGTGCCTCTCGCTAAACACACAAACGACTGGCTCTCTTTCGAAGGACAGGTCAGAGGTGGAGATATTTTCTGCATGTTCTGCTTCGTTTGTTTCTTTCGCATCACGACATATTCCGACTTCCGTCCAAAACGATTTTTTGATATTCTGGGGTGAGGTAGAAAATCCGGGGCTAATGACGTCCGACCGACCGACCTTCCCCAACTTTCAGAGAGCAGAGATAACGAATTGGTGCAATCTATCAAAGATTCCCGAGGGGTCGGTCGCCTGACTCGTGATCTAGATTTTTTTTCTTCCATGACACTTGCATTAGAATGACGGGCCACCTTGTATGTATGTAGTTCCTGAATATACCAAAGTCAATATATCAGTGATTCGGAACAGAAACTCGTCCATGTATCAACGTACCTGGTCTGCCCTTTTTCTTGGTAGATACCAGACAGTAAAACAGGTTACTTGGATTGTACGCTCACTATCCCCTTTCCAAGCTCTAGTGCAATGCTCCTTGTGCCTTGTTCCTTGCCGCGGAGCACAGGAGAAGCAGAGCCGCTGGATGATGAGCGCTGAGGGCCTGAGGGGCAACTCGTTTCAGTCAGGTTCCAACTACACCTATCCTTCGGAATGTTGGCAGTACCTCGGAACTTCTAAGCCTGTCTCATAGCAGAGCCTATAATGACATGTCAGAAGGTTGAAAAGGTATGAACGCCATAGATAGTTAGAGATAAAAAAAGACGACATACCGAATGACAAAGCTGATACCTTCTAGTTTGGGATCATATCTAGCGCGGGCGAACAGAGCACAATCATGCGTAGTAAGCACCCAGTGCCTCTACTCGTTTCAGAGGAGCTTCCTATGCAAGAGATAACTTATGAGGTCATGATACCCTCCACAAGATCGCGGAAGCGAGGAAACGTCGTGATGTTGTCTGACCTATATGCCCGCAGCCTCATAACAGGTGTTGGCATCCACTATGGTGGCTGCGAACGGAGTCGGATGGACATTGCACTCCGTATGTTGGGGCCAATTAGCACCCAATCTTCTTCGATTCTGAGGCGGCAATGCGGACACGAACAGGGTCGAGGTAGTCTATGCCATCCATACGTATTGGGAAAGCAGCAGACCGAGGTGGATCACCTTCGTGGCTCGTTTCTTGACAGAGAAGCTAGAGGGAAGAAAATAAGGTGGGGTCACGAGTCTGTAGGCAGGACAGTACACACCTACGGACCAAGAGTCATGATAAGGCCAGAAATCCAGGCAAGGCGATAAGGGATAGGAAAAAGAAGCCATTATGTTTCTCGTATGCATGTATCGCCACCGTAGATAGTCGGACTTTCCTTCCTCGTTTAATCTTTTGAATTCATATTTTCGGAAATGAGACGATCATGATCATGATTCATGAACTTGAGAATGAAAGGACACTGCAACACGAATTTGAAGGTAAGTATATCAACGGATGAAAGGTTAGGCTTAAGGCTGAGGAAAAAACGTGTAGGTGCGGTGTCAAAAGCTTCTTTCAAAAGAGTTTTAAGATCCGTTGATTTCTCACAACGTGTAAATCCTCATGTCGGATTACCGCGTGGGTGAGGTTGGAAGGGCAATGAGTCAAGACGGATAAGCGCTGTTTGAACGCTGGGTAGGGACGATGGTAATATGCGGGTTTCGTGAGCAAAAAAGAGTAGGAAGTCTTTGCCCCCGATGAATTCGAAAGTCGATACCATTTGGATCGTAGGCTGCTATCCTGTTGTTAACTTTTCTTGTTTTCTTCCGCTTGAGGGGCAACCGAGGTCCTAATCCAAAGCATAGCAAAAATGTTAAGATAACTCCATAACATGGAGATTCCGCTGTAATTCCTAGGTAAGCAACTGATCAGGAAAAAAGGGAGATAATTTACCTCGAGATTATTCCAAATTGCGGTCCGCACAGGACCTATAACAAAAAACCTTGGGATTGTGAGGTTCTGTTGACACCAATGAATCGTCGATGAAGCCCGTCTCGCTACATATCAAGCCACAGTGTGAGTTCCACTGAACAGAATGTTGCGCAAAAAAATCAAGAAGCAAAGAGACAACTTCACATCGTCGAGTTCAAACAGACGCGAAACTTTAGTAAAAGCCGAGAAAATGCGCACACAATAGCAACGTAGGGGACGCATGCGCTATGTTAAAGTTGCTATCATAAAATTGTGATAAGCAAACCAGCTGAGAAGCGACGTGCAACAGATACACATACTTGAAAGGATGAGTATCCATAATCCGCATGAAGACTGGTACTACAAAGGGGCAGTCTGGAGAGTTAGCATGCGAGTTTCTATGTCAGTCTGTTAAATAGTGGTTCAGTGTCCTCAATTTTCCTTTCATGAACAAGAGCAGAATGTTAAATTCCAGCTCATATTTGTCCGCATAACGTAGGTTCTTTGGAGGTGCTGCCCGGCTCACAATAGCTCAATAGGTCAACAGGTTGGATCATATTCTCGCAGTGCAATAAATTTCGCAAATTTGTTTTGCATAGGTGTAAGAAAAGAGGAAAGGGGACGAGAGAGTAGGACGAGGAAGGCATGGGCAGTACTTAGTAAAGGAGGTTACGTAACGCGATGATCGTGGGAAGATATTTATTTTTCCAATCCTCATGGTCTCAATGGAGAGCAAGGAGACCCTAGCTTTTCCTCACTAATAAGTTCTCCCCCTTCCTCTCCTTTCCTTTTATTCATCTACCATGTCGACGAGCGGTCTCAAGGCCATTGCGCCGGTCCCAACGGCCACCGACTTTTTGGACATCGTCCTGTCCAAAACCCAGAGGAAAACGCCGACGGTGGGTTTGCTATAGATTCCATGGATTATCAAGACATGGAAAACATACAAATCGGAGTGGTTTCTCATACGAATTGCGATCTAGGTTATCCACAAGAACTTCAAAATCAGTCGGATAAGGAACTTTTACATGCGCAAAGTCAAGTTCGCCCAGGATTGTTTCGAGGAGAAGTTGGCTGCTATCTTGACTGAATTCCCCATGCTTGACGTTCGTTGGATTCCCATTATTGTTGCGATTGGAATGGTACTAATTGCTATCCATGAAATATAGGACCTTCACCCGTTCTTATCTTCGTTAATGAACGTGCTTTACGACAAAAACCATTACAAACTCGCCTTGGGTCAATTGCGAACAGCCAGACACTTGATCGACCAAGTCGCAAAAGATTATGTTCGATTACTCAAGTTCGGAGACAGCTTGTACAGATGTAAGCAGCTGAAGAAGGCTGCTCTTGGTCGGTACGTGCAGTAAACCCTACTAAACCTCCATGCTATTCTTAACATCACCTTTTTTCTCAATCAGCATGGCCACAATCATGCGCAGACAAAAGGACCCTCTCGCATACCTCGAGCAAGTCCGCCAACATATCTCCCGTCTCCCCAACATCGATCCCAACACTCGTACACTGCTCGTCTGCGGGTACCCCAACGTCGGCAAATCCTCCTTCATCAACAAGGTCACCCGCGCCGACGTAGACGTCCAGCCCTACGCCTTCACCACAAAATCGCTCTTCGTCGGCCATCTCGACTACAAGTACCTGCGCTGGCAGGTCATCGATACCCCCGGTATTCTCGACCACCCTCTGGAAGAGATGAACACCATCGAGATGCAGAGCATCACCGCCCTGGCTCATTTAAAGAGCTGTGTATTATATTTCATGGATTTGAGTGAGCAATGTGGATACTCTGTCGAAGCCCAGGTACGTTTTTGCAGCGCACTGTATAATTTACGGGGGCAGAAATCTAAACATTTACAACGTAGTGCAAACTCTTCCACTCCATCAAGCCTCTCTTCGCCGGCAAACCCACTCTGCTGGTCATCAACAAAATCGACGTCATGCGTCTCGAGGAATGCCATCCCGACACTCGTGCACTCGTACAGGAGATCATCGACCTCGAAGGTGTCCAGGTCGTCCAAGCCTCCTGCCACTCCGAGGAAGGCGTCATGGACGTCAAGAACACCGCCTGCGACGCCCTCCTTGCCCACCGTGTCGATAACAAGATGAAGGGCAACAAAATCAACTCGGTCATCAACCGTATCCACGTCTCGCAGCCCAAGCCGAGAGACGATGTCGTTCGTGCGCCGTTCATCCCTGATGCAGTCAAGACGAAGAAGAAGTACGACAAGACGGACCCTGAGCGTAGGAAACTCCAGCGCGATATCGAGCTTGAGGAAGGTGGTCCTGGTGTATATAACATCAATCTCAAACGTTTGTTTTCTATCTTGTTTTTGACCATGCTTTTTTTGCTTACATGTCTTTGATATATAGAGGACTACTTGCTCGCCAACGACGAATGGAAGTTCGACACCATTCCTGAAATCATGGACGGCAAGAACATCGCAGACTTCATCGACCCAGACATCGCTGAGAAACTCGAAGCGCTCGAACGCGAAGAGGAGAAGCTCCAAGCAGAAGGGTTTTACGATAGCGATTCCGACATCGTAAGTTGCCTCTCAGTCTTCCTTTTTTTTTCCTTTCACAGCCGATTAATTTAACCTCCAGTTCAACTCTGACGACGAACGCGAAGCTCAAGAAGCCCAAATCGCACTCTCGCACAAGATCAAATCGCAGAGCATCAAAAAGTCGAAAAAGAACCAGGCCAGACTCCCACGTACCGCAGGGCTGCGCACGCTCTCCGAGCTCACGTCCGAGCTTACCAAGGCAGGGTTGGACCCGTCCAGGATCGAGGAGCGCGCGACGATGCTTGCCAAGCTGCAGGGTGCGAAGCGTAAGCGGGATCAGGATGAGGATGACGAGGATGAGGAAATGGAGGATGCGAGTGATTTGGAGGATGGTGCTGAGGACGAGGAAGCAGGCGAAGAGTCATGGATGGATGTGGACGGTGAGGAGGAGGGCCCAAGCAGTAAGCGGGCCAAGACGAATTCGGGAGCGGTGGTCAATAGGAAGATCCCCAGGACGAACAGGCAGATGGCGGGTATGGCTAATGAGGAGGTGGGTGTCTTGTCCTTACTTTCTGTTTTGTTTTCTTTCTTTCCTCTTTACTTGTATTATTGTGGATTGTTCGCTGATCTTCTTTTTTCCTTTTTTTTTGTATAGCAATACGACCGCGCCAACAAATTGCGCAACCTCGGCCAACGTCCTCGCAACATGCTCGCCAAAGCCGGAGAGGCAGATCGTCACATCAGGACCAAAATGGTTCGTCTTTTCCTCTTCCTTGCCGCGCCTGCGATGAAACTAATTTTTTTCTCGATTAGCCAAAACATTTGTTCGCAGGAAAGAGAAAAGCGGGAAAGACACAAAGGAGATAAAAACGAGGCTACATCCGCGTATCTCGTTTCGACGCATTCCCCTACGTACACTTTGCATGTCTTTTTCTTTTCTCTCCTACTTTCCTGTACCACCCCATTGGCTTTGGCTATATTCTATTCCTTCTTTTCATGTATATTCCCGTTCCATCGTCACCCTGCTGGTCTTAATAGAAAATACACGTTTAGTGTTCAACATTCAACATGTACCGCCATGGAACGCTCTCATGGCCTGTGCTGTCTGTCATCCCGTACGAACAACTTCTACACCAGGGTTTGAAAATTCTTTCAAGCAACCAACAAAAGGAAGAATAGAGCAGAAAATCCACATTTATTGCAAAGCATCCGACAAGGTCCTATACATCGTATACTAAAACTAACTACGTACATACATGAGGAGGGTTCAGAGGGTGGGGCGGCCGGTCTATCATCTAGTAGACAGAACAACGGACACGAAAGGTAGGTACCAATCCAAAGAGAAAAAAGAAAAACAGTCATGACGAAACACCACCCCTTACAGCAAGGAACGGGGCAGCAAGGGTGAATCTGAATCATCAGGCTGGTAATGGCTAAAGAAGAGGAAGAAGAAAAAGGAATAATAAGACAAAAGATATGTAAGCATTCATTTCCAAATCGTAACGAGGTCATCATCAAAAGTCAAAAAGGAAAGAGAAAACCACAAACATCGTGCTCTGTAGCACAATTTTGAAAGTCGAAAAGAGGAGGCGAAATCAAATGGAGCATAGGCCCGTGTATAAGTTATGAGTATGAGATCAAAAAACAGGAGGAGGGAGGAGGGGCAGGAGTCATCATCATAGGCTGGGTTTCGGTCGTGAGAAGCAAGCGGTAGAGGCAGCAGCTAAAGCATAGAAGAAAGAAAGCAAGCAAAAAGAAAAAGGTGTCGAGAGGGGATGTCGCAAGGTATCGCAGTGGATTTTTGGGTGGTGTTTGTTGGTGGGCGGAATGAGGTGTAAATGTTGTCCGGAGAGGAAAAGGCGGAGGGAATGGAAGGAATTCTCTAATCCCAATCGATAGAAATGCCCGCTGCTGACGGTGCAAGACCGATTCCGCGCTCAGCTTCTCGCTTGAGCCACTTCAAAGCACGCTTATCGTCCTTGAGGAACGGCGCGAGCTTCTCGTAGCAGCGCTGATTATGGTCCTAAAGAAAGCAGAAAAGACACCAAATCAATTTTGTTTTCTTTAGCAACAAAGTTGGACAACAAAGACAAACCTTCAACCACTGCTTTTCATCCTTCGTCAGCATGTTCTCTTTCACCATCTTCGTTTGGATAGGAACGCAAGTGAAGCGGTCAAAGCCCAACCAAATGTCGCCGTTAAAATCGCCACGTGTCTGAAACAAGAAAAATGAGATGCGCAGCACGTCAGTTGACTTTTCGACGGTCGAAAAGAAAGTGGATTTATTCTTACCTTGACTCTCTTCACGACAAGTGCGGACTCTATGCGCATTCCCCATTTTCCTTCAAGGTCTGCAGACAAAACATAGATAATTAGAAGACACCTCCAAGAAGACAGAGTATGAGAAAGACTGAACGTACAGAAACCCGGCTCGTTGGTAATGACATGGCCTGGCGCCAAGGGCACATTGCTCGCGAAGCTGTGAGGTCCTTCGTGCACGCTCAAGAAAGCACCGAAACCATGACCCGTGCCGTGCTGTCAAAGAAGAGATGCCATGTTCAGCTACAACAGCCGTTGAAAGAGCCCTGGTCAACAACAAAGACTCACCATGTAGTTCATACCCTCCTTCCAAAGGGCCTTGCGTGCCAAAACATCGAGCTGGCGACCGGAAGTGCCTTCAGGGAAGATAGCACTATCGATGGCGATCTGCAGGTGCAAAAGCGGGTAACAAACATGAGGGGTCCAATCCAAAATTGAGCAAGATCAAAAAACTGCCACGTACATGTCCCTGCAGAACACGTGTATATGCCTCGCACATCTCTGCTGTTGGTCTGCCAAAGTGCATCGTGCGCGTGGTGTCGCAGGTCCCATCATAGTATTGTGCCCCAGAATCACTACGAAAGAACAGCTTGTCAGCACATGGCAGCGTCGAAAATCAGAATGGGGACTTACTTGAGATAAGGAGTGTCTCGGTTGATCATAGCTGCTGTGGACTTCTTGGGTGTATAATGAGGCAGCGCAGCATTCGGACCGGAAGCTGAGATGTTCTCGTAGGCAAGGCCCATGAAGTGCTTGTTCTTGCGTCGGAATTCCGTCAGCCTGAATGCTGCTTCATACTCGGTGATATCGTAGCCTTCTGCCAGCTTGGTCTCTAGCCATGCAAGGAACCTCACCTGTTGGATGGGCCATCAATCAGCCAATGCCAATTAAGAATCAAAGACAAAATAACTCACAAATGACACTCCATCACGAAGGTATGCTCTCCTCATGCCCTCGATTTCCGTTTCGTTCTTGATTGACATCATATGCTCGATATACGAGGGTGCAATCGTGTATCGGAAATGAGTCAACATGAGAGAAATCGCGTACGAAGTCTGAGGAGCAATGAGGACCTGGCAAATTTTCATCAGTTACCCTGAATCTCATAAATAAAAAGAACCGTGTAGAATACCTTCCCTTCACCCCATTCTCTTCTTCGTAAAAATGGCCACAAGTCGGTATAGCCTCTATGTTCCACGTTAATGGCAGCAAGATAGTTCTTAACATCGTCGTGCAACTTTGGAGACTCGACGAAAAGAACTGCCTTATCAAAGCTGATAAAAAGATATGCATGGAATAGCGGGTTGTAAGGTATGTCAGAACCGCGAAGGTTCAGGACGTATGCTATACCAATAGAGTGGTAAGTTACAAGCAACTACTTCACAAGCGTCGAACGTACCAATGCACGATAGCGACGTAACAAGAGTCGCAACATGAGTTTGAGCAGGTGTTGGCTCAGCCTTGGAATAAGAGGGCACTGAGGGTGGTTGTTGCTTGATCCATTCTCGCACTTTTGCCAGCTTCGACATAGCATCGCGGCCTAAGAGAGTATTTTTCAGCGAAGGACACCCAGGAATAATAAGAAATAACCCACCCGAAAATTCGGTACTCTGGATATAAACCATCTCCAGCGATTTCGTAGGCTTGTCCAACCATATGAGATCAACGAGATTCTGAGGTGGGTAGACGAGCTTGGAATCCTTGCTCGCGATCTTCGTATTCAGGAGAGTGGCTTTCTCGTGCGATATCATTCGAGCGTCAATACCAATTCTAGAACTCCTGACTTTCATCTATAGAGTAAAAGGTAAGTAAACGTTGAAAGTGATAAAAATGAAATACAAACCTCTAACCACTCTATCCAATCCTGCGGTGCGCCTGGTGCCCCGCACCTTACAAGAGTCCAATTACTATCGATCTCATCCTGAGCTTGTAACCAGTATCGCGAATCGGTGAGTAAGTAAGCAGAGTTTCTAGTGATGATGGCTTGTCCAGCCGATCCCGTAAATCTGAAGGCAAAGACGAGTGAGAACTTTGAAGTCGAACCCATAAAAATAGGCATTACTCACCCGGAGATGTACTCGCGGCGTTTATCGCTGGCAGCGACATATTCTGATCCATGAGCATCTTCGCTCGGAACGACACTTTGAATTTAATGAGACAAGATCAGTCCTTGCACACGTATTAATAACGCGATATAAGAACTTACTAGTAGTCCAAGTTATCCTTCGCCATCAACCTCCTCATATCATCCAGGCGAGCCGTGGTATCAGGCTTCTCACGAATGGACTCTGTATCATTGATCTTGCGCTCATACGCAGAGCCCACCAAAGTTGATGTCGAATCATGTCTGAATAGTTGGCTGCTACCACCAATCAGCGGAGGTCGTGGCTTTGGAGCTGTTGATCGACTGCCATTACTCCGATAGGTCTCCTTAGACTGCTGTGACGCATGCGTCCGGTACGTCTCTTGGGTTCTGTGGGTATCCTGACTTCTGTAGGTCTCTTGGGTCCTCTGAGTGGAGCGACTGGCTTGCGTAGACCTCGAATTGTGTCGAGAAACACCGGGTTCGTAGAGAGGGAGATCGACCTGCGAGCTCGACTTCTCATTCATGGCAGCCTCCGCTTCCTTCGCCTTGTCCTTCTTCCCTATACCCCATCCATAACCGAATTTGCTAGAGCCTGACTTCTTCGTCCCAGTCATAGTGTTGGATCGTTGCAGTTTTGGGCGACCCTTCTCGTCTTTTGAAAAAGACGGTAAGACTTCAGGAAGGTCGTCGTATTTCTCCGAGTCCGAGTGGAACTCTAAACTGTCCGCATGGGACGTAAGAGTAGATGTTGGCGAGAATGAAGGATGTCTAGACACCTTCTCCGCATGAGCAGGAAGTGGTGCCCCAGAATCAGCGCTGGTCCAGGACAGTCGTCGCTTAGGCTTTTTGCTGCTGAATGGGAAACAGATAGGCGGCGGAGGAGGGGGAGGAGGCGGCATGGTGGTTAATGATCAAGAGGCGAAGCTAAGAGAAAGTAGCCCAGGGAACCTCTTAGGTGAGCCTGTGAAGAATAAGCACGAGGCAGACGGAGAGCGGGTAGTTAAGTCCAAGATGAGTTGGGCGATGTCGAGAAACTTTGTAACATCAGCTGAGCTGTACACCTGCACGTGCGGGCACTGTCCAATTCACACGAATCCAACCCGATCAGCTCTCATTAGGCCATCCTTCGCCGGACCAAGGCAAATGTGCCCCAACTTAGCCTTTTGTCTGCCGTAACTGAATCCTTGTTCAAGCCCACGCATGAATGGTACGATTCATGAAGGCACCCTAAGAGGCAATTTTCTGCTACGCAAAGCAGAGGAAGCAGGAGCCAGCCCAGCTGATGCTGGGGACCTTGGCTTTCGTTCCCTTGGGTTCGTTATCATAGAATCACAGTAGGTATATGTTCCGCCAGGTGAAATGGGAAGCGCAGCATTTTCTGCATTCCAAAAGACATTTTGCATATCAGTAAATGAAGCCTTTTGAATGTTAGTACACCTTGTTCGGCGTTGAAGTACTGTGCGCACTACGGAATGTAACATGGAAGAGTGAGTTTCATGAGCAATGGCACAGAAGAGCACAGCATGCACTATATGGCCTGCATGCTCCTGCATGCCGTACGCAGCGCACGCAAGCCGCCATCCTCGGGTGGGAACGTGCAGGCCGATAGCCTCATGGCACGCGACAAAGGCGCAGGTACCTTCCTAACGCATGTTCTGACATCAAAATCAACATCCACCACGATGTCCTGCCATGACACGGTAGGAAACGGCGAGTGCGCTCAAAGGCTACCAGACGCTAGGCTACTTGCACTCCCGCAACAAACCGATTCCGAAATAGAAAAACTGCGCACCGTCCAGCTCCTTCTAGGATAGCCGAGAAACCGGTTCTCTAAAGGTCACAGAAGAGCTATTCAAATCTCCGTGTCAAGATAATCCCAAAGAAGGAGAAGCTCTATGAGATTCGTACTTGATAACAACCTGGGACTGAAATATCGCTGTCGTTTTTAATGGAATCACTCGATGGGTACCCTTCATCCGAAGGTTGGGTCACTCATCTGGATCCAGATGGTATCATAGGTATATCAGTTGGTGGCGTTAATGCTCTTCACGCCTTATTACCCGGTCAGCTCCAAAGGATTTCGCGGTATGGGTCCAGCAGATAGCGTCGGCGCGGTTAAAAGTCGGAAATGAAGGGAGCAGCGCTCTGATTCTACATCTTCTGTTACTTCTGGGTATTTCGTCGGTAAAAACGTCGCATGTAAGGACTATTTATACTTACAACATACGATGGGAACCGAAGGCAGACCGAGTGCGCTCGAGCGTTGGCTCCACCGGTTCCAGGCATAATGAACTCTGTCGCTTGCTTGGCAAAGATTATTTGAGGACCATGTCATATAGATGTCCCAGATAATATCCTGACCTTACTGGCCGTCCGCGATCTTTCTTTGTAGAAAGAGGGTTGCCCTAAAATTAACTTGGCCTGACACAATGACCATATGATGGACGACTGTTTTCATCCGTAGTACCTTTGAAGTCGAAATGCTATCTATACAGTCGTGGGTTTGTAAAGCCTCATATATGCATTTCAATACGTTCCTAGGCGAGCCAGAATGTACATACCAGAACACCGGGCGTTCATATGAGCTCGGTACATCGGGTTTCAAGCCAGCCAGCCAAGAAAGCACCTGAAGTGTATGTGGCACATAGGAGATGCCTGACGAGTAATTTTGGGAGCCTGCCAGAGCGTAAAGCCTTTGCGTATTCATTAGCAGAAAATACACAGTCAGCTACCCAGAATCCCCAGAGAATGAAGTTCCGAGCAGCGCCATGACCGCTCGTCCCTGCATTTGAAGGTCCTAGGTCGTTGAGCTCGCAGGATTATAAATAACTTGAAACGTAGAAAATAAGCCCACCAGTGACATAAATTCTGAAGATAGAGATATTTTATCTCTGAAAAATTAGATGTGCGAAAAAAACCCTCTGAAAGGTGGTGGTGGTACTGGAGAAGATTAAGACAGTGACGGCCCTGCTGTGCAATTTAGGCGTAGGCGCCCACGGTTCACGTGACTCATAAAAACGGCTCCGCGTGACGTTGGCGTGACGCAGCGCAAATCATGATTCTCACGAGGTGTGTGAAAATGCCGTTGCTCTCTTCTAAACCCATCTCCGCCCTGGACTAGGCTTGAATCGTCTCTGTCGCTCGCAGGCTGCTCGTTAAGTTGGCTACATACCGACTCTCCAGGTTTCACCCCTCATCCCATCCATCATTGCTTAATCCATTGAGCACCGCAGATATTATTATTTTTAACGACATCCCCAAGTCGTCGTCCATGCTGTTTCTGCTGGAGAATTTTCGGATCTGCCACGCTTGCTTTGATAATGCCTTTCGCACAGAAGAGGTCTGTGTGAGGGGGAGCAGTCAAAATGCATATTCCGCTTGCATAGGAATTCACACATCAAGTACGGTAATAAATGGCCTCCTTCGGGTTTCTGAGAATAGCAATTCCAACGTTTATTCCTCTATGGATGCATGAGGATCTTGTATATCGCAACCTAAGGATATTTGCTGGAATATCTTGCGGTACCCGCGCTAGCAACAGGGCTTCCGTTCGGTTAATCGCCGACTCCAAGGGCCCACTTACGAGAAGATCAATTCGATCCAAAGACGTATCTATAGTGCATCCCTGGATTTCTATGGTTCTATCGTTTGGGCTATAAATACACCTTTTCATTCATTCTTTCTTCCGGGAAATCTCCCGCTGGGTCCCTTACTCCAAATGCGAATTGTGGACAACCCCGCTTGCCTGCAAGTTGAATGGCTTTAAAAGCCACACGCTGAGAATTCTTCCCTTCACCCCTCCCTTTCATACGTGCTTCACCCTTTTCGTAACGCATAATGACTGGAGGACCTGCTGTAGCAACTCAAGGTGCTGGCTACCAGCATCTGATTACAGAGCACAAAGTATGGTACAAGAACAGAAGTGAGTCGTCAATCAACATGTGATTGGGAGCGTATGTGCTGATTGGAATGTCTTTCTAGGGATGCTCATGCTCAATGCATGCATTTGTCTCTTGTTTGTCAAGACCTCAGCACTCTCCTGTATCGATTACTAACTTGAATGCGTTGGAAGGTTGATCACGTCTTCGACGAACGGATATGACGGTAAGTTCCCAATTCGTTGCAGCGCAAATGGCATGCTTACGATTTCAACAGGCAGTATGATGAGTACGCTTGATATGAATGGCCCACCACGTCTTCCCTCTCAATAGTTTCGTTGCAGATGGATTGCAGAGTGTCAGCGCATGGGAAAAGGAGTTCCACAGTCCGACGGGTGGAACAGTGAGTACTTCTCTTATGACTACTACATTGCAACCCTGACCACATCACGCCACTTTTTTAAGCTCGGTCTCTTCAATGCTATTCAAGTACGACGAACCATGACGCTCTCCTCTTCCTAATCTGACTCCGGCCCATGAATAGAACATCGGTTCTCTCGCAGCGTATCCTTTCGCACCGTACGCTGCAGATGGTTTCGGACGTCGACCCACCATTTTCTTCGGAGCTTGCGTGATGATTGTAGGAACGATTCTGCAGTCTGTCTCGCACACTTTTGGAATGTTCATCGGCGCAAGGTACGTTTCATCTTGCTTAAACTATTGTGGCGAGCACTTTGCTTAGTTCCGCTTTTTTCTCTTTACATTCCCATGTATTCTACTTTTATCCACTCCTTCTCCATATCTCCTCCCCCGCACTCCGCACCCCATACCGGCATCGCAGGTTTTTGATTGGTTTTGGCTTGACATTCGCTGCCGCTGCTGCCCCACTCCTGGTCACCGAAATAGCTTACCCGACTCAGCGTGCCCAGGCTACCTCGATGTACAACACTCTCTGGTACGTTCGCTTCTTGTTATGCTCAATGGAGAAGCCGTCGCACACGTCAACACGCTTGATATGCTACGGCCTCCATATGATCCCCTCAGTCACGAATACTGATCACACTGCGCTTCTCTAAAAATAGGTATCTCGGAAGTATAATGTACGTTCTTTCTTTCACCGTGTCTCCTTTAGTCCCTAATAGACGCGTCTATTACTACCGACTGTCGACATCAGTGCGGCTTGGACGGTGAGCAGAAATCTCTAACTGATAACACAGAGTGCCATCTGACTTAGGCTACCTAACTATAGACTTTTGGTACTTTCCGCATTCACAACAACTGGGCGTGGCGTATCCCCTCCGCGTTGCAAGGCTTGCCATCCGTGATCCAGGTATTCCTCATTTGGCTTGTTCCAGAATCTCCTCGTTACCTCGTTAGCAAAGGAAGGTAAGGATACTCTCAAGAAAATAAGCGTCTCGAGATTGTACATTGAACGGTTAATCACAGGGAGGATGAAGCCTTGAAGACCCTCGCATACTACCACGGAAGTGGTGACCGGTGAGTCCTCTAGTCAGGCACCAGCAATTGTTTCCTCATGTCCTCTCGTAATAGCAATGATCCTCTTGTTCAATACGAATTCGAGGAAATCAGGGCCGCCATTGCCTTCGACCGTGATGTCGCCGCTAACGTGGGCTGGCTCTCCCTCTTCAAGACTCCTGGAAACCGTCGCCGCATGCGCATCATCATTGCCATTGCCTTCTTCTCTCAATGGTCCGGAAACGGTCTTGTGTAAGTGCCTATCCTAGTGTAAAGAAGCTAGCAGACGCTTATGAACATCTTTATAGTTCATACTGTAATTCATTTCCTTCATTTATGAGATTGTTCTATGCTCACATTTTTCTGCCTCTTCTTACCTAGACCTTAACAAGGTCATGAACAGTATCGGCAGTGAGTAGTTTTGACACCCGTTATAAAACTCCGTCTAATGGGACTTGTCGTCGTAGTCACCGACAGCAGCACACAACTTCTCATCGTAAGAACGTTGCATGGTAACTTCAGACGACGCATGCTGATTTATCTGCTATAGAATGGTATCTTGAACATCTTCAACTTCATTGTCGCTATCATGGCTGGATTCCTCTGTGAGAGAGTGGGCCGAAGACGTTTGTTCATGACTTCCACCATCGGCATGCTTGTCTTCTGGACACTCCAAACGGTCTGCGTTGCTCTCTACGCTCAGGACAACTCGAGGAAGGGTGCCGCGCACACCGTCATTGCCATGATTTGTACGTCCTCCCAGCTATCTTTGAAATAAACAAAATGCATGGTACTGATGTCACTGCGTCCTCTTTAGTCCTCTTCTACGGTTTCTGTGAGTAACCATAGCTTCATACGATAATAATCCCTACTGACGTCTGTTTCATAGATGATGTAAGTTTGACTCCCCGAGATATTCCCTTTTATTCCCACTGGCTAACGGCTCTCTAGCTTGCCTTCACCCCGTTGATCGTTTCGTGCGTATCTCTTATCGTCGAGGTGATATGTCACCAGCTTAACGCCATCCTCCGCACAGGTATACTGTCGAGATTCTCCCATACTCCCTCCGCGCAAAGGGTTTCACCGTGTTCAACTTCTCCATCTCGCTGTCTTTGATCTTCAACCAATACGTGAACCCTATCGCTCTCGGAAAGATCGCTTGGAAGTACTATGTACGTAGTTGGGTTTACTCCTTTCTATATCCAGTAATCCTCAACCGTGACACACTTCTCTAGCTCGTTTACGTCGTTTTCCTTGCGTTCGAGGTCGTCTTCTGCTACTTCTTCATCATTGAAACCAAAGGGGTACGTACACCGAGTATTTATTGTCACACCTGTGCTCATCGTAAATCTGCGAACCATCAGCTTTCTCTCGAAGAAACCGCTGCGTACGTCCTAACACACACTTCTTTATGCATATCCCACAAACAAAACTGACATTAAAACTGCCTACAGGTTGTTCGATGGTGCCGACACCGTCGCCATGATCACAGAGAACGCACACATCCAGGCTGGTACCGACGGTGCTAGCAACGACAGTAACGAAAAGATCGACGAGAAACAAATCGAGTAAATGACGACCCCCTTCATGCTCCTCATCCTTATTCCTACTACTATCGCTCGGTATTTATATCTATATCTGCCTCTTGCTCCGGGCTTGCGTTAGTCCTGGCTAGTGGCACGGTGGCCTTCCGGCGCGTTGTAGTGTAGCAAGTACGACTCGATCCCTCAGAGTCTATACTTTGTATAGTAGTACCTGTATCCCAGTCATCCGCCAATAATATTCTTTTTCTCTGAATCGCGTATGGCCGAACTTGAGTTTTGCGGAATTCGTCTTAGGAATCCTTCGAGTTTACAGTGCCGTCCAACTGTAGTGACTTGTTTACTAGGGTCCTTCGAATCGTACTATCGTCCCAGTGCCCACGGTTCCGCCTTTCTTCTTGAACCTCTTGAACCTCTTGCATCCAGGAGCAAAGCACACACTTGGCAAGAAGCTTAGATGTCACTCCCCTTTGAACTTGAAAGAAAAATATGCGAATATGCTGTATATCAATCTCGAGATACAACGACTAGAATCATACGAGTAGCCCGACGATTTAAAATATGGTGTGTGAACTCCAGTGTATTGCAGATATACTCCAAAGACTCAGTAAATTCAAGGTTTGAACCAGAGCTTTATCGGATAGTGAAAAGAACGGGATCGTATCGGTCGCCTCCCGATCTTGATAAACAAGTTTACAAGCATGGGCCACTCGCCGGAATGCCAACTATCATAACTACGGAGCTGGACACACCTCGCATACGCCGTTTCGGTCCATGGGTTCACCATCTTTTTCTTCAGCACCGCTACGAGCTTGCCGTATTTCTTCAACATTGCCCAAACATGCATGAATTGGAATTCGGAAATCACACAAGCAGAAGTTGTCTGGATTTTATCCCTCTGCTGGAGAAATTGCCCCTAAAGAAACTTTGCTTCGAGCCCTGCACCTTCTTCGAAGGTAGCTATCCAAACAAGGAACAGAGGCCCTATTCAGGGCCTTTCATAATCCCATTCGACCAACCTATGTTCCATAAACTGACGCATCTAGAAGTTGCAGTGTATTATAGCTTGTCAGACGACGCAGACTACAGACAGTTGGCCTTACTCCCTCGTCTCACACATTTGGCATTTAATGGGTGCTGCTGGGATCCCGGGATGAAAATTGACAGGTTAATTGGTGCTATTGTCGAACATAGCCAGCAGATTAAGCTGCTGATCGTAATCTTCGAAAGCGATTGGCATTTCAGGACCGCAGCCCCCCAATCCCAGTATCGAGACAATCCTCGAGTGGTTTTCTTGGCCCGCATACCCGATAGAGAGCTCGACAGAGACAGGGGACGAGGAATAAGAACAGAGAAGGCTTTTTGGAGAACGGCAGAGGAAATGCAACGAGAAGCGACGGAGAAGGAGGCACAGCTGTGATGTCATGGCGCGTAGTAGTAAAGGTAGAGGGATGTAGCCTGCACATCAAGAAAATACATGGTTATAAAGCAGATCGTATTCGGAACTTCAACCAGGACAGAAGGGTGAGGCTCATGTTGAAGATAAATCTTCAATTGAAATTGTGGTGAGAAGCGATTGTGAAGCGATTGTGCCTCCGAGTCGGACATTCGACACTGCGAGGCGATTGGCACAAAGTCCTGGAATGCTGAACAACAAGGCTTCCATCGTCAGGATCTAGTCACGATAAAATCCATGCCGCTTATAGCTAGGTCAAAAAAGTCGTTCGATAAGTCTTGTCCGTCTTTGCAAACAAGAGAGGCGGATATCCCTAAAGACCGTTCATCTGTTCCCGACGCAGGCACCGCACCGATGCTTGGTGGTGTTGAGCCACCTCTCGTAGGATTGGTCGGGGCGAGCCTTCCATTTCCATACAAAGTCTTTCGAGAAGTCTGGTCTGTCTTTGTGATGATGCCAGCACACTGGGATATATTGTGGCCGAGGCTAGAAGCCTTTTAATCAGCACGCATCGTCGTCGCGTCCACACGAAATCCGCTCGTAGGGTTGATGGTTGAGTTCGCTTTTGCGCGCATTTCTAGCTGTTTTGCATGTAGGAAAAAGCAAATTCTAGAGCTAGTAACCCAGATTGTAAGACGTCAGCGCGGGATAGATGAGGAACGAGAGCAACGTACGAAAGGACAGAGTCCTTGTTCTATTTTGAGCAGGAAAAAAAGAAGTTGAAATAGCCGAGAGGATGACAGCTCGAGTTTTCCCAATGTGCTTCGTGTGATTTATAAAAGAAACCCAACCAACATGTTCGTTTTTTGTCCTACGAGGGCTGGGAGTAGTTTTCACGCGCTGTGCGAGTTACTGGGAGTTGTTTTTATTGCACGGTCGTCGACCTACGTCCCTACTAAATGTGGCTTGCTCGTACTACTTCGACAACGGCGGTTGGACGATACGGACATCATCAACGAAGCTGCGGACACAGCCACCTCAACACCGACAGCCAGCGAGCCATCTGAATTCTGGAATCAAACTTTACGGGAAAAGAAAATCAAAGGGGCACCTCCTCAGAATTGAGGAGCCACTGTCAAAATCGGCTCCGGAAGCAACAGCAGTTCGTCCAGTCCTTAGTTGTTGTACTATTCTAACTCTGCCGATGTGTCTCGAATAAAAACCATCTTAAAACTGATAAAAGTCGCCAGGGTTAATAGAGGCTGTGGTTCCTATTCTTAAAATAAGTAATGCCCCTTGATGTTAATTTCAGTCTACCATCGTTTCTCGTTTCCCCTCCAATACTGTGAGCGATGCCCGATGCAATGTTGAATGGTAACATCTTGGTCACCGGGGGAAACTTCAGCCAAAGCGTTGGGAAAACACAGTCGAGTATTAGTGAGTTTCTTCGTACCTTGCCCTAATCATGCTATGGACCAGCCTTCCTTACTGTTCTTTCTATCAGGTTTTGACAGACTAGCGGCCAAAGCATTCCCAAGGGCATTCCATCTAGCCGACTCTGACCCATCCCACTCGACATGCTACACGAACACGCGAACGAAGATCCTAGAGAGGATTCAGAGTTGGGCACTTCGTAAAACGGAGAAGGAGAAGTACATTATGTGGCTGCACGGAGCCGCGGGCGGTGGGAAGACAGCCATTGCAAGAACTATTGCTAAATGGTGCGATCAAGAGGAGGGAATTCTACTTGGCGATTTCTTCTTCTCGCGCTCAGATGGAGTCGGAGACCAGATTTCCTCTCTTGCTCCTACCCTTGCCTATCGAATGGCCGTCCACACCCTCAAAGATCTCAAGGAAGCAAAGTCAGCAATATCGAACGCAATTACCCGGGACCCTCATATCTTTGTCGCATCCCTCTCTCAGCAGCTGAAGACGTTGGTCTTAGAGCCATTTGACGTCGTCGCTCCATGCGGAATCTTACCATATGTCATCGTCCTCGATGGTCTTGACGAAACATTATCGCCCGAAGACCAGCAACTGGTGCTCGACACCGTTTCCCAAACCTTATACCAATACGACACGACCCTCCGCGTCCTCGTATGCTCTCGTGATGAGCCAGCAATCTTCAGCGCTTTCAATGATCCCGACTCACTGTTGCACGCGATTTCAGCTACCATTTCCCTCAACACCGACACGGACTCCGATGCGGATATTCGTAGATTTCTAGAGGAGAAATTTTCTAGAATTCGGAAGCTGCTGCCGCATCCACCAAAGGAGGAGTGGCCGACGCCTGCTGATATCGATTACCTTGTCGAGAAGTCATCTGGTCAATTCATATTTGCAGCCACAGTTGAGAAATATGTGGGCTCACCTACTCACAGACATCACGCTGTCAAGCGTTTGAAGCACGTCCTAGACCTCGCTTCGCTACCCAGCCCCGAGGATAAGAAGAAGCATCCTTTCGCAGACCTCGATGCTTTGTATTCCCTAATACTTACCACCCGAGACGACGTTGATATGGCGGTGAAAGCCATAGCAGTCTGTCTTGAATATACCAAATACTTCAACATCATCACTCCTGCAAGTCTTTCCACTGTCCTGCAAGTCGACATGGACGAAACCTGGGCAATTCTCTTCGGGCTCGCGTCTCTTTTGGATAGTAGCGAAACTATTATACGGCCTTTCCATGCATCCTTCGGCGATTTTCTTTTTGACAAGTCGCGGTCACTTAATCTGCACTGTGCTGCAGGATCCGTCGTCGCCGACATTCTGTACGCAAAGTTGAGACGAGGAAGAGATCCCGAAGGTACGATACCTATGCTCTGAACTGGCATGCGCCTTACTCTGCGTTCTTTCCTGTTAGAGCTGTCTTACCGATCATTCTATCTCCTTCTGAAGAACGCGTCTCCTACTCAGGACCTGCGGGATATCCTCAGTGAAATGACACCCAACGCGATATTTGAACGACCTGTTGGGAAACGACCTCCAGGTGCATACTTTCTGATATCTCTGTTACGTCTACTTGAAACCTATATCGTAAGCGATTCGATCATAATTATTTCTTTTTACCTCATTTTAACAATTTCAAGCCGCCCGTGGATTACGAAGACCTTAAGGTTTATTTCGACAAGAACTTTGCACGATTTCTACCCAGCGGTCGATGGAAGCATAATATTTTTCGGTGTAACAAGCCCTTCACCTGGCGTCGCAGGAACGAATCCGAACAGAGTGGGTATGACTATGACTCTGATAGCGCGGGCGCCAACAACGGCGCTGACACTGACTCAGACGACAACTCAGACGACGAGTCCATGGGCGGGGATCGGATTAATCATCGGGGAGAAACAGCAGCAAGCGTCAAAATTGGAGAGTTCGACTCTTATCACATTTTACAGATAGCCCCATTATCTATCTCATCGAAATGGGACGAGATCAATGCCCAGCTCAATATCAAACTATTGGGGCCAGACTCTCTGCAGGGATTCTGCGACGAGGCCAGCTTCGCTCGTTCGAACCTTCCCACAACTATGTCGCATTTCCTCAAGAAATCTAAGCAAGCGAGCTCCGCAGTCTTCTGCCTGGAGCAAATATTGTCCGAAGACACTGAGGACGTGATGCGTTCCGCCTTCGCTAATCTTCTACCCGATTTACTCTCCCACGCACAAGCTACAGTCAAACTGACCAGCTCAATCGAAACTTTGCTGACGGCGAACCCTGCTATACGGAAACAACTTCCTCCTGAGATGATGAGTTCCATCACGAGTTACCTGGAACGCGCCAATTCCGAGGAACAAAGCTCAGACAATCCCACGGAGGAACCCTCTTCGCCCTATTATGATAGGTGTGAAATACTGAGGCGCCTTCTTAGACAGCACTCATGGACAGTCGGCACCGGAGACCATGCAGAAGAACCCCTACGCCCCGCTAAGCGGTCAAAGGTGACGGAGACTCCTCCACGAATTGGCAAGAAGAAGAGAAAGAGGGCGGTCTGACCTCAGGGATTACCTCTTTTCTTTTGTTTCAATTTTTTCCTTTCGATATGCCTCTATACTTACCGCTGACCTGCTTATTATAAGTATACCTGCTGTACCTGACCATTGTTAATATTTATATGACGAGCTTCCCTACCGTGTATACATCAGAAGTTTAGCAATTTACTTTTGTGCGCGCCTTTGATGGAGGGCAAGCGCAGGAGTTGAAGAGGCGCTGAAAGTGGGTGAGAGGAGTCCCGACGAAGGGCGTCAATGGACTGATGCAATGTGCTTACCGGCACTCTTCCCAACTCCCCAACTCTCACGTATGAGATCAGTCGGATGCAGGGTAGAGTGTTCACATGCTGTGCGAGTTATTGGGAGTCGGTCTTGTTGTACGCCTGGCTGATCTATTGCTACATTCTTACCTAGCCATCGCTTGATCTTACTATTACGAAGTAAACGTGTCAAACGCTCGAGGAACGGCGAGATGTAGCGGCTACATCTCATGCATGCTACCGCAGTAATTCTGACTAGTTTAACCACGTCCATGTACGCGTCGCCTCAGCTAAGTGCTGGGTGTGTTTGGAACGCCGTTTAACGCCTCCTTTAATAGCAGTTGCGTTTTGTTCACATGTCAGATGCCGTGTATGACCACTGCTCACGGCTTCGTGGGGTAATACTCGTGACCACCAAAAGTGCCGGAACACGTGACCTGTGACACGTTCCTCCTCCCCCGTTCAGATATCACGGAAACAAAATTTCAAGCTAATCTCCTAGTGAATGGCAGGGGTTTGGCGACCCGCACGGGTTTTGCCACGGGTAAGCGTGGGTATGGGTAGGGGTCCGGATTCCCAGACCCGTGAGCTTTAAAACGAGCCCCAGAACGTCCAAAACGGATAAAAACTGGCGGGTTTATGAGCCAAACAGTGTTTGCGCTCTAAATCTATCAGTTTTAGCCCATTTTGGACGTTTGAGGGCTCTTTTTTTGCGGAAAACCCGCGGGTTTCGCGGGTAAGGGTCTGTGGGTATGGGTGAGGGTCGGAAAAATTTACCCATGGGTTACCCCTGCCATTCACTATAATCTCCACACCGAATAATGTCAAATTTTGTATACTACATTCTATACATAACATGCACCTGAATATGTACTCAGAATCGAGTATGACCTCCCTTTGAGGCCAAAACAGCAGATATCCTTTTCGGCATATTTTTGATGTGCTTGTTGACATCGGAAACTGGTAGCTGCTCCCATGCTTCGAGGACTGCCTTTGAAAGGGATTCAACATTTGAAGGGGGAGGGTCCAAGCGACGAAGAACCTGTTTTAGCTCATGCCACACAGGTTCTATGGGGTTTAAGTCTGGTGAAGATGCTGGATGGAAAAGCAATTTGATGCCGGACTCCTGGAACCATTGTTGTGTTGCCTTGCTTCGATGACTAGGTGCCCCATCCTGCTGGAAGTATACCTTTCCCTTCTCTGCCTTCTTCTTCTCATAATAGGACTTGAGACAGCCATCCAAGACCTGTTCCCTATACAGCTTCGAGTTCATCCCACCACCCTTTCCTCCCGGATAATTCAAGACAATCAGTGGCCCCTTTTCCCCCTCCATGATGCATCCCCAAACCATTACCCACACAGAGGATTGCTTGAAGGTTGGGACAACACACTCCTCTTTGTATTCTTCATCTGGCCGGCGTGTGACATAGATTCTTGAGTGCGAATCCCCGAGATAAATATAGCATTCATCTGACCAGATGACGCTTTTCCAATTTTCTCGGGTAAAACCCTTGTAGAGCTTTGCCCAGGACAGCCGTTCAGACTTGTGCCTATTCGTGAGATATGGGACTTTCCGTGCACAGCGTCGGTGGTATCCTTCTTTTGCTAGGACCCTTCGAATAGTAGAAATGCTGATGTTGGCGGGTATGTTCTTTGCAACTTCTGTCAGGGGCATCCTCCTATTTTTTCGAGCGGTTTGGACAATGCAACGTCGCATCCGGTCATTAACTTTACTGGGCCGCCCAGAACGGGGAAGGTTCTCTGTGTTTCCTTGGGATTCATACCGTTTCCAAATGCGGTGTGCCGAAGTCTTGCTGACCCCAAACCTGCGGCCGGCTTCAGAAATGGTTGCACCCATGACTATTGCTCCAATGAGCTTGTTCTTTGTAGCAGAGTCATATTCAGAGTGAGTAGTTTTTTTGCGTGCCATTTGCTCGAAGGTTATGCAGAGTAGAGTAGAGAAATACAGTAAACTAATTTTGAACCACCGCATTTGATGCGACGCGTGTGTCACGTGTTCCGGCACTTTTGGTGGTCACGAGTATGTAGTTAGAGCTTCCGTAAAATTCTCTTTTTTTGCGACTGGGATACTTCAAGACCAATGCAAGCTTGGAGCCTGGGCAGTTGTCAGTCATTCTCGTGCCCGATTCAGAAAGAAAAGACAAAGAATTACAAGCCGCCCGTGCGGCAGGTGCCGACGGCACGGCCTATTAAATGTTCACACGGTACCCATCGGGTCGTATACAAGTTTTTTTTACCTTTCTTTCGACTCACTTGTAATTCGTTCATTGACTACTACCATGACTCGTCACGCATCACTGAGACAGAGAAGCCTGCACTAGCGACACATTAATGCGTCCCGCCCTCAACGAGTACAGCGAACCTTGTGTACAACTTACGTATGATATCAACTGTTATAAATATCCCTTACTCTTGTCCCTTGTTATGCCTTTGTACGGCTACTCCATTCTTATTCACACACCTTCAGCGCCCAGCGCCTAAACCAGCCTAGGCTAGGCCTCTTCGAGTCAGAGTGCGTGATAAATGCTAAGCTGATGTTTAGCCACTCGCGAGTCGGAGTATTCTTTTACTCACAAAAGTACTACGACGTCAGAGGGAATGCCTTCTGATATCTCAATTCCCAGTGGCACCTGCGTGTGTGTGCGTAAATGTGTATAAGGCACTGTCTAGATTTCTCCGGCAACGACGACTTCGGCGTCATGGATAAGCTCGCAGCACTGTACGCCCACACTATACAATGGAAACAGAGAGCCGATACTCTGGACTTGCTGATGTCCATGGCCAGCCAGTCAGCCAGTGTACACACCAAGCGCCCGGGGCTATCCACTCTTTGATAAGTTGGCTGTGGGACTGACGCCTATGGTAAGTAAACACAAATGGGATTCAAGAGCTATATCTGGATTCTGTAAGAACTAGCTTTTGTATAGCGACAACTAGAATCATTGTCGAAGCGCTCTCTCAAAGGCAACTACTCGGTTTGGATATGCCTGACCGATTGGGCTTCCTATGCCTCTTCAGTTGTACCTTTGTACTAATATCCGTATAAAATGGGTTGGGCCATGTACCACTATCCCAGTACCTCAGTAGCAGTATCCCATCGTCAGCTTGAGAAATAGCAAGAACATGCAGCTTAAATTCCGCCTCCCGTCATTCCGCCAGTTTATGGCCTCGCTTCAGGAAGAGGCGCTACCGCTTCCATCCTTCTTCACCAGACGACTGCCAGAGTAAGTGCTTCACTCCGCTATGCATTTCTTCAAGAATCAACGCCCAAGGTCATGCGCTTATAAGAATCTTCCAGGGATGGCCTCACTCTTCTCGCTATGTGTAGTGGGATGCAGTCGCCACTTCCAACACCAACACCAGCTGTCTGGGTGTGTAACTCACCGATGCCACTCGACAGCCGACCTCCCACTCCCCTGTTGTACCAATGACCATCAAACCAGAATATCATCGAGGTAAACATTGGCCGTCCCGACACGCCTCTCCCGCCCTATACCTCCCCTCGACCTCAGGACCTTCCACCCGCTCTACATCTGGAGGCGCAATTACGTTCGGTCTCCAGGTTGAAAAGGAAGAGGTCCGATGCCGAGGAGCCTGAGAAAGATATAATTATCACAAAGAAAGCCAAGAGGTCGACGATTGGCAGGGGCCCGACTGCGAACCAGACTAGCAGTGCAACGTCAAGGAATGTTGCTTCTTCGAGCCGGCCAGCTGGATCAAAGAAAGCGAGAAAAGTCCAGGAAGAGTTTTGCTGCGCACGGGTAAACAAAGACGGGGAGAAATGTACCAACAAATACACGTCTCAATCCTCTCTGACGCGGCATGAAAAAGGCGCCCATGAAGGCATAAGGTAAGTTTTCCCCCATTTTTTTTGTTCGGTGACCAGCCTTCCTCATTTCTTCAGATACCCTTGTGAAGCTGATCCAAATTGTGAGGAGGTTTTTACTCAGGTAAGCTTCTTTCTCGAAGCATGTGCGTAAGGCCCAGTTTATGCTCATTGTGCAACCTAGACTTCCTCTAGAAAAATACACGAAGACAAGCAGTAAGCGCCCAAGACATTTTCTGCCACTGTTATCTCACCTCTGACGGGATCTTTTTAGTCGAAATATCCAGAGAAATACCTGCGCCGTAGAAGGGTGTAGCAAAGCTTTCACAGACACCAAGGCACGTAATACGCATTATGGAAGGGACCATCCAGATTTTCGTGTCCCGGCGAGGAAAAAATCGTTGAATGTCCGCCGGAGACTGAAGTAATGGGCTGCTTGTCTTTTATCTTGTGGTGGTCATTTCAAGAAGAGCAGCCTCTGCGCGTGTTCGACATATTAAGCTACTGTTCATTACATTGAATCTTAAAGACACGTCTTAACAGGTAGCAACAGTTCATATACATACCGCGTAACTTAAATAAGGAAGAAGTTGTAATCAATTATTATGATCAATCTATCCGACGCAACTCAGCGTAACATTGGATGCACTCTGGATGCACTAGATAATAAGCTGTCCATGCCACCAATTAGATCCCCTCGACGCGCTGAGCATCCAACCAAGCCCCAAAAGTCAACCGAACGTTACCCACTTACTCAAAACCTCCACTCACAAACCCAGCCCAACCCAAATGCAATGCAAAAAATCCATTCCAAAGACTCAAACAAAAAAAGGGATATATCGATATAAAAGAAACACAAAAAAGAAAGAAAAAGAGAAGAGAAAGAAAAAGACGTAATATGTATATAATTACTGCGGCGTACATACTTGCTACTGCTACTGCTGCTCCGGGTACGAGGGAAGGAGGGAGGGTACTCGAAGGGAAGAGAAAAAAGTCACAGTCCTATCTGTCTGCTGTCTGTGTCCGTCTGTCCGGCGGTATAGGAGGGTGGAGATGGCGAGTGGGTGGGTGGGTGGGGTAAAAGAAAGGGAGGGAGGGGGCAAGAAAAAAAAAGGTAGGAACTAAAGAAAGGGTTTAAGAAGGAAGAAAAGAAGAAATTTTTCGCCGATGGTGCAGTGATACTGTGCAATAAAATAGTAATGATACGATATTGTATGTATGTGTGTATGGATGTGTATGTGATGGGTTCAATGCGTGCGTGCGTTACTTTACGATTATGAAACGATGAATAGCGGTGGAGGAAGGAGGGGGAAGGACGCAGGAAAAGGAAAGAGCGGAGAAGAAGAAGACGTGAAGATGGGGAGAGGGAGAGACATGACATGATCCAGTAACGGGGCAGGCGCGGGGTATGCAACGGGATATAGCCGCAGGTCGAAAATACTTCTATTTATGTTCGAGAGGGACAAGAAAAGAGAGAGAAAAGAGTCCGGAGCGGGCAGGCGCACGAGTGCAGGTGCAATGTGGTGGACGAACGAGTGGGCCGGCAATATGGTACAGAATTTTATCCGGTCGGTGGTACGATTATCAGATGTCGATTTTTGTGGAGTACAGTAGACAACGACGGCGACGAGTGGAAGAAAATGTTGGATGTTGGCAAGGCAATGGGATGGGATGGACGACATGGACGCATGACATTGCACATGCCGAATCCACGTCGACGAAGACGGGGGTAAGGGCACACGTGACGACAGCGACAGCGACGACGGGGGGAAAGTCAAAGAGGACGAAGAGGACAGTAGTCGGAGGAAAGAACACGACGGAAGGGGACGAATGATTGGAGCAGGAAGTAATTCCCAAAAAGGAAACCCACATCCAATTCTGAACATTTGAAAGACATCCGAGTGCGTATCGAATCTCGGCGTCCAAAGTCCAAAAAGTACGGGACAACACGGTGGGTGGGTCCAGGGATGACCAGCGTAGGAAAAAAAGGCGCGGTGTCGAGAATCCCAGCCGCCTTCCAGCCTTCCACCTTCCAATCCATACCCCAACTCAACCAAACTTCGCTTCAATTCTCCCTGTCCTGCATCACCGGAGACTCGCTGGGTCGATGATCCAATCCAATCCTTCTTCTCCAAAGCCTAACATCCGCTAAGGTTCCATAACCCCACCGCCCATCATCCATGCAAAGGTTAAGCTTGACCCAATCCCACCGCCGCCGTCCTAGTCTTCCATTTCTTCTTCTTCTCCGAGGTAAGCGTGATCTTTCTGCTTCTCATCGCCGAATCCGAATCCGCAGCAGCAGCACCACATCATCATCACCTCGCTTTTTTGATCAGCAAAGTTCCGAGCAATACCACCAAGCAAGCACAGACTCTACGCCAATCAACGCGTCGCCCACACCTACTCCGCCGTTGCCAGAAACAGTTTCCACATCTCGCCCCTCACTAACGCCCTTTTCAGCACCGACCCCAACACCAACACCAACAACCACACTCGCACCAATACCCACACACGGTCCAACACCCAAACCCACACCCTCACCACCTCGAACACCACCTCCCGACCCCCTCTCAACCTCATCTCGCATAGCCAACCTGCATCTCCACACCCTCATCCTCGCCTCCTCTCCTCCTCTGCTGCCCAGGGGGCTTCTGTCCACTCCGGGCCGTAGCTCCGGGGTTCGGGCTTGGGAAATCCCGGTACGGCGACGGTGAAGGCGACGGCGATTCGTCGCGGAATGGTGACGACGAATCCGTTGCTCCTCCACCATATGCTGGCCGTTGTTGCTGGTACGGATTATTATCGTGCTGTTGTTTCTCCATCGCATTTTTCTCTTGGGCGTCCAGTGCGGCGGTGGCGGCAGACGCATCACCGATACCTGCACGAGTTCCCCAACCAGTCTGGTAGTAAAGAATGAATTTGACATATCTTGAAGGAAAGAACGCAAGGAAACGTACCTCGTGAAGTGTGAAAAGGGCATAAAGTTTCATTATGGCAAAGTAATAGCCGAAAAGAATGAATGCTGGGACATATATGATGTGCCCAGGATTGTTCCACAGATGGGGCATGAGCTTAAGCGTACGTGTCGCTGTTAGCCATACAAAGTACGACAGGAGAATGTTCCTTAAAATCCCAATCAGCTCTGATGCCACAGCCCGTATGATGACAAAAAGCGATGCTTACCACCATGGAAGATGGTATCCGCCTTTCTCGATAGGAATCGTACTCTTGTAAATGAGGTATGACACCAAACACGGTCCGACGAGAAGCGTGAGAGGATTAATAAGTTTGTCGCACTAGAGGAGGAGCAAAGCAACCGCACGCATGAGTCTCATGACCGAGTTTGGAACAAAAACAGGAGTTGACGTACCATAGTATATGCAACGTAGGGGTGCGCCGTCCAGATATATCGCTCCATGAAGAGACTTCGCAGATCTGAACGCCAAGTATTGCGTGTCCATCGTAGGACCTGTTTGAGGAAGCGCCAATTGGGTTTCATAGTGGAGAGGAGTTCCGCTTCTTTACAGCATTGCACGTAGGTCGTCCATCCGTGGCTGACCATCCAGCGAGTCAAGAACTTGTCGTCTCCCGAGTTGAGTTGGTATTTCCCTAACCAATAATCATGTGTGAAGCCGTGCAAGAATTCGGGGTCCTTTAGAATGACAGTTCTGTACGCGGCCGTTCGTCCTGACAGGCAGGGTATACCCCCGTCAATGTGGGTTGACGAAGCGATTTCAATGTTACGGATGGTCAGGCGGAACGCAGCCAGGACTTCCCAAACAGTCATCCTGTTGCCAACGGCTTGTACCCTCTGACTGGTGCCCACGCCTCCCACCTTCTGGTCCTCGAAGCACGCCAGCACATAAGGCAAGAGCGTGGGCGGCCAGATGGCGTCATCATCGGCAAAGACGATGATGTCCGTCGTAGTGTTCTTGATTCCATGGCTCATCTGCAAGCGTTTGTTGGCAAAAGGGACGGTGAGGACTCGTATCCGTTCTGGGTCGACCTGGTTGGCGAGGTCCTGGAGGGGTCCTAACATCTTTTCTTCGGTGATGATGAGAATTTCCTTGGGTTTGCCAACAAGCCAGCTATTGGCGGCTTCCTTGAATTCCTCGCCAGCGTCAATGGTAGGGACAATGATGGTGACATCTTCCGAGGCGATGTATGTCGGGTTTTCGGGAAGTGGGACTGGGCGATATGTCGCGGCCGCTGCCAGACGAATTAAGTACCACAAATACCGGTAGAACCTGCAGCTCATTGTCAGCCACCACGCCCAACGCCAAACCACCCTGTGCGAGCTCACCCAATGACACCGAATGGAACGACTGGGAGAGAAAAAGGATCAGAACGAGAACAAGGGGTGCGTTGGGAGGAGAACAAGAGACATACATATTGGAAAGTCATCAGAAGTCAGATACAACATTTGAAGGGCGGATGGGAGGAGTAAAGGAGTGAATTACGACGCCAGAGACGAAGAAAGGGAGGTATGCGACCCGTCGTGGCGGGGACACAAAGAAAGAGGATGGGCGAAATTATAAAAAGGGTGTGAGAGAGAGGGTTAACAAGGTCACTGAGATTTTACGCCCGTAGTCAACGCGGAGTTTGAATATCCCTCCCCTTTTCCGTCAACCTCCCTCTTTCCTCCTTATTTTCGTCTCACCGGCACACACGCCCTCACAAGTCCTAGTTCCTGTATTTATGTTTTCGATATCTCAAACAAACATCCTTCTCTTGTTTTATTTTATTTCTCTCTCTTTCTTCCACTCTTCGCCACGTTGGCTGTTCTCGGCTGACATAATTGCCCTGTCCCCTTGCCAAGCAGGCCAAGCCATTTGAAACCGACTATCATGTCTTAGTCCGCCGGCTGAGAATGGATAGCAACGCTTCTCCAGTCTAAAATTGCCATTCGTGAGACCTTGTACCAGGACGTCCTCTCCTCATAAAAGCCTAGCAGTACATCCTATCCTATATTTGCCTGTTCTTTCTATACACATGAGCCAGAAATGTCTTGGGACAACCACAACCAAAGGATCATCGCCGTGTGCTCAACCGTTGCCTGAAGTCATTGTTGTCGTCATATTTTTATGGAGCATCGAAATCCTCTAAAGATCCCAGGAAATTTCCCTTGCTCTTACATCCGGGCCTGGGTACCCCATGAAATCGGCACACTTACACACCAAGCCACGCAGCCGAACAGTGGCAGCTATTCGTCAGGGTAGCCTAGAAGCCATCCTCAAAATGAAAAATCACGTCTTCCGCTCCCAAGCCCTGTCGTCGATTCCAGTCTCCCAATCACTCCGCACTAAGACTCCTCGGCGTCGTGTTCTTGTAAAAGAACCCTGCCGCATTCCTGACAATGCCGGACGTGACGACCTCTGGCCGTTGCGCCGGACACAAACAAAAATCTGACATGAGATGATCATTCTGTGATGAGAACTTCGGTCGCAAACTCGTCGTTGGCGGGTCGTACGGCGCAACTGCATAAGCAGTGACTTACTCTGGACAGGAAAGTATGCATCCGTGCCACTCACTCGTCCATGACAGTCTGAGTTTTTGCACTCGGCGTCGTAAGAGAAGCCAAAAAAGCGTTCAGCGAATAACCCCATCAGTTTACCTACACCTTCCACTTCCAAGTTCGAGTTTCAAGAGTCAAGACGACTGCACCTCAGAAGAACATTGGTGAAATCCCAACGTAATTCGGACGATGCACGCCGACTGCCAATTCTGAATCCCAGTGACCCAGAAGTTCCTGAAGATCTCCAGACTCAACTTCGCCGAACGTCCTGAGTCCTCCGAAACATGGAAGCAGAAGCAGCTGCCGACCTGCCTTGGTCCTGTCACCACATAATTATCTCTGATAACCCTTCCTCAGCATCCGTAGTTACGTCAACCCAAATTACTTCGTTCCCAGCTACGCTCCAGGTATGTACTGTACCGCCTGACATAACCATTGACAGAAAAATGCTATAAGCGCGAGCGCGCACCAGTCTTTCCAACAGCACTCTTCTCTTGCTTTCTTCGTCGTCGAAAAACCAGGCAAACCACACCAAGCCTCCGTCACCTCCAGAGTAAGCACCCACTTACATAAAATAAAGATCTCGCAAAATTCGCGACCAATCTACCCGACGAATATAACCCTCCGTAATGATAGATATGTCATCCACCTCCCGCCCATCGCCGCCGCCGCCTCTGGAGTCTGGGCAGCAGTAGGCAGCAGTGCAGGTAACCACAGAACGTCACCCCGAAGCCACGGACCCGCAGTCCAAGGTTGATTAAACCAATCAGGAGAAGGTATTTCTTATCTGGCACATAATCCCCAATGTCCACACCGCGGTCCATCAAATGATGAGACCTTGGAAGAAGAAGGCGCTTAAATATGTAACATACATACGATTCGGTAAAGTTGTCGAGCCCATAGTTCGCGCCAACCAAGCTTACTAAGGGGCCCGGGGCGAAGATAGAACCTGCCTACCGAAGGCTGAAACTAGTTCAATACTCGAGTCTGTCAATTTTGAAGGGTGCAAGTAATCGCCGCATTTACCCTGTAAGCAATCTTAGACCAGTAGGTTGTTACCCTCCTTACTGAATGGATGGTGTGGTGAGAGCGCTACAAGGCCTGAGGCCTGAAATTTGACCCTTCATTTGCATCGGCGCCTCTGCAGGAGGTTTAATAGCTACGGCCACAAGCCGCCAGAAAGAAATTCATTGACAGGGGATCCAGGGGAACCAAGCGCCCGTGGAGCTGCAGCCCGCCAACGGGCTGGCCCAGGGAGCTGACTGTCCTTCTGTTTAATTATTCAATCACACACGGCGTTAATGACTATTAATGAACACGAATACCATTCGGGCGCTTAGGCGAGAGTTGGGGCATGAGAACTCACAGGGTATTTAGAGCGTCGTTAAACGCTGCTGTTTTTCGAGAAATGACAGCTGAGCGGGGCAGGTATGTATGTACTCGAGTAATTGTCAAAGCTCGGGAATTGAACGCCACGCTCGCTCGTCGGTCGAGGTCAAAGGTTGAAGTAGCTCGGACTAGAAGCTGGGAGCTGAAACTCAAGAACTTATTCTTCGATGTGAGGAAACGAGATTTAGCGCTAGCGTGTCGGGGGCGCAGAAATTGTGCACCCGCTCCCAGTTGGGCCGTACCGTTCAGCCTGTCAGGCTGCTTTGTCGTCGGATTAACCAGGAGCCTATAGTAAGGAGTAAGTAGTAGCAGATGAAGCAATCAGCCGCGCATTGGTAAGACGACTCGGGAGGACGTCGGAGGTAGCATTTTGTGAGATAGTCAATATGAATTGGACTCATAAACTTTCCCCCCTCTCGCCTCCTGGACGCGTCGCCACGCGTATCGCATCACACGATGAATCACGCAGGGACCCGGAATTACTCGTCCACGGTAGTCACTTGAAAATTCATGCATCTGGTTGATCCAACCTTTCACCCGGAAACCGAAAACACAAGGCGATACATCGATGTGTTGCTCAGGGGGTCCAACATCTCTTCTGATATTTCCTGACATTCACCAGCCGTTCTGCTCCAATCACACGGATGGATGCCGAATGCGAGAACAGCTACAAAAAAAGCAAGCAAGAAAGAAAGAACAAATTTAAATAAAGACCATTCAAGGCGTACGCTCCCCGTAATCTTATCTATTTTCATTTCAATCCGAGTGCGCACTGGCGGCACTGCGCAGCACGTACGGCAGAACTGTTCCTGAGGCTTGTCCTGACCTGATGATGAAAAATTGCAGATGATTGCCCGCAGCAATGATCATAACCACGTTCCCGCGACGGATCGGAGTGACCATGAACTGAATTTGGGATCATTCTTCAGGCTGTGAAGGTGTTCGTTCCTGTGCATGTGCGTAGATGTCCATACATATATCTTGTGGGTTCTTGTAGGCTGACGTCGGACGTTGGATACGTACTTTCCGTTATAATATCTGCATCCAGGACCATTGGAGTATCCAACGTTGATCACATCGACCAACAACGGTGTTAAACTCGCGATGAGGTTGAAACGTCTCTTCTACGCAGTAAATGCCTGATGGATAGGCGAGTCTGGAAAGAGTGCATAACCAGGCGATGAACTAAAAAGAGCCATCACAATTACTCTGTCTTGCGACAAACATCAACTGTGGCGTTCCTCGCTCTTCGTCCTCGCCCGGGAACCACAAAGCAAAGTGGAAGATCATGCCAATTACGAAGTGCACCCCGAAACATCCTTCCAGTCAGACACTAGAGCCTCGTCGACATTAACCAAATGTCTCCTTATCCTGAATGAAAAAACAACGGTGACATTGCCAAAGACGACGCGAAAAACGTCCTAATACAACAGACAACCCACACATAAAAAGATCACGAAAACCTGATGACTGACACCATAAGCATAAACAGCAACAACACCAGCGCAACGACCCCAATAACCAGACACGTATTCGACCTGCTCGCCGAACTTCGATCCCTCAGACGCACACGCTCCTTCTGCATCACATCGTAGTTCCCTTCCAGCTTCCCTTGCGCATCCTCCACCACGGACTTGTCTTTCTCCAGGGAAGACGAGAAATGGATCGCGTTCCGCTTCAGCTGCTGCGCCATCAGCTCGAGCTGGGAGGACAGCTCCTCGTGCAGCACCGTGGAGCCGTGTGCGAGCGTCGTGCTAGCGCCTGCTTTGCGGTTCGTGGGTATAGGACCAAAGTTTCGAGAGAAAGCGGAGGCGACAGCTGTTTCTGGTGGATGAGAGGGTAAGAGCGAGGGGAGAGCGGTGGTTATTAAGGAAGGGGAGAGTTCGTCGGGGTCGGGAGGTACGATGGTCAACCCTTTCGTTGAGACACTTGGGGAAGATGACTGTGGCTTTTCCGATGCTTCCGGTGGACTGAGAAGGTCAGGATTTGAGAGCTCTGGTTGTGTTGGTGGTGGTAAGTTCGCGTTAGAGGAGACACTGGGCGTCAGAGGTGGCCTTGGGACGGGGAGTGTTGGAAGTATGGGTTCGGGTATATGTGACTCGGGTTTGGACGACTGTATTTCATGAATATATAAATCAAGTGCCACTATACAGATCCCTCACCATTTCTATGTCCTTTATGAAGGTGTCCACCCGGTCCAGTTTGATCTTGAAGTCGTTCAAGTGCTTTATCCGTGACCTAAAGGATACACATGTTAAAGCGAGGTTTATGTCCCAATCTTTGAAACCACGCACGCAGACGGCTCAAAATCATTCACTTCGACATTCTTCAACAACCTCCTAGCAAATTTGACTTTCTACGACGGGCTTATAAGCATAACTGGGGGAAGGTAATAAGACAGTATAACACACACCTGACGTGTCTTCTGCGCCTTCAACCATATCTCCTCAGCAGGTAACGTAACCGAAGGCTTCCAGTCATCGCTTCGAGCTACAGACTTCTCTAGTCTTCGTACAAGGCGTATGAGGTTTATCTCGTCGTGTTGGTCGTAAGTTCCATGGTCCATGGCGCGTTTGATGGTGGTCTGAAGTAGCGTTGCGTGTAACTGTAAGTAACCGGCCTCGGCAACTCACGAACTAATGCGTGACTTGTGGGTACACAGCATGACAACATCGACTCAACGCGCTGGTTTAAAGGTAACATTGTGAGTCGTATCGTACTTGAGTCGTACAACACGAATATTGCTTACCTTCGATATGGAACATTTCAATTTAATAGGCTTAGTACTGCGCGAGTTTTATGACTACCACTAGTATAATCAGCTTTAATGGATCTCTTGGATATAAATCATGCTAGCTTAATCCAATGCGCTGGATCCTAACTGCTTCGGAACGGTTTCAGACTGTAGAGTACATGCAGTGAGCCATATAAATTGAAATTGAGATTACGAACCCTTTCACTGCTATTCTGATTTATATAACACAGCTGTAATGATTGTGATCGTGTATGAATTCCAAATGACAAATTAGCTACTATATGATGATAACCCATTCCTTCCGAGCAGGGCACATCTCGCCGCATGGAAGAGCACAAGGCTAATCGAGTAAGTAGGGGGATCGTGTGCACGGTCTGAGAAGCCTATCGACGGCACGGCATCCATATGGGGTATAGATGTTTGTACTCGGTGTCCTTCTCCAACGTGCCCCTGTTGACAATGAGATGATTTCTGAGCAGGTCTCGCAGTTGCTCAACGGTTCCCGAAGTCGAGAGATCCAGACGAGCAGCGAGCGCTTGAAGCTCACCCTTGCGCATCGCCGAGAACGGTTTCTTCAAGTTGGGCCGCTGTGGTGCATTTCTAGGTGCAGCCGGCGACTTGAGTTTTTGGCCCCGAGGCTTGATTATATCCTTGCACTGATCCTTGTGAACCTTCCGGTAATGCTCATTACGCTGACTAGAGTCACCGTATCTCATTGTGCACCCTTCAACCATGCAGTGGTATGGAGTGGCGCCCGTGCTGAAAGCTCAATCTGTAAGTAATCGAACAAATGCAGTTCAGGATCGCTTGGGCGCTTACTGTTGTGTGTTCTCGTGAGTCTTTCTTGGGTCCACCTATCACAAACAAAAAAAAAGCATTCACCACTGGGAATCGACCTGTGAGTAAAGATCACTTACTTGCGAGAGCTTTTTGCCACAAAATTTACAGATTTTTAGGTCAAGCCTGAATGAATGATTACAACTCCGAGTTAGCACCGCCAAAATAACAATCAAAGCCCTGACGCTGAAACTTACAGCTTGCCGGCTGCGTGCTCTTCCTCGATGTGGGAAACTAACGCCCAAATGTCGGCGTGGACCTTGAAAGAACACTCGCTTCCGTCTTCTCCAATCCATTTGCATTCACGAAGCTGGGCCGAGTTCATCTTTGCCGCCCATGGATACCCTATCTCCATTGGCTCAACCTCTTCCGACTTCAAGTGAGTGTCTTTCTCCGACTCAGCGTCTCCCATGAAAGAAACAACAAAATTTTCAGAGGTGACCCGACTTCCAAACGTACAATTTGCGGCCGCAGTGACACTCAACTTCTCCGTAAATGTTCTCGTCTTTGGACTCGCTGAGCTTTGTCTCGTTCTTCGCGCTTTTCTTGAGATAAAGTCTTGGTCTCCGTCATCTGCCTTCGTCCTCTTCCTTTTCAGACTCCTCCCTTGAGATTGAGTGTGGATCTCAGGCTTAAGCTCTAATACACACTCTTGACGCTTCGGAGGTTCGCTCGGAGACTTGAAGTCGGACGTTGACTGCGCTGGCAACGAGCTGCGCTTATAGCTGCACTCTGACGAGTTCTCCGGCTTATTGAAGTAAGTGCTGTATGGAATATGAGGTAGCAATGAGGTTGACGGTGTTGCAAGACGCGGCGAGAGTCGTGTGAGAGGCACAGAGACCGGTGGAGACTCGGGAGAGTCAATTTTGCGAGAAGTATAATTTGTATTCAAAGGAAGTGGCAGTGGCGAGGGAGGAGCTGGTATTGGTTTATATCGAGTCGGGATCGTCTCTGGTCGCTGGAGCTTGGATGGCCCAGCCAGCGGGAAGGTATGATGGTTTCTGTGTGAAAAATACAGTATATCAGGCTATCAAAATTGGGCATTAAGCAAGACCGAATCAAACACACGTTGTCCGCTGTCCCGAGTGTGAACCTTGACGATGTCTCGCCAGCAACTCGTGGGATGAAATGTGAGGGCGTCGAACCAGGCCGCCATCCCAGAAGGCCTGATCAAAGATAGATTGGGTCACCTCCCAAAAAGATGGAAGTCGGCGCTCGCAAGGTAAAGGGTGCGTGCCATTCTCCAACTGCCAGCATTTTAATGACATTCCCTGCGCCAACGCAAAACAAGAGGGAAGAGGTCCGTCGGGGTCCATGTTTGAACGGTTTAACGGTTTATATGAATAGTAGGGAGGATGTCACTGAATACTGAAGAGATAGGGTAGTACCGCATAGTTTGCATGTCGATTTTATACCGGGACACTTTAGGGAAACGGGCGGTAAGAAGGGACTCGAAGGGAGACAAACTTGTTAATGATTTCCAAAAAGTGGTTTACAGGGTGGACGTAAGTACAAAGAAAGGACACAGACAAAAGGATCAGGACCTCCCGTGTTCAGCTCAATCCATTTAGGTATGCATACCATAGGCGGGAATTGACTCGAGCAAGCATGCGAATCGGAAAGGGACAGCCCGAGCGCTAACGTGTGGGCTCAATTTGCTGCCCACAGTCTGCGAATGGTAACTTATCGCACCGCCACCTGCAGAACGCTGTGTGGGTAACTCCATATGTACCGCCATTGTCGACGCTTTTAGGTAGAAAGACAAGTTATACTGATATGCCGTTCGTAAGTAGATTGAAAGTTGAAATTAAAGCCCGCCGTGGAAGAGAACAACGAGAGGCCAGTTATTAGAAAGAGAGAAACGTTCCAAAAATAAAAAAGAAAGGTTTAGAAGAACAGCAGTCCATCATTATGCCAACACATTTAATGAATGAATACAATAAGTGGTTGTGTGTGCGCCGGCAGTGGCGCCACTGATGAAGCATGCTATTACTACATCTTTTTAATTAGCTCAAAATAAGAAAGAGATACCGTTAGTGGCAGGCAGCTCTATAGGCCTTCTCTGCTCGAGTTGTACTCGAGTCAAGGCAATGGTTAAAAAGGCAGATTCATGCCCGAGTCAAGACCATCCTATTCAAGACACCGTGGGAATACGGCATTGAACGGCAGCTCTCTGGGTTGTTGATACTGTTGATACCTGCGTTCAGCCGCGATCCAGCGCGCCAATATCCTGATTGCCTTATAGTCTTGGTGAAAACACAAGCTAACGTTCTTGCAAAGAAAGAACAGGAGAAAGTGTGTTCCCTCTTTGGAACAAAATGTACAAATCTGTAAATACCAGCTAGATACCAACTTAACACCCACTAAACACAAGCTCCATCCGCGAAAAATTAAATCTGCAACTTAAACACCATCACCACAAGAGCCACAACTCCCCTCACAGGCCACCAACCCACCAACCGATTAATCAACCACATCAAAGCCGAGAGCCAACCACAACAAACAATATTACATTTTCGAAACTGATAAGATAAGATAACGAAGAGATCGGGAGATTGATCATCCCATCCTTTCCATCAACTCCCCATCTCCCCGAGCTTCATGCACACCAATACGGCTTGAAGACCACAACTCTGCACTCCGAGAACCACCCCGGAGGACTGTGTGTTATGGGCGGAGGTACGTCGTATACACCTGTGGACTGTAGCTTTAGTACTGCTCCCATAATACAGCCTGCGGGATCGTGCTCGCCACGGCTAGACAATGGCACGATGCAGAAGTATCAGTAATCAAAATCCAGGCAAAGGTCATACACATCCGCGCGTACAGTTTTCCTGGCCATCTTCAACTTGCATATAACCCGCTTGGAGATCTGCCGCTGAGCCCATACTGTACCGTGATGGCACATCGTATGACTCGTACGCTGGCAGCACTGTGGGTCCGGCAGGGGGGCCTATCAAATACAGATCGAAGGGTCAGTTGCTCGAATCCTGCGAGAGGTGGGCACATGCGACATACCTCTGATGTACCATGGCATTTCGTCATGATAAGCAGGCATCCCAAAAGAGGGGCCCGCGTATGTCGTGACATGGGCGTGGTACCCAGATATCAATTTTTGTGCCATTGTGTCCACTTCTCCCATCGGAGAAGACTCAGGAGAGTAGACCACAGACTCGGAGTAGTAGGATGTTGTTGTCGTCGTTGTTGTTGGAGGAGGAGGAGGTATCAGCGGCAGGTTGCCATTGGGTCTGGGTCCAATGCGGTCTTCCGTACACGAGTCACAAAACTGGCGTTCCAGGTACGCCCTATTCCACCTCCCTATTTCTGGTGAGGGGCTTTTGAACTTGTCAAAGTCCATTATTTTCAATCCATGCCTTACCACCCAGCACCGTTTGCAATAAGGTTTGCCGGTCATCTCTACCACGACTGGGACCTCGTCCTTCTTCTTCTTACAAAAATACGGCACTTTCAAATACAAACTCAAGTGCTCTACCAGCGCGGGCGACTCCATCAACCCATCCACCACTGGCATTTCCACGTCCTCGTATTCGTCCTCATCTTCTTGCTTTTCCTCCGGAAGCGGAAGCGCGTCTTCAGTTGGTCGGTGCCCGGCGTATGAGTGATGGTCCAAGTTGGACTCGGATGTGGTTGCAATGCCTTGGCTTCGTACAGGTGGCATATGGCGGAGGGTAAGTAGACAAGGAAGGAATGAAGGAATGAACTAGCTGATCAATTTCTTTGTCTTATATTTGTCCAGGACATGGTTCAACACCCGTTTACCCAGGTCCGCTGTCATAACTTGAACATCGGCTATGTTCAATCCTTACGAGAACTGTTCCTTGTCAGTCAGTGTCGTCACTTCGAGCAAGCGAATCCGTACGTACGTCGCTTGTCTTTCTCATCTTCTGTTTACCGCTACTCCAATTGACTCTCGAAGTAGGTGTCTGTAAAAAAAATTCCAATATGAACATCGGAAATTCTCCGTACGCCAGCACCATACTCTCCTTTCAAATCATGGGTGACTATTACATATGTTAGCTTCTAGGTTCGGCACCAATAATCGCTATCTCTCTCAGGCTCACTGTGCGTCATTCTCTCTCTGTTTATTTTTTGCAAGGCGTGTCAAATCCGACGAACCCAGAAAACTAAATCAATGCTTATAGGCCCTATCGCAGCCTCGGGGAATTGTCGAGAGTCGAGACATAACATTATCCAATTTCCCATTGATTCTCTTGTTCAAAAAACAAAGAAGGGAAGGTTGGCAACGAAGTGGATTTCAGGCGATAACACAAGGTATTTGACATTGGAACTGACTACAAGTAACATTTCAATATGTACAAGCTAGAATGAGGAAATTACGAAGGAAGCCCATAATCGAAACAAAAGAAGCTAAATAGTATGAGATAGTAAGAGGATGTGTGCGAGCGAGTCTTAGGTACAGAAGTGTCTATCGTCGGCAAGTAAGTACAGATGTACAGATGGGTAAAAGAAAAGAAACCAAGAGAGAGAGAGAAAAAAGAGAAAGGACAAATGATAATTGACAAAGCATATAACAAAGAGAGCGTGAATAACAATAATGGTGATGATGACGACGGAGGGGGATAGTAGTAGACAAGAATACATATGCTTCAGGAATAGGAAATAGTAAAGAAAATGGGTCATTGAGAGCGAGAGAGAAAGGAAGCGATAAACTCTAGAGCTTCTTGATTGAATCGGCCGTCTTGCGCCAAATTATTGATGAAGGATTGAGGTGATACGGAAATGGTGTCGTCGTCGTCGTTCTGCAGCGGCTTCAGTACAGGCTGAGGCCGAGGCCGAGGCTCAATCAGAGCACAGGTCCTGCGATTCATCTCGAAAAGCGAAGTGACAGCGTTGACGATGCGGAGTGATAACGAGTCGAGGACCAGCATCAGATCAGCGTCGGTCGAACTGTCGTTAATGGGTGGTAAAAGGATATTCGGATCGCCATAGAACGTCAACGCGGTTAAAGGTTCCTCTGCCGTCTTCGAGTCCGAGTTGGACTGGATGCTCGCCTTGTGCAAGTCCGTCAAAGGCTTGAAGATACGTCCAGCAGACAACGCTTCCAGACGAAGGCAGACCAGGCCAAGTTCCTTGATTTGAGGTACACTGAACTGCACCCTCGAGCCCGAAGCCGTAGGGTCCGCTATGGGCTCTTTGAGTTCATGCCGACCCTCCAATCCGCGTGGATAAAGTGCAGAAAGTATCTCCGGCACTTCGATACCCTTCAACTTCACTTCACCCACAGGCACGATGGTAACACCCAAACCCCGGATTCCTTCGATGGCCTGGACGGTTTGGAACTTGGAGTACTCCGTCTCCTCCTCCGTTTCAAAGACCTTCGCGTTGATCTCGCGCACGATATCCAGACTGCACATGATCTGACCACCGAGCGCTTTGCTGTTGATACGAGCGGAGCGGTTGACCATAGGTCCGAAATAATCCATACGGCGCGTAAGAACGTCGGTTTCGCAAAGCGGATAGCCACTATGAATGCCCATACGAACAGAAATACCCCGCGCGATAAGCCGGTCGTTCTTGTCGTATATGGGTTTTCCATCTTCGCATTCCAGGATCTCCAAAGGCCACGGTTCGTTCAACAGCTCCGCCTGAATGGTAAGACACCACCACACAGCTGCCAGACTCGTAGGGAAAGAGCACATGAACGCGTCTCCTTCCGTCTTGACCTCATATCCACCACAAAGGCGCAGCTGCCGACGGAAAAGGTTGTTGTGCATCTTAATAGCAGTCGGCATCCCCGGGTTGACCTCCCAAAGATGTGTTGAGTTGCGAATATCAGTGAAGACCAACGTGACATGGCCAATGGGAGGCGGTATCTCAGGTAACCTCCGCAGATCACTATCGAAAACATCCTCCTTCTTCCTGTTCTTGTAAGGGTCGATGATAGGATCGATCGTCGGCTGTCTGGAGCGTGCAGGACACTTGAACAGATCCGCAACGTGAATCACCATGATCATCGTCGTATCCACAGCGCCATAGCTAATTGCGAAGTCTCGCAACTTCTGGGCAGCAAGCATAGGGTCCGGCTTGTCGTCTCTCAACACGGTGCGAGCAATGTCGACGGCAGTCTGATAAGGCACAAAGTTCCACAAGCCCCGATTTGCAATGATCACGAACTCATCCATCTCCGACAGATCGTACACAAAGATGTCCGGACGGGCATTGATAGTCGGAAAGACATGGAAATACCCAAACGAGCGGGACACCTCCACCTCTTCATTGAGCAAGCCCGGGGCCGACACCGACCCTTCCGCAGCGCGTATGCGGGCAGTCTCCATCCGGTCATACGGGTCATGCTTCTTCGAAATTTGGTGGCACACTCCCTGTCTCGAGACGACCGCAAGGGCATCGCCAACGTTAGCAGCGTAGATCGTCTTGTCCACGAAATACAACGCCACACCCGAAGCACCCGTCTGGAAATAGTTCGCGTCTGGTGTGCGCTGCTGGATGTTGGGCGCATTGGGGGGAGACACCCGTCGAGTAACGAGAACGTGCAAGTCCTGGTTCAACTTGAGGAACGTCCACGCCAACGCCTTCTTGATACCTTCCCTCTTCACACTGCTCTGCGACACGCTGCTGCTGCCCGAGGAAGAATCCCGCCTCGAATTAATCTCGTTGATAGCCGCCAACTGCGTCTTGAACACATTCACAAAATTATCATGCAGGAATTTCGCCACCCTATTCGGACTCGTGCCCGGCTTCAAGTACTTCGACGTCCTCGTCTGTCCAAACATCGCCAGAATCGCTTCGCCCTCCCTGCCTTGACTATGGAATTCATGCACGAGATCGATCATGTTCAGATGATCGTTCTTCCCCAGCGAGTCCGCAATTCCATAACCCATGCCACAAACGGTCGATAACGACGTCCGAACGCGCCTGTCCATGTTTTCGTCTGGGATATCGACTGTGGTGTCTTTGCCCGCCGTGGTGATGGTGACGTCCATGAGGCCCAAAACCTTGAGCTGCGATAGATTGGTAAAGCCGGATAACATGACAGTGTCCCCAGCCATACTGGGATGGTTCATCTGCCTCAATCGCTCGGTCGTACGGTCTGCTTTGATTTGAAGACGCTTGTTGCCGGACAAATTCAAGTACTTGAGGTTCGTATTGAAATTCCTGCACAATGATCATCGTTTGTTAGTATAAAACATTGAAACAAACTCAACTCAAAATTCAACTACTCACCAATTCCAATCAAACTCCCAATTGTTAATATTATACTTCAAAAGGTTGCTGCCGATATCCAAAATCGTCAAGCTCGGAACTTTCCCAATCTCATGAGGAGGACTCGACAGCTTATTCCCATTCAAAAACAACGTCGTCAACCTCGTAAGCCTAGGGAAATCCTCCGCCGGCACATTCGTCAGCCTGTTCCCACTGAGGTATAACTCCTCTAGGAACACCATGTTCCTGAAAAACCCAGGTGGAAGATCTTGAATCTCATTGAACGACATGTTCAACACTCTCAGATTCTTGAATATCATAAGAGGCCGAATCACGTTGTCCGTCAGACAGTTCTCGCCGAGATAGAGCTTCTCCAACGAATGCACGAGGGGTGGGACACTGTTCAGCGAACCGACGGACGTCGTTGACGGTCTGCGCGATGCCAAGTCGTGTGCCTGGACCGCAGACAGACTGCCGCTGCCGTCCATCACCACGAGAGCATCAGGTTGCTGCGCGTTGGACGTGGGCGGGTCGTGCCACCCATTGACAAAATTCGACGTGACATTGATCTTCTCCAAGCTAGCACAGTTCCATATACTCTGCGGGAGCTCCGTCAGGCTGTTATTATGCGCATCCAAAGTCTTCAGCTTTTGCAGCTTGCCGATGGTAGACGGAAGCGTGTTCAGCTTGTTGTCGGTGCACGAGAGGATCTCGAGCCAGTGCAAATCGCCGAGGCTTTCAGGAATCGTCCGGATGGAGTTATGGTCAAGCTTGAGCGTCCGCAAGGAGGAGAGCTGGCTGAGGACAAGATCGTCCAACGACGAGAGCTTGCCGTAGGATAAATCCAACATCGTCAACGCATACGGCAGCTTGCTCATAGGTCCAGGAATGAGTGAGAGCCGGGTGATATCGTTGTGAGACACATCGAACGTCGTGAGTTGCGGACCCATCGCAAGGTCCAGCGAATGCACGCAATTATGGTCCGCACTCAAGCTCTGCAGATTCGGCAGCATGCAGATTATCGATACGTCCGAGATGAGGTTCCTCCGACAATCCAGAATCCGCAAGCTGACGAGGTTGAGGCATTCGACGGGGAACGACGCCACCTGGTTGCCGACCATAGCCAACTTATCCAGCGCCCGCATCTTGCCTATCTCCTTCGGCAGTTCCGTGATCATGTTGAAGGAGATGTCGAGCTCGTGCAGGTTCTCCAGCTCCGTGATGGCTAGAGGGAAGTGGTTGAACTTGTTGTTCGAGATGTTGAGACTGACGAGCCCTCGTAGTTGCGGGAAATTTCGCGGAAGCTTCTCCAGTCTATTGCTACGAACACAAAGGTGCAGTAATCCTTCGATTTCTTCCAAGTGCGCATCTTCTAGGTCCTTGATCGAGTTGTGGCCGAGATTGAGTCGATGTAGCGTCGTGCAATGTCGTATGCTGGAAGGTACTTTCTTCATGGACATATGGGTTAACCAGAGATCTCGAAGGGTGGTACACGACTGGATGAAGTCGAGGGGTATTTCGAGCATTGGATTTCGATCCAAGCGCAAGGATATAATAGAGTCTGCATTCTGATGGCAGATGACGGGTATCGTGCGTAGGCCTTTTCCTGCTAAATCGACGAAAGTAAAGTTTTCCAGATTGATCTGCTCCTCCTAGCGGGAAACGATGAGAAGCGACGAGAAGAATGGATTGACAGGTACTTACTCCGGAAAGGAGCTGACTCTTGTAGTGAAATTTCATCAGCATGCCTAGAGAGTCAGGCCCTAGCAGCAGCTGGCCGTCTTCCGCATCGTAACCGGCCTGCTCCATCTTGTTCTTCACGATTAAGGCAGGGCGTTCCTTCGGCCCTAGCATGCGTTCTAAAAAAACTAAATGAATAACGTGCTCTGTGGGATTTAATTCACACTTACCTCCTCGTCCTTGTTCTCTCACATACAAGTCATATCGAACATGAGAGTCCGGTGGTAGGTGCCGCAAACGTAGAAGTTCGTTGATATCGGCCACGGTGGTATCTAGCCCGATCGAGACGACTTGAAAGGACGACGACTGTACGTAGATACGCATTTTGTACTGTCGAATAGATGGACGTGAAGAACGGGACTTCGAGCCCCTCGTAGTGGGCAAAGAGCTCTGAGAACCGGAAGCGCGATGCTTGTGACTTCTGTGGTCGTACGGCTTCTCGCGTTTCTGGGAAAGGGCGGCAAGGCCGTTTTCAAAGTCTTCGTCAGATCCAGAGTCCTGCACTTCGGATGCGTCGTGGTTGTCGTTCGAATCCTCCGGACGTTGTTCGACAACCCAACTGTCTGGAGCACTCCAGCCGGGACTTCGAGAGCCTCTATGATGAGGCAAGGCGTGTGGCGGAGTCGACTTGGGCGATATTTTCCCGCCGATGATCATGCCGTTCCTCTTGTCCTGTACGGAAGTGGCAGGGGCAAATGGGTTGTTCCAGTCGATCCTTGAGCTGGTATCCGAGTGACTGTAGGCTGAATCGAAGCCACTGCTGGGCGAGCTAACGTCCCGAGCGTCCGAACGTAAGATACCGTCCATCGCATTGAGGTCTCTGAGGGAATCGAGGTTGAACTCTTGCGCATCGTCGTCCTTCGGAGGAACTGCCGGCGGGTGTTGACTAGCCTTCTGCTTTCCTTTGTCCCTGCTGTGCTTCTTGGGCGGTTTCTTGTCCTTGGTAGCAACGAGCGTTGTGGAGGAGGCATTGGGAATGGGAATGGCGGTGAAAAGCGAACCCGCCCGTTGCTCTGGGAGCGGGACGATGTCTTTGAGAGAAGGGTGCACATTATCCTCCATGTCCTCTCGTAGGTGCGTTCTGCTGGCGCTACGTTTCATCATCCAACCAAGACTCGGTACCAGACTCCTCGATGACTTCTTGCTACGAAGGTCCCCGCCCGAGTTGGTCGACGAGCCACTATAAACCACCCCCCTCGACGATTCACTGTCATCCTGCGACGGTCGTTTCGTCGATTCTCCAAAAGAGTAAAAGCTAGCTTGAGATTCCGAAGGCCTGGGGGTGCGCATGGTACTCGACGAGCTGTTCTGACGCTGCGAAGCGAAAGGGAAGACCTTTGGTGGGAAGAACGCCTTGGAAAACGAACCGCTCTTCGGTGGCGGCGTTGGCTAAACGGAAGGTAAACAGAAAGTCGATGTATCCGAGTACAAGACATACCGGAACGTCTAGCCAGGGAGCTATATCGGATTCATTGGTCGTCGCATAAACATTCATTGCCGGCGGGGGATCCCTGAGGATGGCTTGACCATTACGGTCGACATCAAGAGACACCCTGAAATCGCTCTCGACCGCAGGCATGTCTGGCTTGCAGTATTCACAGAATACTGAGAGTGGTAGGCCAGCGCTGGAGAGATGGAAGGAAAGGGCGTGGCAATGGTTAGCAGTATCGTTGTATTCCTCCTTTTCCTTATTTCCCAATTTGCTTCCGAATTTCTCACGAACGTACTCGTAGCCAAGGCCTTGGCGGCGGTGCATCGCTTATTCGTACCTTTTCTAATCTCGGAACGCCGTCTTCCAAAATCATCCAACAGCAGTATGTCAGTGACTCCGCACGCGCAACCAGGTAGTAAGTGCCATGCCCTGACGAATCTTCTTAAACTAAGGCGAGAGCACGACTACGAAATAGGAGATGGAACTCTGCAAAATATCACGAATTTTGGCCAGCATCGACGGCAGCGCTATTACCCAAGTTATCAGCGCTTCAGCGCTCAGCTCCCGACACATCCCACCATCCTTCCAAACTTGAAAGTCTTGGAGTTGTACCTTTCAAGCCAGGAGTACGCCAATGTATTCATTCGTCGCCAGTTCGTCGCTCCCTCTCTGCAGACCCTTATACTTAGCTTGGAACGCAACTGGGACAGTACTTCCTCAAGTCCCGCCAGTTCTTTGTCCCGGATTGGAAGAGCTCAGCTTCCAATTTTTATGTCCCTCGCAGGACGAAGATGCCCCGTTTGCTAGGATGATTGAAGCACGGTTGACTATGGGCTCTAAGGAGTACTCAGAGGAAGAAGCGCGTCCGGCGTTCAAGACGCTTCAGCTCTTCGATTACGACTGTTCAAGTTCCCTCCCCCTTCCCGTCGCCGAACTGAAGTTACTGTAGACTCTTTGTGATCGCTATGGCCTGGATATCATTTTTGTTGATCTTCACTACGATAAAATCAAGTTTGAAGACGCCCTTGATTGGGATGCGTTGCTGGACCGTGACGAATCTCGAAGTCCAGGAAGATGAATGAAAAGTTACGAGCGCACGACATCATTTGCATCATCGTTTACCAACCAATTCAAGATCCTTGAGACGTTACTTCGAGTTGCAGCAATTTCGTACGGATACCTTAGTTTCTTATTAATTCTAATCTTACATTGCATGTAACCCTTTTGTAGAAAGAAATCAATATATAGATTATATTGCTGGAAATGTGCACCGTCCTCGGCATTCTTGCAGTTCAAGAGTCGAGGCTGTCCTTTCAAACGTTCTCCGAGACAGAATCGCTTCTTGGTTAGCACTGAGCGCTGAACGTGAACAACTTTCCTTGAATCTTATCTGATAAGCTCTACTGCATTTGATATCCAGCGGCCACAAGCGGTAATTAATAAATGTCAAGCTGACCACTGAATCTCAAGCTACCCTGGTCCCTCGAGCGCTAGATCTTAACCAACATTCAACACCCTTCCCTACATTGGTTTTCGAGCGTGGAACATCTCCAACCGTAACCTACTCACTAATCACCAATTTCTATCATGGTAAACTCGACAATGATCTTTTGGTCGAGGGTCAGGGTTCAAACTCGGAGACGCATATCCCGCCTGCGGCATTTTGTCCGGGGGAAAATATTCGCCATCGAATACGCACTTCGGCACCAAAGGAATGTCATCCGACACTTGATATGGCGTGGAACATGGTCTTTACGGAGAAAGGCTCACAAAGCCTCCAAGCGAACCAAATCCGTGAAGAGGAAGGCTGGACGGGCGGCCAGGGATTTCAAGGACTCTACCATTCTCTCTTTGCCTGGTGTTTCGAAAGCCAGGCTTCCAGCTCCTCCGGTGCCACATCTTCTCAAGTCAAATGATCGTCCTACGGAACAGGAAGCTATTCTCATCCGTCAGGCAATCAAGTCAGCAGAGGTCGAACTAACACGGCTCCGACATATATATGTTCCTAGTGCACTCGCCGGCGAGAGAGTGCGTTCTTCGGTAGCCTGGTGTAAGATCCAGCAGACCAAGAGCTTCATCAGGCAGCACAAAGCTCTTCTTTCACCCATACGCTTACTCCCGGCCGAGATGTGGGAGGATATCTTCGCCTGGCTCTCACCTTGCCGCCAAATGATGCCCCATATCAGTATCGCGCAAAAGAACGCAGACGTCCCTTGGGCAGTTGCTCAAGTTTGTCGGAATTGGAGGATGCACGCCCTTTCCATGCCCGCTCTCTGGGCGTACCTCCCCGCAATAAGCCTCGCAAAATCGAAATCTGAAGCCGATCGTCAGTTGGAGTACCTTGGAGAACTCATTCGTCGTTCCAGGGGGAACCCCCTGAAATTTCACATCGAAAGTCCGCACTCACGCGAACTGAAATTGCATCCCATTATTACCCTGCTTTGCCAACACTCAGAGCAATGGGGGAACGTATCGATGTCGCTGCCCACGGCTACCATCGCGAGCGGGTTCCAATCCATTGAGGGACGCTTACCATTACTCAGAACCCTTTCACTCTCGGTGTTCCATACGGGACTTGGCTGGTACCAATCTCCGTTGACCATATTCGCAGTTGCCCCAAAGCTGAGTACCGTCTCATTGCAAGGCACATTAGCTCAAGACGTGATACGTTTGCCCTATAGACAGCTTGTAAATTATGAGGGCCAATACATGCTTCGTCATGACCATATCATCGGTGACAACGCATGCTCGCTTTTGGAAACGTTGACAGTCCTTGACCTCCAGGACTACTACGTATTTCCTCCTGCGACAACTTTGCCTCACCTCAAGAAGCTCTACGTGAAATTCCCTCACGGCGCCCATGAAAGATGCTTTGACAACCTCATACTTCCCTCTATCAAGGAAATCAGAATTCTAACCTCTCAAGGAGCCGTGATGCGTAGCCTAGCGCTCATGCTCTCGAAGTGTGGCCTGACCTGTCCAGTCGAGAGGCTCTACGTCCGCGATCAATCGATTGTGAACGACGCCGAATCATGGACCAACGTCCTAGCGCAGACGCCTTTGCTTACATACTTGGATTTTAATTTACCAGTAATTCCTGCGGACATCTATGAGCTGGCAAATGGGCACCTAGCTCCGATGTTGGAGACCTGTCACTTCTACGTCGGTGGAGTGATCAGGCAGGATATCAGCGCCGCCTTGAATGTCCTGGCATCTCGTCGTTGTGAACTTGCCGCGACCTCGGATGGATTTACTCTACGATCAGAAGTTGAACTTGAAGCGGCAAAGCCGCTGAAAGAACTCTCGGTGTACTTCCAAACGTACGGCTCGGATTGTGTGGGCGTCCAACAGTCCTTGGAGAACTGGCAGGAGAGTAAGACAGGAAGAGTGCTCAGAAACATATGCGGGCAACTTCGCAAGGAACAACCCGGTAGGTACGGCTGGTACGGATGGCGAAAGGCAAAGCTCGACTTGGGGTGGAAAAACAGAGTGATGGGACTGTTGAACCAGGTGGAAGGTATTGACATTACAAGTGTTAATGATATTTATGTAAGTACCCCCGAGCTAATTAGGACCATGTCGGATACTTACAATTGACGTACAGTACTCCCAAATTCATTACCTGCTCAAAGAAATTGCTGCATCTAAATTTCGGTTGCTTGCATCGAAGGCGCAGCAAATCTTGAATAAATGGGAACCGATGTTCAAATCAAGCTTGAACGATTGTCATTGGGCATGTAAAGGCCGATCCTCTGTGGTTTATATTCCAAATAACCATGGTAAGTGACATCCCATTCCTTGCTGTGAACTCCCAGTTCAAATATAACACGTTAACTGAATTGGTTTCAGCATGTCGTAGGTCTGCTGATGATGCTATGTCCATCGTCTTTGGGCTGAAAAAGGATTGGAAGTCAAGTTATTTGGATAATTACATCTATTGGACCTGGCTTATGGTCTGGCACATGCATCATTTGTATGTTTGAGTCATGTCCCATTCTTTTCGTTCCGCCACTTACTCTATGCAATATTCCTTGCCATTACTTGAATTCTATCTCCAAATGTAAATGTCTACTTTCTCGTCTGCTACTATGCTGAGTATAATTGGTATATCATTACGTGGTAGTTCGTTGATACATTGGTTTGAACGCGGCGCATGACGATGAAGGAAGGGCACACCGAGGATGAACACCGAGAGCAGTGATAGAAGGATGTTTTCCAAGATATTGGGAATACACCGAGCGAGAGTGTTACGTCTCGACTCTCGACAATTCCACGAGGCTGCGATATGGCCGATAAGCATTGTTTTCTCCTTAAACCCTTGGTGGGTTTAACTTGGGGCGGTCATGCACTGTGCCTCGGGATATAACCCTAGTTTCGTGGATTCGTCGAATTTTTACACGTTTTACAGAAAATAAACAGAGAGAATAACGCACAGTGAGCCCGAGAGAGAAGGTGATTATTGGTGCCGAGCCTAGAAGCTAACATACGTACTACGTAGTCACCCTTGATTTAAAAGGAGAGTGTGGTGCTGGCGTAGGAGAATTTTCAATGTTCATATTGGAAGTTCTTTTGAAGACACCTACTTCGACAGTCAATTAGAATAGCGGTAAACGGAAGATGAGAAAGCGAAGCGACGCACGGATTCGCTTGCTCGAAGTGACGACACCGACAAGGAACAGTTCTCGTAAGAGTTGAACATAGCCGATGTTCAAGTTATGACAGCGGACCTGCGTAAAAACAGGTGTCGAACTATGTCCTGGACAAATATAAGTCAAAGAAATTGATCAACTAGTTCATTCTTTCATTCCTTCCTTGTCTACTTACCCTCCACGATATGCCACCTCTCCGAAGCCACAGCATTGGGAACCCATCCAACTTCAAGCCAGACCATCACCCATATGCTAGACACCGACCAGCGCAAGACGCGCTTCCGGAGGAAGAGGAAGAGTACGAGTACGTTGAGGTGGAAGAGGACGAGGACTGGGATGTGGAGGTGGAGGTGGAAGTGCCGGTGGTGGATGGGCTGATGGAGTCGCCCGCGCTGGTAGACCAGTTGAGTTTGTATTTGAAAGTGCCGTATTTTTGTAAGAAGAAGATGAAGAGGAGGAAGAAGGGCAAGAAGATCGCGATCGCGATAACCGGCAGAAAACCCTATTGCAAACGCTGCTGGGTATTGAGGCATGGATTGAATATAATGGACTTTGACGAGTTCAGAGCCACCTCACCAGACGCAAGGAGGTGGAACAAGGCTTACCTGGAAAACCAGTTTTGTGAGTCGTGTATGAAAGACCGTCGCGGGATCGGACCTGCAGCCAACCTGCCAGTGATACCTCCTCCTCCTTCAACAACAACATCCTATTCTGTAGTCTACTCTCCTCCGATGGGAGAAGTGGACACAACACAAAAATTAATATCTGCGTATCACGGCAGCGTCGCGACGTACGCGGGCCCCTCTCCAGGGATGCCTGCTTATCACAACGAAATACCAGGGTACAGCAGAGGTATGTTGCGTGTGCCCACCTCTCACAGGATTCGAGCAACTGACTGACACTCTGATCTGGATTTGATAGGCCCTGCCGGACAAATGCCAGTGCCCGCGTACAAGTCATACGACGTGCCATCATGGTACGGTATGAGCTCAGCGGCAGATCTTCAAGCGGGTTATGCGCAAGTTGAAGATGGCCAGGCAAACTGTATGTCCGGATGTGTGTGATCTATGGTTGGATTTCGATGACTGATATCGATACTTCTGCATTTTCTAGCCGTGGGCAGCACGATCCCGCAGACTCCATCGGCGGAATACTACGGATACAGTCCCACTGGAGTATACGGTGTACCTCCAGTCATGATCCATACTCATCCGGGGCGGTTGTAGGAGTGCAGAGGTGTCGTCATCGAGTCGTATTGGTGTGCCGGGAACTCGTTCGTGAAGGGGAGATGGGTTGGAGATGGGTAGTTGATGGAAAGAGCATGGATGGGATGATCAGTACCGGATCTCTTATCTTATCAGTTTCGAAAATGTAATATTTGAATCAACCAGTCTAATTGCGATCTAGAGAACTTTAAGCACCCAAATTACAGTAAAAAGTAGCTATCTTGAAATTCATGTCTGTATCGCATATGGCTGTGAGGAAAATTTCTTATGATTGGTTTATGGTGCCATCTAACATCTTACATAGGTGATGAATTCAAAATTGTAGTGACCCGATCCCGCCCTTCTTTCAATTCAACTCATTCAATGACTCATTTGCTTCCACAAACACACCACACACTTGACGCGAACTGGACGAAGCGGCATTACCAACAGATTCGATGCTGCGAGGGGATTGGCACAAGATTACAATGTAATATGCAGTAGTGACCAACGTCCTGGCAATACGCCATAGTGTACATCCATTTATCAGGGTCATACGGCACTTCTCCGCCTCACATGCAAGTATCGCTCGAGAGATGCGCTGCTCCTAATCTGCGCATCACGAGCCCCCACGCCGGTTTTCTTGTCGTATCTGTGGCAAGAATACCAAGCTGGGCCGTGTCCGTTCCAAGGACCCGTGCAAACCCAACAGTACGAACTCGCGTTTGCCCAGGCTATTAGGTCTGACATGCCCAACGAAGAGCGCGATGAGCAAGGGATGGGAGTGAGGTTGAAGATTTGATAAACAGTGGGCGGCATACTGACCCACGAGAAGGTCGGTTTCAGCGAAAAGGACGCAACACTACGAATCGACACAAACCTTGCAGACACCACACAGGCTGCTCCGTCATCGCCAACCACCACTTGTACGTCCCACTCAGAAAGCCACACTCGGCACGTTGTCTCAATGAATTTGGCCAGTACCGATATACCAGCCCCGACCTTTCGTCATCGGTTCTGTTGAAGAATATGTAGAGGACGCAGCCAGATCAGCCGCGGCGGGTTGCATCGTCGAAGTAGCCCGTCGTGCTCGGTACTTTGCCTCCCATTGTTGTCTTCGACACCTAGATGTTCTGACGAGACTTCGCCTTCCACATCCTGCAACGTTAACGATGAGCAGGCTATGAAGTTTGGGTTAACAAGCGGTCGAGATACTGCAACGAGAAGGCGAGTTTGAATTGAATCGATTTGCACGGAGACTAACCTTGAAGACACATACACTGGCCGCTCCGTCATCACTATCGCCTGCCGCTCTAATAAAGCAGTCTTTGGATATCGCGAGTATCGACCCTGACTCGCTGGTTCCGGTTGAGCTGAAGGAAGTAGCGACGTCGGAGGCGGCACAAATGTGACGGGTTGGCTCGTCGAGTAGCTCGTTGCTCCGTCTTCGGGTAGTTTCCTCGATCCCAGAACGTTGGCCTCTTTCTGGTTTTGAGACACTCAAGGACCTGAAGTTTGGGGAGTGGGCCGAGCAAAGGCCGGGAGTGATGCGCATACTGCAACGAGAGGGTAAGTTTGAATTGATTGAAACTACTACTGAGTATGAATACTGACCTTGAAAAATCGCAAGTCGCTCCATGGCCAGTAACAATCTGTCCAATCCGCTCAGACAACCACCCTCGCTACATCTCTCGATGGTTCCAATTGATATCAGCCCTGGCGCAGGGGAGTTTGGAGCAAACGTGTCGAGGAGGTCTCGCTATGACTAAAGCTAGTGCCCTCTCGTCGTAGAGTAGCCTCGGGTTCTTATAAAGATCAATTTGGTGACCGAGAGACGGCGATGGCGAATACGGCGGCTGTATATGGAACGAACTCGTATCCCGTTCGAAGGCCCTTCGTCCACCGTCATCCGATGGGAAGAGAACGCCCGCGGCGGTCCGCGTATGCGGGGTAATCTATTGAAAACATGAGTACAAGTCCATATTCTGGTGAATGAGACTGACCTCGAGCCACAGATGCAGGCGAATCGAACTTGCTCGCATCGCGTAAGTAACAGCACCCATTGCCTCCAAATTCCCTACAAAACGGCGTCAATTGCAGAACGTTGCAGCATGCAGCGGTTGAATTGAAAGAGGGAGGCTGGTTTGACCGAGTAAGTAAGTGTTGTAAAGGCAAGAAGTTGAATGATTAGATATTTTGTATTGATTATTTGCTACGATTTAGTTTGATTTGCCATCATTTCCTACTATTTATGGATGGCTACCGACGCGGTATATGCTTGGTCAATCTCCCTCTCGTATCTTATCCTCGGGCGCTCTTAACAATATCCAACACCCTTTCCTAGCATTGGTGTTCGAGCGTGGATCAATCTCCAACCGGAAATTTCTCGATAATTATCAATCTCTATGGTAAACTCGACAATCCCAAGGGAAAATGTTCGCCATCGAATACGCACTTCAAGAACCAAAGGAGTGTCAACCTAATGTCAACCGGCACTTGATATGGCGTGGAACATGGTCTTTGCGAAGAAAGGCCACCCAGCGAGCCAAATCCGTGAAGAGGAAGGCTGGACGGGCGGCAAGGGATTTCTTGAAGGACTCTACCATTCTCTTTTTTCCTGGTGTTTTGAAATCCAGGCTTCCAGCTCCTCCGGTGTCGCATCTTCTCAAGTCTAGTGATCGTCCTACGGAACATGAAGCTATTCTCATCCGTCAGGCAATCAAATTTGCAGACGTCGAACTAACACGACTCTGACATATATACGTGCCGAATCCACTCGCCGGCGAGACAGTGCGTTCTTCGGTAGCTGGAAACTAGATTCAATACCATATTGCTGATGCATTTGTGCATACTAATAGCTAGAGCGAGTGACTCTATTTATAAACGAGGGCGAAATCCAATACTTCGAAACGTTGATTGAAGGGTACCACCACACGGCCTGAACCTTCATCAAAGAGTAGGTTACGGAATAGTGACTCGTAATGCCACTTAGGCGGGCGGGGTACAGCTCCTTTGTCGCTGATATCTTCTTTGCTACGGGGAATGACCCATCCACATGGAATAACCTTCACAACGGGAACATAGTCCGACGTGAGTTCTTGTTTGGGGTCATATTCCAAAAGAATAAGATTGCCCAAGGCAGAATTGTCGTTGTACTGGAAAAGAATCCCGTGGCGTCTCCCAAGGCTGTAACGAGCAGTCCACGGACTCAAGTACATATGAGAGGGAACAACGATCAAGTTTCTCGGAAAGAGTTCAATGGTTGACGTTGAGGATCCAGGGGATCCAGAATCGTCCACGATAGTGACGCTTTGCGCCAAGGCGTGCGAAACGGCGACGAAGTGCACGCAACCCCGTGCCACATAGGGACCAGAAAGTATTTGAGTGCCCCGGCACAGTGTGCAATGTGTCGATGGTGGCGTGTGCTCGAGATCGTCATGAACTTGGGGCATGTGATTGATATACTCAAGGGAAGAGTAATCATATACCGATAAGTTTGGCGACACAAAAACTGCAAGCCTGTCATTCGTCAGAAGATGGAACTCTCTCTGCCAAGAAAAATGATCCTTAGTGTTATCAATGACTTTGGAACAATTGTCAGAAATGTACCGCATCCACGCTGGTATAGAGAATTCTGCGGGGGTAGTCCAATGACCCATCCACCACTAGCGACCATTCCACTACGCAAATATACTGCACCAACTCATCGGGCGATACTCCGAAGGCAAGGTGGCCATCACTCAGGGACATGGATAGCTTCCCGTCAAAGACTTCCAGGTCGACAGGGATCGTCTTGAGGCAAACCGCATGCAGACTAATGACAACCTTCCCTTCAAGTACAGGAGCTATGTCCCATATCTTTATCGCCCTGTAAATAATGCCTTCAGCAGCGTCAGGGTCTTCACGAACGTACTGTGCCAGTCGGAAGCTTTCCCCGGGCAAACTGCCTGAAATGTCCACCGCAAAGAAGACAATATTGCAATTGGCTGGTCGAATATAGTCATGCACCATGACTTCCTTCTTCTTGTAGTGGGGCGACTCGAGATCGTAATACGATATCTCACCCTCAGTCTGGAAGACAAGCAGCCAACGACCACTGGGGATGAGGTATACATGCCTATAATACTCTGACCAGCAAGCGCTGCGGGTGTGCCGGACATCCTCTACTTTGATGGTACACCGTCGACTAGGAATACCGTCGTGTGTGCGCCAGCCGACTTGCGTGCTCTCCCATACCAAAACGACGCGTTCGAGCTCTTCAGAGGAGTACAGTTCCAGTGGCTTCTCCAATTTGAGGGTCCCAGAAGACAAGTGTTCACATTTATAAAAGAGATTAACCCATATGGGCCTTGCCATTGTTGCTCGATGAAGGATTGCACACGTCTATTCGTAGCCGACGCTCTGGTCAGGACTTTAAGCTTTCTTCCACTGATGAATGCTCACCTGTCTGACCCGCAGGACATCTAAAATTTCTAAAAGTTTCAAAACTTCGACGATTATTTCAAGCGGGAGTGTTGCGATAGTTACAAAGCTCCGTTCAACCTGCGCTGGTTAGTACAGAGGCGAATAAATACACAATCCTGATCCAAGTACTTGTCGACAGACCTGGGGATATGTACTGGCATAATCCCTCGTAGAAGACTTGAACAATACTCAGAAACGTCGGAATGTGTGAAAGCATGTGTATCAGTGGGCGCTGTTCTTGAGGACTCAAAAAAAAAACACTGTTTCATGTGTTTGGAAGGTCAAGAATTTGTCAGCATTTGTCAAGACCGACCAATCTACCGAGAATCCCGAGACTCCCACGGGGTGCACTGGTCGCGAGTCTAGGGGGGAATGTGGTTGACAGGACCGAGTTGCCGGCTGCCGGCAACATGGGCCACAAATGACGGTGTAGTTGACAAGCTGACACGGCGGACAAGTAGCTGAAGATTGGCCGGTGAATATGTCATGAAGATTGATCCGGCATATATGCCGAATTGAGTGTTTTGTCACTCTTGTCACACCTACTTGAGAAGATATCTTTGTTTCCTTTGCTGAGAGGCAGAATCAACCCGTAAAAGCATTTGACTAGGTAGAGATAATACTAGATACTCATACTCCTTATCAATAGTTGTTTAATTACTCCTAGATGTTTCCCAGCATTCACAAGAAACTAATTTTGACATATTCCTGGCATATCAAAATTTCGCTTCGGGTACATGTAAAATGAGTATATAAAAAGCTATGGGGGTAAGCTTATATATCTATCAGCTGTAATGATGCATATTTTCATATTTTCTAAGCCCACAGTGACCACAGCACGATGTTTCGTCCTGATTTCTGGCCATTGAAGCGGAGTTTCGGAGAATGTCACAGAATGTTACGCTTCCGGATCAATTGACAGTATAATCGTCATGACACATCGCGGCACCAATTGACAGTTACTTGTCCGCCGTGTGACCATGAATCCCAAGCTACCCTGGTCCCCAGGGCGCCTTAACCAACGTTCAACACCCTTTCTTACATTGGATTTCGAGCGTGGATCAGTCTCCTAACCGCTCGATAATCACCAATCTCCTTGGTAAACTCGACAATGCTCTGTTGGTCGAGGGTTAGAACCCGGACTCGGAGCGCGATAGAGGACCTCAAGGACTTCATAATTCCGTCCTTATCCGGAGTCTCAAGAGTGAGGCTCCCCTCACCTCCGGTAACCCATCTTCTCAAATCAAATGATCCTCCTACCGAAGACGAAGCTGCTCTCATCCGTGAAGCAATCGATCTTGCAGAGGTTGAACAATCACGACTTCGTCGAATATACGATTCGCAGATGCTTACTGGCACGAGAGCGCATGCTTCGATTACCCGGTATAAAATGCGACAGCTCAATAGGTTCATTGAGAAACACAAGGCTCTATTGTCGTCCATCCGTTTACTCCCCGCAGAAATTTGGCAAGAGATATTCCACTGGCTCTCACCTCGCCACCACCTGGTGTCCAGTAGTAGCAGTTTTCATGTCCCTTGGGAACTTGCTCAAGTATGTGGGGATTGGAGGATGAATGCGCTTGCTATGTCCGATCTGTGGAGGTACCTTCCCGCAATTTATCTCACAGACTCAAATCCAAAAACCAACCTTCAGTTGCATTACCTCGGAGCACTCATTCATCGGTCAAAGGGAGCCCCTCTTAGCATCGACATTCGATGTTCTATCTCACACGACCAGAGGTTCCATCCAGTCATCGCCCTGCTTTGCCAACATTCAGATCAGTGGGAGGACGTCCGTGCAATGCTGTCCGCGGCGACGTTAACTGGGTTAAGATATATAGAGGGACGTCTGCCATTACTCAAAAGCTTGGTTTTGTCGGTGTTCGACGATACACAACTTCAACCCGACTCTCCATTTACCATGTTCACAATCGCGCCAAAACTATGTACCGTTGAATTAGCCGGTCTAGTAAATGGAGAGGTCCTCCTACCCTTCCAGCAACTTGTTAATTATACGGAGGTCTCCCTTCGAGATAGTCATCTCAATCAAATCCTGAATGATGGGTTGCTTTTGGAGACGTTGACGTTACTTAACTTCCCCGGCAACGTCGCGTTTCCTTTTGTGACCGTTCCTCACCTCAAAAAGTTGGAGGTGAAATTTTGGCGTGGTAGAACTGCACATGGGAGATGCTTCGACAATCTCATACTTCCATCTGTCGAGGAAATCAGGGCTACATCCGATCAAGTAAACATAATGCCGAGCCTGGCAATTATGCTCTCAAAGTGCGGAACTTCATGTCCCTTGAAGACTCTCTTTATCCAATGTGGACCCATAGCATGCAATGAATTGACCAATGTCATCGCTCTGACCCCGCTGCTTGCCAATTTAAACACCAGTTTGCCCTTATCCGGCGCAGAGGAAGACATCTATAACCTCGCAAATGGCTACTATCAGGACAGGCCGCTGGCTCCGATGTTGGAGACTTGTCACTTTTACCTGGGTAATGCTATTAGGAGTGCTTCTACTAGCGCTGCCATAAATGCCCTGGCGTCTTCTCGTTGTGAACTTGCTGCTGTAGACGCTGCAGTGCGGAATGCAGAGAGTTTGGCCTTGCTTCCAGAGGAGATTAGACCGCTCAAAGACCTCACAATTTACTTCAAGCGTGGCATGTGCGCAGAAAAACAATTGGCCTTGTTAGAGAATTGGCATGCTGGTACGACGGCAAGAGCACTGCAAGATATGGAAGCAGACATTTCTCGTAGGGTGTCTTGGTTCCACATGCCAGTGGCCTACAAAGACGAATGGATGCGGTGGTTGGCCCAGGTGGACAATGTCAAAGTTACGGACTTTAATGATATTTATGTGAGTATTCTCAAGGAATGAACCGCGGATACAGTTGATAATGGCTGGACTTTGCAGTACTCCCGAATTCACTATGTGCTTAAAAAAATTGCCACATCGACATTTCAGCCGATTTCTTCTCATGCACAGCAAATCTTAAACAAGTGGGATCCCTTGCTCAAAGCAGGCTTAAAGAACCGTCATTGGGCGTTTAAGGACCTTTGGGCCGTTGTTTATATTGCAAACAATCATGGTAAGCACGCCCTTCCCCTATCGTTGTAGCAGCTCGATAGCCAGTTCCAAAAAGGCTCAATTGTTGACGGAGTTGGTTTTAGTGTGTCGTGAGTCCAATGACAGTGCTACGTCCATTCTCTTTGGGTTGTGAACGACCGGTTATTATTCATGGATGACATTTTCTGACTTACTAAGGCTCGTTGTTTTTCGTCTTTCCACGAGCTTTCTTCCGCGAGATTTTTTTTATCGTCCGCGTCGTTGTTCTATGCGTGGGAGAAGGCGAAGGAGAAAAGGAGAAGATAGCGACGCCGGAAGCAGAGACCGCAGTGCAAATTGGGAAGTGATCGGCAAAGGCAACAGGCAGACTTCTTGGTATTGAAGGTGCTTTGTAAATTCCTTTTTGTGTTAATGTGATGCCTTGCGGTCTGCGGAATGTGTTTGGCTAGACTTGTAAGCTTCTCATACAACCTGCGACGTCGCGCATACTGCATGCTGAGTATACGTCCTTATATTCAAATTGCAAGGGTCACCATACGTGCCGACGACACCTTTTAGTCTCGTGTGAGTTGAAGAGACGCACCCGGTGCAAAGATCTTAGATCAATGGGGGAATCCAGAGAAATCCAGACAAATATCTGAGATGGAAACATAAGATTTCGGGGCACTAATGATTGAGTAGTTTACTGCCTCCGAGTCTAGAAGTCGAGTGTGCGAAAACCTCCAGTAGTACACACGGGTTAGGTAAGATATATTTTGCCATCTTATGATGGAACGAGTGGCTCACCTGTTTTCCTTTCCTCTGGCATGGGCATTGAAATTTGGGTGAGTCGTGACCGTTAGGCAAGTGACGCGGGTGGCTGCAGCCAGACCAATGTCCACCCAGCCAGTACGACACACGAGGTCATCCTAGTGTTATGCGGGGAGAAATCCAAGGAGGAGAGGGCAAGAGAGGGCAGGGGAAGGTTAGAGACTCGGAGTGAGGGAGGCGGTGGGTAGCCCTAGACTCGTGACCAGTCCTTATATGAGTAATTTCAGGGTCATACGGCACTTGTCCACCTCCTCAACTAATCTACATTTCCTCCGTCTTTGCGTACAGGTCTCGGATGTTTGGCAGATTATGGTTCGCCCTACGGTTGTGATACTAAGAAAAATGAGTGCTTTGAATGAAATATTCGAAAGACTACCCACATCAAACCCGCATGCAAGTATCACTCGAGAGGTCTCCTTTTGTATCTGGCATGAATACCAAGCTCCGCCGTGTTCGCTCCAAGGACCCATGCAAACCCAACAGAACTCGTGTTTGCAACCAGGCTTCCGGCCTGGCACGCCCAACGACGAGCGGGATGAGCAAGCGATAGGAGTAAAATTGGAGATTTGATTGGCAGTGGCCGGCATACTGACACGAGAAAATCAATTTAAGCAACAACGACACAACATTACAATGGACACGAACCTTGCAGAAACACAGTGGTTGCTCCGTCATCACCAACCACCACCTGTCCGACCACACTCAGACCGCCACACTCGGCACATCTCTAGATGGATCTGGACGGATTCGACTCCAAACCCGACCAGCTGACATCTGTTCTGTTAGAAGATATGGAGAGGTGATAGGTCGTACCTCGACCAACCGCGACGGGTTGGATCGTCGAGGTAGCCCGTCGTGCTCAGTACTTTGTCTCCCGTTAGTATCTTGGACACCTAATCTTTCTGAAGAGACTTCGCCTTCCAGATCTGGCAACGTTGACGATGAGCGGGATATGAGGTTTGCATAGAGGTTGTCGGGATACTGCAACGAGATGGTCAGTTTAAATTGATTGGCACTACGATGGGGCACTAACCTTGAGGACACAAAGGCCACTTCGTTATCACCATCACTCCGTCCGACCCTCTCAGACAACCTCCCTGATACCGGCCTTGACCCAGTTGGAGCAAATGACGAGGTAAAAATACCTCTCATCGCCGAGTAGTTATCGTATTCCGTGCATCGTCCGTTGGTCATAGCTCTGCGAGGTTCTGACAGAGATTGACATATCTAAGCTGTTAAAACAGTTGGTTCCGAGAGTCTTCGACGGAGAACAAGGCGGGTGTAGAGGGAACGAACTTGTATGCCGCTCGAACGCCTTTTGACCTCGCTTCGCGTCCCATGTGTCGACTGTCATTCAATCCGAAGAGAACGATGACTTCGGTATGATCTGGCAGCGCAAAAGCGGTGTTTCTATGCTATCGGCAGCGGGATAAACCTATTGAAAACATGAGTACCAAGTCCGTATTCTGGTGAATGAGACTAACCTCGAGCCACAGATGCAGGCGAATCCAACTTGCTCCCATGGTGTAAGTAACAGTACCCACCAACTCGATACTGCAACGTGAAGGTAAGTTTGAACTGAACTAATTTGCGCTACGATGAACACAGACCTTGAAGACACACACACAGGCCGCTCCGTCACACCATCACCTGCCGCCCCAACAAGGCAGCCTTTGAATGTCGCGAGTATCAACCTCAACTCGCTGGTTCCGGTTGAGCTGAAGGAAGTATCGACGTCGGAGGCGGCGCAATTGTGATGGGGTGGCTGTCGAATAGCTCGTTGCTCCGTCTTCGGGCAGTGCCCGCGATCCCAGAACGTTGAGGTTATGCTTTCATGATTTAGCCTTTTGGTTTTGAGACGCTCAAAGACCTGAAGGATTGGAGTGGGACGAGCAATTGGAAGTGATGGGCATACTGCAACGAGAGGGTAAGTTTGAATTGATGAATACTACGATGAATACTGACCTTGAGAATTCGCAAGTCGTTCCATGACCACCAACAATCTGTTCAATCCCCTCAGACAACCGCCCTCGCTGCATCTCTCGATAGATCCAATTGGTACCAGCCCAGGCGCAGGGGGTTTTGGAGGAGAGGTGGTTTCGCTGCAACTAAAGCTAGTACCATCTCGTCGTCGAGTAGCCTCAGGGTTTATAAAGATGAATTTGGTGACCGAGAGTCGTCGATGGCGAATACGGCCGCTGGATAGGAAGCGGCCTTGTATCCCATTCGAAGGTCCTTTGTCCACTAACACTCAATCCGAAGAGAACGACGACTTCGGTATGATCTAAGCCGACTGGCGGTGCCTGTATGCTGTCGGCAGCGGGATAATCTATTGAAACCATGAGTACAAAGTCCATATTCTGGTGAACGAGACTGACCTCGAGCCACAGATGCAGGCGAATCCAACTTGCTCGCATAGCATAAGTCACAGAATACCCATCGCCTCCAAAGTCCCTACAAAACGACGTCAATGGTGGAACGTTGCAATGCGCAGCGTTTGAATTGAAAGAGGGAGGCTGGTTTGACTGAGTAAGTGTTGGTAAAGCCAATTAGATATTTTGTATTGATTATTTGCTGCGATTTAGTTCGATTCCCCATCATTTCTTACTATTTACGGATGGCTACCGACGCGGTCAGTCTCGCCTCTCGCATGTTGTCCTCTTACTTGTCTTACTCTTCAAAAACCATGCAACAGCAGCATGTAACGCTTCACAATATAGCTTTGTAGAGGATCGTGGACACAGAGGAGCTATGATACCTGGTTGGCTGACAACCTGCCATATTCCCTTCCACCAACTCACGGTGTTCACGTTGAACTGCGACCTCGCAATGCCAATATACGAGTTGCAAATAGGCGCGATGGACGTCGTTTCGCTGTTGCGGGCTTACCCGAACCTGGTCGTATGTCGACTGGATGCGATTCACCACCACGAGCCCCGTCTGCATGAGCTCGATGTGCTCGCGATACAACCCACCGTCCTTCCGAACTTGAAGGTCCTGGAGTTGTCCCTTTCAAGTCAGGTCCCCTTCAGCGGACGCTCTATTCCTCTCCTAAGTATTCTTCGCCAGTTCGTTACCCACTCTCTACAAACCCTCATCCTAGGCGGGGAACGCAACTGGGACAGCGCTTCCTTCCGCCAGTTCATCGAAGACTCCGGTAGTTCCCTCCAATCCCTCGTCCTCGAGCAAACTACCTTAACGGATCAGCGATTCGAGGACTGTCTCCTTGTCAACCCATCACTCAAAAAAGTACTTCGAAATCCACCAACAGCACCCGCTCTGCAGCACGTCAATCCAGTCCTTTCCCGCGACACGATATCAAGACTGGCTGAATGGGATCCGGAATCAAAGCGGTTCGCGCTTTGTCCGGAATTGGAAGATCTCACCTTCCCGTTCTTATGCCTCTCGCAGGACGACGATGCCCCGTTTGCTAGGATGATTGAAGCACGGCTGACTCTGGGCTCTCAGGAGGACTCGGGAGCGCGGCCGGCGTTCAAGACACTGCAGCTTTTCGATTACGACCGATCAAGTTCCCTCCCCCTTCCTGTCGCCGAACTGAAGTTACTGTGGACTCTTCGTGAACGATATGCCCTGGATATCGTCTTTGTTGATCTTCGCGACGATAAAATCAAGTTTGAAGACGTCCTTGATTGGGATGTGTTGTTGGACCGCAGTGACGGGTCTCGAAGTCCAGGAAGATGAATGAGAAGATACAAGCACACGACATCATTCGCATCATCGTTTACCATTGTACGAATCAATGAGTCAAGATTTTTGAGACGTTTCTCCGAGCAATTTTGTACGGATACCTTAGTTTTTTGTTAATTCTAATCTTACATTGCATGTAACACATTTGTAGAAAAATCGATATATAGAATATATTGCTGGAAATGCCCCCCGTGCTCGCCATTCTGTTGCAGTCCACTAGAGTCACAGAATCGTTTCTTGGTCAGCACTGAGCAATTTTCTTTGCTTGAATGATCTTATCTGATAAGCTCTACTAACTGCACTTGATATCAAGTGGCTACAAGCGGTAATTAGTAAATGTCAAGCTGTCCACAGTGAATCTCGAGCTACCCTGGTCCGTCGGGCGCTCTTAACCAACCTTCAACACCCTTTCCTACGTACATTGGTTTTCGAGCTTGATCAATCTCCAACCGGAAACTGCTCGATAATCACCAATTTCTATGGTAAACTCGACAATGGTCTTTTGGTCGAGGGTTAGGGCTCAAAGTCAGAGACACATATTCCGCCTGCGGCATTTTGTCCGGGGGAAAGTGTTCGCCATCGAATACGCACTTCAGAACCAAAGGAGTGTCATCCGACACTTGATATGGCGTGGAACATGGTCTTTGCGGAGAAAAGCTTCCAAAGCCTCCAAACGAGCTAAATACGTGAAGAGGAAGGCTGGACGGGCGGTCAGGGATTTCAAGGACTCTACCATTCTCTCTTTGCCTGGTGTTTCGAAAGCCAGGCTTCCAGCTCCTCCGGTGTCACATCTTCTCAAGTCGAGTGATCGTCCTACGGAACAGGAAGTTATTCTCATTCGTCAGGCAATCAAATCTGCAGAGGTCGAACTGACTCGACTCCGACATATATACGTTCCGAATGCTCTCGCCGGCGAGAGAGTGCGTTCTTCGGTAGCTTGGTGTAAGATCCAGCACAGCAAGAGCTTCATCACGCAGCACAAAGCTCTTCTATCACCGATACGCTCAATACCCGCCGAGATCTGGGAAGAAATCTTCGCCTGGCTCTCACCGTTTTGCCGCCAATCGTTGCCCCCATACGGTTCCGTGCACAGGAACACAGATGTCCCTTGGGCGGTTGCTCAAGTTTGTCGGACTTGGAGGGCGATTGCTCTTTCCATGCCCGCTCTCTGGGCGTACCTCCCCACGATAACGCTCACGGACTTGAAATCTGAGACCGATCGGCAATTGGAGTACCTTGGAGAACTCATTCATCGGTCCAAGGGAGCCCCCCTGAAATTTTACATAGACGGCCCACGCTCACGCGACCACAAATTGCATCCCGTTATTACCCTGCTTTGCCAGCACTCAGAGCAATGGGGGAACATATCGATGTCGCTGTCCAAGACTACCGTCGCGAGCGAATTCAAGTCCATAGAGGGACGCCTACCACTACTCAGCAACCTGTCACTCTCGGTGTACCATGGCGCCAGACTTATCTGGGACGAAACTCCATTGACTATGTTCGCAGTTGCGCCAAAGCTGAGTACCTTTTCATTACAAGGCACATTAGCTCCAGGCGAGATGCATTTGCCCTATCCACAGCTCGTCAATTATAAGGAGGATTACATACTTCATCATGGTCATATCAACTTCGCTGAGAATACTTGCTCGCTTTTGGAGACCTTGACACTCTTTGATGTCCCGTCCTCCTACGTATTTCCATCTGTGACAATCCCTAACCTCAAGAAGCTTTATGTGAAACTTCCTTGTGGTGTACAGGAAGGATTCTTTTCCAACATCATACTTCCATCTGTCAAGGAAATCCGGATTTTAGGTTATGAAGGAGTCGTGATGTACGGCCTGGTGCTCATGCTCTCTCAGTCAGGGCGTGGCAGTGGGACCTGTCCGCTCGAAAGACTCTACATCCGTTCCATTGACCCACTTGGGAACGACGACTTGGCCAACATTCTAGCGCAGACGCCTTTGCTTACCTTGTTGGATATCAATTTACCAGAGGGTGAGGCTACTGCGGATGGTATCCATAACCTGGCGTATGGACACCCGGACAGGCCTCTAGCTCCAATGTTGGAGACTTGTTACTTCTACCTCCCTTACGGTGTGAGCGTTGGCAAACATGCTAGCGCCGCCTTGAATGCCCTGGCATCGCGTCGTTGTGAACTAGCCGAGTCAACTGAGGGGTTTATTCTTCCAGGGGAAGTAAAACAGCTCAAAGAACTTCTGGTGTACTTTGAGATGTTTGACATAGCAGCCTCGAATTCAGATGCAGACGTCCAACAGTCCTTGGAGAATTGGGAGGAGAGTGAGACGGGAAGAGTGCTCTCAGGCATACGCTGGCAACTTCACAAGGAAAAACCTAGTAGGTACGGTTGGTACGAGGGGCGAAGGACGAAGCTTGGTTTGAGGTGGAAAGACGGGGTGATGAGATTGTTGAATCGGGTGGAAGGTATCGACGTTCCAAACTTCAATGATATTTATGTAAGTACTTACAAACTATCTATCTATCTATCACACGAGCTAAAAACCGTGTCAAATATATACTTACAATTGATGCACAGTACTCCCAAATTCATTACATGCTCAAAGAGATTGCTGAATCGGATTTTCGGTCGCTTTCGTGGAAGGCGCACAAGATCCTGGATAAATGGGAACCAATGTTCAAATCAAGCTTGAACGATTGCCATTGGGTATGTCAAAGTTCCTCTGTGGTTTATATTCCAAGTAACCATGGTAAGTGGTGTCCCATTCCCTGTTACGAATTCCCAGATCCACGCTAAAGGCTGCGGTTTCAGCACGTCGCAAGTCCGCTGACGATGCTATGCCCATTGTCTTCGGGCTTAAAGACGACGATAGTCACCTCCAGTGGGCCTGGCTTGGTATGGCCTGGCACAATTTACATCATTTGCATGATTGAGTCAACGTCTTCTTTTCTGCCGCCACTTCCTCTACGCAACATTAATTTATTGTCTACTTACGTTGCTTTCCCTCACTTGGATTTTATCTCCAAATTTCTACTTTCTCGTCTGCTGATATGCTTTATATTTGTAACGGTCGGACTTCTGGCTATGAACGTGCATTATACAACCCTTTTGGTGTTAAAGTGATGCCTTGCGGCCCGGGTTGGACACAGCAGCAATGACCGCTGGAGAGTTTTAAGGAAATCCTTGACGGACGTCTGGACACCCACCCATAGTGTCGGAAGTTCGGATTAGAATTTTCCTTGTTCTATTCTGAGCGAAGGAAAAAGAAGTCATCAGTAATAACCGGAGGAATCATGACAGCGGCCGTGAGGAAGCGTATTTTCACACACCTGGGTGATTATAAGGAAGAGTCGCTCGACATGTTGATCTTTTATTCCTACCTACTTACTTCGTCGCCAGAAAGACCACGGAATCCCTTAACCATGCCGAGCCTTGTGTGCTGGTAATCAATCCAGCAACGTTGGGTATCTGCTCTCCTCCAATGCGAGAGGCGGTTACACCTAAAACCTATATATCTGTTCCTACCGAAGGCACAGCAGTGCCCAGCACCTTCCTCACTGCTCAGTAAGGCGGCGCTGACATGCTACCAGGTGGGGAGTAGAGGTATGTCAGGCTCACCACCTCTCGTAGAATTTGTGCTAACAGCCATTATCGATCTCTCGTATACAGGAGTAGCTCACCCTATTGCCAGAACGACGGAACATCTGCGCGTGCCGTTCCGGATTTGGAGGGTGAAGGAAAGGAGACACAAAAAATCATCCCAGTGTTATTCCGGGAGAAATTCAAGGAGGAGAGGGCAGGGGGTTAGAGAGAGAGAGGGAGGCGCTGGGCAGCCTGGTGGGTACGCCCTAAAAGGAAGGGCCGATAATCACTGGCTCGGGTACTCGCAGAGCCGACTCCCGAAATTCCTCTCTTTTATGTTTCTACTTACTCGCCTGCTACGCAATATTTTCATGTTTCAATTACATACCTCGTTTTTCAATGCCGTGAAGAAGTTTGGACTTGAAATACCAGCTGGAGCCTGGGATACCTTGAGCTGCACACCCAAGCGCGCAAGCCTGCTGCGTGCCTGACATCACTTACTACCTCCGTATTTGGTGATCCGCGCTCGCCGCTGTCACTCGCCGCCACTCTTCCCAACTCTTTCTTCATCGTTTCAGTCCATACCCCGTTCACATTCATCCTCACTGGGGCTCAGTACCCATACACACTGAATGCCTCAAGTTTCCGTAGCGGCAACTGCTGACGAGGTCCTCCAGGAGATCGAGGAGCAGGAAGAATGGGAAAATGGACGGATCACAGCAGCAAAGGAGGTCCCAAGAGGCGAATGGGCGAGTAAGAAGCACCCCAAACACAAGTACGCTCCTCGAAGTCGCGTTCCAGAGCTGGATAATCTCCGCGCTATCCTTATCCTCGTTCTTATAATGTACAACTCCGTCCTCGAAACTATTGCCAACAGCCCAGGGAACATCGAGAAGGACCATCCCATCCAATTCGCCATCCTTTCTCTATTCACAGGCATTTACCGCACCATTGTGGTTAGCTTGTTCTTCTACGTATCTGGCATAGCCTCGTGGCTCTGTTTGGTACTTCATTCCGAATCGACTTTTCGCTTTTTGGTGAAGAAAATCCGACTCACGGCAACCATTTCGATCGGGTCCTACCTCGCCTCGAAAGGCACGGAGTACACGTATGGGCCGTTCACGGAGGGACGGAATATACCCTACTATGCCTCTCGCGAGGGAAAGACTTCACTGTTGCAAGGGCCGATATATTACGCCATAATCCTCTTGGTCCTCGACATCTTGTTCGTGTTCTGCAGATACCTTCACAGACACTATTGGAGGTACGACCTCGTTGAACGGTTGGTCGGGACCAGCCGTCGATTCAACACCACCGAATTCATTGTGATGTCCGTATTCGTCACGGGATACCCAATGTTTGTGCTCTCCGGCATGATCACCCTTCCAACTCGCCTACAATCTTTCTTCATTCACGTCCCTTTCGACGCCCACACTCCTTTTACTTTTGTTTTAGCATATGCCGCCGCGGTTAATCAGAACCACCTCCAAGTGGTATGGTTGAGCCCGAAAGGAAGTGCGCGCACACCTCGACACATTATAATGGTCATCGGCGTCCTTCTCACATTTTCGAGCGCACTATTGTTGCCACTTTATCACTACTACCCATCCACCATTGCCTTGTACATTTCCCCGAAACTCGCTCCTCATCCAGTTCTAGACGCCTTCGCTACTACAGGTATCACAAGAGCAGCACAGCTCTATGCAATTTGGGCTGCGCTGACTTACCGTTCGCTCCTTGTGACGGTTGCTTCCACGCTTTACACTACCGGCATCAAATGGTTCATGAAGACTAATTATCGTGAACTCACGGGTCTGGCGTATATTCAAAGTATGACCCATATGTTCTTCGTCATTGGGATCGCGCGACATTCGTCTTGGATTGGCAGTCCCATCCTCCGATGCATCTTCGTGGGCTCAACTTCCATTATTTGCGGGTGGACTACGATGATTGTGCCCTTGTTCTCCTACTATTTAATTCGTGGATATCTCAGTGGCGGATTATCCGTCGAAGGAGAAGAAGGGGCAGAAACTAAGGAAGCGGAAGAGGCGAAGGAAGGAGAAAAGGATACGCCGGAAGCTGCACCAGAAACTCAAGTTGAAACTGTCGTGCGAGAAGCCGGAGGAGAAAGTAAGGAGGTGGTAGCGACAACGGAAGCGGAGACCGCGACTCAAATTGGGGAAGCGACTGGAGGAAGTGAAGGCAAGGATGTTGTTTCGGAAAAGGTTGGCGAGGTCAAGGAGAGTACAGGAAGCAAAGAGCCCAAACGACCTGTTCAAGCGCAAACTGGGGAGAACGACGTTTCCGAAGAAGACTCAGGAGAAGACAACCTGGGACATACTCCGAGTCAGGCTCCAAGTGGAAGAAAACGGATCTTGACCTTGGATATCGCTCGCGCTTTCATGATCTTACTGCTACTCCTGCACACATCCATCGGGGCAGTTGTGGCTAATTTGCCAGAAAGCTTCCCGTCCTCTTCACCGAAATACTTCGCTGCCATGGCGTTCTTCACAGCATTTCACCAGGTCACCTTCGTCCCCGCCTTCTTCTTCCTATCCGGCATCTCCTCTTATATCTCCTTGTCCACAAAGTACCTGAAGAAATCTCCTTTCCGACTTGTCTGGGAGAGATTCTTCGTCATGCTGTTAGTCGTGTACGTCGATCAGCTGATGGCGAGCAGCATTTCTCGACTGGACCGAGTGTGGCCGCCCACAGCAGCTCCGGCTCGAACACGCTCTGACTTATTGCTGATACCAAGACAGCCGGGTGATCTGGTCACTTTGTATGTGCCAGTAATCTACATGATGCTCCTCGTTCCGCTCGACGTTGGTTTTTGCGTTCTTAGGATGACGATGCGACATTCAGAACGCCTGTCTAGGTTGATCGGTGGGAGGAAGCGATACTTCGCCCTCCAAGGAATCGCGCTTTGCGTGCAGTTGGTGTATCTGTGCGCTGTATTAGGACAAAGGGATCCGTTCTTCTCTCCCAAATGGAGACTCGATGCGCATTACCCTTTGCTGTATGTCAACGCGTACGCTATGGGCGTGAATATTTCCCACATTCGCGCAGCCTTCTTCAATGCTAATTCATCATGGAGGAGTACGTCGGGGAGAGCAGTCAAGAGATGCATCGCATGGACTTTTATCGCAGGTGCGATCTTTTGGGTGCTTTATTACCGGATCTCGCCTGTCAGTATTCCAGCATATGTGGACCCTCGATATCATCCGCATCGCGTTCTGGACGCTGGAGCTTCTCAAGGCAGTCGAGGCGCTGTGATAGCTTACGCGTGTTGGTCCCTATTCACGTTCCTCCTGCTCACAGCGAGCATCTCGTCTTTCATATTCGCGAGTGATCAACCTGAACTTTTGTCGAGATGCCCACAGCGGGTGCTGCACTACGTCTCAAAAGCGAATTGGTATTCGTTTTTGCATGCTGCGCCTGCGGTTGTGTTGGCTGGAAGGACGGGGTGGATTGAGGGTGTTGGTGGGAGGGTGGTGTTTGTGTTGGCTGGTTCGGTGGTGTTGATGTCGGGCTTGATGGCACTTGGGGATTGGTTCATGACGTGGAGGTTTTGTAGGAGGCTTGTGCGATATGTTAAGAGGTTGTTTAGGTTATAGTGTGGATTTGCTATGGGGAAATGTTGTATGTATTTGTGAGTTTGCAGATTTATATACCAGTCATACTATTCGAGAGCGATTTCTTTACTACTACTGTACTATTAAGTAGTCCACTTACAATCAACTTGGATCGAGATGTCCTAAGAAACCCGGGTCTTTCCCAGCCTCCAGTTTTTGCAACACATCAGGAGGTTGCAAACCAGTGAGGCGCCCCGTTCAAAAGAACATCTATATCCCTTCCATTTTTCTTTTCCGCCCTCCAGTACTGGTCAGAAAACTCCTGGAACATCTTGGGTGTGATAGGGACGCGATTTTCGTACGTGTCTTCGAAGTAGGGCGAGCGCAACTTCGAGGCGTGGAACTGGTACATGGTCTCGACGAGGTATTTGGAGATAGGCTTGCCATCCTTCCGTATGACTATGCACTGTTTGTTAGGATGAAAAGTATGGGTATCGATTAGAAATTTTGGTAGATGACTGTGCTTACGTCTCCTGGATAATCAACCTGCCAGCTAAAATTAAACGAAACGCATCAGAAAATCGTAGACTCGATAGGGGCTGAGACCATAGGGAACACACTTGAAAGGTGCAAATCCATCCGATGGTTCGATGCGAAGGTATACTGCAGGCTGGTTGTCTTCGTGTGGATACTTTGTTTGACAAATAGCGATAGGCATATTGTAGAGTTCTGTAAATGGGCACAGCTCTATTCCAAATGTCATGAGAGTCGGATGAGGATGTTTAAGGAAAATCTCAGAGAATCGTTGGTCGAGAGGAAGGTTTTTGCCGGCCTTGATGAGCACGCCTTGCCCAACTTGCCCTGTAGTGTTTATGAGTGGAACGGTGGGCGCAGTGGGCGTGGGTAACGATGCAGGGATATTGCTTAGGGCGGGAAGTTTGCATTGTTTCTTGTGCGACTTCCAATCGGCGACTTGGCATTCTTTGGACTGGTGGATTGGTATGAGTGATAGATAGATAGATAGATAACAGGGCTCAGTATGCGATGAGCGCTAAATTGAAAGGATACGTACGCAGTAAAACGTCTCTTTACATTTGGAGCACACCTGCAGATTGTCCTTTTCTTCATGGCATGTTGAGCACGAGGGAGGCATGCTTGTGGTTATCGATGGATTGGGAAAGGCGAAAGAGAGGCGGTAAAGCTGGCTGTGCATTCGCTAGGATTATAAGCACGCTGCGGCATGTGGACGAGTTAAAAGTCTAAAAGATGGATGGCAATCACGGCAGACTTTTAACAAGTTTTGCTATATTTCGTCAAGGCAAACATAGTTTTCAATAATTGTTTACATCATAAAGTTACATCATTCTTCACTTCAGAATTAATTTGATCTGTCCAGGGACGATCTCAATCCAGTAACTGGAAGAGTTGACAGGATGTAAGTAACTAATCTGAGCATGCGGGTATTAGAGCTTACCCATCGGGGTCCAAGATGAACGCAATGTTCCTCATCTTTCCGTCACTAGGCCTCTTCTTGAATTGAACACCGAGTTTCTCAAAGCGTTCGCAGGCCTTCTCGACGTCGTCCACGGTGATGGCGATGTGACCGAATCCTTTGCCTGGATCGGTGTTTCCGCTGGCGTAGCCCTTGAATTCGGGGTCGTTTTCCGTTCCGTGGTTGTGTGTCAGTTCGAGGACACCTAGACGAGGGGTAAGGTTATAAATATATGTGTGGAGCAGGTGGGAAGGAGGGGCACCTTACCTTCACGAGAGAAGCGGGCAGCGTTCTTCTCTTCCTGCGTCAGGTCACGGCCGTCATGGTTGAAGGCCAGGAAGTAGAGAGTGAAGTCGTCGAATTTTTGTTCTGTGATGCGATTGTCAGCCTGTTATTTCACAAGTTTTATTTATGACGAAAGAGCGAACCGGAGTAGAGATCCATTCCAAGGACCTGGGTGTATGTTCAGCTAGGCGGCCAATGGGAGTGCCCGGTAGAGCTTACGTCTTGGTAGAAAGCCAGAGACACCTTGGGATCCTTCACACGGAGCATGGTGTGGTTGAACTAGTACACAAACATTTCAAGTTTTCATCAGCTTCGAGGCTGCAGCGGCGAGGTAAAGGAGGTGACTTACTTTGAAGCTAGCTGTTTCTGCTGTGCGAGGCATCGTGGTGGGAGAAGTTCAAGTTGTGGGATCGATCCGGCCTCTGTTCTTGTTGGTATTTATCTTTAGTTTGAAAATTCCATGATCTTATCTGGATGACGACATAATGGACCTTTCGTACACGGAACTGATTAGATGTCCCCGGGACTCAGGCACCCGAGGCTCGAGACTTACAGGGAGATTGTGCAAGAAAAACTGGCAAAAGCAAGCAATATCGTTAAGAATATTGGAATACACGTAAACACACAGATATTGTCAGGCGTAGTTGCGCGATAGTCGAGTCTCTGGCCCACGAAAGATCGACGCCGAGATGCCGGTCTATTTTTGATGAACGGACGTACGTGGATTACATCAGCAGATTTTGAGTGCTAATTGAACCGTGCAGTGCCTTCCCCCCCTCTTTCTTCTTTAACTTTCTCTGTAACGTCTTCAATGCTCTTCCATGATCCTTGGAAAAGCACAAACTACCAATCCGATGACCCGTGCGCCTTACCGGACGCGCGACGGAGCTCCTAGATCCTTCAAATTTTTGAGGAGATCTTGTCTTGATTCAATTGTCCTCAAGTTTTAGCCGCTTCGTCATGTTGGGCTGAATATTCGTGTTCAAATCTGGTTGGATAAACCACAGCATCGATGCTCAGATTTACTCCGAAACCGGATGCAAGTCCCAGGTACTCCCTTAGCATCGTGAGGGTGACGTTGCCCTGACGTCGGATGGGAATCAAAGGTGAGCCCTTGCGAGGCCTATGATCTACGATTTCTGATGTTCCTTACCCATTTTTTCCCAGAAAGAAAGGATGAAATGCTTATTCCTTGAGCGCAGCGCGTCCATACAAGGTTACGAAAGTGTTTGAAAGAAGTATGCGATGCTGCATCATGTTCAATGATACCATTGGAAGTGAGTCATTGGAAGTCCTCCACCGAGATAATCCAATGGGTAGTGTCTTACGAACGATAGAAATGAATACGCTTTCAGCCGAGGCCTGATTTGGCCACCGTTCAAGCATTTTTCTATACGCAGGAGGCTAAGGCTGTGAGTTTAATTTGCTTCACCTTAATGAGTCGCGACTTACGTTCAGTCTTAGGCTGTCTTTTCATTTTGTGCCATCACCGTATAGTTGTTGCGCAAGAAGGCGCGGAAAAGCCCTAACAATTCCATTGTTGCAACCTTCACTGCAGGTGTTGTCTCTCTAGCAACAGGGCTATGCTACCAGCGTCATTCTCAGCATGTCTTGGAGATTTCCAAGTCGCAAGCCACTCATATTTTGCTTTGGAGAACATATGTCGAATACTTTGGTAAGCTACTGTCATTTAACTCCAGACCGTCTCTGCACGTCTAACCTTTCCTCCTTGGATGAAGCTCTTTATAATTCCAAAGTGACGACATGAATCCTGTCGAAATCGACGAGGCGCAGAAATAACCTAGTCAAAGAATAGCCCCGTGGATTCTTCTGGAACCTGGATTTCCAGAGCACCAGGTCACTCTCAGGATGTCCAAGGCGTTCTATTTCCTCTCCACGGTAGCTTATTTTCTTCTCCGGAAAGCCACCCGCTATTCATTAATGAATCTCATGACCAGGTTATTCGTCATCTAAGCGGTCATCGGTCGTATGATATCCAACAGGACGCAGCGTCGGGGCATTTGGCTGATAACTGTGTTGTCTCTTTTCTTATCCCTGAAGAACAGAAGGTATGTCTGTTCTTCGCTTTCCAATGCTCTCTTATCGAACGAAATAATTTTCTCATCGGTTGTCTCCTATAATTAGATTTTCTTGGCAGTCGCGTGACACGCGAGGTCATCGGACGCGTCGCGCGGAGTCTCAACGATTAAAACTCCGTGTTAAAACGCGTTTACACAACGAACGCGGTCTTGCACGTGACAACTCTCTTATCATCCAAACACCCATGTCAAACCGTTTTCCGTCCTACCAAATGTCCTCAGGACAGGAGAGAAGAGGGTATAACACTCGAGATATATACTCTAAACCTTCAGGCAGTCGCTACTCTCGCTATGAGGACCATGCCCAATTTTCCAGTTCACCACCGCGCTCTTCTTCACCCCCACGGACACCCAACACCGCGCGATATTCTTCAGCCTACGCCTACATAAGGTCCAGCCCAGAAATTCAAGCAGAACCTGGTTCTCGTGGCAGAGACTACTATGATGATCCGTATTCATCTTGGGACTACCACCAGACGAGGAAGATGCCTTCGACATTCGTGGTGCCAGTATACCACCAAGTCCCCAGCTACAAAAACACCCAAAGGCAAGAAAGCTACCCGCCTACTTCAGATTTCGACGTTTCGGAATTCTCGGAGGATTTAGAGCATGATATCAGGGATGTGGAGTCACCAGCAACAAGTGATAGTGCGCCAGCTCAGAGTTCTGGAATTTATTCGGATAGCGACGAAGAAGAAGCAAAGGAGGATGATGATGAAGAGGAAGAAGAATCTTTCTCGTTTGGCTATGGTTGCCCTCGACGGACGTTCTTCCATACATCCGCAGAGCGCGGTCAATGGAAAACTAACCCACTACCAATGAAGCCCGTGCCGACCACTCTCTTGCAAACAAGGAAATCAGCACCTACCCTGTCCCGGATTGGTACGCCAACCTCGATAAACCCCTCGCGGACCATTTCAGAGCCAGCCCCATCCACATCGACACCCGAAAGTAGCTTCCTTCTAGCTCCGTCTGTAGATCAGGCTGATCGCACGACGAAAGAGGCTTCTGCGTTCGCCGATAACAGCGAACCGAGTCCGTTATTGGAAGAGCATGTCGAATCGTCAGAGAGCTTGCCCTCTTTGAGCAGCGATCGGGAGAGCAGCATGGGGATGGACGAGCATGATATCATTATGCTGTCTTCGCCTTTGCCCCCTTCATCCCCGCCGTTGTCGCCTATATCACTTTCGGCCCCTATGATGTCGAGATCGGTGAGCCCGCTGTCGTTCAAGTGTGGTTTGAAGGATGTGGCTGGGTCGTCGCCTCTCTCTGAGCTGGAGGAGCTGGTGGATGATGAAATTAAGGAGGCTGAGATTATATCGACTCCTCCTGTCCTGGAGGTTCTTGTTGTGAGTTGGATGGAACTTTTCTTTCTTTTTAAGTCATTTTTGTTCATTGTTTACAGGAATCGTCAGTGCATACCGACACTCCGTCCGCATCCGACGAGCTCCCGGCCACTGCACCATCTTTACCGGTTGAAGAGGCGAAGAAAGACAACATTGCCAATGCCATCGAAAACACCACCGAAGTTGCTTCGACTAGTATTGTGTTGTCAGTTTCTCCCTTGCCCGCAGGTGTCAGCGAACCCTCGATTTTGACGGATCTTATTGCTGTGGATGTGCATACTGTCACCGAGCTGACAAAACCCGCCGAACCTATCGAGAGCCCCACTCTTCCTGAGATAGTCCAAGTGACCACATCTTCGGCACTCAAAGATAGGAATAAGGCAGACGAGCCGTCGCCGAGCAACGCAGGTCCAAGCACTACTTCTGTTTCGTCATCATCTGAAAAGCGGAGGAATGAGCACGATTCCGATATGCAGCCCAAGAAGAAGCGGAAAGTGGATCGCTCTCAATCTGAGGTCACAGATGCGAGCGAAGTGTCTGCGAAGGGCAAGGCCTTGAATCAAAAGGCTGCTGGCAAGAGGAAGGCGGAGGATAGCCAGGATACGGAGAATAAACCTGAAGCTGCTGCTTTGGCGCAGAAGACGAAGAAGAAGAAGAGAAATGCGGCGGATGGGTCTATGGCTGCTTCGTCGTCGTCGTCCTCCACTGCTCCCTCTGCTCCTTCGAGGCGCACAACTAAGGCGCAGCGTTCGAGGGTTCGTGCATCGTCCACATATTACGAAGACTCAGACGAGGAAACGATGCAGGATTGGAGTCCGCCTCAAGATCCAGAAACTATCGCCCTGCATGCACAGATTTGTGGATTGTTGATTGAGACGATGGCCATGTCTAGAGCGTCGTCGTTGCCTGTTTCGTCCTTGTTCAAATCGGTGATGCAGCAACAGCCAGCGCTGAAGACGCAGAGGTCGGATAGGGAGTGGATGAAGCTATTCGACCGGGTTCTGCATTGCGGAGAGGCGGGCAGAGGGAGTGGGGTGTTTGGGAAGGTGGACAGCAGTGGCAAGGTTAGTTTGTTTCTTCTCTGTGCTTTTACAAGTCGGGGTTTGGGATCTGATTTTGATGTATTTTTGGTGGAATGTTTAGGACGATGCGGATCGACCGTTGGAGGCGCAGTGGTTTTATGTGCCTGAGCTTGATGAAGATCAGGAGAGGGCGACGGTGATCAGGGCGATGATGCCGCGGCCTGCGAAACGCAGCGAGACGAAGAAATATAAGCAGTATTATTGGCGTCCGCTGGATAAGATCTCGAAGTGGGATCCTGAAGACGAGCTGTGATGGATGCTCTTGTTGTGGTTTTTCTCTTTTTTCGCCTTTCTTTTCAACGCTATCAATTTCTATTGTCTATAATTATTCATTTTATCTTCTTCGTTTGTTCTTCTTTCCTTCCTTTCTTCTTTTTCTGTTATCAAACTGTTTTCCACGTTCCAGGCCATTCATGCTCGCCCTTTTCTCTGGAGTTCAATCGCTATTCCGTTCGCCTCCATCCATCCATCGTTTTGTTGGTCCTTCTGCTTGTTTGCTTGTGCCGCATCCGGAATTGGGATTACTTTCGAACGTCTTTCATGTATTATGACCTTTTTACGACGGTTTCGTAGCTCGTTATCATCGGACTTCTTTTCTTTTTCTCCTTTCTTCATGCAAAACCAATTCTTTTTATCACACCGCCCCCACTGAATCTCTTCGTTCTAGTACCTCTTCGCGTCTGTCTCAAAAATTCAAATTCATTATAGCTAAAGTATTTTCAAGTTAGTTTAGTCGTTGTAGTTTCTCGTCGATTTGTAGCTCCCCAAAAATGAAGAATTTGCGCGTTTCTACTCTAATTGCGTTGGGTTTGGTTTAACGTTTTCTTCCTCCTGCAAGGCCCCTATGTCAGAAGCCCTTGCCAAACAGAGTCAACATAATTTTCAAAATTGCAGCGCGTCCGCGACTCGATCTTGCTAGTTAAATTGGTCCTCTCCTTGCGTCGTCTCTTGCTTGATATTATTGTTCGTGGTGGCCTTATCCGACGGTATTGAAGCATGAAACGGGATAATAGTGAAGTTGCTGCGAGCGAAGTGGCCGCTCCTGCGAACAAGAAAGCGAAGACGGAAAACGGAGATTCGAGCGAGTCGCCGGCTCTTGTAGCTGCTGCAGACAGTGGGGAATGGACCAAGGTGGAGAAGAGGAAGAAGAAAAAGGCGTCTAAGAATGAGGCGAAGCTTGAGGTGTGTGTTCTCTATCTACCTTTATTTTATTTTATTCTATTTTTTCTATTCAAACCGCCTGGCCAGTGGCGCGTTTTAAGTAATGGCTTGTTAACCATTAACTTCCAATTTCTTGCCTTATTTGATTATCGCGCATCATGTTGCTGACTACTACCACTACCTCCACGCCTGCTGGGTTTGTCTATGCACATGTGCAGACGTCGAATAATCCGAGGTTTATGTATTCGAATCATGAGATTGTGAAGAGGAATCATGCTATTGCGATTGATGTGAGTGGTTGGTTTACTTTACTTCACTTTGGTTTTGCGTTTGGGTGGATGAGGGGCAGCATGGAATGCACGAGTTCGAGTCTGGGTCTGGGTGTTCTTTTTGCTGGATGCCTACCTGGTGGGGAGGGATGTGTGGGTGTACTGCGCTGGTTCGGGCGGGGTATACCTGCTGTTGCGCGAGCGAGGTTTGGTTTGACCATGTACAAGCCCCGTTCCGCGCCTCGGGGTGTGATTGTATAGGACCATGTGCGCAGAACCTTCTTTATAGGGGGTTGTTCGTGGCTTGAGGTTCGCGGGTACTGGCTCAGCGAGCCAGCTTCTCATCGGACGTCCTTGAACTGCTGTTTATAACATCTTGTTGACCTGAAACCTTTACAGGATATCCGAGAATTGATTCTACACCTCGTCGCAGATGCACCACCGCCGAATTGGTTGAGAGTCGATGTACGTCCTCTCGTGCCATACAGCCTCATAGAAAGCTAATTTGGTTTCACAGAACGGCAATGGAATTCAAAGGGTCGTGGCATTGCTTGTACCTGGGCTGACTCGCGAACTGCTCGGGTTACCTCCATCGCCTACATCTGCTACCTCCAACCCGAACCTACCGATATCGATACCCTTATTGCTATTACCTTCTCTCTCAGATACCACGGGAACAAAACCGCCTAGTATACCCTTCATCGCAAGCACATTTAGCCATGCTTGTCCGACACGCGCACCTGGCGACCAAACGAGGATGCACAGCGTGCTTAGCAGCTTCTTTACCGGTCCTGTCAGTGGAGAGGAGAAGAAAAGGAGGCTCACTCAGCGGGTGCAATGTGCGTACTTTTTCTTTAGTTGTTTGGTGTGTTTGGAGTGGTTTAACTGATGTTGGTGTTCTTGTAGCAGAAACCAACAAGGCTGACCCGACACAGTATGTGTTGTCGCTGGAGCAGATGATTGAGAATGATTACCCGGTACCTTCGTATATGGCGGATGTGTTTGAGAAGCCGACTGGGTGGCTGGAGACGCCGCAGCCTGCGGCGAATGAGAGTAAAGTGGATAGGAAAATTTATGCGATGGATTGCGAGATGGTGTGTTTCTTTTCTTCTTTGCGCGGGGTCACTATTTGTCTAATGATATTTATGTAGTGCTTGACAGAAGATGGGAAGGAACTGACACGAGTGTGTTTAATCGACTACAAGTCTGGTGTTGTCGTGTACGACCAACTTGTCAAGCCTTCAAAACCTATCGTCGATTATCTGACAAGGTAAAAGCGGTCGTTTTGATTGTAATATTTTTCGAATCTTATGATTTTTATCATAGATGGTCAGGCATAACAGCCGAGCAACTAGGACCAGTGACCACAACACTAGCCCAAGTCCAAGCGCACGTTATCCGCCTCCTCTCTCCTCCCGCCGCGAACCCCTTCTCTACCCTACCCAAAACCGCAGATGCCACAGCACCTCCCACGCCAATCCTCCTCGGACATTCCCTCGAGTCCGACCTCAAAGCACTCAAAATCTGCCACCCGCTATGCATCGACACCGCGCTCATATACCACCACCCTCGAGGGCGGCCTCTCAAACCCGGTCTCGCATGGCTCACCAAAAAGTGGTGCGGACGCGAGATCCAGACGCGCGGCGAGGGCGGGCACGACCCAGAGGAAGACGCTCGCGCTTGTTTGGATCTCATGAAGAAGAAGATGGAGAACGGGCCTGGGTTTGGAGAGTTCAAGGTTGACTATGAGTCGATATTTGAGAGGATGGGAAGGGCGAGTGGGAGGAAGGGTGGAGGGTCTAATGGGCAAGGGATTAAGAGTGCGGTGGTGGATCATGGGAATCCGGCGGTTATGCATGGTGCGAAGGCGACGACGGCGATTGGGTGTAAGACGGATGAGGAGGTCGTGGATGGGGTGTTGAATGTGGTTCAGTCGCATCAGTTTACGTTTGGGAGGTTGATGGCGTTGGCGACCGCTCTTGGATGTAAGCGTTTTTTCGATTTTTTTTGTATGACATGCGGATGTTTACTGACTTTTCAATTTGCGATTAGGGGTCACGCCGAAAGCGACAGCCGACCAACCAGCAGTAGCACCCAATACTACTCCATCCCTCGACTCGATAGCACCACCACCCTCCGCTGCGGACTTGGCTCCTGTGACTACCCAACTCAACGCACACCTGAAAAAGATCCACGCTGAGCTGCCGCCTCGTACGGCGCTGATCATCTTCACCGGTCATTCGGACCCACGAAGGATGTCCATTCTGAACGCCAGGAAGATTGCGTTTGAGAATGGGCTGAAGAGTGGGAAGACGCCTGAGGATTTGAGAGGGCAGGGTCTGACGTGGTCGGCGGCTGAGGCGAGAGAGCTGGAGGAGGCGGTGGAGTTGGCGAGGAGGGGTCTGATGTTCTTGGGGATCAAGCAGTAGATTAGGCTGTAATCTAACTACTCTTTTTGACGGGTTGCGTTACGATGTTTCCTGTTGTTCTTTGCTATCATAGAGATGTGTTGTGTATTTTCCTGTTGGTTGTGATTTTTGATACCTGCACTTGATAAATTTCGTCTGAATCGTACTGGTCATAGCCTAAGCTCATGATGTACGGAGATGATAGATAGTTCAAGAAAAGTGGGTATATAGGGAAGACCCGATACCTTCAGATATCCACGGCCATAGGACCCTGAAAGCGCCGCATCCCGTCCGAGCCTATCTGCGCAGTTAAACAGGGTGCCGCCCAGTTAGTACCACGGTGGGGGACCACGCGGGAATCCTGGGTGCTGTGGTTTTTTTTTATTTTTTCTATTTCTTATTCACTGTTCTAGAGTATTTTTAGGCTCGGGAGGCGAGTTATTTTTAGTTTGAGGTTTCCGCGACATTTGCTCAACTGAACTTGCACAGGGGAAAGCGACACAACAAGGGATTGTAAATGCCAATTAAGAATGACAAACCTGAGCCGTATAGTATTCAATCACTGGAATATAGCTTTTTTCGCCCTCCTAAGTTTTAACCACTCACCCACCGGCGACCGCGTCGATTCTCGACATGTTTACTTATAATGGCTGCTGTCGACAAGATAAATACTTCAAAATTCAAGATCATGACAAAGAATATCACAATTCCCTTGACTTCTACCCCTTGACTCCTACTGCGTATATAGATGGTATTCCTGACAACGGCAAAAGAAAACAGTGTTATATTCGTGATCGCAAGGGACCTTTCCCCTTGACAGTCTGTGGACAAGCATATGTGTTTGTGATGTACAAGAAAAGTTTACTTTCGGACTCGGAGAGTCATTTTCTCAGTGCTTCTAGTCAGCTGTTCGACCTGGGCATCCGTACCGGAGGGGACGCTTGGGAAGAACGCCTCCTTTATGTCGTCTGCACTACAGAGCAACTTTAGAATGTTGAAGTCAGATTGCATGCACAACGGACAATTTTGTGTAGGGATATGACGTACCCAGCAGAGCAATATCGGAATAAGACGATCCAGGGATTCAGTCATTCGGTCGTCCCCGTTGGTGAGGTCCAGCTCAATTGACTCAAGCATACGTATGTAAGACGTATTCTTATGCCCGTAAGTTTCTTTGCGGTGGAGCTCGTCTGAATGAACAATCCCGAATATCCACGTCTTGCCAGTTGTTAAGCACCATTGCACGCAATTTGACCTGTACATTAGAAGGAAGGATAACGTGAGTACACAAAGAATACTATATGGTTAATCAATGGTCTTACTCTGTTCGTACCATCCTTCGGAATGTGTTAGCGAGTAATCAACCATACCTCAAAAAGAAATCAAACTCACGTAGCTATAGCCTGGGTGCTGACTTGCGGTACAAACTTTGAAAGGTTCGTTGAGGCAGCGAGGTTCTTCGCCTCGATCAAGGTGATCTCACATCGCAGCATACGTTTTCGATATGTGCGTGCGATCAACTCACTTAAGCTTCCAGCTCCTAGTAGTTGCGATGTATTCAATCCAGAACCTGTCGGAAAGGAAAGGTTCAATAATCAATATCGGACAACTTGAATGTATAATAATTCTCACCGGTCTCAGCAACCCTGGTGGCATTAAAGATCGCATAGTCTACCAATCCAGTAACAAGTGTTGCGCAGGTATCATGGTATATGATAATGTTGTTCTCTTTCATCCCAATCCATAACTCTGTGAAAAGAAGCAAGTCCACTCCTTGCGTGTGTAGGAAGACCACAATACCCAGCAGAAGCTGGTCTATTATAATCCTGGCCGATGCCTCGGGCTACGAAGAACGATGTATGAGTCTAAGTTGTAAAAGGGAGGCCATCGGTAATCACCTTAAAGCCAACATTGCTGCTAATGCGCTGAAGCCCCCATTTCGTGTGTGTTAATGTATCCGAGAGTTTGAATCCGTCTGCAATAACCGGGATGCTGAGGTTATTTGCACCTTTTGTTTTAACTACGAATGTCCCGAGCAGATTCCGCAGAGCAACACCCTCAGGTAATGCGGTGGGAAGCTGCAGCTCTAAGCCTAGACGAGGCTTGAGATCCGCCTGCGTGACCCTCGAAAACGAGACAGCCTAAACGGAGGATAAAACGAGTCAATACAGATGAAACACTAGTACTAGTAGACTAAGAAAGGATGGCTTACAGCAATGCTCCACCGTTCAGTGCGGCGTCGAAGACCCGAAATGCTGATTGAAACATCGCCAATCGCCTTCTCCATGTTATCCTCGAGACCGTCAAAAACGGCATTTAAGAGCCCTTTGAACAAAGGGTTCTTAGTTATTTCGTCTTTCAGGTTGTTGAGTAATCCAAGAACGCGATCAAGAGCCTGAGGATCGTCTTCTGCAGGAGAGACCTCCCCGTCAGTGTCTCTCGGAGTCTGAGAGTTATCAGGCGGTGGCAAAGTTTCGGAGGAGTTGGTGGTCGGAGCTTTAGTAGATTTTTTGGTCCCCGGAGCCATTTAAAAATGCGCAGAAAAGGTTGAGAGTGGTATGTGCAAGTTGATAGCTTTCTTGACTGCGGTTTAAATATTTCTCATCAGACAATCGGGCGATAAACCAAGGGATATGACCCTGTAACGTCCAGCTTATGTGACCCGCCAGAATATTTCCTGAAGAAGACTTGAACTACACAAAGGAGAAATGACAGTAAGCAAGCGCTGAATTGACCATGGGAATTGTGCGCTGATATTACTCACCCCATTGGCAAAGGAAGGTAGCCTATTGTTTGAAGGACAAAGAGAAAAGAAATCACTAGTTCCCCCGTGCAGTAGGTATATGCGTCGGATAATGCTGCTGTTTCTGCCTTTTCAAGATGGAAGCGTTATCTGTGATAATCACACAAAGAGAAGCCGCGCTTCTTCAGCACTCGTTGAAGGTCGGTAAAATTTATAAACAAAGGAACCTAATATTCGGCGTACGCCCGGTCTTTGTCTTGCCAATTTCTCCGTGCTACTGTAATAGCTAAGCTATACTAGTACTACGGACGGTAACCGATACTCGCTCGGTTTCTTTTTCAGCACAATCTTACATTTCCTTACTAAAAATCAAGTGGAAGTAATGCGAGCCATAGCCATATGCGTTGTTAAGAGTCGACGACGCTCAGGAATCAGGATAACTAATAGTAACTACTTAAGATGGAATTGAACTCCTCACGTGCCGGAGGCCCGGGCCGTGCACCGTTCTGTTAACGGCTGCGCTTAACCAAGTGCCAACTTGGTACTCAACCACCAACAAAACTCGCTCCGGACAGATATGCAGTCTCTCAACGTGCTAAGAGCGGCGTTCTTTATCGCTCAAGAATTTTATGAAAAACTGCGACAGCGAGCCCCTTCAATTACAAGGGTAAGTAACTCTTTGATGAACGTAGGTCTTTGGTACCTTTATTCATGCAACAGCACAGGTTGAACGGGATTTTGATATTCCAACCATCTCAACGCTACCTCTTGAGATACTTACTCAGATATTGAATGAACTTGAGTTACCGGACATTTTGCGGATCAGACGGGTGAGGATTCTCTGTGTCCGCAATCATCCTGAGACTGTCAACCTGACGAGAGCCAGACATGCAAAAACCTTCAACATGCCACCACTGCAAAGCCCGTTTGGTTGAAACTTTTCTGGGAATGTGAACGCTTGTATCCTGGGATCCTGGCTCTGGAGAAACCGCAGGACATGTACTCTTCCGAAGAGCTGGAGCGTGTCGTATTGACCTGGAAGAGCATGCAAGTGGGCTGGCATACAAGCGACGGTACTCCAAGTCGCCAGCGTACTATCACTGTGGAGCACTACAAGAACATATATCTGGTCCCCGGCGGACGCTGGCTCCTTGTTTTTCAGAATGAAGGGGGGATTTCGTACTATGACCTCGAGTCTCCGGCTTACGACAAGCAAAAGGTGCTGGTTCCAGATTACATCCGACAAGCAGCATCCAATTTGGTCGTTTATACTGTCGATATTCCGTGCCGTCTGCCTTTGTATGATTTCAAAGTGGCTCAGTACGTCCGAGAAGATCCCGACGCATTCGAAGACAACACGTATAGGGCAATTAAAATATGGAACATATCTTTTACTACGGAAGGGCAGGTCACCACCGGTCTGCATGCAACTTGCTTGAAGACCATTCTAGTCGATCCAAAAGGCCTAGACTGGCAATTAAGCCTTTCTTTGAAGGACCAACACCTAGCCTTCGCGTTATCTCCTGACTTTTTAGGGGAACGAGCATTGAAGAGGCGGTATATCTGCGTAGTCGAATGGCCTCTTGTGGAAGAGGACTCGCTGGAATACCCTCGGAAGCTTATTTATGTCGATATGAACGCAGTACGTCCTTTTCTCTGCATGTCGATAGACCCGAGGCTGACTTGTCGCCAGCATGAAATCCACCTTCTACCGAATCACAGGGTCCTGGCATTTGCGCCTCCGAATCTGTCGGTATACGACTACTCTTCCCTCGACTATACAGATCGCATGCCTGTCCTTTCACCCGTGGCAGTACCAGAACTTACCCCACCAGCAAACTGTTCCCTTCGGCCGTGTGATTCACAGACAAGATTGTCTGTTCCCTTCACAGTTGAAGATGGTGTCTACTTTCTATGCTTCAAAAGATACACAGCTCAAAGCGTTCATATCCCAAAGGACTTCGGCGCAGCAGGATCAGTCCCTCGCGAACTTCATGTGAAAACATTGAATCGCCTCCCTGCTCACCATTTCGCCGAACGTTGGACCGCCAGGTACAGTTTTGGTCGATGTCATTGTGTCCTCTATCGTGTCAACGACCAAACCAACTTCACTGAACTGCTGCTTCTCGAGTACGACCTTGAGCAGGATTTTGCGCCTGACTATGTCCCAGTCATCAAGGTCATACCATGCGAGATGGTCCCCTTGAATATAGATGACCGTATCTATCATCCAGACCAACGTCCTCTTTCTCCTGTGTGGGTGCCCCAGCATCCATGCTTGGACATTCTTCTTGATGAGGGGTCAGGTCGTGTGGTGGTACCCAATCCACGGCGTTTCGAAATATTGGACTTCGCTCTTGTGCATAAATGCTAGAAGGGTTGTCTTGCGCGGAAACCAATGCGTGGCTTACTTACTGTCGTATTCGGATCGGCCTCCCTCGCCTTTCTGGAGGTAGGAAGGACTATGGCGTAACGCGCACTTCGACGAGGGGTCAGGCTGTGTGGTTGTACCCTTCAATCAACGCCTCGAGATATTAGATTTTGCTCTTATCTATAAATGAACATTTCGTCGAAATTGACTTCTGTCAGTACTTGGTATACATATACTGCTTACTACATATGTACCAGGTAGTTAAATCCAAGACCCCTACCTACTATAAGCTGAGAGATGAGCAGCAAAAGTTTGTCTCGTAAACTATCACAACTCTGTTATTGGTTTGCCCTGTCACAGTAATCCTTCACCGTCGTGTTCTTGTCGCATTCTATTTTGAGCGAGGGAAATTACGACAGGAATATCACGACAAAGGCTGATTGACAGGTTAGCCTGGGACGTTTCCTGTCGTTTGATCACTGGGATATAAACAAACGCGATATTTAACCAACTTTTTCTTTCCTATCACATCCCCCCGACTACCGCGTCGACATGATCACAATGGCTCCTGTGGTCAAATGGAACACTCCCGAAGAGACTCTGGATATTGAATTTAAGGATCATGAAGAAGAATATCCCAATTCTTTTTACGATTACTGGGATGGTAATGTACCGGGCGAACCTGAAGGCTATATACCTGGGCGCCACACACATAACCGCACACCTCCGAGTCCGTCTACTCTAGCACTTGGACTCCCTCTCCTGACGGCCCTTCGCGTCGACCCCCTTCTATGGGGAAGAGTCGATGCAAATTACAATGACAAATCTGGCAGCAACAATGCCACTCCGACGCCGAGCCCCTGCCATGATGAAAAGGCAGTAGAGCTCGCACCAAGCGGAGGCGGCATTAAAACGTGCCAAAGGTATGTTTACTTGCACCGCTCCTCCCCATATTCAAACTGACATGATATCAGGCCGGAGGACGGGGCAGCGACCGCGGGTACACAAGACGAGAATAGAGAGGAAGGTGCGTACTGATATGCCAGAGAATGAAACCGTCTCGATTTTGTTACTACGACTCCGTCACTCAGATACGCCGCTAGATTGTCAGGCAGAGACGGTTCAGCCGGCAGACGCGAGCGAGGACGGCAGAGAGCCTGATACTGCCCTCGGCGTCCGACTGTCAACAAGGTAAGAAATGCTGTATATTTTGAACAGACGTTTACTGTAGAGTACCTATCTCTCTTTATCAACGGACACGCCAGGCCAAGGACGAGCCTGGCAGTGACTTCGGGCGACTGGATAGAAGGACTCAAGGACGGGAAGGGAAAGATGGCGAGGAGAGGGCATGTCTTCGACCCGTCGAAGGCTTAGTAGCCCGCAGCCTGCGAGCCGACTGGCACTCAGGTGAATCAAGCATACATCGCTTTCTTATAGTTCCGTGCTCATCGTTTACTTATAAATCCAGGCCATGCCAGCAGGTACACGCCGATGACACGTCCAAGTCCACGCGCGCATGCCACAGAAGTCGACGAGAGAAGACCGGGGCATGTGAACCAGGCGGCGGGCGCATGCTGCGCTGGTCACATTCCCCCTGCTTATCGACGATCGTCGATCATTGCTGCCTCACGAACGCCGAGCATGCTGAACTCGGCACCCCTTGAATTCCTCAAAAAAAGTATACTTCTCCTGTATATATTCATGTTCATATTCCTTTAAATAATCTCGGTACTATCAACTTTCAAGTGGAAATGTAGTTTTTTCTTCATTCTCCCCCTGAATGCTCTCATATCCTTATGACGACTTCCTGTGTAAGGTAAGTAAGTCACAGACAGCAAGAAAATTCATAAAAGCACATACCAGCAAAGCACCTGGCACAAAAAAAAACTCTGAGTAAATCACACTGAAAGTTGACGGCCGCTCCTTGGGGATGGTGCACTGGAGTTACTGATATTTCAAACAAGGATGCTACTTTATGAACAAGAACGAAATCAAATACTTGAAACGCCTTGAATAGGGTACTAACGCCCGATAGTTATGACTTTGACAAAAGAGACATATAGTCGGGCACGCCGCCCAGGTAACATATCATCTCTCTCGGAAGGCAGGAGACACGAGGTCCGACATAGTACGATATCGCTCCGCCAGTCCGGAAAACAAGCGGCCAACGGTAAATAATCAAGCAAGAAAGAGATAATTGGTATGAGGGTACATCATTACATAGTAGTTCGTTGATACATCGGTTTGCACGAGGCGGACGACGACAATGGGCGGAGAGATAGAGAGAGAAAGAGAGAAAGGAAAAAGCGGGGGTTAGGCAATTACATCTACAGAATATAGAGTTTGACGATGAAAGGAAAGGCAATGATGGCTAGGTAGGATTGAATGAGAAAAGCAGGGGGGGAATGTGCGTTGGAAAGAGACACTGAGATGAATACAGAGAGCAGTGATAGGAGGATTTGAAAGAGACGATAGAAATACAGCACGAAAAAAAAACAACTTTGAGCCAGGACCCTTCAAAGAACCACCTCGTCAGGCGCGTCAAAGCCGTCCACGGCGACGTTCCACCTCCATCGACCTTCCATGAATCCGTTCGCGGTGTCCTCCAAAACGATCTCGTTTCTCTTCTGCACATACACCTGGTAGAGAAAATACTCATGTGAGGCGAAGCCCAGTTGAAGGATAAAACGAACATACCGTTTTGTTCGTCACTTGCTGCCTCAAAGTTGGAATGTTGTCGGCTTCAATTGGCGACTCGAGTAACTCTGAAAGGTCTTCGACAGCTTTCTCCAAATCCCTACGGATCAATCATGGTCAATTATGTCCTAATGAAAACGAGGTCGAACAAACGCACCTCTGATTATCTTCAAACAGATCCTTCTCGTTCCCCTTCGCTAGATAATACGCCATCGCGTACGTCCATTTCAGGGTCATACGACACTTGTCCACCTCCTCGACCGCCTTCTTCATGAATTGCACCTCGATCCATGTCAAGTCTGACGTAATCTGCATTTCCTCCATCTTCTTCTCCGTCTTTGCGTACAAGTCTAGGGAAAGTTTCGCAGATTGTTCATGGTTCGCCCAACGATTGTAATACTAGTAAAAAAAGTAAAATGAGTGTTTTGACAAGAACGATATACGAAATGGACGCACGTGCAAGTATCGCTCCAGAGACGCTCTGCTCCTGCTCTGGGCATCACGAGCCTCCACGCCGGTCTTCTCGTCGTATCTGTTGCATGAATACCACGCAGTACCGTGCTCGCTCCAAGGACCCATGCAAACCCAACAGAACTCGTGTTTGCATTTCTTGCATGTCATGTGGCTATTAAAAAGGCAAGATTAGGAAGAACTTGACGAAGCCAAACAGAATACACGTACTTGCAACCGCCGTTCTTCTCAATGGTGCTCTGACAATTCGTACACTCCTTCGTGTTGCTCTTGATCCAGTTCGCAGTCTCGCTATCGTCGCGACATTTCTTCAACCACATCTTCGCCACGTTGCAAATAACCGGCCTGTGATCACCTTCGATTGGGCACCCGAAGCAAAACTTGTGTTCCTTCCCTTTGATGCTCAGCCCGAGCTGCTGGCTCTGCGACATCTCCTGCGATTCTCCGCCGATTCCACGAGCTCCGCATGAGACCGTCGGCACGATCGTGGTCAGGCTGGACTTGGACGCCGCAGAAGGGCAAGAAACGGTGTTGGTACATGACGGATAAGGGCAGAACTTGAGGTTCGCGTTGCATGCCACGAAATAGCGAACGAAGAGCTCCTGCAGACGCGACCACGCCTTGAGGTTCTGCTCCTCCTTCTCCTTGTCGCCCACGGGTGCACCTGGTTCTGGAACGAGGAGGCCCCGCAGGAAAGAATCGGGGCAGACCAAAGCACAGTTCTCGGCCATGCATCGGATGGAGTGCTCGCTCTCATCGCGAATTTTGGACACGACGTAGTCCGTCCAACACTCTGTGCAGAACGTGTGCTCGCAATCCAAGGCCAAGGTCTGCATGTCCGGCGCATCGTTGAAGCAGATTTGGCACACGAAGGGTTCGTCGGGTTTCTTCGAGGGTTGTCTTTGGATAGGTCTACTGGGGGTTGGTTTGGCGGGTTTGGAACCGAAGAGCTTGGATGCAGCACGCGTTGAAGGCCGGCGAGTGGTGGTGCCCGTCGGACTAGAGGCCGAGTGGGTACGAATGGGTGATGACGGAGTGGTTTCCTCCGATGCAGACGCTCCAGCGGCGACCATGACTGCGGTCAGATTGTCCATGTACTGTTCCGTAAGTTTCTCTTTGTTCCACTTCATGTGACGAAGCAACAAGCTCGCGGTGTCTACCTGCATTCCGGTTTCAGCCACAGCTGCATATTGTGGAAGTAAGTGATACGCACATCAACACCGAAAATGCCACAGATGTAGTCAACATCTTTCTGCATGAGACTTTCGACATCCTGCTGACTGAGCGATTCATAATCGACCTCGTAGGACTTTTTCTTGCCCTTGGAAGGAATTTTGAAGTCGTCTCCAAAATTCTCCATCTCTATGTCGTCTTCGCTGTCTGATGAATAAGCTCAGCGCGGTCCAAAGTTCACGATCTTTCGCAATCCTCACCGTCGTCCTGAGTGCCGTCAAACATCTCCTCGTCGTAGTACTCGCCATCGTCCGAAAGGTCGTAGTCTGATCCCATTTCTTTCTAGTAGTCTTTCAAGTGGTTTGTTCGCCGTCGAGATCGATGTCGAAAGGTACGAAGTGGTTTAGGAGGAAACTGATAAAGCCCTGCGCTTGCCCGACTATCCGCTTACATTGTTTCAATCACGTGACATTATTCCCAGCGCCGGATGGCAAGCGTCCGGCGTTCGACCAACTTCTGCCTCGGCCCTCGAACCATTGTTCTGTTTTATATGCCTTATCCTCTTGTATGGGTATGAATAGATGATGGTATGTCTTTCACTGCATATTCTACGTACGGATAGACGCAGAAGTGAGTCCTTAGTAGCTACTATTGTGATGATTGATCTAGCCAAGAAGTTTTAGCGTAGCTTGCAGTATCACCCAGTTATCTGGACGATGTCCTAGGTATTTAAGAAAAGAAGGGAGCTATGCTAAGTACAAGGGTTGTCAAGCTTGATCGTAGCGATCCACTGATTCTAAGCCGCTCAGTACTTGATAACTTTCGGCGTTCGCCGCTTACAGTTTGTGGACCCCTTCGTGGTTAAGGGCCTCAAGGGAGGGGTGTGATCTGTATCCAAAAAATAGCTATTCAGGGGGCCAGGCCTATCCTTAGCAATATGGAAGCCCAGACGAGAGGTTGTGAATACTATATTCCGAATGCAGAACGGAATGATGAACCTAAATATAAACTTGTGCCTAAAATTAGACCTCATCTCAAAACTTAACACGTTTTGTCAAGAAGACGACGTTGAAAAATGAAATTGGAAGTAAAAAAAACCACAGCACCCAGGATTCCCGCGTGGTCCCCCACCGTGGTACTAACTAGGCGGCACCCTGTTTAACTGCGCAGATCGGACGGGATGCGGTGCTTTCAGAGTCCTATGGCCGTGGATATCTGAAAGTATCGGGTCCTCTCTATATACCAGTACCTCTGCCAGCTTTCCTGATACAATGAGCGAATTATAAATACATTAAGCGATATCTCCAGTCTTGAATTCCAGCTTATCAACACATTGCAAGGCATATTCATGAGATGGAGGTCAAGGGCATTGGCGATAAGATTAGATCAATCCGGCCATGCTGATCCGATGCGCTAATGAAACCCCGAAGCATGAAAATATCCAGCTTTCAACTTGCATTGAACCACGCTATTTGCTCGTCGTCATCTCTTTGCGGAATCTGTTGCCTTCTTCAACACCGAACTTTTCTTTTAGATACAAACGTTAACTTCAGTTCCTCCTGAAATCATCACCGCCATTCTTCAGTCGGTGGATTTGCTCACGGTGCCTTCGTATTCATCGGGGGAGTTCGAACGCATCGTTCTGATTGCGCAAAGTGCACGACTGGGTGGTGTTCGAGTGATAACCCTCCAAGCAGTCGGCGCAGCATCTATATGACGAAAGGTCCGCGGAACCGCCGTTCTATGGACCATGTATGACGACTTACGAGTATTACCGAAAGGCATAATCGCGTCCGCCGGGGTCCTTGGCTGCTTGTATTCCAGGCTGAGGGTGAGATATTGTAAATTTGTACTATGATCTCGAATCAACCGGCGAGGACGAGGTGAAGAAAGTCTGGTGCTGACGTCAATCTTCTAGCCTGTTCGCCGATTTTGGAGGGTTTCAGGCTGGCTCAGTACGTTCGTCAAGGGTCAAGCCGACATCTATAGGGCAATAAGAATTTGGAGCATTAACTTGGTACTTTAGGAAGCTCGCTACAGTTTCGGTCGGCGTCATGGTATGCTCTGCAAGGTCAATTGTGAAAAAACTCCATCTAATTATTTCTTTTGAAATGTGATGCCGAATACGAGTATGCGCCCAACTACGTGCCTGTTGTCAAGACCCCTCCCCTCCTACAGCACTTTGTTCGTCCGCTATATAATATCTCTAAGTATATCCATGAATTTATCCCACTCGAATGGCGCTCTGAATAACTCGTTATAATTTGCTCCTTGACGAAGGGTCAGGATGTGTGGTAGTGCGCTTCAAGGCTCGTTTCGCAATCTTGGATTTTGATCTCGTCCATGGGCAGGTGGCGGGCAGGGAACTGGGTTGCGAGAAGGTATTCTGTACTATAACTCCCTAATTACATTAATTTCAAACCTCTGATGTGTGTTTTGAACTAGAGCGAACAGATGTACCTTATTCTCACTTACCTTGCCAAGAGAGATGAATACCATTTTAGCATATATGCAGTACGTATGATATTGAAATTGAGCGGTCGGGATTGATAGTACACAGAGTAAGTAAAGAAATAAATGAGTTGTAACAGGGAGGGCTTTTATTGAGTAAATCGAACCCTTTCGAAGCGCGCAGCCAGTGTCCGGCATGGTCGCGCATCGGCATCGAGATAAGAAGTGGGATGTGACCAGCATGGCAGCATGTGTCTGGTGCACATGTCCCGATCTTCTTCTCGATGGCACACAGCTATCTGTGCTATAAGACGACGAGATATACTTGACTCACCCGAGGTGCTGCCATCCCCCCTCCGCGGGCTACAGAGCCTTCGACTTATCGAACACATACCCTCTCCTCGCCATCTTTCCCTTCCCTTCCTTCAGCCCCTCTATCCAGTCATCCGTGCTTATTGCCAGGCTCGTCCTTGGGATGGGCTGTCTAATCATATGAAGGAGGGAGGTAAGTCCTGCAACGTTTGTACAATAAATATACAACATTCTTACCTTTGTGGCAGTCGGACGCGGGAACCAGTATCAACTTCTTCCTCCTTCTTACCAGTTAGAACTACAAATTCGATTTGGTGAGCTACTACGGAGTAAAGTAAAATGGATTATCTAGTCCGCGAAAAATATTGGTGCGTACCTTCTCCTCTATTCTCGTCCGCCGTGTTCACGACTCCCTCATTCCCGGCCCTAATGACACGTCGATTCAAATCTGGGGAGAAGTGGTGATCAAGCGAACATACCTTTGACCGTTTGTAATGCCTCCTCCGCTTGTTGAGAGCTCTACTGCCTTATTATTATGGCAGGGGCTCGGTGTCGGAGAGGCATTGTTGCTGTCAAATTTATCATCGTAGCTGGTATCGACCCCTCCCAATAGAAGAGGGTCGACACGAAGGGCCGTTACGAGAGGAAGTCCAGGTGTTGGAAGAGACGGAGGTGCGCCATCGTCTACGCAACGTCTTAGGAGATATTCTTCAGGCTCTCCAGGTACAGTACCATCCCCGTAATTGTAAAAAGAATTTGGATATTCTTCCTCATGATCTTCAATTTCAATGACCAATGTTTCTTCAGGAGTGTTCCACTTGACGACAGGAGCCATTGTAATCATGTTGACGCGGTTTGTGGGTGAAAGAGACAGAAAAAAAGTTGGTTGAATATTGTGTCTGTTTGTATCCTAATCAAATGACAAGAAACGTCTCAGGCTTGTCAATCAGCCTTTACCATATTCCTGTCATGTTCTCCCTCGCTCAAAATAGAACGCCATGGCTTTGAATTTCCTGAGTACGATGGTCAATGGTAAGTGTGTGGTCTTCGCTTGACATTTCGTAGGCCCACTTGAGATTTCCTCTTACATGTAACCATGTAAAGTTTAAACCGGCTTCGACAATGACATGCACTCGGCGAGATGCTCAGGTTGGAGACCCGCTATCATCGATTGAAGCACATATGAGAGTCACTACGTCCGCTCCAGACCATATTTCTGCAAATGTACCATACTTGACGTACACAGAGAATCATTTACTAGCTTTGTACTAGCTCGTTGTATGCCGAACGGTTCGTGTCGTGCCCTGAAAGGCATCAGTACGATAAGATTAGATCGTGTAGATCAATGAATCCGGCGCCAAGCCCGAACAGCTTTGTTCGCAAAAATTGCAACTTCGCACTGTACGTTTCTATTCTCTTCCCAGCTTCCACTACGGACTCTTGAGCTTCCTACACAGATAAAAGCATGGCTGATTACGACAAGCCAAACCTAACTACGATTCCGTCAGAAATTGTCATTGAAATTCTTCAGCATGTAGATGTTCTAACAATCCTTCAAATTCGACAGGTAAGCACATTCGTTATTTTTTTCCCAGATTGTATTCCCTTCACTTAGAATCGGACGGGGTGCAGACTTGCAGACACTTGTACGAGCTGAGCACAGCAAGGCTTATCTGGGTTAACCTTTTACAAGAGTGCGAACACTTGTTTCCTGGGAACGTCACGTTGGAAAAGCCCCTTGATATGTACTCTTCTGAAGAGCTCGAACGCGTTGTTTTGGTTGTGGAAAGCGCGGAACTGGGTTGGCGTACAAGCGATGGATGTCCAAGTCGTCAGCGCAGCATCGCTGTTGACGCACGGCTCGGCCACTCCTCCGATTATTATAAACATGCATACCTCGTCCCCGGTGGTCGCTGGCTGCTCGTATTCCAGGCTGAGGGCGAAATATCGTACTACGATCTCGACTCGACCCTGACAAACTGGATGGCGAAATCTATAGGGCAATACGAATTTGGGACATTGTATTTGTGCTTGAAGGACAGGACGTTACTGGTTTGCGCGCCACTTGTCTCAAGACAATTCTTGTCGACCCGGAAGCCCTGGATTGGAGCATCTCTCTCCCTACGGAACCAGCATCTTGCCTTCTCAATCTCTCCACCAGACGAAGGGTGGTTTGTACCGTTCGTTCAGTACATCTGCGTAGTTGAATGGCCGTTGGTGGAAGATGGATCGTTGGATTATCCTCGCAGAATCATCAAAACTGAATTGCGTGCAGTACGTCGTCCTATTTCTGCCCATCATGTTTCTCTCCTGAATCTTTTCACCAGGGCGAGGTTCACATCTTGCCAAATAATAGGGTTTCAGTCTACTTGCCACCTTCGCTGCATGTTTACAATTATTCAGCCCTTGCATACACGGATCATCTACCTGAAGCTCGCCTGGGTCACTTTCGGCTTACTCCGTCATCCGAATGCTCGTTCATTTCGTGCAGCTTGAATACCACAATCTCTGTCCCCTTTGAGGTTCAAGGCAGCGTGCAATTTATTATCGTCACAGAAAACTCGGCGCAAAGCGCGTCTATCCCGGATGGCTTTTGCACCCCCCGATCATTGTCTCCCGGCGAGCTCTCAACGGAGATGCTGATGCCCCTCCCCCGTCACGATTATTGTGAACCTTGGACTGCTCGCTACAGCTTCGGTCAACATCGAGGCATTCTCTATAACTTCAATAGCGATGACAACTGCATTGATTTTCTCCTTTTTGACTATGATGCCGAGCAAAAATATGAGCCTGGCTACGTTCCTGTCGTCAAGTCCGTTCCGGTTCGGAAGTCCTTTGTTGGTTCGCCCAGACAAGGCATCAGCAATAGAACAGGTATTCCTCCTCCTCCTCAACGGCGCACAAGCAAGTTACTATTCCGTAATCTTCTCTTGGACGAGGGATCAGGTCGTGTGGTAGTACCCTTCAAAGAACGCTTTGGAATATTGGATTTTGCTCTCGTTCATAAAAACAGTCGCACGCCGTAACGCATCATCAATGTTTAGTTGGCAATGTTTGCTTCGTAATTCGTCAGTAAAGCAGCTAACGATATTCATGATTTTTTCGGGTCAGACCTTTCATGGAAGTGTGACAGTTTGGGAGACGAACTTCTGTGCTCATCCCTTCGGCATCCCGTAGGTAGGGTCTTGTACGTTTGTCATTCACTTGTCTACCTAGTACACATGTAGCCCTAAGTATTCACAGCAGACAGTATTTGAGGAGACGGTCATTTATAGGCAAGAGGGAAATCCACTATCGAGGCGATGGTCGAAGGTAAAACGACGCGACCTGCCTCCTCGAAGTGTGCTTACGACATGGTCCTTTGCACCCCAAAAGGAGGGTCAGTGTTTGTTGGACTTTACCTGAGTACTGGATTGTCCAGGATATAGCCATTTCTTGACTTCCTGTAGCGGTTCACTGAGAAATCATCAATTAAAAGTCGCCTGTTTGATAAAATCTGGGGGTTTGCGCTCTCGCAGCGTTCGGCTGTCCCGGCAGATCATGGGATCACGGGCTTTGCCGGTTAGTCTAGATACGTCGTGTACGCATGTATTTCTCTCCTTTACCCGCAAAGACCAGCTTAACATCTGTCTACTCGCGTTGGGTTTCGTCCCCCATTGAGGATGCTCGAAAGCAACCTTAACCGGTTTTTTGACACTGTTTTATGAACAATAGATCAACTATCACATCAAATCATATTTTCCTTCGCATTCCTTCCTTTCTTGTAGCTTTTCAGGAAATTTCTAAGAAGCCGCAGTCCCCCTTTGGTCAATTTCGCCTATAAAGAAGACTTCTACTGTCTACACGACATCGCATCTGATTAGTTCATTGTTCAACGCTTAGAGCTTACTCAGAGCGTCGCATCTTCCTCACATCCTGATTGTTGTGCGAATGGCATATAAGCTGGCAAGCAGCGACCGAGTTTTACCAACTCACTATTCCAATATTCCAATGGCGGCCGGCAAGCAAGCACAGCCCACAGCTAGCTCTCAAGTTCTTTCACTGGACGACAATGTTACGAAGACTGGAAATAAGGAACCATCTCCTGACTCCGAGTCGGAGACTCCCGTTGAACGCCTCCAGCGACTATTGGGTACCATGGCAGAACTGAAGGCATTGGACCCATCCCCATCGTTCAACGGTACTGCGTTCGATAACCTTGAAGATGGTCTGGGATCTGCGCTTGTGGTTACCGAGAAACTTTCAAGTACAATATTATTGATCGAGGCGATCGAAGCTCCCCCCAGCCACAGGTGACCTTCGCAATCATCTACCTCAAGTTGTTGCCCAAGCCTTGGCGATGTAAGTAAATTCCTCACTTAGGCTTGAGCACCGTGAATCGTGATTAATTGTACATAATTTCTCCAAAAGAATGGTTCAAGCAAGGTGCACACAATTGTGATGACGATGTAGAGCAACTGAGTGCCAAAGCACCCGCCAAATTTCAAATTGAACTAGTCTACTTCCTCTGCATCGTTTAGAGTATGCACTGGATGACTTTCCTTAACATTTAGAACGGTTTCTAGTTATAAATTATTGTTCTAAATCACGAAGCCGTGATGCCGGTACCAGGCACATCAAAATATTTAATAATTCAACTCAGATGCATGGAAGTTGACCTCGTTCTAAACGTCTATCTAGGAAGGGGCTCATACCCCCCCTTGCTAGATGTAAACTAGCATTGATGTGCGTTCTAAACACCAATTTCAAGCTCCGTCACCCATATATGGGCTGGCCAAGCTCGTTGCCAAGTCCAGCTCGCCACTTAGCCAACTTGCGGCAAAAACATATCCTATGGACACATCGCACCACACCCACATGGAGTCTATTCTTCGAAGTATCAACAGCCTACACTTTTTTCCCCCTGAGGAGTATTAGTACGATATGGGAAGGGCGGAAAAGAATTATAGGCTCGGAAGCCGAGCGCAATAGTATACGTGCCCGTGTTCACTTTTTTTGACTACGTTGTCCTCGAGGATTCCCATGAATATGGCCTCGTCCATCTTGTGCGCGAGTGGGTGGTACTGCTCGGAAATAATGGCCTGGGATGCTCGAGTACCATCAAAAGATAATAAGGTTTGAAAGCGAATTTAGAATTCTAAACGTTAAGGAAAGTCATCCACTATCAATCAAACGAACATATACTTCCAGTTCCACAGTTGTATGATATTGCATGGCCAATTGAGATTGTAAAAGGCATTTTCTAATCTGGAGCATTGGAAGAGTACTATCATCACAATACAGGGTAACCGAGCAGAAAGCTTGGATGAGGTCTATGACGGGTACCCTTCGAAAATAACACCTCGGAAAAGTAAGATCGGACGGAATATCTCATAAATCAACAAAGATACAGAAAAACGACAGGAACAGAGCCGAGAAATCTCATGTACTTGATTAATCGCATTTTCGACCGTTTACTCTATCAATTTTCCGTCAGACGCAAACTCAAACTGCAACACCGCAGGACCAGCGAGAATCGTTGCATCGCTCGCTTCCGTAGCGCTGCTTGTGGCAACGGCATACACCTGGCCCTTCAGCCCGTTAGGTACCAAGACCTGACCACCTTCAATCGGCACAAATGTCGTATCCAATCCAGAGAGGAACGCGATGAATGTTGGACCTGAACCACTCTTTTGCGAAACATGCACCGACGTCTTCTTCCCAGGCGCGGCTTTATCCAAGGTGAGAGCTGGAAAGGCCTTGACAGGCAAAGCGGGGTTCGTCGACGGGCAAGACACAATAGTAGGAGCGACGAGGCTGAAGACCTCGTTCAAGCTTAGAGGAACGTCAAATGCTCCACTCCAAGGGTTCACTTTGCCTACGGCGGATGCTACCCAGCTGGCGTGGCGAGCTTCGGTGCTCAGCACACTGGCGGCTGCTGTGAGGTAGGCTTTGTTGGTTATGAGTTGGGCGGCACCAGTGTATGCTGACACCCCTGTTCAGATAATTGTCAGTCCAATTATATTCAATCCTAAACAAAAACAATACTTGCCAACGCCCTCGAAGAGCTTGCTCAACGCCACAAAGGATTTCACGTCCGTGTAAGGGCTAGCAGATGAAATAGATTAGCTATATACTTCCGAGCAACGAAACTAAAGGGAAAAATAAGAACTAATATGAAGTTGGTGTCATATATACGAATCAAATGCCCAAAGCATGGAATTACCACGCATATATTCAGTGGAGAAAGATATAGACGACCTCCCAGCGAATAAATGAGGATAAAATGCGACGCAAAAGACAAATTAGGCGCATATATGCATGCCATACCCAATATAACACGACCCACGAACGAAACAAAGAAAAAGAAGTCAAGAAATACGACTCACAAATCATAAACACATGCCTTCGTAGCCTTATTGCCTAGAGCCGAGGTCAAGAAATCCACATGCGCCTGTTCATGCGCCGCGATCTGCTCAAACCGTCCTCTGGCGAAGGAGGGCAGACCCGCGTCGAGGAAAGCTTGCGCATCGAACTTGGCAAGAGCGCCCGAGTAGAACGCGTTCTCGATGTGTTCGAGCGTTAACGCGTAGTTGAGGACAGTGGCATCTGTGTTGGAAAGCATGAGCACGCGATATCTGATTAGTTGAGAACAGAAGGAATGAAAGAAAATATCATACCATCGACGGTTTGACGCGTGCCTAACGGCGCTGACGAAGCCATCTGGACAGTAGCACCAACAACGACTAGGAGGCCGACAACGGAGCGGGTACACGACGGTATTTTGAACTGCATGTTGAAAGAAAAGCACAGAAAGCCGACGAGAGGAGCGTTTTTTCTTGGGGGGGAGAGGGGAAGAAAGGAAGGAAGAAACGCTAACGTGCTTCCTCTTCGCCCTTCCTCTCTTTATACCTTTTCCCTCTTCATCGAGGCCGGGGACATCGGTCATGGCAGACCAGAGCGACAGGCAGACGATCGTCAACTCGAGATGGTCAAACTAACTGAATTCCCAAGGATGTTGTCAAAATGCCCAATATGTCGTGTCACACCCAAAAAATAGAAACCTCTTTAGCCATCAAACGGAGCACTGGCGTCGATCTACTCCCCAAGAAGTCATCGTCGTCATCAAAACCAGCAGTGGGCAGACATACAGCAGCGGAAAACGAGCAAATGTCGTACGAGTTGTCGAAAGTCCATGGAAATTTGCCCGAGAAGACCGAAGACGTCAAGAAATTTATTTCTGGCAGAGGTGTTAGGCTGGCGATGCGGTCCCTGGAGAAACAACTAGAAAGGTTAATCCAAATCCATCTCTCACAGAAAATTCGATGACGTGCAGACACCAAAAAGGAGAAATGAAAACGTAAATTTGGTACGAACAGCCAATTTTTAATGAGTCAAACAAACCAAAGGCTTGTACTTTTTATCCAACCTTATTTCTCCCACGCCTTTCTCTTAAACTTGACGAGATTCTGCCAATGTCCTCCTTGTATAGCAGTGTGGGGAGGCGTGGCGACATGAGGCTGCATAGCAGGGAACAGAAGTACCTCCCTGATTCTGCAGAACAGGAAAAAAAACGCATATATCATAAGCATTCACAAGAAAAGTGGGAGTTGTGCGAAAGAGAGCTTACTGTTTATTGTGGAAATTCTGCGAAGGAAATATTACTGTTAGAATCAGTCAGGAAATATCAAAGTGGGCGGCAGACCATGTTCAGAAGGGGCAATGAAAGTCTCCTCGATAACCTCTTCGTAGCCCCAGTCCTTCTACTTGTCTATGTGAAAGAAAAATGAGTAAAACAACGCTCATATGTTCAATAGACAAACAGCTAACCTATTCCTCGAAACTCTGACACAATTGTACATCACCGGCGTCGACCACCTTGAACTGAAGATTGTCCGAGAACCGACGGACGTAATTGAATAGCGCTCAATTCGCCCTTTTTGGTGCGCGACGTGGTTAGTGGAACTTCGCGCTCGTTGGGGCACACGTGTCCAATTCGCGGTTTCACGCGAGGAGGTGCATGGTCAAAGGGGGGTGATGCTTGGGTTGCTCTACATGGTGCGTGACGGGTGTCGTAAGACCAAAAGTTTCTCCGGTCTTAAAGTGCTTGTTTCTGGCGGCAAAACGATGAAATATGGACCTGACGCCCTGTCCATGTAGACCGTAGAAGATGAGCTTGAATCCTGAGGGGCGAATGTTGTGAATACGACCAGCAAGGCTCTGTTTCAAGCAAGGTGCCCACAAGTCTGATGACGATGTAGAGGAACTGAGCGCCAAAGCACCGTCCAAACTTCGAAATTTACTAGACTACTTCCTCTGTATCGTTTCGAGTATGCACTATCAATCAAATGAACATATACTTCCAGTTCTACAGTGCCTTAACTTGTACGGTATTACACGGCCAATTGAGATTGTGAAAGGCATTGTCTAACCTAGAGTATTGGAAAAGTACATCATCACAATAAAGGGTAACCGAGCAGAAAGCTTGGATGAGGTCTATTTCGGGTACCATTCGAAAATAACACTCCGGAAAAGTAAGAACGGACGGGGTATCTCAGAAAAACAGATATACAGAAAAACAACAGGAACACAGCCGCAACATCTCATGTACTTGATTAATCGCAATTTCGACAGTTTACTCTATCAATTCTCCATCAGCCCCGAAATCAAACTGCAACACGGCAGGACCAGCGAGAATTGTAGCATCGCTCGCTTCCGTGGCGCTGCTTGTCGCGACGGCATACACTTGGCCCCTCAGCCACTCCGGCACCACGATATGGCCGTCCTCAATCGGTACAAATGTCGTATCCAATCCAGAAAGGAATGCGATAAATGTTGAACCGGAAGCATCCTTTTGCGTAGCATGACCATGATGATGATCATGGTGCACCGACATCTTCTTCCCAGGCGCGACTTTATTCAAGGTGAGAGCTGGGAAGGCCTTGACGGGTAAAGCAGGGTTTGTCGATGGGCAAGACACAATAGAAGGGGCGACGAGGCTGAAGACCTCATTCAAGCTCAGAGGAACGTCTAATGGTCCACTCCAAGGGTTCACTTTGCCTATCGCGGACGCTACCCAGCTGGCGTGGCGAGCTTCGGTGCTCAGCACGCTGGCGGCTGCTGTGAGGTAGGCTTTGTTGGTAATGAGTTGGGCAGCACCCGTGTATGCAGAAACTCCTGTTCAAGTATAATGGACGGTCAAATTACATTCGACCTTGAAAACAAAACCGAAACTTACCAACGCCCTCGAAGAGCTTGCTCAATGCCACAAAGGAGTTCACGTCCGTGTAAGGGCTCGCAGATGAAATAGATCAGCCACAGACTCCCGAGCAGCAAAGTAACCGGGTAAAAGAGGAGCCGATATGATGTTCGTCTCATGCCATGGAATTACCGCGTATATATTCAAGTTTCTCGGTGGAGAAAGACATAGACGACATCCCAGCAAATGGATGAGGATAAAACGCGACACAAAAGTCAAAGAAGGCGCATATATGCACGCTTCACCCAAGCCAACACGACCCACCAACGATACATAAAGAAAAGAAGACGAGAAACACGACTCACAAATCATAGACACACGCCTTCGTCGCTTTATTGCCTAGAGCCGACGTCAAAAAGTCCACATGCGCCTTTTCATGCGCCGCGATCTGCTCAAACCTTCCTCTAGCGTCGGAGGGCAGGCCAGCTTGGAGGAAGGCCTGGGCATCGAACTTGGCAAGAGCGCCCGAGTAAAACGCGTTCTCGATGTGTTCGAGCGTCAACGCGTAGTTGAGAACAGTGGCATCTGCATAGAAAAGTATCAGCATGCCATATTAGGGAAGGAAGGAAGAAATTCTCATACCATCGATAGTTTGACGCGTTCCCAACGGCGCTGAAGAAGCCACCTGGACAGTAGCAGCGACGACGACGACAATGCCGACGACAGAGCTGGTAAAAGACGGTATTTTGAAGTGCATGTTGAAAGAAAAGAGCAGAAAGCCGACGAGGAGCGTTTTTTCTTGCGGGGAGGTGGGAAGAAAGGAACAAAGAAACGCTAACTTGCTTCCTCGCCTCCCTCCCTCTCTTTATACCTTTTTTCGCCCCTTTATGGCGATCGCGGATATCCGACATGGCCGACTGGAGAGCGACGAGAAGAACGACAGGCAGGCGATCGTCAACTCAAAGCTCGACAGGGACAAATTGACTGACTTCCTGTCAAAGTACCCAATATGTCAAATCACGCCCGAAAAATAGAAACTTCGCTGGTAATCGAACCAGGGAAGCCTTTCGATCTACTCCGCGAGAAGACATCGTCGTCATTAAACTGGCAGCGGGCAGACATACAGCAGCGGAAAAGGAGCAAATGTCGTACGAGTTGTCGAAAGTCCATGGAAATTTGCCCGAGAAGGCCGAAGACGTCAAGGACTATATTTCTGGTGGGGGTGTTAGGCTGGCGATGCGCTCCCTGTAGAAACAACCAGAGATATTAATCCAAATTCATCTTTCACAGGAAATTCGATGACATACAGATACCGAAAAGGAGAAACAAAAAACACAAATTCGATACGAAAAGCCAGTTCCTAAAGAGTCGAAGCAAATTGTACTTTTTATCCAAACCTTATCGATTATCCTCCCACGTTTTTCTCTCCAACTTGACCAGAATTTGCCAATGTCCTCCTGGTACAGCAGCGTGGGGAGGTGCGGCAACAGGGCTGCATAGTAGGGAATAGAAGTACTTCCTTGGCGTCTGCAGAGCAGAGAAGAAGAAAAAACGCGCATATATCTTGAGCATCCACGAGAAAATCGGGTATTATGCGAAAGAAAGCTTACTTCTTATTCTGAAAATTGATCGGTCAGGCAATAGCGAAGTGGGCGGCAAACCATATTCGAACGCGGTAATGAAAGTCTCCTCGATAACATCCTCGCAACCCTGGTCCTTCCAATCGTCTAGATAAAAAATGAAACAACACTCATACGTTCAAAAGAGAAAGAGCTAACCTATTCCTCGAACCTCTGACAAAAATGTACCTCTCCAGCATTCGCCCACCATGAACCCAAGATTGTCCAAGAATATCGAAGGACGTAGTCGAGAATCCCGTCCTCCATCCGGTGAATGACTTGACTATGAAAACTCGCAGAGAATAAACCCGGGGTAGTGCGTCAACATGATATATTTGTTGGGGCACACCTGTCCAATTTTGCGGTTTCGCGCGAAAGTGGATGATCTACGGGGTGATGCTGCTTGCTCTCCTGGGGGCGCGATGGGTGTCCAGTCAGGCCAAAACCTTTCCGGTCTTAAAGCGACAAAACGTTCAGCGCCCAAAGTCCGTAGATGGTCTTGGATCCCGAACGGCGAATGCTGTGAATACCACCAGCAAGACACTCGGTTACGTTGACCAGCGTGATTCCGCTGGGAATGATATGTTCGACACTGTATTCCATGATGTGGGACGTCAAGAAACGCGAGAGTGGAACTTGTGTGGGTAAGGAGGAGGGTTCTGGGATTCCTTGAGCGCAGGGATTTGTCGGCTTCGCATTTCGTAGTATTGCTGAACACATGATCAGCTCACCAACTCGGAATACCAAGACCAAACTCACATCAGAATTCAAAACCGCAATCCAAAGGTGCAGGTTTATCAGCAGCTTTACTAGCTTTAGCAGCCTCTTTCGCGCGCTGCTTCTCTCGATGCTTGAGCACCCTGTCTAGAACGGTCATGAGCACACCATGAACCTCCCCAAACACAGGGAACGCACCGCTTCGAGATCAGCTCCCGGTTAATGGACACTAATGAGCGACTGCCAGCTTCAGGTAAAGTAGACGCCATATTTCGAGAAAGTGGAACAGTAATACGCTCGATGAATTTGAGGACAGGGACATAAAGTCACGATGAGCGCATGTAAGGACTTGTAGCCATTCTCGAGGCGAAAGCGCTTGATCTCGGATGTCCTAGATGAGGTGGTCCAGCCAGACGTTTATACAAGATGAGACTATTGAGGGGTGTATGGGTGCAGGTGGCGAAGAGGCGTTGTGATAAAAAACCGGAACTCGGCTATGAATAGGTTGCCGTGGACGGCTTTGGAGCGCCGACGAGGTGGCCGAGTGATCCGAGCCAATCTGTTCGTGAAAGCTGAAGATCAGTGCTCAGCGGCCGGGCCAATACCACCTTGTCTACACGGTGTTCGAACCAAGAAACTTTGTACCTTGACTAATGCGAGCCAAACTCGAAGCTTACACAGTGATCAATGCTAGCATAAAATTTGCATAAATTTCAATATGGACTTTGGGTAATCTTGTACTTATTTAACGGAACGGCAACGGAACGGGCGCTTTCGGGTAGACAGATATAATCGCTACGGTACAGAGAAGAATCAACTTGCTTGGAGACGAGATATCCCAGCCGAGATACTATTCACACCTTCCGATTCCTTTGAATTCGCTGGTGCTTTGGGCTTTTTATCAAGATCGACTCTGAAGAACTCCCAGAGAAGTGTCTTTGTATCCATTAACATCTATCGAAGATCAAGGTTAGAAAAGTCACAGCAAGGACATGGAGACAAAACTTGGCTTTACCCAGGATAAAAGTAGGGGGATGAGTTTCTTCAGGGAATCAGTCATATTCTCGTCGTCGGCTTGAATGTCTAAGTCAACGGGATCGAGCATGACGGCGTAGGTGTTATTCAAGGCTCCATGCTGGCCTTTGCAGTGACTTTCGTACGAATACACGACGCCGAAGATCCAGCTCGTGCCTGTGGTTAGGCACCATGGAACACATAGACTGCTGTAAATACAGTTGCTTTAGTACGTGAAGCTGGCTGACGAGCACGAAATCAATTGAATAACGACGTACTCCGTTTGAATCATTCTACCGACGGCAAAATATCAGTTATAAGCCCCATACTGAAGTACTCTTAATGTGCTCACGTCGCTTGGGCCTGGATCATGACTTGTGGAGAGGACTTCTTCAGATCGCCTTTGTGCAGGAGGTTCTTTGCCTCAACCACCACGACGTGGCACTGTGCTGTCCTACCATGTGCTGTCCTACCACTACGTGCTCGCGAAGCCTTCCGACTCATCTGTTCGGTGACGTTCAGAAACTCGGCTAGACTTCCAACTTTCAGGATTGATTGCAGAGACTGAGAATCTGAGTGAGAATCAGATCATTGAAATTCAGATGGCAAAATAGGAAATAATCATGAATTTGACTGCACCTGTTTTCTGTAAAATGGAAGAAACATCCATTATTGTGTAGTCAGCCAGCCCGGTAACAAGGGTGGCATGACTATCATGGTAGATAATAAGCGGAAATTTGTCCGAGGCAATCCATAGCTCCGTGAAAAGAAGCAAGACTGTTTTCTTGCCTCTCTCCCATAGGTAGACAAGAATCACCAACAGAAGTTGATCTATAATCATCCTCGCCGTAGCTTCAGGCTACAAATAAAGTTACCATGGTCACAACACTTTTCAAGGCGTTCAGTAATCAGAGGAAAACGCTTACGATAACTCCACAGGCCCTGCCAATGTGCCCAACAATCCATTTCATGTGTTTTACCGTATCTGAATCCGCGATTTTGGTTGCGACATTCTCGATAGTGTCGGGATCGAATGGGGCGAGCGTCCATTCCGAAAACAATTTAGGAAGATCGACACAATTCTTGACGGTAGGCAGCCCTTCCGGAAATCCAAGTCGTTTGAGAGTTGAGGATGTGATGTCTGAAAAAGCAAACCCCTGCGAAATCCGTAAGTAAAAGGACCCTGAGATTTAATACTAAAAACTGATGGATCTCACCGCAATGTCCCATTCCTTGTTCAACTTCTCCGCGTCCGTTTCTAGATTGGAAAGCACTTTGGCGGCTGTCAAGGCTTCAGTCATCCCCTCTTTTAACTTTTCAAAAGCACTGCTTTCAAGGGACGAGTTGTCTTTCATCTGAAGTTCGATCTCCTGCAATGCGATAAGAAGCTTCTTAGCTGAGATCTTAGGCTTCGGCTCCTTTGTCTCAGTGCTAGCACTGTTTGACGGCTCGGAAGATGGCATATCTGGGGACGGAGCTGCTGGGGCCACGGGCTTGCCGTTTGCTTTCTTGGGTGGCATTCGGAACAGATGGGAGTTAGGACGAGCTGGGTTATTTGGTGTGGAGATGCGGTGCAAACTGGTACTGGTGAAAGTTCACTCTTTCTTCGCAAGCTTATATACTTTTGATACTACAATCACAGTCGGCGCCCTGGAACCTTTGTTCACTAGAAGTTGCGAAGAAGCGACACGCAGTACATAAAATTTTGGACATAGACAAAGAGTATGGTTCCTCCCGTTAAGATACTCCCAGCATTAGAAGTATTCTCGAACAATGGAAAATGGACCCAGATCAAGAAGTCACTGCTTATGCGACCAACATCCGACGCCTAGCTGGACCCAGCCTGGGTATTTGTCAAAATTAACCATATACAGCCAATCGAAACAAAGAGGACAGGGCATCCTCTTCATTTGGTGAGCTACTTGCGTTTTAATGCCTATTGTTTCTCTGATTCATGACTGATTATGGCTAAAGGCTAAGGTCTGCCCAACCGTTGAACATCACGGATTTCGAGTGGGCGCCATCAGCCACGTGATTTAAAGGGTTTCAACTTTCCACCTGGTCCTTTGCACGGCGGACAAATGGTTGTCAAGTCCGCTTCAAGCGGAGTCTGTCAAGTGATGCGTCACTTAGTTGTCAAATTGATGCCGCGCCTGTGCCGTCGAGCTTGGTCTTAGTTGCTGGTCTTTGGTCTCCCACTCAGTAAACCTGTCCTATTCCACATCACAAGTCAAAGATTCGGATTAATACGTATGACGAGGCAGAAACAGCATGACGGTAACTTTCTAAAATTATCTATACAGTATGTCTATGCCTCTTTCATTTATTGATCTCATAGACTAGCGAAGCCCAGTGCGTTTGCAGAAAGAGCAGGCTGAGTTGAAGTAAGACGAACCTAACTCACGGATAAAGTGTTCCAGATCGCGTTAAAGATATTTTTTGTACGGATATACCTCGTTGGATTGAATGAAACCAAAGAGAGGTGAACCGTAGAGCATGACCCGGCGTCCAACAGTCAGTAACCACCTGGCCCACTTTTTTTTTTTTTAAAAAAAAAGTGACTTTCATTCGCTCACTATCCGGCGCTCAGGTATTAGTGTAACCACTATTAACTATTAACTATCCACTATTTACCTTAGAAGTTTCTGTGGGAACAAAACATGTAGTGAGGTGAATGGCTGCACCTTCCTGTAGCAGAGAGGTATAGGTAACTCATGCCCGTGGAATTATGTCGCACTGCATATAAGGCAACTTAGAAAACAATTCCAGAGACAAATACGCATATTATACTTCGTTCTGTCAGTAAGGGAGGTTTAGCTCTCATAAAAATGTAAGATACACCGTGCTATAGGCGACAACGATGTTTTTGGTACCCGCCCTGCCTGTAATAGTGGAAGTCAGCCGGAATTAATACATTGATCCGAATGCTCGGCTAAGGGAGCCGTCGACTTGACAAATCACTTGACACTTGGCTTGACAGACTCCGCCTAAATCGGACTTGACAAGCATTTGTCCGCCGTGTTGGTCACCTTTGTCCAGCCTTGACAAGAAACCACACCGACCAAATAATACGTACCTCACGATCTGCATCGATACCTATGCTTTCACGCGTCTCCACTTCTGGTCTAGCTCAAACACTCTGGGAGAAACTCTATCATCGTTTGCGTTCCAGTTTATTTGTAAGTTCCTGAGCTACCGTCCACCGATTGTCTATTTATCGTTGCACAGGTTCAACGTGATGTCCCCACGATTACAACGCTACCTTTGGAGATTCTCATTCAAGTTTTACAAGAGCTAGATTTTTTGGATGTTTTGCGCGTCAGACAGGTGGGTGTTTTCTGTTAATAAAGCACTCTAACATCTGACGATAGATAGACCTGCAAATTACTTTGCCGAGCCACTACTGCAAGGCCAATTTGGATCGATCTCTTCGAGGAATGCGAAAGAAGCACACCTGGACTCATAAAACTGGAGAAGCCCTTGGACTTGTATTCGTCCGAAGAGCTTGAACGTGTCGTGATAGTCGCGAAAAGCACGGAAATGGGTTGGCGGGGACGCGACGATACTCCAAGCCGTCGGCGGCATATTGAAGATATTGAGGTTTACCAAGACGTGTATCTGGTCCCGGGTGGCCGTTGGTTACTTGTCTTTCACTTCACCGGCGAAATATCCTATCACGATCTCGACTCGGCGGACTACAGAAAGAAGAGAATTCTCGTGGCCGGCGACGTCAGACTAGCACGTTGCAATATGACCTTCTTCGCGGTCGATGTCTCTAACCGTACGCCCTGGCAAAACTTTAAACTGGCCCAATACGTTGCTGAAGACCCATTCCACTTGGAAGGCGACATTTACAGGGCGGTTCGAATCTGGGACATTGCCTTTGTGATTGAAGGACAGACTGTTACTGGTTTGCGTGCAACTCGTCTCAAGACAATTCTCGTCGACCCGGATGTCGTGGACTCGCACATATCTCTGTCTTTGAGGGATGAGCACCTTCTTTACGCTGTTTCCCCGGAAGATGAAAGGGGTTTTGAAGCGCGTGTGCAGTACATCTGTGTAGTGGAGTGGATGTTGATAGAGGATGGCTCGCTGGATTACCCACGCAAACTTATTAAAACTGACAAGGAAGCCGTACGTCGTCCAAGTGTGTTCATTTCATCTTAATTTGCTAAATCAGTTAAACAGGACGAGATGTATATCCTACCAAATAACAGAGTTTCAGTCTACTGGCGGCGTAGGCTGCTTGTATATGATTACTCGGCGGCAGAGTGCACAGATCATTTGCCTAAAGCTCTTGATGATGATGTCGAGCTCACCCCGCCAGCAGAGTGCCCGCTTCTTCCATGCGGTTTGCATACAGTGATCTCCGCTCCATTCGAAGCTCAAGATGGCACTGTGTGCTTCCTTGGGTTCTCAAGTAACGCGATATGCGAAAACGAATCGGCACAGAGCATATCTATCCCGTATGATTTCGGTACCCCAGGAGCATCGTCCCCGGAGATTTCTAAAAAATTGTTGATACCCCTTCCACCTCATGACTATTGTGACACATGGAGTGCTCGTTACATGTTCGGTCGACGCCGCGGAATACTCTACAAAACTATTCCGCGTACCGATTATACGCAATTAATTCTTCTGGAGTACGATCTCGAGCAAGAGTTTACGCCCGACTACCTTCCCGTTATCAAGGTCAGTACCTTCCAACGGTATATGAGCGAAGGTCAGGGACAGGAAACGCAAGATTGGTCTTCGTACGAGACACCTTTTCGCAATCCGCACTTGGACGAGGGATCAGGACGGCTGGTTGTACCTCTCGAAACGCGTTTCGAGATCTTTGACTTTGCTCTCGTTCATAAGGGTGGGCTTATGAGTCAGGATGCTTCTACTGTCAACTCACCCAGTGGACTTTACTCTTCCCCATAATGTACATACTACAATGGGCTCGTGCGGTACGGCCCCTAGTAGTCAAAAACCATGTTCAATAACGTATCTAGCTACGTACTAATGCAATTACATGACATTTGCCTTACATATGCTGATTTCACCCAGAAGAAGCAACGGACAGCTCGGACTAAGTAGGACTAACTGTAAGGAACTGGAACAAGACTTTAATCCCGACTATGCTGGTGTCGTTAATGGCCAATTCCTGTTGACGAACAGAAGATCGACAATCAAGCAGGTGCGCCGCCTCCTCCGCCTAGTGGGTACAACTGAAGTCACTGTCCCGTAGCCTACTCTTTGATGAGGGGTCAGGTCGTGTGGTTGTCCCCTTCAACGGGCATCTTGAAGTATTAGTTTTTTTTTCTCGTTTACCAACATAAATCTCCGAAGGAAGTCAGGTGTAGCCATCTCTGATTGGATACAAATGTGTTACCCAAATCCGGCTCTGGAAGCCGGTCCCAGTTTGACCTTCTCGCTCAACGCCAACTCTGTCGTCTACGCTAGACAGAGCCACCCATTAGCGATAAGCTCACTGCAAGCAGAAATAGACGCCAGAGAATATGTGCAATTATATCGGTAAGTTCTTACATGGTACAGCACTAGTTGCTTTACTCATGCAATGACACAGGACCCCAGATCGAACACGACGTTCTAGCCATTTCAACCCTACCTCTTGAAATACTCACTAAATACTGAAAAGACTCGAGATATTGGATATTTTGCGGATTAGACAGGTGAGAATCCCTGCTCCGTGCAGTAGTAATCCTGAGACTGACGAAAGCCAGACGTGCAAAATCCTTCATCATGCCACCACTGCAAAGCCTATTTGGGTCAACCTCTTCTGGGAATGTGAATATATGTCTCCAGGAACTCTCACGCTAGAGAAAGCACTGGATATGTACTCTTCGGAAGAGCTGGAACGTCCTGTATTGACCTGGCAAAGCATGCAAGTAGGCTGGCACACAGCCGACGCTAACCCAGTCAACTGCGCAACATCACCGTGGACTATCCGCCACTTTACAGATCTTTGACTAACGAGCACTATCAAGACGCGTACATGGTCCCCGGGGGACGCTGGCTGCTTGTTTTCCAGGCTGAAGGCGGGATATCATGCTTTGATCTCGAGTCTCCTACTCATGAAAAGAGAATGGTACTGGTTCCTGACTATATCAAGCCTGCAAAGTTCAATGTGGCCTTCTTCGCAGTCGACGTGTCCGACCGTTTGCCCCTGCACAGTTTCCTGGCTCAATACGTGCGTGGAGATCTCGACTCGCCTGAAATCAACAAGTACAGGGCGATCAAGATATGGAACATTGTTTCTGTAATGGAAGGCACGGCCGTTACTGGTCTGCAAGCGACCTGCTTGAAAACAATTCTCGTCGAACCGGAAGTCCTGGACTGGGATTTATGTCTTTCCTTGAAGGGCCAGCACCTCGCCTTCGCGTTGTGCCCCGAAGAACCAAGAGGATGGGGGCCGAGCACGCGATATATATGCGTAGTGGATTGGTCCATTGTGGAAGAAGGCTCGCTGGAATATCTCCGGAAGCTTATTTACATCGAAATGGAAGTAGTACGTTCAAGTCGATGTTTACTCTGCATGCCAGCACATCTGGGCTGACCTTATCGCCAGAAAGAAATCCACCTCATATCAAATGACAGGGTTCTAGCCTTTGCGCCCCCGAACCTGTCTGTATACGATTACTCTTCACTCGACTGTACGGATTACATGCCTGCAGGTTTTCCTTGGGATTTTCCTGAACTTTCCCCCTCATCGAACGTTCCACTTGGAACTGGCAAAAAGGCGCAGACCAGAATCTCTGCGCCCTTTGTGGCAGAGGATGCTTTGCACTTGGTGGTGTTCACAGATGACTCGGTACAAAGTGTCCATATCCCAGACGACTTCGGTACTAATGGTACCTCTGATCGCGAACCCCACGCGAAAAAAGATTATTTCTCTTCCCGCTCACAAGTACGCCCTGCAATGGACTGCTAAACACAGTTTTGGCCGCCGTCATGCCATCCTCTCTCGTATTAACTACGATACCAATCTCACTGAATTCCTTCTTTTGGCATACGACTTTGTCCAAGAGTATGAACCCAACTATGTTCCAGTTGTCAAGTCCATACCATGCGGGAAGTTTAACATGCGTAGAGCTGCCTTAGCCAGCTCGGAATCCGGGTCCCTTGCTCCGGTCTTGGGGTACCAGCGAAAATACAGAAATATTCTTCTTGACGAGGGCTCGGGTCGGGTGGTTGTACCCTATCAACGGCGTTTCGAAATAGTAGACTTCGCCTTGGTTCATAATGTAAAGCGAGTAGTGCGTAGCCTGAGCCCCGTTTAACTACATACCTAGCTACTGATACAATGACATGAAATTTGCTTTTCTTGTGGCGCTTGACCTATGGGAGGACTTATGATTTGCAAGTACATAAGTTATGTGCCTTTGTACTTGTTTTATTTACGCTTGGGGCTGATATCTCTGAATGTTTGCCCTGGCAAACTTTCAAACCGGCACATTACGTTCGTGAAAACCCTGCCGACCTCGAAGGAATCATTCACAGGGCGATAAAATCTGGGAGGGTAAAGCTGTGCTTATACAACTACTCGCCTCTTGGATATACGGATCATATGCCCAACCCTCTTGATTTACATTAACGTCGGCGTGGATTTCCTCGCGCCGCAAAAGTCGCACGAGACAAAGGAAAATAAGACGAGAAGCACGACTCACAAATTATAAGCACACGCCTTCGTCGCCTTATTTCCCAGATCCGAGATCAAAAAGTCTACATGTGCCTGTTCGTGGGCCGCGATCTGCTCAAACCGCCCCCTAGCATCGGAGGGCAGACCCGCGTCGAGCAAGGCTTGCGCAAGAGCACCCGAATAAAATGCGTTCTCGATGGGTTCAAGCGTTAATGCGTAGTTGAGAACAGTGGCGTCTGTGTTGGAAAACATCAGCACTCGATCTCTGAGTGTTTAAGAACGGAAGGAATGAATGAATATCTCATAACATCGATGGTTGACGTTAAGCAATATATTTGTGGTGTGGTGCAAAGGTGTATTCAAATCGATCTCTGCTGAAGGAAAAAAAGAGTCAAAATTTAGCGACAAGCGGACACCGAAAATAGAGAACAACTTTTGCAAATTCGAGAAGAACATCCAGGAGCGGAAGGGTCAATCGGGATGGACAAATTCACCGATTTCCGAAGAACGTTGCTAAGTTGCTTAATATATCAAGTAACTTTCCGAAAAAAGAAACTATCTTTGGGAACGGCCCAAACGAAGCAGTCATGCGGCCGCTCCATGAAGAGTATTCATCGATGAAAAATAACGCCACACATACAGGGACCATCAACCTCGAGAAGTCCCCACTTCGCCCGAAAAGCCCAATGACGTCGAAGAATGCCGCTCTGGACAGATTTCTGGATAAACAAAACCAAAGAAGGTAAATCCAAATCCCATCTTTCAAACGCCAGCAAAGGATCAAAATCTGACGCGGACGACAAGGACACTGCTGGCGCCGACTTCTGTTAGTAGACCTAACAGGTTACTAAGAGATAAATATTTACAGGTTCTCTGTTTAAATTCGTCTGTTTTGTGAACCTGACAGATGAATATCACCGGACAGATTATCTGTCCGAGTCTGTTAGGGCCCCTAACAGACAAATATTAACAGCATATGTGTTAATATTCGTCTGTCTGAACGACTGACAGGAGTGGGCGCCAGCTGTGGGAGACGCCGAAAAAGGAGAAATGAAAAACGCAAATTCAATACGAACGACAAATTTTAAACGAATCAACAAAGCAAAATTCTACTTTTAATCCAAACCTCTTCAATATCCCCAACGCTTTTCACTCAAACTTGACCAGATTGTCCCAAAGGATGTCCTCCTGGTACAGCAGCGGGCGGAGGCGCAGCGACGTCGGGCTTCATAGCAGGGAACAAGAGAACCTCCTTGATGTCTAGAGAAAGTGAAGAAAAAGCGCATATATCGTGAGCATTCAAAGAAAACAGGGAATGATATGAAGAAAAACTTACTGTTAGAATCAGTCAAGAACATGACGAGACGGTCAATTCCAAGACCCCATCCACCAGTGGGTGGCAGACCGTGCTCGAGCCTAAACAAAAAGTTCGAATTCTCAGAAAGCCGACGACGAAAGGAAAGAAAGCCGACATACGCGTCAATGAAAGTCTCGTCGATACCCTGAGCTTCCTCGTCACCCTGGTCCTTCTGCCTCGTCTATATCGAACTAAAATTAAGCAAAACAGCGCGCATATAGTCAGCAGAAAACAACCAACCTGCTCCTCGAACCTCAATCTCTGCTCGAAAGGATCGTTCAACTCGGTATAAGCGTTGCAGAACTCCTTGCCACACATGAATCCCTCGAAACGCTCGCAGAGTCCAGGGCGCGAACGATGCCACTTGGCAAGAGGCGACATAACCTGAGGATGACCAACTACACAAACAAATCATCAGAACCCGACTTCAAACAACGAAAAAAACCACTCACCGATGAAAGCAGGCGAAACACACAGCGGCTCAATAAACTCTCCAACGAGCTTATCCAACATCCTCGCGTTCGTCCTGGGCTCACTGCAGTCCACATTATGCTTGACACAAAGCTCCCTCAAGAACTTGTTCGTCTCCTCCGTATGCAGCTGGTCGCCAGGTGGGAACTTGACTCCCAACTTCTCCTCCAGCGTCTCAATCATGTCATACCTCTTCCACGGCCTCTTGAAATCGAGAACGACCTCCCTCGCTCCCTCAACGCCCTTGTTTCCATCAGGATGGTATGTAATCGTCGTCTTGCCTCCGGTAAGGTACTTGACCATGCCCTCGAGCATGGCTTCCGTGATCTCCATGAGATCAGTCATGTCGGCGTAGGCCATATAGAACTCGCAGATCGTGAATTCGGGGTTATGCGTCAAATCGATGCCCTCGTTACGGAACACACGTCCAATCTCGTACACCCTGTCGAGCCCTCCAACGACCAACTCCTTGAGGTACAGCTCTGGCGCGATACGGAGGTACAAGTCCAAGTCCAAATCGTTGTGGTGGGTGATGAACGGCTTCGCAGTGGCACCGCCAGCAAGCATGGACATCATCGGCGTCTCGACCTCCATGAACCCAAGGTTGTCCAAGAACCGACGGACGTAGTTGAGGATTCGACTCCTCGTCACGAACAACTTGCGGGTGCTGTCGTTGATGATGAGATCCAGGTATCGCTTCCTGTACCTCGTCTCCTGATCCTTCAACCCAAAGTGTCCGGAAGGCAGCTGGTGCAAGTTCGGTGCGAGTAGCTGCATGGTCAAGGGGGTGATGCTCAACTCGCCCTTCTTAGTGCGCGACGGGTATCCAGTAACGCCAACAATATCTCCACGCTTGAAGTGCTCGTGGGTAGAAACGAAGCTTTCAGGGTCCTTCGCATCCTGCTGGGTGGCGAGAATCTGGACCTTGACGCCCTCTCCGTGGAGGTCGTAGAAGATGAGCTTGGTTCCTGAGGGGCGAATGTTGTGGATACGACCAGCAAGACTCTCGATGCTGTCCAGCTTGGTTCCGTCGGGAATGACACCTTCGCCTCCGTAATCCTTGATAAAGGACGTCAACGAACGCGAGACGTGGAACTTGTGGGGGTAAGGAGGAGGGTTCTGGGATTCCTTGAGTGCGAGGATTTGTCGGCTTCGCATTTCGTAGTATTGCTGAAAGACACGGTAAGCTCAGTACCTCAGAAATATAACCAAGAAACTCACATTAGGATTCAAATCCGCATCAGAAGGACCAGCAGCAGCCTTCGCACCAGCGCCCGACGCAGGTGCAGGTGCAGCAGCAGCCTTGCTGGCTTTAGCAGCCCCCTTCGCGCGCTGCTTCTCCCGACGCTTGAGCTCCCTGTCGCCAAGAACGATGAACACAACATAAATCTCTCTAAACACAACGAACGCACTGCTTGGAGATCATCTCCCCCGTCACCGGGTCCTTGTGCGTGCCTGCAGCAGTCGCTTCGGGTGTGGTAGACGCCATATTTCGAGAAAGTGGAACTGGGATACGCTGAACTCGATGAAAGTGATGGCAAGGACGTAAAGCAGATTTGAGAAAAGATAAGGAACGCAGGCTCTGCATTCACGCGACCTGCCCGCTGTAATAAAAAACTTTGGCCGAGTCATAATTGGCAATCATCGATCTGAGTCACGTGGCTGTCCAGACACTTCTCACGGAAATTAGCCCGATTTGGTTGTTTCTTTCTGACTCGTACGCGTAGTATTACTTTGCTCCTTACTCTCGCTCTCGCCGTTCTCGCATTCCTTCAATCTTTGCTTTGAAACCCGAACCTATTACGCGCGGCTTTTTATTTTCCTTAGTGACTTGTCAGCCTTTGTTCTGAAACGACACAAGAAATTTCCTTTTGTGACTTCACCCGGCCAAGCTCTTCGAAGTTGCGGAAAGGTTTTATCCGCTTCAGATATGCCTTGGGAATTGGAGGACGCGGAGAACGGTGGGAAATTCTACCCTTTAGGAGTGTAATAACGGCGCAACGCGCTCACCCTGTCCAAACTCTTGGAAAGTTAGAACTTGCGGAAAGCTTTTATCCGCTTCAGATATGCCTTGGGAATTGGAAGACTCCGAGTCAGAGTACGATAGGAAATTCCATCCTCCAAGGAGTGTAATAACGGGGCAACGCGTGTGTGCCAGTGAAGGAGCACAACGCCGGATATTATTTATAGATAAGGGCAAAATCTAGTACATCGAAACGGTTATGGAAGGGTAGCACCGCACGACCAGACCCCTCGTCGAAAAGCAAGTGACGGAACGGTACCTCGTGGTGCCACATATGTGGACTTGCTTCGTCACCGTCAAGACGAATGCTCCATCCGCATGAAATAGTCTTGACCACGGGAATATACTCGCGCGTAAACACCTGTTCGCAAAAGAATAAGATCACCTAAGGGGGTTGCTGTCGAACAGGATCCCACGACGTCTACCAAGGCTGTAACGAGCCGTTAACGGCTTGCTGTAGATGTGTCGCGGAGGTGCAAACAGGCTGTTTACAAGGAGTTTAGTGGTTTATGATCCCAAAGCGTCAAAGTTGTGCGGAATGGTGACATTTTGCGCCAAGTCCTCTGAAACGGCAAGGAAAGACACATTTCCCGGTGAAAAAATGGGAGCAGAGAGTATCGCGCCCAAATGGCACCGTGGCAGAGAAATCCACGCCGATGGTAACGTAAAATCAAGAGGGTCGGGCATATGATCCGTATATCCAAGAGACGAGTAGTTGTATACCGTATATCCAAGAGACGAGTAGTTGTATACGCACAGCTTTGGCGCTATAAAAACTGCAAGTCTATCGTCCGACAAGAGATGAAATTCTCTCTCACGGAGGAAGTTAATGTAAGTATTAAGGAGATAGCGTTGAAAATGTCAGAAACGTACTACATTCATAGGGGTATAGACGACAAATAGATGATTCTTCGGGGGTAGTTCAGTGACCTGTCCTTCACCAGCGGCCATTTCACTATGCAAATACACTGCATTGAATCATCGGGCGATACTGAGAACTCAAGATGCTGGTTTTCAGGGAGAGAGATAACTGCCAATCCACTACATCCGGGTCGACGGGAATTGTTTTCAAGCAAGTCACGCACAGACCAATGACAGCATAACCTTCAAGTACTGAAGCGACCTCCCAGATTTTTATCGCCCTGTGAATAGTTCCTTCGAGGTCGGCACGGTCTTCACGAACGTACTGTGCCAATTTGAAAGTTTTCCGGGGCAAACGTTCAGAGATATCAACCCCGAAGAAGGCCAATCTGGCGGCCTGGTATAAGGAGCTTCTTCTCTTTGTAACAGTCCTCCGATTCGAGATCGTAATACAATATCTCGCCTTCATTCTGAAAGAGAAGCAACCAACGACCGCCGGGGACCAAAAAGGGGAAATTCAATAGAATCATCGTCGCGATTGCCATTGAAGAGAACACCACGATGCCGACCGGGGCTGTACCGAGCAGTCCAAGGTTTACAATAACCGTAACGGCGTAGGGGCATCAGCTTCTTTGTCGGAAGCTTGGGAGATAATGATTAATGGGTACCGAAGTCGTCCGGGATGACTACACTCTGTGCCGAGTCTCTTGCAACGACAAGAAATTGCACAACGCCTTGGGCATCGAAGGGGGCAGAGATGGGCGTATGCAAATTGCACGAGACAAATGAACATTCTGATGAAGGGGTAAGGTGAAGGTGAAGGTAACCAGGGTGAGCCGCAGGCATATGATCCGTGTATCTAAGGGTAGAGTAGTCGTACACGAGCAGAGAGGGTGACAACCAGGCTGAAATCCTGTTGTTTGGTAAAATGTGAATCTCGTACTAGTAAATTGGTTTAGCAAAGGAAGGTAAAACGGACAAAATGGGATGCCGTACTGAGTCGAGGTAAGTTCTGATGATTGTGCGGGGGTAATCCAACGATCTATCCTCCACAGACTGCCATTCCACTATGCAGATGTACTGCAAGCTTAATTCATGCCCTCTTTCGTCTACTGGAGAAACCGAGAATGCAAGGTGCTGATCCCTCAAGAAGAGAGATATGTGCCAGTCCTCCAGATCGGGGTCGACGAGGACTGCCTTGAGACAAGTAGCATGCAAACCCGTGATATTTTGCTCTTCGAGTACAAAGGTAACGTCCCAAACCCGTATCGCCCTGTATATGTCGCCTTCCAATTTCCTGTCTTCGCGAACGTACTGAGCCAGTCTGAAACTTTCAAAATGCAGCGAATCCGAGGAGGAGACATCGTCGTCGAAGTAGGTCATGTTGTATGTGGCAGGCCTTGTGTAATTGGGCACCAGAATTTTCCTCTTGCTGTAGTCGGCCAAGTCGAGATCATATTATGATATCTCGCCCTCAGCCTGGAATACAAGTAACCAACGACCCCCAGGGACCAGGTATGCGTATTTGTAACAGTCTTTGGAATGACCGTGAAGTGCCTCCAGAGTGATGATGCGCTGGCGACTGGGACTACCATCGCTTGCACTCCAACCCATTTGCGCACTTTCCGCCACCAACACGACGCCTTCAAGATCCTCGGACGAGTATCCAGAGGCTTCTCCAGTGTGATGGGTACAGAGGTTCTATTTTTACATTCCTCGAAGAGGTTGATCCAGATAGGCCTCGCAGTGCTCAGCTCGCATAGACGTCTACAAGTCTGTATCGCCAGCGATGGAAATATTAGAGCTGGATTGAGCGGTGGGCGTGCACTGTGCTTACCAGTCGTATTCGAAGAACTGAGAGAAAATCAAGCAGCTGAAGTATTTCGATGACAAGTTCAGAAGGAAGGGTGCTTATTCTAGAAGATTCGGTATTCATCGAGATCAGTGATTATGCTTTTATATGTCAAGGAATAACGTTCGGGGAGAAAGCAAGGAACGAGTCCCGCTTACCGTACGCGGCAGCCAAATTTGCGGTCACGGGTTGTGACAGACCAGGCTTGCCCCACTCCGCTACCTACAACCCTCGAGGCCCTTGTCCATCCGCATACCCACCGTATACAAGTTTCACCTTTCTTCTATCCGTCTTATACGGGCCGATATGCTTCATTTCCCCTCTACTCTCCCAAAACATGCGGCAAACGGGATTCCTCGAAGATCTGATAGCCTAAATCTTAATGCGACCCAGCAGCGGTCGGCATCGCATCCTATTTTTCTGCAGGTCGAAGAAGAGCTTCACGATGCGAGGAGAGTACAGGCGGATGGGCAGGAGGACGATCTAAGGTCGGCGTTGAGCATGGTGATAAACCGTGTATCGGAATTGGTGAGTCGATATCGCTTTCTTAGGAGAACTTGCTAATAAAGGCATTTCATATGTTATAGTCGAATTTACTCAGTGAAGCCTACAAGACTCAGGCAGATCTTGAAGTGCAACTCAACGTCGCAAAGTCCAATCTGAAATTGGTTATCGCCAACAACGAAATGCTGGAAGATGCCTTGAAGAGAGACTCGGGCGGGCAATCCAAAGATATCGGATGGCGTCGTACAAGCAGCAAGGAGGAAGCTAGGAACTCTAGGTCGTCTTTGGACCATTCACAAGCCGCCGACTATACCCCCGTGTCGTCAGACCCCTCTCCACCACCTTCAGCGAGCACGTCGCAGAACCAAGACAACCGTTTCTTCAAGTTCAGGTTCAGTTCCAATCCCACCGCAGCGCGACCCGCGAGTCGTCCAGAAACGCCGTCGGGAAGCTCTTCCCAGGCTGCCAGTCCCCATCTTCCCGGTGTACAAGCCCATCACTTGACATCGCCTTCCATGCCCTCATTATCATCAGTACGGTCGAAGGAATTGGAAGATCTCACTGCAGAATTGGCAAAGGAACGCGCAGCGAAAAAAGCCATAGCCGAACAGAAGGCGGCACTGGAGGAAGAACTTGAATCTCTCTCACAGGCGTTGTTCGAGGAGGTTCGTTACCTCTTATCTATTTTAACGTGCCAAATTGATTGACAGTTTTTCGTGTTTATAGGCCAACAAGATGGTTGCTACAGAGCGTAAAATGAGAGCGGAGACAGAGGAAGAGCTAAAGGAGCTCAAACTGGAGAAGGAGGCTCTGAAGAGTGCCCTGCGTCTCATCGACGGCGAGAACTCCCATCTGCGCGAGTCGGGTCTCCTATCATCGCCTCACAGCGACCGCGGCACTCCCTCCCAAGGCGGGTCTCGAACTCACTCTCGGTCGTCTTCGGAAGTCGGTATCAAGTCTCGTCCAGACTCGTTGGTCATCGCACCATATCCGCCTCTGCCTCCCTCTCCAGCACCATCCGACGACTTCAAGACACCCGAAGAGGGAAGCCCTCAAGATGAACTACTCACTCCTGGTGGTACTTCTCCCGACGCTGAAGAGTCCCAGCCGACACCGAGATATCCCCAAGGCAACATCCCTCTTCCCGGAACCGGAACCTCTTCCCATTCTGCATCGTCGTCGATATCCGTTCCTTCGGATCCTCTTTTCAATGGCTCGTCGCCGTGGGCGGATGTACCTAGCTCGGCGGGACCTACGACGACGACGACTTCCACCGAGCGTCGTTCAACTTCGAGTACACCTTCGATTTGGAGCCAGGTGGCATATGCGAGCATTCATTGATTTGGGGCCCGTATGAGGATAACTTAACACCTTTCATGGATATGGTTCACCGTGTCATGCTCAGTCATCATCCCGCCTTGACGGCGTCTTGGACTATTGTTCCTGAGTGGAAGAAGACTTGTTATACACCAGCCAGTGGCTACTAGCACCTGCAACTCCATCCTCGACTGGCCCTTTTCCTTCGATTCTGGCACGCGTAACGCAGTGTCCATGGGTTGGCTATGTCAATTCGTCACCACCATCGCACATCACTACCACATTCTAACGGCGTCGCGAGCTTTCAGGACTGTTTCTTAACTTAAACCCGCGTTCAGGTATGCGAGAGGCGACTGACGGTTTTGCTTGCGACAGGACATATGTTACTTGGCGCTGTTGAAGCATAGAATTTCAAACACTGCTACATACCCACATACGATTTTCCTATCCATTTTCTGTGTTACATACCATGCGAATATACCCTAATAGCACTTTTACCATCAATCCATGGCCGAACCACGAGGAACGTGTGATTTGTTAGATGTTGATGCGGTTCCGCGACAATACTTTATAGAAGGATCTAATGACGATTGATTAGCCGGCAACGCGTCTTGGGCTCACTGCGGCGGACCCTACTAGCGGTACCGGGATGTTGTGTATGTAGGACAGGAAAAGCAGTGCCTAAAAAGGATAGCTACTTTCTATTCTGGGAACAAGTCAACCTATGTTCTTTCGCGGCTTATCCTCTTACATGCAGAGCGGTGGATGCGCGGGAGGCTAAGGTTTTAAAATCCCCCTTTTGTATCTTCTGCTTAATTTGCATTAACTTTGCATCAGACAAGTCACAAAATTGGGTTCATTCATGACGTGTCTAATAGTACCCACAGAGACAGATTTCTGGCTACGAAAGAAAAGAGAAAACTATATCAACTCAGGTAGACTAATACACTATACTAGCAGTCATAGAATTAGAGGGCAATTCCCGTGGAATGTGCGGTGGAGGTTGGCAAAATGCTGCCCAATGCACCCGTCGGAATGGACGTCGGGACGGAGGTTGGCAAAAGGCTGCCCAATGCACCCGTCGTGATGGAGGTTGGGATAGCACCAGCACCAGCACTAGCAATAGCACCACCCGTGCCTGCGCCATGAGACTGAGATCCACTTCCAGGGAACAGTGCTGCAAATGGAGCTAAAGCCATGGACTTAATCGGCCTGACGAAGGATTGAACTTCCTGTATCGCTTCGTTGATGGCCTGAGCGCTAGCACTTGCCAACGCCAATCTGACGTCGGGGAAATTAAACTCGGAGTCGCGTTGAGTGATGCTATTGCCATTGGAATTGGCACTGCCGCCGCTGATAGCGCTGACAAGCGATGCGGGAGAGGATCCCGCCGGGCTGGCGCCGCCAGATCCAGGAGGCGCGAGTTGGGAGATGGAATTGACGCCCTGAGCGGCGGCGGAGATGAGCTGGTCGTTGAGCGCGATGATCTGCCCAAACTGTTGTGGAGTGATTGGTTCGCGAGCTGTGATGCGCTGGTCTTGTTGTGCGGGACTGCCAACTGGGGATGAGAGAACGTGTTGAGCGTGCAAGACGGATACGAGCACGGCGAAGTTGAGTGTCATCTTCATCGTCTAGTTTATTAATTTGAATTTCGATACGTCAGTGAGCAGATGCCATTGGTTTGAAGGCTAGGGTATAATTTACCGGCGGTATTGTGATAAGACTATTGCGGCGTCTGCTTTGTATGGTGTAAAGTAGGAGATGGGATATTAGGCACGTTTTGCCAGATGCTTTTATATACCGATAATTTGTGAGTATTCTTATAATAAACGAATCTAGGCCTTTGTAGTAGTCAGCCGTTGGAGCTTCATTGGGAACTGAGTTCGACCTTATGTGCCATCAAATGTCAAGGGCGAGCAACCCTCGGCCAGTTACCTTACTCTTAACACAGACTCCTCTCTTCATCTAACTGTGATTTTGGTCACTGAGGATGACCATTTACCTGGTAGGACTCCGCAGCGCGTTCAAAGTGACGTGCTGTAGCTTGAACTTCATGCGACAAAGTTATGTCGTGCATGACCATGTTATTCGGGATGATGGTGTTCTGAAATAGAAGAAAATCCGCCGCCCGTTCATGCAGAGTCTCATACAGCAGTGTTTAGATGTGTTTCTTCGCTTTCTCTGAGTTGTTTTCGGGTTTTGCATAGGTCGAGTGCGGACCCGGCTCAGTGTGCTATTTTTGGAATTCGGGTGCTATTGTCAATATTTTCGCAAACGCCGCGGGCGCCTACGAGTCTGCGACTCAACTTCGAGTCCGGCTACCAACAAAGAGTTACTGTGCCTATATACGGACAAGTTTTTAGAGTACAAAGCTAATAAGTGAAGAATGTTTCTTCCATCTGATAGTGGGTGCAAAGTGGGTGCCTTGACGGGTTAGCATCGCCATGAGTTGGTAGTAGTGAGGTTCGGAGAATAAAGCACCGGTGACTAGACCAGCGTTTTAGAGGTCTTATTGGTACTTATAGCATGCTTTGTAGACGCCACTATAGGGGTTCAGCGATAGGGTAATTAAGTGCGGCAGATGGCAATAGAAACTTGAGGCGGGTGCTCAGGCTATCATTGACTTGGTCTTCAATTATCCATTATCTTTCAATTTGCTGCATCCGGATCCTTGGGCTCTCTTCTTGTGCTTCGCTCGGGTGCTGGGCTGACCGGTGACCAATCGTCCCGGCCAAGTTTCACAAGTGGCTGGGTAATGTATTGGACATATGGATGCCCGCCGTGAGTATCAACGAAGTCGTCTTTTATGGTCACTGCTCCCGTGAACTGGGGTAAAACCCTGGGCTCCAAAGTATGTCCGTAAGCCCTTTGAATACTCTTGGGAATTGGAATAATTAAAATTTCAACTGCAGGAACAACACTATTTTTGATGGCACGTGTGATCTGAAAATTGTCGCGCGTAGAGCGAGACGTCGTAATTTGTAAGTTGGCTGCGTCCAGTTTAATACATTGTGTACGCTGTTCTCATCGTTCATATCCCATCCTCTATACTTATTCTCGTCTTTTAAAATTGGTGTCCTTATGCACTGGCAGCAATGCTTTGCCGTCTCCTGTACGGATTAGAATGCCAGTGCACCAGACATAACTGTACCGAGCTGTCCATGATTCGGCATATTTGTGATTGGGCAGGCGAATCGCTCTTTTTCATGGATTCTCGATTGGATGACCCAGCGGCACCGACGGGCGTGAACTGCCAGTGGCTGACCCGAGGCTGGCCACGGTATTCAACGCCAGACTGGTGTGTTGCGATGCAGACTGACCAGCCTCCTGGAACAGGCCTCAAAAAGACGACATTCCAGCTAGCCCACTGTCTACCAATCATTCGAATTCTTTCATACGCCCCCCACTGTCAAATCTCAGTGACTGAACTCACGTCGTCCCCTTCCGAACACGCCAGCAGCGCGCGCACTATCATTTACTTCATGGACCGAGCTGTACCATCATTGCCGTCTACTTCTGCAGCAGCACCTGCAGACTTCGAGCAAGAAAATGACCACGGCATTTCCCAGGGTTGTGATTGCGACATGGCTTTGAGGCATTGCTTGGGCGAGCTTAACGAGCACTCTCGGCATCTGACGGTGGCTCGCGACGAGATACGTCGCGCCAACACCTCTTTACGTACAGCGACCGAGGCACGTCGTGTTGATGACAATGTAATGGTGAGTTCTGCCTACTGGTACTTCTATAGCCAATTTACTGACTCTACGTACTGCCGTCCCGACAGTCAATATCATTCTCGAATATTAGGAAATGCCATCTTAGGTGCTTGGGCCTACACCTTCACCCGGCTCTGCAGTTGGACATTACCGAAATAAAGTCTCGGATGGAAATTGGAATGGGGGAATATTTCATATGGAGTACTTGGATCTATCAATGAACCAGATCAACCTCTTATTGATGACCTGGGTGAGTGCTCTTCACGGTTCCATTCTTTTCGTCAAATTTTTTACGATATTTATCTTAACATTTATTTCTGGAAGATGCTTTGTGATGCGGATGAAATAATTCAGGCAATCTTCCGTAAAGGCGACTATGTAGTTTGAGAACGAGAGGCTCATTTGAAGGGGCAAAGAAACTTGCCAGACTGGTCCCCACACATTTCCTATCTCTGTCTCCTGTGATTTATCTAGTGATTTATATATACACGAGTCTCTTCTGCATGCTGCGGTCTGTACCAAGTAAGTAGTGTGTGATTCGTGTGACGTTGCAAGCTTGGGAGGGAGCAAATTCAATGGCGTTGGATTGTCAATGAAGAACAATCCCATTAGACATGACTCGGTCATTCAACGCTGCTGGCAATATCTCACATACCTTGCCGGAAAATAGCAAGGCAAGCAAGCCAGTAATTTTTGCGGTCTAATTTTTTGAAGGGAAGTATTAAAATCAATGCAAATTTCCGTGAGGTCAATGAATCGAAAATAGAACACGGAGTATTCGAAAAATAGTAGACATTTTCGTATCACAACTACCAAGTAATACAAATGTTACGCCGTATGCTGATACCTCTTATGAACAAGAGCAAAGTCCACCACCTCGAAATGGGTATTGAGCGGTGCAATCGCCCGACCTGACCCCTCGTCGAGTAATAAGTTGTGTGATGTCACTTCATGCAAACAATTGAAGTTGCGGCATGGAATAGGAATAGATTTCACCACGGGGACGTAATCAGGTGCAATTCGTTCCGTGGGGTGATATTCTAGAAGAATAAGGTCAGTACTTTGCGTTTCCCGGTTCATACGCTGAAGAATCCCATGCCGCCTGCCTAAGCAGTAACGAGGACCAGGAAGTTTGTCACAGTAGTCGAAAATAGGAACCACCATGAGCTCTCGAATAGACTTGAAGCCGGATTCCGACGATCTGGGAGTACCGAAATCGTCTGAAACAGTGATTGAATGTAAAGCGGGATCGGCGAGGGCCAGGAAAGTAGTATTATCGCGGGATGAAAGTGGGGCGGAAAAACCCACATTCAGAGGAAGTGAATATTTAAGGAGGCTTGTCGGAGATACTATCGTTGGCGGGGGCGGGGTCACCTCCGGCATGGCATTATTGGAGTCAAGGGAGGAAAAATCATAAACCCATACGCCTGACCGTACGACAGCGACGAGTCTTTCGTTGGACAAGAGGTGAATCTCTTTCTAATAAGATAGAGGAGGTAAGGTTATGAAAAATACACCCCACGAGATAGGAAACACGCACAGGTTCATCTGTATACAAAATTCGCCGAGGGTAATCCCAGGACCTATCCTCCACACATATCCAATCCACCACAAAAACATATGGCTTGCCGGCTACGTAGAACGGCGTTGGGTACGGACCCCGTACGACGAAAGCAAGGTACTCTCCTCGGAGTGAGACCGACATGCGACAATTCGCAGAATTGACAAAAAGTGTCCGCAAACAATCGGCACGCATGCCGGTGACCACCTGCCCTTCAACGACGAACTCAATGCTCCATATCTTGATGCACGGGTATTGGGTGCCGTCGGTGTCGCAATACCCACGGATATATTGAGCCAATTTGAAGCATCGCATTGGTAAACGGTCGGGGATGTCGACTGCGAACACGACATCACCGTTGGCAACGGTATGCCTAGTGCAGTCGGGAACCAAGATCCGTTTATCTTCGTATTGGGTCGAATCGAGGTCGTAATATGCAATTCCACCGCCTATATAGAGGACAAGCAGCCAACGTCCACCCGGAACCAAATAAACAGCTTCATAGAAGCGGGATCCCTGGGGACAAGAGTCGTAGGACGATGATTGGTCTAAATGGATTGTTCGTTGGCGACTGGGAGTATCGTCCGCCGTGCGCCAACCGATTCGAGTGCTCTCCCAGACCAACACAAGGTGTTCAAGTTCCTTGGACGAGTACAAGTCAGCCGGTTTTTCGAGTGTAAGGATTCCTGGAGATGATCGTTCGCATTCCCACAGAAGGTTTGTCCAAATTGGCTTGGCGGTAGTAACTTCAACAAGCGATTTGCACGTCTTACAAGACTTATGAGGCTAATTTACTGAAATGTCGCCAACAAACTCACCTGTCTAATGTGTAAGACATCCATGAACTCAACTTCTTTCAGGATTTCGATGAGAAGCTCTACAGGAAGTGTCGTAATTGTCGTGACTTCGTGTCCATCCTGCGCTGCTCTCTGTTGAAAAGAGAACAAAAGCGTATCGATAGGTGGGAATGTTGTCGTCGACCCTGGTCTAATACGCCGCTCCGGTGGGTTGACAAGCATTGCGGGAATACCGGGAAACGTCGATGTATGTGAGAGCATGGGGAAGCTGTCGGGCAAACTGGGGTGTTACGCGACAGTGGCCTTGTAAGTAGCCATCTCCTGAGTCGAAACACAAGGGGTTTGCTTCAGACACAGGGGTGGTGGTGCATGTGAGACAGAGTCGGAGAGGGTTAAGATGAGACCCCTATGAAACGAAGGCTAGTGAGGGTGTAGGTGCTAGTCATCGTGGGGATCACCGGTGCTTTCCAAACAGCCAAATGCATCGCTAAAGCAGCTACCAAAACTTAAATTGTGCACACCATGGCCGCTTGCGTGGCAGAAGAAATTTTTGTTTGCAATCAGACCTGTCCGAATTGGGACAGTGTCCGAAAGAGGATGGAGTGGCCGAGACTAGCTCAGTATGCACTCGACAGACCCATAAAACCATGTGGGAATATTTGCTTGAAAAGTTCTGGATAATGTCTCTCCGCAACATCTGGATGGCTCCTACGGTTTTATTTTCAGAAACAAATTCGGTAACAGATCTAATCTAACCAACTCACTTCACTCGTCCAATCAGATTAACCTTTCCAGAAGGTTCACGATCGAATTCAGTGAAGTTCAATGTTCATCGCTGCAAAAATATCACCGTGAGAAATGCGTACAGCAGTCTTCAAGATCATCCATTTAACTCACAGTCTGTCGCCGCCACGTTTCCCCTCGCATCTCGGAGAGCGAGAATTTCAAGTGGGACTGGTAAACAACACACCTATCAACAACGTTTTCGGAGCTGGACGATCCAGGACTTACATTTCAAAACGTGCTCAGCCAGCCTCACATCCAAACCGCACGGAGTATCTTGGTGATGCGCCCTTAGGAGACAGAACACGGTGTGAAGTTGCCCGAGCCAGACCGCCAGTGACGAATTCGAGGGCTAAGAAGATGGGTTTAACAACTACCATGCATGATTACCGAAGTGCACGCTCACCTTTTCCAAGATTGACCACAAAGGTTCCAGGCACAGGCGGTGCATCAATCCACTCCCCAGACAGGTTCTGTACCTGAAGACCCCGATGTTCTGACGCTTGCAGCAGCTATCGTCTCCACCGAATCAGCACCGAAAGCTGCAACAGCACGAACAGAAGGCAGAACTCACGAAAGTCAAGAATCCAGCATCATAGTGCGGTCCAACACCCTGATCACTAGATCCTTGAACTACAGGGTACTTGACAATCTTCGCCTTGTGTTGCATCAACTCAGGCGTATCATAGAACTGCGACAGGCCATCTGGACCAAGTCCAAACGCCTCTGCGATCAACGAGCTGAATTTCAAGCTCAGGCTTTCGACTTGTTCCAGGTATCCCCCAAGCGTTTCTCTGAACCCAGGGATCAATTTCTCGTCAGGCCACTGCACAAGAATCAGCGTCAAGACGTCGATAGGGAGTAATTCATACGCACCTGGCATGGACCCCACAGTCTGTAGTGCTCCGGGTCGCCTTCCTTCCATCTACACTCATGCTTCGTCGCAAAATCAAACTGTTCCCTCTGATCCACAGCACCCTTCGTCAGCTCTGCTCCGAACCTGGAATATCCCAGGAAATGCTCCGAATTCGCCATCTTGATCTTATCTTTCGCTTCTTGAGGCAACGCGAACAGTTTCGGGATATACGATATCAGGGTATCGATATTTGCCTGTGATACAGGGTGGTTGGAGAGGTAAAGAAAGCCGACATTGATAAGTGCATGTCGTAGCTGTTCGAGGAACTGTGCCTTGTCGGACTCGAGTAGGGAGTAATCAAGGATAGGTACGGAGGAGAAGTCTTCAGAGGGCATGCTTGTTGGCGATTATGTTCCAGGTTCCCAGCGGAACGTGTACGTCTTTATATTACTAGGCCAGATTGTGTGAGGATGACGCGATTTGTCACGGCAGACACGGTCGGTAAAGAGGAATTCGTCGTTGTGCCCATGACTGTAGCATGTGTTCCTGTAACCCTGTTCTGCGGCACAAGGACCATAGAGGAGAAGTGACTCGTGAGGTCGTAAACGAGAGCTCAAAGTAGGTACAGAGAAAACGTTATATTGCTTGCTTCGTTTTAAAAATAAAGCGTGTTGGTCACGTACGGGTTACAGTTCGCGTCAATGTCACGCAATCACATCAATTACACCTTCTCATATTCTGTCAGTACTCGCTGACACTCAACGGAACGACAAGGAATGGCCTCGAGGAATTTGGCTCCGTCTAAGGCAAGTTTTGAATTCAGACATCGTTCATTAGCAAACTCGTTGATACTACTAGTACTTATATAGGTCTGGCACAATATCAATCACGAATGTTCCGGTGGAAGTAGTGCTTGAAATTATGAGTAGGGTAGAGCTCGCGGATATTTTGCGTAATTCTTTTCCGTCTAAAAATTTTGGGCTCTCAGACTGAGTGTGTGCTTCACGTTCGTGTTGACACCCATCTGGAATATCTCGATTCGACTTTCGCAGTTAATTGGGATCTTTGGGATACCTGGCCGCTAGTATACATCTTGAGACTCTACAGGGGTGGCATAATGTTTATCTACGAGAACGGCCTGCGATGCTCATAAAATACGCGCACAAGAAAGGAGACGGATACTATCTATGTTATCGCTTCACTTGTATATCCAATCAGGCTGCGGACGTGTTCGCTGCTGCTGCAGAAGTTGCAGCACTGGAAGCTGAATTTGCGGAGGACTGTGCGGGCGGGACGACGCTGCTGCCTGGAGGGCTGGTAGGAGGTGCAGAGGGGGTCCCACCGGCAGCCCCGGTGCTGGGCTGAGACGCAGATCCAGATCCTGCTCCCGGGAAAAGGAACGCAAAGGGCGCAGTCGCCAACGACTTTATCGGCCTCACAAGAGACTGGACACCCTGCATGAATCCATTGAAGACTTGTTCTTCCGCGGTCTCCATTCCCCCTATGTCTGGAAGGATATTCGAGCTGCGGGCGGTGATGGTGATGCTAGCATCGGGTGCGGCAGACGTCGAAGTTGGACTTGGGGCGGGACCTGCGGCAAGTCGCCTCATGGACTTGACGTCGGGGATGAGCTCGTTGCTGAGGGTGATGACCTGTCCTAGTTGTGGTGGGACTTCAATGGGAGCGCGAACCGTAATATCGCGTGAATCGTGCTCGACTGGGGTAGATAAAACGTGTTGGGTGTGCAACACGGATAAAAGGATGGAAAGCTTGAGTGTAGTCTTCATCTGATTTTAAGATAGGCCATTTAGCTGATATGATGGAAGAATAGTGATAAGGTTGAAATACTTACTGCAAATTTATAGGTACTTCGGATTCAACGTGGTTTTACGTCAAGTGAGAGCTGCAGTAGTAGTCAAGCTTTGCCACTGGCTTTTATATCCGACTTCGTAAAGACTGCTGTCATGAATCGAGTCTAACCTTTTTACTACACTCCGTTCGAGCCTCATTGGGAATGCTTAACATTAGTTATACTACGAAGTGTTGAGACAAGAATATAGCGGTCTGTATGTAATTAGTGCACATCACCCTTCTGCATTGCACCTTGAAAGTCAGACCAATGTTTTCTGTTGTCCACTAACATCCCGAGCGTAGCACTAATGGCATAATGAATGCAGCTTAAACATACGATAAAATATGTCGTAAATAACATACGGGATAATGGCGTTGTGTTCTAGTGACTCCGCCGCCCGTAAAGCAAGGATATTAATACAGAGAAGAATAATGTGTATCGTTTCTTCAGAATTTATCAAAAAAAGCATCGCAGCCAGCTTTGTGTGCTATTTTTGGATTTATGTTGCCCATTGCTATTCTTACTCGCGGGCGCTTACCGGTACCACTTGGCTCCAAGCTCTGAACGCCCGTGCCCCACACGCGAGTTAAGTGCTACAGGCTACGGCACGCTATATAGTATAGTACGAATAACTTTGGACTTCAATTTTTAGTAGTAAGGTTCAAGAAGCGAGGAATGGGTCTGCGACAGTCTGCCATGCTAGAGCGCGTGCCTGAGCGAAGTACGTCTCTAGTACTTACTACTGAAGTAATTGAGAGACTAGGTGGCGTACCTACTTCTGGCATGCGAGTTCACTATATCCTATCTTCTCATTAGAAATCTAAGACCAAAGCAATTGAGGCGCAACAAGCCTCTAATATCCGCTGAAGGAAATGACGGCGCTTCCGGAGTATGAGCGTCCGATTGCACATTTAATATTATCGACGTAATATAACTATTTTGTGTATTGTCAACCAAGTAGTAAGATTGTCGACCGTGTTTCTATGATTGTCTACCATGCTTTTTACATTGCCTACCTCCGCAACCTGATTGTCCACCAGAGGTGGTCATTGTCTACCATAATTTGACCATAATTTTACAAAGTCCACCGTCAAAATTAGATTGACTACCGTAAGAGATGAATTATCGATGCCAGATTCAGTTATCTACCTAAGCAAATGCATTGTCGACCAATACCAAAATCCGTTGTCGACAACATCCGGCAACTTGGACTTAAACTTGCCGTTGCTGCCGAGATCGCTTATTCGGAGGTTTGATGCGCACACGGCCAAGGAGCCGAGCGCCTCTCGGCAGATTGCATCAGATCCGACATATTCCCCGCTCGCTCTGCTCGAAGATTACACTCGAGCTAAGATTTTAGGACCTAAACAAGCAAAAAATAATCTCGGTATGAAATTAAGTTCATAGTTTTAAACAGGATTTCATTCTTTCCAGGCTCCGCCCCGAAACCTCAACCCGGGGTGCTAGAAGGGTACTCGCATTACCATCAGAACTCGGGCGGATATCCTTGGGCAAGGGAATGTAGCACAGACCTACCTGCGTAATCTCTCAGGCCCTCAATAACTCACATTGTAACCATGGCCTTCAAGCTCTCAGTGTGAGTACAGCAGGACCAGCCCCTTCCCCATAAGGCTGCAGGGATGTGACCCATGGAGGGACACTCATTTACCGGCTACACGGCGGCTTGCTCAGGCCCTTAGTGCTCCAGCAAACTCCGTCGAGTGCCGCGGAGTGCCGTTTCTGGATCAACCCTCGAAATTAGCGGGAACGGCAGGAACGGCATGGCAAAATCTTAGTCACCGGATATGGTCGACAATGTGTTCCAGCATTGGTCGACAATCCTAGCATGTTGGTGGAGAACTAAAAAGTCAGTAGATAATGTACTCACGATGGTAGACAACTGAAAAATACTGTAGATAATCCAAAAAGTGTTGTAGACAATAGTCTAACTTTGGTAGACAATCATGTTAAGTGGTCGACAATAGCAAAAAAAGTTATATAACGTCGGTAATAATAAATGTGCAATCGGACGCTCATAGATAGGTGAGATAATGCAGCTTGGGGATCGAAAGGGTTCGGTGAACGAAGAGGTGTGACGAGCATGAGGGCACCGAACACCCAGAATGCGGGGAAGACTGATATGAAGGGTAAAGAATGAATAAAGAGAGTACACTTAAACCCCCTCTGGATTGGTACTCACAGAAACCAGACTTGAAAAACACCATAGCGAGCGTATCAGGCTCGCGCTGCAAGTTCTCCACTCTTCTTCTGTACGGAGGCGGGTCGTTGACGCCGTACGGCGGTAGGGACTCCGGGGGCTGGCTGGACCTCAAGGAGGCCATATCAGACGGAAAGGATTCGGGCAGCCGTCTGACCACCGCCGCGCCTTCATGCCGGTCGTGCGTCTGGGCATACGTGACGAGGTCGGGGTCTAGATTGGAGTTATCTATGACAATACTTGGCGATGGCGCAGGCAATGATAGTGAATGTTGGTTGGAGGTTGCGGGGAACTCGATGTCGATGGCTGCATGTGGTGGACGAGGTGAGTACGCTGGTATAGGGGGCGCTGGGTGGGCTATGGATATGGAGGGTAGTGCCGTGTTGCTGGTCGTGGAAACAGATAGTTGAGTTGAGGCGCTGCTCAAACCACTGCAGCTAGCTAGTCGTGCGGTCTCAACCGTCGACATCTGTGGATGATTGATTGACATTGCGGAAGGTGCACAGAATCAGAACCTATCGAAAGGAATCAGGTTCGTGAAAAGATACAGTTAGATTTGCACTCACCTCAACCTGGATCTTCTCACAAAGCTCTGAGCCAGCTACAGCAGATAGATGACAATCTGTTGTACAGCCTGAAATGAGCAACGCGTTGACAGGAGTACTCCTCGGCAGTTCAAGCCAGACGTAGAAGGAGGAGCAGAAGAGAAGAGTCCCTCACACTCTCACAGATGTCGGTGAGCACCAGCTCAAAATAAGGTCCGTAGCAATGACACTCCCCGACGGGCCCATTTTTAACCCTGAAAGTGCTCCCCACATCCTTGTCTAAAATTAATCTCTTAGTTTATCAGCCTTTACTCATATCCCTCGGCACTGGCGCCAACCGTTACCGCTAATACACACCGAGGTCGATTTCGCTACTCTGCCCAGACCTGTCGATTTGGGGTTTGCTTGGAGCACGACGCGACATCGAATTTCAGTTGCAATGAAATATTCGAGAGTTTTGTGGTAGCAAACATGCATATACGGTACAAGGCCATACCAACTATGAGGTTGATTTTGCTTCTAGACCAGGGAGATGCCTCATGCCATAGACAAGATACACTTCGAAAGCTGGAGTGACGCGCGGGGAAGGATGGGGTCAAGCTGGGGTGTTTATCCGAGGAAATACCCTCCGCACGGTCCGCCTTCCGCCCAGCCTAATCATGAAGGCGTAAAATATAATGAACAGTTCGCGATTAGCTCTTATTCAAAAGGACAGGCAGGGAGAAAAAGGAATAAGAAAGAAGGACTGGCGTCAGATGCGTTTCAAGCAATCTAAGTGCTTCCCCATCCGAGAAAAATTCGTATATGACTCCAAGAACGCGTGCAAAGAGAGATGGGCCACAGAGTGAAGGGTCAGGGCACCGAGAGTCGGACTCCGTGAGGTTTGCACGTCGTGGACGAAGATTCTGAGTGGATGAAGAGATTGATGAGAACTCTGCCCTCGACGCAGATACCTATATTTACCTGGTGATCACTCTTGTATTCGTCTGTCGGATACAGAGGAAACAGATTAAGTCTGTTAAGTCATCGTGAATCCACTAACAGATGTCGGCACCAGTCGAAGGTTTGCTGTTTTTGTCTCTATTCCTAGAGAGCTTGTTTGGCCATGCAGGGCGAATAACACACTAAGTAGATGACGATGACATGTTGGGAAAAGGAACTCGATTTTCATCAAGGAAGTAAGTCGTGATAGGAAATACAAAGAGAGACTAGCGGCACAACAGAAGGACGTAACAAAAAATAAACATAGAGAAATGGGAAAATGCTCGAAGTGAAAGTAAAAGAAAATAGGTCAAAAACCCACTGGTTCTTCTTCCTGTTCCGTCGTGACGTAGGTTTACATGAATAGGGGAAATTGAGCAGCGATAGTTAAAGCTGATAGTCAAGGAGTGTGACGGAGGGGCGAAGTGCATTCTGAAACTCATTAAACCCATTGCGATTTATCCCAGGCCGGGTCTTGCAAGAAGGCGCACAAGACCTTGCTTCCTGTCTATAAACGCAAGAAGGATATATTTAGCAATCCTCTCCTCGCTATCCGAAGTCTCTAGAAAGCCTGCTTACCTGCAGAAGCGGATGTCCAGCAACAATGCTCAGGAATCTCTCCAAACCCTCCCTCCTGCTCTCAATAACTTCCTCTGAGAACCGATTGGTGAACACCTTTCCGGGAAGCGGTGGGATGTTGACTCGTGTGGATTCATGTTCTAGAATGTCCCGGAAAGCTTCAAAGTCGGAGTAGCGCCGGCGAACAACAGAATGACGCAGTTTGAAGGCGGGAATGTTAGTCTATCGCGATAGGGGGTAAGTATGGCAGATAAGTAATCAAATGGCGGCAGTAGCCCAAGCAATATGGACGAACCTTGCAAACAATTTCGTAGTCGGTGTACATTTTCCTTCCAAAACCTGTAGGAGAACAGGTTGAGTAACTTAATTCGTATTTGACCGGACGATACCACAGAAAAGAGAAAGAACAACCCACCGTGTGTTTGTGGGTTCCGAACTTCAATCTCAAGGAAACTCTCCGGAACACTGTACATTTCTTCTATCTGAAAGATCCGTAGGCATGCGACCGTATATCTCGATACTTGGATTGGAACGCACAGTTTGTTCCCTTGCTGATAGCAAGGTCTCTTCGAAGGCAGAGCTCCGAGCGAAAGGCGAGACGGTAGTCATTCTCGAGGTGCCCAGTTGTCCAAGTGCAGCTTGGCCTGGTAAGGTAGCTAAGGGCAAGCGAGAGCCCGAAAAGTTTTAAGCAGGTCGGAGAAGAGGATGGAAAGCAGGGGCTCAGCGGCAGGGTTCAGGCCCAGGACTGGAAGTGGCTGTGTTGTGTGTGATGCTTTGTCATTACAGGTCTGTCACACGCTACAGTCAGGCACGATATTGGCCTGATAAGATAAGATCAATGGAAGATAAGATAAGTACATATCCTCGAATGGTCGTACAGATTATCGTGATTGTTGAACAGAACGAAATCCTGGTCACTAGCAATCACACCAAAAAGTTTTTTGAACGTTCTGCCGATTCTATCTTTGTAAAGCGATGTTTTATGCTCAGCGAACAATGTCATACCTACTTGATGTCGCCCGCCGCCCGAATTGCAGATCACCTTCATCAAGAGTTTTAAAAAGCCCGAAACGAGTTTGGCCTGATTGTACTGCTCCCTACTCTGATTGTTATGCACTTTTTATAGCATCTTCACCTACCACCACCTGATGAACCTATTTCTCTTGCAGCTATTGGTGTTACCCATTGCTCAAATCAGCATCGTCCATGATCATCCGTTAATAGTCCGACAGGCCAGGGTACGTACATGCGTAGAGTTGCGCAGGGTGGGAAAGACAACCTCGGGCTCATGTGGACCGATTATAATGGCCATGACACCGAGCAGATGGGTTCACCCGACCTCCCACATCGACCAGCCCTGACAAAGCGCTCTTCGTCTCGACCATCACCCTCGCCGTCTCAGCGTCTAGGCAGATGCCTACTCAACTTCTTTTCCTGCCTTTCGAGCTGCTGCTGTTGATCGTGCAGTACCTGGACTGGACGGACATCCTCCGGCTACGCCAGGTACGTTCGGCTTGCTTATTCAACAATGTGACATCGTGGCTGAGGCAGGCTCTCGGATCTTTTGACACAAGACATGCAAGGTCCTCTACGAGGCGACAAGAGAACGAGCGGTTGTCCAGAACCTCGTCGTGCGCTACTGTACCATGTTCCCTGCGACTGCCTTCTCCCTCGACCGTCCGATAAGCATGCACACTACAGAACAGCTGGAACACATCATACGGCGGAACGAGGCGGCGCATCGAGGTTGGGATATCAACGCGCCTCACCTGAACGCGCCTTTCGTCCCAAAGAAGCGGGAAATTCATCTCAACTACGTTGCCAAGACGTTTTGTCTTATCGAAGGGGGGAGATGGCTTCTAGTTGTCAGAATAACAGGTTCCGTCGACTATTACGACTTGGAAGACGAAGGCTCAGTCAGCAAGACACTCATTCCGGACCTGGCACAGAGAAGACCTTGGACGATGGTTCTAGTGGCGACTGATAGAGATTACAACGAACCTGTCTTAACCTTCAACATGGCTATTTACACGAGGACATGGCTTGGTATTGTTGAATATTGCTTTATATGTCGGGTGAAAACTGACTTTTACACGTCGTTCATCAAGGATTCGTGGCGGAACAACTACAAGTGTGGCGTATAACTCTTGAATTGGATGATAACCATTCAGGGGTAGGTTTGGTAGCTAGTCATGTCGTGACGCTATCCCTTGGCACCGAGTACACTCCTAGTGATATTTCTTTATGCGGGAAGTACATTGCTTGGGACTATGTTGAAAGGGTCGACAATGTCTGCTTGAACGTGGTAAACTGGATGGACGCTGCAATATCCAATCAAGCAAAAATTAACTCGACGTACGGGTCAACTCCGGTTAAAACGACGATAGGCAAGAAGGTTGTTCATCCTGCCCCAGAAATGGTGAGTCCGTCCTCAATTGGTCGCAACAAACGTTGATAAACCAATTACTCAGCCTGCGTTTCGTTTATTACCCGGAAATTTCGCGATAATAGCATCTAGGCCGACTATCAGATTATATGACCTATCTGCCATCCCAGATAGCCTAGTGGATGACGTTAGCACGGGACAGCCGACGCCACACATATGGGAAACGTCATTACCCTCGTTATTTCCTCCCAGTCTATCTAACTACTTCCTCTGTCTGAAAACCAGCACCGTTCGATTCGCCGTATATACGCGCAACACTGTACACGGTTTGATCTTCCCACTCCGCCGGAACTCGACATCGGAGCGCGAGCGCTTAATATCGTCCGAACCAGCAGGCATGTCATACACGGCCCCGAGAATCTGTCAACTGGCACGCTATGTCGTTAATAGCGAGCAGTGTGGATTTTCCTCTGGATATCGTACGGCCGTGTTGCATACTTTCGAGCCTCAAACGGTGATCATTCGATATAGGTGGCCGGACGACGTACCGGATAGGGATACCTCCAGCAACAGCAATACGGTGGCTGGTAGGGGAGGCTTGAAGGAGCGTAACTTCATGAGCCCTTCTGATGTCCCATGGGGAGCACATTTGCCACGCAGAGAGGATACTTTCCTGCCGCAGGGCATGCAGCAGAAGATGATACCGATTACTTGCAGGAATTGGAGTCCATTCACACCTGTGATGGACGAAGGGTCAGGGAGAGTGATATATTCCGCGCAGACAGGGAAACAGCTGGTCGTTGCTGATTTTTCGAGGTACTAGTAGGGCGGTGGTGGAACTCACACGACCTCGATAGATAATCTTTATATTGGACTATGCAAGGTAAGCCTTCCCGGGATACTTATTTAATGTTCAAAGTCGTACCAAATTAGGGGTATTAAATCGGATAGAGATAGTGACTGTTAGCCTCGTACTTTCCAGTGTAAGGTACTTAATATACTGCTTCCCCCACTGGGTGGTACTGGGAGAGGTAGCATCCACATGCCCCGTGGCTTAGTTGGTTACGGCGTCCGACTGTTATTTACGACGACATCGGAAGATCGAGAGTTCAAGTCTCTCCGGGGCAGTATACTATCTTCTTCTACAGTTCATTGTGTAGAAAAGTAAGGTGTTCAGCTACCATACTTTTTTTCTTCCACAATTTTCATCAAATTTTTATGTTTCCATTGGAAGTGTGAGAAACACATGAGATTACCTCAGCCAAGTCCACCGGTGACCAGACGTGCGGCGATTGCCGACGAAGGCTTGCGATGTTCTCAATTCTGAAATACGTGCTTATCCTCGTCGTTCCCGCTTCCGTTCTCCTTTATCGCCGTTTTCCTTTCACTTTCAAGGAAACTCCCGTTGTAACTACACCAGCGCAAGCTGACCCCAAGAAACCTCTCAAGAGCATCATGCAGGCACCTAGAGAAGACCTCGCACCTCCTAAGGATGATTTGTACACGACGGAGCAGCTGAAACAGTACGATGGGTCGGACCCTTCAAAGCCAATCTATGTCGCTATTAAAGGTGAGTAGAGGTATTCTGCTTGTAACGATATATACTCATGTCTTGAAATCCTGCAGGTACCATCTTTGATGTTACGACCAAGAAGGACGTGTACGGTCCTGGGCGGTCGTACAGCATCTTCGCTGGAAAGGACGGTTCTCGCGGTCTTGGCTTGTCGAGTCTCAAAGCTGAGGACGCTGTCGCCGACTACAGCACCCTGGACGACAAGGATATGAAGACATTGAACGACTGGCACGCGTTCTTTTCGTGCGTACACCCATGAGCTATCTATCTTGAGCGGGGAGCGGGCGCTGATTGACTGACTCGTTTTCAGGAAACGCTACAACATCGTTGGCAAAGTGTCCGACGGGCCAGTCATTGACAAGTAGTAACCTTTCAATGATCCTCGATACCTATTGGACCGACGTCTTTTTTATTCAGTTCCAAGATATCCGCCAATCTATGACAGGCAAGGGAGGAGAAGGGGGAAAGAAAGGAAAGGAGAACGCTTTGTAATTAAATTTCCCATGTATACAGATTCGTATGAAATTTTCTTTCGTTGCTTGTGTTATTCTCACCTCTTGAGATGCCGTGTCCGCTCATGATTATTTCACAGAATTAGATGTTCACCCATACCCACCAGCATACCGGCGATCAACTGGTCAAGGTTAGACGGTTCGGATGGCGAGCAACCGACATCTTCATCGCATAGTCGGATGGTACGCAGCCGACATTATCTATTGGTTATCTTTGCACCACAATTCTAACTGCTATTGAACGCCTCCAGCAAGGGTAGATGAAAGCCCCTGCCCCATTCCACTGCCAGAAGGCGCAGCAGTTGCACCGGCGTCGACAGTCAAAATAGAACCCGTCATCCACCTTGCTTCGTCACTCGCCAGGAAACGTACTGCACACCCGGTATCCCAACCATTCCCTTCGGTTTTCAAAAGACTGCGATTCTTCCGCGCCTCTCGAACCTCATCTGACATGCCGCTTGCGTACAACATCGGGGTATACAACATACCTTTCATAATAAAATCAGCATAGGGATGCAAGACGAAAATATAGGACAATTTACCAGGACAAACACAGTTCACTCTTATCCCACTCGGCGCATGATGGACCGCCATCGCCCTTGTCATATTGACAACGGCTCCTTTGCTCGTCGGATAAAGCAACATCGGCGTTCCACCAACCAAACCCGCCACGCTTGCGATGTTGACGATGCTCCCTCTGCCTGCGATAGGGTGCCTCTCATTCTTCTCCATGGCAGGCACAGCATACTTCGTCATAAGCATCATGCTGGTGACATTTATCTCGAGACCTTTCGCCCACTGAGCCGGGTCGACATCGACAGCAGTTCCTAGAGGTCCTCCTACACCGACATTGTTGATCAAGATATCCAATCGACCATACCACTCCAAGGTGTGTTCTACAGCGTGTTTGCACTGATCCTCCTTTGTGACATCGATTTGCAGGGCTATCGCTCGTGGCACTTCATTTCCTTGTGGTCTGCCGACATCGGCGAGGATCATGTCCACGGTGACGTTCGCCCAGTCGAGGTTCATGTCTAGACAGACGACGTTTGCGCCTGCTTCGGCGAGGAGGATGGCTGCTGCGCGTCCGTTGCCGATCCCATTGGCTCGCGAGCCAGCCCCAGTGACGATGGCCACTCGACCTTGAAGGGAACGAGAGGGACGAGGGGGGATATCTTGGTCGTGGTGGGAGTCTGGGGCTGACATGTTGTTGGCTTTGGATTTCTTCTCCCAAGCTTTGTCTGCTTTTAATCTAGGGGAAAGTGATAAATTGATAAATATAATTGATTAAAATTCATGAACTTGTCGCACTTTCGCTTCGCTCTGAAGGCTGGTCAATGGATCGATTTATTGAGCTTAGGACCTAGTTGCAAAGACTTCTGGACAAGTAGCCCTATGTACACTTGGCAGGGAATCAGAAGGACTACATATGATCACGATGAGGGATTCTGAGGCGTACCGGTGAAAAAGATACCCGGAGCCGTGTCGCGGCTATGAATAACTCTGGAGTCTTAAAGCAGTTTGAGCTTCTCTTCTTACCACAACCATCTCTTCCACTTCCTGAACTAATACTTGTCGGTGTCTACATACATTATGTCGCAGTACTCCTCCAAGTGGATTAAGGTCTCCGAACCTGCACCCCATGTTCTGCTTGTCGAGCTCGCTAGGTCAGTTGTCTTGCTTTACCCCGCATCCATGGACGCGATTTAGGAGACTGAAGCAGTGTTCATCTTCAGGGCACCAGTTAACGCGTTCAACGTAGAATTCTGGGTTGCATATGGGAAGCTCTTCGACTCGCTGGTAGAAGACGGGTACGACGTCCGAGCTGTCGTGCTAACCTCGGCTTTTCCAAAGTTCTTCACTGCGGGATTGGATTGTGCGTCTGCGCTTTCTTCAATCATATTCTTAGGCTAATTTGGAAGAGATAAATAGTAAATGATGCGTCCTCGCTAGGCTCTAGTGGTTCAGACACTTCCGTCGATACCGCCCGTGCCTCGCTCGCTACACGAAAACTTTTGCTTGCTTTCCAGCAAGCTATCGGCGCTCCTGAACGTTGTCCATTCCCTGTTATTGCGGCGTTGCATGGGCATGTTATTGGACTAGGTCTCGATATGATTGGAATCTGCGATATTCGATATGCAGCCTCAGACGCGGCGTTTGCTATCAAGGTATGTCCTTCCCCACGTTTGGGGTCTCATGAATGGAAATCTCATGATATACGCAGGAAGTGGACATCGGACTTGCACCAGATATTGGATCTTTGGCTTACCTCCCAAAGATTACTGGGAATCAGTCCCTCATGCGAGAACTCACGTACACCGCGCGTACCTTCTCCGCTGCTGAGGCTGAGAAACTTGGATTGCTGTCGAAGGTCGTTCCTGGTGGCAGAGAGGAGGTTGTGAAGGAAGCTTTGGCTTTGGCCAAATTCATCGCTTCGAAAAGCCCTATTGCGGTATCGGGCTCTAAGCATTTGATTACGCATGCCCGGGATCACTCGTATGTCCCTCGTTTCATCTCTCTGTAGAATCGGTGCTCATTTTGTTTGACTAGTGTTCCTGAAAATCTGGCTTACACCGGTGCTTGGAACGCCGCTGCTCTTATGACCAACGTCAGTATATTGTTCTTGTGCCTTTTCCCATGCATGCTCAACATTGCCTACAGGATATCCGAGATCTTTTGACTGCCAGGGCACAAAAGAAACAACCGGTCTTCCCTCCTCTGGCTATCCAGACAAAGTTACCCACACACTCCAAGCTATGATTCCTCGTCTTTTTCGTTCTCTGGAATACTTTACATGCTACATGTATTACTGGTTGTCCTTGAAGATGTTAATTTATACCCTGGTTTAAAACGACTGCACCAAGTTTAAGACCTCCATCCCGCGGTGGTTGCTATTCGGGAAACTTGAAGCTCGAAGAACACATTCCAAGCTCACTGGTTTAGCACCGGCATCCCAGCTACCTCAAAGTTCCATTAGCTTTCACCTGCAGTTTTACTTACTACTTATGTAGCACGATACTCTTCAGTATTTCACCCCTTGTACCTCGCTCGCCAAGCTAATCTCCGCCCGCTATTTTTAAAACTCAGCAAACGATATGTACCAACTTTGAGCTCTCGTTTACGACCTCACTTCTCCTCTATGAAACTCGAGCCCGAAGAACAAGGTTACAGGAACACATGCGAGAGTCATGGGCACGACGACGAATTCCTCATTACCGACCGTGTCTGTCGTGACAAATCGCGTCATCCTCACACAATCCGTCCCTAGTAATATAAAGACGTGCACGCTCCGCTGGGAACCTGGAACATAACCGCCAACAAGCATGCCCTCCGAAGACTTCTCCTCTGTGCCTATCCTTGACTATTCTTTGGTCGAGTCCGAAAAAGCACAGTTCCTCGAACAGCTACGACATGCACTTATCAATGTCGGCTTCCTCTACCTCTCCAACCACCCTGTATCGCAGGCGAATATCGATACCCTGATATCGTATATCCCGAAACTGTTCGCGTTGCCTCAAGAAGCGAAAGATAAGATCAAGATGGCGAATTCGGAGCATTTCCTGGGATATTCCAGGTTCGGAGCAGAGCTGACGAAGGGTGCTGTGGATCAGAGGGAACAGTTCGATTTTGCGACGAAGCATGAGTGTAGATGGAAGGAAGGCGACCCGGAGCACTACAGACTGTGGGGTCCATGCCAGGTGCGTATGAATTACTCCCTATCGACGTCTTGACGCTGATTCTTGTGCAGTGGCCTGACGAGAAATTGATCCCTGGGTTCAGAGAAACGCTTGAAGGATACCTCGAGCAAGTTGAAAGCCTGAGCTTGAAATTCAGCTCGTTGATCGCGGAAGCGTTCGGGCTTGGTCCCGATGGACTGTCGCAGTTCTATGATACGCCTGAGTTGATGCAACATAGGGCGAAGATTGTCAAGTACCCTGTGGTGCAAGGATCTAGTGATCAAGGTGTTGGACCACACTATGATGCTGGATTCTTGACTTTCGTGAGTTCTGCCTTCTGTTCGTGCTGTTGCAGCTTTCGGTGCTGATTCGGTTGAGGCGATAGTTGCTGCAAGCCTCAGAACATCGAGGTCTTCAGGTACAGAACCTGTCTGGGGAGTGGATTGATGCTCCGCCCGTACCTGGAACGTTCGTGGTCAATCTTGGAAAAGGTGAGCGTGCTCTTCGTTATTTGTGCGTGGGAGTTGTTGAATCCCATCTTCCTAGCCCTCGAATTCGTCACTGGTGGTCTGGCTCGGGCAACTTCACACCGTGTCCTGTCTCCTAAGGGCGCATCACCAAGATACTCCGTGCCTTTCTTCCAAAATATCGGTTTGGATGTGAGGTTGGCTGAGCACGTTTTGAAATGTAAGTCCCGGATCGTCCAGCTCCGAAAACGTTGCTAATATGTGTGTTCTTTTCCAGTCCCACCTGAAATTCTCGCTCTCCGAGATGCGAGGGGAAACGTGGCGGCGACAGACTGTGAGTTTAATGGATGATCTTGAAGACTGCTGCACCCAATGCTCACGGTGATTTTTGCAGCGGTGAACTTCACTGAATTCGATCGTGAGCCTTCTGGGAAGGTCAATTTGATTGGGCGAGTGAAGTGAGTTGGTTAGTCATGTTAATGAATTCTTTTCTAAATATGAAAACTTTAGGAGCCATCCTGATGTTGCAGAACGACATTACCCAGAACTTTTCAAGCAAATATTCCCTCAGGGTTTTACGGGTCTGTCGAGCGCATATTGAACGTGGAGGCACTGCGCTATGTGCACTAGCTTTTGCAGTAACGGTGTTCATCGTTTGTAACTGTCCTTGTATCATTACTTGTATTCTTATCGTGTAAATGCATTCATAAAGCAACTCTATAAGAGCCAAATATCAATTTGCCAACAACCCACTGTGGCTTTGAACGCAGCACAAGTATGCCATGCATTCAAAGCATCATGGAGTTGGGCGGCCAATGGCAGTGCTGCAACTTCTGCAGCAGCAGCAAACACGTCCGCAGCCTGATTGGATATACAAGTGAAGCGATAACATAGATGGTGTCCGTCGGCTCTCTGTGCGCGTATTCAACGAGCATCGCAGGCAGTTCTCGTAGCTAAACATTCTACCACCCCTGTAGAGTCTCAAGATGTAAACTAGCGGCCAGGCATCCCAAAGATCAGTCAACTGCGAAAGTCGAATCGAGATATTCCAGATAGGTGTCAACACGAACGTGAAGCAAATTAGGCTCTCAAGGAATACACACTCAGTCTGAGAGCCCAAGATTTTCAGACGGAAAAGAAGTGATCAATAATACAGGTACTACCGACTACCTAAGCCGATGACACGCTGCGCGATTTATGGCAGAGAGCAAAATCCAGCACTTTGAATTGTCCACAAAGCGGTACAACCACACGCCCTGATCCCTCATCAAACAGCAAGTTCCTAATTGGTTTTGAATGTACGAGCCGCTTGACCCCCGGAGTACAAGTGTCGATTCGGGGACATGGGATAGTCTTGATAATTGGGACATAATCAGGTGCAAATTCTTGATGAGGGTCGTACTCCAGGAGAATGAGCGCAGTTGATGCGTGATCCTTACGGTAAAGTATCCCATGGCGGATCCCGAGATGATACGGTGCGGGTCATTCCTTCCGCATTTCATAAAGAGGGAGGGGAATGAGAGGCTTCACGACGAGATGGGATGATGAACCGGTACCATCAAGGTTGTCTGGTACAGCAATCGCATGCAGTTGAGGTGAATAGAGCGTGGACAGAATATGCACGCAATGTTGCGACACCTAAGGAATGGAGGTCTGGATAATCCAGGGAAATGAACACAATCTGCATACGGACGGCGGCGGTGTCAGAGTAGAATGGTCAGGGTGGAGTTCGGGAGTACGACCAGTATACTGAAGGGAAGAGAAGTCGTAAACGAACGCCCATGGCGAGGATAAGGCGAAAACTCTGTTGTTCGGTAAGAGGTGAATTTCGGTGATTTCTTGCTAGAACAGTATGAGTGTAAACATAATGCACGCAATTGGATAAACACACCGCTTCATCAACGTACAGCACCCGACGGCTGTAGTCCAATGACCCATCCACGATATGCAACCATTCCAGAATGTAGATACATTGCAAACGCTGCCGCAGAATTGGATATGAGTGCTGTCCGGCGATGGCGAAGTGTTCGTTGCGAAGGGATATAGAAACCATGGAGGTGTCGCAAGCGGGGTCAACAGGGATGGTTTTCAAACAGATGGCCTTGAGACCAGCGACCCTCTTCCCTTCGAATACAAAGGTCACCTCCCAAACATTTATTCCCTTGTACTTGGTGCTTCCCGCAGGGCCATGTTCGTCGATATACTGAACCACCTTGAAGCTTCGTATGGGCAGCCGCTCAGCTATGTCGATAGAGATCTCGACATCGTTATTCCCGGCGTCTTTGGTATATGCTGGAACCAGGACCCTCTTCTCCTCGTAGTTGGGTGATTCGAGATCGTAATAGAAAACTTCGCCGTCAGGTCGAAATCCAAGCAACCAACGACCACCCGGAACCAAATATAGATCTCTGAAGGCCTCTAAAGGCGAGGCCAAGGAATTAAGCCACTCCCTGTCCATGAGAATTGTCCGCTGACGGCTGGGAACCCCGTCATTCGTGCGCCAACCTACTTGTGTACTTTCCAAGACAACACCAGATGTTCGAGCTCATCTGATGCGTGCATTTCAATCGGTTTCTCCAAAGATAGGGTGCCAAAAGACTCTCGTTCACATTCCCAGAACAACTTTGTCCATAGAGATTTCGCCGTGGTTGCTTCTTGAAGAAATGTACACGTCTGCCACATCATGATATACATGGTCAGAGGAATATGGCACCGCGTAAATGGAACATCACCCGTCTGATACGCAAGATATCTGAAAGCTCTAATCTGCTAATAATTTCAAGGATTACTTCAAGGGGAATGCTAGTGATTGTCGGGATACTGTGTCTGACCTATGGACTAAAAGTATTAACGAGTTTACTAATGAATGGTGACTTAATTCAAACTTGCCGTGGACAAGGAAAAATCTCTCAAGACCATCTCTTACTGTTCCATTGAATATCACCGAGTACAGACAGAATATATGAGGGGAAAGTGTGATTCAAATTTTGGGAACGTGGTTACACCGTGTGGTCGCGCGTAAAGGTGTGGCGTGATTGCGTGACATTGACGCGAACTATAACGCGTACGTGACCAACACGCTTTAAAAATATAATTCCTAGTCTGTGATCTCACTCCTCTACATGTCTGAACCACAAGAATCGAAGAGATGACTGGCGACTACTATCTCAAAACCGACCGATTGTCATGAGACACCCCATTTTGATGCGAGCATCTCCTCGTATTTCATGTATGTCCACGTCTCCTAGTGTTCCTGAAACATCTTTCAAACAACGGGAGCGGCATATCCCACTCAGCTCAACAGCAACATCGTCACGACCAATCAATACGCTTTTGTCCACTTTTCAACAAACACCAGCGCAGGATGGGACACACAACCACGACGATTACGACGCTTCCTGTAGAGCTTCTCATCGAAATCCTGAAAAAAGTCGAGTTCTCGGATGTCTTATGCGTCAGACGAGTGGGTGTTGTTTTGGCGAAATTTCAATGATTTACTCTCATGACTACTGTTAGACGTGCAACTTCCTTTATGAAGCTACTACCGCCAAGGCTCTGTGGATAAATTTTCTATCGGAATGCGAACGATCATCTCCAGGAATCCTTCCACTAGAAAAACCGGCTGACTTGTATTCGTCCAAGGAACTTGAACATATTGTGTTGGTCTGGGAGAGCACTCGAATCGGTTGGCGCACGGCGGACGGTACTCCCAGTCGCCAGCGAACAATCCGTTTAGATCAATCATTTCCCCGTGATTCTCATCCTGAGGGCTCTCGCTTATATGAAGCTGTTTATCTGATTCCGGCACGGCGGACAAGTAACTGTCAATTGATGCCGCGATGTGTCATGACGATTATACTGTCAATTGATCCGGAAGCGTAACGTTCCGTCACATTCTGCGAAATTCCGCTTCAAGAGCCAGAAATAAGGACGAATCGTCGTGCTGTGGTCACTGTGGGCTTGGATAGTGAGTGAATGTGCTTCATTACAGGTGATAAATGAAAGAATTTTTTTAAATAGTATTCAGTGCACTCTTTCCACATGTAGCCGAAGCCAAATTTTAATATGCCAGGAATATATCTAAATGGGTTTCTTGTGAATGCTGAAAAACATCTAAGAAGTATTATATAGCTAGTGGCAATGGATATAAGTACCTAGTAGTATATACACCTATATCAGTGCTTTTAATCGTCACATAAGCCTCTGAGCAAGGGAAAGAACGACATTATCTTAAGCAGGCGTGACAAGGGTGACAAACTAACATATTCGGCATATATGCCGGATCAATCTTCAGGACACATTTACCGGCCAATCTTCAGCTACTTGTCCGCCGTGCGGGTGGTCGTTGGCTGCTTGTTTTCTATGCCGGCGGTGGAATCGCATATCACGACCTCGATTCGACCCAGCACAACAATAAACGGACCCTGGTTCCCGACTGCACTAGGCATACGGTTTCCAAGGGTGATGTCGTGTTCGCAGTCGACATTCCCGACCGTTTGCCGATGCGACGCTTCAAATTGGCGCAGTATATCCGTGAGTATTGCGAAACCGACGGCAACCAATACCGGTGCATCAAAATATGGAGCATAGAGTTCGTCGTTGAAGGGCAGTTTGTCACCGGCTTACACGCTGACTGTTTGAAGACATTTTCTGTCAATCCGGCATATTGCGACAATTCGCAGATGTCGCTCTCTCTCCGAGGAGAATATATTGCTTTCGTTGTACGAGGTTTGCCAACGCCGCTCTATATAACAGGAAGGTCATATGTTTTCGTGGTGGATTGGACATGTGTGGAGGATGGGTCCTGGGATTACCCTCGGCGAATTTTGTATACAGATGAAGTTGTGAGTACTTCCTATCTCGTGCGTTGTATTTCTCATATCCTTGACTTCTTTATCTTACTAGAAAGAGATCCATCTCTTGTCAAACGAAAGGCTCGCTTCTCTCGAGTGGTCAGGCGTATGCGTGTATGATTTTTCCTCTCTTGATTCCAAAAATGCCATACCGGATGTATTCCCGCTCCCGCCAACGATAGTATCTCCGTCAAGTCTCCTATCACGCCCGTATCCTGTGAATGTAGCTTTTTCGCCTCCGTTTTCATCCCCCGGTCATGTTAACTTTCTGGCCGGCATCACCGCCTCTTTATATTCAATCACTGTTTCAGACGATTTCGGTACTGCCAAATCATCGGAATCCGGCTTGATTGTTCGAGAACTCATGGTGGTTCCTCCTTACGAACATCGCAGATTTCCCACTTCGCGATACTGCTTCGGGAGGCGCCATGCAATTCTTCAGAACACGAATCCGGACACGCACAGTACTGAACTTATTCTCCTGGTATATCACCCCGAGCAACCATTTGCATTTCATTACGTCCCCGTGGTGAAATCTATTCCATGTCGCAAATTTTATCAACCCAGTGACGGTGTCATAGATTGTTCGGACACCCGGTACCACCTCATTGTGTGCATGAAGTGACATCACATAATTTATTATTCGACGAAGGGTCAGGACGGGTGGTTGCGCCGTTTCGTGCTCATTTTGAGGTGTTAGATTTCGCTCTTGTTTACAAGGAGTACTCAGATGCAATGTAACAATATGTTTAACTAATAGTGTTGATAGAACGCTGTTCCGTGTACTCCGGACGTTTGATTTTCTACCGTACGAGCTGTCCAATTTGAGACGCGTCGCTCGACGCGACACATTTAATGGTTCACGTGATGAATGAATTACAGCGGGGGGCGCGTCGCCTTCTACAAATGATTTTCTGAGTGTTCCTACTACAAGAGTTGCGATTCAAAGATGGCGAAATTTCGGTTAATATTGCCTTCCTGAACGGCCTGATTTTCAGATCAAAAACAGTTGATATACTGTACTACTTACTAACACAGTCACTAGCTACTACGAAGGCCTATGATGTGCTGCGATATTTGTGAAAGAGAGCAAAATCAAGCACTTCGAATCGTCCAGAATACGGTACGACCACACGTCCTGACCCCTCGTCCAGCAGGATGTTCAGGATTGGCCCTGAACACGCCAATATGGGGTCATCCGGATCACCAACCTTGACCCGGCCGCACGGAAAGGTCTTGACGACCGGGACATAATCAGGCGTGAAGTCTTGCTGAGGGTCATACTCCAGGAGAATGAGCATAGCTGATGCAGTGTCGTAATCCGTATTGTAAAGTACGCCACGACGGATCCCAAGATTATACGGCGCGGGCCAATCCTTCGCTATTTCATGACGAGGGAGGGGAAGGAGAGGCTTCGCGACGAGCTGAGATGTGGATACGTGGGCACCACCACCAAGGTTGTCTGGTATAGTGATGGCATGTAGGGTTTTAGAAGACATTGTGTAGAGAACGTGCACGCAATGCTGCGACACATAGGGAATGGAGGCCTTTATAGACCATGAAAACGAATGCAATTGACATGTGGACGGTGGTGTCAGATTGGAATGGTCAGGGCGGAGCTCAGGTGTAGAGTTGGTATGCTGAAGCGAGGAGAAATTGTAGACGGATGCGAACGGCGGAGCCAAGGCGAAAATCTTGTCGTTTGGTAGGAGGTGAATTTCTTGAATTTCTTGCTAAAACAAGTTCAGTGTAAACACAATGCACAGATTGAGGTAAACGCACCGCCTCATCAGCGTACAGTACCCGGCGGTTGTAATCCAATGACCCATCCACAACGTCCGACCATTCAAGAATGTAAACATATTGCAAGCAAGTCACGTTGCCATGCGTTGGATATAGGTATCGTACGGCGATGGCGAGATGTTCATTGCGGAGAGATATAGAAAACATGGAGTCGTCGCAGGCGGGATCGACAGGGATGGTCTTCAAGCAAGTTGCAACCAGAGCAGTGACCTTCTTTCCTTCGAATACAAAAAATACCTCCCATACTTTTATTCCCCAGTATTTGGTGCCCCCGGCAGTGCTGTGTTCACGCACGGACTGAGCCACCCTGAAGCTTTGTATGGGAAGCCGCTCGGATATGTCGACGGAAATCGTGACATCATTACGCAGAGAGTCTTTTGTATAAGCTGGTACCAGAATCCTCTTCTTTTCGTAGTCAGGTGATTCAAGATCGTAATAGAAAACTTCGCCGTCAGGTCGAAACCCAAGCAGCCAACGACCGCCGGGGACCAGGTATAGATGCCTAAAGGCCTTTAACGGCCAGGAGCGGTTATTGAACCATTCCTTGTCCATGAGGATTGTCCGCCGACGGCTGGGAACGCCATCGTTCGTCCGCCAGCCTATTTGCATAGTTTTCCAGGAGAGCACCACACGTTCGATCTCGTCTGATGTATATATTTCGAAAGGTTTTTCCAGAGATAGCGCGCCAAAGGACTCTCGTTCACACTCCCAGAAGAGATTAGTCCATATAGGCTTCGCGATGGTGGCTTCTTGAAGAAATTTACACGTCTGCGCATCATTGTGTCAGAGACATATGGCACCGTGTAAAGAGAGCTCACGCGTCTTATACGCAAAATATCTGAAAGCTCCAATCTGCTGATAATTTCCAGGACTACTTCGAAAGGAATGCTGGTCATTGTCGAGGTCTTGCAATGTCTGACCTATGGACTAGTAGTATTAACGAGTTTACTAATGAATGATGACTGAGTTGAAAACTTGCCGTAGACGGGGCCAAATTCCTTGAGGCCATTGCTTGTCGTTCCGTAACCCGTTGAGTATCACCGAGTGAGGAGAAGGTGTAATTCAATTTTTGGCAACGAGTTGTCGCGCGTAAAGATGTGATGTAATAGCGTGACATTGACGCGAACAGTAACGCGACGTACACAGCGCCCGAAGAGGCCCGATGCTAACGCCTTTTTGACGCCTTTAGCTTCCCTTCAAGACTTGTCCATCAAGTTACAGCACATCGAGCTCATTGAGGACAGATTCATGTCTCTCAGCGTGTCAAGAGCATCAGCGGTAAGTCATAAATTGCGCAGCATTGGTTCCTTATATTTATGCAACCGCACAGGTTGAACGTGATGTCGATGTTCTGACCATCTTAACGCTACCTCTTGAAATGCTCACCGAGATATTGAAAGAACTCAATCTATTGGATATTCTACAAATCAGACAGGTGAGTTAAAGTGATAGTATTTGGTGCAATAGAGTGACTGACGAGAACCAGACATGCAAAATCCTTCATCATGCTACCACTGCAAAGCCTATCTGGGTCGATCTCTTCTGGGAATGTGAGCGTTTATCTCCTGGGATCCTGACACTGGAGAAACCGCTGGACATGTACTCCTCTGAGGAGCTGGAGCGTGTCGTATTGACCTGGGGAAGCATGCAGGTGGGCTGGCACACAAGCGACGGTACTCCCAGTCGCCAGCGCACCATCACCTCAGAGTACTACAGCAACGTATACTTGGTCCCCGGCGGACGTTGGCTCCTCGTTTTTCAGAATGAAGGGGGGATCTCGTACTATGACCTCGAGTCTCCGACTTACGACAAGCAAAAGATGCTGGTTCCAGATTACATCCGACAAGCAGCATCCAATTTGGTCTTTTATACTGTCGATAGTCCGTGCCGTCTGCCTTTGCGTAATTTCAAAGTGGCTCAGTACGTCCGAGAAGACCCCGACGCGGTCGAAGGCAACGCGTATAGGGCAATCAAAATATGGAACATATATTTTACTGCGGAAGGGCAGGTCACCACCGGTCTTCATGCAACTTGCTTGAAGACCATTCTAGTCGATCCAAGAGGCCTTGACTGCCAATTAAGCCTTTCTTTGAAGGACCAACACCTAGCCTTCGCGTTATCTCCTGACTTTTTAGGGCAACAGGCATTGATGAGGCGGTATATCTGCGTAGTCGAGTGGCCTCTTGTGGAAGAGGACTCGCTGGAATACCATCGGAAGCTTATTTATGTCGATATGGAAGCAGTACGCTCTTTTCTCTGCATGCCGGTAGACCCGAGGTTGACTTGTCGCCAGCATGAAATCCACCTTCTACCGAATCACAGGGTCCTAGCATTTGCGCCTCCGAATCTGTCGGTATACGTCTACTCGTCACTCGACTATACAGATCGCATGCCTGTCCTTTCACCCGGGGAATTACCTGAACTTACCCCTCCAGCAAACTGTTCCCTTCGACCATGTGCTTCACAGACAAGATTGTCTGTTCCCTTCACAGTTGAAGATGGTGTCTACTTTCTATGCTTCGACAATGACACAGCACGAAGCGTTTATATCTCAAATGACTTCGGCGCGGCAGGATCATTCCCTCGCGAACTTCATGTGAAAACATTGATCCGCCTCCCTGCTCACCGTTACGCTAAACGAAGTTGGACTGCCAGATACAGCTTTGGTCGATGTCATTGCGTCCTCTCTCGTGTCAACAACGAAACCAAGTCCATTGAACTGCTACTTTTCAAGTACGACCTTGAGCAGGATTTTGCGCCCGACTATGTCCCAGTCATCAAGGTCATACCATGCGAGATGGTCGCCGTGCAGATAGATGACCGTGCCTATCATTCAGGCCAACGTCCTGCTTCTCCTGTGTGGTATCCCCAGCGTCCGCGCTTCAATGTTCTTCTTGACGAGGGGTCAGGTCGTGTGGTGGTACCCAATCGGCGTTTCGACATATTGGACTTCGCTCTTGTACATAAATGCTAGAAGGGTTGCCTTGCTCGGAAACCAATGGGCCAGGTACAGTTTTGGTCAACGCCATGGCATCCTCTTCCGTATCAATCGCCAAACCGATTTGACGGAATTCCTGCTTTTAGAATATGACCTCGGACAAGAGTTCGCGCCCGACTACGTCCCTGTCACCAAGGTCATACCATGCAAGAAGGCCAACTTGCTTGGAGATGAGTCTGATCACGCAGGAAAAGATTGCCCTCTTCCTTTGTGGGGGTATCAGGTACCATACAGAAACGTTCTTCTTGATGAGGGGTCAGGTCGTGTGGTCGTACCCTATCAACAGCGTTTCGAGATATTGGATTTCGCCCTTATTTATAGATCTTGAAGGGTCAGGCAACATATCTCAGTCAGAAGCCAGTGCCTGTTTAATGCGTATATAGCTCCTGATACAATGTCATGAATCCATGATCGTTGGCTTTTGCCGCGATTCTTTTAGCTCTAGTGGTCGTTATTTTTTATCCAGTGCCCTTATCCGTGCACGTATGCAGTTAGGAAATCAAGAGTGAACCGTCTCCGTAGTTGCATAGTCTACTGTCTGTGACAGTCTGTCGCCCTAACATTAACATTTCTGGATTCAAGTTTTGCGGCCGACTATGTCCCAGTCATCAAGGTCATACAATGCGAGCTGGTTTCCGTGCAGATAGATGGCCGTGTTTATATATCATTCAGGCCAACGTCCTGCTTCTCCTGTGTGGTTTCCCCGGCGTCCACGGTTCAATGTTCTTCTTGACGATGGTTCAGGTCGTGTGGTGGTACCATATCCAAATACTTGACTTTCCCTTGTTTATAAATGCTAGAAGGGTTTCTTTCGCGCGCCGGAAACCAATGCATGGCTTACTTACTGTCGAATTCGTATATAGATACTCATATAATGACATGGTCCTTGCCTTATGCTTTTGGATGAGTCACAAAACCTGCTCTGTACAGGAAGTAAATTAACCCAGTGTACATATCCGTTAGTATTGCGAGACCAGTGGAGGCCGATTATGCACTTAAAGTTACAGTGACGCGTCGCTTGACGCGCCATATTTAAAGGTCACGTGTGCTCTAAAGATGGGACGCATGCAATTTGTTGTGCGCGCGACCTCCATGCAGACCTCTTATTCCTTCTCAATGACTCCCCATGAACTATCCATTTAGTCCTGCAAGCACCTTAGTCGATGATGGAGGCACTTCTCCAAGCAACTCCCCGCTCCAGGGGACCATTATCCCTGAAAGTTCAGCATCGGGTTCAGCATCAGATTCAAGGAAACCGAGGCAAAAGATTGGAGATAGATTGAAGAAGCTGGGCCGCAAAATACGTAGGAACCGTAGTAAATCAAGGTTAGCTTCGCCCAGAATTACGGTTAATGAAGCTGTATTCCCCAGTATCGAGACTGCAATCGCCCCTGCCTCACCAGCGGCCAATATCGAATATCCTATGTCTCCTCAGTCCTTCACTCACGAAAGACTCTTGAGCATCGTATCTGAGCTCGAGGAATCCACAACCGAAGGTGGTCGTCAGTACAGTACAATGATTTCACCGCAGGACACAGAGACCCCTGGGGAACAAACCTTTGCAGAACGATGGCGATCTTTCATTAGTTATGTGCCACTATTCAGCAAACAACCGTCTTATCCTACGGCACAGGAACCCAGTTCAGAATCTCGACTTATGAGATTCCTTTCGACTCCATCGCTCATGAACGGAGATACAAAGGACAGGCCCAGTATATGGAGTATCCTGGATGCAAAGAGTCCTTCCGCGTCTGCACCTGCTGCGCTTCCCCCAGAGGTTGAATCCACAGCGGAAGAAAACGTTTCGATATTTTCAGACACCTCAAGTGTCATGATCTATTCACCTCTGATTCCAAGTATCGATGACCACGTCGAGCTTGCAGAGCTCGTAACTGTCGAAGACAGCATCCCGGACAAACCAGACGCTATCCCTGAGACATCCTGGACCACAATGTTCAGTTCGTGGTGGTTTTCGAAAACTCCGGTTTCCGTCAATGCCCAATTGAACAGTTCATCTGGCCAACCGATTGAAGAAACGGCTGCATCTCCTCGAAATACCGGTGTTGGGCTGGTTCCTTCCGCAGGAAATTTGCAAAAACCTCGCGCGTGGGTTCCGTCTACGACCAAGCTGTCTGTCCAGGCCATGTGGTGGGGGTACCGTCTGTATGTCATTCAATATATTCTCTTATCCACTTCCTATACTAATTTGCATGATATCGTTCAGCTACCTTCCACCCCCCGTCCTCGAAATCCTAGACGATCAAACTCTTGAAGCTACCAAGCGAGCTGCTATGATTACGACTGCTCTCTCCTGGTTCTTTTCAAATCTTCCCTTATCTGTACTTCCTCCTGCCGTTCGTCCAGGGGTGATGTTGCTGCAGACACTTGTACCTTACTTGGGATACATCGGTGGATTTATTTCGTGGAGTTGGAGTACTATTCGTGGGTACGACGTCGGTAAGTGGCAAAAACTTGATTAGAATTCTCTAAATTGATTTTTCGTTATTTCCACAAGGACGCGGAGTCACTCTGACTGCTACTTGGCTACTTCCTATTGCTTTAATACCAGGGACATGGCATGAAAATGACTTCCCAATATCGCCCGGTTCGCCGAAGCCTATACCCTTACCTTCATTAGGTTACTACTTTTCAGAAACAGGAAGCTCCTCACCGTCTTCCACTGCAACGCCTACACCTTCAAGCCAGCAGGCCATCGCATCGGTATACCCTTCATTTGAGACTACGACACCTTCATCCCCACCATCGCCTTTTATACCAAGTACAACAACAGCAACGCCCTCTATACCATCGCACTATGCCTATACGAACGTCTCTCCCGCAACATCGAACCCTTGGACGATCTCTAGTCCACACCCATCGACATCTACGCACGAAGCGCTTCATTCTCCTCCTCTCACACCAGACCCAGCTACACGAAGTCCTCGTTCGCTTTCTTGGAACCCATGGCAGTCACCATCGCTTAGCGCTTCGAGAGTCCTTTCTCCTTCCACATCTAATACTCAATCTTTCACCTCTGTAATGAGTCGAGTGGATGGAACGAATGTGCCATCTCAACGGCACTCCCCATCTCCCTCTGTATTCTACACACCCCTCTCTTCTTCCTCCATGCTGTCTCCGCCACCGCCACCACCTCAACAACTCTTCGTCACCATACCAAGCTCGCCACCTTTCTCGTCCCCTGCGGCATCTTCTTCATATACCACCCCCTATTCCCAGCCTTCAGCTCTATCACCATACCCGCAGAATTGGGTCTTTGTCCCTGTCGCATCGCCACCCTCTTCGCCCGACGATACGCTGCCGCCTGTACCGCCAATTCCTAGCCCTCCTGTCGTTCCGCTGGGCTCGCCGCTGATGGAACAGCTCTTACATGGTCCGTTGATGCCGGTCGTTCCTCTGCCGGAGGAAGATGTAAATGTTGGCCAGCAGGTTTCGCAAGCGAAGAAGAAGAGGAGAAGCGGTAGGCGGTAGGATGCGAATTCGGCGACGACGAGGGGAAGATGAAGTATGAAGTCGGTCGGGTGTACTCCAAAGCCGGTAGGTGCTTACTTAGACTTCAGGTGGAAGATTCGCCCTTTGTTGATCGCCGACCAATTTGATAACGAGAAACCCTGTAATCTAGACTACTTAGCTCGCCTCCGAATAAAAGACGTCAATGAAATAGAACTAAATCAAAGTCTAGAAATCTATAGCATCACTAATCGGCTCTTCTATGAGGTGATAATTCAGATAGTTCATTGGGAACCGAGATATGCTGACGCGAAAACGCTCTTAAGGCGACTGTGTCGTCAGGCATCGTCCTTCTCTATCCTCCTTTCGACTCTTCAAAGGGGTACTCAGTGCAGTCCACATCTACTTCGTCTTACATGAGCGAGAAAGCCGACGTCGAAACTGGTGCTCGAGGAGGCAAGACGAGAGACGCGCCGACTCCTGCAGACTCCTTCCAGCGTCGTATGTATCAGGAAAAGGAACACAAATACAGGGTACCTTCCCTCCTCTCAGGCTTCGTCCTAGGTGTCTCGGCTGTCCTCGTAGCTCAATATGCAGTCACCGGCAGTCCACTTCTCGCCACAACACGGTATGCAATGGCGGCACCCAGCACGGTCGAACATCTCGCTGCCCCTCGTTCCATGCCCACCGACGCAGCTGCAGTGCTTGCAACACCATACGCCGGCTCGACATCCGTACACCACTATCCACCAGCTCATCCAACAAACGCGTACCCTTCTCTGTTCCCGAGCAACGTAGGATTGGCAGGCGGCACACCAACGGGTGGCGAACCCGGCCTCGCAGCTACCGCCCCGGCGTACCCAATGAACACGGGACAGTGCTCGCATGAGCTCGTCCCTCCGGCGAGGCTTGAAGATCTTCTTGAAGGCCAGGAAGACGAGTCGGAGGTCGAGGCAACGACAACGAAGAGCAAATTCAACATCTTCCAGAATTGGGGCACCCTTTCCCCGTGGTTCAGCATCAAGCCTGGCCATTTCGGCGTTAAATCCACAGCGGCAGCACCGGAAACGTGTAAAATTACGGGATTGCATCTTTTGCATAGACATGGGGCTAGGTATCCTACTGGCTGGTGTGAGTTTCACTTTTTCCGTGAATTAAACTAGGTTCTTATAAGTGTTTTCTTGTTCAGCTAGCCCGAACAGTTATGGTGGCCCTGCGACCTTTGCTAAGAAGCTGCATACAGACCCATCGTCGTGGAACGCTTCAGGTGTTTTAAGCTTTCTCAATGATTGGTACGTGACTTCTTTAGCCTTAGCTGACTGCTTATATCCTTACGTTTGGACTTAGGACCTACAAGCTCGGCGAAGAAGGTTGGTTCATTGCTGCTTGGATAAAGATGGACGCGATTGCTGACGTTGAGCGCTTGATCAGTACTTACGCCGTTTGGAAGGCAGCAGCTTTGTACGGTCCATGTTATGATATCTTCGTAAAACCCTTTTACTGACGTTCATGTGCAGATGACCTAGGCGTTTCTATGCGTTTGAAATACGGGTTCCTCCTTGAGGTTCGTTGAGCTTCCCATTGACCTATAATCGGCTCCGCTCACTGCCGAATACCAGAATTTCACGGAAACCAACACGATCCCTGTTTTCCGAACTGAGTCTCAGTAAGCATCGCCATCATAATCTTGTATTCGTATGCTAAAAAATACGGTGAATATCAGGGATCGAATGGTGAATTCCGCTGCCAATTTTGCCCTTGGATTTTTCGGCCACCCTTTGGAGGGAAAATATCAGCAGAGCATCACTCTCGAAGGCTTCAAGAACGATGGCACCCCGTATAAAGTGCGTATCTAAGCTTTATCCTGAAAATATATACTTATTGCGGAACAGTTCAACAACACGCTCGCCCCTTACTCGACGTAAGCTTGCTTGCCTTGGCCGCTTGCTTTAACGACATACCTAATTTCCTTTACAGGTGTAAGAACTTCTTTGCACATGGGAAAGGTAATCGAGCGGATTGGTACTTCAAGAAATGGGTTGAAAGGTATATTGTTCACGCACAAAAGAGACTGCAGACGCATATGCATGGCATGAACTTGACGATCAATGACGTTTACACGATGCAACAAATGTGCGCGTTCGAGGTTCGTTCCCATCTTTTCGTTTTATACTTTTGCTAAGCCTGACACTCTTTTTTCAGACAGTGGCACTGGGATACTCCAAGTTCTGCGAGCTTTTCACTGAGGAAGAATGGAAGGACTTCGACTACTCGTACGTAACTCCGAGTCGTGAAAGATTTACACTGGGCTGAACATACTTTCTTACCCTCTGTACAGCCAAGACCTTCAGTACTGGTACGGCTCAGCGTTCGGCTCTCCAATTGCTCGTGCACAAGGAGTTGGGTATCTTCAAGAGCTCGTCGCACGCTTGACGCACACCCCTATCGCCGTACACAATTCTTCGACAAACTCTACGCTGGACGATAACGAGATTACGTTCCCGCTGCACCAGAGCTTGTACGTTGACGCGACCCACGAGGTCGTGGTCACGAACGGTAAGCGCTCTCTTCGTACGACTGTTTTGTTTTGGTCAAATTGCTCACGTATGCGTCTGCTGGCTCTATCTTTCCACAGTTATAACTGCCCTGAATCTAACGTCGTTTGCGAGGAAAGGCCCTTTGCCTTATACCTATAGACCGAAGGAGCGCTCGTTCCGTGCTGCGGAGCTCGCACCTTTTGCTACTAACGTACAATTCCAGAGTAAGTTTTTTTTATTTACCCTAGCTTGAAGTTGGCACTTAACATCTCTGTACAGTTCTCGAATGCGCGTCTCATCCAGAACCACAAATCCGAGTCATCGTGAACGACGGAGTCGCGCCTCTAACTGGCATCAAAGGCTGCCACCACCAGAAGGACGGCATGTGTCCCTTACCAACGTTCATCGCGGCACAGAAACAAACGATCGCCGAGACTGATTGGGCATACGACTGCTGCGGCAATTGGACTGTTCCTGAAGGAGATGAGTGGTACACCACCACTGGATCGCCGCCGAAGCAAGAGGGAGTTGTTACAGAATGTTCTCTTAGCTAGGTTAGCCCGAAGGAAATTAATTAATCTAATAACGATAGTACAGTGCTTATTGCTAATGAAAGTAAAGCATGTGTATGTGGTAGTTCAAGGATTTGACACTGTTGAATAACATACTGGGAGATGAACTGTCATTGAACAGTCCCGAAAATTTCCAAAGTCTATAAGGGATATCGACGGGAAGGGGGAAACACTTCAGTTTATTTAATTGTCCTTTGTGCTATGTAGGTTTTGCCTTCTGCCTACGTGAATCTCAAATAAAGAACTTATGTTCCGGAACAAGTAGACTAAATACAGCGGATCGAAATAAAGAGCTTTAAGTCAAGATCATGGGACCATTGGCAGGTAGACAGCCAGCATGCGTGCAATACCTGAATAGTTTACCTACACCACGCGTCCACGCGCAACTCGTCCTCGCTATTGTCTTACCATGCAGCGCAACACGCGGCATGCAACCTTTCTCTATCCAATTTAGCACGCCCTAGTAAAAGCAGCCGTAGGATGCGGCACATCACTATAAAAGACCAAATTGAATGAATGACTCACATAGATCTCGACCCTCGCTCACGTCCGGATGTTACCTCTTCTCCTCCTGCACTTGGGGTCAACTTCGGTCCCTGCGTCCTTAGACGTACTGGGGAATGTTTAGGTGGTTAGTCTCAGAATGTATAATGGGAAAAAATTGCTTACCTTGCTCGTGCAGCTTCAACTTGCACCTTTGACCTCACTTTGCGACGGGTTCTGGTATTCTCGTTCATGGAACTGAGCAGCGCGTACGTTAGGTATCAGTTAGAACAATGAAATTTTTATTTAACAAGGACGTCTTACAGGTAAAAGGAGCTGCTCCGCCACTCTGGGTCCTCCCACGTGTATAGGAATGGGCACATGCCCGAGGTCGGAACGTATCGCACTTCATATCACGTCGTGGTCTGTCTACGAGAGACTACTAGGTCGAGGCATGCTTCTCGTCTACACAGCTTGCCTCCTGCGTGCTGCAGCTTTCATCGTACGAAGGAGGAGAGGATTTGGCCTCGCCTTCTCCATGATTCTCCTCGTTTTCCTTATCGTTATCCTCCGCCTTCGATTTTCCCTTTTCTGGTTGTTGTCTCCATGGCAGGGAGCTCCCGGCGTAGCGTTCGGAGGCTTTATCTTATAAAGACAAAGAAGAGTTAGTCCAGCACGAGCAAAAGATGCTGCGTCTGGTAATCACGCACCTATCTTGGTTATGATGTCATTATCTGCCATGATGTGACCGCAAGTGCGACCGTCCCTGCACTCTCAAATGTCATTGACGAGTCGAAATCGGAGAGAGGTGATGGCTCTCAAACATACCTCTGGCAATCTTCAATGTCGCCTTTTGTAGAACACTTGTTCTCGAAATGGATTGAAATATCATTTTCTATATGATGAGGAGGAGACTCGTCCTCTACCTCCTCCGCCTGCCTTCCCTTCCCGTGGGCGCATGTTTGAATTTTGTTCCTACTGCGGCGGATCCCACCAACCAGAAGGATGCCATCTAGTTGGACAAGGGAATTTGATTGTGACGACCTATCGTCAAGAATTCTGAATGATATATTCACTGGTGGTAATAATACAGGAACAAAATGAAAGATACAAGGAGCAACAAGGACCTCAAAAAAAAAACACCCATTGATTGCCTCGGGCGGTCAGCAAAAACAAAAGAAAACCTTCGAAGAAAAGCAAGCGAGAAAAACTGATGCGAATGAGCAGCACCGTCAATAGACATGAATAGCAAGGAAGATAGCTAAGCAGCGGTCGAGAAGGAGTGCGAAGCCGAAGCGAAAGTGTAACAAAGAACAACGGGAGAGCGTAACAAATGAACAGAAGTGGAGAATATGGAAAAGCGAAGCATGAGAAAAAAGCAAATCATCGAGATCACACGAAGCGCCCAACCCACCCACCCTTGCGCCGTATACTACCAAGCTACGATGACCCAGTGTTTGACATCAGTCATGACCACCCAGGGCTACCCCACATGTTGCCCTGTGGCGCGACCATCCACTCAGGAGGCGCCGACCACATCTGAGGATTAGGCAGAAGAGTTGGAACTGGTCCGGCTGGAGGAAATAGTAAGGAAGACGAGGAGGGCCTCGCATGGCGTCTGCCCGGGCGCTTAGCCTTGCTGCCCATTATGATAGGTGGTTGAACGGACGGGTCAAAGGGGAGAGAATTAGGAGACTGAGTCGTCCGTTTCGCCGCCTTGGACTTGGATTTGCTTGTCGCAGACTCGGATTCAGAAGACGAAGAGCTCGTGTCGGAGTCAGACTCGGAGTCACTAGTAGAAGAGGAGCTCGAGCCACTTTTCTTCGACTTCTTCTTCCCCTTGCCCTTGACGTCCTTCTTCGACTTGACTTTGACAGTGTCGGCGTCCGACTCAGAATTCGACGATTCGGATTCCGATCCAGAGTCGCTGTCGGAGTTGGTGTCGGAGTCTTTCGGCGTGGATTCCTTGGCGTTCTCGGGTGATTTCTTATCCTTATCCGCAATTTTCGACTGGTCCTTCGTCGTCCCTTCAGTATCACTTTCCTTCTCCTCTACAGCCTCTGGCACAATGGTCCCAGCTTCAGCAGGTTTCTCTGCGTCGCTGCGCTTCGACTTGGATTTCTTGGACTTGTTTCCTTTATTCTCGCTCTCGGTCGCTTTGTCCTCCTTCTCCGTTTCTTCCTCTTCTTCCACGTCAGGTGTGGCTTGACCGTCCACAGAAACAACTTGAGGCTGAGACATGTCCATCGCTGCAGCCTCCGACGCTTTCTGCGCCTTCCTCCCTTTCTTCTTCGTCTTCACTTCCTTTACCACCTCCTCGTCGTCGGAAGCGCTACTTTGCTCTTCTTCCTCATCCTTTTTCGACTTTCTCTTGGACTTTCTATCCTTGGATTTCGAAGCGCTGGACTTTTCCTTGGCCTCCGACTTGCGCTTCTTCTTTCTGCCTTCTCGCTCCTTTTCCTTCAACTGTAGCCTCATCTTCTCGAGCTCCTCCTCCTTTTCCTTCTCTTTCAGCTTCTCCTTCACCCTCTCGAGCTCTTTCTCTTTCTTCTCCTGCGCTTTGCGCTGCTTGTTTCGCTCCATGGCCTCCTTCTGTCTTTTCTCGCGCTGTATGACCGAGGAGACATATCATGTCAGTAGGGAAATATAGAATGGAAATTCGCAATGTGAACACGTACTATGACTTTCTCCCTCATCTCTCTTGCCTCGCGCTCACTGTCCATCCTGCTCTTCATCTCACGCTCGGCGGCGACCCAAGCTGCGACATCGTTCGCCGCTGCCTCAGGCTGGGCTTTGTGCTTGAGCAAATCTGCATTTATTCGACGTTAGCAATCCATACCGACTCTGCAAAACGCCAAACCAACGAGAAAACCACTTACATCCTTGTAAACCCGCTACGCTAAACTCTCCTTCTGGAACACCATCCGCGAACCGCTTCGCGAGGATCGCCAGGGTCTTCTTATCGAGTGGCTTGCGCTTCTTGCCGTCCTTGTCGAAGCCCAGACTTACGCCACCCAGAGTGGAAGCTGACGATGCAGAGATAGACGGTGGGAGGTACGCCGTGTTCGTCGATCCGAACTGCTTCTCTTGCGGTTTGCTGGAAGCGACTTTCGTTGTCGTCGCCGTCGCTACGGGTTGGGCTTGTGCTGTCGGTGCTTGCACACCGGTGATGGAGCCTAGGATCGAGGATGCGTTAGCTCCGACAGCGGTTATCGAGGGTATGGTGTTGCTGAGAAGCGAAGAAGCAGACGAGGCGAGAGACCACAGAGAGCCGGCAGCTGGTGCTGGAGTAGCTGCTGTCGGAGAGGATGGCGCTGCAGGCGGTACAGGGTTTGATAAAGCTTCGACACTAGGAACATACACCTTGGTCTTGCTGGGCTGCTGCTCCTTCTTCTCTTCCTCTTTCATCAACATCGTCCTTGCCGGCGGCGACGCGGGCAGGGTTGGCATGCCCTCTATACCGCCCCAGTTGATGCCTAGCGCCTCCAATTCCAATTTGTCTGCCTCCGAAAGCAACTCTTCTTGTGTATCAAAGTACACGTCAGCAGTCGTGGCCTGGGACTGCACCTCGTCCATCATGTTGTCCTGGGGCTGCGTCTCGAAATGGACGCTCCGGATGCGCTTGTCTGCGATGGTGATCTCGTCGTCGGATGATCCAAGAGAGGACAGACTAAGAGAAGAATCCGTGCCGCCCAAGGTCGACTCTGTGCCACCCAGTGGCGACCGAGACGATTGTGAATCCCCGCTCAACGTGGTTGTCGTTTCTCCTTCCGACGTTTCGCAGTCGGCGTTATACACGTCCTCTGCATAGTCCTCGCAAGGGAAGAAATTCCGGAACAGCGCTTCTGCCTGCCACTTGCTGGCGTTCTTGAACTCGACCCAGACGTCCATACGTCCTGGACGCGAGAGAGCCGGGTCAAGGCGTTCGAGGTGGTTAGTCGTCCTGTTCATTGATGTAAATCAGCAAAAAGAAATAGCAAAAGAATCGAGAGACGTACGCGAACAAGAGTCTGCCTTCGCTAGCAGCCACGCCGTCCAACGCATTCAACAGGCCACTCAGACTCAGAGTGTTCATATCAGACAACCCTCCATTCCTGCCTCCGTACATCCCACCTCCGTATCTCCTTGATCCAGGCCCGCTGCCAAACGAGCTCTTCGAAACACCACCATTCCCAAATCCCGTCAACCCACTGCCGGGCGAGATACCAGGGAACGCAGACATATCCAACCCTCCTCCGATACCCGACCCGCTTCCACTGCCTCCGCTGCCAAATTCGTCCCCGAATTCATCCCCAAACTCGTCTCCACGGTTAACGCTCCGGGTGAACGCGGCGTCGAGGTCTTCGAGGAGGACGACGCAGCGAGCTGGCACGCGGCCCATGAGGTTGGTCAGGGTGTTGTCGCTTATCCATGAGGCGGAGAGCGAGACGACGTAGATGTCCAATGCGAGTTGGCCGGCGAGCGCGTGGATGAGGGAGGATTTCCCGGATCCTGGGACACCGTGCAGGAGGTACCCGCGGCGGAATGGGATTCCTCTGTCTGCGTACCACTGTGTCGAGGAAATGTCAGTAAGAAACTGATGTGAAGCAGGAATGTCGTATAGATGCGTACCTTCTCGCTAGCCAAGAAGTCCCTGGTATCGTCGAGCAACATCTCTTTCACGCCTGGGTCGAGGACGATGCTGCCCATGGGGCGTTTGTGCCTTGAATCCGTCCATCTCCACGAGCCGTGGGCGTCCGCGAAATAGATCTGGATCCTGTGTACGGCTTCGGCTTCGTATTCGCGTTTGGCTTGCAGGACCAACTGCTTTAGGATAGCGTTCGACCGGGCGACGACGCTGCAATCAAGAAAGAGAAATATGAGCGAAGCTCGAAAGACACGAAGAGAACGAAAAGAAACTACAACACCCACCTGATAGACAACATCTCCGAACCGGAATCCTGCTTCTTCTTCCTCTTCACCCTCAACCAATGTCCACGATAAAAGATTGTATGGGTCGTGTCATACGTAGGCTGGAACACCACTCTCGTCTTGGGCCTCTCGTCGCTTCCATCGCCGTTGCTCCATCCGCTGCTGCTGCCATTCGCGTTGGCTTCTGCCACCTCCCACAGATCCCAGTCCTTGTCCTCCTCGGAGCCACCGACACCGTACGACTTGTGCGAGGAGTTGCCGCCTGGGAGGGAAGAGCGAGTGGTGGTTTCGAATTCGCGAGACCTTTGCCATTCAGGACGGCGCGAGAGCCAGAGCATGAGCCAGTCGTATGGGAAATCATCTTCGGTGAAATGTGCTGTGAGGAAGAAAGCTGTTCGAGAAGTGAGTTAGCAATCGTGAAAAGATGAACTAAAACGACGAAAAAAGACAAGAAAAACGGCAAAGAAAGAAAGCAAAGAAATTGGAACAAAGTCAAGATGGTAAATCGAAAGAGATGATCATGGCGAGGAAGGACGATCGCCCAAGATGGAAAATTGGGAAAATTAGGAACGAACGCATGAAGCGAAAGCAAAGAAGACGACGATGATCGGTCTGTCTGCCAAAGGCAAAGAAGCCCCGATCATGATCAATCGATCGGGGCGGAAGCTATCAGCGCATCCCATAAATCGGATAGATAGGAAGGGATGGAAGGGAATTAAAAGCGATACAAGCATTAGAGCAAAGATGATATGAACCAGAAGACATATTTATGAATAAAAGGACAGGGGCAGTGCCCAGGAAGAGCCAAAGAAAGGGTAAAAGAGTAAAAGAAACATGAATGGAAACTGCGGTACTCACAGTTGACGAAATGGGACCTGGTAGGAAAATAAGAAGAATATTGGTCAGTATGGCACACAGGAACAATAAAGGATCATTGGAGAAGACAGAAAAGCGAAGAAACGAGAAAAAGAGTAAGAAATGACAATATACTATTCGACATGGAGGACCTGGTCCATGAGAAGTTGCAAATGGGACGTGGCAACGACGGCCACGATCCTAAAATACTGCAGAAGGACGATGGAGCGCATCTGCACACAGACGAATGACAATGATATTGCAACGCGCAAGCACGTCTTCCGTCCAACGCGGACCTTAGTTGGATAGCAGGTGCACCACAAGAACCCAAGAGCACGACACAAACGAAGAAAGAGGGAGGAAGAAACAAAGCGTGTCATGACTCACCATGCACTGCTTGATACTCTTCTCGCAGTCTCCACTGTTCCTCCCAGAACAACCAATTTCATCCCATCGACGACGCTGGATCCGGCGTGCCCGCCAATGAGCGGCTGGACGAGTGACTTTAGAGCATCCATCGTTGTTGTTGGACGTGATAGCGATCTTAGTGTAACGTTGAAGTTGAAGGAGCAGCCAGTCGGTGTTAAGATTCGTGAGCGTTGGTCGTTATGTTGGTTTATGCGGCACCGCTACTATGCTGGAATAGTTCGATAGTATAGTTGATGGTGATTGAGGAAAACGGGAAAAGGCGCAAAACAGATCCGGACGAATGAGTCGTCGATGATGGAGAAACAAGGGTAACAATGAAGTTCGATTCCTGTCGCAGAGAAACGTGATGGCAACTACTGCGGAATGGTCGGCGCTTCAGTCAATCGATGAATCAACCAAAGTATGAGAGAAGAAAGATGAAGGAAAGGAGGCAGCCAGCAAGGCAGCCACCGAGGCAGTATAAAAGGGAAAAAGGAAACGTGAATATGAGTCGGAAACCTACCTCGACGGCGGCGGCGGTAATAAGGTTCCTGAAATGATGATAATAAAGCTTAGATACCGGGACTGTGAGAAAAGTGAGGAGTGGGCAATCCGAGGTTAAATGAGCAACATATGCAGGGACGGCAACGCAGAGAAAACTTACGGGAAGGAAGCAGGTACTTTATAGGATAGGGCTGCACAGTTCAGGTGGGAGAGTCGCTCGATGCTTAAATTGAAGTATATGCGATTCCTGTGCTGTAAGTCCTTTCGTGGCGGGCGGGCTGTGTTGTCTTCCAGTAATATCTAGGTAGGCAAAGGAAGTTCCAGTGTCGACGTTGCTAAATGTCGGTGTAAGGTAGGCTGTGTAGCTGTGTGTGTATGCGGAATCTATCTTCACGACCCGAGGAACCTCTGTTGCACGAGTACAAGAGCCTGCACCTTCAAACAAGAGAAGAAAGTGCAGTTGTCGCTCAGGTAAGATGATAGTTGGGTGTACAAAGGGAAAGGGACGACGACGCGTCAGGGGGTTTACTTATGAATCGGTGGACGTACAATGATCCATACCAAACTAGATGGGAATGACTCTGACTGCCTCACCCCGTCTGAGCGCGGGTCCGGTGCCGAGTCCCCTTTTGTGCGGGGAAGCGTTATATATATGGAGATATCAATCCCAGCCGGTAAGGCAAGGCCCGTATGATTGGCTCGAGGCTGCTTCGGCACTTCGGCAAGACTCATGACAGTCTGATGGGTCAGTAACGGGGGTTGGAAACGAGGACGGAGTAATTGGGATTGGATCACTCTGCTGACTCGTGGTAGCGTTAAGTATGGAAGATACGACCGATCCCGGAAAGCAGATGTTGATCTTAGCGCCAGCTGAGCGCTCGTCCATTTATAAGCTTTAACATGTTATAAACCCCAGACTCTGCAGCGGTCCTTGAGAACTAGTTAAATAGCATAATTATTGCTGAGGATAGGCGACCGGAGAGGGTTCAAAGTATAGTTCTACCAGCCGAGAAGGCGGTATCATGAATATTTGATCCCGCGAAGAGTACTAGTGGCCGCACGAGAGTCAAGTTGAAGAAAACCAAAGGGGTCCTTAACTCTAGGTAATTGATTGCCGCGACCACGCACTGATTGAACCTGATCATTCGATTCTTTGGGAAAAGAAAGGATTTGGAGGGGATGGCGAAAAGGAGGGTGGGCCTCTCACGCAATTTCCCTATTCATAGTCTTTGACTCCGGGCGTTAATGGTTGAGACATGTGCGGGGCAGGCGAGAACATGGCAAAGAATTATAATACATCTTTTACATGGATATTTTCATACTATAACTTGGTGTACTGTAAGGTCCTAAAAACGAAATATCCACAGACAACGACGAATATGGTAATTCTTCCAAAACCCACCGCCTTCCCTGAGGCCAACGACCCTACGCTTACCCATAGTGTTTAAATGGTTTTAATTGCCCTGGCAATGCATTATCATCTATCTCAATTCGCTCCATCCTCCTCCCCTCAAATCATCAACACTGAATTAATCTGAGTTGCAACCTTCAATGTCAACAAAATTCTGGGCCTTTGGGATAACAACAACAGCGATCATAGAGGAGCGCAAGGACATTCGAAGTATCACGAGTCGCAGAGCAAGTTTCTATTAGTATAAGAAGGGGTCGCAATTATTCTACAAAGAATGATACGAATGGAGTTCCAAAAAAAGATATTCGAAGCCATTTCACAAGAGAGTGATAGTACTGTACAATGATAAACTGAGGAGCAGAAACAGAGGGAGTTCCTGCAGCATATAAGTGAGTAAAACAGTTTGTTGGCGCCCTTCGATAAAAACTGGGCCGCTAAATCCTGACTGTTCTAAAGTTGAGCTACAAGGTGTTTCGCCGTTTCCTGCCGTTAGTACTTGCAGGAGTAGTAACCGTCATCCCGTTGGTCGATAGATTAATTCCCGGCATAGAGTGAACGAACTCGTATTCTGCATGGTAAAAAGCGGGAGGTAGACTGTAACCCCCATCCACGGTGGAGGACGGCTCTTTCCCATCCCATATGTCGCTCAACATCGGGTGGGTAGCGAGGGAACTGAGTACGTGCGAGTTTTGAATTTCTTCTTTGTCCAAGTTGCGAAGTATATCTCGTAGGAGGTCGAGAGCAATGTTTTCATGGTCGAAAGGATAAAATTCTGAAGAACCAAGTTCATAGTCGAAGGAGTCGTAAATGTCATCAGTGACAAAGTCGACGTAAGGTGGCACGCTCGAGTAAACATCGTCGAATGAGAAGTAGTCCATACAAGGGCAGTGCACAAAAAACGGATCAAATGCCGGGTAATCGTACGGGAGGAGCGAGTAGAAGTAGCTCATGGTGTAGGCGGCGTCGAGTCGACGGGCTGGCGGATGGCAAGTATGAGAGTCGCTCCTTTTAAATCATTTCGCTTGACGACGAGCAGACTCGGGTTAACTAGGAAAGCATTAGTGGCACATTCAGTAAAATGCTCTTGGCTACGTATCGGTCGCATTGTCTAGTGCAAGAGGCAACAATGCTTCATTTTTTTTTTTCAAATTCCGGTGCTTATGGACTCTGGTGGTGGCATTCGGTGCTGCGGGTGGCAAGAATCTTTCTCCAGCTGGCTTCTTGGACCAGCTTACGCTTATACCAGTGAGCCTAATGGGACCAAAAATGCCACTCACTCCTCTTGCGATGGATCGACGCATTCCATTTCGATTACCATGTATGGAGTATGAACTGTTACACCTGACGCGCTGGACATATTCGTATTAGTACTTCGCCTCTCAATCACAAGCAATAAATTGATTGTGCCACCCTGTTCTGACGGAGTAAGCGCTGGTCATTGGTCAAGGCGTGGTTGGGTGCCAGTCGCGGGCTTACCGTTGTTCATGTTTGGCAGAGCCTTCGCAATATAGTCACTTGATCTACGCGCCAAACCAACAAAATAAGACCACTGTACGGGAGCATTCTTAAGATGAGAAGAGATGAAGTGATTCAGCTAAGCCACAGATAAATTTGTGCTAGACTATAAACGTCCGACGTATTCAACAAGGTAGCCCGTGACCGAGATTTCAATGATCTGTATTCTGGAATGCGGTGACGAACCGCTTTTCTTCAAATCCTTGATATTTCTGAATATTACTTTCCAAGATTGAGGATCAGAAAGACTATCCCCTGTGTACTTGACAAGTTTTTAAATAGGATATGGCACGTAACCAAACGAAAATAAACCTCTCGGAGATAATAAAAATATGACGGTAAGGCGTCGTTCCGTGCCGTCTTGTGCCGGGATGCATATTACAAACCAATAAAAGCCGGGATTCCCAAGATTTTGGATGTCACCACTCTTTCGCAGTGCAGCGTGGTCGCTGTCCGGCACGTCCTTGCACATCGTCCATCATGACCATCACAGATACGACCGCAGAGTCGTCACCGACAGCTACCGTGAACGCGGGGCCTCACGAACCTCAGCAACAAGATGCGGCATCAACGACCTCGGAAAATCTGAATAGGAAAGGCCAAGAGAAAGTGGACCTGGAACCCGCGACGGAGGCTGTCACGACTAACACAGCAGAATCTGCCCTTGTCAATTCAAAAGACTTTGGGTTCTTGCCTATTCCAAAAAGATTACGATATGACCCTGCTAGGCCTCTTACGTTTGGACTGTTGATGAACATTGCTTTTGGATTTGCTAGTACCTTTAGTACGTATAGAAGTTTATTTTGTTTTACCCCTCATATTGAGGAATTACTACAGCCGTCGCAAATCTATATTATTGCCAACCCCTACTGAGTAGGTGAATGCTTTCACGGCTTCTTTCAGCGGAGAATCACCGTCTTTCCCCTTCACAGTTCAATTTTCACTATCATTCGGCGTCTCATATAGCCAAGTATCCCAGTGAGTAATGAACAAGTTCTATGTGCCCGGAGACGGTCTGACGGTAGGCCATAGGATACCAACTTTTACTCAGGCTGGGTATGTCTTTCTATTTAGCCACTGTACCGAATGCTGACGATGACAGATATGCAATCGGTCTGGTTCTAATCTCTCCCCTAGGCGACCTGCTGCGTCGCCGACCTCTCATCATTACCGTCGTAACAATATCCACCTCCCTAAGCATAGGATTAGCAGTCACAAAGTCCCTCGGTGTATTCAAGGCCCTCAGTTTCCTCGTCGGAATGGTCACCGTCACCCCTCAAATTCTCATTCCCCTTGCAGCCGACCTCGCTCCTGAGCACCGCAGAGCTTCCGCCATCTCCTTCGTTTTCTCTGGTCTCCTATTCGGCGTCCTGATCGCCAGAGTACTAGCTGGGATCATCGCGGAGTTCCAGTCGTGGCGCGTCGTGTACTACTTTGCCATTGCAGTGCAAAGTCTAGTGCTGGTGGGAGCGTATTTGATCTTACCCGACTATCCCTCGAAAAACGTGAATGGGGAGTTGACGTATTGGAAGATCTTATGGACCATGGCCAAGTTCGCAGTGACGGAGCCCATGCTCATTCAGGCGTGTCTGGTTAATATCGGCTCGAGCGCGTGCTTTACGAACTTTTGGGTGACTTTGACGTTCTTGCTCGGAGGTCCGCCATACAATTACTCGACGTACGTTCTTTTCTGTTCTTTTTCAAGCAACTTGTCCTCAAATCGTTCCATGCAGACTGGCGATAGGTCTCTTCGGCTTGGTAGGAATCCTGGGTGTATCGATGGGTCCCGTGGTAGGCTATGTCATTGACCGGCTCGTACCATGGTACGCATCGTGCTTCGCCCTGCTGATGCTCATTCTCGCACAATCCGTCCAACTTGGGGCTGGTGGTATCAACATCGCCGCTGTGATTATAAGCGTGTTTGGGCTGGACTTGTTCAGGCAAATGCTACAGACGAGCTTAACTACAGCTGTGTTCGGGTGCGTCCACCCTTTTCCTTACTTTCCGATTCGTACTGACCGAAGATTAGCATTTCGGCACCTGCTCGATCGCGCTTGAACGCAGTCCTGATTCTCTCCGTAAGCATTCTCCCTATCTGTTACCGTTTTATAGGCTAATTTTTTTGCTTCAGATCTTCCTTGGCCAGGTAATGGGAACTGCTGCCGGAACACACGTCTTCGTCACGTTTGGATGGCGTGCCGGTGCAGCGCTCTCGATGGGCTTGTACGCCTGGCAGGCGATTGTGTTGCTCTCTAGAGGACCGCATTGCAAGCGGTACACGTGGTTTGGATATGAGGGCGGGTTGGAGGCGAGGAAGAGTCGACAAGCAACGAAGAAGGCTGATGAAAGCCAAGACTTGAAGAGGCCCGAGGATGCAGAAGAGAAGGTGGGGTTTGACGAGAAGGAGAAGGGAAAGGAAAGTCATGGGGCGGGTGCGGAAGAGAAACAAGACTTGGATACGAAATCTGGATGACCCTTTTCTCGCTTATGTTATAGACTAGTTGTCAAGAATTAGAATTTGCTTGTAACTGCACATATATGTTATCACGATCCCAATCGAAGCTCTCCATTGTTTTTATCACAAGAACCCTTCCAGAAAATTCGTTTAGGTCGTACTAATTGGTTCATGGGTCAGCGTTGAATATCCACGATAATAGCAGACATAGCATCGTATTATTCATCTCTTTACATGTAACAAAAGCTGCCACACAATTCTTACTTCGAGCCCAAGTTTTAAATCCAACGCATCGACTTATATTTCTGTTATTGCGCTGGAACCTCGTCCGTCGACGACTTGGGGAAGTTGTCCAAAAAAAGAGCATTAGACACCTTAACGTCTATTGTCCCCTTCATCTTCTCCGAAAGTCGTTTCTTCGCGTTAAGCCTAACACAAAGGTGCGCGTTAGCGCCTCAAGGAGGTGTATAAAAGTGGGACATACAAGTTAAGGACAGCATTTGCGTATACTGCGGCAAATTGAAGGTCAGTACATATTGGATCAGGACGTTCAGTTTTCCATGGTTACTTACACCCGGGGACAGAGAAATCAATAGCAAGGCACACGGCTGAAGAGGGCTTTGCTACGTACTAGTAATATAGATCCTGTAAGCGTGCTGTGCTTAAGTGGGGTCAGTGCCAGGCGACTGACCAAAGAGACGGAAGTGAGAGTAGTCAATCTACGATTTAAAGATGATTCGTGAGCCAAAATGGTAGCAACCAGCCACAAAGGTTAGCGAGCTTACCCAGTTAGCATAGCTGTAGCGATAAAATGATAAGATAGATATCTAATCACGGCGGTCGTTCTAGATTTGCTGAACAGCGAGAAATAGTGGGTTAACACTTTATTCAACATCCGGAATATGTGGTCAAAGACTCACTTCAAAATCTTGTCGTCATCATTGTGTCCCATTGTCTTGTATAAAATATAGGAGAGGACCCCGGCAATCGTACAGTCAATCACGGCGATTGACGCGTGTACGACGTAGAGAATGAACTGCGCAGTACGTGAGCCGCAATTAATGAGAAGAGCAACACCGTAGCGAGCTCAACGTACTTGCATATGCCCAGAGTTAGACATGAAGATTCTCGATACTTCAATCCTGTTAAACATGAAACAATGAAACAATGAAACGCTGTTCCAATGAAGAGATACGAGCAAACACTTACAAGTAAGCTAGGTATGCTGAATTTTTCTTCCTTGTCAGATGTCCGGTACTGGGAAGAATCTGCTGCTGAACACTCACCACCTCCGACAACTAAATCCAGGTTTAGCAATCCCGATGATTCCAGTTTACAGCAAGGCGGGTGATAAAAAAAAGGCTCACCAATAGCATAAGCGAAGACAAGACAGGTCATCCCCTTAAATCATTCCGAAATCAAACCACTTGGACTTGTAAGAATGTCATATTAAAGCGTACCCTTATAACTTTCATTTTCTTCCCGTCAACTAGTAAATTCTGGGAGACTAACCATCGCGTCAATTGGTTGGCTGCGACTAGGGAAGCCACGACTGGACGTACCTATCCATATGAGGCGGATATAAAACCTGCAGTTGGACGAGTAGATTTATTGGAAATATCTTATAGCACGAAATCCTGTTGACTCACCCTTGTACCCAAAGTATCGTAATCGTCTGGAGCGCGAATCAGACTCACATTCAGTGATGCTCCTCACCGGGTTTTCGACAAGACTAAGTCATACCTTCGCAATCTGCGTAGCCTTCAAGTGACGGTCGTCAGAGGAGAGGAACAGACGGCACCATGAATGAGGCGACAGCTAACCTTGACAGCCCTGCATATATAATCATTGAGAGAGCACGTTTTACAATAAGGAAATCGCGCTTACCATGAGAACCTCCTATTGCCGGCTTGAGTGGAATTCACTATAGATGTATACATGACCGTCGCGGAGAACACGAAGTATATGAGATGCAATACACTTTTGAAATACGTTTTGAACCCAATGAGCCTGATAAAGGTGGGCAGAACTTACAACACGGAGAGCGCCTAGTTGGGGAAATACGAGTAGGAAGAGAGAGAAAGAACGTTTTGCATGAATGACGCTGAATTATTCTCAAGAAGATTACCGAACTTACATAGACTTTGCGGATTTTCGGGTCATCAGGATATTGTCGGAAGTACCGGTACGTCTGAAGAGTTACCATCCCGAACAATCTAAAAATCTAGTCAGAAAAAAAAGAACCAGGGGGGACGCGATCGTGAACATACACTGAGCCAATCAAGAAGCCAATAAACGCCGTGCCAATATTATCTGGAATGCTGAGGTCCAATCTGCCGGCACTAGACATCTTTATCGTTATGGGAGGTCAATCTTGTCAAAAGGCAGGCGAAGGAAGCAAGCAACAAAAAAGAAGGACAGAGAGGTTTTATATGTCGAAGAAGCGTCTTTACTATGCATCGCCAATCGGACAGAAGTTGATGCCGTTTGCCATGCTTTTCATTTCGGCGGCGAGAAGAGACAGATACCGCTGACGTCAATTTGCCATGAGGCGAGCTAACGTACATACAGAGAGATTTCCTATGGTATCCTTATTCTTCTACTGAACGGGGGAAATGGAAGGTGTCAAAGGGATCGTATCTTCGCTTCACATCCCTCAATCGCGCATAATGAGAGCCGTAATACAGTCGACGCCCTGGACGAGGGGAAGAAAAGATAATTATAAGATCAACTAAGAAGCAGCATGAATATAAATAGAACGTACAATCATTTTCCCTGTCGTCAATGTAGTTCAAGTAAGCCCTGAAAAAATACAAGTGGTACGACGCAGGGAAGTCAACGTATGAACCCCATGTTGATGGGCTGTGAGATACGCACCCATATTCCCAACCTTGAGGATTGTTTGACACGATGGCGTCAACCATGCCTATAGAGCGGAAGAGAACAACGGCGTTATGTGAGAAGGGCCAGAAAACGTGGCGAAGAAGTAGCCGGATGACATACCGTCAAGCAAAGTGAATCCATCTTGAGGGAATGGCGGCACCCCACCATGGGCTGACGTGTAAAACTGGAAGGTGAAGAGCGAGTCACGGTGCGCGAACGAGGTGGATTCGAACGATACATTGTTGATGGCTGACTGCGATCCTCCCCAAATATCGAGATCGATGAACCAGTTCTATTCAACGAAATATAGTAAGAAATTTGAATTGAAAGGGTACCAGGTAAGGTAATACGAACCGTGCTGGCATTGAACCCTTCGTTTCCCAAGTACTTCATCAGGGCATCCCAACTCGCGTTCGACATTGGAGCATGCTGAGGGACAGTGAGACTTTTCGCATAAAACGTGTCATGCGTATCTGGTATCCCAGTGGTGTTCAACCTCCCTATTCCACCCCAGTTCTGTACGCTAGCGATGTAGGTCCCCGTAGTGCGACTGGATGTTCGAGGTGTAGGCATCACAGAGAGGAATGGTTGCAGAACTGCGTCGAGGCCTTCCAAAGGCGCGTACCACCCGCCGGAGAATCCAAATGAAACCGAGCCATTCGTGCTGGAAGGCCGGAGGATGGCTGCTCCGCCTAACTCAGCAGGGAGAGGCGGGGATTCTGAGAGTATGAAGGATTGGAAGGCATTGGCGGCGGCAGACGCTGCAGAAGCAGTCATATCCCAGTTGTATCGGAAAACTGTAGCGGATGGAGGAGCTGGAAAAGTCTTCGCGTATATTGTCGTGACTACTCCAAACGACGATGAGGAGCCTCGTAGTGCCTGAGGTAAATCATCAGCAAGGCTATGATGTGTGGAAGAAAAGAAAACTTTACCCAGAAAAGGTCGGGTTGGTTTTCTTCGGACGCAGTGAGGATCGTTCCGTCAGCAAGAACAACTTCAAGGGCAGTGATGGTGTCCAACGTCAGCCCCCATGCTCTTGAGGTGAAACCATAACCGCCATGACCTACGTTAGCGTTAGAAGAGCTGTGTGATAATAGACAAACAACACGACGAACCTGAATGGCCACCAATTCCGACATACGGACAAGTTCCATGTGGAAGAGCTCGACCAGCGTTGTTCAAAGCAAGTGCCACATCCCCTAACTTATTCCCAGTACCGATGCTCGCAACACCGGATTCCTCGTCCACAGTAACCGAGGTGAAAGCCCCCAAATCTATGACAACGACGCCCGTCTTGTGATCGTATCCTTCCTGCCCTCCTACTCCATTAGCGATGTAACTATGCCCCCCGCTACGCGCGACTGCACGGAAATTGTGTTGAGTGCAAAGAAGAAGTATTTCTGAGACTTCATCGGGAGTTTTGGGGAAAACGACTGCATTAGGCTGCAAGTCATATCTGAGATTGACTGCATCCGCCCAAGGATGTTAAACAGGTTCAGGAAGAGTCAAAAGAATTGGATAGCTTACAGGCTGCGCTGACGTTAGTGTACCCCGCGTCACCGGGCACAGTCGAAGCGATATTCGTAATGTTTCCTAGGCCGGAAATAAATGTTGCTTGACCGAGCAAGGCGAGGCTAGCCAGAACCAATGAGACAACACAAGTGCGATGGGGCCAGGGAGTGTTTAGCTTCATTATAGGGCGTATGCGGTTTCAAGCCGGTGACCTCCTGAGTAAAGAGCAAGGTGAGCATTGACGACCTTATGTACGACTCCAACTGGCATACTAATTTGTATACCCGGCCGCCCTGACATTAGCTTTTGCGAATTCATTGTTCAACACCGAAGTGCGTCAGCTGGTGAGACGCAAAAAGATATTATTCTCATCGGAGAGCAGGTCGAATGGTTGAGTATCGTAAAGAGGCGACTGCAGCACATGGCCTGGCTTCGGAAGAGGAGCAGATGGCATGTGTTCAGAAAAGAGTTCCTTATCACTACGATGGAGGCGGAGGATTGCGAGTTACTGATGCTTTTGGATTTCGTAATTCATCAGGTTGAACTTCAGTATTCGAGACGGTTGGGGGGTAGTGGTAGTAGTAGTAAGAAACAGATATTTGAAATTCCGCACATAACCGATCGACGAGCCTCTTGCCTCTTGCCTGGTGGCTGTGACATGGTTATATTTGTGCCGGACTGTAAATGCGACTATGGATTTCATTTCATTTGTATTAGTACGAGACTGACAAATACTGGAGAATCTGCAGTAGTTCGCCTCGTCTTTGTGGCATTCCCTCGAGCCCTACTGAAAGATCCGAGAACGTTGAACGAATTTTGAATGAGATATCTGCCCTCGGCTGCAGATAGCAACTTTAAAATATCCACAGTTAGAGCTATTATTGTACAAATGCCCAGCAAATTAATATCCCAAGGTGTACAGCCATGTCTTGTCACGTCGATCTAGATGGCAGATGGCAACCTCTTTAGCAGGGCCAAGTCTTCTCAAATAGAAACCGGGTACAACAGACTACAGGAGCATAATATTTGCTTCAAGTCTCTCTCGCGATCATCGCAACATGGTAGAGCGCGCTGCATCTACTAAGAAACTCGTTCCACCTATTATGCGGGCGTCTGTAGGGAGTCTGGATCTTTGCATCTTCTAACCTACGTGGGAAAGGATCAATATCTGGGGATAAAAATACCTCTTATATGTCATGATCCGAGTAAAAGAAGTTCGATATATGCTTCCATTCGAAAACCTTTGCTGATGAAGCTGATGAAGATCAGCGTATCTCGACGACCTGATGCACCGCAGGCTGAACAAGCAACTTCTCCACCGCTATTGTTGGATTTGTACGGCGGGTGCAGACGAAGTGGGGCTTCTTGTCTTAATACTATGTAAATTTTGACTACGATATTCGGGCAAAGCACTTATCCCTCTCCATCTTGTCCCCTGCAACATGACAGGCGTCGTTATCGTCATCCCTACAATGAGAACTTTCACTGGCTGGGTGGTCACAGGGTAGGCGGTATCAGCTAAGTGAACGGCTGAATATAGTTCAGTGCTGCGTATGTAGGATGGTATAAAGAGGGACCATACTCAAACAGCATTTCTTCATTCTGCGTTTTCTCTTCGTATCTTCTTCTCAGACCCGGTGTCTTCTTTGATTCCTCTTCGCACTTCTTCTTCGTCGTCTTTACATCTACTTTTTCACACCTTTCCCCAACCTTCGTCCAATTTACTTCGCAATGGCCCGCTTCGTTTACTTCTTCACCCTCGCCGTCGCTCTCTTCTTCTCTTGCGTCATGGCTGGTGAGGACTCCTGTCTGCTATATAATCTGAAGGCGCTAATCTGACAAACATTTATCCTCAGCGCCGGTGGGTATGTACACGGTGCCCATCCTATCACAGGATCTGACCTTACTAATGCATGATATTTATACAGAGAACAACAGGCGCCAGATCGGTAACCTCGCATGCAACATCGCACGTCTCAAGACCGTCGCTGGTCTCGCCAAGTCTGCTGCTGCCATCAAGGCTGCCACTGCCGCTGCGAAAGGGTTCGTTCGCTGCACAATCGTCCTCAAGTTATTGGATACTGATAATAATTTCTAATAGTGACGCTGCTACCACCGCTCAGCTCCAGACCGCTGCACAGGGCGTGACTAGCGCCCAAGCTGGTGTAGCCAAGATCGCCGCTGCTCTCTTGACCGGTCAAACGGCACCCGCTGCAGACCGTCAACAGGTCCAGGATGGTCTCACCGCTGCTTCCACCGCTCTCGGATCCACTGCTGCGTAAGTCTTTCACCTCGTTGACATATTGAGCACCAAATCTTATTGAAATAACGCATTAGCGCCGACCCCAAGGTCGACACCGCAGTGGCCAACGCATCTTCCGCTGTTGAAGGCACCACTCAGGCTGGGGAACAGGTCGTTTCTGAATGCAAGTAAAGGAATAGTGAACTTCAGTGATATTCACGGGTTATCTTCTTCACGGGGACATTTTGTACAGTAGATGTATTGTTATCTTTCGACGGGAACTAGTGGTCCCGGACATGGCAATGGGAACTGATTAGTTGACCAGAACGTATAAGTACTGAGTCCCAGTGCCATGTGAGGATATGAATATTGATGGCTGAGTATAACTTGCGGTCATTGATCAGGTATACCGACAACTCATGCAACTTCAGGCTTGAAGGACTAGCTACTCCGAGCGGAGTTGCGTGTCGGTCATCACACGGATCAAACGGATTACATTTTGTTCAACATTTGTTAGTTGTTACTATATCATGATCATCGTCTTCATAAATACACAGGAGGACAAATGAAAAGTTTAAGCACACCCCATCCTTTCCCACCATGCCCTGCACCAACTGTAACAATTGGCAATCACTTACGCTCTCTCAACTATCCTATACATCAACGTGTGGATGGTGTGGCTTGTGCAGGGAAATGTCAGCAATTGAAACTCAGATCCGGGTCAGCGTCGCCGCACTTCATTCCCTTCTCCAGAGACACCAAAGCAAAAAAGAACAACTGAACCACGCCCACAGTTTCTTCTTTCGACTTCCTCCGGAAGTCTCGTCAGGTATTTTCCAACTCTCGACACTTTCCAATTATTCAAATCCTCGCATGGGCCCAAAGACCGTACAGGTGCCTTCCGACCTCTAGTTCTCGGAGCGGTATGCAAAACGTGGCGTAGCGTGGCTTGGACAACCCCGCAGCTGTGGAATCAACCTTTCTTCGACGACACAATCTTCAAAAATCAAGGTCGCGACTCTCTTGCCTTTGAATGGATCTCGCGTGCGCGGACGCTGCCCCTGGAGCTTACACTCCGCATTGTCCAGCCGCCTTCAGCCACAACAATAACATCGAGTCCATTCAGCTTCTCAGAAAGCAGAACGTTGGAATTTCTGCAAGGCTTGACAAGTTCCGCCTCTCAATGGAAGAGCCTTGACCTTCATATGCCTCTCAATCTCATGGATTATATCGTCCGCCAGGTTCCTAGCTGGGGCAATATTCACATCTTGACTCTACGACCAGTCAAAATCGATAGGCCGGAGTCTAACCTACACCAGCTAACGGTCCAAGAACTGAACATCAACTGGAGTCAGGTTCGGGAAGCTACAATGGAGAACCTTTCACACGAAGAGTGCTTCAAAGTCCTGAGCGCTGCCAAGTCGGCGACCAAGTGCCATTTTCACTCCGTATACGAACTCCGTTCGTCTTCAAACCTTGTACTCCCTCTCACCCATCCCAACCTTCGGTATCTATCTCTCAACAGCTTTCAAAACGCCACAGAGAAACTCTTCTCTGTTGTCACGCTTCCGAACCTGTTGCAATTTTCGTTCGCGCAACAAGGATTCCAAACCAGATTTAACCGACATAACAATCCACTATTTGCCTTCTTTCAAAGGTCGCGGCCCTTTCAGCTGCAAAAGTTGGAGTTGCTCGGTGTAATTCTTGACACGGAGGACCTCAAATCATTATTGGAAACTTTACCAGCCATATCGCATCTTCACTTGGTCATGCCATGGGGGTTACGTGACCATATTATAGGAACCGAGTTTAAAGACCCTTTCTTTCGCCATTTGGCTGCGACGATGCTGGATCCTGGGACATTTCTTCCCCGACTTGAGGTCTTAGAACTTTCGTATGACGGGGTCACCATGCATTGGTATGGTATTACATCCATCGTCACTTCGCTTTATGGGAGTTCGGATAGTCAGGATCTAGAGTATTGGCGAAGACCACTGAAGACGTTCCGATTCAACACCTACATGTCGCCTGATGAACCAATGCATCCTGCGAGCCGGAGGAGAATATACAAGCTTAGCCGAGCTGGGGTGCAGATCATCCGTAATGGTGATCTTGTTGTGGTTTAACTGGTGTTAACCTTGAGAAGGGAAGATGAAGTATCAGTCTCCCCGTTTTCCCTCATAGCATTATTCTGATTGCTTTTTAATGATTACAGACGGGTTTTTTTTTTCTGTTTTCATTCTTTACGCCCGTTCACCATTTTTGAAGTCGGAGCCTGTAATACCACAATATAAGCTATACTGTTATGCACTCATTCATGCAATGCGTGCCTAGACTGATCCGCAACGTCGTCAGATAAAGGCGGGAACGTGCTCATAAGTAGCCGTTCAAGATGGTCGGACCAGTTCATCAGGATATGGTTGAACGCTGGTTCGGCTTCAAGGAGGAAGGCTTCCGGAAGATAGACGAAGTCTGAACTGATAGAGGTTGACATTCGGGTGGCCGAGTGAAGGTTTAGATTTAGATACCAGGGGAAGTGGGAGGCCATATGGTTGAAAGTTACAAGCGGGAGTGGATGATGTAGACGGATGAGACATAGAAAGCCCTTCTTATATATGCAGAACGGGAACCAACGCCCAAAAAACTGGGTATCATGGCACGCTCTCATTTCCGGGGTTTCTTGTGAATGACTAGAGCATTTTCACAGTACTCTGTCCAATCGAAACACTCAGAAGCACACTAAGAAAAGATAACTGCACTTGGAGTGGCAGCGGAGAGGAAAACGCGTCAAAGTATAATTAGTTTATATCCCCATACAGAAGTGTATTCCATATCCGGTTAGGACTCTTTTCTATCTTTAATCCTTGGTGGGACTCTGGGTCTGTCACCTGAATATTAGTACGCTTTGATGATGGGAAGAACTCTGAAATCGACTGCCTTAATGCCGCGCAGTGTGATAGGAATCATAAGAAGCTGCATTGCTTTGCCACAGGAGAGGAAAAGGATCTTAAACTCGTTGCGGTTTGTGCACCAATTAAAGAAGGAATAGAGACTTACAGCATATAAAAGCATTCTTTTCCAGGCATAGTAGCTTCTATGCGCATAAAATTATGCCAAAAAGCTTGTTTGATGTCCTAAAATCCTCTCGAAAGCAGATCAGGGTTCGATTCTCGGCGCCACTCGGCCGAAACATCGGCACAGGTCGGGGCATCTTAGTTTTAGCTCCGCTTGAATCCCACCTACCAGCCACATCACCTCCAGGCAACTAACCCTCCTTTTACTTGACTTCCATGGTGTGTGCTAACTGCAACGACTGGCGAGCACTCGCTCTCGCCCAACTATCCTACACCTCAACATGTACACCTAAATCATGCGACTTCTGCAAGGAAATGTCAATAATTGAAAATCAAATTCGTGATAGTGTCGCAGCTCTTCAGTCCCTGCTCGAGAAACACCAAAGGAAGAAAGAACAGATCAATCACGTTCATAGCCCAATCATACAACTTCCCCCCGAGATAACTTCGACAATCTTTCTTGTCTTGACACCTCAAGACATTTGGAGCGATTTCCCCCGTCACAACGAACGTCTGTCCATCTTTCAGCCTCTACAAATAGGAGCGGTTTGCACGGCGTGGCGGCAATTGGCATGGGCCACGCCCCAGCTGTGGACACACCCTTTCTTTGACGTTAGAATTATTGAGAAGCATCATAGGCACCCCCTTGCCCTTGAATGGTTATCTCGAGCGCAACTGGTGCCAGTTACACTGTGCATTACCTATGGGGATTCATATTATAGGTCAAATCCAGGCGCAAACCCATTCCTTGAAGCCATTGCAGCCACCTCCTCTCAATGGAAGACTGTTTCCGCCCATATGCCATTGAATCTCATGCAATACATGTTTCACCATGTTCGCAGATGGGATAATATTCATAGCTTTTTATTATGCCCAACCGAGGGGCGTTACGCTGACAAGAACAAACCTCTATTTGCCGAGGCCATACCTTCTCCGCGCAGCATCACCATCTCTTTAAACGCATTTACACTCGACAAAGTGAACATCAACTGGTGTCGAGTAGAGGAAGCCAGAATGGATCCACTTTCTGAGGAAGAGTGCATCGGATTCCTGCGCGCTCACGCAGTGCTGGAAAGCTGCGAGTTTGTCATTACTAACCGTTCTAGCAACTCGACTGGGACCCCCATATCCAGCGTTTCCCAACATCGTCTCCGGTTTTTAACTTTCAACAAATTCTCCGTCACGGGTAGCCACCTCCTCTCACGTCTCACGCTCCCGAACCTCGTCCATATTTCCCTCAAGAACAAGTTCTACGACGGGCCGTTCGATTCAATTAAAGATGGATTACTTACCTTCTTCCGACAATCCCGACCATCGAAACTTCAAAAACTAGAACTCGTCGGGTTTGATCTTAACTTGCACGGCCTGAAATTACTGTTGGAACTTGTCCCAGCATTGTCACACCTCCATCTACGTATTCCTCGGGATTGGGGCGACGACAATATAGAGAACGAACTTCAGAAAGATCCCTTTTTCTGCTATTTAGCAGCGACGATGCAGGGACCTGGGTTATTTGTTCCACGACTCAAGATCTTAGAACTCACTCCTAACATACATCGCGGTGACATACAATGGAATAGCGTCGCAGCAATTGTCGCTTTTCTTTATCACCCAGACAGCCACAGCCCACCAGATAGAAGACCTTTGAAGACGTTCCGATTTAACGTTGAATATCTGCAGTACGAAGCGAGTCCTACTACCGCTACCAGGAGGAAACTATACGAGCTTACCCAAGCTGGTGCGGAGATTGTGATCGATGACGAGGTCGTCGTGGTTTCTACAACAGATCTAGAGGAGGAGGAGAAGCGTAATCGATTGGGCTACATGTCAGTTGCCTAGAGTAATACGAAATATATTTTATTCCTTGTTACGCGTTATTGAATATGCCATAACAACGGGCATCTGTGGAGGCTTATTCCATGTATTAAAAGCATTTTCTTGAGAAACGAGATCATTACTTTGGGATAGATATACCCTAGTAGTAGCGAAAGTATTCGAGGATCTTCGAGCTGAACTGACTACCGTCTCCATCCTCATTGGCCAGACTTTATGGCCGGGAGCAGAACCAACCTCGACGCCGTCGATGGCCTTGTTCGGGCATGTAGTACGTCTTTTGCTCTGCATCTTGTAACCCCTGTCGGAGAATCAAAGAAAGCCATATCAGTCATTAAGCCTTCTGATGAACTTATATGTACTGATAAGGTCCGTCGTGTCGCCTGATTAGTACAAATCACTCGGTCGAATGGACAGATATTGGATTCGTCACGGTTTATGGCTCTCGGTCAGAGTTTACTGCCCTGATCACCGTTGCCTCCACCATCGTATTGGCTACACGTAAAGCTTCTTGTAAGTTTTGGTTACTTGGTGGAGCAGCAGATCAACTTCCGAGGGATAGCATAGAAGGCCTGGTCAGCATGCATTACGGCGCCGCTTGACGCTCAAAATTGTGCTCCAACGGTGCTGTCACCTTTCGTTTCGTTGCTAACGCGTTATTCGCGAGCTGGCATACTCCACCGCATAGCAGAAACTGGGGTACTAGCGCCCCGCCGACTCCACTCGCAACCCTGCGGCACCACATCTCCAGTCACATATAAAAACCGTGGTGTCTTAACTCAGTGAATGTTAAGTTTCGAACTCCCCGAACTCCTGAGCCATGAGCGCTTGAGCATCGAGCCTGTTCATCGTTTCCGTGTTGGTTGAGGTGAGTCAGTTGCACTTTCCAAGTTGACTTCAAACCTTTCGTTCTCGATGAACTGACCTGTTACCACTTGCTTTAGCTTTAACCCATTCCATGCAAAGATCACTTGAGCCCTGCTTGATGATCTATTTCCTAACCCAAGGTAAGTCTGTCGCCATTTACTACCATCGGACCCTATTTCTTCTATATAATTCCGTATCTTCGAGTTGGTTCTTAGAAGCTTGACAATGGAGTCCGGATTAGCTGGCACGTGGAGCTTCACGCAGACCCGTTGTAATAATAGTTGTTATGTATCCGGAGCTCTGTTGTTACTTGTACGACTAATGTAATTGGAATATATCCGTATTATTTTTCTACCTCCTGTCTGAATAGGGTTCTGGATTTACTTGCAAAATTCTTTTTATTTATTATTTATTAATGTGCGAGAAAAAACCAGTACTACCGTCGAGCCACTGACCATAATGGATTGGTTCTTGCCAACGATGTAACTGTAGTCACTTTGACAGCTACAAATCATTGATTACTGGTGCTTAGCACTCTGGCAATGGATATCACCCTGACCACTCCTGATAGGTACTGAATTGTCATCTCCCAAACCTGATCAGCCTCCAGAATCGAGGGAACCTGATATGCAAATATCTGTACATATCTTTAAAGATATACCTTTTGCGGATTCTCCGACACCGTAGCATGACAGGCGTCGTCCATCGTCATCCCTATTGTACTCTGTACTCGAGTAAGTGTGATCATTCACCAAAAATTCAAAGGATACAATGTGGGCGACTGAAGTTAGGTTAGGACGACGTTCAGAAAGGTATAAGAGGGACCAGAATCCTCATTCTCATTTCCTCGTCCTGTTCTTTTCTCTTCGCTTATTTGTTCACCCTCTCTGTCCCTCTCTTCTTCACTCAGGCTTTCGTCATGGCTGCGCACTGTACTGCACCTAAGTGTGCGTTCCCATCTCCTGCTTGAACTGCCCTGCCAAAGACTCTAGATAAGTCTTTAAGTAAGTTTCTTATCTGTCTGGTAGATCAATAGGAGCCCACTTTATATCTGAATCATCATAGGTGTCTAACTCTCCGCAATCCAGAGCTTGAAACTACAGTGCTGGTGGCTGTCCTGGTCGAGACGTTTCTGCTGACTCGTCACATGGAATGGTTCTGCCAAATAAAGTACGTGAGCATAGGTGGATAATGGAATGACAGAAGAGATATGTGTGGCGTGTCCCGAAACCTGAGTGTAACCGTGCCAAATTTGGTAGTCACTACAAGTTCAGCAGAGAAAAATGAAAATAAGGTATGGAGGTGATGATAAAGTAAAGTGCGGTGACAATAATGAACTTGGAAAAGAAGAAAAATAACACTTAGCTGTTGGAATTGAAGCCCTTGATAACCGAGTGAGTGTTGAGACCGACAATGCACATGCCGGCTATAGGGCTGTGCACCGTAGCCGTAGCCTACGGTCTACGGGTCCTACGGTACGGCTACGGCACGGTTCACCAACCGTAGCTTGCCGTAGCTGCAGGGCCGTCGCTTTGTGGCAGGGGGATCGACGGTTAATAAGATGGCATGCAAAGTATTGCTGCTGGACTTAGCGATCGGTGCCGGCAGCGTAAGCTCTGCCCCCAACGAGTATAACATAGTTTGAAATTTTCAAACTTTTGCCGACTCCCTGCCTAACCAAATAAAACGATGATACTGCCCCCAACCCACTTCATCCACAAAATGTCCCGGCGAAGTGTGGCGTTCTCCAATTCTTTCTTTTGCTACAATATTTTTTTTTTCGTGAGTGTTCTGACTCGGAAGAGGCTACCCGGTGACCCCGTTGCACTCACCAGCTCGTCTCTTGTGGTTATTAGAGTCATGATCTCCGCTGACAACCTCTCCGTTACATCGCGGCAATGTGTATGGCAGGGTGATTGAACTAGGTTGAACGTCCCCCCTGTAATCACGGCCTGGGATTTATAGAACATGCACGCAGGCTGAAATGCGCGGAGCGAGAAGAAAACATCAGCCGCTTTGGTCAACCTTTGGTAGTATCAGATGGTGATGAGATTACTTGCCTCGCGGTTCCCAGGTGAGACTTGTTCTGATTCGTCGGCGTCTTCCAGTTCTTCTGATCTACTGCAGAATCATGGGTTCAGTTAGGATTGAGCGGGAAACAAAATTTAAAGGGCTTACAGCGTATATTCTCTCAACGCATCCATCAACTTGCTCGCCGTCACCTTCCTCTGCAGTATATTGTGAGTAAAAGGGCTTGACAATGTTAATGCCCGCTACTAAGTACCTGTGAGCTGGTCCCTTCCAAACCTGTCTCCGACGTCATGTTCTCTATCAACTCCAGTAACTGTTTAGCATTGCGTATGGATTGGGCTAGTGTATTCCCTTGGTGTAAGCTCGTATGAGGTGCCGTTGGGGCTTGGAGGTCCTCCGTGTCGGTTGGGCTATATCGAGCCGTCCGCTTATCCATGGCACTACGCTATGGGCAGACACTCGATAAAAGTTCGCACAGTCCGATGAGAGGAGGAGGAGGAGGGGATTCAAAGAGATAGTAAGTGTAAGATTGAGGCTTTATAAAGCTCGAGATATCGTATATATATAACACCCATCTTTACTCATCACGGGCTTGGACAGCATCCGACGGACCATCTGTTGGCTCGTATTCATCTGACCAGTGACATGTCAACTAACAGACACATACAGGTATAGGGCTACAGAGCACCGCCCTGTAATAGGCTGTGAATGTGGCTGTGAGTGTGGTGAACGACTTAGTGGACGAGACGCTACCGTCTTGGCCTGCGACGATGCCCACCATGAATTTCTCATAGTGCTCGACAGATGTTGTACTGAGGTGCTACGCAGCCTGAATAAGCGATAGCACACCCTGGTGAAAGCTGAAGAGGATTTCCTTCATATGCCCGCGGCAGTATAGCAGTTTTGAGCTCTGGAAGCTGTGTGACACTTTGAACACATCTGCAGTAGCATTGGTATTGGGATAAAACAAAAATCGAATTGATCGGCCAACTTGAACATGCCGACGGCATTGACACCAGAATCCACCGACCCACGCCAGCAACACGCCCTGCCTCCCTTCATTTACCGGATGAGCACATCCACAACACACTATAACGCTCATGTATCCCGAAGAATGCGCGTTACTGTCATGATTAACTTCTTAGGAGCATTTGCGCCTGCCAGTGTCCAGTGTCGAGATCAAAACCAACACACGGCCCGCGTCCTCAAGGTTCTTGGCATGGCGGTAATAGCAGCTTCCCGACACCGGTTTTAACTACTAACATGAATGTTCGAACCCAATGACCAGCCCAGCGGTCTTGTAGTCTCAAGCGACGTCCTGGGGTGAACTCATGACATTGGTGAGAATGCACGATTATCAAAATACTTACTTGAAGTGGTTAATGAAAAATGGAAAGCTCGAAAAGAAAATGATGGAAGCCGTACTGGCACGGGTGGCGTTGGGGGGTTGAGTGTATAAATACCAGCAGGTTTCTCGATTGGTACGTGAAGCTCCCCTGCTTCTCGATTATCATCACCCTTGCTATCCTGACTGATTTCTCCTTGCAAAGGAATTCCCTGCTGCGTTGAACAAAACCCACCGCCGTCGTTGTAGCCCCTATCCTACCCCGCAAACGTCATCTGCCAGCGAGGCTTTTGATCACAGCGATCGCCCTTGATCTCATCTCATCTTATCTCCCGTCACCGGCATCAATCAACCATGTCGGACATTAAAGTCCCTGAATCGCCCTTACCCTCTCTCCCTCGTCTCGGGATCAGCCCCTCCTCATCCTTGCACACCACCATCCACTCGCTCTCACACGACCAAGTCCAAGCTACCGCCCAACAATGGCTCGACGCGCTCTCCGCCGCCTGCTCCCCTTCAACTGGCTCCGCCCAACAGGTCCTCAACTTGTTGGTCAAAGGCACAGGCCTGCCCGATCCCAGTACAGGTGCATACGCGATTGCCCCGTTCTGGAGGGACATGTTGGCGTTCACCTGGGATCTGAGGACGTTCCATGGCGAAGGGAAGATCTCAAAGTTCCTCTCTGCGAGGCTCTCGGAAACAGGGGCGAAGAACTTTAAGCTCAAGCGCGAGTATACGTTCTTGCAAAAGCCCTTCGCCGGCACGCACGCTGAGGAGGAAGGGAAGGAGGAGGCTGCGAGGGACCTTCTGTGGATCCATGTCATGTTCGATTTCGAGACTAACGTCGGCGCCGCGTCTGGTATCGCCCGTCTCGTCCCTGTCCCGCTCGCAAACGACTCGGCCAAGGCAGAGTGGAAAGCCCACGTCATGTTCACCAACCTCGAGTCGTTGGCCAACTTCCCTCCCAAAGTCGGTCCTCTGCGCAATTTCCAGCCGAACCATGGGAAATGGGAGTCTGCTCGCGTAAAAGAGACCAACTTTGTCGATGCGGATCCCAAGGTGCTAGTCATCGGTGCCGGGCAGAGTGGGCTAGAGGTGGCTGCGCGGTTGAAGTATATGAATGTTCCAACACTTGTGGTGGAGAAGAATGAACGAATTGGTGATAATTGGAGGAAGAGGTACGAGGCACTGTGCCTGCACGATCCTGTTTGTGAGTTTTGATTTCTTTCATGTGTTCTGTTCGTCGATGTTGATTGCGATATCGTTTTTAGGGTACGACCACATGCCTTACCTCCCGTTCGTCTTTCCTTTCATCTTATTACAGTCTTTCCAAAAACTGACAACCTCCTCTCGGTATTTAGCTTCCCTCCAACTTGGCCCGTTTACACACCTGCACTCAAGCTCGCCAACTGGCTCGAGTTTTACGCTGATTCCCTGGAGCTGGACGTCTGGACTTCTTCAAACATCACTAACGTCGTACAGGACGAGAAGACTGGGCAGTGGCATGCCACTGTTTTGAAAGGCGTCGGCAAGGGCATAGGCGGGAAAGAGGAGAAGGAGGAAAGGAAGTTCACGGTTAACCACATCGTGTTCTGTACTGGGCTAGGTGGGGATACGCCGAATACACCTGTCTATCCGGGTATGGTGAGTGACTTTCATCCTTTAAGTTTCTGGATTATTGCTTATTGTGAGTCGTAGGACGTGTTTAAAGGTCAGGTCTTGCACTCCACGCAGCATAACAGGGCATTGGACCATGCTGGGAAGAAGGTTGTCGTCGTCGGTGCTTGCACTTCTGGTAAGCAGTCGTTTCGTCATCACCTCACACTCATTCGTTAATCTTTCATGTACTTGCGTTCAGCTCACGACATCGCCGTTGACTACTACGACCACGGTATCGGTACGTCTTTCTTCTCTTTCATCTTCTCTCGCCTTTCATTCATACCTTTTCCTTCAACTCAGATATAACCATGGTTCAGCGCAGCTCCACATACATCATGTCCACCTCCAACGGATGGGAAGTACTCATGAAAGGCGGGTACTGGGAAGACGGACCTCCCGTCGATATCGTCGATAGGATCAACGCGAGCTTCCCACATCATGCGAGCATCGAGCTGAACAGGATCAAGACGAGCGAGGTAGCTTGGTTGGATCGGTACGTCTTCTTTCCCATTTGGGCTGTGTTATCTGGCATTCTTCCTGTCGATCTTCGATGTTCCTTCCTTCCTTTAGCTGGTTGATTGACTTTTTCTTTACCCATTGATCGAATCGATCTTCGGTGTCAATCTCTTGAATCTTTGCCTGACCTTCTTTGACAACTCTCGTTCGATCATGATCGAAAAGCTAATCAACGCATTTAATCCTCACACAGTGATCTCCTCGAATCATTGAACAAAGCCGGGTTCCGTACCAATTTGGGTATCCAAGATACCGGATTTGGGTTGTTGGCTTGGAATAAAGCCGGTGGTTATTATCTCGGTGCGTGTCCTTCCCTCCTTTCCACCCACACCTATCCCTGTCCAAGTATCTGACAACTGACGATGATTCTTGGATATGACACAGACACGGGAGGAAGCAAGCTCATCGCAGAGGGCAAGATCAAGCTGAAGAGCGGGAGTCAGATCGTGCGGTTCACGGAGAAGAGCATTGTGTTTGAGGATGGAAGCGAGTTGGAGGCGGATGTGGTTGTGTTCGCTACCGGGTACGTGTCTTTGTCCTTTCCCCTTCCTTCCTTCTCCCCATCTTCCCATTTTCCTCCTTCCGCACCTCAACTGAACGGCCATTTCAGGCTAGGCAAACAAACTGACAAAATCGCACGCGTCCTCGGTCCCACCCTCGCGGAGCAGTGCGCTCCTTTGTGGGGTCTAGATGAGGAGGGCGAGCTGCAAGGCGCGTGGAAGCAGCTGGGAACGAAGAATGGGTTGAGGGGGCTGTGGTATATGATGGGCAATTTGGCGCTGTGTAGGTTCCATTCGAGCCATTTGACTTTGCGTGAGTGTTTGTTTGGACTATGGCTGAAATAGTGACTGATTTTTTTTTTTTTTTTGTTGGGTTGATAGAGATCAAGGCGATTGAGGAGGGGTTGATTAAGAGTCGGTATGAGGATTGAATAATGGAATTGGGCGTAGTAACTGAATTGGGGACGTGCTGTATCTACTAAATGAAAACAAGTCAATGATTATTTCTCGTTCTGGGTTCTGCTGCCACGCACCTTCCATGAGTCCTTCATTTACTGTACGACTTACTGTACGTCCTCTGGAGAAAACAATGTATATGTCAACAGAACACCTAGACGCGTGTAACGGTGTAAGCGAACTCAGCGTCGAGAAGAAAGATGACGACTTCATATTTTACCTAGACGCGTGTAAGCGAACTAAGCGAGAAAGCAATGAGTACATGATGTGTACGAGCGACGAAGAATAAATCATACCTCAGCGTCGAGAAGATAGATGACGACTGAGGGGAAAAGACAGAGGAGCGTGAAATATAAAGGAACGTATATGACAGGTAACGTTGTGAGTGAACCTGACCTAGGATACCGTCCAACAGTATCTCCCAACGAACTCGCACTTAAATGTCCTCATGAAGAAAATAACCCGCGACTCGGAGAACCACTGAAGCTCGCAGCCTGCAACACTTACTTCTACAAGCTCTATTGGAAGTCTTCTTCGAATTCGACAGCCGAAGACGCGTTGGCGACGGGCGCTTGACTCGAGAGCTGTGGAAGCGGAAGTCAAGCCATCTGGCCGGTCAGGAGCTTCGCCGCGACCTTGGCGACGCGGTAGCCGTGGCACTGCTTGGAAGAAGAAAAATCAAATTATATAGGAAGACGGAGTGTAACTGACCCAGTGGCGGCGCAAGGTAGCAGCCTGTATAGCAGATGCGACTCGCGATGTTACTGGTCTTGGTGCTTGTTGTTTTCTTTAAATAGCCACCCATTATTATTGAGTCGGGAAAAAGGCTGTCAGCTCAGCGGCTTCAGATTGGATGGACAGGAACTCTTTGGACACTGATGGGTCAGAGACTGACAAGAGAAGGTACGACATAAGGAGCGAGTGTGGTTGCTCTTATACATTTCTGAACGTTGCACTGAACCCAATTTGGACGGCCTCATGTAATATGTGGTTAAGTCACTGCCATACACTGGCGGACGGTATTTCAACAAAGTTACAGTAGTATCTAGACTATTTAATTTGAACATCGGCGAATTTCTTGGTTACTTTCTCTACCGCGGGATCGGTGGGTAGTTCTCCACTGTCAATCTTACGCTTCAAATCTTTGAAAAAGGTGTCCATGATATCCTCTGTACTACAGAGAACCTTTAAGAATCCGACATCAGTTAATCGAATCGCACGGTAGTCCATAACCAAAAAAAATATCTTACCCATGCAAGTAGTAAGGGAAGAACCTCACGCAATGCGTTTTTCATAGGGTCTTCAGTATCTTTTATCTCGACGTCGACGGGTTCCAACATTAAGATAAAGGTGTCATTCTTTTCTCCGTGCTCGTTTTCAATCTGCTTCCGGGGTGAGTATACAACACCGAAAATCCATCGTCTTCCGGTGGTAAGACACCAAGGCACGCATTTTATCCTAAAACGTAACAGTGATAAGCACAGTGAAAGTAAACTATCCAGCAGATGAAGATCGCGTTACCCTGTTTTGGCCTTGCTGTGATGAGATCGATGAGATCAAAGGTCAACCCATTTTCAATATTTAAATACGAAGTAAACTTACACCGCCAAAGCTTGAGTAGCAACCTGTGGTACAGACTTCACAAGCTCCTCCGCGAGGTTTCGCCTCTTTGCTTCAACCCAAGTGAATTCACACTGTACCGACCGCTGGTCCGCCTTCTCCAGTGCGTCTAGTAGAAGTTTTTGCGTCACCTCGTCTAAAGTTTCAGCTTCCAAGGTTTGGGGACTGAGCTCTATAATTAGAGTATCGTGTCAGAGATACTGGATAATCAAGGGATAGGATGAGTTATGTACCTTCTGAAGCACTTCCAGCCTTCACTGCAACTGCGTAATCCACCAGCCCGGTGACAAGGGTTGCATAGTAGGTGTCGTGGTAAATGGCTATACTGTTCGATTGCTTGGCGATCCAAAGTTCTGTAAACATAAGCAATTGGATCCGATGTTTGTTTTTCATGAATATCAGGATGCTTAAAAGAAGTTGGTCGATGATCATCCTAGAGGTGGACTCAGGCTATACATATTTCTGTATAAGTAGAAAGAAGCGACAGTAGGCAGTGTTAGTACTCACCACACTCCCACAGGACATGCCTATGTTTACAAGGACACATCGCATATGGTATGAGGATGGGGACTTTAAAAATATCTCCGTAATCGATTCTATAGAGCCGATACTGTACCCCGATAACTTTATAGTCATCTCGCGGGTCTTGAACACCGCAGCTGAAGGTATCTTGCAAGCCTTCATCTCAGTCAAACCCAGGCGCTGGTAGTCCGAGGCCTTGACCTTTGAAAACGAGACAGCCTGGAAGGAGTAGTCTTGAGTGCCACCGCATTATGCTAAATTGAAGTACGGGGCACATACCGCAACGTTCCACCGCTTTTTAGACGCCGTGGGTTTGGCCATTGAACGAAGTCTCTTGCTTAAAATGATGGCCTCTCCTAATTGTTCCTGCGCCTCGCTAAATACGCCACCTTCTTTCAACGTGGGGTCATCATTGAGCTCCTTGTCAACCGCCTCCAGTAGCCCTGAAATGCGCTCAACGTGCTCAAGAGTAGGGTCCATGTCTGAAGAGCTCGAGTTGTCCAGCGAGCTAGTAGCTGTTACTGTTGCTTCGTTTGGCGATGATTGAGATAGGAAAGAACGGGTATGTATTTGGGTATGGCGTGTAGCTGTGAGATGATCGTTCTCTGACTTACGACCGCCTTTTTATATTTTTTATGCACAATGAGTGCTCAGGCTGGTCAGAACTTTGATAGAAATCTTCGAGGTTTTACCGTGTGTCGACGTAGTAGCCTGCGGGCAGCAGCAAGACACTAGAGAGAAGACTTCTTGATGGTGTATAATTTTTGGGGTGGTGATTGTTGCGCTTAACCGTAGGGGTTCCGAGCGAAGAAAATGTAATAGCCTTTGTTCATAGGAAGGAGAGAAAAATTAAAAATTACTAAATCTGGTCTGGTAGTACAGTGCTCTCCTCGGCGTGTTACTACTGGCGATTTGTTTCGCACGATAATAACTGACCTGATTGTTCTCTGGACTAGGTATCATGACATCGGGGGCACCGTGGTCGGCGGGTTCCATTCACCTTTGTCCAAAACAAAAGCTCGTTTCACTTTTTGCCAAACTGCTCACAATGGTCAAAATTTATCCTCACGTACAAGTTTTCTTGAAAATTTCCAAACGTACTCTCAACAAAGAAGCAACAATATGCCGGCTATGTGTACAGGAACAGGACCCCGGACAATGCACTTATAGGTCGGATCTGAAAAAGGTCAAATTTGCGGCCTGGCGGGTGGACATAATTTTGCGATTTTGAGCCCAAATTCGGGTGGATGGGTGATCTGACCCAAAATTTTCGCCCCATCCGGGTGGACATAATGTTCGACCTCCGGATACTGTACCATTTCGGTCAATTCGGCGGTAACGCGTAACGCAGCCATCGGATGTGCCGAAATGTAACGCTTGTAACGCGTAACATTGGCAGATGCCGAAAGGAAATGTGCGTTACAGGCAAAATTTTCTATTTTAGGTACCAATTCCGTCGAAATTTCGCCCAAAAATGGGTGTTGTAACGCAAAAATTTCGGTCTGACGAATTCAAAAATTCGTCAGACGTGTAACGCGTAACACCAGGCGCTGGATTGACCGAAATGGTACAGTATATACTACTAATATAGATTAAATTACCAAAATCTATTTTCTTTCTGCCGTGTCTGCCATTTACAACTGCCATATGCCTGCACATTGTTAGGACTAAAGAAGACGAAATACTCGAGTACAAACTAATCATTGAGTCTCAAAACCTTGATAGCCGAGCTCAGACAGCGCTGAGCGGGTGGACGCGGTCCGACCTGCCTCAAAATTGGCTCTTTCGGGTGGACGACCCGACCTAACGAACAAATTTTTTGGCTGAGTATCCGGGTGGACAGGTCAAAAATAGGTCCGACCTCTCGCGGCCTATGGCCGCGATTTCGGGTGGACCGTGATCCTACCTATAAGGGTATTGTCCGGGGTCCTACAGGAACACGCATCCAAAAGCAGTCCGGAGTTGCTCGGTCCGCCTCAAGTCATGTGTTGACAACACGTGATTTGTAACGTCACACAGTTTACGTAGCACTGGGTTGAAAACTAGAAGGCTTGTTAATATTATTCCACAACAAACGACGCACAGCTGTGCCAATAACTATGCTTCTACACCTGCTTATGGCCGCAGGTATCTTCAAAATATTTCACAGATTAGGCTTGTTCTCCAGATTACTGGTAAGTTCTACATTGTTTGAGGGACACTTTCCTTTTGTTTACAGGTCAGGTTGACCGCGACGATGGTTTGACTATCACAACTCTACCCCTTGAAATCCTGACCGAGGTTCTCAAGAACTTGGACTTGTCAGATCTACTGCGGGTCAGACAGGTGAGTACGTATTACCAATGCCACATCAGATAATGACAACCTTCAAAACAAATAGGTATGCAGGTCGCTTCATCGAGCGACGACTGCAAAACCTATATGGATACACCACTACAGAAGATGCGAGGGCATGTCCCCTGGGACTCTGACGCTGGAGAAGCCAATCGATTTATACTCATCCGAAGAGCTGGAACGCGCCGTTTTGGTATGGGAAAGCACACAGGTCGGGTGGCGTACCAAAGACGGTACTCCTAGTCGCAGACGCACCATCACTATGGCAGATGCACGGTCATGCCGCCAACTCACCTGGACCGAATACTTTCATGACGCTTATCTCGTTCCTGGTGGTCGCTGGCTCCTTGTCTTTCAGGCAGAGGGTGAAATTTCTTACTATGATCTCGACTCGGTGGACTACCAGACGAAGAGGATCCTGGTTCCAGATTACGTTAATGCGGCACCTAACACCATGGTATCCTTCACGGTCGATGCCTCGAGCTCCTTTCCAAGGCAAAACTTTCGTCTAGCTCAGTACGTTCGCGAAAATCGCAATGACCTACAAGGACCCATCCACAGGACGATAAAGATTTGGGAGATCAGTTCGGTACTCGAGGGTGACGATGTTACTGGTCTAACCGCGACTTGTCTGAAGACAGTCCAGGTGGACCCTGCTCTCGGCGACCGCCGAGTTCTTCTCTCTCTGAGAGATCGTTACCTAGCCATCGCAGTATCGCCTGCTACTGCCAAGCGCTGGCACTACTTTATTTTGATAGTGGAGTGGCCGTTGGTGGAGGAAGGGTCATTAGATTATCTCCGCAGGGTCCTTAACACTCACTTACACGCAGAAGTACGTTTCTCATGCGAGTTTGTGCAAATTTTACGAATCACTAATGGCAATTTTTCCTCACATCAGGGTGAAATTCACCTTTTATCCGACGAACGGCTGATGGCTTTCATACCCGAGCTCTGTCTATATGATTATTCTTCCGCTGAATATACGACCAGTACACCCGAAGCCGGTGAATATTTTGATCTTACACCCCCGACGCAGTGTAAGTCTCTGCCGTACTCCAACCGTACGAAGATTTCTGCTCCCGTTTTATCTCAGGGTTGCGTTTGGTTCCTCGTCACGATGGACGATGTGGCCCGAGTAGTCACTATTCCCGACAATTCTCGAATCCCTGAAGCTAAATCCTCACCGACGACATTCATTGCGAAGGACTTGATTCCTCTTCCCTATTTCTTTCCTTGTCGATTTTGGACTGCTCGCTACAGCTTTGGTAGACGTTTCGGGATCCTCTACGCAGACAACATTGATACACATGCATGCGAACTCATTCTCTTGGAATACGATGTCGCAAAAGAGTTTACGTCCGACTATGTTCCGGTCGTCAAATCGATTCCGTGCGGACGTATCCCTTCCCCTGTCGAACAAAATGGCGACGAGGATCAGGAACAAATCTGGTACGACGAGTTGCCTCATCGTAATGTGCTCTTCGATGAAGGATCGGGGCGTGCGGTACTTCCCGTTAGTAACCGTTTTGAGGTGTTGGATTTCGCTCTGGTCTATGGATATGGTCGCACACCGTAAATCTTTAAGTACGAGGGTCTTCGAACTATCGTCACTTTTTTGGTCGCTTGTGTATGTAGCTGTCAATGCAGTAGCACTTCTGTGATGGGTCATATTCTATATACCCCAAGTTTCTTATAATCTGCTCTCTCCACCACTGCCAAGTTTGTGAGAACTGATCTTTTCTGGGTGTAACATAGACCAAGGCCGGGGGTCAGGTTGTGCGGGTTAGGAAGCATCGTGTTTGAGGATGGAAGCAAAGCGGTGGTGGCTAATGCTCGTTAGGTACTCTCAGCTAGATGTGTTCTTTGCCCCTCGCTCAAAAGTTTACATCGGGACGGCGTAAAAGTGAAGAGAATCATTAGCTTTTGTTCCGAGTTCGTAAAAAAATAAGAAATTAAAGAGGATAACCATTTTTGGAGCGTGGTCGTCTCACATTGCCAACAAGTAGGACACTCACTGAGTGGCAAGGAACGCGCTTCGGCGTCAAGGCTTGCCCAGGTCCAGTTGACGCGTCCAGACGCGTCCACGCCACACGGTCACGTGCGGCGCAGAATGCGCGGGCTTGAAATCAATGAAATCATTAATAGCGTTCAGTCGAGAACCAACTTCACACACCCATGCTCCTAGGGCACCCATTTTTCTGCGTGAGACGATGCGAGCATGCGAGCATGCGAGCGACTTGCGAGCATGGCCTTGAGATGCGAGCAGCTGCGAGCTGCGAGCAAGCCATCTGCGAGCCATCTGCGAGCCATCTGCGAGCATCTGCGAGCATCTGCGATCCACTTGCGAGCAGCTGCAATCCTGCTGCGAGCAGCTGCGATCCTTCTATGTCCACATGCGAGCACATGAGTGCATACATGCGAGCATGATAGAATAACCAGGGGATCAGCTTAAATAAAATCATATTATTCAAGGGTTTACAAAAGTTATAAGTGGATGTCCGTGACTTAGTAAGTAGTAAGTACTAATATACTTTTGATTACTACTTCTTTGACCTTGGGACTCTTTTATTTCTCGGTTTGGGCTCAAGGACCGTGAGGGAGGGACTTCTTTCCCTTGTTCTATAATTAGGACCTCTCTGTCGTCACCGTATGAGTCAGCCTCGTGTCTGAAACGTTGAGAAATGAGGAAACGCACCTCTCGTTCGTCCTTACCCTCCTTTCTGTTATTGTGTACCCAATGTGCCGGTATATCTGCATATGGATTCCACCCGTTCTCGTGGTCACCTGCATCCAAACCCCACTGTTGATTTCCAGCCACCCCAGCCCGTGCGGAGTTTTCGAACATCTCCTCTTCAAGATAGGCCAGGCAGTTCAAATCCACGTCGAAGTCGAATAACACTCCATCCACGTCCGTTGAGCACTGAACGGACCACGCCTCCCCAAGAAGTTCATTTTCTCCCAAGCCGGAATATTTGGGATGGTGTTTGAGTCGGTACAAGATGAAGAGTGTGTGGGCGTGGGCAATGGGTAAGAGCGTCAACCATAAATGCCTTTTCTTCTTATCTTTGCTAATGTGGACTTCGAACCAGTTGGCGATTCTTGCCCTATCCATTAGGGAGAGGCTTCCAACGTAAGGTACGACTGTTGTCTTGATATCCTTCTTTTTGGACTCTAACCAGTCCTTGCTAGGCACTAGCTTGCTGTCGACGCCGCCAGGGTTCTTGAACAACGCTTCGAGTGTTTTCTTCGATGAAGACAGCGCTTCATCAACTTCGCTCGTGTATGAAACCAAGGATGGGTCCTCAAGGATGTCCTCCGCAGTTTTTGTATTCCAAGACTGTGTCCATCGGCCAAGCTAGTAAGGTGAGTTGACAAAAGGTCAATACATTATTATCATGAAACATTATTTTTTCCGACATACCTTTATTTTTCGCCGCTCTGTTCGGTCCATCCACAGCGAGTCGACAAGATCTTCCTCTTTAACGGTCGCTACACATCCCGGATTGAGACCCTCAACCCCTACTTTGCAGCCCCGCCACCACCTTACGCGCCATTCTCCTGATTCCAAACGGTGGATAAGTCGTACAGGGTACCAGTACTCCCCAATACGAGCCAAGGCACCGCGTCCACGTCGAAGACGTTCATTCAATGGTCTCTTGTGTTGAGTGCGTCTTTCCATCTCTGCTTTGGTGCCCGGTTTCTTTTTCGAGAGTGACTTCATGCTTCCCTGCCCGATGGGAAGGTTTAGGTTGCCATTACCGAGGTCACAGAAGTCGCATATAAAAGGTTCGTCTTCTTTCAAGCTATGTGCTCGTCCGTACCGCTGACAGGCAATGTGAGACCAGTCGCGACAATCATCACATTGTATAGCCTCCCCTTCTTCTTCGGCGTCATACAGCTTGTTTCCGTCGCCATTCCTTCCACAGACGCAGTGTAGGTCGAAGAGAGAATCTGGTTCAGACACCAGGGAAGGAGGATGGGAGGTGGCATGAGTTTGAAGAAGTAAGTTTTCTGCTTCGTCTTCGTCTTCTTCACTGGACCCTGTTGCTGATACTTCATCTTCGCCTTCCGAGTCGCCGTGATCAGGAACGGTAGCTTTATAGACATTGACCGCAGAAGGAAGGACATATTCCTGTGCCTGAGCTCTCCGCCATACTGGACGTGGAATGGGTGGAAGTTGGACGAGTTCCTTTGATTTTAGGGTTGCGACTGGTTGGTATATGTCGCCGAGTATTTCGATAGAAAACTTTTTTGATATTTGCTTTGTGCGAATTTCGAAGAACTCCTTTTGTGCAGCAATCCCCCCTCGAAGATGGTAAAAGGCAGCGTAAACACGGTAGCCCTTGGGAATGTTGGGTCGTCGGCCTGACACGTGCGTTTCGAAGGATGCATTTTCTTCAATGACTGGCTTTCCCCCGTGCTTCATCCCATCATAAGTATAAATCGTCTTCCTGTCCTCGTCTGCATATCTGGCGATAAAGTGCTCGGAGCTCGGATCTAGAAGTGCCAGTCCTATGAGGTCATAGACTATGCCCTCGTCTTTCCCCGTTTCTCCCTTTCCCAATGGATAGACACTGGACGGAAACTCCCAAACGTTTGACGCATCTTTATCAGGTGTGCTTGACGTGTAGTCGACTACTTCGACGGGAAGAATGCCGGGTATGTGGCAAACGATGTTGTTTTGGTCGCTCCTTCTTCCAGCACAGAAACATTCCCCGTCATAAACTCGCCAACATTGGTGTGCAGGAAACGAAGGCTTTTCCAAGCCAAACCTTCGTGTGAACCACTTGGCAAAGCTACCCTTGTGGATTTTGCATGCTTCTGCATTGAGCTGGAACTCCATACTTTTTCGTGGACCCACAAGTTGAACGTGCCTTCCCTGTGACTTGGTAGTTCCTCCGCACCGGTGAATGTCGAGCAGCCATGTAATAAAAAAAGATGTTGGTTCAGGAACTTTGCTTTCGACTTGATCAGAGGGCAGTAGCAGCCCAGAAAGCCAACCCTTGAGATACACCAAATTTAGACGTCATTTTACTGACTGAGAGGTGCAGAAAACATACCACTAGGGAGCTGGTAGACTTTATACTACCTTGGATAACCTTTCCTTCTAAAAGGCTCTTCCGAAAGATGTCACGACTATTCTTGTTCATCTTAACCATTTGGTCCTGAGAGAACTTTCCTGTGCCCATTATATAGCGTTGTTCGATCAAATTGTAAAATTCGTAGGCAAGTGAATCGGGGTGAATCGAGTCGAAAAGAGAAGTGAAGTCGGAAAAAGGGTATGTGACCTCTATGGCGTGGAAAATGAGCTCGAGTGAAGTGTCGAGCCAGCAGGAGTTCGCTACCCATGGATAACTGGGCAACCCAAACCTAGGCACAGGTTCAGCTGCCGTTTGACGAGTCTTTTTTGTCGCCGTTTTCCCCAGAAGCTCTTTTACCGTGTCAGGTGGGCGCCCATCGTTCTTCTTGGTTGCTTTCTGGCCATCCCGAGTAGTACTTCGAGTAGCCTTGGTCCTACCGAGTACCAAGGCTTTCACCTTCCATGGTTCGAAGAGAGCGCGAAAGGTCACGGTCCATCGCAAGCTCAGACCCGAAAAGAAGAGAGGCATTATCCTCCCTGGTCCACCACGACATCCAGTCCTTGGCCTTTGGGTAGTCCTTGACAAGTTCAGCACATGCAGAGCGAAAGCTTGCAGCGTTTGGAAGGTTGGGAAGCTGCTCAGCCCGTGCGGTGAAATCGCCATGTTGGTCTGGCGGTACCACTCCAGTAATACGTGCAATCCTTGTAATGGCTGCACGCCAATGTTCCTTGCATCCCTTCAACAACCGTTGAACCGCTTCACGGAGCTCTTCTTCCGATCGTGAATCGTCTGGATATGATAGCCAAAACGACACAAACCCAGCTTTGAAGCCATTGCGCTCAGCTTGGCTGAAATCCATCATCTAAACCTTTTATTTAGATTAAATTAAAATTAAAAGACGGATTTACGCACCCCAGCAAAAATATGATCTGTTACCTCGATGCCTCGTTTATTGGCTTCTTGAGCCATAGTTGTAAACAGCGCATAGAAGTGGTGGGTGAAGTGCTGTTCGGTCCCTCCGTTGGTATAAGACATCAAGCCCGGCAACCAACAAAAAAGAATTGGGCAGTAACAAGATGAGATCATGAGGAGCGCATTCTTTTCCTTCCAGTAACTGTGTGTTGCATCGTTAACAATGCCGTTGACTGGCCCGGTGAGTGCGTCATCCTTAATGAGGTTACTGCGCATAAAAGGTGTCTGGACCGATATGACAGTTACCTCTCCAAAGACAGAGTACACGATGGCCTCTGGATGATCGCGACAGAAGTCAGCGAAGGTAAAAATAAATTTATCACCTCCGGAGTCTAAGGAGCGGACAATCTCCTGCCGTTCCTTGTCCACACGGTCGCGATTTTTGTATACATCCCCGATATCCATCACCGATGCACCTGGTCCTTCGAGAGTGGGCACACCAACCATTAAAGAAAGAGCCTTCGCTTTGGGGTTTGATGTCACGATGTCTTTGAACTGCTTCTTCTGCCATGGGAGCGCATGCAGTGGGGGTGGTCGAGGATGGTCGTGGACACCACTATTTGAGAAGTGTACGCCTTCTTCCCAACGATAGGTTGTGGCGACAACATCACAGGTGACATGATAGAGGGTAAGGCTGCGAGAATGTGATGTGTTGTTCTCATTCTCTGCAGCTGGACAGAGAGATGAGAGTTGACTTTCAATTTGTTTGACAGACGTTTGGGGACGGATGACGATGTCGCAGGTACTGTCGTTACACAGGATAGCACCAAGACAGGTGCGTTTCTGGCGCTTTCCTTCTTCCCAGCATGATGCATCTGCATCTCCTCCGCGAGGTGAGTGTCCTCTATTAGCCCAGTGAATGCGAAGGTTTCCGGTTTCCTCAAACTCGGAGAATGTGTAGTCCTCTTCCACAGCGTCATTAGGCCAGCCATCCCAGGCCAATACAACATCGGTATAGTGTTTCGACACGGTTTTCGCGTGTAAGGACGGTGGTGCACTGATGCTAGGAGGTGCAGCCGAGATGTGAGGAATCGGGGTTGGATTCAATTGACCACGGTCTAAATTGAAAAGATTGAAATGCTGAAATAAGCGGAGACAAAGATAATACACTCACCATCCGCTCTGACAGCGCTAGGAAGTATGACATGGACTCGGGGAGGGATCCGTCTATACCCTTCGATAGTTTGGCCTAAGAATATAGACGCCCGATTGAGTGAGTGCGCTTTCGTCAAATTAAAAAATTAATAACGCACCATCTATGCCATATATTGGAACACTTTCTTCCATGTAGTCCGGCTTCGTTTTCGGTTTGCTTGGTCGCAGAGTAGGTAAACTGTTCTGTTCCGGCCTTCCAATAACTTCGGGCGGCTGGAAATATTGATAAACATGTCTCAAAAACCCCTACAGCGTCGTCATAATAGTTAGTTAATGTATGTGTGAGGTCATTGAGTAGGAAATATTACCAAAACCATGGTTATGGGCGAGGTGTCTTCGAACAAAGTTGTTCTTGCCGTAAAATTGACCTGTAGGTGATATCATTGTCCAAATAAGGTACTGGATCAATGATCCTTGCTCACGCTTCCCCTAAAAGGACTGTTTATATCTAGATGCGAGCCCTGCGATGACATGCGAGCGCTAAACCTCATCTGCGCGCATATCATCATCGTCTGCGAGCAGCTACATGTCATCTGCGAGCACCCTTCAAACCCTGCGATCACCTGCGAGCCAGATGCGAGCCAGATGCGCGCGTGCTGCGAGCACCTGCGAGCACCTGCGATCCAGATGCGATCCGGATGCGAGCACCCTGCGAGCCACCTGCGAGCCACCTGAGGTCATCTGCGAGCCACCTGCGAGCTATCTGCGATCATGTACGAGGTGGATGCGAGCCGTGCGAGACTTGCGAGACAGATACAAGACAGAGACCCCGTTCACTTAAGCACTGCACCGCGGAACACCGTCACACATAATGTAAGTGTGGTCTATTCACACTGTAGACTAGTATACATTCGAAGTAAAAAGGTTAGTTAGTGATTTGCTGTAGTGTCACTCCCTTAGTATCTTTGTTGTACCTAGAACTTGAATGAAATACCGAATTATAAAGGACTTGATAGTCGTTCCCACGATCCGAGACTGTTACTCGATCTTGAAGTTCGCGCACTATCTGTCCCCGTTTATTAACATGCTCCAATTTTTTGTAAGAACATTCTGTTTGTCTATCAGATTACTGGAAAATTGTTTTTGTAAGCACAGAATCCCAGGTGAGACCAAGAAAGCCATATAGTTTTATTCCCCTCGTACCTCGGCATGATCTCGGCAAAGTTGGCTTGGTAAGTAACTTGAAGTCTCTTAACATTACATTAACCCATCATAGTCCTTATAAAATACTTGAGTATATAATATATGTAGCTACATACATTAACGGCTATTTTATTACACAAACCACTTACTTCAAGAGAGTCCAACCGTCAACGCACGCACTCCAAACGCTGCCCACCGACGTGTCCCAATTTCAAACTCCGCATCAGGGAGCAAGGTGCGAGCCAGATGCGAGCCAGATGCGAGCCTGATGTAGGTCTGCGAGCAATCTGCGAGCATCAGAACAATCTGCGAGCCTCGCAGCGTGCTCGCATGTTCGCAAGCTGCTCGCAGATTCCTCTTTGCCCATGCTCCTACTACGCCTTATTCTAGCTCTAGGTATCCCTAGATTACTTCAGAGAGTAAGGTTAATCCCCAGATTACAGGGAAGATCCACGTTATTGAAAGGATACTATCCTTTGACTATCCTAGTATCTGTTTACTTACTCGACGGCTCAGGTTGGACGCGATGATGGTTCGACCCTTACAACGCTACCCCTGGAAATGCCATGTTATAGGAATTGTCAGCCTTGACATCGAATAGGTTTGTAGGTCGCTTCGTCGAGCGACGACCGCAAAACCAATATGGATACACCAATACGAAAAATGTGAGGGCATGGCGGAGGGAACTCTGATGCTAGAGAAACCGCTTGACTCATACTCGTCGGAAGAGCTCGAACACGTCGTTTTGGTATGGAAAAGCACGCAGATTGGTTGGCGTACCAGAAACGCTACTCCCAGTCGCAGACGCACCATCACTATGAAAGACGGACGGACGTGCCGCTACTCCACGTGGACCGAATACTTTCGTGACGCCTACCTCGTTCCTGGTGGTCGCTGGCTCCTTGTCTTTCAGGCAGAGGGTGAGATATCCTACTATGATCTCGAATCGGTGGACTACCAGAAGAAGAGGATCCTGGTTGCAGATTATGTCAGTGCGTCGCCTAAAAACATGGTCTATTTTACGGTCGATACCTCGAGCGCCTCTCCAAACCAAAGTTTCCGGCTAGCCCAGTATGTTCGTGAAGATCCAAAGGACTTGGGAGGGTCCGTTCGAAGAACGATAAAGATTTGGGAGATATGCTCTGTGCTCGAGGACGACGTTGTTACTGGTTTTACCGCCACTTGTCTCAAGACAATTCAAGTGGATCCTAATGTCGGGGACCCACGGGTCTCGCTCTCGTTAAGAGACGGACATCTTGCCTTCGCGGTATCGCCGGCACCTATGAAGAACCAGTACTATATTTGCATAGTGGAGTGGCATTTGGTTGAGGATCGATCGTTAGATTACCCGCGCCGAGTTCTCAATACTTACTTGGACAAAGAAGTAAGTCTCTCAAGCAACTGTGTGCGTCGTTTCTCTAATTTGATGGCAACACTAGAACGAAATTCACCTTTTATCCGACGAACGGCTCATAGGTTTTAAGCCGGACCTCTCTCTATATGACTACGCTTCCATCGAATATACGACTCATCCACCGGAGACCACTGAATATTTTCCCTGTACACCGCCGTCGCAGTGTACGGATCTCCCATACTTCGTAAATCTGAAGCTTTCTGCGCCCATTTTATCTCAGGGTTGCGTTCGGTTCCTCGTCGTTAAGGACGATGTTACCCAAGTCGTCACCTTTCCGGATAAGTCTGGAATACCAGAGGCTGAATCATCACCCCTGACATTCTTCGTGAAGGACTTGATTCCTCTTCCCCGTTTCACATCTTGCCGATCTTGGACTGCTCGCTATAGGGTGGTTCACATTTTAACTTGAGTAGTTAACTTTTTTCTTACAAAAGTTACTTGAAGTTAACTTCAAGTTAGCTTTTGGCGGTAAAAGTGAATCATGTCGTCGCGCGTTCACTTTGCTTAACTTGACCTGCCTTATTTAGTAGTCCCATGTGCCTATTCACTTGAATTGAAGTTGTGATCGCTTTCATGCATTTTTCGAGGATTCCACCCCCGAAAAACATCAGATGTATTGCAAATATATTTTTTAAAGGCACCCAAAAAATAAGGGAGTGAAAACTTCAAGGCTGAGCTCCGAAATCCGCTTTTCTAGACCAAAATGTATCCCGGCCGGCATCTAATTCAAACTCCGCCTCCCAAGATGTCTTGGGCGCGGAACGGGTATCTACCAACCTTCGCAACGGGCGCTTAGCTCGTTTATGCAAGCATGGGTGTCCATGCTGGTGTTAATAGTATGGTCTACGAGCCCTTGAGTATGTTATGCAGTGAATATCGTTATTATTCGCAGCTTTATATCATTTTTAGGCGAAATACTTTCCCAGACCGCCTCATATCTCTGTCTTAGCAATGTGTTCTGGTAAATTAGAACACAAAAAGGAATGGATAGCCGTAGCGGAATGATAAAATGCTTATTGCTATCCATGTGGGTGCGGCTCCACGCCATATCCAGGGAGATTCCGCTCCGACCTTCTCAAAATTTCCAGGGTGTAGGTCAAGTCATTCTCTCTGACTGTGCACTGCTCTGAATGAGGTATAAAAGCGCTTGGTAGGACGATTGGACGACATCCAGAGTACCAGATGGGTCCCCTCTCATCTGTATTTCGTGGTGTCCGCACCTGGATAAACCACATCTCATCTGAGAGCGATCCTCCTCCTCCTTCTCCTCAATCTACATCTTCAATTTATTCTGCTCATATCGGACCAATACCTCCTCCATGGCCGTCTAATGGTATGTTTTGTCTTATTATAACTCTAGCCACAACACTCTAATCTTGTTATACTCGTCTAGCCTACCAGAACATGGCGCCACATCCATATTCTGCCCAGTATGGGTGGCCAGGCCCCCATCCTGGTTTCTCATTTCCTGCGCCACCTAGTGCTCCTTCTGTGTCGCTCACTGGTGTTCACCCCTCTGGATTTATTGCCCCCTATCCTTTGCCACTCCCTGCAGGCTATCCGTGGCCGCAAGGATACCCTCCTCCTCTCGTCAACAACGAAGTTCCAAAGGAAGAGCCTTCATCCGAGTCACCGGTTAAGGTTAAAACGGATGATAAACGAAAGAAGGTACGGCTTGTCTTATTTCTCCGCATTTCAGACCATCGCTTAAGGCAAATCCTTTAGAAAACACGTTCGGATGAAGATGGATCAGGTATGTTTCTACTCATACAAGCAATATTCGAATGAAAGCTAACTGTTCTGTAATGTAGATTCGGATTCCAGTACGGACTCGAGTTATGACTGGCCACAAGGTGACCAGTTTCGCGAGGTCCGTGTTGGAACCGAGTCAAGGGATTGGAACCAGACGAAATGGGCGTTCCGCTCGCGTGGAACTACTACACACCACGGCGTACTGGGCGTAGAAGTACGTGTCTGTCTGGGTCTTATTCGTTGTGGTGGTTGTGGCCGTCCATCTCGTCCCAAGACCAGTTCGGGTACTCGCAAGCTCCAGCTTTCTGCGCCGTGTGGACTATGCGGCAAGGGGGAGCTATATCAAGAAACTTGCAGCGCGAGGACATACAACTGGAGGGTCAATCGAGAAGATGGTGTCTACAAAATATGGGAACACACTGGCCATCACGAGCATGACCGGGTTCCCGACGGCCCAGTAACTGCCAGCGAGAAGAAGCAAGTGGATAAACAGGTTGGTCGCAATATCAATGCTTCTGCTCACCAGCTTCGTACGGGAGATGGTGCTCCTGGGTCTGTACCCTTGGCCAAGATCTCCCAGAAGCTAGCGAATCCCCGAGCGGCTCGTCACCAGATTGCACAGAGCAAAGTGCGACTAGGAATCTCAGGCACCACGGCTTCCTCTGGCGGCATATCTTTTCTCAATTCCATCGCGTCCTTTCAGGAAGAGCTCAATTCACGGTTCATTATTCGGTCAAGCATGTATGATCCTTGCTTTATTATGCTTCAGTCGACGTTTATGAAGGATATGCTGATTGGATCGGTCACTGCTTGGAACAACGAAAGGGGAGAAGGAATTCACCGAGCCCGCCATGGAATGATTACAGATGGCGACCATACATTCTTTCGTAAAGGTGTCTTGCTCACAACAACCGTCTTCAGCTCCGCCATGGCCGCATGGGTACCCGTTTTGTATACCTGGATTTCTAAGCAAGACATCGCGCATCACCGTCCCCATTTCAAGGAGATTTCGCAAGCTATTGTGGAGTTTATCCAGAAGCAAGGCTTTGCCTTCGAAACAAAATATCTTCTTCATGTGAGTGTCAATTACTTTATTCCAACGTTCACAGCTTTACTGACATACTATAGGTCTTTGATTTTTCTAATGCTCAGCGGGCAGCACATGCAGAAGAATATGCGGACGCTATTTGAAGTTAGCGTCAAGTTAACTTGAGTTCACTTTGCCTCACTTGTGGCTAACTTGGCGCGTTTTAGCTACATTTTGGCTGGTACAAGTGAGCGCAAGTGAACTCAAGTTAACTTGACCGAAGTTAACTTGAAGTTAACTTGATCTAGTGAATGGCAGGGGTTTGGCGACCCGCACGGGTTTGGCCACGGGTAAGCGTGGGTAGGGGTAGGGGTCCGGATTCACAGACCCGTGAGCTTTAAAACGAGCCCCAGAACGTCCAAAACGGATAAAAACTGACGGGTTTATGAGCCAAACAATGTTTGCACTCTAAATCTATCAGTTTTAGACCATTTGTGACGTTTTAGGGCTTGTTTTTTGCAGAAAACCCGCGGGTTTCGCGGGTAAGGGTCTGTGGGTATGGGTGAGGGTCCAGAAAATTTACCCATGGGTTACCCCTGCCATTCACTAACTTGATCACCTTGCTTGTATCCCATGTCTCTCATACTTCGAACGATGTTCGGCCTACACATATAAGCTCTATTTCACACCTCAGTAGCTGTATGTGAGTTTGTAAATACCGTAGACTCGCCGTAGACTTGATTTACGAGTTGAAGTATGGAGTCACATGACTTCATTGACCGAGGTGCATTTGCACGGTAGCCGCACAAACTGTCTGGCTGCATGGATTGATATAAAGCTCTGTACACATGCTCTAGTAGTCTACTAGTACTTCAGGAAATTGTTTTTGTAAGTTTATATTCTGTGAGGAAAGAGAAAAAGGTCTCATAACTCGCATCAGTATATAGCCTCATGTCACATGACCATACGGTCCATACCGTGATTCGCGCCTCTTTTGTAAGTACAAAAGACTGTATATACTCACTACGCAGATGACCGGGGTCTATAGGTAATAATACATAGACTCATATCCATAACAAAAATTAGAAACATTGCACGAGTGGGGCGTGCTACACGACTCACAATCATACTTACTCAAGTTAGGCTGCCCACCCCGTGGGAACAAGTTACTGATGTAACTTGGCGGGGAAAAAGTGACCAAGTTAGCTTGAAAAAAGTAACTTTATACGCAGCCCGCTATAGCCTTGGTAGGCGTTTTGGAATCATGTTTGAGGACAACATTGATACCCATGCATGCGATCTTATCCTCCTGGAATACGACGTCGACAAAGAGTTTACGCCCGACTATGTTCCGGTCGTCAAATCGATTCCGTGCGGATGGATCCTTCCTCCTGACGAAGAAGATAGCGACGACGACCAGGAACCAGGCTGGTACAACGAGTCACCATACCGTAATGTACTCTTCGACGAAGGCTCGGGTCGTGCAGTAGTTCCATTCGAGAATCGTCTAGAGGTTTTGGATTTTGCGCTGGTCCATAAATATAGTCGCACTCCGTAGCGCCTCAACTTGGAGTCGAGGTTTTTCGAAACATCTCTGTTTTTTGTCGCCTATGTATGTCGCCGTGAATGCAGAGTCATCTTCTACGACCCCACTGTTCTTTTTTATCACTGAGCTGCGTCTGGAGTGGTAAGTATCTCCCCCGGGATCACCTAGGTTGTGCATACCCCCCACCCTCGCTCCGGTGGGTAAGCTGCTATCATTCACGTTTTACGATGTGCTCTTGCTTAAATAGTAAATGGAAAATGGTATGAATTTGCTTCCGCAAAAGTACGCTTTTAAATTCGGGCAAACGATCTTATTGACACGTCCAGGGCCCTTAATTCTCGTCGAGAAAAACAATATACCTACCAGCGTATTTGTACATTACATACTCAAGCATCACCATGGAAAAAAAGACCCAGCGAGCCTCACTGAAGCTCGAAGTCTCCAACCCTTCTATTTTACTGGCAGTCCGAAAAAACCTGCGCTCAGCCTGAGTGGTACTCTCAATAGGGGAGGATGCGTCGGCCGCATCGCTGTCGACGTCAGGTTCGGCGCTAAATCATTGCCTCGATGAGTTTTGGCGTTAACACCTTATGACAGCCATATTGGCTACACCGTATTGGGCGGTGGAGGTGCCCTAAGAGGCGGTCTGGAGCTCAGGGGTAATAGCGCCATCGCTGTTTGGAGGAAAGATGAGTATATCTAGTAACTGACCCAGTGGCGGCGGCAGTGGTAGCCTGGACTGCAGAGGCGGGCTTGGAGAGACCGGCGACGGTCTTGAGATAGCCTCCTGTTAGCGACCCGTCAGGTCCTGTGGATATTACAGTGTTAGTGTGCATACCCAATGGCGCTGAGGATAAGTGCTCGCAGCTTACCGCTTTCAGGTTGGAGACAGGAACGCTCGCGGCTCACCAGCCATGATGGAAGAGAAGACGAGAGCGACGGCAAGGGTGAACAAATACTAAACGAATTGGCTCATTTCGAAGTCAATTTCACAAAGGATCTGGGAGAAAGTAAATTGGGGAGAAAGTAAAGAGTATATGTAGGGACAACGGAAAAAAAAAACCCCCGAAGTTGTACTAAAGAAGACACCGGGTATGAGAAGAAGGTACTGAGGAGCGAGTATTGCCCTTCTCATACCTCTCTGAACGTCTTACCGCACTAAATTCGCTCATCCACGTAGCTCGTAGCATCTTATCCAGTGATCATGTTGCGAATAATAATCATTGTAAAGATGAAGATCCCGACGCCTGTCATGTTACAGGGTCCAAGATCCGGAAGAAAAATGCATGCTCGAACTTCCGCGTCAGCATTGCCATTTACATGGGCATAGGAGAAAACCCGTGGCATGGATGCGTGGTGCGTGGCAGTGCGTGCAGATGCGTGCAAAGCCTACGTAGATGCGTGCATGGGTAAGGCAGATGCGTGCAGGTAACTGGCGTGTGCGTGCAAGTGCGTGCAAGAGCCCGGAAGGTGCATGTAAGGAGAAAGTCGAGTCCCAGAGATGTGTACCGATGTCCGTGCAGGTGAATTCTGTTTTTCACCTTTTTTGCAAGTGTAGTAGTCACTCGTAATACATTGAATAGGCATAAAATTATGGTATAATGCTGATAGAAAAAGTACACCTGGTGGTTAAGTCACCTTTTCTTTTTTTGTTGGCGGCATGGCAGCGCCTGTCTCAACTTCCCTCGGATTTTTGGGAAAAGGCTTCGGTTTGTGCTTAAGGTTCGGTTTCTTGGTAGGTGTACCACCCTGCACATTGTCTTCCACGCCTGCCTTCTCGAATACGATATATTTTGTGCCCACCTGTGTATATCAGATTATGAGTACGGCCCGGGTACAGAAGAGAGCTTCAATATTAGTCACCCTGTCAGTCTTCTTCGTTTCAATATTGTGCTAGGTTACTGGAAGGATTCCAGCTGTCTTGATGACGTCCTGTACCGAGTCCGTACTGGTAATAGCCAGTGATCATTCCATCATCCTGCTTCCTTCGAATTCTCTAACATCTTTTCTTCGAGTTTACCACGGTGCACCAAAATTGTGCTGAAAGATATAACGTGTAGGCATACCTCAGACGCTGCGTCCGGAGTCATCTGAATACTAGTTAAATTTCCTGTGTCTTGAGAGGAATTTCAATTTCGTCTAACAGCACAACCCGGGAAACCCGTTTACAGAGAAATGAGCTTCAGAAACATTTCAAAATCAGACCTAAAACATGCTCAAAATCATTGAAAGACGAAAGCTATATGCGCTGTTTTTACATAGTCCAAAATTTACTGCCTTCGACACTTTCGACAGTGCGTGCAGATGCGTGCATTATATTTAGAGAATCGAGATGCGTGCGGGATGCGTGCCGGTGCGTGTCAGGTGCGTGTCAGGTGCGTGCAGATGCGTGCTAATTACTAGTGATGCGTGGCAGTGCGTGGCAGGTGCGTGCAGGTGCGTGGCAGGTGCGTGTCAGGTGCGTGCAGGTGCGTGGCAGGTGCGTGGCAGGTGCGTGCAGGTGCGTGCAGGTGCGTGCAGATGCGTGGAGATGCGTGCTAAGCATGCGTGCAGATGTCAAGGTGCGTGTCAGAGATTTCAGAAGTCGCCTTTGTGGTTCCAATTTTAAAAATGAGTTTCAGTGGGCAGTAGTGTATATATCAGGTAACCTCAGAGATTTTCTTTGCTCTGAGAGTAGTTGAAAATTGAAATGAAGTACGAGCCTGCATGATAGCAGAGGCTCGCATTGGACTTAATATGTCGATGTCCAAAGCCTCGGTTTATATCGTGTTAGTAGTATATATTTTTATTTTAGGAGTCTACAATGTATACTACCCACTAGCGCTCCGTGGTGAAGTCTGTGGTCACCTGCTTCCATATATGGGAATCGGCATATTCTCACTTGCTTCTCACGGCTCGCACGACTGTCGACAAGCGCACAAACTGTCTGGCCGAGTGGATGATTCTGAATCTTGGTAAAATCAATGTATTAGTCTACTAGTGTCCCCAGAAAACTGTTTTCAGACCTATGTCTATCTAGGAGAAGGCGAAATAAAGTAATGCATTTGATGTTCTCACTTTCTCACGGTCTCAAGTAGTCGTACATGCACACTTCTGCTCACTACCTCACTCAATCAACTTGAACCCATGTAAGTCGGCGAATTAAATCAATTCTATAGCAGGATCATACTACATAAATTAGCTGGAATACATAAATTTTGCTATATGAGCCCCTTGCGAGTATCTGTGCAGGTGCGTGCATGCGTGCAGATGCGTGCAGGTGCGTGCAGGTGCGTGCAAGTGCGTGCAATGCGTGAAAATCGCTGCACGCATGCGTGCACCCTGCCACGGGTTTTTCTACTTGCCCCATTTACATCATACTATGATCAAAACGAAAATTGTTACTCCCGCCATGATGCATGTTGAGTCACGGTCAATGGTAGTAGAGAACAATGTCCGTTCAGCTCGCGTGAGTGCATCTGGTCGTCGAGATACACTCACAAACCTTCATAGACGTCGAAGAAAGAGATCTATCTGTTCGTCGAATTGAGGCGGTGAGTTGCCAGTTGTAGGAGAAGATCGTGGCTGTTGGAGGAGCGGGGAATGTTTTGACGGTTATTGCTGTCGCGATTCCGAATGAGGAACCGGCGCCGCGCATGGCCTACACATATACAAATGAGCGTCAGCGAGACGGACATATGGAAGGAGTAAGGAGGGAAGACATATATAGAATGACGTGTGCGGGGAAAAAGTACCGACGTACGAAGAACAGATCAGGATTCAGTTTCTCTGATGCGGATGTGATTGTCCCATTGGCGAGTACGAGGTCGATGGACTGTATCGTGTCGATGGTCAGACCCCACAGCTTCGAAGTGAACCCGAATCCTCCATATACTGAAAAGACAATATCAGTCAGTCACCAAATCACCGAACAAAAAACAAGTCGCCGACACGCGAGGGGGGATACAAGAACGGCGAATGATGACGGGCATGGAACACACCTGCATGACCCCCAATGCCGACGTATGGACATGTCCCGTGGGGCAGACCTCTCCCATGAGCTGCCAACGCTGTCACGATATCACCCAGTCGATTGCCCATTTCGATGACGGCTGTCCCCGCTCTATCATCCACTGTGATCTTCTGGAAGTTTCGAAGGTCGACGACTATCGAACCGTTCTTTCCACTCCGCTAGACCGAAACTGGCCAGAGAATTGAAATGGGATGGTGCAGACTAGTGGTAATTGCTTTCCACATTAACGACGAAAAGCAGCCCATGTGTTGCATGAACTAGATTTACGAGTCCTCTTACTTAGTGCGCAATCTTTCATTTGCATGGAAATCTTATATCAAGAACTTGATCTCACCGCTCTAAAACCGTAAACCGTAACAAAACGGTGACCGTAGCAGTCTATGGCCGTACCATAGACCGACCCGTGCCGTGAGTGTCAAGACTTCGACTGCCAATGCTGGGCTACTGGCGCACCTACGGCTGTGAACAACTACGCCGGTTCAATGTGCAGCCCTAGATTACCGCCGTATCGGAGAAGAGAGGCAGGAGAACTGGCAGACCTCAGGTTAATAATGATTGAGGGCAAAGCTAACAATCAAGGTGCCTCCTTACTGCGAGTTAGTCCAGTCTAGTAAATGACACCAGGCTTAGAATCCGCCCTCACTGCAGTACAGCTAATTGCTGGCGTGCAGCGTGCTCACTAAAGCGTTCGAGGAAGCAGGAGGTTTTCTGTATAATTGCCGCTAATCACATTATAGTGAACTCAATAGTCTCTGCATATCACACTTCAGAAGCTTGGGTCATTCCACCAATTCGTAGGCGCCCGGCCAACTCCTAGAAAACCTACTTGAACTCTAGAAGATATTGTAAGTCCGTCTTCCTCTGCTCGATGCGTGCATTTTGTCGCATACTATGACTTCTCTAGAAACTAGTGTGTTGTGTTTCACCGGAATCATGAAAGGCAGTTTAGCTTCAATAATCGCTAAAGTCCACACAGAACCTCAGCTTGCGCGCGGAGTCGACAACACAAAAGCTCGCCGTTGATTCTAGCGTACCCTATGAGTATGAGACGTATCAACAAGTGCAATCACAGAGAGATTTCTCTGGGATATAAAGGGGGGCAGCATGTCCATCGCTTCAATATCAAAGACAATGAAGCTCACTTTGACCTCTGTGCTCTGCTCTTTGTTTCTTCTGGCATCCAGCGCTGCAGTTACCACCGTCTCTATCGAAGCTAGAGAGGCGCAGGTAAGCCACTTCGTTTACCTTTTTGCGTTACTCATCTACTTCCATATTAACAAAATGATGTCCTTTAGGGTGTAGCAGCACCCCAGGCATGCGGAGACCCGAGACTTCTTGTCCCATTCTTCAGGCTTTGGCAGCCACAGATCAAGGATGACTTTTACACCACTGGTGTCGATGAGAAGAACCAGGCCATCGCTTTCCTCGGATACCAAGACGAAGGCATTGCTGGTTATCTCTGGCCCAACACTACTGTCCCCATTCCGAACCAAGCCATACCCTTATACCGGCTTCTCAACTCCCAGATTGGGGACCACTTCTACACTACGTCAGCACCGGAGAGGGATAATGCCGTACTGAACGGGGGCTATGCCAACCAAGGCATTGCGGGATACGTCTATAGCGACACGCTTTGTGATGGGCTTCCCCTTTACCGGCTCTATAGCGGGAAAGCGCAGAACCATTTTTACACCATGGATGCGGCGGAGCGGGATAATGTGGTTGCTAATGATCCTGATGGATACGGCTTCGAGAAGATCGCAGCATATATGTTCCGTTTCTGATTGATCAAAGGTCAGTCATGCTTTACACAGGACAAGAGGGTTTTCAATGTTTTTTTTTCTTCTTCTTAGAAATTGAGGATCGTTCGTCGATTGAAAGGAAGTGTAATGTACTGTCAATGTCAGTGCTTGTACTATTAAATGTTGGCTATACACAATGCTTGTGCACATGTAATTATCTTGGCCTGCATCAAGCATCGAAACGACGGTAAGATATGGGATCAACTCTGTCCACCTTATATTGTCTTTCAAGGAGCTGGACTGTCGATGACTGGAACCTGAACTTAAAATTTGTTGTGTGCCAGCGACACGATCAGTCTCGTGATTCAGTTCCGAGTCTCTCTCTGAGGTAGGTATTTTGCGGGCGCTTCTCGACTGTGATCACAAAAGGCATTATCGGATTATGATTAAAACCTCCCGTTAATGTGATCACGGCTCGTGAGTAGTACTGAGAAGATTACTCGACTCATAGGCGGACACTGGGCGGATGGACCCTTCCTCCTGACTCCGGAGAGGATAGCGACGTCGACGGCCAGGAACCAGGCTGGTACAACGAGTCACCATACCGTAATGTAATACTCTTCGATGAAGGCTCGGGGCGTGCGGTAGTTCCCTTTAGTAACCGTTTTGAGGTATTATATTTTGCTCTGGTCTATAAATATAGTCGCACACCGTAACCCTTCGAGCCACCAGGGTCTTCGAACTATCTTTATTTTTTGTCGCCTATGTATGTATTCGTCGATGCAGTGGCACTTCTGTGATAGGTCATATTCCATTCTATACACCCCAAGTTTTTCATACCCTGCTGTCGCCAGACGACTCCGTTGTGAGAGGCAAAAACAAGCTGATGAATATGAATACTAATTGCATCCACTGTAGCAATCGGTGGCAGCTGCAGGCAAGAATCCTCCGTCTCTGAATCTGATGGATGCCGTAGGGATGAAGAACCCTTTTTTTTTCTGGACACATCAACTCAGGAACATCGGACCTGCTCAAATGAACCTTCCCCTGATGCCGATCGAAATTTATTAATTTCGACACCCTCATAAGATCCATCTCAGTCTGCTCGTTGAACGATTCACCGGGTCACCCAACCCCAAAGCGGAGCTTGCATACCAAATTAGGTATCCAAGCCACCAAATCCGGGACCCGGGTTATACATAGCTCGAAAGTAATAAAATCGGTGGACGTCACCTGGTCCTCGCGACCTCCGTCTCCGACCCATCTCTAGTGACAATTGAGCAGCAGGACAGCCTATCCCTAACCGCTAACTTTGTGAGCCCGCGAAGGCGGGCTCGAGATAAATCATCCCTCTAACTCTAACCTCTAACGCTAACCTCTACCCCGAACACCAACCGAACCCTAACCGTTAAATCAAGGTATGTTCATACCAGTTTGCACAGAAAATATTTTTATTACAAGTTGATTAGAACAAAAAAGTCGCGACCACTCCTTCTAGGTTAGAACAAAGTCGCGACTCGATACCTGTTCTCATTAGAACGGAAGTCGCGACTTTGCTGCGTCTAGTGGTGTCCACGCGTCACGATTCTCACGATTCTGTGCCGGTGGCTGCTTGCAAGCACAACTGACTTCGAATGAAGAAACCAAATTACCAATTACAACGCTACAAAACACACGAACAATCCAACACCCACAACCCAAATCGAGTCCGTTACCTCTGAATAGAAGTCGGGAACACAAACACCCCACGCGGATCAAACTCATCCTTCAATCGTCGAAGACGAGGGTAATTATCCGCATAGTACAGTTTTTGCCCTAAACACACCCCTCCGTCAGCACTGGACGAATAAACGAAATATGTGGGAAACAACAACTACGTACAGTTTGCAAGCCGGTCGTCGATGTAGTTCGTATATGCGCTGTATTTTTTTTTAAAGAATCGTGTCAATTTGCATTCCTATGTGTGTGATAAGGCGAGACGCTCACCCGAAATCCCAGTTAGCAGGACTGTTCTCTACGATAGAGTTCACCACATCTATATTAAATCGAGATTAGACTTTGTTTTCGTACAGATAGAGAGGAGGTTGAGACTTGCCGTCAAGGAAAGTAAACCCTCCAGCAGGGTAGGGCGGGACGTTCCCATGCGACGACGCATAGAACTGTATCGTGAAGAGGGAAGTTCTTCGAGCGAACGCGGTCGCTGTCGATTTGACAGCGTTGATAGCAGAGTTTCGTCCTCCGAAGAGTTCAGCTTGGATGAACCAGCCCTACAAAAAAAAAGGATCCTTCAATCCTATAAGTTTGCCGAGGAGAAACCAGTGCACGTACCACAGGCGCATTGAACCCCTCATTCGCAAGCGTATTCATCCACGCAGCCAACGCCCTTTCCGAAATGGGAGAAGCCTCAGGTGTCATCAACGACTTTGCATAAAACGTATCCGTCCCGTCCGGCGCGCTGCTCGTATCCAATGATCCCCCCGCAAGGTTGACCGCACTGTGCAGGTAATCCCCCGTATCGAAGCTCGCCGCCCGCGGAGGGGGCACACGATCGAAGAACGGCTTCAACGTCGCGTTGAGCCGTTCTATGGGGAGGTACCATCCTCCAGCGAGGCCGACTGTCACGTTTCCTTGGACGTTCCCTGGTGTCAGCACGATCTCGGCTCCGAATTCCGGGGGGAGGTTGGTGGTGAGGACGAAGGATTGGTAGGTAGAGAAGAAGGCTGCTGCTTCGGAGGCGGTGAGTTGCCAGTTGTAGGAGAAGATTGTAGCTGTTGGAGGGGCGGGGAAGGTTTTGACGGTTATTGCTGTCGCGATTCCGAATGAGGAACCGGCGCCGCGCATGGCCTACACAGAATTGAGCGTCAGCCAGACGGACATATGGTGAGGAGGGAAGATATAAATAGAATGACGTGTGTGGGGAAAAAGGACCGACGTACGAAGAATAGATCAGGATTCAATTTCTCTGATGCGGTTGTGACTGTCCCGTTAGCGAGTACGAGGTCGATGGACTGTATCGTGTCGATGGTCAGACCCCACAGTCTCGACGTGAATCCGAACCCTCCGTATACTGAAAAGAATACACCAGTCAGTCGTCGCTCTGCGAATCACCACACAACAGAGAATCGCGAATGATGACGGACGCACCTGCATGACCACCAATGCCGACGTATGGACATGTCCCGTGGGGCAAGCCTCTCCCATGAGCTGCCAACGCTGTCACGATATCACCCAGCCGATTGCCCATTTCGATGACGGCTGTCCCCGCTCTATCATCCACTGTGATCTTCTGGAAGTTTCGAAGGTCGACGACTATCGAACCGTTCTTGCCACCGAGTCCGTTCGCCACGTAGCTGTGCTGTAGCAGGGAGAAGGTATCAGCACGACGAGATAGTGATTGGAAGAAGGATGGATGGATGGGACGTACTCCTCCACTCCGAGCTACGACGTTGTGGTTCACTTTGTTCCCCAGCTTGATAATATCCGAAATTTCTTGTGCTGATGTTGGGAACGCGACTGCAGCGGGTTCGAAGTCGAACCTCAAGTTGACTGGTTGGAAGGATCTTCATGAGTATTTTGTACGCATATAGTGCCCGTAAACTTACAAGGTCGACTTGCGTTGGCGAAACCAGTCTGTCCGGGCAGGACAATCGAAATATCTGCGCCTGGATCCTCTTGTCCTAGTAGGGCCGACAGATCCTGTGCGAGGACGGACCCAATCAACGCACATAGCGAAAGTAAATGAGGTATAAAGAGAGTTGAAGGACGCATGGTGGGGTATAAGCTGCCTTGAAGAACGAGCAGAGGCCTATAAAACGAATCCCCTCAGTCCGCCAAGGAAAGTCGGGCAGAGTCAAAGATGATTGGAGCTCAATGCCCCCACCTAAATATTACACGTTAGGGGAGTCAAGAATAACTCTGGATGAAAATAGCCCCACAGGCATTCCTGGGTAAAAAGAAGAGTAGCGTACCGTGTGCCTGCTGCAAGTGACCCTTGTTCGCTTGCGCCCATATGCACCATCCACTCCGTTTATGTCGCGCAAGGTACTATGTGAGATGTTGGATTGGGGAGGATGTCGGGGAGGTGGGTACCCTGAAGGATGTCTGTCGGACGGGTCATCGAGATTTCATGCAGCGGGGCGTACGAGGAACGCTCCAACGACGTTAAACATGACAATAACGCGCATTCTTCGGGCTGGCTGCGCGTCATAGTGTGATCTGAAAGTTAATGAAGGGAGGCAGAGCGTGTCACTGGGATGAGATCGTTGGATGCTGGTGGAAGGTGTAAAGGAACAAACATTTGGGCGCGTCTGGGATTGACGGCTCACGGTCCGGTGAATGCCGGGACGAATGGCCGATCAATTTGAATTTGGGACTCATCCTCGAGAGCACTCCCGACTCTTCGAGGTTTGCTCGAAGTACGAGGCGTTCGATTCCTAGGCCACACATCCCAATCGAAAATTAATCCCTTGAAATCTCATGGTGGTACCGGCGCCTCCAAGAAAATGTACTTACCATACTGCACGAGGGAAGTTTACCAGCCCCCCTGTCCTCTTCAGCGCTAGCGTTCTGTCATATTATCGTTCTACTAACCAACGCTATCTTCCTTCTTCCAGAGTATCTCTTCGGTAAGTCCAGCACTCTGATATTTTATGTTGGGCTCCGTCACATAAGCAGTATGACCAGGTCAACTAATCAATTCGCAGGGCCAACTCCCGTTCCGCCGAGAGAATAAAAGACATCTACCAGTGTACATAAATGTCCCCATTAACAAACATATCCTCCGAGTGTCAGTGGTCACCAACGAGCGCACGACTCCAGCAACACCCTCTGAATTTACTTGCAGTCAGCAACAACCTGCGCCCCAGCCTCCGTCGTACTCTCCACGGCGGAAGACGCGTTGGCTACAGCGCTGTCCACGTCCGGGTCCGCGCTAACAAGTGCATAACGGTCAATCAGTTCTCTCTTCTTCTTATATGTTGGGTACCTTATACTTACGAGTTGATAGACCCAAGAGCAGTAGACGCCGCGCTCAATCCATCCGCCACCTGTTGACGATCAGCATCTGGTGCTTGTTGGCCGCTCAAGAGGGCCGCTGCGATCTTGGCCACGCCTGCTTTGGCGCTGGCAATGCCTTGGGAGGCGGCTTGCAGCTGAGCGGTGATATCGGCGTCTCTAAAGTTGTGAGTCGAAATCAGTAAGAACGTGAATAGAAAAAGGGTGTCGGTAGCTAGCTAACTGACCCAGTGGCGGCGGAAGTCACAGCGACGGCAGTAGCAGTCTGGATCGCAGAGGTATACGTAGAAGTAGCGATATAAGTGAGATCGACGGCAGAGGTGGAGTCGATAGCAGCCGTAGAATCGATAGCAGCCGTCGAATCCGCAGCAGCGTTACTATGTACCTTATCACCATCTCATAAATCGAGAACGACAATCACATAAAACGAACCTTTTCGCAGCAGCAGCACTAGCCTTCTTGATCGCAGCAGCAGACTTCGTGAGACCCGCAACGGTCTTGAGACGTGCGATGTTGCAGGCGAGGTTACCTATCTGGCGCCTGTTGTTAACCTCTGTAAATAGCCGCCCGTTAGTGGGTAAGATCATGTGGATATCATAGTGTAAGTGTACACACCCAATGGCGCTGCGGATGAGGGCTGTCAGCTTGGCAACGTCACATTGGGTAGGCACGAATACTTACCAGCCATGGCGGAAGTGAAGAAGAGAGCAGCAGCGAGGGTGAAGAAGTAAGCGAATCGTGCCATTTCGAAGTAAAGTGTACAAATGTTGGGGAAATGTGTGAAAAGGTAGATGTAAGGACGACGAGCAAAGAAGTGCGAAGAGGAAAACGAAGAAGACACCGGGTCTTAGAAAGGTACGAAGAGAAAAAAGTAAAAGTAGAATGAAGAAATGAGAACGGGAGTCTGTCCCTCTTATACCTAAATTATCAACCCCTTCCTGAACTAAATTGGGTCGTCCATATCATATCCTTTGATCTCCTGGTGAATGATCACATTTACTCGAGTACAGAGTACAGTAGGGATGACGATGGACGAAGCCTGTCATGCATTATTGCTACGGGGGTGCAAGATGCAGAGGAAAAGCCAAAAAAGGCCTTACTACATGCCCGAACAACGCCGTCGAGGGTGGTTCTGCTCCCGGCCACAAAGTCTGGCCACTGAGAATGGAGACGGCAGTCCGTTCAGCTCGCGAAGGTGCATCATGTCGTCGAGATGCGTTGATTTTCATCATAGATCCCTCGAAATACTGTTGACCACCACTGTATATTTATCCCAGCTGGACACGCTGAATTAGTCTAAGAACTTGGAGGAACGAAAGGAGATTGACGATACGAAGCTTAAGAGATCCGGATCCAGGGCCCGTCGAAGAGCAGAAGGCTTTCGGCGAGTCAGGGTACGGGTTGGCCTGGGACTGCGAAGCGCACGTCGTGTGTGCTCAACCGGAATTTCGGTCCTGCATGAGATAAGATAAACAGCATTCCCCTTCACACTCTCGCGTCAGCTAAGCAGTGCGTCCGCCATTCAACATGCTGCGTCCACGCCCATTCTCGAGAGTATGGGTCCGGGATTCGAGGTTCGTTGGAAGTACGACTCCAAGTCTTCAAACAAGATATATGCCATTCACGACATCATACCTAAAAGAAACCTCCTACGAGGATACAGTACTATCCTCACAGCGAGCGACGAGCGTTTACTGGCAACTTGTGCTACCTTAATTATTCCGTAACAGAAAGTGTACCTCCCTAGACCTCAATTCGGGCATCCGTGTAGCGTGCAATGCCGTATCCTGTGAGGACCTGGAGGATAATCATACCGTAGGGATGACAATCACCAGACCTGTCAGGTTACAGGGGTACAGGATAAAAACGAAAAATGCATGCCCGAACGACGTAGTCAGCATTTACATCGCGTCTAACGCTGGTTCAAGGTTGGCCTGCTCAGGCCATGCATTTCAGCCAATGCCAGCAGGGCATCCCTCCGTTCAGCTCGCGCGTGTGCATCAGGTCGTTGAGATGCGTTGATTTTTGTTTCATACCAGATCCTCGAATAGCACTTCATCAGTGTATTTTATCGGAAGCTGTTGATTGTTTCGTTTTTAGTACAAGGAAAGGGTTTCTACAGACGCCTGTTGATATGGCGTGATAGGCCTACAAAGAGAAAACATTTATTTCGTACTCTAGGCAAGTGACATGTAGCCCAATCGACTACATTTTACTTTTCCTCCTCCTCCTTTTCCAGATTGCTTTCAGAAACCATGACGACCTCGTCATCGACCACAATCTCCGCACCTGCTTGGGTAAGCTCATATATTTTCCTCCTGTTACCGGTAGGGATTGGTGTGTCCCTCAGTTCTTCGAGGTTGAACCGGAACGTCTTCAAGGGCCTTCTGTGTGGTAGGACCTGTCTGTCTGCACGGTACAGAGACGCTACAATGGCTGCGACGGCATTCCATTGCATATCGGAACTCGATTCGATAGTGCTGAGTTCTAAGACCTTGAGTCGTGGAACAAAAAGCCCTGGTTCATCCATCGTCGCTGCCAAATGGCAGAAAAAAGGATCTTTTTGAAGTTCGTTCTCTATGTTATCCCCGGGCCAATAGCGAGGAATACGTAGATGGAAGTGTGCCACTGCTGGGACAAGCTCCAACAGTAATTTCAGGCGGTGCAAGTTAAGATCAAACCCGACGAGTTCTAATTTTCGAAGTTTCGATGGCCGGGATTGTCGGAAGAAGGTAAGTACTTCATTTTTAATGGAATCGAATGGTCCGTCGTGATTGTTCTTGAGGGAAAGATGGACGAGGTTGGGGAGTGTGAGACGTGCGAGGAGTTGGCTACTCGTACTGGAGAATTCGTTTAAAGTCAAAGACAGGAGACGATGATGCGTAACGGCGGATATGGGGGTCCCAATCGAGTTGCTAGAATTGTTGATAATGGCAAACTCGCAAGTTTCCAGGGCTGGGTGGGCGTGCAGAAATATGATGCAAGCTTCCTCCGAAAGTGGATGGATTTTAGCTTCCTGTACTCGACACCAATTAATGTTCACTTTGTGGAATGGAACTGTGTGCAAAGGGAATGTGATGCTGCGCGGAGAAGGTTTGGCCTCGCCGAATACAGGCTGGTCCTCGGGGGGTTATATGGTCCCTGGGTTGGGCATAACCGCAAGTTATCAATATTGTCCCATCTGCGAACACAGCGAAACATGTATTGCATGAGAGTGAATGTCATATAGGCAGAAACATTCTTCCATTGAGAGGAGGTGCTGGCAATAACTTCAAAAAAAGGTCTTGCATCTGGATGTATTGAATATATTTCCACATAGGTAATGCGCAGTGTAACTGGGACCAGTTGCGCCCGAGATAACCATTCAAGGGCAAGGCGGTGCCTGTCCCGCTTCTGGATAATTCTATGGTCAAAGAAAGGCTGGGTCCACAGCTGGGGCGTGGCCCACACCAATTGCCGCCACGCCGTGCAGACCGCTCCTATCAGTAGAGGCTGAAAGATGGCCTGACGTTCCTCACGATCGGGGTAAGGGTGCGAAATTCCGGGTGACAAGAGGAGGAAGATAGTCGAAGTGATCTCGGGGGAAGTTGTATGATAGGGCTATGAGCGTGATTGATTTGTTCTTTCTTCCTTTGGTGTTTCTGGAGCAGGGACTGAAGAGCTGCGACGCTATCACGAATTTGGTTTTCAATCATTGACATTTCCTTGCAGAAGTCGCACGAGTTACATATTGAGGGGTAAGATAGTTGAGCGAGTGCCAGGGCTCGCCAGTCGTTGCAGTTGGCGCACGTCATGGAAGTGAAGTACGAAGCAATTGGGGAGGAGTCGTCTAGTGCTGGGATCCAAATTCAAGCGGAGTCAAAACAAAGATGATCTTATCTTATAAGTTTGGAAGCGCCGAACGCTTTTCGGCATTGCCCACTCCAATGTCCGACCAGAAGAAAGTGCCAAATATCATACAATTAATTCATGAGACGCCAATATCAAAGAAAATAGGAAATCAATTAGTCGTGTATAAATTTTCGTTGTTTGAGTCTAATTCGCAATTCAGGATCGCCGTTCAAATTTCAATCTTCGAAAAGGACTTGCTGGCCATTGGGAGTCTGCATCTTCTGCTTTAGATATCGCCTTTCTTCCCTCACCGCATGATATCCGCAATTTGTATCCACCTCGTTGAGACCGCTCGACGTGCTTAAACAGACTTACACTCATGAACTTCGCACCTGCTCGACGCGCCCGAGGAGAGAGACTCTCTTTCCACTGCGTAGTACATTCAAAAAGTTGAACCCGACCCGGATTGAACGGATGACCTTGAGGAATCACGTGACGTGCGCACGCTGGAATCTCACGCGCTACCGCTGCGCCACAGGTCCTCTTACAGGTCCATTTCTTGTGTGCAACCCAAAAGGGAGAGGTGTGGACTCAGAGGAACGGGGTGTTTGCGGTCAACAGCGAGTGTATTGGTCGATCTCTCTCGCAAGACCGAGGGGTGCCGAAAACGGAGTTTCCGGTGTCCCAAAGCCGAGCTCAAGCCGGAAGTAGTGAATGTACAGTAAAAAAAGGAGAGAAAAAGAAGAGAAAATACAGAAAAGGGAAAGTGGTATGGGTGGGGTGAAAAGGAATGCTCGAGGCACAAAGCCAAACAAGCTCGGTAATTCTACGAAGGAATGAGATGGGGAAAGACTGCAGAAGGTGACCCCTACTTATATGTCCAAGGGAGAATGGAAAGACAATGCATCGAGGCCCAATTCTGAGGCTGTAGTCTACCTACTGACCATGTCTATAAAGCAAAAACCGAAAAGAATGAGAAAAGAATGAAAAAGGCTTGAGACGCGCATTGTCGAAAAACGCGACAATGCTTATCAGATCACGAGACCGTTGGCTTGGGAAATAGACCCTGGTCAAATGGTCCTTTGATCAGTTCATTAATGTCAAGGAACGTACACAAGGTGGCTGCTCCATCTCAGGCCCAAATTAAGCCACTTACACTTATAATACAATACAGTAGCCATCGAGAGAGATTTTTGATGCGCGAGTGAGTAGTACAGGTCTCTTTCCCGACTCCGCTGGACCGAACTGGCCAGAGAATGGAATCGGGATGGTGTAGACTAGTGTTAATCACCTTCCACATCAACGATGAAAAGCAGCCTATGCGTTACATGAACTGTATCTATGAGTCCATCCCCCGTACCGCGCGATCTTGCATATGCATGGTAATCTAATATCAAGAATGAGAGCTTGACCCCACCACTCTAAAACCGCCAACAGTAACCAAACCGTAACCATAGTATTAGTCTATGGCCGTACCATAGACCAACCCGTACCGTGACCGTCAAGACTTCGACTGCTACTGTTGGGCTACTGTCGCGCCTACGGCCGTGGACAACTACGGGTCAATTACCGCGGTGACGTGAAGGCTAAAGGCTGACAATCAAGGTCTCTTGAAGATGCCCCCTTACTGCGAGTTAGTCTAGTCCAGTAAATAACAACAGACTTAGAATCCCCCTCACTGCAGTACAGCTAATACAACCAGACTTCGGGCATGCTCACTAAGCCGTTCAAGGATGTCGGAACTTTTCTTTACAGTATCATTGCCGTTAATCACACGATAGTAAGCGTATAGCCTCCATCTCACGCCCTAGAAGTTCTGGTCATTCCACCAAGTAGGTGCATGGTCAACTCCTGGCAGAAATACTTGAAGTCTAGAAGAAATCGCAAGTCCGTCTTCCCCTTCTCAATGCATGTTTGGAAACCGGTGTATGGTGTTCACCGGAATTATGAAAGACATTTTAGCTTCAATGATCACTAAAGTCCAAACGGAACATCGGCTCGCGCAAGAAAGCTCGCCGTTGATTCTAGCGTACGCTGTGGGATTATCACATACACCCACAGAGTACTTTCTCTAGGATATAAAAGGAGACCAACACGTCCACTGCTTCAATATCGAAGAAGATGAAGCTCACTTTGACCTCTGTGCTCTGCTCGTTGTTCCTTCTTGCACCCAGCGCTGCGGCTACCACTGTCTCTGTCGAGACCAGAGAGGCCCAGGTAAACCACTGCGTTACTCGTCTACTCCTACATTAATCAAATGTCGTCTTTTAGGATGTAGCAGCACCCGAGGCATGCGGGGACCCGAGGCTTCTTGTCCCATTCTTCAGGCTTTGGCAGCCACAGATTACGGACAGCTTTTACACTACTGGCGTCGTTGAGAAGAACAAGGCCATCACTCTTCTCGGATACCAGGACCAAGGCATTGCAGGTTACCTCTGGCCAAACACTACTGTCCCTGTTCCGAAGCAAACCATACCCTTATATCGGGTGTACAACTCACAACTCACTGTTACGGACCACTTCTACACTACGTCAGTCGCGGAGAGGGATGCAGCCATTAATAAGCTGGGATTCACCAACGAAGGCATTGCGGGTTACGTCTACAATGACACACTTTGTGATGGCCTTCCCCTTTATCGTCTCTATAGCGGGAAAGTACAGAACCACTTTTACACCATGGATGCGGCGGAGAGGGATAATGTGGTTGCTAATGATCCTGACGGCTACCTCTACGAAAAGATTGCTGCATATATGTTCCGTTTCTGATTCATGAAAGGTTAGTCGTGCTTTACGCATGGCGGGAGGGTTTTTGTTGACGTATTTTCTTCAAAGTTGAAGAACGTTCGATTGGAAAGAAGCACAGTGTACTCGAATGTCAGTGCTCGTACTAAATGTTGACTACACAATGCTTGTTATACGATCATTCTCTGTGAGAAACCAGCGAGCTGCATGAAGCCTGAAACGACATTGAAGATATGAGATCTATCCTGTTCGCCTTATATCGCCTTTCAAAGAAAACATTAGGAGACGGTAGTTTCCGGACACCTAAACTTAAAACTTGTTGGGCACCAGCGACAGGAGCAGTCTCGAGATTTTGTGCTAGGTGTATCGCTAAGATATGGGTCTTACGGGCGCTTCTCGACCGAAAGTGTTTATCGGATTACAAAACCACTTTTTAATGTGCTCACGGTTCCTGGTTGATACTGAACAGGTTACTCGACATCGGCGGACGTTGGTTAATATCATGGAGATCGTGTGTGCATAAGAGTGAGTAGATCATCCCGGATACGATATGTAAGACGTGAAGGTTGGAGCCCATTACAAGGATAGCAACATCTGCCCGAGAAAAACTAAGGGAGAGTTGAAATTAAACCGTGACTTCTGAAGGTAAATCTTTCCTAAGAGGCACTAATTCTCCTCTTGGACGTCGTATGAGGTCAGGTGGCCCCGTCAGAAGATAGTCGAACTTATTATTACTTCATGTAACGTGCAGTAGGAAGGCTAATCTAAGCTCGTATGACTTCGGTGCTTTTAAACCTGTCTTCCTTCAAGTAGCATTGCGTACACCATATACTCCTATCGGTAATCGAGTTGTAATACGACTCAATTATGCAAAGTCGTGGATACCATATGTCGCATCATTGCTGGCCCAGTGCCTTCTGCCATTTTGAAACTTCGAACAGACTGGTATTGGATATAGCCTGATTATGTGTGTGGCGATTCGTTAGGAATAAGGTTTGCTGGGACTGGTTCAGTGGTTCTGTACGATTGCATAACCTTCACGTCGAGCTGTTCTTCAGCCGACGTATCAACTGATGCGAGTTACTTAATAATAACCCTGACGAGGGACGAAGCGTGAGCAGACATGGGAAACAGATGCGTCGCCTGGGTGCCATAATAGAACCGTGTAAGAACGGTCTCCGTGACGGCCATAAAACCCCCGCGGGACAGGCAAACGCAGAGATACCAGATTGAGAAGGTCTTGCGGATGATTTTGAGCACTTCTAATACGCGCCCAGGATGGTTGGTTGAAAGGAGTAATATTCGTAGCCTTTAAAGGTTTAATGAACGGACTTTATAGTGAATCCTTGATGTTGTATGCTCAGCAGAGGTCGTGTATTGCGCGAAAGACTACTATTACTCGGAAAGTATTAACTTCGGTGCCGCGTCCATGTTGTCTTGAGCAAGAGCCGGTTTCAGCTACAATTTTAGGCCAATAGGATGTTAGAGCCGACTCGCAGAGTACGTCGAAGTTCCATGAATACACATGTGCTTTATGTGACTATATAAGTGATGACCAGCTTTCACGGAGAGGCCGCATCTCTGAGTGACTTAGCACCTGCGCGAAATTGGAAGACATCGACTGCGGATAGGGAGAAACTCCCCTTTTCTTGCCTAATATCAACGCTGCCATAAGACCGCCGCTCACGATGAACACTAAATATAGTCTCGGTAGCAATATTATGCTATTTCCAACCCGTCTCCGTGAGGACTCGTTTTATCTCTGTACGTAATTGAACAATCCATGGTTCCCCCTTCCTTACATATGTAACTTGGTAAATATTCTCCCTTTGACCCGTCTGGGTAGCCCTTTCATGTGACAATATTGCACGATAACGAGAGATGGCCGACCCGAACGTTCCAGAGTCCAGACCCAAGGTTATCGGACATAGGATTGGTGCCATTTTCGTCATTCTGGATATTAACAGCTTCCTGGGTCGAGCAGAAAGTACTTATGCCTTGAGTATCCCTCCTTCCAGTCCCTCCGTGGATGGTATCCTCGCTGCGCACCCATCATAAGCATTATAAGTAGAACGAACCACGAGCCCGACGCTCCCAAGCGAAGTCGGTCCAGAAATACAATTCCACGTGGGTACCATCACCAGGCGGCTTTAACCGGCAATCCAAGGTTCTTTTCTGGGAAGATCAGGTCAAATCTGATCGTACTTCGTACTCCCTATTTGATATCTTGAGCCCTCGCCAGCACATTGGTATTCTCTGTATCGTGTGGTATTGTGAGGCTCGAGAGTCTCTTCCTAGGTTCCTTCACCACTCAGTCAAAGGTGGAGATGCTTCTAGAAAACAGGACAAGCTGGAGCATCAGCCTCTGTCGGCTGTGTTGCATCATTTCCACGGCGTATTTCATCGTGTGTGACTTTTTCTACTTATGAGGAAGCTACAAAGGGACCCTTGACTTCGCTCGGATAGTACCTAGCTAATTGTCGCACTTCCAGAACGACGGGCATGGAAATGTGGAGAGAGTCTGAGAGAGAAATGTCACAGATTAAGGTCAGGACAGAAGGACGCCGACGTTCGTCTGCCCGAATCTACGCTCGCTACGAGGCAGGCTGCTGAGCCGAGCAACTGTTTCCTCCAAGCCATTTCTCTTCCTCATGAACGCATGCCAAGGATATTCATGGGTCGCAAGGGCAAGTAAGGGGAAGTCCTGTTTGATTCGTTGACCTGAGTCTGCGTTCACCGATATCCCGCCAATCCCTTGCCCTTAGCTCTATCATCCGACCACTTCGTACATCGGACTCCACAATCAACCACCACTCAGCACGCCTCCTGTCTATCTGCATATGCCTTTGTGCTCTAGTAGAGATATTAATCGCCCTGGTATTTATTTAGGGAAACTGACCGCCCTGATGGAAGTTGAATGCCCAGAACGAGAATGAAAGTCACATATCCGTCATGATATTTCTCCGTGTCGACCCCGATTTGTGTGACTTTCTGGATATACCAAGCACATTTTGTCACGGAGGGTAATATGACGGAGAACATATGCTGAACGACTTTATTGGGCAATGTGCGTATGACTGAGGTCTGCTTCATAATCTGATAAAGGCGAAGAAATAGGAGGTGAAATAGATGCTAGAGTTACAATTTTTGACATATCTGTGATATGTTTCCCGACCTGGGGTCGACGTCATGACGTCGAATATGACAATTGCTTGGCTGGTGGAAGACTGACCTTCGAATCCGGGAAGTTAACTCGCTGAGCAGGCGTCGTGAACCCTTCTTGTGGGAGCTGCCCCCGCTAGGTTCATTCACGGCTCGCGAAAGTTGGCAGATCCACGGATAGCACAAACAGTTTTCTTGCTTTCTTCTACGTCATTGCTCTATCGGACATCTCCCAATCAGTTTCCGTGTATTGTGAAAGGAAGTCGTAGGAACGCTTGGTAAGGAACCCGAAGTAAACATGTGATGGAAGCGTACTACGTTCTTTGTCACAGCCTTGCTGCCCGACGATGATTATGTTTCCAATGGATGTTCCAAGGCTAAGGTGCATTACGATGTATTAAACCTAGATACGTATGAACCTCATCGCTGGGCTTCCATTCCTCTTTCTGTGCCTCACTGCGTTTGGACTGCCCAACTAAGATGTTTCTCATTGTTGGCTCAATAAGGCAGTCATTCGCCAACTGATCCTGACAATGATCAAAACATCACCACGGTTTGTAGTTAACCCAGTTCAACAGAGAATACTTGACCATCCATCTATCCATCTTTGATAGTCAAGACCTTATGTAGATGTTTATCAGCACTGCCCTCGAGTTCGCTGTGATTTCGCTCTTGACGAGTATTTATAGACAGGGACACCATTACCGGCAGACTTCCGATACATTTTTCTCGTTTCCTAACGGTCATCATCAAAACATCACCAACTCGAGTTGATTAGATACCCCTCAAAATGTGTTATCTTGTGTAAGTGGAAAGGGTGCGTGAGTGACGGCATTTCGTCTGTTTTTGGCTAACCGCAGCTTACGGGCTAACTCAACAAAACGAGTTAGACCACAGATACCGGTCTGCGCTTTGAAGGAGCTATCTTTGGGGAAAATTAAGGCATAAGGTATACGGAAACAAAAAAAGCAGTCGGAAGCCAGGGTATAAGCATCATCGGCATTCCCCTAATGGCGTCGCTCCCTGAGCGCTCCTTGTCCAGATAATTACATCGTTGAAGATAAGGTAAAGTGAAACACGAGAACTGAGAAAAGGCTCATCGAGCATTCCCAACTCGAGGAGATGTGCCGCGTGCGTGGGTGCTAAATGACTTCCCACCCAGTCAAAGGTTCGAAAGTCCTGGAACAGGCAGACGGTTTCGAGAACGAACACCAGAAAGGTGGTAAGTCCTTCGAATTCGGAGGATAATTCATGAGACGAGGAGATAAATGAGATAACAACGATTAGATGATGACGAATATAGACAAGATATCGCTTTTCTAGACAGCAGCAACACTATATACGGGCTATTCACTAGTGGTACCCATTGTAAGTCTCCTGTATGACGAGACAGGAAACTCAGAAATGTCGAGCTAGAGTTTGCCTTGTGAGACGAAGAACTTGCGTTACCCCTGGGTATTTAATTCGATCCAATACCATTTAGAAGGATGGGTCATGGGGACCGACCGACCAGGGCCGAGGCAAGGACGAGATGTGTCAGAGTGGAAATGTTCGTGAAACGTTTGGCCCCTGCCTAGTACTCACGCCGCCTGGAATGGACGTCACCCTAGGTATCAACAAATGCAGGTCATAATCTGTATCTTTAGAGACGGTTGTGCACGTAGTGGATGCTTGTTTCCACTTGAAAGACCGACGTCTCTAGGATATTCGAATTTGTATGGAATTGGATATTGCTCTGGACCAAGACGCTCCAAAATGTCGATGGTCGGTGTGACGCACTCCTGGCCGGCAACCGCACGCGGTTCCTTTCCCGATTTGAAGACCGGAAATACCAAAAAGGGGTGACTGCGCTTGGGGTGTTGATTTGGTAATTTGATATTTTTCCACCAGCTAGAAACGATGCTTTCCCACAGGAAGAGTTACAGAGTGGTGCCATCTCTTTCAACCTATACGATGTCCTCAGTGCCACAGATCGGTTGGAACAGCGGGATGATTCGTCATGATACTCGACACAGATTGCAGGGCGGCAGTGGTGGCGGGTCGATTTAGGGGATTGGACTCGAGGAGAGGGAGGAAGTGCGTTGTTACCGAAGAGAATGAAGGTCGGCCGACATAAGGGCGAGGGCCAAAGAGAAAGTGGCGAAGATCCAGCGACAAGGAGACATGGCTAATATATTTTCCTCGCAAGAGGAGATAGTCATACACGGACACCCCTCACTTGGACACTACAGTAACTTCGTCCAATGGGAGAATATAGCCCATACCATTACCGAGAAACGAGCAGGCCGGGTGGGATGAGGAGAAGGATTCACGATTGGTTAGTTTCCTGGTACGCTGTCTGGGAGGGGGCGGCTATACCACGTGCGCCACGACCAGGTACCAACCACGTTGCCGGTTCCGATCCGCGTGGGAGAAAAGTGACAGCTGTCACACTAAAATTTGACGAATATTTTCCGGATTTTGTTCCTTCCGGATATGGAAGTGTCTGTCGGGGATCGCTGATCTGAGGGTGTTGACGGAAAAAAATGAGATCTTCTGATCTTCTAACCAAGCAGGCGTTTCATAAGTCGCTTCACGCTCGATTTACCGTGGGCTCTCTGAGGTTTCCCCATTCCTTATTTCTCCCATATCTCGCGTGGCATTTTGGGAACTTATCTCGACGACGCCATTCTCTCCTTTCTTCCACCACCACCTGTCATGGTCGCTAGCACCAACGCAGACCTGTATCCCCCATTCCAACAAACGATGCTTCCAGAAGAAGGTCCACAATCGAGCGAGGATGGGTCAGGGCTTCACTCTCCAGTCTTTGGCGCACCGTATCCCACTCACGGTGACAGTTGTAAGTACTTTGTTGCTATCACATTCCTTTACTTCTCATTCCCTTCCGACAATAAAGTCCGGTATCACCATGAGTCCCTTGACATTCACTCCTCAACGGCTCCTATGCTCGCGCCTCAATATGACTACTCTCAGCTAGACAACTCACTAGTGCCGAATAGTTCTAGCGCCCGCCATGCGTCATTCTCCTCCCACCACTATCCTCTCCCACCTCGTAACCATCTCGCACTCGACTACGCTCATCCTGCTCCTCTTCCTCCTTCGGTCAATCCTCGTATCTCGCCCGCCACCCAGTCCATCGACTTTCGATACGCCGAGCGACGGTTGCCTGGAGGATCTTCACATGAGTCTTATAACCGACCTTCTGGAAACCCTCCGTCGCTGCCTATTGAGGCTGATCACAGGACACCGCTCGTTTCCTCCTCCGCTGCTCCTGCTCCTACAGAAAACACGCCCGCCGCCGCCGATTCCAGCACCGCTTCTAGAGGGACTCGTAAGGAGGTATCATCTGTTGTCATAGCCTGTCGTCAATGGTACGTTCATTATGCCTTTTAATTAATCCTTTTAATGCAATACTAATTCCTTTCATGACCTTCCTCACCCTGTCCACGCCATTAGTCGTAGCCGCAAAATAAAATGTGATTCGACAAGGCCTCAGTGCAACAACTGCGTCCGAAGATCAAACGACTGCCAGTATGACTTGGTACCAAAGCGAAGAGGGCCTGATAAGCATCCGGGTACGCGTCAACGAACATGTAAAAAGCGGAATTCAGACGGGTCTGCTCCCCCTCCCCCGAAACGTAGACGCACAGCGCCTGCAGAAGACGTTTCACAGCAGCAGCCTCCGCCTCAGCAGCCACAACCTTCCAAGGTGAAAGAGAACATGTCGGATGCGAAGCGCCCATCGCCCACCTCCCGTCATCAGGACCGTCAGACGCAGGACCCGCATTACCCTAATCTCAATCAACATCCTCACTCTGGCCAGGTTCCTCCTCAATCGCCTGACGATCTTCGCCTCCCTATCGATCCACATGCCCAATACAAGGTGCGCTTAATTTTCCCTCCATTCTATACATCACGAGATTAATTCTGTCATTTCTTTTTCATCCACAGCAGGAAATGCCGATGCCATATAGGCGGCCTCAGTACATGTACGACCAAGGTTCCTATACCAAATCGTCCTATCCGCGCCAACTCGACGTAAATACTTTCCAATTTCCAGAGATCGTGCACCGCAAGTTCCCCATCCCGACATCTCCTACAATTGAGACAAACCAGAAACTCTGGTGGAGCAGGATTTTACACGCGCACAAGTGGGTACCACTAGTGATTTTTATGGTTCACTTCGATCGCTCACACCGTTGCTTGCAGCTTAAACGATATTACAGCTGAACTTACTTTCCTGTCAGTATCTTCTTCTTCGTCTTCGATGGTACAATTCCCTGATCGATTTAATAGCGTTAATAATACTGGTCATTTATTATCTTTCATCAATCTCAACTTTTTAATCAAGCAACTTTTCCGTGACGACCTACGTCTCCGGATTCAACCTTCTTTTATTCTTGCTGCGCTGGCTATGGCGAAACTCATGAAATCAAGCTGCGTTGAGGGCGGTGCACAAGGCTTAAGAGACTCCATGGTTCTCGCTGAAGACGCCCACAAGGCTTTCAGTGAGGCTTTGGCCTTCAACTGGGTGGACGCTACTCTTGTTGAAGCCGCTCTAGTAAGTCTTCCTTTGCTTAAATTTTTTTCACGCCTCATTCGTGTGCAGATTTTGGCTCTTTTCGAATCCTCGGCTCATCCCGAACACTCTTCCAGTCGCGCGACGACCGCCCTTCTTAACCTTGATAGTCTTATCCGCAATATCGAGCTAACGACTATAGACACCGATATGCAGGGAGTCAACAGGTTCGCGCCCAACTCCGTCCCCGTGATTTATTCAGGAGTTGCCGAGAACGAGAAGCGCAAGTGCGGCTGCCCCTCCGGAGAACCTATCGGACCTCAAACAAACAACTACAATCGTCCATATGTTCTTTCTTGGGACAGTAATTGGTCTGACAGCGAAATTCGTGACGAAGAAATACGCAGGCTATGCTGGTCCGCTCTGTCGCTTGTTTCAGATTACATCGCTCAGCGCGAAGCATTCAACGAGGACACGCCCGCTTTTTTCCTCGCCGACCCTGCTAACGTAAGTGTTCTTTTTCACTTTGGGCGTGTTTTTCTCACTTGGAGAGCCCCACGCTGACGTTTCGGTTTAAGTTCGGAATATTGTTCCCTGGCGAGTTACTCGACCGGACTTGGATGTACCTTCGGCCTCCTGGCGATCCCATCACTCCCAAGGAGACCGTGTGGGCTCTTTACTGCAGGAGCATGCTCCTCTGGAATTTCTGCAACCGATTCCGCCAGCCTAGCCAGGAGGAGGAACGAGCTGAACAAGCGTCAGAGGCATTTGAGGAGGCGCAGGTACTGGAAGATTCGTTGAACGCCCATCGTTGCAATCTAGACACCACACTCATTTACACCACGCGCGAATATATCCATAAGTGAGTCAGCCATCACCACCGTGCCTGGCCTAGATTTGAACCCCCCTTTTAGTACGCGTTTACTCGTCGCTCAAGCCTGCCGCAGGTGAGCCCCTTGCTCTCAGCTCAGATTGTTAGACGTTTCTGAACCAGCCGTTGTTTAGCTTCCATGGTTTGCAGGATCCTAAGACCAAACCTGGCCCCATTTTCAAACGGAAGCAAGCGGAGGAATGGAGTGAGTCTCTTTTTTTCATTTCATGCACAATAGAACCTCAATATGGTACTTAGTCCGCTATCAGGAGCGGATTGTAGAGCGGACCATCGTTGTCATCCAGAACCTGAGCTCGCCGCTCGGTACCCAACTAACCCGTAAGCCGTTCCGTATTAACTGGTTCATCAATCAACTCGCCATGTGCGTCTTTCACACCAACCTTTAATTTATTCCTGGCAAACTAACCTTGAATTTAGTTGCATGATTCTTTGGACGCATGATCCTACACTGGATGAGGCCTTGATGCTGGCGAAGACGCTTATCATTCCCATAGACGTCCTTAATGGCTTGTTCCCTTGCCCTGGTACGTCTTTTCTCTCACCATCCTTTCCTGACATACGATATTTACATGGCCGCCTCAACCCCTCAGAAATCGAGCGTCGCATCAACTCTTATCGCCACCAGCTAATCGAAGCCTGTCGTTCCCGGGAAATAGAGCCGCCCAACCTACCAGCTTACACCGTATCCGCGTACCTCCGTCCGTAATATCCATACACATATCCATCACGTACAGCCTCACGTACCAACCCAGCCAGCCCAATTTCATGCTTTATCTTTTCATCGTTTATCTCATCTATATACCAGCCACTGCTTCATCATCATTCGCTTCGTCTTCCTAACACAATTGACCAGTCTCTCCAACTTCATTTCTCTGTACTTCTAGATGTAACTGCTCCGGAAGGAAGTTTAGCTCCTTCGCATACCCACAGTTGATACCACCACCCCATCGCCCGTGTTTGTTTTATTTTTTATTTTCATTCTTACATATACCAGCGTATACCCGTCGTCATCATCATCAATGCGAACGCACATGCACTATTTACGTACAGATATACATCGCGTACCTCTGTAACTCCTGTTCCTGCCACGAGGACGAGGGAAGCGCTGGGAAGCGTCGGTGGCTGTCATGCCTGATGAAGTCATAAGCTAACCCATTGAACTGTTCGGAGTACAGGTTATATTTGGTCTAGCGCGACTTGCGCCAACGGGTCCGGAAGCAATGCGATATAAATTTCGACTAAAAACGCCTAAATTCTTCGACGACAGCATCAACAGTGCTGGGCGGCGGTGCCAATGTGAAAAGGCGGGATCTGCATGCGCGTGCGGAGAGCATGACGAGATGATCTGATGTATATTTAGGATAAAAAGCTACGGCTCGACGACGACACCAGGCTCGACGTGCATGTATTCCTGTGCGGACGTCGGGAGCAATACGTACGGGAATAGATGATAAAATTTGGGGGTTTGCGCTCTCGCAGCGTTCGGCTGTCCCGGCAGATCATGGGATCACGGGCTTTGCCGGTTAGTCTAGATACGTCGTGTACACATGTATTTCTCTCCTTTACCCGCAAAGACCAGCTTCACATCTGTCTACTCGCGTTGGGTTTCGTCCCCCATTGAGGATGCTCGAAAGCAACCTTAACCGGTTTTTTGACATTTGCGGGTTCAGCAGTACTGGGCTGCTACAACAAATCCGGCGCAGTACAGAACTGTGACAACAAAACTGCCCAGGGTGATCTGGGTCATCAAGCCCGCCTCGCCATCGCGTGTGCCCCGGTCAGCTCTTCATCGGAGGTTCCGTCCTTCGCCCCCAATCATCCTTCGTCAATCGGTCGACGCTCATTCCACGCGCACATTGTTTCTGTGCTTATCTCTTATCTGATCTTTTGATCAGTTCAACACCACCACCCACCACCATCACCATTATCATCACCACCGCCGTCATGCTCATCTCAGCCTCACTGCCTTGCGTTCCACAAGTCCCAGTTGCAGGGAAGACCACTCATTTTACAAACCTTTGCCAATCCATGTCTATCACCATCCTTTCTTTCTGTCTAACACACTACACCCATATTCAGCACATGCCAGGCTACTCTGCCCTTCACAAACATCATCACCACCATTCACCTTCACTTCCTTCACAGTTTCATCTTAACCGGGGAACTCTTATTCAGGGAGGGTCCTAACAGGCTCTGGAGTCAGGGAGGGGATATCTTTCAGCGCAGGGTGCTCAGGGACAGGGAGGGGTTCAGGATTCAGGGAGGGGCATTGGAGGGGTTCATTTTCGTTGAGGTTTCTTTTGGTTCTTTTCTTTATGGCTGTCTTTCCTCCTTCCTCCTTTCTTTCACCTTCTGATGGATTGTTTTGCCTTGGTTCTTTTCTTTGTTTCTTCACGGCCTCTCTTTGCTGCTTCATGCGAGGGAGGGTGATAAAATTTGGGGGTTTGCGCTCTCGCAGCGTTCGGCTGTCCCGGCAGATCATGGGATCACGGGCTTTGCCGGTTAGTCTAGATACGTCGTGTACACATGTATTTCTCTCCTTTACCCGCAAAGACCAGCTTCACATCTGTCTACTCGCGTTGGGTTTCGTCCCCCATTGAGGATGCTCGAAAGCAACCTTAACCGGTTTTTTGACAATAGAACCGTTAGGCGGCGGGACGTGCGCTCTTTGTACAGATGAATAGTTTAAGTTAATTAGGAGGTAGGGTTCCGCTTGGGAGGCCTGGTCAGAGGTATTATCAACAAATAACTAGAACCTTTTTGAATGTTGTTACTTCTCAATCCAGGGGCGTTCCTCGAGTGATCCAATTCAAGATATGGTAGAAAATGATAGCAGGACAAGAAAAAACACCCCCGACGATAAGGGTTGTGGGATGAAAAAGACAGACAGCTAGATATTCAATCGTTTCTACTGTCTACTCGACCTAATCATGAGTAATAACAGTGCTATAATAACATCATTCAAAACCTCCGGTATATCGTAATTCCTAGGAAGTCTCATAGTACTTTGAAGGCTTTCTTGAAGCTGCTCCTCCCAACTGAAAGCGATCCATCCCAACCCCCACATCTTGGACTCTGCCGAGCCATCTCTTCCATAGCACGCCGTTCACTACCTGTATAGGTTGGCAAGGCAGGGTAATCGTCACAAGTAATAACGCCGTCCAGGATACGTGCGTACTTGTTTCCTGGAAGAAGACGAAAGTTGACTTTGTGACCCAATAACATCTCGGCGGGTCCCTGGCGCTCAAAGATTTTGGTTTTCGTATCTTCAAGAACAGGCTGCTCAATATGGTTCAATGCAAGTTCTTGAGGCGTTTCCAGCTCCATGCTCTCATCCCACGGCAGTTTTTCAGACAGATGGATCTTGCAGCCGGCAGCGGACGGTTTGATACGAGTAACAATGTCCTCGAAAGGTTCCCAGTTAGCGTTAATTGACATGGAAGTCAACCTGGGAAGATTTATGACGTCTGGTTGAGGTTGCGATGCGTACATGTGGTGGGTAAGTGAGAGTGCGTCTGCAATCTCCATTGTCTCCAGCAACGGCATCTGTTCGAGAGCTCGCATGATTTGGACGGATGAACAATTAAATGATCGCATACGGAAAGTGCGTAGATTCTTGCACCAGTTCATACGAACGAGGGGACCCCAGAAAATGTTGCCGTGGAACGTTACGTGGCAAGACTCGAAGTGCTCGAGCATTGGCACTTTGCCGTCGAAGATCCATGGGAAGACTGTGATGTCACTGAAACGCCCACGAAGCGTCCAAAGGGTCAATTCGTCTTCTTGGTGGTCCAATACTCCGAAATATAAAGCCTTGAGCTTGGAAGCAGATTCTTGGAAGAGACCAAGAACCACGTTGAGGAAGGCATTTACGCCTTTATCTCTCGAAGCCGGATAAAGATATAATTTACGGTCAAGGAGGAGTTCACGCTCGCCCGTGCGATATAAACGGACGTCACAGGCGAGGACCATTGACTCAATCCTCGGCCAGATTTTATGTATGAGACTGATAAAATGATCGTCCGAGTCGTTGCCCAGAGCCAGGCATTCTGAGGGGTGAAATACACAATGAACATGAAGGGTTTTCGAGTGCTGCGTCTTTAAAATCATACGCTCTACCCAAGAGTATGGCATGATACGGCCTTCTGGAGTAGTGATGACGAACAAGTTGGACCAGAGATCAAGGGCAGGGCGAGATATGATGCCGTTCCAACGTTTGCAGACCTGCGTGTTGTTGACAGTATGAAGCAACCGCGAGGGCATGTCGTCGTCTTCGTCGAGTGCCACGAGCTTTAGTATATGCTCGACGAGCTCTGTTGGACAAGTGTCCATGCAAGCAACTGCGGCGCCGGAGTAAGAGTACATTTGGAGATGGTTGGGGAAGTAAGGGTAAATCAAAAGAAAGGTCTTCAGTGGGTAACCCCCGTCCGGATGTTGAGAGGCCTTTATACTCGAGGTTGACCCCGGGTTGTTGCTGAGTATGCAGAGTGGCACGCATCCACTTCAGTATTTTTGGGTCTCGTTGTGGCGCCGCAGCCGGGTTACTGTAGCCTTTCCAGGTATTTGGCTTCTATTTCTTCCTTCTGTGCCACTGGTGCGGTCCATGGCCACTACAATTACAGGTAACAAAAACGTAAAACACCGGTTAGACAAGCGAAAAACTCGATAAACTAGAGGATGTGGGCGAGACTACTTTTGACGTACTCTTCTAGAACGACGCTAGCGCTTGAGGGCGTTGTTATTATTCTACTCGAACCTCGGCGCCAACTCGGCATGTGTAGAAGGGCCATCGAGATAAGATAAGATCATCGTAGTTTGGATTCTGACTCCGCTTGAATTTCACCTATCACCACATCACTTCCAAACCTAGCTTCACTAACTTCACTTCCATGGTGTGCGCCGACTGCGACGACTGGCGAGCACTCGCCCTCGCTCAACTGTTCTACACCTTTACATGTACACGCCAACCACGTGAATCGTGCGGCTTCTGCAACGAACTGTCAATAATTGAAAGTCAAATCCGGGATAGCGCCGCATTTCTTCAGTCCCTGCTTCAGAAACACAAAAGCAAAAAAGAACAAATAAACGACATTCATAGCCCCATCGTACAACTTCCTCCCGAAATCTCTTCGACTATCTTCCTTTACTCGCTTCCTGGAGACGTTTTCGGACATTATCCCAGTCGCAAGAAACGTGAGGCCATCTTTCGGCCTCTACTGATTGGAGCGATCTGCAAGGCGTGGCGGGATGTAGCGTGGGCTACGCCCCAGTTGTGGGCTCAGCCTTTCTTTGACGACAGCATCGTCGGAGACCTGGATCGGCATCCCCTTGCCCTTGAATGGCTATCCCGCGCTCAAAGGGTGCCCGTTACATTAAACATCATCCTTGAGGAACCACATTTCCCGTTGAGTAAAGGCACAGATACTCTCCAATCGTTTCTTAAAGTCATCTCAGACTTCCCCTTTCAATTGAAGACTATTTCGGCCCGTATGACATTGTATCTCATGCAATACATGTTTCGCGATGCTCGCAAATGGGACAATATCGATAACCTGCTCTTATGCCCAACCGCGGGATCAGTCGACTCCTTCCTTGTGGAAAAGCCTTTATTCTGGGGTCAGGCTAAACCTTCTCCGCGCAACGTCGCCATCTTTGTAGGACCGGTCACAATAGACAGAGTGAATATCGACTGGAGCCGGGTAAAAGTGGCTTCAGTGAGGAACCTTTCCCAGGCAGAGTCCGTCGAATTCTTGAACTCACATCCGACGCTGAACAAGTGCGAGTTTATTGACATCAAGGATGGGCCCCATTTGTCTGAAACGTCCGCATCCGCCCTCACCACCACCATTACTCATCGCCATCTCCAGTCTCTATCTCTCAGCAAGTTCCGAAGCCAGGGGGGGATGTTCTTCTCGCGTCTTTTTCTCCCAGGACTACTCTACTTTTCCTTCAATAAAGATGGGCCACTCACGAACCTCAGTAGTGAAATACTCTGTTTCTTCCAGCGATCTCGACCGTCGCAACTTCAAAAACTAGAACTCGCCGGCGTTAACTTTAACTTGCACGACCTACAATCACTGTTGGAATTTGTCCCAGAAGTGTCGCACCTCCACCTACCTATTCGTCGGGATATGAGCGACCATAATATAGGGAACAAGCTTCAAGATCCTATTCTCTGCCGTTTGGCAGATACGATGGATGAACCAGGGCTTTTTGTTCCACGACTCAGGATCTTAGAACTCAGCACTATCGAATCTAGCCTTGACACGCAATGGGATACCGTCGCAGCCATCGTCGCACTATCGAATCTAGCCTTGACACGCAATGGGATACCGTCGCAGCCAAGCGCATACAGCGAGTCTCGGATGCATTTGGTACGTTCGACCTCGGCAAGATACAGTCGATGGCACGCATCCTTGTATGATATACCCCATCGCTCCATGAGGGCCAACACCTCCGCATGTAGGTTCAATCGCTCGTGATTGCTGAGTACCTAGATAACATAAGAATGGGATTGATATAGGCGAACTGCTAGCTCACAGGATTGGGAGGATATTCAACTCCAACTTCATTTAGCCGGATCGATACATGCTCTTTGAGTGGAATTCCGTCCTGTTGAGAATGCGGAGCGGACGGCACGGAAACCAGTAGTTTTGAGTAAGGTAAAAAAGCATGAAACGGTACACCACACACTCCATTTAACTGCTTGTTGACCTCCAATTCAACCTTCTTCCTATAGGCTCCTCTCTGCAGTAGATAATGGTATATCCAGTGTTTTGGGATGCGTACTATTTGATCGCCATTGGGTGTATGTTCCGTGAGCTGGACAAAGCCATTGGGCAACTCTAATATCGATTTAGGATCTCGATGTCGCCCTGAACGGACTCGAGTTGGGGATCCGTCCATTGAGTATTCAATGGAGATTGTGGACGGTGGTGGTGGAAATTTAAATTTTTCGATTTGAAGTATAATATTTACGCGAGTTTGTGTCGTCACATGACCGCGAATTGAGACTGGTTTGCTCGATTCCGATTTCTGTTCAATCCGTCGCGTTTTATTTCTCTCCAAGTTCGTGCACACCATCAATCTCAACACACCAAGCTGCAATCCGCACGATGTCGTCTTCCGTCCCTACCGCTGATTATGTTAAGAGGACAATCGCTGAAATGACTGCAGAGCTGGAAGCTGCTGTCGCTGCTCGGACGCTGGTGGTTTCGATGAATAATGTGCATGACAAGATGGTTAGTGAATGGCAGGGGTTTGGCGACCCGCACGGGTTTGGCCACGGGTAAGCGTGGGTATGGGTAGGGGTCCGGATTCTCAGACCCGTGAGCTTTAAAACGAGCCCTAGAACGTCCAAAACGGATAAAAACTGGCGGGTTTATGAGCCAAACAATGTTTGCGCTCTAAATCTATCAGTTTTACACCATTTTAGACGTTTTAGGGCTCTTTTTTTGCGGAAAACCCGCGGGTTTCGCGGGTAAGGGTCTGTGGGTATGGGTGAGGGTCTGAAAAAATTACCCATGGGTTACCCCTGCCATTCACTAAAGATGGTAATTGTTCTCCGAGTCTCCTTATACATCTCCGTGTTACTGATACTGTCTTCTAGCTTTCTTTTTATCAGTATCGCAAGAACCCTGACATTCAGGACCTGCTAGCCTCAGATAGCCTCATCTGGGCTCTTCTTTGCCCTTACAAAACGGCTACAGCCTCAGGTCAAACATCGGGCTTGGAAGATGTCCTTCAGCAAGAAGCCCGCTCTTATTTTGAACGAAATCCAACGCTTCCAAGACCTGGCTTAACGCGACCAAAGATAACGGAGAAGTCGGGACCACATACTCCTCCTGAGGAACGGGAGCATGATGGGGATGTTGCGGCGGAGAAGATGATACCGGCTGGGGAAGAACCTAGGACACAGACGAAGGCTTCCAAAGCGCCGAAAGAGAGTGGCAAGGTGAACGATGGGTCGCGAGTGGAAGGCAAGACGAAGAAAGCGGAAGGCAAGCAGAAAAGGCAGAAAAAGGTGCCGGAGGAAGCAGTTGGTGGGTCAAAGACGGACACGACGACATCGAAAAAGCCGACACATTCGCGCCAACAAGGTAAGTCCCAAACTTCAGAATGGATGCATTTTGCTCACATTAAACTTCCAGTATTTGTCGAGATAAAGTCAAAATGGGTGAAGAAGACCGGGGTGCATGGCGAGGCGTCCAAGGATGCTGTGAAGCATCGACATGCAAACACGACAAAGACAGCGGGTGTGGATTTCGGGGAGTCGTCCGATGATGATGAAGTACGTGGTACTGTGGCGAAGAAACCGACAGCGAAGCGTTTAGCATCGGATGGAGAAGACAGAGTGGTGCCCCCGGCCAAACGGCAGAAGGCCGATGTCGCTTCGTCCAGTGTTTCCAGAGTTGACCAAGGAGAAGGTGCCTACTGTGAGGGAGCCACGATGGCTACCATTGGAAAAGCGACAAAAAGTACAAATTCGTACAAGTCCAATACTAAGCGAGACGTACCTTGATGCCTCGGCCTTTTCCGTGACTCGCTGGCGACTTAGCACAAATCGACTGAAATCCTTCTTCGGGACGGAAATTACTGATAAGGACCTCGTCAGGGTCCTCGACTTCGCGGCTATACTTAATCAAGCAACCGAAGGGACCCATATACGAGATTAGCGACTCGAATAGGCTCGTTTAGCGAAATTACAGTTCGGAATGGCTTGTCCGGCATCCGGTTGACCCATTTTCAACAGCTTTCCCTTATTTCCTCGTCCAAAATCATTCGATTTTGCCCTCCGAAGCGAACCCCAACGACTCTAGCTGCCAACAGGAGTTCCTACCAAACCGGAGAATCGAAGGACCTTCTTTCTTTGGCTTAGTCTCGTGTTTCAGACCTTCCCATTTTCGAATTTCTGTATAATTTTCTATGTTTGTTTCCTCAGAAAAGTACTCCTCCCAATCATCTTTATTTCCTTTACTTTACCGTATTTTTTTCTATAATACAGTAGCCGGAATAGTATATAAAGTGTCTAGCTCTGTACTGTACAAACCAGTCAATTACTACCCATTGAACTCACCAGAGAAATCGTTCTCTTCGTCCTCATCGTTCTATTTCGTTTCCTCGTCGTCCTCCACCTGTAGTGGCTGTATTCATGTATCAACCTTAGCCTTTTTCCTAACCAACGTGATGTATCAAGTTGGCATTTTCCCTACCTGCCTCTTTGGGAAGGCTCTCCCTAGGATTTTCGCTGCGGCAGGCTCTGGCATAGGTGGGGTCCCCAGTAAACATAAGTAAACAAATCAGAAAATGGTAGCACGGGTGGTCATATTGTGAAATGGCACCCTGCGGGCGGTTTTGGGCGCCAAAAAAGCGCACCGGTGGGTTCATGAAATATTTATCTACCTAATTCAGGTGCGACCCCTGCCATATAAGGACGGGACGGGCTGGATGGCTTGAAACCAGGTTGGATGTAGTATTATAATTATTAGCACTATTTTTAGTTACCCTTCTAAATATAAGTGGCCATCAATTGTGCCTCGCGCTTCAAATAATCAATGACATCATTACCGGCAGCTCGGTAATTGACGGAAACCGGGCTTGAAAACCGCTTGGACGTCAATCCGCGCGTCGCGAGATTGGATGCCTTCCTGATTTGGCACTTTCTGCCATTTTGGGAGGCTTAGACTTTCTTCCTTGCTCAAAAGCGAATGGATTTTTTTAAAAAGTTGTTTATTAAACTATATATACATAAACTACACTATACTGAAAAAAAAGAAGGGGGGGAACTTTTGCAAATAATAGGAAGAAAAAGAAAAAAAAGAAAGAAGAAAAGGAGGACCTGGACAAGGACGAGAAGACCGCAACCCCGTCGGTCTCCTCGTCCTCGTCCGCTCGTCTCTCCCCTATCCCTCATCCTGTTCTCGTGTTGTTCCCTCTGCTCCCCTCTCAGCCTCCACTCCCCTCCTCTCGTCGCCTCGCACTTGCCTATCCTCCTCCTTACCGGCACGCCACGCCCGCGCTCGCCTCCCCACCGGCACTTGCCCTGCTCTCATCCCCTGCTCTCCGTCTCCTTCTCTCTCCTCTTTGCCAGCCTCCACCCACGTCTCCTGGTCCTCACCCACGTCCCCCCCTCGCCATCTCCCGCCCACGTCTCCCATCAGCCCGCGCTCGGCTTCCCTCCCTTACCCTGCGCTTGCTTGCCCCCACCTCCTCACCCTCCTCCCCCGCCCCCTGCTTTGCTCTGCCTTCCCGCTCTCCGCCTGCCACCTGCCCTTGCTCCGTCGACGGGGGAGTGGAAGTCGGTGGCGGCACCGACTGTCGTCGTTCGTCCTCGACCTCGTTGCGGAGGTCGTCGTCGTCGGCAAAGGCGGTGGCCTGTGGGTAAGCCGGTGGCGGCAACTCGGAGGGTTGTGGGAGGGAGGGCGGGGGACGTAAGGAAAATGGTGGTGGTGGCTGGTGGCGACGCTGGTGGTGGTGGTGGTGAGGTGGTGGCGACGGCAGTGGTGGTGACAGCGCGGCGGGTAGTGGCAGCGGTGGTGGTGGCGACGGTGGATGGTGGTGGTAAAGAAGAGAGCGAGGCCAACCGTGATTGTTGGTTGAAGTTGCCCGATATGGTAACTTCGGGACCGGTAACGATTATAACCGGTGTTGACCTCGTCGTCGAACACGACGATCGCGAAGCATCCGGTATATACTGCAGTATTTACAGTACTTATTTATGTAGCTGTAACTTAATATATTCATTTTGAGAAAGAAAAAAATTCAATGAGGGTAGAGACATGCAAATATTCCATGTGTACCTATCTACCAGCCAAATAGCTTACGAAAATCAGTCAAATCGAGCTCATGCACCTGTGATTTCCAATGTTTTGAGGAAAACATCAGATTAGCATAGGGTTAAGCCAAAATGATAGACACACTATGACTTTATATTATATCTACTACCTATTTCTAAGTTTTTCATGGTCCTAAGTCCATTATAGCGCTGAAAATTACATTTCTATATGTTTTCGAGGTGCATTCTCCGCGAGGTGATTTCGCACCAACTAAAGAAATTCGATTTCTTATTTACTCAGCACTTATCATTCCAAAGAATTTTTATATTCAGTAACTAAATAAGGTACATTATCTATATATGCGCCCAAAACCGTATTAAAACAATCGCTGGGCTTGGAATCGTCGTCGTCGACGATGAGCTCGAGCGGCGGGATGAATCGGGCCGGTCACGGGACCGCCCAATTTGGGCGAAATTCAACCAACCCGTGGACGGTTGGCTCTCTTTCAACCACCACCATCCTTGCGCGTCCCCTCGCGCCTTGCACGTTCACCACCACCACCACACCCTCTGCGACGACGACGACGACGACGGACGACGGACGACCGCACACACGAAAGGCGAGGACGGCCCCTGCCGCCCCCATCCGTCCGCGACCGCCCCCTGCCATCGGTCCAACACCGCCCATGCCAACGCCATCGACAACGCCATCGACAACGCGAAGGCAAACGCCAACGGCAGCGCCGAGTCCGACGCCGACGCCGTCGCCGTCGTCGTCTCCAGCAACCACCCCTGCCTCCGCATCACCCAGCGTCGCCAACGCCGTCAGCCTACACCCGGCCACCACCTTCGCCAACACCTCCTTCCTCGGCCACTAACGAAGGAACCGACCGGATGCGAACAAGACCAGGAGGGTGAAGTGAGGTAGCAAAGGACGGACGAGGAGGGAGAGCGAGGCAAGGCAAGCCCGCTGGTGGAGGGTGGGGCGAGACGGTGCGAGGGTGGGGTGAGGGTGAGGGTGAGACGATGCGAGGGAGATGGTAAGGCGCGGCGAGGCGGCGGAAGGATAGGCCAACGAAGGGAGGAGAGGATATTCGAAGAGCAGGCGCGAGAGGAGGAGAGGAGGCGAGGCGAGCAGGTGATACACCTTGCTCGTCTCCTCTTTCTTCTCTTTCTTTTTCTTTTCTTTGACTTCAGAAGGGGAGATCTTCTCCCCTTCTGTGTTTCTTAGTTTATTTTAATGTACCTACATTCTATAAAATAACAAATTAAATAATATTCCGTCCACTGTTGTGAGAAGAGAAAGGCATGCCCGAAATGGCAATAAGTGCCCAATCCGGAAGGCGCCCAATTCCATAAGGGACGGAACGGTGCGGAATCCGGATTGCTTTGCTCAAGTCGAGCCCGGTTTCAGTAGCATGCCGAGCCGCCGGTGATGATATCATCCATGATTAGAAGAGCAAAGGCACAATTGATAGAATTTATATTTAGAAGTGCTACTAAAAATAGTGCTCACTATTATAATACTACATCCAAGTGCATTTCGAGCCATCCAGCCCGTCCCGTCCATATCAGGCAGGGGTCACACCTAAATTAGGTAGATAAATATTATAGGAACCTACCGGTACGCTTTTTTGGCGCCCAAAACCGCCCGCAGGATGCCAAATCCCAATATGAGTATCTGCACTGCCATTTTCTCAATTGTTTACATGTGTTTACTGGTGCCCCCACCCATGCCACTGTCTGCCGCAGCGAAAATGCATGGGAGAGCCTTCACAAAGAGGTAGGTAGGGAAAATGCCAACTTGATACATCACGCTGGTTAGGAAAAATGCCAACTTTCATACATAAATATAGCTTACATGGCTGCGTCCTCATCGTTTTCCTCACCACTATCGCCCCTGTGGAAGTCCCAGTCCACTTTACAACCTCTGTATTCGTTCAGGTCGTCGTGACCAACGTTTACAACCTACCTACATCGTTCTCGCCGTGGTTTTGAACCCCGAGACGATTCTGTTCGTCTCACTTATCACCCACGAACTCAGACGAGTTCACTTCGTTTCACTACCCCGCAGGAAACAACGACGACGAAGATTACGACGACGCTGAATATGTGATCAGTGAAATGGACGACGACGACGACGCGGACACAACAAGAAGAAAGCGGCGTGCGCCTGTGCAGGATGACAGCCTTTCCAATGTCATCACTCTACCTGCCGGGAAGAAGTGCGAACGATGCAAGACGACCGGTGCTCCCTGCCAACTCAAATTCGCAGAACCTTTGAAGAAGGTTAAGGTGCTGGACGATCGCGTAAAACTTGTATGCCAGGACTGCCGCCTTAAGAAACAAAGATGTGAGTGGGCTATGCTGCCTCCACTCCCTAGCAATGTGCCTGTTGTGTTCTACGACCCCGTACAACCAACAAGCAAGGCAGACGTGAAAGGGAAGGGCAAAGCTAAGGATAAAGGGAAAGGAAGAGTTTCGACGGCGGATGCGGCGGGGCCGGCACACAGGCCCAGTGGTGAGTATACTGCTCTTTCGTCAAAACAAGTTATTGAAACAAACTCAATGTCTCAGTGTCTCCCCCACCATTACCCACCGAGCATGGTTCTAAAAAACGTAAGTCCAGGCAATGTGTTCAATGATAGTTCATGCCTCACTTATGATCTTCAAGTTCTCGAGAGAATCGGTCAACTTGAACGGGAGCTAAAGGCAATGAAAGCGTCAATTAACACTGGTGAAATTTTTCCCTTACCGATTATTGTTTCAAATGCTTATTGGCCAATCTTTGAAGACTGCGTCGACCAGATCAACCTCCTGAAGGGAGACTTCACTGAGACAAAACAGTGGTGGCAAAGGCAACACGAGTTTACCACAGGGAAGTCGACGGACTTGTCAAGCAAATTCAACACCTTCAAAAAGCAATATGAAAACCGTCAGAAGAAGGCCGCTTCAATGGATGAAATCAACAATCTTCAAGCACAAGTCACTTTCCAGGCGGGTCTTTTCTCCTCATTGCAGGGCAAGGTCAACACCTTCGAATCTGCACAAGCAAGACTTCTGGACGAGGCAAAGAAGATTGCCGCCGCTTCCGCCGGTGCCTCCAATGTTCCCGCTCGCGTTCCCTCTCAGGAGGCAACACATATCATGGCCATTCCAAAAGGCCAATCCCAGGCCACTGTCACCGCCCTGACGGGAGAGAAAGAGATCCGGACGCTGGACAATGAGCAGAATGAAAGCGAAGGAGAGAAGGAAGAAGCTGGTGTATCGGCAGGTGCGGCAAACGACCTCAACTCGGAGATGGATGAAGGCAGTCAAGGTTCTGGGGATGTAAGCATGGATCAGGAACCGGACGACGAAAGAGCTACTGGTGTGGAAGATGGGGAGATTGCGGAGGATGACGACACTACTGCTCCCATCTCGGTCACCGTCGATGGGAAGCCCTCTACACCAGCAAGACATGACGAGAAATCGGACTCGGAGGATATGGACATAGAATCCCCGTCCCCCCTTCGTCCCGCTTCCCCCAACATCATGCTTTCTTCGACCGCCGTTCCTTCCGTCTCCGCCGCCTCTTCACCCACTCATGCAATACCATCAAACCAGTCTTGAAACATCGTCTTGTTTGGGGGTTGGATTTGTAGTAGATTTAACTGTTTTTTTTACCACAATGCATCGCTTTTCTTGCCGCTCGAATAATGTAAATGTGTCAACATAGGCTGTATTCAAGCTAATAACAGGAAGCCTAGTCATTTCTAACTCGTGCCCTCCTTACACGCTTTTCGGGCAAATTTGTAAGTATTGATGCCTCAGCCATTGCCAAATCATCACCACCCTTCCTCTTCTTACTCTTCACATTTACCGGAACTGTGCCTTCAGTGGCGGCGGGAACCTTTGCATTCACCGGAACTATTCCTTCAGTGGCAGGGGGAACACTGCGACCAGTGGAATCCGATAAACCAGTGTTTGGAGTGGGCTCGGCGTCAACAGTACGAGCTGTAACGGCACAGGTTGATTCGTCTTGTTCTGGTGTATTTTGTACTGCGCCAGGGATGTTTTTCTTTCTGTGCCCAGGACGTGGGCACTTTTTGGCGGGTACTATTTCAGCGGAGCTGGCGGTGGAGGCGGCCGGACCGGTCCCCTCGGAAGGTCCAGTCTGGGGATTTGGGACTGCAGTGGTTAATTGGTTGTTTTCTGATGTATTTTGGACTGGGTGTTTCCTCTTCGGCTGAGGGCGTGGGCGCTTGTTTGGGGGCTGTGTTTGTACTAGCTCTTGGTGGACAGGCGTAGGGAGGATCGGCGCGGTCGGGATTTGATTTGATTGGGAGACTTCTTTGTTGAGAGCCAACGGGAATGTCGATGGATCCGGGATAGGCTGGACAAAGTTCTGAACTTGTGGCGGTTTTTCCTTCAACAATACAGGATCTATTTGGGAGTCTAGTATTGGTTGAGCACTGGTTTCGGTCGTTAAGGCCTGGAATGTGCGGGGACCATCCTCTGTGAATTGTTCGTACGGTGAAGGCCATGCCGACCTTGGTAAGGGTCTCACCACATTGGCCTGGAATGTGTTCAACGGCCGTTGAATGGGTTCCGACGGGGATGCCGGACGATGGTCTGGTTGTGGAGCATGTTCTATGCCCACAGACTCGAACGTGTTCGGCAATATCGGCTCGGTCGGGGTAGACGGGTGGTTTGCTGGTACGACAGCTTGTTGCATACCTACAAGGGGCGCTGGTAATTCGATATGGGCTTCAGTTGGGATGTCTTGGGACATGGCCACAGGCGTTATTCTCGGTGAGATGGAGTAAAGATCATTATTGAACTCGATGAGTTGCCCAATGGTCGGCGCCGCCTTCTTTGCCACACGAGCCTCGCGTGTTGTCAACACCTCAGTCCTCTCCGGTGCAATATTGTCAGCCTCAATTGGGCCTGCCGCCGCATTTGTGCCATGTAAGGTCGGAGAGTAAGGCAGGTACGGCGATACTGCAATATCTCCCCCGTTGCGCGTTGTTGTAACTCGCCTGAATCGAAATACGTCTTGGATTGAACAGAATTGTTGCCGTTCGAATATATGTTCAAAGAATTTCTGTATCTCGTCTGCGTTGACATTCCGGGGATCTCGAAGCTTGAATCCCGTGGGCAAATATTGAGCTTCAATGAATGTTCCCATCTTCTGCAACACCCTTGTGTACGGAACTGGGTCGTTGCGTCCCGTGGCGAGATCTGAGTAAATGAATGAGTCCCTCTTTTGATAATCAGGAGAAATATAGACGCACGGTACTGTAAGGTCAAGTACCTTCGAAACAACCTTTCCACCGTCTTTTTCGGCTTTTTGAGGGCTCTGAATGTATCTTTCAGGCGTGGAAACCCTGTGGCATGGTCAATTTCAAGATAGTGATCATATCCGTGAGCAGTGGTGTCTCTTGGCAATGGTTCTCCCTCCTTCTTAGTGATGAGTCGCTTCAATCGTGCAAGAACCTGCCGTTTAAAGGCCGTTACAATCCCAGGGCTTTCAATTTCGAAAGGTGTATCCTCAACACCAAGCATGATATGCATATTGTCGTGTCTAAGAGGTGTTAACGTACTGAAGATGCATCATGAGAAGTACACTCACATGTCTACGCCGTAGACACCATCTTCATCTTTGTAGGCAACGAAATTAAGGGACAGAAGACCCATTTCTAGGTAGTTCCTTCTTGCAGCGTTAGATATGCGCGCCCATCGATGGTGTTTTGCAAGTCTTAAAAAAAAAACAAGTTCTCCGCTTAATAATTTGACAGCGAGCGCTTAAATGACTTACTTGATTTGTACATGTTCTGGATTACCTTCACGCATTCGCCGCTCCACCTCAGCATTCAGGTCTGCTTGCTCTTCTTCAGATAAATTGCGAACAACATTTCGGATGGCCGTTGTTCGTTTGGAAAACCATCCCTCCGTACTGGTGTCAACAGTCGGCTTTCCCATGAGTCGGGCAATCTCCTTCATGACTTCGTCATTCATAGTGTCCCAAACAACCTCTGGCCTTTTGACTAAGAACGTCGGTTGTTTTGTCCTGGTGGATTTTGTCGGCCTCCACGCATTTCGAACGTACGCAAGCAGCGCCTTCAATGTTGAGTATGGCTGTGACTAACATTGGTATGTGCTTTCAACTCACCTTCACTCGGCGATGCTCATCATCATTAGTGATGTGCCAGCTCGGCCTGAAAAGCCCAGGCCGAGCCGAGCTGACCCTTCTAGGCTGAGGCCGAGCCGGGCTGAATGGTGGGCTTTAGTCAGCCCAGAGCTCGGGCCTCAATTTTGCGAGGCCCGAAGCTGTAGCCCAGGCTGCAGCCTGCACCTACCCGATTTGGACGGGGGCTGTACACCAAAATTCGGCACTCTGTGGGTCAAATATTGATAGATAACTACTTATATCATTATTCCAGACTACTTAGTCAGTACAAATAATAATTATTTCGTGTTTATGAAGCGTCATCCGAATGTCCGCTGAGCCATCCACCTAATCACGTGGCAAAAATGACTCGTTACCACCTTATATGTAGAGGAAATGGTTGTAAATAGTGAAAGATTTTTTTATTTTATTGAAAATGGTATTCTACGTGGCATAATAGTCAATATACGGTGCCGCCGACCTTTTTTGACGGTGTTTGCACATGCTTGGCTGCACCTTCTGTCAGGCTGCAGCCTGAGCTGAAGCCGAGCCGAGCCCGGCTGACATTTGAGCCTGTAGCCCGGGCCTGTGATTTGGTAGGCTTGAGCTGCCAAAAGCCGGGCTGAAGCTGCAGCTTCCAGGCCGAGCCGAGCTGGAACAACACTAATATCATGGGTCAGCCAAACCCACATGGGTCATGGGTATGGGTGTCCATGGGTATGGGTGTGGGTCAGATCTGGTCTACCCATCAACCCATCAAACCCATACAAATAGAGGCTGTTGCCAGGGTATACCCATAACCCATGTACCCATGAGTGATGAACCCATGGGTCATGGGTATGGGTATGCCATGGGTAAGGGTGTGGGTCAGCCTGAATACACCCATGGGTGACCCATGAAGTTCCCTAGTGGTTAATGAATGGGAAGAAGTCGCAGACGAGAGCGGTGAAGAAACTCCTACGCGACCCATGTCAACGAACAACGCCACCGAGACCCCCGTATTCACCGAGACATGGAAGGCTGTTCTTCCTTCGAACGGAAATGCCAACCCTGCGCTTGCACCAGTAGAGCTCAAAATACGAAAAGAGCAAGCGCATAACTTGCTCAACCATTTGCGGGATATCATTGCTGAAAAGTCCTTTCAATACACAGGAGGTGTGCGCGTCGGAACCAAATCAATGAAATTGCGTTCCCGAGCAGTCATCCGCGAGCTGAATAAGAAGACCGGATTATATGCTGCTCTGTACACTCAATGTCGTCAAAAACTGATTACCTTGAACGCAGATAAATCATTACTCACAGATGTCTTCAAGGAACTAGGAAAAGAAGATGTCACAACAAGCACGGCCATTTTGAAGCCGAACGTACCTGGGTCCACAAAACTGCGACTTTCCTGGATATGGCATTCCATCAGGAGGCACCTAATGATAGGTTTGAATTCGGGGGACACGGTCGACGATTCCGTCGAGGAGAGTGCGGATGCCGATACTCGCATTGAATGTGCGTTGATACCATACAGATTCCTTGAAAAATAGATGTAACTGACAACAACCTATAGTTAGCCGTGTGCATTGGTTACGTGCGTGAGCACAAGCAAATCGCTGGCGGGAAGAGCGCTTACTAGTTACGTACGAGATGCAGTGGACAGTCAAGTCATTCCTGCACAAGAGCTCAGAATGGAAAAAAGCCGCTCAAGCAAGTAGCGCCGACGCCGGCGATATCGGGGGGCCTGTCCCACGCAATTCTCCTGGGGCAGTTGCTTATGCCGATTTGGCCGAACCCCGAACCCGAACAGTCAGCCTCAGGCCCGAACAGAACCCGAACCCGAACAGAACCTGAAAGAACAGGTTCGGACGGTTCGGTTCGGGTTCTGAACAGGTTTGAACCTCTGAACCGTTTATTCATATGCATATAGCTTCGAATTAACAAATTTTGTTAATATTATTGATTATCCTTGATACTATTAACATATAACATGATTACTTTCCAAGTAGTGGCCGTGAATTGCAGTTTTAGCCTACGGCAAGCCCAATTTGGTAGTTGATGAGATCAGATTACATTATCATCTGTCGGATCAATGCCCTCACGTGTCTAAACATCCGTGTGACATTTATAAATACACGGAATTTTATTAAAAAATGGCTCTATCAACGCAAAACCTGCTTAAAACTAAGAGAAAATATCATTGATTTAGGCTATATACATGCATATTCCTACCTATTTGTTCGGGTGTTCAGTTCGGTTCGAACAGGTTCTCAGATGGTTCGGATTTTTCCAAGAAATTCCGAACACCGAACCCGAACCTTCCTCTCCCAGCCCGAACCCGAACAGAACAGAACAGAACTTTCGGTTCGGTTCGGCCGGTTCGGGTTCACCGAAGAGGTTCAGAACCGAACTTCGGCAACACTAATGCCGAACGGCAAGCCCATACATGGCTTGCAATGGCCATTCTCGCAGACCGTCGATTTAAAATAGAAAATCGTTATTATAAATCACCCATTATGTAAGCCTCTTTGGCAATATTTTTTTAGACTCTGCACATTTTTATCAACTTGTTTGATCAATCGTTGACATGTCAAAGCCATTGGTCTTTCGGTCGTTCGATCCTTTCGACCCTCAAGATGCACAGCACGAATCCTGGTTTTCACAAGTCCAGGATCTCATATTCTACGCGGAGTCGCGCTTTCGGTCGGTGGTGCTAGCCATAGCAAACGCGCCAGAAGAACATCAGATATGGATGCAACTAACATTGACTTCAGAGCTGGTGAATGTGTCCTGATTTTGGAAATATACGGACCACACTGATGCCCATTATATTTTCAGTATACAATACTATCCTTCGTGGGGACCGTGCATTCAATAGGACAGGTCCTCGACATCCCCTTCGTCATCCGTTCCCTTGCGCACTCATTGGTGAATACTGTGCCAGCTGCATTTCCTGGGACATTCGAGTCAGACTTCATCCAGGCCATAGAAAGTGGGTATGGGGTCACCGGAGTAGTTATTAAATCATACCATCTGCAGTGGTGGACTGGCACCAAGGATCCACAGACCTCCGAATACATGCAGCCCACCAATGTTTGGGACTGCTTGGGGCATTATGCTGATATCGTCGGTGAAGAATACCCCAAGTTGGTTTTGGATGGGAAGGAACTATTGTCACGATCCTTCCAGCCATATCCAAATCTCTGTGACGAACCGGCCGATACCTTAGCACGCGCTGCTCTTTCCTCTTCCTTGTCCACGTCGTACGGCACCCCGCGACCACGCAAACGACTCCTTGAGCTGGTGACGGAAACCTCAATGTTAGAGTGGACGAATATGAGAAGCCAGCATAGGGCCTTCAAGGAGAAATTACAAGCGGATTTGGATCTCTCGGAACGGCGTGTTGCAGGATTTCATGAACTTTTTGAAGCAGCAACAGTCAAGGAAACAGCAGAGACGGGTACTCCCCCGTTCCATCTTAGCCTTCAAGACAAACGAACCTGTTCAAGAAAGGTTACGGAAACGGCGAAGACGGAACTCTCGGCGGGAGCGGCGGACGAAAACCCCAACTTGAAATGGTCTGGGGGCATCGCGCTCACCACACCTGAAGTCTTACTAATGGGGTGTAATAAGGACCAACATGATAGGAGTGGGTACTAGTGAATGGCAGGGGTAACCCATGGGTAATTTTTTCAGACCCTCACCCATACCCACAGACCCTTACCCGCGAAACCCGCGGGTTTTCCGCAAAAAAAGAGCCCTAAAACGTCTAAAATGGTGTAAAACTGATAGATTTAGAGCGCAAACATTGTTTGGCTCATAAACCCGCCAGTTTTTATCCGTTTTGGACGTTCTAGGGCTCGTTTTAAAGCTCACGGGTCTGAGAATCCGGACCCCTACCCATACCCACGCTTACCCGTGGCCAAACCCGTGCGGGTCGCCAAACCCCTGCCATTCACTAGTGGGTACCATAGGGAATTCAGTGACACCATGATGACTGGGAGCGACTCTACGATTGCACGTCCTTCGCAAATTGAAGACGATGTCAGTCAGCTTTCTCTCTCTAATCGGGGACCTGACAACTGGTCAATTTTTGAAACATCACATAATCCCTCTGTCGCTCTCCACTCCCACGCCCCCCCACCTGCTCTCGAGGTCCATGACCATTGGAAATTATTCGAAGAGAGTCCTGGTCCCCACGTCTCTGCGGGACGGCCGGTTGCTGCATATACCACCTTTTCCAGTTCAAAGGTGGCAAAGGACCCTTGGAACATTTTCTTCACCCCTGATAGCACTCAGCAACCAAAGAATGGGATCTCCGCCGCCGCCGAGGTCTCCGACGTCTCTGCAGACCCTTGGAAGGTATTTGAAGATAGTTCCCTTCGTCCTGACTCCGAACGACCCGACGCCGAGGCTCCCGCTTCCTTCTGTGAAAAAGTGGCTGACGACCCTTGGGCCATGTTTGCCCCCCCACCACGCTCATGGAGACGTCCTACAAAGGTTGCCAAAGATCCTTGGGAAGTATTTGGAGACCTCACTTCTCAGGCTGGTCATGCCGCGTATCCCGCTACCGCCGATACTCAAACATCAGACCCATGGGACGTCTTCGCGACCCCGGCTGCGTCTCTGCCATCGACTTCTCTTAACAATCCCACCGGTCCTGAAAGTTTGGATGACCCTTGGAAAGTATTTGAACAAATCAAACGTCACAGTTCGACAGGACACCCCGCCGCCGCCGCCGCCGCCGATGTTCCCGACCTGCAACACGCAGAGGACCATTGGAACATCTTTGCATCCATCGATGCTACGCACGAGGGTGCCGTTCGTCCTGCACCCCCCGCTCATCAACAAGCAAAGGACTGCTGGAGCATCTTTGAATCCTCCGAGCCTTCTGCTCACTCCTCCACTGTGCGCGTGCAACAAGATTCTGGTACCCCCGCTACGGCCGCCATCACCATACAGGAACCACCATCCAAAACATCGAGCCGCTTCACAGGAAAACATTTTGAGAAGTTGATTCCACTTAGTGCATTTGAAGATGAGGAGGATGAGCTGGATGACGATAGTGAGGATGATACCTGATTCGAATTAGGATGTATATAGTAGAATTTTTAGTTGTGCATTTGAAAACAAATATTTCGTTCTACATGTCTACCGCAAGGCTTGTCTCGCCGGGGGTCACGGCGTCATCGGCGTCCGTGTCTATACAATACACGAGTTAGACATCGTGAAGGGTATGCTTGCCAAAATCTAATGTCTGATTGATACAGCTTTATGATGGTAGTTGCTGTCTTTGATTCTGTGGAGAAGAAGTCAGATTAACTTTTTATAATCAAGTGTGTGTGCTACAGACCGACGGCTTCTTCGACAAGGCTTGATCAATTCAAGAATTTCAGTGACAGGCATGCCACTATCATACAACGAGGCCAGGTGAAGAATCTCCTGGACAGCCAAAAAAAAAAAACACTTTAGTAGATGCACAAGGCAGCAGCCATCGCAATGTCGGGAAATTCTTACCTGTATAATGTAGATATTGTCTCCTGGGTTTGCCTCCTTCTTTTTTAATGCAAACCCATTATACTCCAGAAGGGCAGTAAGGATCACAGCATCCGATAACATGGCGGTAGAACGACAGGATAAGATGAAATGGAAGTTTTTTGCGTACCATATGTTTTATATCGAAGGCGCTTATCGGCTGATCACATCACTGCAGTGTCGAATGACGATGACTGAGCCACGTAAGACCAGGACACAACCCCACGCAAATAACATTCATACTTACTTACTATACATTTGTATGTAGTTCAGGTATGAGATATGATAATTCGCGACTCCCGTCAACGCCGCCAACGGCGGATGCGGGGTTTCATGCATACCGCGCAAATACTGCCCACGCCAAGTGGAATGTCCTCGCCGGCCAGAGGCGTCCTTTGAGTGCGACCCATACGGTACATGTGGAAGTCTATATCGGTGGGTACGGACCCCTACATTTTGAAAATATCCATCCCATTTTGGGTAGTTCAGGCCAGAGACCAAAGGTGTCCTTTGGGCCCGCTCCACACGGTACCGTCTTTTGGTTAGAGTATTATGGTACAGTATAGTGACACTATGTGCTTAGACGGGCACTGGGGCCCTTAACTAGTCAATTTAGAGTAGCCAATGTCTGTTATAGCTCACGCTTCGGGACAATAAACACCATTACAAAAAAAAAAAAAAAATTATCCACTTTCGCTAATGAAAAAATAGCAATACTCCCCCCAGTGCACTTCATCCACAACACATCCCGACGGAGTGTGGTGATCTCTAACTCTTTCTTTTGCTAAAATGATTTCGTGTAAGTAATGTAAATATGTCCCATCCGACAACAGCAAGTACTCACCAGCTCCTCGCCTGTACTTTTTAAAGCCATAGTCTCCGCCCACAACCTCTCGGTTACTTCGTGGCAATGCGTACAGGTTGACTGAACAACGTTAAACGTGCCTCCGGTAATAACGGCGTGGGATCTATAGAACATGCACAGAGGCTTAAGTGTGCGGAATGGAATGAAAAATTAGCCGCTTTGCAGCATACAATGTTGATGAAACCACATGCCTCGCGAGAAGACGAGCAGTTGCCAGGTGGGACTTGTTCATTGGCATCTTTCCGTTCTTCAGATCCCCTGCAGAATTATAGCCTAAATTAGGTCGTGAGGAAGAGACGAGCAAGAGGGCTTACGATGTGTATTCTTTCAACACGTTTCTCAGCTTCCATGCCACCATCTTCATCTGTTGTATATGGCAAAAATTAGTATATCGTGAGCACGACGCAGCGTCCGATGACTAGTATCCCCGTTAGCAAGTACCTGTGAATTTGACCCTTCGAAGTCCGTCTCCGAGGTCATGTTTTCCATCAACTCCAATAACTGCTCAGCATTGCGGATGGATTGCTCTTGCAAGTTCGTGTGAAGTGCCGTTGAGGCTTGGACTTCCACCGTGTCGGGTGGCCGATATCGAGCCTTCCGCCGGACCATCATAAACGATGGATGGATAGCGGATGTTACAAGGCTCGTGCAGCCAGATGAGGGGTGGATTTCAAACAGACGGTAAGTGTAAAACAGAGGCTTTATAAGCTCAATATGTCAATCTATAATGACTATCCTTCGATAGGCCTACCTGTGTATAATTAGACGCTCAGCCCTAGACAGAGCAAAGCACTGCCCTAGACAGAGCAAAGCACTGCCCTAGACAGAGCAAAGCACTATCCTAGGCAGAGCAAGGAACTATCCTAGGGCAGCGGTGCTTCGGGCAAGTACTAGAAGGCTCGACCTCAGAGAGCTGAACTGCCTTGGAACTGCCCGTAGGTAGCAGAGCGCACAGTAAACGCTTATTTAGCTCCAAGATAGGTCTACTAGTCTGATATTTGTTTATTCAGCTTTTGCTGAACCGCTAGTACTACATATAGACCTGATAAAAATGTACCTGTTTGTGGGATGCTCTTTCTTTCAGGCGTGACGCATCCTTCGCAGGTCTATGTAAGATGTAACTCGGACAAAAGCATAGCTACAAAAGAAGCAAAAAGGGTATAATGAAGATGAGAAGACGCGCTCGTAAATTTAGTAACGTCGATAACGGCTTCTTTGCGTATCAAATGAAATGCTTTTTACGGTCAGAATTTATCCTTGGTGTTGAGGAACATCAAGGAAAGACACTGGCATAATAGGCTCAAGTTCCAGTTGAATATCGAGCTGTTGAATATCATACTCCCAGTTTGGTATTGTCGACGAATGGATCTCGCAGCCCTCAGTGGACGGCTGGATACGGTCAACAAACACCTTGCATAGCTCCTTGTTCGTGTTGATAGACATGAAAGTCAACTTGGGGAGATTTACCACTGGCGGAAGAGGTTCAAAATTGAATAAAACGAGTGTGTCTGTGATTTCGAGTGTCTCCAGCAACGGTGACTGTTTGAGAAGGTCGATGATGGGTTCATATGCACCGTTAAACGATCGCATACGGAGAGTGCGTAGGTTCTTGCACCATGTAGGACGGGTCTCGACAGTGGTGAAGAGGACATGATCAAGGGGGAATGTTACACCGCAAGACTCAAAGTGCTCGAGTATAGGCATCTTGTCGTTGAAGGTTTCAGGGTTCATAGGGATGTCGTGGGGACGTGCGGGGTCCCAACGGCCAGTCGGGGTGAACGCGTCCTGTGGGGCGTCTAATACTCCGAAGTAGAAAGACTTGAGCTTCGGAGCGGGTTCTGTGAAGAGGTCGTGGACCATGGCGTGGAACGAGTCTGTGCCATTGTCTCTTGGATGTAGAAAGGATAAACGCCCCTGGCGGGGGTTGGGTTTGCCTGGGGAGTATAAGCGCCGATCGCATGTGAGGACCAGGGACTCGACTCTTGGCCAGATACTCTTCATCAAGTTGATGAAGTGGTCGTTCTTGCGGAGGGACGCACATACTGAGGGGCGAAAAGTACCATAAACACGAAGGGTCTTCGCATGCTGTGTCTTAAAGATCATACGCTTTATCCAAGTGTATGGCATGAGACGACCTTCGGGAGTGGTGACGATAAAGAGGTTGGACCAGAGCTCAAGCTCAAGAGCAGGACGGGATATGATGCCGTTCCAACGTTTGCAGACCTGCGAGTTGTTGATTGTGCTAAGAAATCTCGAGGGCATGTCGTCGTCTTTGTTGAGTGCGACGAGCTTCAGGATCTCCTCGACGAGCTCAGTGGGGCATGTGTCCATGCAGGCAATGGTAGCACCGGAGTAAGAAGGCATAATACGAGGAAGGTCAGGGGAGTGTTGTCGGCAGGAGAAAGAAAGGTCTTCAGCGGATGAAGATCTTGTTGGGTTCTTCAGGCGTTGGGCTTTTATACTCGAGGGGTTCAGCACTTCAGCATACGGAGTGGCACACATCCATCATCCTTCCCATGTGGCGCGGCGTCCCTGTTAGTATAGCCTTGTCTGGTATTCCTTTTGTTTCCTTCCATCAGTGCCACTCGTAGGGCCTCCAGGTGGTCGTCGTTAACCTTCATCAAATCAAGGAGAAATCGTCTGTGGGTGGCTAGGAGCGCCAGTTAGTCCCTAAAACATGAATGTCGCTTTTGAATCATGATAGAATTAGGTATATTCGGAATTCCATGTCTTGTTTGCACGAAAGCTGGTATTCAAATTTATGGCAATGAGTTGGAATAACTTGTCATATTAGAACTGAGGCAATTAAATAAGACGAACAAGTAAGGTTAATGATCTGCACGACTGTCCTCCACAACCCACCCATGCAACGGAATAGATAGATGGACAACGAAAGGATCAATGCATCTGGAAGATCACCTAGTCGGCCCTGATAGAGTGCACAGAATGGCATAAGAATGACTCCGAATGCATGTTCTCTAGCTCACTACCCCTCCCGTTTGCCGAGTTAGATTTGGCTGCGCAGAGGTAAAGAGATAAGCAGTCGATATCCGAGCAAATTTACACGCAGCGAAGCTTTCAGGATTGGAAAAGAAGATGAAAAAAAGAGAGAACGAAGAGACAGTGACGATATAAGGGTGAAAGAATACGAACGCAGAGTCTAGAAGATCAAGAGACGCTGTCGCTGACCATTTGAAACCTCAACAGCCCCGCATCTATCCACCCCATCATAGGATGCCTTGCTTACAGGGTTACCCACTCCGAAATTTCGATAAAACAAAAAGAGTGTAAATATCGACGTCGGTATGCATGGTAAGCCGCTCACTATCGACCGGCGCTAATGCTAAGGGAAGTTTGTAACAGGCATATATGACTTTGGGATCTCGACGTGCACCAGGGAATATCACAGAGTAGAAGAAAGGGTGAAGGCAAAGTCGTCCGTTCGCGTTGGAAGGGACCCGGAAAGCGGAGTCAATAGCAAGAGGGAGGAATAACACGTGATCGGACATAGCCGAAGTGATGGTTTGTATGTGCCGTCAACAAACTCTTTCCCGGATTTCGACTTTGCTCCCAACTATCCATAGCCAAAACCCACTTGCTACACACAGCCATGTCCAAGAAAGCAGCGAAACCACAGAAAGAATTCCGCACATATTCTACGGGCGACCCTGTCCTTGGGAAAGTGCGCGGGTATCCCCCTTGGCCTGGTGTGGTGAGTCCATACGACCTTTTGACTGGAGCTGCCGGGACCCCCTGCGTTCGGATGAGAATGTCTTCTGCGCGTGGGCAGACGCGTACATCGCGGATGGGGGCGTGAATTAGTCTGAAAAGACGCAATTCTGACTTTGGTCTTCTTTCTTTCAGGTTGTGGATCCAGCCGATGCACCTCCTGCTGTCCTGAGCGAGCAGCCTCCCGGCAAAAAGCCGTTCTTCCATTGTATCCTGTTCTTCCCCATGGGTGACTAGTAAGCAGCGCTTTATCTTTCTTATCTATGTGTCTGCTAACGGAGGATCCTTTCTTTCAGTGCTTGGCTCCACTCAAAGGACCTTTCCAGCCTGAAAAAGCACGAAATCGAGGCGTTCCTCGCGGACGACACGAAGAAGCGCAATGGTGACCTGCGCGAGGGGTATCGAATTGCGTTGGACCCCCAACCATGGATGACGAATAGGCAGCAAACGATCGAGAACGCGCAGGTGGATGAGCTGGCGAGCGAGAACGAAGACGCCGATGGCGAGCCCGAGTCGGGGTCAGGGAAGAAAGCCAAGGCTTCGTCGGCGAAGAAGAGGAAACGCGAGTCGGACGCTGGTGCTGAGCCGAAGAAAGCGGCTGCTGCGAAGCAGAAGAAGAAAGCTGCGGGTGACGAACCAGCGAAGAAGAAGGCTGCAACTGCGTCGACAAAGGGCAAGAAAAATGGAGCCAAGTCGAAGGCTATGGTCGAGTCGGAGGATGAAGGTGCTGAAGCGGAGGATGATGATGATAATGAGGGATCGAGCAAGAAGGCAAAGTCTTCGCCGCCTCCTGCGAAGAAGGTTAAACGCGACAAGGATGAGCCTGTTGAAGATTGTGAGTGTTTCCCTGGGGTTACGTTCTTGCCCAGCTCCCGTTTCCTTTTCTTTCAAATCGCAGTCAAACTGACGAAACTTTCTTTTTCATAGCCAAAGACGCAGACCCACAATCAGTCAAAGTCCGTGATTGGAGACATAGGCTGCAAAAGACATTCCTGAGCAACAAAGCCCCGCCCAAAGCAGAGGTCCGTTCTTTCCCGCTACTTTCTTTTTCAGGCAGCTAATGTTAACTGAATTTATTCGTACTGCAGGCTATGCCAGAGCTCGACGAGTTGTTCACAACTGTGGAACGATATGAGGAGATGACTATCGAGCAACTCCAGGTGTGTTGGCGTTTCCTTCGGTCATTCTTTCATTCAACCTTTCTCCTTCCACTCTTTCGTCAATCCTTTGAAAGTTGGTTTTCTTTTGCTTTTCGGGTCCTTTGTGCGCCGTTCGTATACCCGTCGCTACGGGCTCCATTACATTGATTTTTCTTCCCTTTCTCCTTCTTTTCCCTTTCGAATATGCCACCATCACCCAGTTGCTTTTTTTCGGGCCTTAACCTATTCTTGGCCTGTATCCGCTCTCTTTCACACTTTACTCCTTCCCGCCAACACCCTCTCCGTCATTGGCATTTGTTCATTCGCACTTCCATGTTCTCCTTCATTCTTCGGAGAATCATCGTACCTGCTTTTCGCGTCCTCTGTCCGATCTTCCTATAACCGTCGCTACGGCCTTCTTTGGCTTAATTTTCCTTTCCTTTTATGTTTTCTCCCCTCTAACGCACCCTTCTCTCCCTTTGCCCTTTCGAGGTCACTCAAACTTCGTACTTCATCCACTTTCTCTGCCTTTGCCCCCCGCTAATACGCCATTTCCCAAAATTTCGACCTTTCATTTTGCACTTCTTGCTTCATTTCTCGCAAAATGCTTTCTTTGCTTTTCTCGGTCCTTCGTTGGTCCAATTCCCGTTACTATTATCTCATTTCTCCTCGCTTTCATTTTTGCTGCTTTTGACTCCTCCGCTAATGTGCTTCTCCCCTTGCCAGTTCTCCAAAATCGGCAAAGTGATGCGCCACATCGCCTCCCTCGCGGATGACAAGGTTCCACCTCGGGACGAAGAATTCAAGTTCCGTGCGAGAGCAAAAGGGCTTGTGGATAAGTGGCATCAGATTTTGAACGCGAATAAGGGTGCGCCTGCCACGTCGACGACGACGAATGGGGCGGAGAAGGAGACGAAGGAAGATAAAGAGGCGAAAGAGGAAGCTGCTGTTACGGAGAAGGCGGAGAAGTTGGATTTGAATGGGGGTGGTGGGTTTCTGTTTTTCTTTTTCGTTCTCTGCGTTTGTGCGGTTTGCTCATGTTGGCTTTTGCTTCGTTTGCGTAGGTTCGGCCGCCCCTGATTCCACTACCGATGCTGCACCTGCCAGCACCGCCGCTGCTGCTGCAGACGCTGGAGCTGCTGCCAGCACGGAAGACCAGACGATGGCGGATGCCCCGGCGGACGATGAGCAAGATGCACCGGCCGAGGCGGATACGTCGCTCGTTGGTTCTGGTGCTGATGCTGCTGCTGCGCCTGCGAGCGGGGAGGGGCAGGGGGATGTGAATATGGCGGATGCGTAATTGGTCGATTCGAGGCGTAGTTTAAGTACGGACGATGGTTTCTCTTCTTTCCTTTTGAATTTTTCTTTTGTTTAATAATATGCGAGTCTGTTTTTCTGTTTTCTTGACGTGTGTGTGTGAAGCGGGCGGGTGAGGGAAGGTGTACCTTGTATCGTGTATGTGTTTCTTTCTTCCTTTCTTTTCTTTCCCCTCCTTTTGATCTCTTTAATCCAATGTTATTAGTCTACTCCTAGATCTAGTCTAGTCTACTCTTTTCTTGTGCAACCAGGCTTGCTTTTCTCTCTGCTCTCTTGATATGTAATCGTGTTCAGTGTGTTCGGCTTGTCTTGAAGGGGGTCGCGGAGGTTGCACAGCCACGGGTTGATTTTGGACGGAAGTTGGCTTCTGACGCCATTATACAATGTTCCTCTCTGTCTGTGAATTTTCGTATCCAGACGATAGCAATAGAGTGTACATTTATATTACTGCTCGAAATTTTGACTTTCTATCAACGTCCGGAGTCCGGACGGCCGAAGGAGAATCCGCTGCGGTTTGCCTAAGCAGGCTAAGCTTGCCTAAGCCCAGTTTACTTCCTGAAGTACTCTCATCTAAATCCACTGAGAAGGAGGAGGGACCCATGAACAGGTACATTTTTCTCAGGTTTATATATAGTACTAGCGGTTCAGCAAAAGCTGAATCAACAAATATCTGACTAGTGGACCTGTCTTGGACCTATATAAGCGTTCACTGTGCACTCTGCTACCTGTGGGCAGTTCCAAGGCAGAGCCTTCTAGTACTTCCCCGAAGCACCGCCGCCCTAGGATAGTGCTTTGCTATGTCTAGGGCGGTACTTTGCTATGTCTACTCGAGTAGAGCAGTGCTTCTCTGGCTCTAGGGCAGAGCGTCTAATTATACGCAGGTGGGCCTATCCAAGGATAGTCGTTATATATAGACATATTGAGTTTATAAAGGCTCCGTTTTACACTTACTATCTCTTTGAAACCCACCCCTCATCGAACTGTACGAGCTTTGTATAACATCTCCTTTCTGGCATCTGCCCATCGTTTGCCATGCCAATTGGGCGGAAGACTCGATATCGGCCACCCGACACGGAGGAAGTCCAAGCCTCATCGGCACCTCACACGAGCTTGCACCAAAGCCACAAATTAGAGCAATCCATCCGCAATGCTGAGCAGTTATTGGAGCTGATGGAAAACATGACCTCGGAGACGGACTTCGAAGGGACAAATTCAAAGGTACTTGCTAACGGGCATACTAGTCATCGGACGCTGCGTCGTGCTCACGATATACTAATTTTTGCCATATACAACAGATGAAGATGGTGGCATGGAAGCTGAGAAATGTGTTGAAAGAATACACATCGTAAGCCCTCTTGCTCGTCTCTTCCTCATGACCTAATTTAGGCTATAATTCTGCAGGGGATCTGAAGAACGGAAAGATGCCAATGAACAAGTCCCACCTGGCAACTGCTCGTCTTCTCGCGAGGCAAGTGATCTCATCAACATCGTATGCTGCAAAACGGCTAATTTTTCATTCCATTCCGCACACTTCAGCCTCTGTGCATGTTCTATAGATCCCACACTGTTATTACCGGAGGCACGTTTAACGTTGTTCAGTCAACCTGTATGCATTGCCACGAAGTCACGGAGAGGTTGTGGGCAGAGACTATGGCTTTGAAAAGTACAGGCGAGGAGCTGGTGAGTACTTGCTGTTGTCGGATGTGACATATTTATATTACTTACACGAAATCATTTTAGCAAAAGAAAGAGTTAGAGAACACCACACTCCGTCGCGATGTGTTGTGGATGAAGTGGACTGGGGGGAGTATTGCTATTTTTTCATTAGCGAAAGTGGATAATTCTACACCGCTATGTTTATCGCCTTATGGCAGCCACGTTTCTCCCACGCGTCGGCAGCTGGGCAGTATGCTATGGAAACCTGGACTGCCAAGCTTCCAAGAGCCTCGCCAAACATGTTCGGCATCAATGCCGGACATGTTTAGCGACTAGGACCTTCGATACCGCATCTTGTATTTTATGATGGAGCCTGGCAAAGTAAAATTACGAAAATAGTTTTTACATGTAGTGTATGTACAGTCATTTACTGTCACGTGATACACTACCGTTGATTGAGACACGGTGCTCCTATTTGCCTCGCAGGAGAGGCAAAACATCGTAGAATCATGCTGTTTTTTTTTTTCAATGCATCCTTTCTATTAGTAGAATTGCACGGGCCTACATTTTTTTTCCATGTTCTGTCATACTGTGCTTAAATTACACCCGGATTCTCGCAGAATCCTAAAATAAACTGCTGCTGCGAAATTTATATAGAGGATTTCAGGGAAACCCTGGTGCAGATATATTCTCCAAGAGTACATTTTAACTCTAGACATACTCACAAGTATTCCTTGAGCTCTTGCAGTATTTTAATGCTGTCATGTAGGTGGTAGCGCATTCACAATTTGTTATATTTATAGCTCCGAGAAGAGTAGAAAACATAGTGCATTGTTCACATGCTTTGCTATGTTCCAGGAGCATGCAGGTGTCCTACAGCTATCTATTTCCATCTCCCATGTTATCTCCAATGACTGGATGCTCAAAGTCTGTCCTGCAAAAGCAGGTCGAGAGATGTCATGACTCATATGCATAATACACTATGCGTCCAGGCCGTCGCAACTTACAAAGCAGAGCAGACTAAGCCTGCTAAAGAGTGTCTTTTACTCTGTCAAGTGTGTGCTGATGTTTCTGAGGCTCACTACTCCATGACTGGCGAGACTATCAAGCTATCCCACTCTACACTATCCCGCCACTTTCGGCCTAGTGTTGCCGAAGTTCAGTTCGGTTCGGTTCTCCCCCCCCCTTTTGGCCAAACCGCGAACCCAAACAGCCAGCCTCAGGCCCGAACAGAACCTGAAAGAACAGGTTCGGACGGTTCGGTTCGGGTTCAGAACAGGTTCGAACCTCCGAACATGAAATACATCCAGATGCACATTGAAAAAAAGAAATTTTAGTAATAGTTAGTTATTATTAAGTGGTCTACATGTTTATTCAATGAATTGATGAATGGTAGCAGTGTATAGGCAGTTGTGAGCTCATAAAATCTACCGGATCCGATAAAATGTGACATCACGTCACACAATCACACGTCCATTTTGAGCTTTCACGTGGTAAAAGCGGGAACAGCTGAATAATTTGAGAAATATATGGCTTCACTGATACAAAAGTCAGGCAAAATCAAGTTAAAGTGATGTTTATTCATGCAAAATACATGGGTATCTCTATATATTTGTTTGGGTGTTCAGTTCGGTTCGAACAGGTTCTCAAACGGTTCTCAAATTTCAAGGAAACTCCGAACACCGAACCCGAACCTCCCTCCGGCGGCCCGAACCCGAACAGAACAGAACAGAACTTTCGGTTCGGTTCGGCCGGTTCGGGTTCGCTGAAGAGGTTCGGAACCGAACTTCGGCAACACTATTTCGGCCATCAACAGGTTGTCTCAATCAGCCATTGATACCCAGATGTGCTCGCTTCAACATTCTTCTTGATTTTGTGTATGTAATTCTATAGTTCTACCTTTTTTTTATATTCTACAAAACACCTATGTATAGAAGAACACAATTCCATATGTTTCCGAGAAAGATCTCAAAAAATGAGCAAGATATAAGAGATTAAGTATTTCGGTGTACCAAACAATGGTAAATGACTGTACCCTTATCTCGTATTCATGACATTGCTACATTGGCTTGCTGCCAAGCAAGGTTCCTCGACCTCTAAATTGTCCCAATTAGGAAAAAATAAAATGCACCGGCAAACGCCGAGTAAGTCACGTTGTAGATTGTCACCTGTTTGCCCTAGATTAGATAATTCTTCTTCTGCTTTGCTTCGCCTTCATCTCTAGTAAGTATGGGCTTCTATATGTAGTCATGGCATCTTGCAGTGGTGTATGATGAATATAATTGCTCGTCTTTCTGCTATATCTTCCCGTTCGCAATTTGATGGAGGAAAGCTCGTCATTAATATTATCAAAATATTATAGTACTGTACTAAATCGCTCAATCCGTCGCGGCCTGTGACCTGTGACCGCCGCAACGAAATTTTGGTTTCGTCAAAGGCTCATGTGACCTGTGACTGCCGAAAATATGCACCTAAAATAATGATTTTCTGCGTCCTTTAGCCAGATATAAGCAAATTTTCATGTAGTACTTTGTGTATGCTTGCTAGTTTACGCCGAATAAACAAAAAAAAGCGGAGAATTGATTGAAAATTCGAACATCCGGATTTTTTTTTGAGTTGTGACCGTCTGACAGTTTCGTCAACTGATGCTGTGACCCTGTGACCGTGACCATATTTCGTCTCGTCGCAGAGGCCTGTGACCTGTGACCGACGAATTGACCGATTTAGTACAGTACTGTCCCATTTCGTTCAATTCGTCGCGGCCTGTGACCTGTGACCGCCGCGACGAATTTTTGATTTCGTCAGGCAAATTTTTTACCTGTGACCGACGAAAATTTTCGTCAGAAGGCCTTGTTTTTGGCACAAAACCGACCGGCCTCTGGGCGAGTCTTGTTGTGACCCCAATATTTATTTCGTAGTGGTCTTCTGTGACCTGTGACACCGACCATTTTTCGTCATGTCGGGAGGCCCTGTGACCTGTGACCGACGAATTGAACGAAATGGGACAGTATACGAAATGTGTGTATTCTCAGCCTTTCTGTCAAAACTGCGTTCTACTTATTTCATTGGTTCTTCTGTCTAGCAATCTCTCACTCTTTCCATGTCCCTTCGTAATGTCTCCGATGTATGATGTTGAATTAAATCCTCATCGAGGTTCTGCAGCAAGCCTTGAGCCGACGCAGGCGGCCCCTAGTTGACCAGTCAGCGTTAATATCATTCGCATATCCCATGAACTGTGGCATGCCTTCTGCTATCGGAAATTATAACTTGCTTGTGTGCCGGACGTGGCGGTGCTGAGTGCAGAGTGCCTCGTTCGATTTCTGATAAGTACTCTTTCGAAATTCGAATGTCATCTCAGCGGGAGAGGTCGGCGACCCAGCATAATATTATATATACCTCTGATCGTCCGAACGTATCTTCAAATACGTTGCAAGCTGCCCACAGTGCGTTTGCGTCTGCGTCTGCGTCTGCTTCGGGTGGTGGGCAGACTTGAACGGCGCGTGGCGGGTGGTGGGTCGAAGGTATAGAGCGCCAAAGGATAAATTCTGACCGTAAAAAGCATTTCATTTGATACGCAAAGAAGCCGTTATTGACGTTACTAAATTTACGAGCGCGTCTTCTCATATTCATTATACCCTTTTTGCTTCTTTTGTAGCTATGCTTTTGTCCGAGTTGCATCTTACATAGGACCTGCGAACGATGCGTCATGCCTGAAAGAAAGAGCATCCCATAAACAGGTACATTTTTCTCAGGTCTATATGTAGTACTAGCGGTTCAGCAAAAGCTGAATAAACAAATATCAGACTAGTAGACCTATCTTGGATCTATATATAAGCGTTTACTGTGCGCTCTGCTACCTGCGGGCAGTTCCAAGGCAGTTCAGCTTTCTGAGGTCGAGCCCAAGTCGAGCCTTCTAGTACTTGCCCGAGGCACTGCTGCCCTAGGATAGTTCCTTGCTCTGCCTAGGATAGTGCTTTGCTATGTCTAGGGCGGTACTTTGCTATGTCTAGGGCTGTGCTTCTCCAGGTCTAGGGCTGACCGTCTAATTATACGCAGGCAGTCCTATCGAAGGATAGTCGTTATATATGGACATATTGAGCTTACTTATAAAGCCTCTGTTTTGCACTTACTATCTCTTTGAAATCCACCCCTCATCGGACTGTACGAGCCTTGTAACATCCGCTATCCGTCCATCGCTTAGGATGGTCGGGCGGAAGGCTCGATATCGGCCACCCGACACGGTGGAAGTCCAAGCCTCAACAGGGCCTCACACGAGTTTGCACCAAAGCCATAAACTAGAGGAATCCATACGCAATGCTGAGCAGTTATTGCGGTTGATGGAAGACGTGACCTCGGAGACGAATTTTGAAGTGACGAACTCACAGGTATTTAGTGACAGGCATTCTGGTCATTACTTCCGATCATGCTCACGCTATACTGATTTCAGAGGAAGATGGCGGCATGCAAGTTGAGAAATGCGTTGAGAGGATACACGTCGTAAGCCTCCTTATTCGTCTCTCGCTCATCATCTAACTTAGGCCATAATTCCGCAGCGGATCTGAAGAACAGAGGGATGCCGATGAATCAGAACAAGTCCCACCTGGGATCGGTTCGTCTTCTCGCGAGGCAAGTGATCTTCATTAACATCATATATCACAAAGCGGCTGATGTTTCCTTCCCATTCCGCACACTTCAGCCTCTATGCATGTTCTATAGATCCCACGCGGTTATCACAGGAGGCACGTTTAACGTAGTTCAGTCAACCTGTACGCATTGCCACGAAGTAACCGAGAGGTTGTGGTCGGAGACTATGGCTTTAAAAAGTACAGGCGAGGAGCTGGTGAGTACTTGCTGTTGTCGGATGGGACATATTTACATTACTTACACGAAATCATTTTAGCAAAAGAAAGAGTTAGAGATCACCACACTCCGTCGGGATGTGCTGTGGATGAAGTGGGTGGGGAGCAGTATCGTTTTATTTGGTTAGGCAGGGGTCGACGCGCCGTGTGTGTAATTGGAGCGACCTAATTTCTGAGGATTTTTGGCTGCTACTTTTACCCACTAGATCGTAGAAATATACCCATCAAATCGTACAAGTAACTCGTCGAACTTCTGCCGCATCTGTATACTTAATTTGGACATCTCTTTCTTCCTCTCTTACTTTCATCTTCTCTTGGATTCTCTCGTGTACTGGTACACATCTCCTTATACTACCAATGTACAACATACTCTGATCCTGTTGGTTGGCGTGTGAACAAGCCCGAAAGAGAGAGTGAGAGAGGGTGATACGCGTTCATTCAAGTTTTCAGTTCAAGTTCGCGGAGTAGGGAGTAAGAAGGAAGGAGGAAGAATGTGGTCGCAGGAACAGGAACAGGAACAGGAACGTGCGTACTCGTACGAGCAAAATCCGACGCGCTGTTGGAAATTAATGGTAGGTAAAAAAAAAAAAAAACAAGAATCCTGGTATCAACAAAAAAAGGATGCAACCCGGGGGCAAAAGAAGTAGGTAGGTTGGGCACTGTGACGACGGCAAAGTGAAAGAGGACGCAAAGTGAAAAGGACGCAACAACCGCAAGAGAGAAAAGAAAGAGAGAAAGAAAGAAATCGTAGATATATAAGTAGGGGGTTAACTCCCACAAAAGATTCAGTTCCCATCTCCACAAACCACCCCTTTCGCCGCTCTTTTCTCCTTTAACCTCATTGAAGATTTAGAGCAGTCCACACTCTCTCAAGCGCAGCCGCACCAGGATATCTTGGATAGCGCTCAACACAACTCTAGAGAAAAGGCAGTCAGTACACGTGTCGAAACGAGAAATCAGAAGAAACAAGAATCCACTGCCCATCACCAGCGGAACCAATCAAAAGTCGAGCCAAAACCCATCCCAAATCAAAGAAACTGAGAAACCGAAAACCAAAAAGACAAACTCACACTTAATCTGCTGCGTATCAGTCGTACACGTATAGTGCCCATGGATCTGCTTCGTCGCCATGCTCTGGTTCAGACTCACGAACCGATGCAGGAGATAATCACACGCCGCGTCGTAGTTGTCCCCGCCTTGGTAGTCAGGGAAGTACTCCTCCAGCGGTAAGCGCGGGAGCTTCTCGGAGAAGAGGTCGATCTTGTTCAGGAAGAGTATCTATAGAAGAAAGTGTTAAAGGGGTTGAGGGGAGAAAGGGGGAAGGGAAACATACGATCGAAGTCTTGACAAACCACCTCGAGTTATATACCGAATCGAAAAGTGTCAACGCCTCTTGCATACGATTCTATTCCAAACGATTTCCATCAACCATCGTCCTGAAAGAATAATAAAAAGGCACGTACCGCACTCTCATCTTCGTACAACATTTGATCGTACTCGCTCAAACTAACCAAAAACACCAGGGCCGTCACGTTCTCAAAACAATGGATCCACTTCTTCCGCTCACTCCTCTGGCCGCCCACATCGAATAACTTGTACGTCAGCTCGCCGACCTTGAACGTTGTCTCCGTGATACCTGTCGTCTTCACACGACTCCGGAGAATGTCTTGGTCGGTAGGGAGGTATTGAGGCGACGACATACGGTCGATGGCGTTGAAGTAGTATACTGCCGAGTCGTTCAGCTGGAATTCGCGCGAACGGCGGATAGCCTCTTGTACGGCAGGGTCCCGCCAGAAGTTGCGGATGGCATCGCCGACGTCCCGTGGGAGGGTCTCGGCTTCGATTTGAGTGGGTAGGGAGAGGATGATGGAACGGCGGGCATCGTTTTGGTGTTCGAGGGCGAGGTCGAGCTGGGGCATGGCTTCGAGGATGGCGCTAGTCATGAAGGTTTAGAATAGGGCAGGAGAGGAAGAAGGATGGAAACTAACCGCATGGACTGAATGGTATTCGAAAAGATGATTTCCTTGTACGAATCCCTTTCCGAGTCGTTGCAGCCTCCGTGATGGATGAGCTTCATCTGCTTCGGGACTGTTGACTGTTTACCCATGAGTAACAAATCCAACCGGATAGCAGTGACAACCAACCTTTCCAGACTCTCCGGCACCCAACAACATCTTGATTTCGTTCTTCGCCATGAGCCTATCTCTCTTAAGCTGGTTCTCGATCTTCTTGTTGCCTGTAAAACAGAACCGTGTGAGCACATTTGTATCGGCAGGACGAAGGGCATAAATAAAGAAAAAGTTGCGAGAGACAAAGACAAAGGACGATTAACGTCGTTAAAAGAGGATTAGCAATTTAAAGCGAAGACATAGGACCAGGTTTCTGACCCACCCAGTAGAGCTGTTGCTCGCAGGCTAAGAAGGAAACAAAGATAACGGAGGGGACAGCGAAGAACAACTCCCGCCTAAGATGAACATAGGGGGTCCAAATGCCAGGACGGCATAAGCGGTGCATATACCAGCATAATGATTGCCACTCCTTGTCATCGACAGCGGAGATCACACTGGCCACTCTCGACATCAGCCTGTCCCGCAAACCCGCCTGTGCGCTCGCTGCGTCGAGCACATTATGCCAAGAGGGGAAGCAAGGGACAGCGGACTTGGAACACACACACCTCAGCTCGGCGTCAGAATTTCATCTTCCCGCGCGTCTGCCTGCGCGTAGAGGGCATGCTTATTCGAATACAGGGCGGCCGGGCAACTCCAGTCAAAAAATCGTGTAGACTCACCACATCAGGCCAAGGGGGGTACCCGCGCACTTTCCCAAGGACAGGGTCGCCCGTAGCGTATGTGCGAAACTCTTTCTGTGGTTTTTGGGCTTTCTTGAACATGGGTGATGTGCAGAGGGTGGGTTGGGCTTATGGATAGTGGGGAGCAAAGTCACAGGGACGAGAAATCGGAGAAAGAGTTTGTTGACGGCACATAAGGGCACATACAAACCATCACTTCGGCTACGTCCGACCACGTGTCATCTTTTCCTCTTGCTTCTCCGCTTTCCGTTCCCTTTCTTTTCTACACTAAACGGTGTGGGTTGTGAAGTCGAGCCTAATTTCACTGCGGTGACCACTGACGACTTTCCTTTCTCATGCTTGGTGCATCGTTCCGTTTCTATCCATTCTTCTATTCTATTCCACTCCTTTATTTCCCTTATCTCGTGTTTTCGTCCAGTTTTCCTTCTTCTCTTGATGGGTCACAGCATCTTCTGAAATTACCTTTCGTTTATTCACTCGATCTTGATGGTAGTACAGGTCGCCAAAGTCATATATGCTTGTCGAACTTTCTCCTCTGTACCCGCGCACACGGAAGACATGGTAGGCTGGGAAACATTTTTACGAGTACGGCAGCGAGCATTTTCTCATGCAGACCAATTTGGATATTTTCTCCATTGCCTTGCTTTATCCGATTTTCTGAGCCCTGCAGACAAGGCATCCTGTGATGGGGTGGATAGTGGATAGTGGGGCGGCTAGTTGAGATCCGCATCATCAGCGACGAAGTCTCTTGATCCGGGTGCGTTCGTGTTCGTGTTCTTTTATTTTATTTCTTATGTTGCCCCAGTCTCCCTGCGTTCCCCGTTATTTCATATTTTCTTCCAATTTCCTTCCTTGCTTTACGAGTTCTCCAGAAACTTTTACTTCTTTTTACATTACCTTGAAGGTGGATACGACCCAGAACAATATTTTCCTGGTCATCACGAACAATTATTGTCTTCTTCGTTCCGAAATTTCGTTTTTCCGAACTTTAGTCTGCCTCTCTGTGTGTTCTGCCATCAACTCTGCAAATGGGAGGGGTAGAAGGCTAGAAAGCATGCATTTGGCTTTATTCTAATGCCACCCTCGGCGCTCTATCAAGGACGTCTAGGTGATTTCCAGATGCATCAATTCCTCCCGCGCCTACTCGGCGTCACAATCCATATCCGGGCGCACGTGATTCGTGACTCCCCCATTGCAACTCTTCAATGGTCTGTTTTGAGTGTTGCGACTTCAGTTTTCAAGATAAAGGAACAAAATTATAGCACATAATAGATACTAGCTATGAGACTATAAATACAAGTTTTGGTGACAATCAAACTTTTCCTTCCTGAGAAATTGGACTATTTATTTTTTGGTATTGAAATCTTAATTCACCAGTTGTCGAGGCGGATTCCTACTTCTGTGTTGAGTTAATTTCTATACTAACCACATTTTTAGTAAATGTATAGTCCCATCCTTATATTGATTTTTTTCTTCTCTAATTGAAGCATCCTGTCAGGAATTGTGAGGCACGCATTTAGCAGGGTGACACACCAGTATGTTGGGTGTGACTAAAACACACTTTTTCATGCATCTCATGAAATTTTTTTGCTCTCAAATTTGGCTATGCGTTAGGCTACTGACCGGTTCACCAGACCTCTGAGATACTATTAGAAATACATGTTTGAACCAGTGTTTTTAACTGTGTTTGAATCAGCAGTGATGCGTCACGGGTGTCACGGGTGCCCGGATATGGATTGTGACGCCGAGAATCTATCGCTCCCGTTGCATGACTGGACATGCATATGTCTATACCCCTCTTCTATACTTTCCTTTTGACCGAATGTGCGGAGTGGGGAGGCCTTATTGGGCAGATTTATCACTATGCCAGTTATCTAGTGCTTTCACTAAGATGGAGGGAGGCTACTCGAGCATCTGAATCATCCGCGTATCTGAGTGACATCTCATGTAGGACCTGCGAACGATGTATCATGGCCGCACACATTGCATCAATGATCAAGAATGTTTTTCTCAGACCTGTAAGTAGTCTTACCGGTTCAGCAAAAGCTAAAAGAACGATATCTGACTAGACCTATCTTGGACCTATCTAATCGTTCACTGTGCGTCCCGCTACTTACCTGCAGGCAGTTCCAAGGCAGTTCGGCTTTCTCAGTCAGAGCCTTCTAAGTAGTACTTCCGCGAAGCACTGCTGCCCTAGGATAGTGCTTTGCTATAGGGCAGTGCTTTGCTATGTCTAGGACAGTGCTTTACTATGTCTAGTGCAGTGCTTCTCCGGGTCTAGGGCTGAGCGTCTCCAGTAGTTTGCATATCAAACTGCACTGCAATATTTCTGAAAGTGTTTGGTCGTATTTATATGTCACATCAGTCACTGACGTCCAAGCTCCGCTATCCAATATCCAACCGTTATCGCGGATTTTTGGCCCTTGATTCTGCCTGAAATACGGATTGGCGGATGTGCCAAAGGTATATTGAACCTCGAGGATGTTGTAAACCGTACGCACACTGCAAGTGTTGCAATTTCTTTGGCAGTTTTCTGGTCTTCATAGAACCACTTGAGTCATGAGTCCATGGTCCGACCGTAGTTCGGGGATTAGGTGCGTAGGCATTTCGAGTTGAATCAGTGAGGGGCACTAGATATGATTTCACATTCTGTCCAGTAATAGACAGTCAATAGATAACGGAACTAAACACGGCAACCATGTCAAAAGACCGACCCTGATTCCAGGTTCGGAGTATCGTATGTCACGCAGTTCAGAAATTTTGCAGTGCAGTTTGATATGCGACCGACTGTAATTATGCACAGGTAGGCCTATCGAAGGATAATCGTTATATATAGACATAATGAGCTTTATAAGCCTCCGCACCCTTCTCTTCTCATAAGAAGTGCCTCATCCTCTTTGCTGAAGACCGCCCAGTCCTTGTCATTGGCAGAAACTTCATTCAGTGCGACGTTCAGTGCGATAGTCTCATTCCCAGCCGTGGGCACGGCGTACATGGATCAGTCTACTCTCTCAATACTATGGAAGTCGTACAAGAAAACGTGAACAATGATAACTCGCAACAATATTGTACGTCGAGCGATGATTATCAAGACGCGGAGTACCCGTCTGATCGATGTTCCCCTATTAGGTGGCATTGCGAATCCCCGGCAACACCATCGACAACAATCAGTCCCACAAAGTATTGCTTCCTCATAGCCAGTTTTCATCAGATTTCTTATTTGTTCTATCATAGGGCAACCCAATGCTGCAAGCTACTTCCCACAGCCCTCATTCCATCCGGCTTTGGCTATGCACATGCAGAGCCAAGAGCAGCTTCCTATAGGAAATAGTACGGAAACCAGAGATTCATTCAATACGACAAACAATACGAAGCAAAATGTAGGAAACGATAGTTCAAGTTCTCTGAGATATGGTGCGCATACTGTCATCAAGCAGTGGGTTATGTCATTCTAATGATTACCCAAGAGGGACCTGATCGGCAGGGGAGGTCTCGCCGTCGCAAGGAGCCATACCCGTCCTCGATGCCTGCGCACTTCAACGGGCACACTCAACTGAATCAAATGGCGCAAGGTTCAGTCAATGTTGCGCCAGGCGATGTTTCAGCTATGCCTCAAGTTATGCAGATGGCTTTGCAACCTCCCGCGGCCACTGCAGCCCAGGATGTTGACGAAGTACCTACAGTAGCCATCGATGTCGAGAAAGAAGATGGAGAATTGGATGAATTGGACGACTCTGGATCTAGTTTCGAATAGAACATTAAACTTTTTTTTCGCCTTGTACCATCCTAATTTATGCACTGCGTGGGCCTCAGCCTTCACGCTCCCAGTACTTTCCTTTAAGCCTGGCTTCACCAGGTATCCGAGTATATTACCGGTGTGCGCCAATCGAGTCTCGACTTAGATGGATCTTCAGTGACCGCTGCTGCCGCTGCGAACGATCGTAGTCCTGATACAATGTAAGAGTGCTTTCTTGCCACTCTCTCAACGTCAAGGAGTCCATAGAATCTTCCAGCTCTCGCTCACTCACGCACGACCCCGGTCGCGACGTATTGATTGAATTAGTACAGTATGTGCACGCGAATGGACTATCTATGTCCGCAAACCCACTCACTATATACGGGAATCCGTCATATATGCACGCAAATTTTGTATGTCCACACGGGAATATCCTGTTGGAATAAACGGGCAAACGGCTCGACGAGCCACAGGCGCCACTCACCGTGCTGCGCCTGCTATGCCTGTGGTATGTAGTATATTCCTTTTACTTCTTATTCATTTATTCTCCTTCTCGTCGTCTACGGTACATTACAGTACCTATGTACATACACTCGACCTTTGTAAATAGCATTTCACCTTTCAATCTGGTGTCTGTACCTTCTTTCGTCTTCTTTGAGTCTCATACGGACCGTAACGGACCTCTCAGTAAACAGTATAAATACTTCATTATTGTATGAGCTCTCCTCAGTCGTTTGCACGCAAACAACTGAGGTGAGCAACCTATCTATTTACTTACTACGAGTTGTACTTATCTGTAAACCTAGCTATTACTTACTTGCTAGGTATGTAATTCACGAAGCTCAGTCGTTTGCACGCAAACAACTGAGCTATACTTGCTGGAACTCCAATATATCCCAAGTACTTTGCGCCAACGAGTATCGCCTTACATAGGACCTGCGAACGATGAGACATGCCTGAAAGAAAGAGCATCCCATGAACAGGTACATTTTCTCAGGCCTATATGTAGTACTGGCGGTTTAGCAAAAGCTGAATCAACAAATATCTGACTAGTAGACCTATTTTGGACCTATCTAAGTGTTCACTGTGCGCACCGCTACCTGCGGGCAGTTCCAACTTCCAAGGCAGTGCAGCTTTCCGAGGCCGAGCCTTCTAGTACTTCCCCGAAGCACCGCCGCCCTAGGATACTAGTTCTTTGCTATGTCTAGGGCGGTACTTTGCTATGTCTAGAGCAGTGCGTCTCCGGGTCTAGGGCAGAGCGTCTAATTATACGCAGGTGGGCCCATCGAAGGATAGTCGTTATATATGGACATATTGAGTTTATAAAGGCTCCGTTTACACTTACTATCTCTTTGAAACCCACCCCTCATCGAACTGTACGAGCTTTGTATAACATCTGCTTTCTGGCATCTGCCCATCTTGCCATGCCAATTGGGCGGAAGACTCGATATCGGCCACCCGACACGGAGGAAGTCCAAACTTCATCGGCACCTCACACGAGCTTGCACCAAAGCCACAAATTAGAGCAATCCATACGCAATGCTGAACAGTTATTGGAGTTGATGGAAGACATGACCTCGGAGACGGATTTTGCAGGGACGAACTCACAGGTACTTACTAACAGGAATAGTCATCGGACACTGCGTCGTGCTCACTATATGCTAATTTTTACCGTATACAATAGAGGAAGATGGTGGCATGGAAGTTGAGAGATGTATTGAGTGAATACACGTCGTAAGCCCCCTTGATTGTCGCTCCCTCATGATCTAACTTAGGCCACAATTCGGCAGTGGATCTGAAGAACGGAAGGATGCCAATGAACCAGAACAAGTCTCACCAGGGATCGGCTCGTCTTCTCGCGAGGTAAGTTATTTTGTCAACATCGTAGAGTACTGCAAAGCGGCTGATACTTACCTTCCCGTTCTACGCACTTCAGCCTCTGTGCATGTTCTATAGATCTCACGCTGTTATTACGGGAGGCACATTTAACGTAATTCAGTCAACCTGTACCCATTGCCACCAAGTAACCGAGAGGCTGTGGGCAGAGGCCATAGCTTTGAAAAGTACAGGCGAGGAGCTGGTAAGTACCTGGGATAAATTCCTTATATGCTGGTGTTGGATGGGAAATTACTTACACGAAATCATTGTAGCAAAAGAAAGAATTAGAAAACGCCACACTCCGTCGGGATGTGTTGTGGATGAAGTGGGTGGGGAGCAGCATTGTTTTATTTGCTTAGGCAGGGTGCCAGCAAAAGTTTGAACTTCTAATTTATATAACGAGATTTGGTGGTTGCTTTTACACTGCTGGCGCCGACCGCTGTTTGGCAAAGATCGGCACCAGCAGTGTAACTTGACATACCATCTTAATACTGTGGCTTTTCGTTCAATTCGTCGGTCACAGGTCACAGGCCGCGACGAATTGAACGAAAAGCCACAGCATCCGCCGGTTCCCTGCCAGGCAATACCTCGGGGGCCGGCGGTCTCTGCACTACTGCTGTCCCCAGCAGGCGTGCAACCCCCTCTATCCAGGATATTATCATCCGCGCCGCCGTCAACATCCACTCCCGTCCTTTCTTCCTTTTTAGATCCGCCGGTAAAGGAAGTTCAAAGGTGAATACATATAGCGTTTGAAGACAGAAGTACTCACAGCAAACCCAATGCATCACATAGACATGACAGCTTTCCGACAAAGTACTTGACGAAATGGAATAGCCCGTCCAATCCGTATTTTCCCTTACAAACCAACCCACTCATCGCCTTCCCGTTTCCCCAACCCAACACTGATTTCATAGTGTGGTTTAGGATCTCCCAAAGTTCATTGCCATCAAGACCTTCAACATCGCTCCCGCTGGATCCCCACTTTCTGGACAAACAAATGTAAATAATTTCTACCAGATTTCGAGTCCTTGTCATGGGCAACTACCTTCCGCGCCTTCCTGATCGCTTTCCGTTTGTACCTTTCGTAGTATTCCTCTTCATCCTTCTCTATGCTCGTCTTTCTCGTTTCTTTTCATCCCGTTCCCTCATCCATTTATGTTTACTCGTCATTTTCATCTTCTTTCCTTTTTCATGACTCTGCCCCTTCTTGTCATTCTTCGGACACCTTTCCTTGCACTTTCATCTCGGGCCGTTTCCCCTTTCTCATCTCGGGCTCTCCTTCCTGCTTGGTATTCGTACTCATTTCCCTATAACTACTGTGCCAGTTTGTACTCGATTTCCTTGTCTAATAACGCGTCACTTCCCTGCTTCCTTATCCTGCGTGATCTCCTCCTTTCTTATATCTCTGATCAACTGCCTAGCCCGTAACATTCCCGAGCGTCTTGGTAGGTGTTTTTAGCTGCTTAAAACAACTATTACTCTAGAATTCAAGTTATAGGATTATTATAGCAGTACTTGTCTTCAAGAATATGTAAAAAAAAATTGGAGGTTTTTGTACAGTGTGTTGCTTTGCGCCAATTTTATGGCTCGGGCGGGCTACCATTTTCCGAAGTCAGCGACGAGCAGAGACGTCGCCCAGCTAGAAAGTAGAAAAGCGCAGTGAACGGTGTGATATCGCGCCTTACGAAGCATTTGATATTCCCATTTTTTTAATGTTTTTTCTCATCTCCTTCGTCCTCTCTATTTTTCTTTGCCTAATTTATGGTTTTTCTGCCTTTTATTCGTGCCTTTCCATACACTTTGTCTGTCATCAAATAGTCCTTGGGCAGCCCCGGCCCTCGGTCCTCCACTTTACTTTCACTCACTCACGCGGACTCACAAACGATTCATCACAAGAAATTCATCAAATCATCATTAACTCGAAACCTAAAAAGTGTCTATCCAACGACGACGACGACGACGACGACGAGAGAAACAAGAAAAAAAGTTCAAAAGAATAAAGCAATCTCCACCCATCTAAATCATATTCCATTTTAAAAAGAGCGGACGGGGTCAGGCGCGATCCCCATTGTTGTTGTTGTTGTCGAGTGATTGTAATTGTAATTGTGGTTTGTAATGATTGGATTGGATTGGAAGGGAATATGACGAAGAAGGGGAAGGTAGAGTCGTAGCGAAAAGGATGCATGGATGCATGACGTGAACGTGAACGGGGAACGTGGACGGGAGCGTAGAATCGGTGATCGGAGGGAGACGTGAGAAGGGAATGAGAGAGGAAAGAGAGAGAGAGAGAGAGAGAGGGTGGTACACGTTCATTCATGTTTCGAGTTCGAGTTCGCAAAGTAGAAGTAGGAGGTAAGAAGGGAGGAAGAAGAAAAGGGAGGAAGCGTAAGGTGAGAGGAACGGGAACAAGACCACGCATAACTCGTACGAGGGCAAAAAAAATCCGACGCGCTGTCGAGAATTAATGGGTAGGTAAAAAAAACAAACAAACAAGGAATACTGGTATCAACAAAGAAGAAAAAAGGATGCAACCCGGGGGCGAAAGAAGTAGTTAGGATACTCTGACGACGCAAAGTGGAAAAAAGGACCGCAAAAAACAGGAAAGTGGTAAACGCAAGAGAGAGGAAAAGGAAAGAAAAGGAGAAAGAGAAATAGAAAATCGTAGATATGGTATAACTCGCACAAAAAATTCAGTTCCCATCGCCGGCCACCCTCTTTCCCCGCTCTTTTCTACCTTTAATCCTTATCATCTTCGTTAAAAGATTTAGAGCAGCCCGCACTCTCTCAAGTGCAGTTGTAGCAGGATGTCCTGGATAGCGCTCAACACGACTAGATGAGGGATATAATTAGTACACACGTCGTGATACCGGGCATGAGAACGCATAAACGAAAACGTAAAGAATAAATCGGTGGATAAGAATATCGACCGCCCATCACCCGCACGTCGAGTTCAAGTCCATCCCAGACAATCAACCCACGTCAACCGCCAAATGTAACGGCAACTGGAGCAAACCCAGACAGCGCCACATGGCTATGCTGCCAGCAAGCACCACACAAGCCCAAACAAACGAGCGCGTCCCGGAAACAAGTAACGCCAAAATCCATCCCAACGCGAAGAAAGCAAAAACCAAAGTGACAACTCACATTTAATCTGCTGCGTATCAGTGGCACACGTATAGTGGGCGTAAATCTGCTTCGTCGCCGCGCTCTGGTTCAGACTCACGAACCGGTGCAGGAGGTAATCACACGCCGCGTCATAGTTGTTGCCACCTTGGTAGTCAGGGAAGTACTCCTCAAGCGGTGAGCGAGGGAGTTTCTCGGCGAAGAGATCGATCTTGTTTAAGAAGAGAATCTATACAGGAAGGGGTTAAAGGGATAGGATAGCAGGAGCAAGGGAGGACGCACGATGGAAGTCTTGACGAACCACCTCGAGTTGCATATCGAATCAAAGAGAGTCAACGCTTCTTGCATACGATTCTAATCCAAATATTTCCGTCAAATCTTGTCTTGAAAGAATAAGAAAGGCACATACCACACTCTCATCCTCATATAACATCTGATCATACTCGCTCAAACTGACCAAAAACACCAGAGCCGTCACGTTCTCGAAACAATGGATCCACTTCTTCCGCTCACTCCTCTGACCACCGACATCGAACAGCTTGTACGTCAGCTCGCCGACCTTGAACGTTGTCTCCGTGATACCTGTCGTCTTAACACGACTCCGGAGAATATCTTGGTCGGTAGGGAGGTATTGGGGCGACGACATACGGTCGATGGCGTTGAAGTAGTAAACGGCCGAGTCGTTGAGCTGGAATTCCCTTGAGCGACGAACAGCTTCTTGTACGGCCGGGTCCCGCCAGAGGTTGCGGATGGCGTCGCCGACGTCCCGTGGGAGGGTCTCGGCTTCGATTTGAGTGGGAAGGGAGAGGATGATGGAACGGCGGGCATCGTTTTGGGGTGCAAGGGCGAGGTCGAGCTGGGGCATGGCTTCGAGGATGGCGCTAACCGATAAGGTTTGAGAAATAGAAAAGTTGTGAAGACAGGACGGAGACTAACCGCATGGACTGAATGGTGTTCGAAAAGATGATTTCCTTGTACGAATCTCTTTCCGAGTCATTGTAACCTCCGTGGTGAATGAGCTTCATCTGCTTCAGGACTGTCGACTGTTTGTCCATGAGTAACGGATCCAACGCGATGCAAGTGACAGCTGACCTTGCCAGACTCTCCGGCACCCAACAACAACATCTTGATTTCGTTCTTTGCCATGAGCCTATCTCTCTTAAGCTGGTTCTCGATCTCGTCGTTGCCTGTAAATCACAAAACCGAGTGAGCACATTTGTATCGGCAGGGTAAGGGTATAAAGAAGAAAACAGAAAACAGAAATGCAGGGTTCAAAACAGAGGACGACTGATCCGGTTAGAAGAGCAATAGCTACGAGGACGAAAACAGAAACGACGGATGGGACAGCGAACGAAACAATTCCCGCCTTAGATGGACACAGGGGTTCGAAATGCGAGTACGGCATAAGCGGTACACATGCCACCATAATATGCCGTATTATGCATTGCCACGCCTTGTCATGGGCAAGGAGAAAGCACAATGGCACATCCCACTCTCGACAATAGCGATCCAATAGACAACCCGCCTGTCCGCCCGCCGCGTCGAGCAAGTTCTGCCAAGAGGGGAAAGCACAAAGTCGTAACTTGGACACCTCAACTCGGCCCCTTGCCCCTGTCCGTACCCTACCCTGCCCGCTCAACGGACCTTGGCTAAGGGTCGAAACGTCGACCCTGGAAGAGAACGAAAAAGACGGACAGGGAAGCGAACGAAGGAGCTAGCAAAAAGTAGAAAAAGACAGCACGAAACCCGCCCTGTGCATTCTTGCCTCCGCCTATAATAAGGGGTGCCCGGAAAGCAGAGAAGTTGGCAACGACAACGCCAGCCACACCAACGCCAGCCACAGCCAACAACGGTTATAACAAGAAGCATGCGAACATCGAGAAAGGGACAGGAGAGGACACTTACGGGCCTTGGCCTCATCGTCGACACCGGTGGACTGGACGCAACCCATTGCTCGTTAAGAAATGCTCGAAAAAGTGGGGGGCGGGATAAAGTAGAGGGACCGCGGGCGGAAAGCGGGATGTACTCGAGTGTTGATTGGTAAAGGCTGCTCGCTGTAGTCGTTCACGGGCGGGGTCAAGCTTCTTGGACGTCGAAGGGCCGAAGTCGAAGAAGGTGGTGAGGGAAAGAAAGGAAGGACGGGAGAAGGAGAAGATGGGAGTAGGGTGGGGTAAGTAAGTAAGTAACAAGGGAAGGAGAAGAGGAATATCGAGTGCGTCGAGTGAGAGAGCGCAACAACGAACAGTACAAAATGACAAATCCGAAATCACCCCAAACACTAACAACACCAAGCAAACACTCTCCTGCGGCTGAAATTTTTTATTTATTTGGAAATATTATGTCATCATATTGATTTCGTCCTTCCGTCGTCCTCGTCCTTGATCTTTCTCCCTCAGTCTACAATTACGACTGTCATCTATGTATGCTGTGCTTCCTGTTCGTTGTCTTGCATACATCGCCATGCATACTCCTCGTCCCCCGGTCTATCCCTGAGCGCCCGACCATTCCAAACGAAACGAAACGCGCTTTCTCTGCATGCCTATCCAAAGTCCACTGATGTCGGCCAGCACCCAAACGAAACGTCTACTTGACACTCCCCTCCCTCTTCTGTATACCCATACGGCTCACTGTACACATAAAACGTGAAATGCATATAATGACACCAAATCATCATAAAATAGAAAAATGGAGAAAGGAACAATGACTGATCATCCATCAACGACCTTGCTGCCATGTCAATTGCGAATATTCAATGTCTAAAAAGCATGAGTGTGGGCACGTCTGATTGATGGAGTATGCATGTCCCATGAGGAAACCTCGGCCTCGGGTTCCAACCTCCAAGTGGGGAAGCAGGACGACGCCGGTGGAGTACAAAGTAACCGTCGTTCAAGTGATTCTGGATTCTGGATTCTGATCTGTTCCCGTTTCTTTTTCTCTCTCTTCGATACACACCGCCATGTCTACAGACACTCGCGCGGAATCGCAGTCATGGACCCGGTCAATATTGCAACGAGCATAGAAGCACTGGGACTATCTTCCCCTTCCATAGAAGACTCACCCGCATACGACATTTATGCGCCTCTTACTCGGAGTTGGACGAGCGGGACGCTCGGTGGAGAGGGTCAGGCGTACATATAACCTGCACACAGTGCGACGCGTTTCGAGTCTCAATTCTCCACTTTCGGTGGACCAGGCTCTCCATTGAGCGAGACAGCGAGCGCGAGATAATCATCCATAGAAGTCTTCTTCCAATTCCTTGCATATATCCGCCTTCTCTCTGCTCCTCGCCAGCTCGTCGAGCCATGGCTCACAATGTTAATCCTGAACCCTGATCTGTTCCCGTTTCGTCCTCTGTCCTCGATGCACACCAAGCATGGCTACATAAGTTGTGCAGAATCGCCTGAAGTGTACAACGTGAATCGGGGTATGCCGATTGTATGTCTTTGCCTCTTCTTCTTACTCCGAGTAGAAAAAGGCCGGACGCGCAGGTGAGAGGGTGAACAGTCATCCCATCCTTATATAGCCAACGGGCGCTCCCCTGCGTGTTTTGACTTTGCGTCGGAAATTGGCTTCTCACTGAGCAGCCGAGCGGCTTTTCTCTTCTTCCTTGGGTTTACTCCTTAAGCTCTCCATACTACTTTTTCATCGCCCACTTCCCTCTCTGCGTACCGCCACCGCATTCTTTAGCACTCGTTTTCGCATTTTAAGTGCTACCTCAAAACGCCGTACCATGTCGACTAACAAGACTCGATCGAGCGTTGTAAAAGCGAAAATAAAACCGTTGGTGTGCGGCGCAATCCGTACATGAATTACGATCTGGACTCTGGATTGAGAGAAATGCTGACCTCCCTTTTTCTCCTTCACTTTCAAGCTTCACCTATGACGCCACCATCTCTCAACAGCTTATTATAACAGACAATCAACGATCGAGCAATGGACATGACATGGCGCTTACAACGATATCCAAACATTTAAGGAAACACCACATGCTCGAAGCGGAAACAGTTAGACGGCCGCTCTCGACTATTTACCTATCAAAGTAGCTACGCGCGTCATAGTACTAGAAGTCTATATCTAGCGGGATGCTTCCATTCCATCATGTTCATCCTTAACCAAACCAGTACACCGCAACTGCCAACGCTCAGCTAAACTATTGGCTAGTAGTAGCTAAATCAACCTTCCTTTCTCCCTTTCAAGCTTCCAAAAAAAGGACGACCAGGATACTTATTTACACCTGGAAAACACGAAACGGAAATGAAAGAGATCCTCAATTGACAAAAAAAAAACATCAACTTAACCACTACCACGTATACTTAACCCGCATCAAACGGAACAGACTACTTATCCTCCAGCTCCCCCGCCACACTTCGTTCTAGTACTCATTAACGATCAAGTACGTACATAATACGTTACCTAGCGCTGTGAGCTGTAACCAGGAAGAAGCCTATTCATGGCTTCTCCTTCGAGTAGACGTACCTAGGTTATGCTTAGAAGATCTGCCGCCCTCCTTCCATGAATTAGAACCGGAAGCAGATCAAAGAAGAGTAATAAACTGGTGTTGATCAGCTTTATGCCGTCACACTTATCTCAAGCTTTAATATTAGACTCGGGCGCTGCACCTGAAGCTCAAATTCGGTCACCGCCAATGCCCAGCTTTACTAGCCTAAGTAACGATGAGCTCGAGGCAATGTACTACCAAGCAGTACCTAAAACACTCGGCCGAGTCTACACTCAACATCCTATCCTCTGTGTACCTTACCACAACTCGTCCAACTTAGAAGGCAGGCTGGAAGAAAAGATTGATTAATACTAATCTGCCGAAAGGACACATTAATTAACGACTTCGCATCCTACATGAACCGTCTTCGTGATATATTGCTAACCGGCGTTTCACCACTTCCTGGAATGCCGCTGTACTACTAGAGGACTTCAGGTTAGACCTGTACAAATCCGTCTAAGAGGGTTACTGGCACAGGACGTGAAGAATATCTTCCAGTTGCAATTAGCTTCGTTTTTGGTTCAGGTTTTGGAGCTCAGTAAAATATTTTAGAATACCCCTTGCATGAAAGACAAATAAATATATATATGTACTCTACGACAAAGTCTTGGGTAATAAACACGAAACGGCAGAGAATCAGAGAATCAGGGCGACGTGGGCAATTCAAACGCAGTCGAAGGGCTAATATTCAGCAGCTTCTCCTGCTCCTTTCTGGTGATGATGAGTTTAATAAAATAAGGTTGTGTCCTGCTAGGTGGCGGACGCGGTTCTTTCCACCTATTCAAAGTCAGCGCTCAGACTGCTTAAGCATCATTGGATCTACTTACTCGAATAGATGCAATGAAACATCATTATAAATAGGAAACCGAAATACTGATACCCTGCCTTAAACAAATAAAACGATTGTACCCCCGACCCACTTCATCCACAATATATCCCGGCGGAGTGTGATGATAATTTCCAACTCTTTTTTATGCTATAAGGACATCGTGTAAGTTATCTCATTGTTTCCCATCCGTTAACCCAGGCACTCACCATTTCCTCTCCTGTACTCTTGAAAGCTGAAATCTCTGCCGACAACCTCTCCGCTATTTCGCCAAAGCCACAATGTGCATCGCAGGTTGATTGAACTATGTTAAACGTGCCTCCTGCTACAACGGCCTGGGATTTATAGAACATATACTGGGCCTGAAATGCGCAGACCGCGGAGGACACGTTAGCGCTTTGGAGTACGATGTTGATGAGATCACTCACCTTGCTTGAAGAGGATGAGGAGTTCCCAGATGGGACTCGGGCTTGTTCAGAATCGCCATCTTTCCGTTCTTCAGATTCACTGCAAAATATGGCCCAAGTTAGATCATGAGGGAGCGACGGTAGAAAGGGGCTGACGACGTGTATCCTCTCAACGCCTTTATCAACTCCAATGCTGCCATCATCTTCCTCTGCTGTTTCTAGTGAGTACGACGCAGTGCCGACGACGTATATGCCATTAGTAAGTACCTGTGAGTTCGTCCCTTCAAAATCCGTCCCAGCGGTCGTGTCGTTCAGCAACTCCATTAACTGCTGAGCTGCAACGCGTATGGATTGCTCCAATTCCTGCTGGCTTTGGTGCAGGCTCGTGTGAGGTGCCGTTTGGGCTTGAACATCCTCAATTTCGCCAGCCCGCCCAGCCATGGCAGGCGATGGGGCGGAGAGCGGATGTTACACAGTTAGCACAGTCGGATGAGAGGGCTTTATACCAATGCCTCACTGCGTCTATATATAAAAACTATGCTTGGATGAGCCGTGACTATAATTAGACGCTTAGTCTTGCACCCAGATAATTACAGCCTTAGACATAGCCATGCACTGCCCAAGGCAGAGACGCTCCGAAAAATTACTTGAATGCTTCGCAGGGACGGAAGCTGAACTGCCTTTGAAGTGCTCGCAGGTAACGGGCGCAGGGTGAGCGCTTAGATAGGTCTAAGATAGGTCTAGCCAGATATCTGGTCCCTTGGAAAAGTAAGTGCTCATACGGGCAAAGAGGAATCTGAGAGCAGCTTGCGAACATGCGAGCACTCTGCGAGGCTCGCAGATTGTGCCGATGCTCGCAGAATGCTCGCGGACCTACATCAGGCTCGCATTTGGCTCGCACCTTGCTCTCTGATGCGGAGTTTGAAATTTGGACACGGCGTTTGGAGTACTGTACCCTTTCGATCAATTCGGCAGGGCATGTTACGCGTTACATGCATGCCGAAATTATGGGTTCGGCAATGACCAGATTTGGCCGTTACATCAGTAGATTTTCGTCGTTATTCTCGCCAATACAGGCCAAAATCAGTTGATTTGGAATGGTATTAGCTTACATTGACTGAGAAGACTTAGAATAAACGAAAAGGTGAAAAAAATCGATGTTTATGTCGCAAATTTGAGATGAGAAAAAATCAGGCCGTCAAACCTATTCGGCACCCGGTCAATTTGACCGTTACACAAGCCGGATTTCGGCAATTTTAGAGGCACCGTTACGCATTACTGCCGAATTGATCGAAAGGGCACAGTATCTCAATCATGGGGTAGGAACTACACAAAACTTATTACAGATATTTTGAGGCCTGTGTATCATACGCTATCCCATCCTTTCCCAGCTTCAAGATGCAAAATAGTGAGTTGGAAGGTAAGAATTTCACATCGTCAACTACCCGCTCTTAGGCTTGTGAAACGAGATGAACTCGTGTGAGTTCGAAAAGCGATTTCTGAGCGTTACTGACGCATTGGGAACGATTGTGCGCGATATAGACTCGTGCTACTCGATTGCTGGGAAGGTGCAGGTGGGTATAGTAGGTATAAATGTAATTCTACCTATTTACTCTGTAGCCTGATTCTAATAAAATAAAAATATGAGACATGGAAAAATCGTACCACAGTAGTTAGGAGACAAGTATCAGACTCTGTGGCAATGGTTTTCTAGAGAGAAAAGCGGAAACGAAACAGAAAAACGAAGGATTAGAGCGAACAGAAATGATGCGAGCAGAAAATGGCAAGGTCGAAATTGTGTAACGTCCGAATGGCACTATTTCTGATCCGCGTCAAGGTACGCGTCGGGGTGCCGTGAACCTGATTGGATCGCTCGCTTACGAGCGCAGCTATGAAGGGAACCTCACACTTGGATCATCAGGGATAAGCCGCTAGTAGTTGAAGTGGCGAGTCGAAAAGGACTCGGAGGTCGCATTCATTGTGTAATGGATGTGTGGAGGTAATAGAGCCGTCAGGTGTCCTCTTAAGCCTAGTGTGTTGCTCCCTAACGCCTGCGCGTGAAAGGAAACGTTGTATGACAGTAAGCTGCGTACTGTGTAGATTACAAGGCCCTAGGGCTTCATAGGCTAGCTGTATCGATGCAAGGGGTCTTCGTAGGCTTATTCACGAGCCGCAAGAGCATTATTTCTGTACAGACAACATGGAACTAATGCTTCTACTACAGACCAATACGTACTTCCATTTGGGCCAACATGGCAGATGAGTAAATGCACACTTGCAAAATCTCTGACTTTATAATAGAACCTCACTACTATACCATAGGTCACATAGGGTGTTTCCCTCCCGAAGCACATGACAACTAATTCACCGTAGTGATCGACGTCAGAACTGTCAAACCCTCTTCAAAGAACAAGCGCTCGGCCGGCATCCTTCTTTTATTTAGCCAGAAGTCGAAACTGAAGGCTGGGAATGCGGCCGATTCCTTGTTAAGAAAGATCTCTGTGAAATTGTGCCTTGATATGCGCCAGCCATCTGAAGGCAAATACCACGAGTTTGCACAAGCGATATTCTATCACCCTTTGTATTTCCGAAATTTAGACTATTTGCTCGAATGAACATAACATTTTGTCCGAAAAGTTAAAAATAGCACCAGCAGGTCGAACGTTACTGATTTTATTTGCCCGAGAATAGGTCCGACAGACTGAATAGTGTTGGAAGGATGCACTAATTATCGATGCCTCTTCAAAGAACAAGCGCTCGGCCGCCATGAATTCCCTTAATTAGACGGGTCAGAAAGTTATTTAGATGCTGGTGTACCTCGTATGTTCATGTTGAAGCTTCCTCAGGTGGCGCGTCAATACATCTACGTGCCCTAACTGGATAATGCCGCCCCACGGGGTAAACTTCACGCGTGAATGCTATAAGCATACACGTCTTATTGCCCTAGTATGGGTGAAACGATGGCCCGCATTACTGCCCACCAATTCTGTCGACGATGCGGGAAAAACGTCGCACAAATGCGCTGGCCAATCTTTAAAGCGATGATCCGAAAACGAGGGAAGGTCCAATGTGTGGTAGTCCTCTACCCCAAGGACGCTCAAAGTGACAGGTTCTTATAGGCTTCTATCTTTTTTATTTTCCCTCTCGTGATGCTCAATACTTGCACCATGCCCAAAGCAGGTACCGATTACCGCGAAATCAGCTTTTGCGGGCAGCATTTGATGAGTGTGGGCCACGTCTCGCGCGTGTTGTCGGAACCGACATAAAAATAGATGGATGCTCCTGCACCGACCTTTTAATCAAAACTCCTGCACTTCGACTTCTTATGTCTGCAGGACAGAGACATGTATAATTCGACCTTTACTTTGTTATAACTTGTAGGATAGGATAATCACTGGACGCTTTATTACTTTACCTATCGGTTGTTCTACTCACTCGCCTAGCGGTCCGACCGGACCAGGTGAACTCAGAATTCACACCCGAGTGGAATAGACTTGATCAAGGCATATCGGGGAAGTCCCGAGAAGGAGAATGCAGGACAATACCCCGGTGTCTATTTCTTTCATATATCGACATCACAAAAAAATGTCTCCACATCCATTCCACGTGTTATAACAGCTTTTCTGCCAACTACGCCACGCCTATTTTTAGGAATGGGACAGAGGAGACGGTTATTCTTGACGGTCATATGCCCCGAGCACGCGCATGAGTGAGTTGTGTCCATCGTCCACGTCGAGATTCTATTTTACCGGACACATTCAATTTGGCGTTTTGTTGACCCCAAGTTGTATTTTGGTGAGAGTTTTTTTGTTGAAGCGGATGCCCCTGCTGGACGATGTCGACGTACGTGCTGTGTTTCTCCCCGAGTATGCACCGTTCTTGACAACCTACTACATAGCTCGTTTATCCTATGGTATACGTCACAGACCAACACTTGAAAGACCCGATAATTTACCCTATTTCCAATATTTCATTCCGCTAGGTTTATAAGGCGGGGTGTGAAGGCTGGTTCTCGACATCTCCAGCTAACATTTTCAGCAGCGAGTCATCCGTCAACTCAAAATGTTCAAGAAATTCCTCTCTGTCTCGTTCGTCGCCCTTGCACTCCAGGCTTACTCTGCCTCCGCTGAGTTGGAGAAGCGAGCATGCCCCAACATCCACGTCTTCGGCGCTCGTGAGACGACGGCTCCCGCTGGATATGGAACTGCTGGCGTCGTTGTCAACCTCGTTCTGAATGCGCACCCCGGCGCTACCTCTGAGGCTATCAACTACCCGGCTTGCGGTGGTCAATCATCGTGCGGTGGTGTCAGCTACGCAAACTCTGCCGTGCAGGGTGTGCACGCTGTTGCGACTGCTGTCAACAGCTTCAACCAGCAATGCCCACAGACTCAGCTCGTCCTTGTTGGTTACTCTCAGGTATGTTTAGTTTCAGATACTGTTATTCTAATCTAACATGAACTTGGAATAGGGTGGCCAAATTATGGACGATGCATTCTGCGGTGGAGGAGACACCAACGAGGGTCTTACTGACACCTCCATCCCCATCAGCTCTGCTGCTCTCAGCAAGATCGCTGCTGCTATCTTCATGGGTGACCCTCGTCACATCCCTGGTCTCCCTTACAACGTTGGAACCTGCAATGCCAGCGGCGTAAGTATCGTTTTCTCTTATATATTTTTGAAAGTGTCTGATATAGATATCTTCTGGTCATAGTTCGCCCCTCGTCCAGCTGGCTTCGTCTGCCCCAACGCGTCGAGAATCAAGTCTTACTGCGATGCCGCCGACCCATACTGCTGCAACGGAAACGACGCCAACACTCACCAAGGCTACGGCACTGAGTACGGCCAGCAGGCTCTCACATTCATCAACGCTCAGCTCGCTGCTACCGCTGGTGGATCGACCGGTGGATCGACCGGTGGAGGATCTCCCGCTACCACCTCGACCCCACCTACCAGCACTGGTAACCCCGCCGGTGGAACCGCTGCCCACTATGGTCAGTGCGGTGGTATTGGCTGGACCGGCCCTACCGTCTGTGCTTCTCCTTACACTTGCAAGGCTTCGAATGCATACGTGAGTATTCCTTCATATACAGACTTCCGGGCAGTGGCTGATGAGCTATTTGCGGTGTCGTGCAGTACAGCCAATGCTTGTAAAAGATCGTGCTTCATCTCATAATGCGAGGAGTCCGTCAATTTTAATTTTTGTGTTTGAATGTATTCCATATGTATCAATCGAATTGTGTTCCGGAAGAACGTTGGACTTGAACAAGCGCCCCAAGTCCAGTACGGATCTGTCTGCAGAGTCTGAAGAACTAAGGGACAAGAAAGAACCACCTCGGACATGGGTCAGCAAGAGAATGGGGATGACTCGTGCGTTGTGAAGTTGCCTGTGAAATCCAACCCTCTTTACTACTTCTCAAGATGACATTACATTTACAGTACAAGCCAAACCAGGGCCATTTTCCTTCCAATACTCTTGATTTGAAGGGGAGAGAGTGGGAGTGAACGTGCGTCGCCAGTGGGTTTAGCAGGATGGACGGCGAGCTGCGAGGCCGAAAATGTGTAGGTGGGCGTACTATATTGCGAATGAGACGATTTTTTTTTTGGGAAGGTAAAGGGTGAAGAACCAGTACATGTCCTGATATATTCACTTGGTTACGAAGACGCCGTTGGGTGATAGCCTTAAGCAGCTTTGCTATTCTCTAGACGATCAGAGTGTGAAGAAACGATGTGCATGACTTCGCTTAACAGGATACCAGTACAGGAGGCCGCCCATGCTGACCCGCTCCACACCCCTTCAATGTCCATGGGCATGTACCTGGGGAGTGGTGTAACTTCTAGCGACAGATAGAATTTCTAAGATGGTTTAGACGGTAAAACAGGATTCCAGGCTTGAGAAAGTCCAAGTTTTAAAGGGCGTTTAAGGACGAGAGAAGAAGATTAGTAGTAACGGAGGATTAATGAAGGACCTCGTTTGAACTTTGTGGGCAGTCGCATCATGACTTCCTCATCGGAAGGTTTCCCACGCTAGGTGGAGGGTGCCGGTGAGCGTTTGGACTTCGTCCTCAGTATGTACTCAGTTACTTTCACAGAGGTTCGGAGAAGTTTCAAATATGGGGTTTTACATTGGTTTTACCGATATGGGCTATGACAGCGACGTGCTGAGGCGGATTCGACTGCCAGACCTCTGCCAATCGGCGCAACGATTTCAGCGTAGATGACTTAAAGGTCACCGCCGATGCCCTCGCAAGCTTCTACGACTGCACGTCGACCTGATTCATGTTTTAAGTTGACCGCGGCGCTGGACGAATGGCCAAGAATTAGGATTTAATCAATTTAATCTGCTCGGTCGTACATTGTTTGTTCGAATCTCTAAGATCTTGCTTTTTTATTTCCGCTCTGCCATAATTTGGAACACTATTGCTACAGAATTTCTCTGTGTAGTGACCTCACCTGTACCTGATATATCATGATCACACTGTAAGGTAGCTCCCAGAGGTTGAATGCACCATAAAGAGTCTAGACTCTACGCTGCAGCCTTGCCTGACGTTTTCTACGTCGCCTCTCCAAGAAGTTTGCTCTAGTCACGGCTTCTCTGGCGGACTCCAGTGCTTCGCCCTCTACGTATATACGCCACCATACTCCGATGATTTCGTCTCTTCTCACCAACACCTTTCCCTTTCGAATTCTTCACAAATTCAAACCAGTTGCTTACATTGTTTCAACATGACGTGGGCTGGTTTCATTAACCCCGTATATACCAGTAGGCGTCATACTAAGAGGTGAAAAGCCATTGTCTGCAGCATCTATGTGCATTTACGGAAGGTCGAACGTCAGTAGGAGGGTGGTACATAGCCGGAAAGATCTAAATATAGAATAACAGCGACAAATAGAGAGCATGAAAGGGCTAAGCGAACTCGTGCCTTCTTCTTCTTTGCCTGTGCCTCGTTCACGGCCTTAATTACCAACACAATCGGATTATCTGCTCTTCATCATCCCATTATTTCTTTGTCTCTTATAAGCCGTTTCAGCTCTGTGTTCCCCTCATTTTCAACCCATCGAGATGACTTTACTTTTTGAAGACATACCGGACGATGTTTGGATCGATATATTCGAGTTCGTCGAGGAACCGGCGCAGCTTGCGATTCTCGTGAGGACGTGCAGGAGGTTTAGGGCTCTGGCTAGTAACCTTCTCTTGCGCGACTTGCGGTGGAAGAACATGGAATCGACGTACAGGAATTTGGAGGCATGGGTGGGGGTGTATAGCACGGTTACGATGCTCCCGAGGAAGTTGACGCTCGGGATTCCTTTTGACTTCTCGACGTATAGGAATGTCTTTCTTCCACAGGTATGTCGCTGTCTTCTTTGTGATTTCTGTTTTATTGACTTGGGTTTTTGTTGGCAAGGATGCGTTGACTCCGGAGATGCAGCTGTTCGATGCTATATACGAGCAGATTTCAAGATTTTCCAATTTGCGCGAAATCATATTCGACAACACTATGATCTCGTATCACGCGTACAATGTCGTAGCCAGTATCCCGACGATACGTTCTGTATCAGTGCACAATTGTTCGGTTTATTTTCTCCCTTCGCCCTTCAGAGACGCGCACCAGACGTTCATTAACAGCGGGGGGAACGCCAACGCCTTCAACTTCCCGTTCGCGACTCTGCCTATCACCCACTTCTCGATAAAGCCCACGGCGAACGAACATGGATTCCCCGCGTATCATCCTCTTCGCTTGATTACCGCGCAAACCCTCGAATCGCTCTGCATCTCCTGGACGGGCTGGGTCGGCGTCACGTACGCGACGAAACAGTGGCACCTCCAGAACCTTACGCACCTCGATGTGTCAATGCCTCTCCTCACGCGGGATCTCGTCGACTCACTTGTGAGCTTTGTGGCGAACTGCCCTCTCCGGCCGAGGATAAAGCTGCACATTGAACGCCACAGCTTATCAGACCAGCAAATCGCGTCGGTGCATTTCCCGTTGAGGGGTGTGTACAGCTATAAAGGCCCTTTGACGATTGCTGCGTGCTCCGTAGCGAGCTGGGCGATGAACCCCGGGACGTATAGGACGAAGGCGAGGGACAGTCAGGACCATACGCTCGTTGAGATGGTGATGACAGAGCCGGTGGAGGTGGGGATGTTGGTGGATGGTTTGGAGAGGCTGCCGAAATGTGTCGAGAGCTTGGAGGTGCAAGTTAGGTCGTGGGATGTGGAGATTCTTTTTGCGGTCAGGCATTTGTTCCCCGGGATTAAGAAGTTGGTGGTTTTGTATGGGATGGGAGAGTTCTCAGAGGTGTGTTTTCGTTTTCGTTGTTTTCGTTATTGACTTTGTTCATTCGTGAATTTCCAGGATTTCCTCGTCACATTGGGGTCTAGCATTCTATTTGACCTCCCGAAACTACACACACTCAAGCTGGTCAACGACAAACAGTGCCTCGTTACCACTCGCCCCATCCAGACCATCGGAGGCGTTCCCGTTCATAACCCGCCGCCACCACCTCCGCCGACGGGTCCACTATCCTCGTTGCCGAACCAAACGCTGCCTTCGCACTTTAGCTTCCCGATCACTGCCCATCCGAACCCGACGTTGAACGCGAACGCGAACTCGAATTCGAATTCCAACACGCATGGAACAGCTAGTGGGAGTTCGACTGCGGGATCAGCACCCACCTTTGTGCAAGGTTCCTCTTCGAACGCGAATCACAGGCATGCCAGCGCGAGTACCAGTACCGCCTCTGTACAGTCACAATTCGTTCAAGGATCCTCGTCCAACCCGTACCCAACGAACACGAATCAGAGTGTGGTACCTCCTGGCTTTCACCCGCAACCCGATGGACAGGGCAACTATTCGCATATTGTGTTCTTCGACCCGGATGAAGGAGAATATTTCAATGGGATTGCGTACCTTGATGATGATGAAGACGATGGTGGTTCGACGGTGGAGGAGGAGGTTGAAAGGGCGGTGCAGCAGTACCAGCAGCAGCATCAGCTGCATGTGAATGCGGATGCAGGGGTGGGAAATGGAGTACAGGAGGGAGAGGAAGATGGAGGAGAGGAGGAGGAGATGGAGGCGGGCATGATTGGGATGGCGAATGACGGTGATAGTGATGATAATGGCGAAGTGGAGGTGGACGATGAAGAGGACGAGGAACATGCAAATTTTCAATTCTCCGTGAATAGTGGGCAGAATTCAGGTACAGGCGCTGCGGGTCCTTCAAGGTCATCGTCGTCAAATGCTCTCGGGCACCTTCATGGCTCCGCACATGTATTCTCGCCGATTCAGTTCAACAATACAACGTCTGGTGGCCATAACCTTACGCAGACTGTGATAACGTCTTCTTCGTCGACTTCTTCAACGGGCGGGATAGGTGCCACCAGTGGGCAGATGGACGCGGATACGTTTATGCCGTTTGATTTCGAGGATGGCCTGGGCTATGAGAGCGACTTGGAAGTTCTTGTTGAGCAGCAGCAGACCGACACTGGGGTTGTCATTTCGCGATCTGTGCGGCGCACAGATCCTTCCGGGACCATGAGTGGTGGTTTGGAAATGGGTGCGGATGTGGATACGAGAATGGATCATGGAGAGTTGCCGGATTATTTGTTGGGGTGGAATCGGTATTGTAGGAGCTTGAGGCATGTGCAGCTTAGTCCGAAGGTGTGGTGGGAGAGGAGGTTTGAGGGGGATAGGTGGGTGCAGGGGAGGGGGAAGTCGGCATAGGGTTGTGGGAGGAGTGGGTGATGAGGAGATGTCTTCTGTGTGTGTGTGATGGGGAGTTGGAGGACGGTGCCGCGATGGCGGATGTGGGGGGTGCTTTTGAGGTCTCGAGGTTGAAACTGGGCGAGTTGGGGGTTGTATGTTTCTTTGACAGTGGGTTCTTGTTCCGTTTTTCGGGGTGGATTTCACTGATACCTATCCTTTTTAGCTAACTCCTTTTCTTTGTCTCGTCAAACTGCGCTTTTCTTCACTTTCATTTGCTTGTTTTTAGGAGAGGACATGCTGATTCTCCCTCGTAAGAATCCCCGTTTCTCATTATTTCGCCCATGAATGTGTCTGATCATATTGTTTTATAGGTTGTACATACGTTTTCTGTCCCACTGATTGTGTCTCAAAATCTGATGAAGAATGCACCCTCCTTTTCGTACGTTCTCCTTTCTGTCTCTCCGTCATTTTAGGGTTGTTTTGTAATGATATCATCTGACAGATCCTACTATATGTAACGTTGCCGATTCCCTTACGAACCTCCAGGCCGGGTGTGAATCGAGACGCCTCCACCGACAGTTGGCCGTCTTGATGCGCTCCTTCCATTGCTATCAAAACTATTCAGTATTGCTGCTGCGCTCTGTACATTTTAGATACCCCTACCCCTTTTGCACTTCTTTCCTCCAGTGCTTCCTTGCTATTTTTTCCGGGTTGCGAAGCCTCTTCGAAGGCCAAAAAGTCCTTCTTTGCTTCTTGATCTTGTTTTGTTGTGTATATATGTTATCGCGTTCTTGGATTATATGTTATACCTTTTGCAGTACTCTGAACCAAACGGAAGTAATGTTTTTCGTACTTTGCACGTTTACCGTTTACGTGGAGAATTGAAAGGACGAGTCTATTTCGCTGTAAACGTGTCCATATGTGCCTCGAGTCACATTTAGTTGGGCCTTGCTCGCTTGACAGGACTTTCCATGACGTCCTGTGTATATAAACAGTTCATTCTTCCCGGGACCCTGAGTAAAAGTGATTGATTCCCCATGTGAGCAGAACGCTTTACGCGGTGCGATAAGTTTAGAACGCATTCAATGTCACCTTCCTATTCCATTCACAGGCGAAATGTAAGTATGTAGCTCAAGGGAGAGGCCGCCGAGTCATGGGCCCTGGGATTATTCTGTCTGATTCAGATAGTATACGGCGACGGGGTTGATCTGCGCCTTTGGACTGCGATAGCTGATCACTTTGATAGGGCGAGTCGGGATGGAATCAGAGCGAAAATTCAAATTCGCGTATGTTCTCTGACTATTCGGAGGGGAGATCACATGTTTTGGAGGGGAGAATAAGGCGGAAAGGGTGGAGGAAATGGAGGGAATTTGACCCTTGTATTCGGAATCTCCTTAATTTTGATTCGATTACGAGCCCATCAGAGTTTGTTTCTCTGTAGGAACACTTCTTGCTCTTGACCATCACGGTCACCCCTTCGTCTTCGGTCGTTCTGCGGCCTTTTGCTGGTCTCTCTTCCTTGCTGCGTGCTGTCGTTGGGCAGCGCATTCTAGGCCAGCATGATGTCCCTCTTCTCGTGTTGTCTTTCGAGTAGGAAGACAGGGTCTAGCCATGATTCGGTATGTCGCTGACTCCGTTTCGGATGCTACAAGAGGAGAGGGATGCTGATTCACAGTTTATGGTTGCAGATCAATGAACCCGACGAACAGACGCACCTTATCCCAGCGACGAATGAAGATGAGATTCCTGTTCCGTGAGTTTCGTCTTTCCTTTGCCTTTTAGTATGCATTCCTGGATGACTTGTCCCCTTCTATCCATTTCGTGCTTTCCTATTCGTTGTATCGCCTTTCTGTGTCGTTCAGAACACCTGGAAGCATACAGTTCGCGGTGGATCGGCAGTTGCTGCAGGAGAGAATGTCTAGCGTGGTACGAGCAAAAGAGAGGTGCGTCTTGGTTTCGTTCCCTTACTTTACTATCTTTAAATAAACTGATTTTGGGACGTTTCGTACAGCAAAATGGTGACTGTCAGCTCGCGCACTCCATTCAACCTATCGAACAAGAAAACGTCTGTTAGGATCGCCGCGTCTTCCTCCAACTCCCGTTCCATCTCCTCTTCGAACCGACCTTCCCTGTCCAACCTCTCACCCCTCTCGAGTGGAACCCATTCTCAAGTAAAAGCCCACGTCGGCGCTCCTCTCACAGCTTCTTCATCGACAAACACCATCCCTACCTTGATCAGTACCTCTTTATCCCGTTCGTCGTCCCAGAGGTCGTCGGAGAGGGACGCCTCGATCCATGATTCTTCACAATCAGTGAAGAGTGCCGCCGTGCCCATTCTCAACGCGAGGATCATACCTGGCAGACCTATTCGTCAGCTCACCGCGGAGGCTGCTGCTGCTAGACGTGGTCGTGCCATGAGGAGGAGGGCTGCTCTTGAAGAAGGGGCCAATGCTGGTGCAGGTTCTGCGGTGGAAGGATCATCAAGTGGGCCTGCTTCGGTTTCGCCTGCTGCTTCTGCTTCTGCTGCGGCTGCGGGTATCACACCTACGCCTGCACGTCCTGGCATACCCGTTGACTTTGACGAAGATCCTGGTGGAGAGAGAGGGATACTTTCTCCGCCTTCGTGGAATGGAATGGAGAGCGATGAGAATGGGACGCCGAGGGCCCAGCCTGCGTTTGGAAATGGGATTATGATCCCTGGAAAGAGGAGTGGTTCAAAGTCGAAGAAAGCGGTATCGGTGTCGCCTGCGTCGAGCTTGGGGTTCGTTATGCAGGATACGGGGTCGTTGACGATAAGTTGGGGAGATTGAGCTGCTGTTGGCGGTGCCTGACGTCGCAGACGTTGCTTCTTGCTGCCGCTCCTTCCCCTCCTCATTGTACCCCGCCTAGTACCTTCCTCATTTATTCTCTCCACGAGCAACTGAGCTTCGTTACTTCCGCCGCATCGAATCAAGGCCTTTATGGCTTGTTATCATTTTTCTTGGTTTAGATTGATATTCGCCACACTTTCTTGGAATATTCGGCACCCATCGCTCATACCCCCACTCATACCCGCTACTCCATCATGACTTACGTTCGCCTTCGACCTTTTCGATTTAACCCTCCGAATCACATTTCGCCCTTCGTCTACCCCCTCATTATCGTCTCCTCCACCCTACCCGTCATCGCACATTCGGACAATCACACTGAACACCTTCACGCTCACTTCCTATCATCCATTTTTCAAAAAGAACTCACGCTCGGGACAATATACTTACACCTTTTTGCTCCATCTCGCCCATTCCTTTACCCTCGTCATTTTCTCGTGGAATTCTCTTTAAAAAGCACACGCACCCACTTTCGTCATCGTACATACGCAAGCTCGATGTTTTCGGTAGAGTAAATGTCAGACAATTTTGTTACATGGAATGTGTTGTCTAACTAGTAATATATCACTTACTATCGAATTCATTTTGAATTCACGCATGCGTGTTAAGTTCTTCATACGATTGGCGGGTATGCGCCATCATTAGTTCGGTTCTGAAACTCATCCCAGCGAAGATTCGATCTAATGTTCGCGTCTGCTTTCAATCGTCGTTCGTTTTCGTTGTCGGTATTGTCTGCATTTACGGAAAGGAAAGGCTTGAGGGGTGGGTGAAAAAGAATCTATTACCGTATTACGGTCAAACGTTGTTACCACGACAGGGGATGTGATAATGGCAACATGATGTACTAATACTTGCTGCTGTCGCTACTTACTACTTTGGTGAACAGGAAAAGGTGCTTACCGTCGTCGGTGATGATGGACAAAATGCCATAGCTCAAAGACTTGATAAAATGAGCGTAATCGGGATAAATCTGCTTATATCAATATATTTCAGTTTATAAGCACGCTAGATGACGACCTGATGAGCGTTCAAAAACTTACGACAATCTGTTAAGACAACCTCCAGTGCATGGACTTAGGCCATGCGGTGAGCTGAACAGGTATATCACATTCTTGTGGTGGAAAGTGACGTGCGACACTTGCAAGCTCAAACGTTCTGGTACTTGGAATATGTCGGGCCATGCAGCTTGAAGTAACGTTCTCGCGTGCAACGGCGTTTCGTTTTCGTGTCGGTGGTGAGTACGTTGCAGAGGTTCGGTGCTGTGGGCATAGGCAGCAGCTGGTTAGTGAATGATCAATCACGTTCAACAGATGTACACTCACCATTCCGATCCACCTGAAAGAGGCCTATCTTCACGTTCCGTTGGCACCGCCCACATTCCTACCATGACCTCCCTCTCTTCCGCAGACCAACTCAAAGTCCCGCAGCCAACGATAGCTTGTTCCGGCCGCAGGAAAATACGGAAAGCCCCAAGAACTGTCGAGCACCAAAAATGGAGAAAACACCTTCAACGAGCTTCAACGAGAGGTGTTCGCCGACGCCGTCACGCGAAAACGAGAAAAGCGGCGGCTGTCCTGCCCTGGATGTATGAAGAAGGCGGACAACGGAGGACAGGGGACAGCGATGACTAAAGCTTGGCCGAAGGTAGCTTGGATGGGACGTTGACGGGTGGTTGCTGCGAGGACGACGCTTCCCGCGTAAAGCATTCGTTTCTCCTCGCAATTGACATCCGTCCATACTTCTCTTCGACCCAGTCCCAAATCTGCGTGTCCGAGCTAAAATATCCGCGCTGCCTGCCATATGACACTCCGACATCGAGATTCACGAAAAGGAGGTCCCACCGATGCATAACTTCGTAGCTTGAGGGAACTGCTGCGAGAGGTCGGCGAACGGCGATAATATCGTCCTTTTGTACGTCCCATATCCACTGCATCTTCCTATTTCTGAGATGACGAGACGTTATCCACCCACTCCTGCCGCCATACACTCCGTGGCGAGGGCGGTATCCCTGACACATTCAGCTCCCGCCCCGTTGCCGCGCTGTTCGACGCGCCTTTAATCGTCTCCGCAACGCAGTTAAACATGCTGAAGGATAGAATTGAAACCAAGGAGGACAGAAGAGGGTGTGCGTTATCGCGACTCTGGGGCCTGTTGGCTGGTGACGGTGGTTTACTTTCGGTGGGATTTCGTGCTTGTATTGTGATGAGGAGAGGTGAGGAGGCGATGAGGACGCAACGTGTTCAAAAATTCAGGGCCCAGGCATGAGGGGTTTTAAGAGTCTTCAGGATCGTCGGACATCCCCTTATCGGTACTGGAAACCCTTGTCGGTACTGGAAAGTGAGATGATTAGTCAAACACTATGTTGCAGAGGGATAACGAATATGAGGACACAAAGTCAACCAAGGGATGCGAAAGTTGAAGACAGATAAAAGAAAGCAAGAAAAAAAGAAAACCTACCTGAGAATTCAAACGACGCCCCCTGCACCGTCTCCGTACCAAGAATGCTTTATGCTACTCTTCGTTGAAGTTTCACACCTGCATGACGTTGGGAAGGTAGGCGGGCAACACGATAACAAGTTCACCCCGACGACTGCTTCACTCTAACAGGACCTTGAGCCATGGACGACGAGCTTCGTCTGCTTCCGAGCAGATGGTCTGCCTATGGCAACCCTGATTGTGGAGCGTCCAGTTCATCGGCGGTGGAGTATCGTTTACTGATCTCAAGAACCGCCTTGAAGTCCTTATGTCCCAAAATCCGAGCAAATCCTGAGAGGCGACGGGCTCTTTCTTTTACGATAGCGTTGGCTTGGTTTTGCGCGTATTCGAGGTGATGCGGGACAGGGAAAGGAATCTGAATTTTCTCGGATATCTTATGATTGTTAACGTGCGTCGGATATGAGGCCTCGAGAATCGATTTTCGCCAGTGGGGTTGTACAGAGTCCGTTGGTTGTGCCTTGGGCCGAGAAATTTGGGGTCCTAGGTGCAGATGGCTTTCTATTCTCTTATTCTGTTTGCTCTGGCGAATTTGTATGTAAATATTGGAGAGGAGGAGAATGTCGAATACCTAATTCAGCGCCTTTCCCGAGGTTTTCTGGCCTTTCTAAGTTGATACCCAATATTTCACAGAGTAATATGAATGGTTAGGCGGAGTGCCGCGTACAGGCGTTGCGCTGGTGAAAGGGCCTGGTAGAAAACGTCTTTGAAGTATTGACGAGTTGAAATATTGACGGGGATAAACTCGCAAGAAGAGAATGGCGAAAAGCCAAGGTTGACCATGAAGGGACGAATGGAGGCAGCAAGGAGTGCAGTGCTTGTGGTGAGTTTGGCGTTGTTGTTCGGCGACGTCCTTTCACTCCCTACCATCATCATCATCTGCACCCTACCGACCTCGTACGGATAAGGCCACCATACAAAACGTTTCGATGAGTTAGGGAGATGCCTGACACGGCGGGCAATAATATGTCAAATGCGATGACGCGATACGATGTCAAATGACCGTCAAATGCTGTGCCGGGTGCCGATCCTGCCGAACGCCGTGGTTTGTGCTTTTCGTGCCTTCCCGCTCGCAACTCTCATCTCTATGTATCACCATGCACGGCGGTTGGCCTCTCATCGACATCATGTACCTGTAAACCACGCTAGGCGTTAATAATTTATGTCCTTCCAGCCTTGATGTAACAGTTCCGGTCGAGCTATGGTGGCAAGGTATAGATTCTACGAGGGTCGTCGGCTGCCAAGCCCTGGCAGATCACTTTCGCCAATTACAACGTCGGTCGAGGTCGATAACGTTTTTTTCTCTCAATATCTTCGTCTGCTCGAATCGTGCTGGTGCCCACCATGGATCCAGCGATACTGGCTTACATCAACAACGAAATTAAGGCAGCTGAAGAGCGCACACGGAGTACTTATCAACAACGCGAGGCCCAGCTGCAGTCGGCTTGGGAGCAACGAGAAGCAGAAGCTACTCAAGGCTGGTTCGCGCAAAAGGCTCATTTGGAGCGAGAGAAGGCCTTCTTGGAGGAAAGACTCAGGTTGCTGGAAGATCGGCTAGGAGATACACACCTCTCATCACCCCGGTATGTGTTAACCTTCATCTTCGATGACCATAGCTTACCAGGCCGTGCTGTGTACAATTTTAGAGAGCCTATCATCATCCAAGAACCAGAACAAGAGGAACCGACGTACGAACCTCTGCCAGCTACACCACAGCGCAAGACTCGCTCGAAAGCTTCATTGCCCAGCACGACGGGCACCCCTCCAACTGCTCGCACCACTCGGAAACAGGCATCATCGAATACATCTTCGCCAGCACCTTCCAGGACCACTCGAAGCACATTGAAGGCTACGTTAGGTACTCCGCCAGCTGTAACTCCGCCCCCTGCAGCTCCTACCACGCAGCGCACTCCTCGAAAACAGAAATCGGGAAGCGGGATGGACCCAGAGGTTTCGGCATCTGCAACCCCTCCCCCCACGCCTGCGCGCAAGTCAAAACCGAAGCAATTGCTCAAGAAGGACATCCCACCTGATGCCCTCCTTTTAAAGGTCCGTACTAGGTTCCGATTTCAGGTGTTCATCGTCGGGTGCTGACTCTATCATGTAGGAGTACATGTTTACACATGCACGGCTCATTTCCAACGCAGCTGATGCTGGTGATGTCTTGGGTGATCCCGACCCTGAAGATAAAGCGAGATTCAATGCTCATTTCAAGAAGGAAGAAGAAGTATTCAAAGCTGAAAACGGAAAACCGCTCGTTCCGAGGTCGGAGGTGATTGTTCGCCCTTACCAACCTCTCCGTCCAAGCCAGTCACGCACACTGTCTAGGCTGGCTAATATTGAATCAACACTCGTCGAATATATTGCCGCCACTATGAGCCGTGTTGGAATACGAAGATGGGCCCCCGACTACAGTACAGGAAAGCCCGACTCGCTGTGGAATGTGGCCATGTCTGTTGTCTTCATCAAGACGTTCCGTCAGGCGGTAGCGGCGGGTGCCTATGACTTCAATGCAAACCAACGGTGGAAGCAGTACATGGAGGATATGGATCTTTTGATACTTATCTATGATCACATTGTATGGCACCATTTTTTCGACAAGTGGCGTGAAGAGCAGCGCTCGCCAGGGGCAGCTCAGGTCGAAAAAGAACGTCAAGCAATGTATGCAGTCAAGCGGAAGGTGTGTTGTACGACTTGTAGCCCAACTCCCACTCTGATATCATGTCTAGAAAGCGAACACGTGTAAGGCATACTGCAAGAAGAACAAGTTACACCGCCTTGGTCGGTATCTATTTGATATCAAGGCCACTTCCGAAGACGAACACGATCCTGCAGAGTCTTTCATTGGCAAGCGTCCGGTTTATTTTCCACGTCGCCGCCCTGAGCGATCTGCAGAAGCCGATACAGCCATTCGCCTTATCCGCCAGGCTATTGACGTGGCTAAGGATCTTACGAGAAATACCAAGCGCCCACGCGAAGATCCCATACTTGTTGCTCGACCAATTTCCGAATGCAATATGACCATATTTCCTGCATTCCCTCCGAACATGCCCATCGACTATTACGACCCCGATTTCTTCAATGCACTGCCACTCGAGCTTCGAAAGAAGGCCGACACCAGTGTTTTGGTGCTACCCGGTGACGCATCTCAGGTTATGAACCGACGAGATCCTGATGCAAAGCTTACTGGTCATCAGCTGATGAAGAAGTATGGAGATAGTGTCTTATCCCGGTATGACTTGGACGGATTCTCTTCAGATGAAGAGAGGGAATCTGGCGAGGATGAAGAAGATGGTTCTGACTTCGATGATGAAGAGGAGGGTGGCGATGAAGAAATGACAGATGAGGATGAAGCTATGACATCTCTTGATGAGGAAGAGTTGCGTGAGCATAGGGAACATATACTTTCCTCGCGTCGTTCTGCTCTTGCTGCTCATCTTTCTGTCGGAAATATGATGGACATGGCCTAAAAAGTATTATTACAAATTTCGATGTAGACTGTCGACAATAACTATGGTTGGTTTTCTAATTCCAAATGTTCCTTTTGGTCTCGTATAGAAAGGCACATGCCCAATGACGTCCGATGCCTGAATAACAAGGTGTTTATTCTCGGGTGCTCTTGCTGCATATACCACATCTGCTTTCATCCCGGGAAACCTTGTATAAGGATTGTGTCGAGAATCTCGAGGTGATAACCGTAGGTGTGGAGCAATAAGAAGATATGTCTTCGGGGAATCCTCTGGTGAAGACTCGTGGGACCACATACTCAGAATGAATCCGGCATTAGTGGATTGATTGAAGCGAAAACTGACGGAACTATTCCCGGGATGCATATCATAGATAGCATAAGTACGGGTTTTATGTTCCATGTATTTGAGTTGTGCAACCCATGGTGAAAGGACACTGGCACCTTCGGGATGCGGGAAGTTTTTGTAGTGGCGAATAGGGTGCTCAGCGTGGGTAGAGGAATTGAGATGCGTAAGCCAGGTGCTGTAATGATGATCAGGAAGTCGCTGCAGTTTCAGGGAAGCATTAGCCCGATGCAATGAACTCCCAAGAAGTGCTGTTTCAACTTCTTGGGGCACCAGACTCTGCCCATTTCTGAGTAATGTTGTAACTCGGCCACGTCGACATATTTGACGAAGCATAGTTAAATCCATTTCCCCTGTTAGGGTAATTAATTTTCAGAATCAAGATAGTAGAAGTTCGGAGATCGGAGACGCACATATATGGCCATTAGTTTTGATTTTTTGAAGGGTACCGTTGTGCTGTTCATAGGGGAATTCACTAAGTCGAATCAGGGGTCCCCAGAACTTCATCAATTCAGCATTGTGCATGGCATAGTGGTGGTTGGGACGCGAAGGTGCGTGCGGAAAAAGAGAGCGAGCAGACTCGCGGTACTTGATATAATGCGAGAGATACAAGTCGGCGTAGTCATTTGAAGTTGAATAGGCGCATACAATGTTCGTGCAAGTCACAAGGCTGTAGAAGTTATCTAAGAGAGCCTCGGAGTGAATGCCGTCAGACGACGACCAAATTTCGGGAAGGATCAGCGGAAGAAACACTATGAAAAGCTTCAACCACTGGTCAGCTTTGAGTTTTCCGTGCGTCTTTTCTCCGAGATTGGGGGGTGGTCGTTCAATGTAACTTGGCACTGTGGCAAACTCGATACACGCACGAATTTCAGCCAGTTGAGCGTCCGTGAATGTTGCTATGGCTGGAATCGCACTATCATCATCGCTGTTGCCGTCGATGTCGGAGTCATCCTCAGATAGTTCAACCTCCGGGTTATAATCCGTGTCGTCATCCAGTTCATTGCTGAGAGTGATGTCAAATAGCCAATTCGATGGCTCAGACTCAGACAGTTGTGTTGGAGCCACTGTCGTATTCGGATGGGAGGCAAAGTACTGTTGAGCAGACATGCACTCATCGTGAAGCTCGAGGATTTCGGCATCAATGTCGTTCATATCAACGTCTGAGGAAGAGTCACCATCTGATTCGCCCCGTGAGTCCGATCCTCCATAGATCATTTCCACGTCTTCATCCAATGCAGAAACTACCTCCGCCGATTTCTCGATGTCCAAGTCGTCGAGATTGGATTGGATCTCAGACTTCTCCTTCGCAAGCTCTCGACCAATTCCCCAGCGGTAACGAACGTGGTGCTGAAGCACTCCCTCGATCCAGTTGTGCATAAGACCGAGCACCGTATGCTTAACGGGATCGCGATAGCTAAGCACATTCAAAGAAGACCAACGTACTCCTTAGGGGTTAGGGTTAGGGTTAGGGTTAGGGTTAGGGTTAGGGTT